>OX439000.1:43752738-46152738 GCA_949316495.1 Amphiduros pacificus | reverse complement strand
AACTTGGAAACTTCTTTATGGTGAAAAGACTTTGGATCATTTGGGATTACACGTCATCTGGCCACAAGTGAACACTTAGTCTAACCTGCTCTGTGAACAGCTTAAATGAAAGGTGTTCCAGGGGACGGTTTTAGGCATACCGCAGCGGTAAAGGGGGCTATAGTGGAAAACTATGTCCAATGGGCAAATACTAAGTTCAGCAATTTCAAAATTTATCAATATAGTCTTTTAAGATATGCCCTAAATGATATGGTTTGACAGCATATCAGATCTATGATAGTTGATTGTAGATACAATTCATAACGTGATTTCACATGAGGAAGAGACCGTCAATATGGACATTTTTAACTTGAAAATATTTGTTTGAAGGTCGTCAAAATGTCCAATCCATCAAACCAAATACGATGCCCAACAAGTAGGTCTTAGGCGGAAAGGGGCGGCTTTACTGGACATGTATCAGTGTGATAGAACCTTCCTGAGAACAGATCAATGGCATTAGATTAAGAGCACAGTTTATTGCAATTTGTGGTTGTCAAGTAGAGCCATGGAATTGTTGAGGAGAGATGAAATCAATTGCTGTGCAGGATTCTGGCAGCAGATGGAAGGATTTACACATTTTGACCCCATATCATTACTGGGGTATTGTACTCCAATAGTGTCATCGACAACACATTACAGATCATGGCACGATGCGCCGCTAGAGGCGTGCAAGGTCCTCTGCTAATCTGGTCACCTCTCGCTTTTATGTTATTCATCAGAACGTGATAGATGCAGGGAATGCGACAAAGAACTGGCCAATGGCAAATGGCCAATATTACATCAAATTCTCAGACTGACATCTCCTTATTACATACTAACATGAATATTCACTTACATAAAACTGGACCTGACTTTGTTTGCAAGATATCATGAGTTTACATTTTGTATTTTGTAAAAGCGGATTGGGGCTCAGCATATCTTCTCAAAAAAGCTATAGTTTTTCAGGATAGGTTGTGTGATACTTTACTCAGACGCTGAGGAGTTCTCACACTGTTTTGTCTGGGTATGCTTCGCCATTTATTGGAGCCACGGGAATGGCCTGCTTTGCTGTCCAGACAGGCTGTTTCCCCAAAGTGTACACCCGAATGTGTAGTTTACCGTCTGGTGTTAAAGGAGTCTGCTGGTCAGCATCTTGCTTCACAATTCCAGCCCGTATAAGACACCTTTTCATGAATCGAACCTTATCTTATATGTTTTCCGAACCAGACAAGGTACTCTGGAGATATAGATAAAGGATTTTACCTATGTTCATATATATGTGCTGGAGGATCGCCTGTCTTCTCTGGGTAGTTCTTGTAGATTTATCGGTCCCTATGTCTATAGTTGATTCTTCTTCACATTCTTCGCATCCGGCCCATTGTTATGGCGTCTTGTTTAGGAGACATGGAAACTCTAGTGAAAACTGATCAGAACTGAGGTCTCTTTTAACCAGTCATCGAATGGAAAAACTATGAGTTTGATATTCAAGTGGCAGTCATTGTGTGAAACATATTCTGTACATGTACACATTATAAATGAACTAATAAAATGTTTGTCATGAGTATATGCAGTCCATAATCCAATTGATAAAGTATAAACATACATCATTTTATTCACAATGTGGATGGATAGGTGAATGAATTTAGAGGGGCTGGATTATGTCCCTGGGGTAATCATATCCTATCATTACATTCCTGATATAAAACAGCCTCCCTCCGAAGGCCTTTCAGTAAAGCAATATCATTAACAAAGACAGAAAAATAACAAAGACACAAGGTAATTGCTGTACATGAAATAATGATGTGGAGGACATCCAGATCTCACATGGGAGGTTGGACAATGTGACAGTAGATCCATCATGGGATAGTGTGCAAGGTGACAGATGATATATCATGGGATAGTGTGCAAGGTGACAGATGATCTATCAAGGAATGGTGGGCTGGGTGGCAGATGATCTATCAAGGGATAGTGGGCTGGGTGACAGATGATATATCATGGGATAGTGGGCTGGGTGACAGATGATCTATCATGGGATGGTGAGCTGGTTGACAGATGATCTATCATGGGATAGTGGACTGGGTGGCAGATGATCTATCATGGGATAGTGTGCAAGGTGACAGATGATCTATCATGGGATGGTGGGCTGGTTGACAGATGATCTATCAAAGGATAGTGGGCTGGATAGCAGATGATCTATCATGGACTAGTAGGCTGGGTGGCAGATGATCTATCATGGGATAGTGGGCTGGGTGGCAGATGATCTATCATGTGATGGTGGGCTGGTTGACAGGTGATCTATCAAAGGATAGTGGGCTGGATAGCAGATGATCTATCATGGACTAGTAGGCTGGGTGGCAGATGATCTATCATGGGATAGTGGGCTGGGTGGCAGATGATGTATCATGGGATAGTGTGCAAGGTGACAGGCGATCTATCATGGGATGGTGGGCTGGTTGACAGATGATCTATCAAGGGATGGTGGGCTGGTTGACAGATGACCTATCAAGGGATAGTGGGCTGGGTGGCAGATGATCTATCATGGGATAGTGAGATGGGCGGCAGATGATGTATCATGGGATAGTGGGCTGGATGGCAGATGATGTATCATGGGATAGTGGGCTGGTTGACAGATGATCTATCAAGGGATAGTGGGCTGGGTGGCAGATGATCTATCATGGGATAGTGGGCTGGGTGGTAGATGATCTATCATGGGATAGTGGGCTGAGTTGCAGATGATCTATCAAGGGATAGTAGGCTGGGTGGCAGGTGATCTATCAAGGCATAGTGGGCTGGGTGGCAGGTGATCTATCATGGGATAGTGGGCTGGGTGGTAGATGATCTATCAAGGGATAGTGGGCTGGATAGCAGATGATCTTTCATGGGATGGTGGGCTGATTGACAGATGATCTATCAAGGGATAGTGTGCAAGGTGGCAGATGATGTATCATGGGATAGTGGGCTGGATAGCAGATGATCTATCAAGGGATAGTGGGCTGGGTTGTAGATGATCTATCATGGGATAGTAGGCTGGGAGGCAGATGATCTATCATGGGATAGTAGGCTGGGAGGCAGATGATCTATCATGGGATAGTGGGCTGGGTGGCAGACGATCTATCATGGGTTAGTGGGCTGGGTGGCAGATGATCTATCATGGGATAGTGGGCTGGGTGGCAGATGATCTATCATGGGATAGTGGGCTGGGTGGCAGACGATCTATCATGGCATAGTGGGCTGGGTGGCAGATGATAACATATCAAACACCATATTAGGTTTCTGTGGTATTGAGATTGTTTGAAGATTGCTTTTGCATTGTGTTTTACACATCTATAATTACTAAAATGAAGTTTTATGAAGTGCAGTTTCACATAACTGCACTTCATAAAACAGCCCTCCATAAAACGGTAAAGAAAATATCACCTTTAAAGCATTCATGAAACCTGGAAGGTTCCAGGCGATTTTACAGTGGTTTTAGGTATCTGAAAACAATATATGATCTTAAAATTGACATACATACAGGCTATCTGTCTGAAATCCACTAAGGAACATCTGCCCTGAGAATTATGATTTTTTTTGTGACCACCAAGTACTGCCAGTACTAAACAGGAAGTGTGTTGTGTGACTTTGACCTTTGAACTGTCAGGGGGCTCCGTAAGTCACAGGAGGTGTTGTTTACCAATTGTCAAAATTGGAGCAACACATTTTTGGCCATTTTTTCCCACTATTTAGAGAATGAATTGGAAGATAACACTTATCATGATGATAGTGCCTTTTCTTGGCTTTCTTTTGGTGGTAAAATGATTAAAAATGGATGAATATATATGAAGTTATAAATGAAGAAAAATCATTATTTTTTATATTATATAGGTTTGCAAATTGTTTATAAAAAAATTCTATACAGCCCAGCTTTTAAGGTGGAATCAATGCAGCCTTTGATGTCTTCCCATTCAGTGGTGTGAAAAACCCCAAATTTCATCAAAGAGGGTCAAATCATAAATTTTACTGATACCAATTATCAGCATTCACAGTTTTGCCATTCAAAGTCCTTATGATTTAAGGCCAAACCAGTGATCAAAGGGTTTAATGTCACTTTTTCAATATCACGGCCTTTAAGTTAAAGGGGGATTCCATGCAGCCTTTGAGTCATGTCTTCCATTTTTGACAGAAAGGTTTTCACATGCATAAGATACTTTTCAAATAAATAGTATACTTTTCCCATAAATGATATATCTTTCACAACCATAAGATATTTGTCACAACCATAATATATTTTTCACAACCATGAGTTATTTCATTGATTCAAATAATATTAAAATAATCTTATGTTGTTCTGAAGTATACTCCTGGCAATAAATTGATAAATTGTACAAAACATCTCCACCCTGTTTCCCAAGCTGGACAGGTGCACAACTGGTAACTCATTAGGTGTTTACACAAGATCACAGACCAGCTAAACAAAGCTTGTTGACAAAGTGTTCAATTGCTGGTGTAGGTTTCAGCAGTCAACTGACCAACTTTCAAGTACCACAGAAAGTTGTTAACAGGGGATATTTTGGGTACTACTACATAAAAGCACTGTTTAGGGTATAAACATTCATGTTATGTAAAGAAAATGTGTCTGAAAGTCAGGTTTCATGAATGCTTTAAATCAGTCTTTTTTTTACAATATTTCAAACGCCACAGCAAAGATAGCTGGAGACAATAAGTTCAACCCCTGCCGATTGATGAAAATCCTCCCTCAGGTCACTGCCACTGCACAAGAAAGAATCAAATTGGTACGTCAGTTATTGATCCCAGGGCACCAAGGACTTAACAAATTGAATATAATATTGGTTTTCTTGTCATAACAGCTGCACACATATCTATGACATTTTGACATTTAATCCAATAAGTTGAGATTTTGTGTTGGTCAGGAGACACATTTAATTCTGTGATATTGTCTAATCATGCTTCCTCAAACAGATTTATTGAATTCTGACTTCCGTACGAAGACACCCACCGCCCTTTGATCGTAAAGATCTCGAAGACCGATACTGTGTCTCTGCAATTCTTTCAAAGTTAGCAAACTGCGACTCAGTTTTGTGGTTCTGAAATTGTTTGTGTAGAGCGGTCCGATTCGGGAGAAATTATGTCTTCGCTTCTGTACATTCTCATTTGCATCTCACTTGCAGAATAACACCAAAATCTCAATTTCGTAATGCAGAGCTGCACCCGTGATTCATCGTTACCATTAGCATAAAATACTTTCTTCACTTTTTTGAAGTGTGTATGATTTCCATATAAAAAAGGATGTAATTTAGTGGCAGAATTGCGGAGAGTCTCCAGATGGCGCAGCTGAGGTCAGGTCTATTTCACGCACCCTAGCCACTCTTCATGGTTTGCTGGGCAGCGTCTGGCGCCTCGATGTGGGATTCACCTTATCCCACGTGGTATCCTACATGGGTGGAGACACACACCTTCTGTAGTATCAGTAATACATATAGGAAGACCTCACATTCTGAACCATTTGTACCAATAGCTATCAAGCTATTGTTTCTGATTCATACAATAATTATCACTGCTTCAATCCCAGATCAAGTGTACCTTCCACGTTTGTTCCAGACAATGTTAATTGTGTTTTTTACATAAAACCATGTTTGGATAGATGTGAGACTAAAAGATAGACAAACAGAGATAGGTAATTACTACATAAAAACGCAAAAAACAGGCTTCTTATGGAAAATAGCTCTTAAACAAACAGTACTCACTTGCTAAATGGAAGGCAGCTTTTTCAATAATCATTTACAGGATAGGATTTTATGAAAGCAAGTTTGATGTGGGCACAATAAATAATAGGGAATATGAATAATGTTTTCATTATGTTATAATGATACCCCAGGTAAAGCAAAGTATCACCGACTACAAAGATCCAGTTGCATCTAATATGAAAAGATTGGTATATGTTTCAAAATGTCTCCTGTCTGGATCAAGAGGAGGTTTAACAGGAACTGATATTTTCTGGTTGGTAAAGGTCATAGTGGGTACATCAAGAGGAGAACAGTTGTATTCAGAGAGAATATTCCATCAGATATATAAACTATATCGGAGGCTTTGATATTGTGTGTATGCATTATGTAACAGGTTCCTTTTGTTGAATGGGTATAGCAAATGAATGCCATACTCTCGCCACAAAAGTTGTACAATCATAAAAGAATAATAAAGTAACCATTTGTACACTGTGTCCATTGTTTTATACATTATAGTGGTTTATTCCACCAGTGGGACCTTATATGCCAAGTAGATTATATGAATAGTCTGGACATATCATACAAGACATCTCTTCAATAAAGTAGTATTGTATCTGGGGAATGCATTTGTCAGTCTACAGCCTTACTGACAAATCAGCACATCGAATGAGATGGGTGAGTGGGGTCTGCTTGAGGTCCCTTTTTGCCTGACGACTCAGCCAGTGTGATATCCCACATGGAACCTGAGGCTCTCTTTATTCTTTGTGATCTGCCGGCTGTACATACGGGGCCGTAACCATATTATCGCCCTGACAGCGGGCTGGTGTGGGACATGTCTATGTGCTACTGTATCGCCGTCTTACAACCTTATACAGTTAAGCTTTGTGATATGACAGCAGCGATGCTTGTTCATGGCTGATGCTTCAGAGCAGCTATTTGATCAAATATAATTGTAATTATTTTAAGGACACGTTTAGATGGATGCGACAGTGAGTCAGCGCAGTACAAGTTATATTTTCTATATTGGATGATTGTGTCAACATTGCATACTCCAACTGTACGGGAAATGGAAGTTTTCCTCCTGCCCATTTTTCCAGTAAGCCAGGAAGCCTGCCCCTCAATATGAATCATGTAGATTATATCGTTTATTTAGGAAAGCAATAAAACGGGTGTTATATGAAGGAGTATTATTTAAACAATGAAGATAATCACTATGTGTAGAATGAACAAAACTGAATTCAGAAACATTCCCTTTTAAATGTGGCAGCCCAGGTTGGTCATATGGATTGTGACATGTATTTCTTTTCTTTATATATCTTTGTTTCATTTCTATAATACAGGAGAGCTATTTCAAATGCATTATTACTTTACATAAAATGACAATGATGTGAAATGAGTACTTAAATCTATTTCGAGTCATATTGTTTCGTAAAAATACCAATACCGTGCCTTATCAAATTTATGTTTTTACTCTGTTTAATTGAAATATAGTGCAGTGTTTCAAGGGTAGATTTTAAGATATTTCTGTAACCAGCAATATGGAGTGGATGTCGTTTTTTTCTGATTCTGTTTATATCTTTTTCCGAGTATGACACAATAATTTAGTGACATGTTGCAAATGACAAAATATCCAAATTGAGTCTTACTTTTTTAATGATAATCCCAAAGCATTAAGATATAAGAGAACAATAAATGTCAACTTGATTTTAATTGGGTAAATTCTTTTAATTTTAAAACAAATAATTTCTTGTTTTATTTCCCTTAATTTATAGAATCTTTGTGTAGGTGTTCGTGATTTTGAAAAAAATCCAATTATACTCAGAACAATTAAGTGTACCAAGTAATTACAATTCTAGATATTTAACTGATGTGATCTTTTACAAAATAAGGTGCTCTGAACATCATTCTATTAGTCTTATATCTTAAGTATTATAAAAATATAAAACCGATTTGAAGGGAAATATCATAAGTGACAATATCAGGTCATGTGATGTGTATATCTCGTGCTTAGTCCAAAATCCTAACAGAGCGTCATCTCAATATCAGACATGTGTAATCAACAAACAACAATGTGTTTCACAATTAATGAATCAGATAGAAATCATGAATTACTCTCTCTTAGAGTAGGTTTGCAGTACTCATGAGTCATGGCAATCAAATTCACTGATTCGAATACATTGTTACATGTAGCTATTTAGCTGTTCACTATTACGTCATTAAATGATCTTTGAAGTTAAACACAATTTGTTGGTATAAATAGATAACATGGCAATTTCACTATTTCAGCGCTTTAGAGTTTGGATGTATGATTGTGTTCTAATATATTG
This sequence comes from Amphiduros pacificus, assembly GCA_949316495.1. Lineage (NCBI taxonomy): Eukaryota > Metazoa > Annelida > Polychaeta > Phyllodocida > Hesionidae > Amphiduros > Amphiduros pacificus. Next base: position 46,144,670 of record OX439000.1, on the reverse strand, counting down.
TGTTCTAATATTTCTCTGCCATGCATATTTCCGCTTATATAAGGCGAGTCCGGAGGCAGGAGCAATGGATATAAGAGTCGGTTATGTGAAGACAGCAATTGTATTGCTCCTCAATTGTATTACTCCTCAATTGTATTGCTCCTCAATTGTATTGCTCCTCAATTGTATTGCTCCTCAATTGTATTGCTCCTCAATTGTATTGCTCCTCAATTGTATTGCTCCTCAATTGTATTGCTCCTCAATTGTATTGCTCCTCAATTGTTTTGCTCCTCAATTGTATTGCTCCTCAATTGTATTGCTCCTCAATTGTATTACTCCTTAATTGTATTGCTCCTCAATTGTATTGCTCCTCAATTGTATTGCTCCTCAATTGTATTGCTCCTCAATTGTATTGCTCCTCAATTGTATTGCTCCTCAATTGTATTGCTCCTCAATTTTGTTGCTCCTCAATTGGATTGCTCCTCAATTGGATTGCTCCTCAATTGGATTGCTCCTTAATTGGATTGCTCCTCAATTGGATTGCTCCTCAAATGGATTGCTGCTCATTTGAATTGCTACTTTAATGCTCAATAAATGTCTAGAATAAGACTGAAGTGTATTTTAAAGCTAGTGTTTGATCATGCAACCTACAATACTACGGCAATGTACATCATCACAGCATAAGACATCTGTATATGATCTGTGATTCTCATACAAATCTTAACATAATAATCGTCTTATAAATAATTATTGATTGGGAATTTTGTTGGATTATGAAAGAAGAAGAGTTGTATGGCAGTGTCTGTACTACGTGTAAGTATTAGCGGTATCAGGCATGAACTGAGACAAATCAGAGTATTGTTACCCTAATCCACAATGTCCAAACACCGGCAAGCTTCTCATCATCTGCCTTAATATTTGCCTCGAACAGAGTTATTCTAATAAACCTAGACGCAAATCATCACGTAACTTATCTGATAGATAACATTGGTCATGGCTTCCCACTTGGATAATTGTTGCTAAGTTTGATTCTGATAGACAACATCTTGTTCTGATAATGTCTCGGTGGTTTGATTAAGGGCATCTTGATGTGGATATTAGAAACTTGGTGTAAGATTTCCCGTGAGAATCTAGCAGTTTAAGCATACATAAGGAGATCTAATTGATAATGCCTCCTGCATCTGGAGGTAACTCAATCCCTGTTCAGCAATCTTTCTCATTGGCAGTAATTAAGAATTATGGATTTTATCCTTCACCCCCTGACTTGCCTACTTGCAACACGCTCATTTGTTGGCTTGTCTGCCTGATTTGCTTTTTTTCTGTACACTGGGATGTGATATACGAGGTGGTTATGCGAAATAAGCAATACATACACCCAGCTAATTTTTGTTCTCTTCTGAGAAAAACTGAGAAAAACTCATAGAAATCTGCCATCGATGCCAGACATGGCAGCTGAAGTTACACAGCTGGACTTTCAGCGAAGTAGCCTGATACTCATACACTATTAAAGGCATCTATAACTACAGTTTCTACACTACAGTATTTTAAACCATTGTGTCTTAAACATCGCTAAACCAAAGAAAATCTGTGCCAAGGATGATTAATTATCGTAAAAAATTTCAAAATTTAATTACAAAATAGAGTGAAAAAAATAGATGTTAATCATTTGATTTACAAAGATATTAATTAAAATTTGACAGGCGCCACTACTACGAACTTGTGATACGAAGTTTGCTTATTCCTGTGCAGTCAGGGTATTTGAAGGTCAGGTATGTTTACCCAAATGTTCAAAGAGAGGATGATGTAGATAATTTCCATAGCCTAAGTGAACGCGACCTTTAGTTATGAGATGGGGTGTAATGCATGGAAGCTATTAAAGCTAACTATTATGAGCATGCCAGGACAGAGGTGAACCTTCTCACCTATTCTCATTCGTTAAGTGCCTTGTCTGAAATGTCCTGTCGGCTTCCCTATGTCAATATCAATATTGCCCACATGTAATAGTTAGGCGCCATATCTAGAGCATTGTTGTCATTCCCCAGGGATCACATTCCAACATGTATGACCTTTTAGACACCATTTACATTCGTATGATTGCACCAGAGGGCAGTCGGTACATATTACAAGAGTAGGCAACCTATTGTATCTGGGTTAAGGTTATTTTCCATCCAAATCTCTGATCACCTGTATATCTATAGATTGACTGTTTTATATCAGACACATCAGAAATCTCTTACCAGCAAGTAACAGCCATGATTCGACATCACTTAGAACCATAGGGCTTACTATCACATCTTGACTCTGCCCCTAGCTGAATATGAAGAGCAGTCTTTTCAGCAAGCAATTCCTTAAAAAATAAACTGAAGAATCATATCTAAGATGGATTTAATTGGCATACAGGGTGGAGATCTAGTTATTTGCTTAAATAGGAATATTTGGTTTCCTTAATAATTATGCTGCCTTACAGATGCCATTGATTGTGAAGTACAAATAGCGACACATAATTGGCTTTTAACATGTAATTTTTACATGAATTTAGAGTTTAGAAAGGTCCAGCAGGTCAAGGCCCACTCTCACAAAGTAATAACCTAAGATGAGTATCAAGCTAATTGTCTGTAATTCAATATCTAGACATTGACTCTTTTGACTAATTATTTGATAATGATGCAAATAAAATATCATGAAGCGCTGATACCTCACCTTGTCTGTTCACATTGCTGCCTAAATGTTTTAAGGCGTTTCTAAACGACATTGATATGTTCTTCGTGTGGTAATTATTTTTCATTCAAATCATGCGAGTTTGTGTTTCCATACTCATATTAGATTCAAATTTGATCCCAAGGTCAACATTATTTATTTCAATTCTATGAATGTCATAAGCTTAAGTTACCCATGATGTATTATTCCCTTAAGGGAAAATAACAAACTGTGAAAGGAATGTCTTTGGTATGGATCGAGCATGGGAAATTAATTAAAAAGTTGAATAGCGAATGCATTTACAGGTACACAAATGTACTTGTGTCAGCGTCAAAATCATTTGTGACAGTGGTCGTCAACTGGAAATATCCTTTAGGGAGATTGAACTCTTTCAGTAAGACCAGTTTGCTCTAGGTGTGGCGTTGTTAAGAGGACTTTGTCCTATCTGTCAATTTGGATATATGGGTCAAGTTTGAGATGAACCTCTTCAGGGGTCAATTTAGAAATGAGCAGATCATTAGAATCAGCAGGTAACTTCTTAATAGGAAAGTAATGAAAGGAAACAGCTCTGTAATGAAGTCTTTAAGAAGCCAAGTTGGTTGATTTGATTTGATTTGTTGAGATTAACGACCTTTTCAGCACGTTTTAGGCCATATTAGGTCATATAGAAGCGAGTAGCTGGGACTCAATGCTGCTCTACCATTCTATGGGTGCTGGGAACCTTCCTTTTTGCATTATCAAAATGCTGATCTTCCCCATAACATGTTGTAAAGGTATTGCAGCTTTTTAATGTCTGCTGCATCGAGGCTAATAAGAAGGTCAATGTCACATGCAGGTTTCAGTCATCTTGTCATCGAGTAGTATTCCTTTTTGTACATTATTCTGATTTCAGATTTATGTCTTTATATTCATGTATTTAATAATTTAATTTATTCAGTCTCTTTTACCCATGGACCCCCATCAGTACTCACACTCTGTTTTCCTTGGGAACCCTGCCGATAAATGAGAATATACAATGATACAATGCATGATATATGTACAACATAAAACACCCTTAAAATAAACTTTCTGCACCTAAACTGAAAAGCATTCACCATATATGTTTTTCACATATTCTATGAACAAGGTACATTGTAGTGAGGATCTTATGGGTCTCACTGGCTCATATATTCTAGTGCACACCCATTTACTATTTTGTGTACCATACACAGTTTTTTATGTTTCCACCTTTTTGACACATGTGTCCATTTACGTTATATGTTATATGTTTGTTGTCCACGGGGCACCCCTAACATCTCCCTCCCTGCTTTTTATATAGTCGGTACAGAGGATCTATTGAGGATTGTGTTGTGTCTGACAATATCTCACTGCAATACTTGAAGTGAAGTAATACAATAGCATTGAACATTTCTTGCAATTGCTCCTATTTTCTGACTAAATTATGGCATTTTATTTGACATGATCTTTGAAAGTCATATGTTAATATGTTAATCCAAGATACCCCTAAGGTATTTGAAGCTGTTAATAGTTTATATATCTTCTCTTTCTAACTCTTTCCTGACGTAACCTATTTTAGCCAATCTTTCTTTGTGTCTGACATCGTGTATTTTTCTTTTTAATATTTAATGATAGCCTGTGCTTATTTGACCATGCTTCTTATCCAAATGAGTTAAAATATGTCCCATGGCGCCATTTTCCTTCAGAGACTGCAACTTATGTTTTTTGTGACGTGTATCAATTATATCTTTTAAGTGTCACTCCACAATGACTGAATCCCAGTGATACCCAAGTCTACCACAGACCCTTTAGCTGGATGCCGATATCACCTATTTGTACTGAGTTAATGTCGTGTTTAACAGTTGGGGTATATTTATTGTTAGCACAGATTATCATCTCTGTTTATTCGTCATTAAGCTCCATCTTATCTATAATCATGGAGGTTATGACTTTTATTTAATACATTTAATACAACAGTGCCATTTCCCTGACTAATTTTCTGATTCATTAGAATATAGATCCTCTGCATAGTCGTATAGTGTCCACTGCATAGATGTGGTGACACATCCTAGTTGCGGACAATGATATTAACAAGAGGAGATATGTAAACACTCAATAGGATAGGTCCCAATGCCAACCCTTGTGGGACCCCATAATTAATGGATTTCAAAGTAGACCAGTGTGCATCCACTTTAACACATTGATTCCTGTCTATTAGGTAAGACCTAATCCAATTTAAGGCACGGCCAGTTACTTTACACCTAGCCCCAAGTCTAGACAGCAATATCTGATAATTGAGACTATAGCTAGCAATTGGTGCAGAGTGAAAAGCGCCAGCAACAGTTTTTATTTTGTGTAGTCAAGGTCTTGTAGGATGTCATTTTGTGCCTTGAATATTACAGCCTCCTCAGTTCTTTGGTTCTTATTGTATGTTGATTGAAATTTGTCAGTTATGCCATTTTGTTCCAGAAGTGGCACAAGCTGGTTGGCAACAGCCCAGTTAGTGTTTTGATATAGGTAAAGTTGCCTATAATATTTCTCAATTTACTCTTGGCCCATCTTCTTTAGTCTTGGGGCTATGAGAGCAATCTTCATATTGGCAGACGCGGAAACATCTGCAAGCATTACTTGACCATGGGAAAAGGCAATAGCTCTTCCAAAATAATCATGAAAAAGCCAAGTCAGAATTGGTTTACCTTAAATTTTAGATCGACTTTAGATAATTTTGATCACCTTGTGATCAGATAGAAGCTCATCAATAGACTGGCTGTGATCAGTTCTTTAGAGGTCATTACCAGGTCAAGGGTTTTCCTATGTTTATGGATCAGTTCCTTGAGCCATTGAGTCATTTGAAAGGTAACAATGTTATCAAGGATCCTATAATTACATATAGTTGGGTGGTTTGTTCAGGGGCAATAGTGAGCTGCAAGGTCTGTTAGGTCCACGAAGAAATCCGAGTAAGAGTATATATATATTGTCTGAGGGCTCAGGACTATAAATATTTACAAAAGTGATATTTTGATCCTTTAGGTCCAAAGAGAAGGTAGTATTTGAGTAAAAGAATATATTGGGGCGGCACAACCCAACAGCCTTGTCCCACCACCGCACCTTGATGAATGTGGGAGAAACTTAAATTTGAGAATAAAACCCTCAACAATTCAATTACTTTATCATTACTCTCTTCACTTAACCATTCCATTCTTAAAGTTATCTTACAATGTGCAAATGTTGTAGTAGTTTAATTTTGAAATCAACATTCATCTGAAAGGTGTGGTCAGTTCCATTAAACAGTTGGTACCTGGTAAATGCAGTCTGAACTATGGAAAGCATCAATGAGGCATTTAAATTTAGTACTTTCTTAAAAGTGTTATCAAGTTCCGTGAGGATTATTTTTCATGTATCATTTTCTTTAATAAGGAAATCAATGTGTACTCTAAATGTATCATTTTGGCCCAAATAAGAAGGTTTTGTATATGACATATGTCATTCGAGAGTTCAGAAAAATCAAAAATATTATTATGATTATTTGTGGAAATTTAGAAACTTAAATTTTTAATATTTTCAGGTTTTTTGTTTTAAATAATGATGTCCTTTTCTTCCATTAACTTATGCATGATTGACCATGAAAATGGAATCCTGAATAGATGCCCGAATACCTCAAAGCATACCTTATCAATTTTATAAATCACTGTCTGTGTTTTACCCATTAGCAATATCGCTTCATCACCATTTATGAATTTGAGGCCACGTGCCATGGCGCAGTTGGTTAGAGCAGTTCCTCTGTGGTCATCCAAAGTTCGTGGGTTCGATCCCCGGCCGTGCCGAGATTGAACTCATGATATAATTTCCCACATGAGCTGAGGCCTGTTCCAAAGGGTTAAACCGTTGTCCTTGTAAATCTGTGAGCGAGTGGATTGTCATGTCAAGGACCTGCGACATGACAATTCAGTGGGGCAGCACTATATCTGCTACAAGTAGGTCTCATCACGAAATGACTGAAATAATGTTGAAAGTGATGTAAAACCCCAAACAAACCAAAACCATTTATGGAATACCTTTGCAGATTATATTACAGAGTATATTGCAGATTAAAATATCCTTTCAGAAATATCTCACTTGCAAATTACGAGATTAGGAAATGAATAATTGGTGCCATAGATCACTCACGAGACACATTATTATCCACATAATGCACGATTCTAATAGCGATACAACACACTGTATTAGCTCAATCTTTGTGTGTGGAGAATAAGATCAAAATCGAAGCTCTTGTCTGATCTCGGGAAGGTAAATAATTAAGGCGTACTGAAGATGTGAGACTAATTTCAGATGTATGGACAGCTCGCCTTTCCAATCCCTGTCTATTACAAATGAGATGGGCATTTTTACAGTCACACTGATTGATTGGTCGCGCCTGACATACGACCCTCACCATCCACTCTCCTGCTAATCAAGAGATTGCACCTTGCGTGCTCTTCACAAATTCTCTGTGAAATAAGCTATCGATTCCTTGAAATCCTCTAAAGGAAGCTTCCCATATCGGTATATGCTTCCCAAAGCAATATCCAACATTTAACTGAATTGAAAGCGAAGCCATATTGCTAGTGTTTTTCATCACTCAGTCGATTGCAACATTTAACACAGAGTTAGTTACTGGATGGAAACATCCATGATGCTTGCCCGTATATATATATATATATATATATATATATATATATATATATATATATATCTATATATATATATATCTATATATATATATATATACATATACATACATATATATATACATACATATATATATATACATACATATATATATATACATACATGTATGTATGTATGTATGTATGTATGTATGTATGTATGTATGTATGTATGTATGTATGTATGTATGTATGTATGTATGTATGTATGTATGTATGTATGTATGTATGTATGTATGTATGTATGTATGTATGTATGTATGTATGTATGTATGTATGTATGTATGTATGTATGTATGTATGTATGTATGTATGTATGTATGTATGTATGTATGTATGTGTGTATGTGTGTGTGTGTGTGTGTGTGTGTGTGTGTGTGTGTGTGTGTGTGTGTGTGTGTGTGTGTGTGTGTGTGTGTGTGTGTGTGTGTGTGTACAGCACAAAGAATCCAAAGGAGCAGGTGATACCAAATGCTGGAGGAATGGCTGTGGCAGGAATATGACATAACCTTTACTTGGCTGTCCAATGTGGACATGTGACACGTGATCTCCCTCATTATTACAGCACAAAGCCCATCCACATGCCAATCACAGTCGTGTCACTGCTCGCCCTTTCCGTGGCATGAGCCAGATACATGATCATCGTTACCTGATGCTTAAAGCCTAGCCCACCAAGACGACAATATAAGGACTACTTTAGCTCTAACTATGATAGTAAGATCACAGAGAGACAGTGACATTATAACATTTACATTCACATTAAATGTCAGTTTTATCCTTTATAAGAGGAATTCCGCTCACATCAGTTTCTACCATCAGTGATAAAAAGGTGCGTTCAGGATCGATCGCATGTCATGACTATTTATAAATATCCGGTAATGCAATAATGCGAATATTTATGACTCGGGAAATTCCAAATTTAGAAAAATGTTATACAAGGCAATGACAACAAAATAGTGACAAGATAAACATTGCAACAATGCCAAAACCTTTCAATAAAAGACTGCTCCGATATTGCCGGCCTTGCGATGTATAGCTTTTTGTCTTCAAATGCCCATGTTCTCAAAACCCATGCAGATTGTAGGGGAACCTCCTGTATGTAATATTATTACAAGCCACGTGACCACCGGTGACGTAATGGATGAGAGTCCCCACCCTGTAGAGAAATGCCATTAGCAGAGATACGTAAATATATGTATTCATTAAACTTCAGTAAAACAAATTCTACCCAGGGATTTTATGTGTCTTGGCCTGTCCATAATAGTTGATATTTACTCCGACTGATGTCACATCCCGAAGGAGTTATCAGTGCAAACCATTTGATTTCACATAATTCTTGAATGAAAAAGGTAACGCTTTCCGTTTTAAGACCTCAAACCTCTTTCGTCTGATTATCATCTGTTTTTTTTCCTCAAATAACCAACTTATATTTTGCTGAAATTGTCGTAACATGAATATTATTTGAGATACATCAGAATCCACCTCTTTGCAGAGGAACTAAAGGAAGCAGTATTCATAAAGATTGGATTTATTCACATGTGCATAATCCTTGCATCCGATTACCACATTAATCAAATAAAAAATCATCCTTTACTCTCGAACGTCTTGTTTTTGACAAAATTCATAAGATAATTGTGTGATGCTTCACCTTTAAGGCTAATACACTCTTTTAAAGTTGAGAGTGGTGCTTATTTCACACAATTTTACACATGCCATAGAGGCCAGAAAGGTTGCAGGCAGTTTTGCTTTGTGCTTTTTAATAACTACAATATCTTTGAGTAACCAGACCAATCACGCGAAATAAAGATTGTGGTACAAGGCAAACTCCGATTGCTGATAGATTCCTGCTACATTTTATATTACATTTTTGATTTTTAGGAATTGAATTTTTTCTATAAAACATTATTGAACACATTATTGAAAACATGAACCAAAGAAATGTTTTGTGAATGAAAATCAGACGAATGATGGAAACAGATTTTGATTTAACCTAACCTCTCAAAATCAAACTCACAACAGGGATTCTTGACTCTCCATTAAATTTAAGGTTGAAGGTTTACTACTGAGGGATGAAGCACCTTTGGCCATAATGTCCTGGTTGAAAGAATCACTGTCTAGCCATAAATTCTAAGAATGTTGATGAAATATTCAACATGTTTGCCAATGAGCAGTCCCCATATCTCCTTAATGAGAGATATACTCTACGCAGAGACCATTTATTTACCAAATGTTTATATTTGATTGCAATACTGTGTACTATCAGCATTGGCATGTGATTATGTTACAGCAATGCATGATTTCCTTGAAAGAGAATAAAGTATTCAAAGAAACTGTTAAGTTTGTACATATGTCTTACAGTCTGTACGCTGAAACACCTCTGCCAAATCATCCAATATACACGAAATGGGATTTGAAACTTTATCACTGTGCTGTGCTAGGAGGAATTAGAGTTTTTTTGCTATTTTAGTATCTATACTTTATACATCGGCTTTATACATTGTGAGTAACATCAATGACCAAAATACATCTAATGTTATGGCATATTCCTGACGGCAATAGGCTTTAACAGGGTTGTTTGTCAACCGTGAGAATCAAAGTGGAATTAAATCCTGCATACAACGGGAGATCGGACAAAGGACCTGGTGCTTTCAACGAGGAATTGCATGTGACTGATAGTAAATAGGGAGCAATAAGTGTCTGCCGCTCTGGGGTTAATTGCAACATTCTTGTCAAGATAAAATAAGTTGAGTGGAAGCTGTCAGTGGGAGATGGAAACAGGTGGTAATGTCGACATTGTTACCACGTGTCCTTGGCTTGATGTCAAGTCGTTCTGCCATGGCAACAGGTAAATATTCATCTGTTAGAAACCACCAATATTGTATTACGGCATCGATTTATTACTCAAAGAAAATAATCAACAGGAAGCAACAAATTATATGTACATTTTACAGAGAACACTCATTTGACACTTGACTTCCTAATAAAAATAAAATTTGTATCACTTTTGATGTGGTAAAATATAACTGAAGTACAGAGAGGCCACTGAGTTATCAATCTGTAATAAGGTTTGTACTGGTTTATTCTCCAGGCCTTTCTTCGAAAAGAGTTGGGCATTGCATTCAAACACAGGTCTTACAATTCCTGTGTTTAAATTAAAATCAAATAAATATTTTGTTGAACAAGATGTAAGAAACAATCAACAGAATACATATTGCATGTTTATCTAAGAGATGGAGAACATGTTCAGTGAGAATACTAATTATGAAATTCAACTTGTTTATCCAATGATTGCACAGCATGGTCCCCTTTTAGCATCAACATTATGTGATAGGCCATCAACATTACGCGACAGGCCATCAACATTACGTGATAGGCCATTAACATTACGTGATAGGCCATCAACATTACGTGATAGGCCATCAACAGTACACGATAGGCCATCAACATATTAAGTCATAGGCCATCAACATTATGTGATAGGCCATCAACATTACGTGACAGGCCATCAACATTACGTGATAGGCCATCAACAGTACACGATAGGCCATCAACATATTAAGTCATAGGCCATCAACATTATGTGATAGGCCATCAACATTATGTGATAGGCCATCAACATTACGTGATAGGCCATTAACATTACGTGGTAGGCCATTAACATTACGTGATAGGCCATCAACAGTACGTGATTGGCCATCAACAGTACGCGATAGGCCATCAACAGTACGCGATAGGCCATCAATAATACGTGATCAATACTTTAATAGTACCACCATCAAATGATGTTGCGGTTTACACAATACGTGTAAATGCAGTCAAGCTCTTCCCCCACGCCTGTTCCTCATGCCACTATTTCACCTCCAAAGTCAGCTATATTCTCATTTGGAAATAAATATACTGTTATCCAAAAGTGATTCAAAATTTCCATCTATATATTCTCCAACCGATTTTGTTGCACGATGGCTTGTATTCAGTTTATTCCTATATAACTAATATAAATATATGTAAAACATGGGCCATGCATACCCATCAGCAGAGTTCAATACAAATATAATGTCAAAGATAGGTAACAATAACTTGGATTGGTTCAAGATCTTTTCTCTATTGATAGATTGGCTACAATGTTTTCTTTCCGTTCATTTGCACCAGACCATGTCATTAAGCACATGTTTGTCAAGTCAAATGTCATGATTAGCTATGGTAAACTGCCAATTGGCCCAATCAGTAAATAATTGATACTTCGGCACGATTGAAAAGGATGTTTACCAACTATAACTCCTCTCGTGTGAAGATATTTGCTTTATTCTACAAATATCAAGATAGTTATTTCAGAAACAACTGTTAAAACCAGAACTTCACATGAAAAATATTATTACAGCAAATGAAAAATTATGGGACTAGAATTTGAACGAAATGAATTATCAGAATAAAATATATTAGAAAAAAATCCACAAAAAATATTATGAACTCAATAATATTATGTGCTGACAATATATCGAAAAACAAATGGAAGTCACCAACTTGGAATGTTCTGTAAACAAAATTCAAAGTTTGGGATTTTTTCAAATAAAGTCATCATTGTTCAAATATACCGTATCGATATTTTTAATATCGATAGCATATTTGAACAATGATGACTTTATTATATGACTATATTTTGATATATTTTATGTCTTCGGAAATGCCTGGCATTGATAAAAGTGATATGAGTTCATGATTTGAGTTGGGCCACGTTCATTCTCTGTGCATGCTCTTTTTTCTCACAAGAGAATATCCCTGACATGGAGGTGAATACTGGAATAAGGAAGAGGCGAATCTGATTTTAAAAGTTGCATAGTCGTCAGTCCGCAGGTGCATTTTCAGGTATTGTATTTGAGGCCAAATCATTTGTAATAATGGTTGACAAAATGTGAAAGCACTGAAAATAAGATGGTTGAATGTTGGTTTAAAACTGCCCTAAAACCCTTTAAAGGCTAACAAGTAATGTGTTTATTACACCAAACATTTAAATAAAATAGATTTGATATTTATATTCAGGTGAATTTCGAGATAGCGTAAGAACTTCTAGGAATGATATTTCTTAGATTTTTAGTACTTCTTTCAGCTATGTGGCAGAAGTATGTGTAGGTTATTGAAAGCAACATTAAGAAATGTTTTCATCTCTTTGGATGATTTCAGCATGAATGTCAGCATGCTGGACATATTTATAAAAGTATTGCCTGCATAATCGTTCTTGTGTTCCAGTTTCAATCGGAATAAAAATTGCTACGAGTTATTTGTCATCAATCATATGCTAAAATGATAATATAAATCATTTTAAGGGACGCATCTAACCGAAATCCGTGAAATGAATTAAACATGAAACAATGAAAGTGTAATGTTGTAAGAAAAAGACAAAGTACAGGGAAGATTCCCTGGAGACGAGATTAGTGCTGCCCCGTGGATGTATACAGACATTGCGCAGTGAAACACACCGCACTACCAAATTGGACGCTCATAAATCACGATATATCATATGGAATATTAGATCACAATTCATATGCGGTTGTCAGCAGCAATATGTGTCTCATGGAGAATGACTTATAGCTTTCTTGTGTCGCTACCTCCTACCCCATCACAGCCCACTTATACTGACTGCCATCCCCATCTATTTCTATTTGAATATATATGGAGAAATACCTTACAGGGGATAATTATTTACTAATGAATGTAAATGAAACTTTTATTACAATAATAGTTTAATGGTGTATGCATTTCTCCACAACACACTGCAAATAGAAATGAAAATAAGGTACGTCATATACAAACACATAGCACGCAGCAAAATCATGTTTTAGATTAATATGGAATTAATAGTTCAAATATAAAGCTTTGGTTATCCTATAAGTTGAGTTGAGTAGATTATGTGTTGTCCATGTATCATGACACATTATCAAACTGATTACCCTATATCAATGGCAATATCCCTTTATATTTGTATTTTTGGGTTTAACACCAGACAAACTATTGAGTATTATATACACTATACATTATCTAACAAAAGGCCATGGGCCGTGGCGAAGTTGGTTAGAGCGCCAGCTTATGCCTCAGTCACATTTGCACCGGGCGCCGGCCGGGCAGTAACAATCGGCCGACTTCACAGTCTGCCGGGCGCCGGGGAGTTTATAAGCAACAATCTGAGATATGCCGTAGCTGTGGTCACATTATTAAGGGGCACCGCACGGCACGTGCAAGACTGAATGACACAGACGTCTGCAGGATATCTTAAAGACGTCTGGATCATTGACAGACGTCTGAAAGACATCCTAAAGACGTCTGTCTCATTTGACAGACGTCTGAAAGACATCTTAAAGACGTCTATGATACTGTATACCGAGAAAAATTCGCGCCTAGTTATTTTCGCGCCATCGCCGTTTTCGACAGGTTCGCGCCGTTTTATTTTCGCGAATTTTGGATTTCTAAAACATAATATTATCACAAATTACGCTTTGCAGGTCGAGAACAGAACAAAACAAAAAAATTCGAAACACTTTGTTTTGACTTTGTTCTCACTGATTCCAATTATCAGCGTTCACAGTTTTGCATTTCGTCTTTGTTTCCACTGCTTTGAGTCGTGTCTTCCCTTTTTGGCAGAAATGCTTTCACACGTGGATCGATCTTAATTGCGTTTTAAATGATAAATAAAGGTATATACATAATATTATCACAAATTACGCTTTGCAGGTCGAGAACAGAACAAAACCATACATTATTGCGCAATATATTAACTATCGTTTTCGTGCTAAAAACAAGAGCCTCTTCCCGTCACTTCCGCCTTTCAAAATTGCGACCACGTGTTGCGTTGAGTTGTCCCTTTTTAACAGAAATACCTTCACACGTGGATCCATTTTAATTGCGTTTTAAATGATAAATAAAGGTATTTACCCAATATTATCACAAATTATGCTTCGCAGGTCGAGAATTTATCCATGAAGTAAAACGCAAATATCATGTACGTGATGTCACGATATTTCACGTCCGCAACACGAGGAGAGGCCAGGGATCCATCATTGCGCAATATATTAATATTTCAATGCGTGTTCATAGACTCCAATTGTTTTCGTGCCAAAAATAAGAGCTTGTCCCCGTCACTCCCGCTTTTTAACATGACGACCTCGTATTGCGTAATGCATCTTCAATTTCGCGTCCATTTAATTTCGCGAATGACGTCCTGGCGTGAATTAACGCGAAAATAAAAAGGTCGCGTAAATTTGTCTGTATACAGTATATCGCAGGGAGCCCGTGCGATCATCTGACGATGGTCTATGAACACATGAAATAAATATAATCCTATTTTCACCGCACGATGCCACCGGCAACCCTAAGATAATCTGCCGATGTCCCTGCGGGACACTGCCGGGACCCTGCCGTGCACTTTAAGATGATATTTGCTGATAAGACATCGGGGAAACGCCGGCAACTTTTATGTGGCAGCTAAAAGTTCCAGATGACCCGGCCGACGTCTTAAAGATGCCCAATTGTGGCCGATGATCTCCCGGTGCCCGCACGGCAATCTGAAATGCCTGCCGATTTTGTAAAAAATACCCATCGGCCGGGCATCTTTACTGAAATCGGCGCAAATGTGACTGAGGTATTACTAGCACAAGTTCCTCTGTGGCGATACACAGGTCATGGGTTGGATCCCCGGTCGTGCCGAGATTGAATTCATAATACTATTTCACACAATGGCTGGGGTCCGCGCCCAAAGGGTTTACCCGTTGTCCTGTCTGTGACCGGGTGGGTTGTCATGACAATTTAGTGAGGCAGCACTATATCTGCTACAAGTAGGTCTCATCACGAAATGACTGAAATAATGTTGGAAGTGATGTAAAACTCAAAACAAACAAAAATTGTCTGACAAGATATTAAATGCTTCTCTCCTTTCTTCAATCATTTTATATGATTTGTATTACATAGAATCCTGCATGTATATTTTGTCAATATATTACGTTAAACTAGGAGAACCGATAAGTACGGTTCAAGAATAGTTGATATTGCCATCGAAGTAGTCATTTTACATTTCTCCGCCATATCATTTAAAAAACACAGGTATAAGCAGGCAATATCATTCTTAGTGAACACATAAAGGTCATGTGTCTAAAACAACAGTGGACATTACGTTATACATGTAGGCCCTTTTTTAAGCTATCTGTACCAACCTACGGACGCCATGTTTTTTGTGCTTTAATGATTGGCTTGTGCAACCTGACCGTAATATAATACCTGCGAGTGCATCTGTCCCATTCAACTTTCCAATCACTCACGTAGTTTCATGCCATTTTCCTTTCAAAGTTTCGTATTTGCTCTTAAGGGAACAATACTTCGTGCATTCATTTCAGATCTGTCATTTTCAATAAGACTAATCATGTATTAAATGTCCTTCATGAACAATATAATTTCCATGTCATATCATTGATTTCAAGAATTATTTCACATGAGGTTGATATTTTCCGGGGTGCCCTTTGTCTATTCTGGAAAGGTTTAATATCTTTGTAAATATATAATCTTATTTTATCGACAGTGATGTTTCTGGGAATCTGTATAAGAATTTTTGATAAATTTTTATTTTCCTTTTCAAATGGAAAATAATTGCAAGTGGTGGACAGCATGAGGATACGAATACCTAGCTTCGTGAAAATTCTTCATTGATAAATGACACACCGTAAGTGATTGTCATCGGGTTAATGAAAGATGACATCTGGTTTATTATAATATATAGGTTCCATATATTGACTATAACTGAAAGAGGCCCACAGCGGCCCATACAGAATGACCGTAATTGGCATTGGATAATGTTAAAGCAATGCTGACTTTTCAGGATTTGAGACGTGACCTTGCTTCTTGCTTCACATGACCTAGGCGGCTGGTAGGACAGTGAAAACTGTCTGTCAGATAAGGATGCACTGCCAGATGTCTCACCTAGCCCGGGAACCTTGCACGCTAAACAATTTCACAAGTCTCGCGAGTTCTCGCGGGAAGATGAATCACATGAATAAATTGGAATAAATCGTATGTGACCTGTCCCAGGAACGGTTGTTTACTGCAGGGAGGTCACTCAACCTGACATTAGTCTCACACAGAATGATTGAAAGCGAATTGCCACTTCCAGCCACCATAGTGATAACTGTATCGCATCATCATTTTGTAGATCATCTTTATGCACAAGTCAAGAAATAACCAGACCGCACTATAATATTCTATACCATAAATGACGAATTGGAATAAATCAATTGTTTTATATATATATTGCACACCCACCTCCCTTACCTAACTGACATAATCATATTATGATTTAGAGATAATTACCTGAAAGAAAACCAAATCGAATGAAGGAGCGTGTTCAAATTCGTTCAAAAATGTGCTCTGCTTGGTGTAACTTACCAATTTAGCCTGTATCAGGTTGTCAGAACCTCGAATTTAATGAAAATGTCTATTAGATTCTCAACATTACTTAGATGTATCAAATTAATGCTGATTGGCAATATTTGAAGTTTAATCAGACTTTTAATATGCTCCAACTGAAATAACAGTCACACAAACTGCGCCCAGTTAAGCCAACAGATGCCCAACCGATTCAATCGAGATTATATTCAAAACTAGTAATTTATTGTTTTAAAAATTGCTGGAATTAAGATTGGAAGTCAATAGCTGAATGCAGACACATAATAGGAAACACAAACTCCTGAATATCTGAACATTACGAAACAAAGGCAGCCTTGCAATGTATATAGTTTCTATGTAGTATATCTCTGAACCGTATATTCTGCTTAAGTCTCTAATAGGTAAAATTAAAATGACAATTCATCTAATGATTTGTTTTTGTTTTAGGAATCTTTCCAGGCGACTCTATTTGGCATCAACTACCAACATACATCAGGAGGGCATATCATTGGTCTGCTGTCTGCTCGGGCTATTTTATTGCTTCTTATTGCATTATTAAAACGGCCGAACCTAATGGATTACACGAAAGCCGTCTTTAAATCAAATAATTGTGCACGGTTACAGAGGTACAAGCGACTTAGAAACACAAACTAAAACATGTTTGGAATTTTAGATAATTTGAACATTATCTATTAAAGTTTGATTTTTAAATGTTTCCGTGTTCTTTTCATCATATTTTCACCATATTCTATTTTCCCCTAAATTTTAAGCACTAGTTATATTTGCGAATATATTGCACATGTTATCATAATTCGATCACAGAAGATTTTATCTCTTGCTTTGGCCTGAAACTCATATTATTTCTAACGTAGGGTTTAAAAACGAATAGAGCAATATTTTAATTCCTTTCAACATTTTTTTAATAAGTGCTTGCATTTCACTTCTTGCAGAATAAACAAGTTTTGATATTCTTGCAAGCATATTTATATTAAATTTGTGAAATTATTTTTGTTGTTGAAATAGAAACAAATACTTCTTAGATTTATTTCAGATGTTAAACAGATATCTTTTCTTAAACCTACATTGATTTTAGCATTGATATAATCTATGGAATACTGTTTTGATATTTTCAAATGTCTCCACATGCTGGTGACACCGCCTGTTTACTAAAGTGTGTGCATAATTTTTAATTTTCATAAGTATTTTTCTAGCCACCTTTTTATATCAACAGGAGGAAATGACAAACTCATGTTTAGAATTTGCCATGCTCCAGTATATTCCAGGTCTCTAAATCACACTTTTTGGACATGTTTTGTTAAAGATTAAAAATACTTTTGGGAATCATCTTTATACTATTTGTATGCATGTGATTTGTGCCCCCTAAAAACAAATTTACTATAAAAATAACATCCCCTACCTTAACATTCAGGAGAAACAAGACTCTTCATATCTGATCACAAAGAGTTCCAAAGGCCCACGTGATAATTTTATGTAGTCAAGGGTATACATTAATATATTAGCTTTAAAGTATAGACAAGACATTTTTTCGAACCAAATTTCTTCTGAAGTCAGAAACTGTGTTTCTATATTATCATTTGCGCAAGTAATAGAACAGGGTTGACCATTTTGTAAGACAGATAACATTTTATTAGCCCAAACAAATTCACAAACTATGTACACTGGAGATGGGGGTCTATAGAACAATAAATTCCGAGGATATATATTTGTCTAGAATGATGCTGATAGCGAATCTATCTCGCCAGCTCATGAGATTGGAGTTAGGGTCATATATGGAACATCACAAGGGCCTGATAATTCTAAAGATGGCATCCATGGTGATCAGACACCTTATTGTGGGTGGAGGCTCCTTGTTACTGCCCCCATACAGTACAGTGTAATATATCCATGATTTATATTGGCGACTGGAACCTAGACAGACATGTGGGTTAGATTATCTGACCACGCAGCCAACAGAATGCATACTTGTTTGAGTCTCGGATTATGATATGTGTCTTTATTGTAAAACATTAGTTTCTGATGGAAAATATCTGTAGATATAAATGGGACACACACATACAAAATATGTTAAATATTTACGTATTAATCCAATATATTATAGAAGGAGAAGAGTTACGTGAGTGGGGAATCTACCAGATATGCTGATAGCGAGGCCGTATATGATGTAAAAGCAAGCAACTCAATCGGCGCCCTGTGGGCCTGTGAATTGCAGATTATAGGCTTATATATATCCACCAGGACCAACAAAATTGAAAACTCTATCACAAGTATCTCCTTTTTTGCTCTTTGTGGTACTGGGTGTTTTCTTTTTATATTCTACACCATGCACCCAAGATCGATAATGATAGAAGATAAACATCTCATGTGGCTATAAAAAATATTCAAAGGAATATTGGGGACTCGAACCTACCGGAAGCCCAACACTATTGCATTGTGGGATATGCTTATATAGTGTATATACGACATATTTAAAGGAAATAAATACAGATAGTTCCATTAAAATGGGGTCCCTTTCCCGGAAAAGCCGGAGGGAACTTTATTTATGTGTCCTTTAAAGCTAACAGGAACAGGAAGAGCAATGTTTTATGACGTTAGTATAAGATTATTGAAGCTCTCGGGGCAAGCACAGAAGTCTTCACCTATATACTTCGTACATATGTACCATAACTCTGTGTTCTCCATATGTCAATAGCACACAAAGGAAGGGTGTCAATATTATCAACATTATATTCTGACATTTCCACCTTATATGTTTACATTAGGACAATTTGTTTGCCATTGGAATGTTTTGGGTTTCACCTATGTGTGAAAAAGTCAATTTTTTAAAATATATAGTAAAAATATATATTGCTAAAAATTAATGATAAATCTGAAAATTTCCTCATTACATGTTGGGCCTTGAGATTTTGTTGCACATCTCGACCAACTTATGGTCATCGAGTTTTTAGCGCTTTCACGACATGGCTACCATCATCACAAAATAACGTAATATGTGCGAATGCACTCGCGACCATGCAATATTCAACCTTTTCCACGCTGGATCCAGTTGTTTATAAACAAAGCAAATCGCTTATTTGGTAACGTGCAACCTGAGTATTTTAATAGGATTATGTTCTATTATTAGCTGGTCTACCAGCCAACCCCCTCTAGTGGCAGATAAATCTGTGCGATCTAGTAAGACTGGTTTGGGTCATTGGGTTCAATCTAATAGGTATTTCTGTTTCGAGTTCATGATGTTATTTTGTCCAAACATGACCTATTGAATATGTCATTTTTACATCAATAATTTGAAATGCTAATAGAATCTTATGATCAGAAATTATATTCAGTTAAGTGGACAAATTAAAAATAAACTTAGATACCCTGGCATGCCCTACATGGATCCAGCAATCTACTAATAGTCTCAGCATACAGGACAGGGCTTCTACCAATATATTAATAAATTAACCAGTCAGGAAATTCATTGGAATAAACCAATCGGAGCGGCTCTTACATAAAATGAATCAGGCTCTGAAGCACATCTGGACCGCCCGATTGGAGGTGTGTAAGCTCAAGATTTTAGTCATTAAATGTATCCTTATGGTATAAGGTTTATTAAATTTGGAGCCGCAAAAGGGGGCAAACAAATATTATATAAGTGTTATCTCAGCAGGGCATTGTTGTTCCTTGGCAACGGTGTGTAATTAATGCATTTTATGTAAGCATGTAGTTGGCTGGTTGGTTGTGGTAGATGTATGGAATAAATCAATTGTGTGCAAATTATATGATTGTCTCCTCATTTAATGGACTATTTTAATGGACTACACTCGAAGTGTCACTACGCAAATGAGTAATTAGGCATATGGATCACAAACTATGCTTTAAACCCCACTCACTATGTTAATAATGGCAAATAATTCTTGACATAATTACACACCAAGGACTGTGATGATATCACTGAACTCTTAATATGAAAAGAAATCATGATGTCTTCATTCCATAGTTTTGTCTGTGTTTGTAAGGGAATAACCCATCATGTTTTTTGGATCTTCTGTGTAGAGGAAAATATGTCCCTTTTAAGTCAATGGTGTGATTGGTGGGGAGGCTTTGTTATGAATCATATTGATATAGATTCCCGTTTTGTAAAGAAAAGAATCTGGAATGATGGATAGCAAAGATATAACATGCATTATATAGGTAGCAGTCTCTTTATGGACAGAGGCATCAGGTATGATGGATAGCAAAGATACGCCATGCATTATATAGGCAGCAGTCTCCTTTTGGAGAGAGGCATCAGGTATGATGGATAGCAAAGATACGTCATGCATTATATAGGCAGCAGTCTCCTTTTGGAGAGAGGCGTCAGGTATGGTGGATAGCAAAAATATGCCATGCATTATAAAGGCAGCAGTCTCCTTATGGAGAGAGGCATCAGGTATGGTGGATAGCAAAGATATGCCATGCATTTATTATATAAGCAGCAGTCTCCTTTTGGAGAGAGGCATCAGGTATGATGGATGGCAAAGATACGTCATGCACTGTATAGGTAGCAGTCTCCTTTTGGAGAGAGGCATCAGGTATGATGGATGGCAAAGATACGCCATGCATTATATAGGCAGCAGTCTCCTTTTGGAGAGAGGCGTCAGGTATGATATACAGGGAAGCTGTACCACGCCCTTGTGTTGATAGAGGCATCCAATATGATGGAAATTCAATGTTTACAACGCATTTAATATTTTTAGTGGTACATGTACTCTAAGTTTAATACAAAAACAAAACATGATGTTTTCATTCCATATCATGTTGTTTATGTCTATACGCTGTGTTTTATCGCCTAAGTAAGGTATATTCTCTTATGGAAACACATGTCATGATTTCACCTTATCCTTTACAATACGTCGGTGATACAGCGGATTGTGGATCGCATTAGTTAATTAGTATACATACATTCCTTTTATAATCAACTGAACTTGTCAGTTACGCTTCTCGTGCATACCTGCTTCACGCCTGTCACATGGTGTGATCAATTTCCAAACAGCAATCACCAGACACACTTTTATGTTCATTTCATTTATTGATTTTCGTGCAGGCCACTGACTCGCGTAAAGGTTTTCACAATACCGTTTCCATGTAAAGTCTGCAGTGATTTTATATGGACCCTCCATAATCTATTAAAATCGATAGAATTTACCAATTATTTGGTATTTCATTACTTCTAAACGTCAAACGATACCATCCATAAAAGGACTTCTCTCTCATATCAGGCCCTGTCTCCATAAGTATAGAGTTGTGCACAGGATCGGTTGCAAGTCAATAGTTTTTATAGACCTGTCGACTGATTGGTAAAATAATATATTTTTTGTATTGGCAGTTGTACTGATTGGTCAGTTTATGTGTAAGACACATTTTATGAATAACCATGCATTTTCTAATCTATACTACTTTTTTCCAACAAGTAATTTAGTATATTTCCATGACAATTCGGCTAGGCAGCACTATATCTGTTAAAAGTTGGTCTCATCACAAAATGACTGAAATAATGTTGAAAGTGATCTAAACCCCCAAACAAAGTAACCTGAGATATAAATAAGAAATGGACTTGTTTGGCTGTTTATGAAGGAATGTTACATGAAAGATAATATAAACAACCTGCATGTGCGCCAAACTGACGCCTATTTACACTGAGGATCGATATCTAGCTTGTCCAGCCAAAGAGTAAGGGCATATGAATCACATGCCATTGAATAGAGGAAAGTGATGAAACACCCCTTGACTTAGTTATGCAGCTAGAATATGTTGGTGATGTCACAGAACTCTTATGTTTCAATAAAAAACTTGATTTGGAATTTTGTCATTCAGCTTCTATTTGTCATTGTCTGTAATGCTTAAGCTTTCGATTTACTCGTAACTTTGTCTCTTCAGGTCAAGTTTTGATATTGCATTGACATATTGAACACATAGAGAACTGAGATACTGCTGCAAGATAAAGGTGAAATATTGCTTACCTGGTGTATGATACACTGCCTATTTACTGAGAGGCTCGTCAATACCAACAGAGCAGAGTAGTTGCTCACCTCCATGTCACTAATGTCACAGCAACCCAACAAGAAGCGAACAGACCTAATGCACACAGGCTGCAACGGTAACTCCCCATGTGACCTGGACATGTGTAGGCAACATACTCGGCTCGCTTTTTAGCAAATTGCTTTGTTGTTATGTTTATATTGTGTTGGGTAGAAGGCTGATACTTCACATAGCGCCCGGTATTTTTCAGGAAACCTGACAGCACAATCATTATCCAATACACCAAATATGACAGATGGCCACGTATGCTTTTAAAATATGGACATATACATAATATAAGTGACAATTTGTATAAGTGACAATTTGTATATTTGTATGTATAAATGCACATCATTAGACTTGTTATTGCTTTTATGCAGATAGCAACAATGTTTGAATTCTTTTAAAACAATCCATATCAAAGTGTGAAGACAATGAAATATGTCCAATACATGAAGCAGTTATCTTAATACGAGCAGTCATATTGTAGCTATTGTTCAATGTCATCCTTTTCACTCCTTGGCCTTTTGATAAGTGGATTTTCCATACAGCTTTGGGGCAGAATATTCATGGTATGAGGTATAATGTTTTACTTTATATTACAAAGTGGTGGCAAACTGTGGCGGACGATAACACATGTTTGTCATCACTTAGAAAGTGGGGAACTTGCTGACTAGATATCAGGAAAACAATCTTTATTCACCAAATAGTTATAGGGTTAATACCTAAAAATAATATACGGTGATACATCTATTTGTTATGTTTGTAAAAGGCCCCGGGCCGTGGCGCAGTTGGTTAAAGTGCCAGCTTATTAGCACCAGTTCCTCTGTGGTGATCCATAGATTGTGGGTTCAATCTCCGGCTGTGCAGAGATTGAATTCATGATACAATTTCACATATATGAGCTGAGGCCCATGCCTGAAGGGTTAACCCGTTCTCCTTGTAAATCTGTGACCGGGTGGGTTGTCATGTCAAGGAGCTGCGACATGACAATTCAGTGAGGCAGCACTATTTCTGCTACAAGTAGGTCTCATCACGAAATGACTGAAATACTGTTGAAAGTGATCTAAAACCTCAAGCAAACAAATAAACAAATATGTTTTTGAAGTCTCCTTTACAGTTTTTATTATTTTATCACTAAAATCTATGTATCCATTAATCACTTATCTATCGTGCACTATATTTGTTATAACATTGTTTATTGCCGAGTACTGTTATGGTATTAATATGCTATCATCTTACTCTCAATGAAGATTGTGACTTTTCTTGCTCTCGTAGCTAAACATTTGCATAATTATCCACTAGAGGTGATATTTATCTCAGCATTGCAGTGATATGCTTATGTATTATGCCTTAATAGAGACTCACACCCAGAGAAAAGCGTATTGACACCTTGAATTATGCATAGGAATGATCAACGGTTGTCAACCACAAAAAACAATAAAACATCATCAGCAAAATGTGTTACGGACGAAAGCAGACTTTGATATTATTTTGATAATCAGCTGAGTAGTTTCTCGTGTATCTTTTGATTTGCTTTGTCTTTACATACCAATGTAAGAATATTACAGGGCTATCATTTACAGTAGTTAGAACGCAAGCGTATTAATAGCATTTCATCTACATGTATAATGTTCTTAAGGTCGTGAGTTGGATTCCTGGGCGTGAGGAGATTGAATTCATGTTCAACTTTCTAGTGTGAGTTGAGGCCTGTGCCAAGAGGGTTAACCTTTTGTCCTGTGAACATAAGATCAAAGAAGATGTCATGTTTAGGACCTGCAACATGACAATTCGGCAAGACATCACCATATCTGCTTCAACTGCAATAAGATTTAAAGTGGTGTAAACCCCCAAACAACCAGACAAAAAACCCATTAAACATGATCAGCACATGCATTTATAATCAATTAGTGGACACCCCATCTGCCGGATGAAGAGAGTATTACATTACGATTATAGAAACAATATTAAAATCATATTTGGCCTTCAAAATTCAATATAATACTCTTAACACATTTCAATTACCAGTGTATATTATTACAAGTTCTACAGTATCATATATTTCCTTACACAAGCTAGATGTCTGGGCAACTCAATTTCTATCAGCTGTGCTATCTGTCTTCACCTCAGTCCTTATCAGTAACTCATGTGTTATTTGGTGTGCAGATGATTTTTGTCAACCATCAATACCAGTATACCACAAACAAATCATTAATTCCTAGCGTCAAATCTGCCACAGGCTTCGCTGGGTCACCCATTAACACGAAATACAACTCTTGCTGATACAAGAAAATTTCTTTTTTTAAATTTATCTATTGACATTTATATAATGAGTGGATCCCATCACACGATTTATCTGCATTTCTTATTTGATTTCCTTAAAGGTTGACCTAAAATAATTCAAATATATCCTAAAATAATCACTTTGACTAAACATGGTGTTTGCAGTGCTTTATATACAATCTAATTAATGTCCAGGCAGAGTATTATGTTTAACGCAAATAATGCATAGGATCAGCTACAGGTGCCAGCGACACCAGGTAATGCATGGGATCAGCTACAGGTGCCAGCGACACCAGGTAATGCATAGGATCAGCTACAGGTGCCAGCGACACCAGGTAATGCATGGGATCAGCTACAGGTGCCAGCGACACCAGGTAATGCATAGGATCAGCTACAGGTGCCAGCGACACCAGGTAATGCATGGGATCAGCTACAGGTGCCAGCGACACCAGGTAATGCATAGGATCAGCTACAGGTGCCAGCGACACCAGGTAAAGCATGGGATCAGCTACAGGTGCCAGCGACACCAGGTAATGCATATGATCAGCTACAGGTGCCAGCGACACCAGGTAATGCATGGGATCAGCTACAGGTGCCAGAGACACCAGGAAATACATAGGATCAGCTACAGGTGCCAGCGACACCAGGTAATGCATAGGATCAGCTACAGGTGCCAGCGACATCAGGTAATGCATAGGATCAGCTACAGGTGCCAGCGACACCAGGTAATGCATAGGATCAGCTACAGGTGCCAGCGACACCAGGTAATGCATGGGATCAGCTACAGGTGCCAGCGACACCAGGTAATGCATGGGATCAGCTACAGGTGCCAGCGACACCAGGTAATGCATGGGATCAGCTACAGGTGCCAGCGACACCAGGTAATGCATGGGGTCAGCTACAGGTGCCAGCGACACCAGGAAATGCATAGGATCAGCTACAGGTGCCAGCGACACCAGGTAATGCATAGGATCAGCTACAGGTGCCAGCGACACCAGGTAATGCATGGGATCAGCTACAGGTGCCAGAGACATCAGGTAGTGCATTGGATCAGCTACAGGTGCCAGCGACACCAGGTAATGCATAGGATCAGCTACAGGTGCCAGCGACACCAGGTAGTGCATGGGAATAGCTACAGGTGCCAGCGACACCAGGTAATGCATAGGATCAGCTACAGGTGCCAGCGACACCAGGTAATGCATAGGATCAGCTACAGGTGCCAGCGACACCAGGTAATGCATGGGATCAGCTACAGGTGCCAGCGACACCAGGTAATGCATGGGATCAGCTACAAGTGCCAGAGACACCAGGTAATGCATAGGATCAGCTACAGGTGCCAGAGACACCAGGTAATGCATAGGATCAGCTACAGGTGCCAGCGACACCACGTAATGCATAGGATCAGCTACAGGTGCCAGCGACACCACGTAATGCATAGGATCAGCTTCAGGTGCCAGAGACACCAGGTAATGCATAGGATCAGCTACAGGTGCCAGCGACACCAGGTAATTCATGGGATCAGCTACAGGTGCCAGAGACATCAGGTAATGCATAGGATCAGCTACAGGTGCCAGCGACACCAGGTAATGCATGGAATCAGCTACAAGTGCCAGAGACATCAGGTAATGCATGGGATCAGCTACAGGTGCCAGCGACACCAGGTAATGCATGGGATCGGCTACAAGTGCCAGAGACATCAGGTAATGCATGGGATCAGCTACAAGTGCCAGAGACACCAGGTAATACATTGGATCAGCTACAGGTGCCAGCGACACCAGGTAATGCATGGGATCAGCTACAGGTGCCAGAGACATCAGGTAGTGCATTGGATCAGCTACAGGTGCCAGCGACACCAGGTAATGCATAGGATCAGCTACAGGTGCCAGCGACACCAGGTAGTGCATGGGAATAGCTACAGGTGCCAGCGACACCAGGTAATGCATAGGATCAGCTACAGGTGCCAGCGACACCAGGTAATGCATAGGATCAGCTACAGGTGCCAGCGACACCAGGTAATTCATGGGATCAGCTACAGGTGCCAGAGACATCAGGTAATGCATAGGATCAGCTACAGGTGCCAGCGACACCAGGTAATGCATGGAATCAGCTACAAGTGCCAGAGACATCAGGTAATGCATGGGATCAGCTACAGGTGCCAGCGACACCAGGTAATGCATGGGATCAGCTACAAGTGCCAGAGACATCAGGTAATGCATGGGATCAGCTACAAGTGCCAGAGACACCAGGTAATACATTGGATCAGCTACAGGTGCCAGCGACACCAGGTAATGCAAGGGATCGGCTACAAGTGCCAGAGACATCAGGTAATGCATGGGATCAGCTACAAGTGCCAGAGACACCAGGTAATGCATAGGATCAGCTACAAGTGCCAGAGACACCAGGTAATGCATAGGATCAGCTACAGGTGCCAGCGACACCAGGTAATGCATGGGATCAGCTACAAGTGCCAGAGACATCAGGTAACGCATGGGATCAGCTACAGGTGCCCTCTATTGGACTCTGATTGGTGGAAGCATACACGGACAAGGTGCCCTCTGTTTGACTCTGATTGCCGGAAGCATACACGGACAAGGTGCCCTCTGTTGGACTCTGATTGGTGGAAGCATACACGGTCAAGGACTCTAGTTTTTAATCATTGTGGGGAGTGATTTTTCACTGTCTCAAGAGTGTTTTTATCTGGAGATGTTTCCTGGCATTTTTACTGTTACAAACATTTGGAAATTTCTTGTGATCAAATTAAAATTGTCATCCCTGATTTATCAGGCTTGTACACCTTTAAAAGTTGAACTAACAGGGCAGTCATATTCAAAAATAGGTAAGGAATATCTGTAGTGAGGTTTCAATAAATGTCCCTCCAAGATTATTATGCAAACAGTGAATTTCCATGAAAAAGGCAGGAGAATTTTAAAAAACTGATTTTTTTACTGAAGTACTCCACGACCTAAAAACTGATCCTCAACTGCTCAAAAATGTTTAAATTGCAAATAAAACTTGAGACAGAAGGAAATGTCCCGAGGAAAGGGCCAGTTATTTAGGGAGTGGTAGCCATGACTATGTCAGACATGTCTGTGACAAGTTATTTCAGAATTTATATCAGAGAGAGAAATCATTTGAACCTTTGCATGCGTCTGGATAGAAGAGAAAACACAAATATCAGGGACCTTCCGTGAACCTCACAGAAAAACGAATGTCTAAAATCAGTCAAACCTTTCACACATACCATAAAATGTTAGTTATATTGTATTCACTCAATGTTATACGTGAACTCTTTTACAAGTGTTTGTGTGTGTGCATGTATATATATTTTTGATGGATATATATATTTTATGGATATATATATATATATATATATATATATATATATATATATATATATATATATATATATATATATATATATATATATCCATAAAATATATATATATATATATATATATATATATATATATATATATATATATATATATATATATATATATATATATATATAAATTTGAAAATTTGAAAAAAGTCAACCATAAAAATTAGATGTAGTTTATTGATTTTATTGTTTCATATTCAATAATAGTTCTGTGATCAATAAAAAAAGTACATAAAAATGGATTGGTATCAAAAACTGTGCTGTACTCGTTGGCAATAAGTACAAAAGAAACCTACACTACATTAAGATTACAGACACCCACTTTCAGTTTGGACCAACAGTTTCCTGTGTTTGTGTAATAAACAAGGATGTGAGGATTTGTAATTATGAACAAATACAAGACATTTCATCATTTTATATCATTTCAAATCTAAAGGTCTGTGGTCAATGCCAAAAATTCTTTGACCATATTGGTCATATTGCTGCCGGCCAGCCGGAAGGCCATATAAACAACTGTGAGTCAACAACTGTGCGTCAACAACTGTGAGTCAACAACTGTGAGTCAACAACTGTGAGTCAACAACTGTGAGTCAACAACTGTGCGTCAACAACTGTGAGTCAACATCTGTGAGTCAACAACTGTGAGTCAACAACTGTGAGTCAACAACTGTGAGTCAACAACTGTGAGTCAACAACTGTGAGTCAACAACTGTGAGTCAACAACTGTGAGTCAACATCTGTGAGTCAACAACTGTGAGTCAACAACTGTGAGTCAACAACTGTGAGTCAACAACTGTGAGTCAACAACTGTGAGTCAACAACTGTGAGTCAACAACTGTGAGTCAACAACTGTGAGTCAACAACTGTGAGTCAACAACTGTGAGTCAACAACTGTGAGTCAACAACTGTGAGTAAATATATTTAAGTCAACAATTCTGTGTCAACAATTTAAAAAACAGTGTCACTGAACTTTTTCCTTAAAGGCAAACTTTGCATTTGGTTTAAAAAAATATTTTTTAATGTATAAACAAATCGATGGTCTTGGAATCAACCAAACCGTATGCAATGTAAAAATACATTGATAATACAAAGGAATGTTACAGTTTTTTTGTTATAAGAATGTTATGAAAACAGCTTTTAGTACATACATTTTATTTCTGGCATATATCTTCATATCATGTCAGTGAAAGAAGTGCTTTGGGAAAACAATCATATTAACCTCTCTGATTATAAGGTTAATTTTGGTTTAAACAAGAATGATAGAAAAAACAATGATGTGTTTACCAAACTCTTCTCATTTTGTATTTCCAAGCATTAATTAGCATGAGTTGATCTTTTACATTATAAATGTCATTTTTATCCGCTGTATTGCAGGATCCATAGGTTTGGTGTTACTACTGGATATTGGTAGTAATATCTGGATGTTTAGAGCAAGCTGAGTGAGACTAGCAGAATCATAATGATGGCACAGTTTGCAATATTGTTGGAGGAACCAGAGTATTCATCCACTATGTGAATTTTCCATCCAAGGTAATTATGCGTAAAACACTGAAAATGCATAGAATAAAATCACATAAAAATTATGAAGAAACATCACTTATATCTTAATATAACATGTATAAAATTATATTCAAATGATCAATTTTTCCAGATTATATCAAATAAGCATTTTTGTAAAAATAGTGATTTGTCATTTGAGCAAATACTCTGATTTAGAGAATTGTGTCCAAATCAACTTCAATAATTTTCCTTTCACCAGTATAGTTTGATATTTCATATAGTTAGTACACTTGCTTCTTCAGACTAATATATAAACATATATCTGACACCAGCTTTACCTTTTTTCAGTATACTACAATATTTTTAGGTCAGAAAAAACAGCTAATTCATAATATAAATATTTGTTAGTGTCATATAAATCCTAGTCAAGTTTTTTTCATGCAAAGAAATCAAATTTTCTTGAGTAAAATACTCAATATAAAGCTCACAATCACACCCTACTGATATTATTTAATCTATTTAAAGATTAATCTTTGAAATAAGTTGAGTGGTATCCAAGCTTGTGGACACAGACCTACCACTCTGGTGTGGTCAATATTAAAAGCACATATATATATTTAAAATTTAAAAATCTTTTTAAAATCATCTAATTATCTCATCATTCAGAACAGTTTTCAACTGTTTTAATATCATATAGGAACCGTTTTAAAAATGCATTTTAGCAGTGCTGGATAAATATTAAAATCAATAATTGAAAACAAAATTGTTTGAAATTAAAGTTTTTCATTCAACTCTCTTAAATAACTAATGGTCAATACCTCACTGCATTGACAGATTTCTGGTCATGGATTTTGGTCAGGTGGATAATTTGTGTGTTTGTTATATTTTGTGAAAAAGTAATATTTCATTTTGCTTTATAATCTCCCCCCAAAATGAGTAACTTATATTACATAACAGCTTTAATTTTCATAATATCATTTATGACATGACCAGTGATGTGTTCAGAAATGTGAACTGAAAAATGTCCTTCATTGTAAAGAGAGCAGTCATGCCTCACTGAACACTTTAACAAAAGTATTGACAAAATGATCACTGAGGCATGACTACTCACTGTGCCATGACTTTATCTATGATGCAAATACTTGTCATCAAGATGCATCACAGAACCAAAAGTCACAGTTCCATTCAGTGATTGAATTATGTCCTTGTCACAATAATGTCTTTGTCACAATAATGTCCTTGTATTTTTCAGAGTTCACTGGTCATTGATGATTGCTCACTGAAGCATGATGTTCACTACTGGTACCAGCACTATTCATCAAGATGCAACAAAGCAGCTGCACATGTCCATCCATTATAGTCAGCAAGTTATGTCTTTGTCCATATTTTCTTTAAACAGTGCACTGGTGTGTGATGGTCATACAACAAGTCCCTATAAGCCCATGATGATAAGGCAAGAACATGTGAGTGCAGTCTTCAGGGAGACAGATCTCTCAAGTTGGTTCTGGTGGAAGGATCTCAAGAGGCCAAAGGACGACTGAGATCCTTCTACCAGAACCAACGAGAGAGATCTGTCTCCCTGAACACTGTACGAACTCATGTTCTTGTCTTTATCTCATACTTATCCACTGCAGATAGATGGGGTTTGCAATCAACTTTATCCTCAAAGCAAAGCTGTGAAAACATGGTAATAAGTACAGAACTATGTTGTGTGTGGCTCATTTAAGTTCCAGCTCATTTACATAATGTAATCAATTTTATATCACTACATGCAGTGAACTAGGCCACCTATAAAGCACTTTATGAAATGGGTGTAATTCTGTTTCAACTGGGGGAATAGTCATCAGTTTTGAGATTCCCACAAAAGGTTGCAGTCTCTGCCAACAGGGGTCCCACCTGTCTGTGTTTCAAGGTCCCCATGACCCAAATCTGAAATGTCGTCTGCTCCAGGTCAAAACAAACCTGGACAGTCATCATGTTCATTTCAGAGAAATTAACACATGATTTGTTGAAGAACTGGCCTAAGACATGATTACATTTATTTTATAATTGACAAATATTATGACATTTGTGCACAAACATATTTAATTAAGCATTTTATTCAATTCAAAAGTATGTAAATATGAAAAGAATCTTTAAAAAAGATAAAAGGAAAGTAGTTCGGCAGAGGGGTGATCTGTGAAAGTAGTTCGGCAGAGGGGTAGACATTAATAACATGTCCATATATATGGACAGTAAACCAGCTCGCAGGTGCCCGTATGCCTTTGCCCGGAATTCCGGTCACACGTCACTGGAACGTGTGGTTGTTGTTCAGGGTTTCCCTGTTCTATATTTATGTCAACCAATCAGAGCAAACCCTCCATAATAGTGACATTATTCGCCCGCTGCACATTGCAACGAGATGTCCTTGATAGTCCTATATATATTGGACTGCATAGTCTAGCAGAGGGGTGATCTGCAAAAAATATCTCATAGGTGCAGAACACTCTCTTGAGGCACCAAGTATGAGATAAAGAGGAGATATATCAGGGCTGACAGTAACATCAACCAAGATGAAACCATCATTTTATTACTAGAAGACCTGTCAATGAGAGAGCTTGTTGTCGCCTGAGTTGTGGCCGAGGCTGTGGTGTCTGGGGAATATTCATCCACTATGTGCAGTTTCCACCCGAGATAATTATGGGTGAAACACTGAGAGGAAGATAACAAAGGATACAGTGCAAATAAAATATAACATATTTACATGTACAACACTGAGAGATGTAATGTAACTATGATGTGGTGATCTAAGGAAGAGCCTGAAGTGCCAAACACGTATTGAGTATCAAACTAGGGAGGATCTTTCAAAGGATTTAGAGAAATAAGGGTCAATACTTTGAAGGTAATTCTACGTGTGATGTAAAAGATTCATTTGCAATACACTGAGAGTGGTGTGAAATATCTGAGTCCCTTTTACAAAGACACTTGGTCTATTTATTTTACAAAGCTCACCTGATAGTACAGTAGATCCGGAGTGCTGCTATCTGGTGTCCATATTAATTCCCCAGCACTTCCCTCCTGCTCACACTTCAGTGACAATGTTTTCTTGTAGTCTTCAAATGTCTGGGACTCAGCAGCCTTGTCCACTGTCTTTGCCTCCCACTCACAATACCTGCCAGCTGTTAATATGAAAACACAAATGATGCACTGAAAAACTCCTGATTATATTATTCAAAATACTGATGTCAAATTGTAACCTATCTCAGGCAACTAAAATTTCATTTGTCAACTTTTAAATAGAAATGCATATACAAGTAGTTTTGCTCAATTTATTATAGTTTATTCACATTAAAGGAATCTCCTGCGAGAAACATTTTTATAGTAATGATATTTACTTGTTCCATTTGAGAGTCCTCCATAAATGGTAACTTTCTAAAACAAATTTAAGATATGTATGCATTATTTTTAAGTGATATATATATATTATTCAATATAAATCATTATGAGGATAATCAGTATTGTCAATCACTTAGAATAAATCTTTGTACAATAAGCCAAATATAATTATAAGGGTGATAATTTATTGGACTAAAGGTCAAAATACATTACTGAGCTAATATTGGTCAAATACATTATCAAACTAATAGGTCAAAATACATTTTGGATCTTTAAGGTAAAAAACATACAATAGGGAAAATTTACCTTTTTTTGTTCTGTTGTCTTTTGGACGTACCCTCCCACAGGGTCATCTGTGATGTAGAATGGGTGATATCTTGCAGACTGCTCGGGATCACTTCCTCCCTCCACCTTGAAGATAAATGTCTCATTTCTTCTGAGCTCTATTTCTGGTATGAGATAGCCATTAATGTACCAAGCTATACCCCACGATGGGCGTCCTAGACATCAACAAAACGTCAACATAATATTATTATCATTTCTAACTTCAAGTTTGACAAAAACAACAACAGCAATAATAAAATACTTGTATACCATATACACTAAGCACCACTTACAAAAAATATGATATCTGTATAAGACAGTGAGGTTTCAGTAAGTATCAACAATCATTGTTTAATTCTATAAGTATGCAAGCTTTTAGAGCAGGTGTACCTACCAGTAATGGCACGGTAGCCTTTGTTTTGTCCAGCAGGGCCTATATTAACCGTGAAGACCTTGGACTCTTTTCCAGAGAGCATTGGAATATCCCAGGGTGTTTTGTCTTCCACAACATCCGGTACTTCTATTGCTCCACAAGACCTTTTTGATGTACGACCAAAGTTATATTTGAGATGACCTAAAATATATTTGTTTATTCAGGATAGTATGTATTACACGGAAATAATGACTTTTGTTAATGAACCATTTATTTCTGATAAACAGAGGCTGAATTAATGGATAGCGGTCTGGGAGGGACAACAATCGCATATGAACAGCCCATTGCTGTGCAAACTAAGAAGATGGCAATAAGATGCCCAATACTATTCTTGTTATTCACAGCATAATCAAACCATAATCACATCATTCCCAGATGCTTGCAACTTTGGCGCACACTAAATCACAGTCAATCCAAATGAAATCTGAGCAGTGTCGTATACCATAATAAATATTGGCTAGATATTCTTTAATGTCAACTGTAATTTATCATGTTGGACGGACTCACCATGCAGTCAGGTATAATGTATCATATTGGACGGACTCACCTTGCAGTCTGGTATAATGCATCATGTTGGACGGACTCACCTTGCAGTCTGGTATAATGTATCATGTTGGACGGACTCACCTTGCAGTCAGGTATAATGTATCATATTGGACGGATTCACCTTGCAGTCTGGTATAATGCATCATGTTGGACGGACTCACCTTGCACTCTGGTATAATGCATCATGTTGGACGGACTCACCTTGCACTCTGGTATAATGCATCATGTTGGACAGACTCACCTTGCAGTCTGGTATAATGCATCATGTTGGATGGACTCACCTTGCAGTATGGTATAATGCATCATGTTGGACGGACTCACCTTGCACTCTGGTATAATGCATCATGTTGGACAGACTCACCTTGCACTCTGGTATAATGCATCATGTTGGATGGACTCACCTTGCAGTCTGGTATAATGCATCATGTTGGACAGACTCACCTTGCAGTCTGGTATAATGCATCATGTTGGACGGACTCACCTTGCAGTCTGGTATAATGCATCATGTTGGACGGACTCACCTTGCACTCTGGTATTATGCATCATGTTGGACGGACTCACCTTGCACTCTGGTATAATGCATCATGTTGGATAGACTCACCTTGCAGTCTGGTATAATGCATCATGTTGGATGGACTCACCTTGCAGTCTGGTATAATGCATCATGTTGGACAGACTCACCTTGCAGTCTGGTATAATGCATCATGTTGGACGGACTCACCTTGCAGTCTGGTATAATGCATCATGTTGGACGGACTCACCTTGCACTCTGGTATTATGCATCATGTTGGACGGACTCACCTTGCACTCTGGTATAATGCATCATGTTGGATAGACTCACCTTGCAGTCTGGTATAATGCATCATGTTGGATGGACTCACCTTGCAGTCTGGTATAATGCATCATGTTGGACAGACTCACCTTGCAGTCTGGTATAATGCATCATGTTGGACGGACTCACCTTGCAGTCTGGTATAATGCATCATGTTGGACGGACTCACCTTGCAGTCAGGTATAATGTATCATATTGGACGGATTCACCTTGCAGTCTGGTATAATGCATCATGTTGGACGGACTCACCTTGCACTCTGGTATAATGCATCATGTTGGATGGACTCACCTTGCAGTCTGGTATAATGCATCATGTTGGACGGATTCACCTTGCAGTCTGGTGTGATGCATCATGCTGGACGGACTCATCTTGCACTCTGGTATAACACATCATGTTGGACGGACTCACCTTGCACTCTGGTATAATGCATCATGCTGGACAGACTCATCTTGTACTCTGGTATAATGCATCATGTTGGACGGACTCACCTTGCAGTCTGGTATAATGCATCATGTTGGACGGACTCATCTTGCACTCTGGTATAACACATCATGTTGGACGGACTCACCTTGCACTCTGGTATAATGCATCATGTTGGATGGACTCACCTTGCAGTCTGGTATAATGCATCATGTTGGACGGACTCACCTTGCAGTCTGGTGTGATGCATCATGCTGGACGGACTCATCTTGCACTCTGGTATAACACATCATGTTGGACGGACTCACCTTGCACTCTGGTATAATGCATCATGCTGGACAGACTCACCTTGCACTCTGGTGTGATGCTTGGTGACTCTCCCATCTAGACTCAGACCACCTATCGCCCACACCACATACACATCTTCATTTGCGGGGTACACCTTATCTCCAGTCGTATCCCCTGTTTAACAAGAAAGGTTTGCATCATCATCATCATCATTATCATCATCATCATCATCATCATCATCATCATTTTGTTTTTAGCTGTCGAAATTTATGTTTTACATTATTTCCATAAACGTTTGAATAAATATGTAAGAAAAGGACTGATAGATCATGTACTGACCCGTGTCAAGATTTCTTTGATATCTGACAGATGTGATTCCATTCCTTCTGTTTGCACTTATTATGGTAACATCTTCCTGGGCTGAGGCTTCCACATCAGGACAGGCCCCCTTCCCATTGGAACACTGCAATATTCACAGTCAATACACTTAATATTGAGAGAATCTGAGATAGAGTGTTACTAAGCCACAGAGTTTAGACTTGAATTGAGGCTATATGCTCGCGTACCTGTGAGTAATCATTGATTGTGTAGTCAACAGCCTTGGGGATTTTGTCTGACTGCTGGATGAAGACGACAGTGACATCAGCCCCCGTCATGGCAGAACTATCAGCCGACCCACTCAAACCAAATGCCATGTAATCAATCTCATCTGCAAGGCAGGAGTCAAATAGTCAAATACAAAGACACAAACAACTTAAATGTGATTTTGTGATAAACTGCTTAATTTTAATTTAATCCCTATCATTTTTATACTGCGCCAACTTGAATTAAAGAAGTACTCATTTATAAAAAATCAAGAAATAAATGGCACAGCAATATGGCACTGGAATAATGAAAAATCTACTTTATGACTGTGTAATTAAATTCATATTAAATAATGCAGTATAATTTATTTTTTAAAGAAATATATGTTACTAACAATAGCTTCATTCCTGTAAAATGCAGAAGTGAATTGAATTGACATGATATATTTTGCACCATATGATAAGATAGGTGTTTTATATAAATTGGGTGCCATACCTATTCTACCACTTAGCCCAACACTGAGGATTCCACTCTTTATTTCCCATTCCACATTCATAAACTTGTTTAATTGTTCACAGTTGGAATAGGGCTGTTAAAAAAGAGGTTTTGTTAGAAAACATTTGCCATTTCAAGAACAGAAGATAATTTTACCAGCATTAACTCTTATCATATAATTCTTATTGGAGCATATGCTATAAATTATGACATTTATTGTATGTTATCATTCTATTTCTTATTTATTTCTATTTCTTGCATCTGTTTCTTAGTGATTGATATATCGAAACATCTTTACTCAGCCAAATGCTGGGTGAGTGGTTGTACATTCAATTACTAAAGTCATTATCAGTCACATTGCTCATTAGAGTTAACATCAGTGCCTGGATACAGCCCACTTATACAGCTCACTTATATTCAATATACTCAGCTTTAGCACATATTATATCTAGTACATATAATATCTAGTACATATAATATATAGTACATATAGTATGTAGTACATCTAATATCTAGTACATATAGTATGTAGTACATCTAATATCTAGTACATATAATATCTAGTACTTATAATATCTAGTACTTATAATATCTAGTACTTATAATATCTAGAAAATATAATATCTTACATCTAATATCTAGTACATATAATATCTAGTACTTATAATATCTAGTACTTATAATATCTAGTACTTATAATATCTAGTACTTATAATATCTAGTACTTATAATATCTAGTACTTATAATATCTAGAAAATATAATATCTTACTTGCATATTGATGTCTTCAACATAAGGTGGTAACAAGAGATCTCCCTCAGGAATAAGAACATTTCCGAAGTCATGAGTGTATTGTATACAGTACATTGATATGTAACCTTTATTCTTGAATGTTTCCCCCATTGGTAATGTCACAATTACATCTTCATTGTCATACTTTCTGGCTTTTATCTTTGGGACACTGAAACATAAAGGGATAAAAATGAGGCTTCACTCCACTTGCAAAGTACAATGTATGTTCCTCTGCTAAGCAGAAGTAGTTGATCTACAAGAAGAGGACTGTCTCAGTCTGTTGGGCACATAAAATTATACTGATATATGCTGGTTGTCAAAGGTAGTCATGTTTGGCAGATTGGACAACATTAAACACAAATCCCATTCTAGGTAAAGAGTAGAATATTTTATTAATCATTCAATGGTAAATGCTTACCACAAAGCACCAGATGACATTTACAGTTAGCTCTCATGCAGAGACACAGATCACTTACCTTCCTGTTTCATCTAAAAGCTTTATGAATTTCTGAAAAGGTTCAACAGGAGCACCTTCCCCGGCCACAAAAAAAGCATCTATGAATAGATAAGATAAACAAGATCATATATTATAAAAAATAAACAAATCCCACAAAGACAACCTCATTGAATTTAGAAAATATGAAGTGTATATAATTTACCTGAAAATTTTCAAATTTGCTTGTTTTTTAAATCTTATTTATTCATAACATCTTGAAATATCCTTGGAATATAATGAATGCAGTTGTGACATCATAGCTTGTGTTCATAGCAACCTTTGGAAATGATTTGTGTTTCTGCCAATTGACCTCAGTGAAGAGAGCTTTTTATGAATGTTCAGATATTTTTTTTTAAATTATCATTTCACAATGAGGAATATGGGGAATCTAATTGTGAAATTTGGAATATTTTCATTTAAATAAATTTGCATGTCCTTAAAGGTAATCTATACATAGAAGTTTTTTCAATAACTTAAATGATTATGTAAATTTGCACAGAATGAATGGTATATTTTATTGTCTTAATTGTTCATGAATATTTTTAAAACCCAACATATCCTTTTTGAAAAACATTAATTGCTATTTTACAAAAAATCACAAGCCTTTTTATCTATATATCAGATTTCTTCGAATAAATATGTTGCATCAATGTATGATAACGGCATTGATAGGGTGAATTAACTGTAAATGTTGTGTGAGTTGACAGAATTGCCTCACATTTAATGGAATATTTATAAATTGGGCAAATAATCTAGAAATAAATGGCATGGACATTTCTAAAACGTTAAAGAATCATCTGCACTTTGAGGAAAAAAATTAAATTTATATCTACATATTCAGTGGAAACAGGAATACATTTGACTTGTGATATGTCTAGATCTTCGATCTTGTGGCATCACAACTCCCTTCATTATTCTCTGATATATAATTAACTGAAACACATCTGTTTTTCACAATTAACTAGAGTTGATTTAGTGTGACATTAGATTTACAGACTTTAATGGTCCACTGAATTTTTTAGATGTAAAATAACTGCTAATTGTACCTGGGCCATTGCCATCATAGATAAAATTCTTTATTTCTGCTCGTCTCTCATCCAATATTGTGACTGTTCCTGAGGCCACCTTGTGGGCTAATGTTGAAAACTGACCAATCACCACAGGTGCTGGGATAGCTGAGATGTTCAAATCAAGGAATTTGATATGACCAAAATTAACCTACAGTAAACAATTGGAAAACATTTTTATTCTTTATCAATGTTTCTGCTTCCTTGTCTCCGCAGCTTTTTGTCGGTTTCATATAATGTGTGAGAGTTATTAGTTTTTTTTCTCATTTTACCATTTGCACTGGCTCTCGAATATTAGAGAATATTGATATTGTTGTATTTTTTTTGTAAATCCATTTGTTTGCATTTCCATTGAATTTTGTATGCATTGTCCTTTTTATCCAGGAGTAATTCTTAGATTTGGAGATTAAGGCAAGAACATGTGAGTGCAGTCTTCAGGGAGACAGATCTCTCAAGTTGGTTCTGGTGGAAGGATCTCAAGAGTCCAAAGGACGACTGAGATCCTTCCACCAGAACCAACGAGAGAGATCTGTCTCCCTGAACACTGCACGAACTCATGTTCTTGTCTTTATCTCATACTTATCCACTGCAGATAGATGGGGTTTGCAATCAACTTTATCCTCAAAGCAAAGCAGTGAAAACATGGTAATAAGTACAGAACTATGTTGTGTGTGTCTCATTTAAGTTCTCAGCTCATTTACATAATGTAATCAATTTTATATCACTACATGCAGTGAACTAGGCCACCTATAAAGCACTATATGAAATGGGTGTAATTCTGTTTCAACTGGGTGAATAGTCATCAGTTTTGAGATTCCCACAAAAGGTTGCAGTCTCTGCCAACAGGGGGCCCCCTGTCTGTGTTTCAAGGTCCCCATGACCCAAATCTGAAATGTCGTCTGCTCCAGGTCAAAACAAACCTGGACAGTCATCATGTTCATTTCAGAGAAATTAACGCATGATTTGTTGAAGAACTGGCCTAAGACATGATTACATTTATTTTATAATTGACAAATATAATGACATTTGTGCACAAACATATTTAGTTAAGCATTTTATTCATTTCAAAAGTATGTAAATAAGAAAAGAATCTTTAAAAAAGATAAAAGGAAAGTAGTTCGGCAGAGGGGTGATCTGTGAAAGTAGTTCGGCAGAGGGGTGATCTGCAAAAAATATCTCATAGGTGCAGAACACACCAAGTATGAGATAAAGGTTTAGCACACTCTGTCAGTGGCATATCTGACGATGAAGTGTGATGTGTGGTGCAGTTGGGGTGTGAAAGAGAACAGTAGAAAGCAAATACTCACACTGAAATCCTTACACCAGACCGCCAGCCAGTTGATGTCTGTGATCTCCACATTATCTGGCAAGGTGAGCACGATGTCTGCATCCGAGTATCCACCCAACTTTGTTTCTCTACAGTAAATATATCCAGCTTAAATAAATTGTATCCTTATTAGAAATATCAAAATGTACCAGTTATTCTGTGCAATAATATTTGCTTAAATTGGACTAGATTTTCCAAAAGATTACACATCAACTTATGATTTTGCCTCCTAGCTATGGTTAAAATATTTCCTGTCAATAATACAGGCAATCCTTGATTTCAGAACATCACAAAAAGAACATTAACAATGAGAAATACATTATAAGATTCCATATTTCATAAGATAGCTTATAGAAGGGGATATTTTAAATTCCAATAAAAAAAATATGCAATAGTAAAAAGGGGGAAAAAGTATTTTCATATGCTTAATTTGAACTCCTGACACCTAGACTGTAAAATCAAAATGCTTGCCACAAGATCACGAAAGGTCATCTTATATTCCTAATAACATTCTGGGTATTTACATAACATGCAAGGTACATTTGTATGACCTATATCATTGTGTTGAGCTCTGCTGAAATCATTTTTACATTAAATTCTGTTTGAAATATTATGAAAAATTATAATAAAATTTACTAGTAGCCATAAAAATACGTCATTTCTTTCAGAATGTTGTAAGGTGACAGGAGTAATGTATTTAGATATCTACAGGCCATTTAGTTTTCAAGGTTGTATCCTCAATCACTTGAAATTAACCTTTCAAAGAATTATTTACCAATATATTAGAGTGAGCCAGTCTGTGAACAAACATCCTTAGGAATTGCCGTCGGCTGAATACATTATTTAGGGGAGTAATTCTTGCATGAGTAAACAGACTGCAATCAAAATCTCTTATATTCATAAATAAGTATTTAGATTTCACATTATAACATCGGCAATACTACTTACCTTCCTAGCTCATCCTTTAGTTGTGTTCCTTGTGCTCCAGGATCATCTCCAACATTTGTTTTGCTTTTCTCTCCAACCATAAAGAATGCATCTGTAAAGCGAGCAATAAGATAAAGACGTGTTCACATCAAGAGGGTCATTGTCAATCATTTCATGACATTAATTGCATGACTCAGTATAAATCATACCATTCAATAGAAACTCAATGTTATGCTCACTTAATGCTGAGAGCAATAATAGAAATAGTTATATTGCTCTCAGGTTAATGACAGATCTTCAATTCTTAAAAAAATCATTCTTTCTCAGACTATAGATATCTTTATTTCACCAATTTGATATTCTTGTGGAAGTGCAGTGATACAAACCAGTCTTTAAGAAGTACTACAGAGAAATTAATAAAATTTTAGAAAATAAACCTTCCATACCTGGAGCTGTGCCATCATAGAAGAAGTTTCTGATGCGGACCCTCTTGGAATCTACGATGTAGACTGAACCCCTGACATCATGAGCTTTATTGACAAGGGGCCCCAAACTCAAACCATAGTAAGGCTGACTACAGCTTACATCTGCAATAATACATGACACATAACTAGTATATCATC
Organism: Amphiduros pacificus; assembly: GCA_949316495.1. NCBI lineage: Eukaryota > Metazoa > Annelida > Polychaeta > Phyllodocida > Hesionidae > Amphiduros > Amphiduros pacificus. Next base: position 46,102,116 of record OX439000.1, on the reverse strand, counting down.
TCACAAGCCATATAGATTGGTCTGGAGACATAAGGTGCACTTGGTTAAATGTCATCATTCTATTTAATTAAAAATAACCAGATACATGTTTTGCATCTGTGTGCACCAAACATAGTTTTTAATCTTTTGCCATCTGACTGATACAATTCCTTTTATTGTGTATTTTATAGATATTCTTAACTAAGAAAAGCTCAGAAAATGCTGCATTTGGTGATGTCAGCTTGAGCTATTGCGTTTTACAACCACATATAAATGATGTCACCTGATGATAAATATTAAGGCAAGAACATGTGAGTGCAGTGTTCAGGGAGACAGATTTCTCAAGTTGGTTTTGGTCGAAGGATTTCAAGAGTCTGAAGTACGAGCCAGAGTTTTATGAATACTGATGACTTGCACTCGATTCTGTGTGCACCTTTATACCTTTGGTGGCAGGGACTGATATGACAAAGAAATCCTGCTATGGAGGGTAGGACTGAGAGGAGTTTGGGACTTTTAGCGACCAATAATTCTTTGCCATAGATATGCAATTATTGAATTTCTATCTTTTCATTTCATTCTTCAGAATTTCAAGACAAATCATGCTCACTATATTTTACAATATGTTTTGGCCTTTAACATACATTTCATTTTAGAGAAACCCTTCTCTACTTTCAGACCAGGGATAAATTTATTTATGGAACTATTAAAACAGGATCCATCCTGCAAAGTGGGATATGAAGGTTATATATTAAGACTGTGAATTAATGAGATCCCTAGTGGATAGTATATTTGTATTACAATCCACATGCTATGAGTTCAAATCTTGCATGAGGAAGCAGTTGTCTTCATTTTCTGTCAAACTAATCTCGAAATACCATGAATTGTTGATGTCCCTTAATATTATTACAGTAAAACACCTGATAGGTACCATAAATGTGTCAACAAAATGACTCAAACTTCCTGAATGATTCACAATATGAAATAAGTAGGTCTAAGTATGTCTTTTTTAATTACAATTGATGCATCATATTTATTGGTCCAAAACACTTCATAGAATTAATGAAAACAATTTAAATTTCATAAATTAGTAAGAGATGAAAGTACAGAGTTATTTTAGAAGCAATCAATGCATTGACATAAACGTAGTATTAGAAAGGATTGGTTTACATATTCACCGAATCAGGAAGTTTGAGTCATTTTGGTGTCAGTTCCAATATTTGAAACATATCTTAGTGCTATATGTCAATATAAAACACCACATATTTTAGAGTATATAATGGTAAGTATAAAGAGGGATGAACACCATGAGAAAATTCAAATTGTAATTTGATCTGGAACTGAGAGCAACATACCTTAGTCCTTACTATTAATATTGCTCTCAATCTGGAATTACTAAATTAAGTGCAATAGTCACATAAAATCAGGTACAATTCTTAGTTTTTAAAGTTTTATTAGTGATATCTAAGTCAAGATATCTTAACTTAATATGTTGTGAATAATAAATACCAATTGGTAATAGGTGTTCAGAAAACTGGATCAGCCTTTTGCTGTGATCAGCTGATAACAGTTTCATCATTATCGATCACTTTATGACTATAAATAACCAGATCATTGGATTATGTTAATTGCCAAGGCTAACCCATTACTTCATGCATACACTCAAAACCATAACACTCGAGCTACTCAATAACCAGGCAAACGACTGAGTTAGTATTGATAAAAATACAAGAGGGAAACTGATATTCACAGATGACACTTACCAATGTTGCAACACAGTGCTGAGAGCACGAGCAGCCAAGCAAAATTCATTCTCGACATGTTGTTTTCCCGTGGCGATCACACGCATACAGCTTCCTGGTAGATATATGTTGCTCTCACGATGAAGGGTGAACCTTCAGGGATATGTTCATGTGTGCTGTGTGTATATTTATCATCTGTATTGGTCATTCTCCATATTGAGACCGACAAATGCAGCGAATCGTGTCCGTGTCACGCAGGTTCCTGTCACGCATCAGTGCGCACGGATGACGCACAGACAATTCCGCTGTTATTCCACATCGATGACAGGTACGCTAGGATCTCACTGGCCATGAAATCTACGACCTGAATAACTGGCTCTTTCCAAAGGATTGTTTTCTGCTATCTTTGATTTGCATTTTACACATTTTAGAGTAGTTGGAGGCTGGACCCAAAATAAATAAAAGGCAATTTCACTGTTTTGGATCCTCGAGCTATGATCTTTTATCTCAGGTAGACATTATACATACTTGTTGATTTTCAACAATGTTCAGTAAAATATGCCCGTAGAATTTTCTATGTCAAAAAATACTTTTCTGTTGTAATAAGTGTATCTTAAATCTTTTAGGAGGAAATCGGAACATGTTTTTGTGTCGAGAAACAAGACATCATCTTTCCCCCGGCAACACTATAATGAGCAATTACCACATTTTTCGTCGTCTATATTATTCATTATCTGTTTGTAATGTTGTTCCCGTTAAAACTCAGACAAAATAATCTCATATTTTAGATTTCATATTATAAATTTTTTAATTGCATTTTCCAAATGTCAACATTTCAAAATCGGAATAGCATATTACAAATTTAAAAGGAGGAATTTCAAATAAATTCAGAAAGGGATATTCAAATTCAAGGTACAATATTTTGACATGATCCATGTTATATGCATCGAAGGAGGTAACAGGCTGGTGACCAACCTGTGAACCATAAGAAAGGTATGGACAGCTGTGCAAAGGAGAAAGAGATGATACCTGCATGCGGCGCAACACATTAAGGGGTAAGATGGGGGAAGTAGGCTTCATAAAGGGATGAGATGGGGAACTAGGCTCCATGAAGGAATGAGATGGGGGGGGATTAGGGTCCATGACGAGATGAGATAGAGGGGATTAGGCCCCATGACGAGATGAGATGGAGGGGATTAGGCCCCATGACGGGATGAGATGGAGGGGATTAGGCCCCATGACGGGATGAGATGGAGGGGATTAGGCCCCATGACGGGATGAGATTGGGGATTAGGCTCCATGACGGGATGAGATGGGGGAACTAGGCTGCATGAAGGGATGAGATGGGGGAACTAGGTTCCATGAAGGGATGGGATGGGGGAACTAGGCTCCATGAAGGGATGAGATGGGGGAACTACGCTTCTTGAAGGGATGATATTGGGGAACTAGGCTTCATGAAGGGGTGAGATTGGGGAACTAGACTCCATAAAGATATGAGATGGGGGAACTAGGCGGCGTGAAGGGATGAGATGGGGGAACTAGGCTTCATGAAGGGATGGGATGGCGGAACTAGGCTTCATGAAGGGATGAGATGGGGGAACTAGGCTTCATGAAAGGATGAGATTGGGGAACTAGGCTCCACGAAGGGATGGGATGGGGGAACTAGGCTGCATGAAGGGATGAGATGGGGGAACTAGGCTTCATGAAAGGATGAGATTGGGGAACTAGGCTCCACGAAGGGATGGGATGGCGGAACTAGGCTTAATGAAGGGATGAGATTGGGGAACTAGGCTTCATGAAGGGATGATATGGGGAACTAGGCTCCATGAAGGGATGGGATGGGGGAACTAGGCTACATGAAGGGATGAGATGGGGGAACTAGGGTCCATGAAGGGGTGAGATGGGGGAACTGGGGTCCATGAAGGGGTGAGATGGGGGAACTGGGGTCCATGAAGGGGTGAGATGGGGGAACTAGGCTTCATGAAGGGATGAGATGGGGGAACTAGGCTTCATGAAGGGATGAGATTGGGGAACTAGGCTTCATGAAGGGATGAGATTGGGGAACTAGGCTCCATAAAGATATGAGATGGGGGAACTAGGCGGCATGAAGGGATGCGATGGGGGAACTAGGATTTATAAGTGGTGAGATGAGGAACTAGTCTTTATAAATGGGTGAGATGAGGAACTAGGCTCGGTATATAAGGCCCAAATGGGTTTAACTTGATGTGGAGGAGATCAAACGAAGCGACGCATATTACGCCGATTAATATTTTTCATCCTTTTTTAAAGCCTAATTTGGGTTTTGTGGCTGCAGCGTGTTACAAGCATAATATCCTCTGTCATGTCTCTGTCATCTTGAGGCGAAATCTCCAACAATGATCTACAGTCTGAAGAAGGTTGTCAAAGTCTCCTCACAATATTTACAAGCATATAATACCTTAGATCAACAAAGCGAACATCACTAATTGGAACTGATCCATACGCATTTGCGAGGACAATTTAGCAGTGTACCCGTCTTCTCTCAACTTTGCTTCCCACAGGAGCCATGTCAGTAACCGGGGGTTACTTTCATAATTTTAACCTGCGGAGGCTGGGTTGGAATTACTAACTTAAATTTTGATATCCTCATTTAGGGATGGTGCAAAGTTAAAATGATACCATGACATGGGGTGATGCAATAAGTAAATGATTTTTGGAGTTGTACATTAACATAACAAAAAGTCATGTACACATTTACACACTTTAACCATATTTTATAATTGTATATTTAATAGTAGCAGCACTCCCCCAGTAATGAAAAGCATGTTTTACCACCATGATAAATTTTTTTTAAAATATCATGAATATCTGATATGTAGTAGTCAGAAGCTCAGTGAGGATGTTCTGGGGGAAGCAATTTCCCACAAATCGTTTTTGTTGTTGTCTTTTCTACTTCCTGGATTTGTAGACCAATTAACCATTGTCTGTTAATAGTCTGTGATAGGTTCACCATGTCGCCCTCTGGTGGAGTTTGTCAGTGGGCAGGACTTTAAAAAATAACTTTGAGAAATTTAGGAAATTTAGGATTGAGATGTGTGTAAAAATGGTACAATTCTGAACATTATTCCAGTTCCTGTATGGACCCTCACAGCATAAAAAAGGTTCATAAGTGAAGGTAACAGTCAAACCTGGATTAGGATGAAGGTAACAGAACATGCTCTGAATTAGGAGATTTGGAAAAGGGGATTACGATCCCTATTTGAAAAGCTTTTAGGGGAAATTATTGAGTCGTCTTTGGGAAAATATCAGTCAAAAGGGCCCTATTTAGCCAAGCTTCCCCGATAACACTGACTATGAAAGTAACCGCTTGTTGCTTAAGTCTATTTTTTCAGGGAATTTAGTGATATTAGGGAGCATGTTATATAATGAATTTGGAGAATATTAAACAACGTTGCTATATAAAAAATAAGGGTAAAAAAAATATTTTTTCTGCTACAGTATAGATTTTGACTATATCGAATCGTCCTGCGATATGAAATCAACCCAAAACCTTCAATTTGAAGTGATTTTGACTCATTATGGCTGTCATTGATATCTCGTATTAATTAAGTCCAATTGTTTTAGAGATTTGGATTATTATATAGAACATACTACAGGTGCCCTTATCAACAAATCTGCACACTGTGCGAATAATGAGATATAAACTGATTGTTTATTGGAGCAAATCACCAGGAAAATACATCAATTCAGTGTCATACTGTTCAAAACTTATAGCATTATATTTCCAACTAATTTAACATTTACTCTCGACTATGCCGTATATTGATCATGTGACGTGAGTTTGGTATTATCATTAACTCGCTCCAGTTCTAATGGGCCTTATTGTATAAAACCATCATTAAGCAGGTAGACAATGTGATACCTGTTTTAATTCTTTAATAAGAAGACTTTTGAAAGAGAGATTATCTCTGTAAATGCACTCACGACTGAACAATATCTAACTTTATAATTTACCACACCGGATCATTACTGCAGTGTGGCAGGAAATTTCTCTTTCACGGGAAACACGTCATTTCTATCTCAACTTCCAATTTCGTTACGCTAAAAGATATTTTCTTTCGTGCATTATCTAGAATGAATAGGCCAAATATGGTTTGTTTTGGGGGAAAACGAACAGGTTGTGTTTGGGATTTTCTTCCCTTTAAAGTTATAAAAATAATGTTCTGAAAACTTAATTCCACCTTGATTTGGCCTCTCATATCCATATCTGGAATGTTCACATTGAGATAAAATACACAAATTGGTTCAGTAACCTGTTCAAATCAAAATATAAGTTCATTCTTAAGCTGTTAATTCATAATTCGTATACACTGAACTTAAAACTTTCATGAAATCAAATTTTCATGTACCTTTTCCTTACAAAATACATTTTATTATTATATTTGTAATCAAATGTTATTACCTGAGGGATAACCCCAACATACATTTCTGTGCCATTTGAAAGTCGACGAGTCTTCTGCTATAATCTTAATCATCCATTGGACACTTTGTCATAAAACTTTGCTTCGCTGGCTAGTGATCTACCTAGTAAAGTTTGCTTCCAATGGGCACCTTCAGATTGGGACACTCGAGTGATTTGGCTTACAGAGGCCTGTTTGCCCATTGGTATTTGTCTATTGATACAGGCCACGGGCCGTGGCGCAGTTGGTTAGGGCGCCAGCTTATTAGCACCAGTTCTTCTGTGGTGATCCAAAGGTCGTGGGTTCGAACCCCGGCCGTGCCGAGATTGAACTCATGACACAATTTCCAACATGAGCTGAGGCCCGTGCCTAAAGGGTTAACCCGTTGTCCTTGTAAATCTGTGACCGGGTGGGTTGTCATGTCAAGGACCTGCGACATGACAATTCAGTGAGGCAGCACTATATCTGTTACAAGTAGGTCTCATCACGAAATAACTGAAATAATGTTGAAAGTGATGTAAAACCCCAAACAAACAAACTATTGATACATTACAGCCAACAGCAGTGGTCACGTGCTTGTATTCATGTGATTTGTTTGTTTGTTTGTTTGTTTGTTTGTTTGTTTGGGGTTTTACATCACTTTCAACTTAGAGTGCAGATATAGTGCTGCCTCATTGAATTGACATGACAACCCACCCGGTCACAGATTAAGCTCATGCGCAGAATTGTATCATGATTTCAATCTCGGCATGGCCGGGGACCGAACCAACAACCCTTGAATCACCACAGAGTAACTGGTGCTAATAGCTAGCGCTCTAACCAACTGCGCCACGGCCCGTGGCCTGTATTCGTGTGATCACACCGATACACAATACAATAACCCTGGCAGATGTGTTTTGGTTGATTTCAAGGAAATGCTGGTCTGCATTATATAGGCAGTATTATAAGAAGTATCATTATGGAGGGTAGGAAATAGCTTGTTTGCCTTACAGTACCATGATCACATATCATTTAAGCATACCCCAAATATCCCCAAAATTGCCTGAGACCTCCGCGATTTCATGAAAGATTTAACATGAGTAAATGTAAATTCCTATGTAAATACTGCTTCCATCTGTCTACACAAATACTTAAGTAGAATACCTCAGTTTATTGAGCAACTTCTAGTAGAGTTGGGGAAAACAATTATTCGAAACATGTTTATGTCTCTCAAAGTTGCAAAGTGGACACTCTGGAAGTGGTAGGTTTACCGCTCGGGGCAGGACCAAAATGATGAACCCAACAGAAGAACATCCAATCAAAAATTATAAATGCCAAATATCTGAGCTCTGCAAGAAATAATGTTCACCTAAATATTGAATTGATAACATTGGAACAATGATTAAAGGTCATTAAATCTGTGATGAGAAATACCTTTGTAAAACAGTCTGCAGCCTATTTCGAAACAGAGCATATTACTCGAGAATACATCATAATATTAAAGAATTTCCGAGTACAGTGAAAACCATGAGCTGTCCACAAACCAAATGATACAAATAGGTCAACCATATATATATATATATATATATATATATATATATATATATATATATATATATATATATATATATATATATATATATATATATATATATATATATATATATATATATAAGGGCGTTAAAACTCTTGCACTAAGGGCGTTAAAACTCTTGCACTACATTTATGTTAATCTGATGTTTAAAATAAGATTAAAAATGTCATCCTAAAATGTAAAGGATATTATCCATACAATGATAAGATAGCAAAGCATTTTTTTTTAAATGAAAACTTTACCTTATACCTTTTAAACATCTTTCTTTGATGGAGTTGAAAATTGTGCTCCAAGAGAAATAAGAAGAAATGGTGGTTGGGTTTCCCTAGGAAACTTACAAATCTTGTGCCCCATGTTGTTAAATTGCTCATAATATTTGCAAAGAACTGTAAGGCATTGTCACACTCCACTGAGCACAGGATTATAGTATTCTATGGGACACTATTAATTTCCATCATTCCCTCTATTGGATCACAGGCTTTTTGGATTTTTGTACAAGTGATCTCAGATTTGACCATAAATATTAATTAAGGTAAGGCTAAGTTAAGTTTTGAAACACTGAATTTAAGGATTGGGTGGCACAGATCAGAAATATCCAATTCTCAAGGTCATAAAAGTAAAATTGCTAACTTTATACAGGGAATAAAAATCATCTCATCCAAGGTTGTGATTTAAGCTTTCATCCCTTCAGTTGTATATGAGTTAAGGGAGAATTGACATTACATTGATCACACAATTTCGACACTATCTTAGCTTTTTAGATTCCCGATGGTGAAAACATTAATATTGTATTCGTATAATGTTAATATTTGACGAGATTTCCCGGCCTGCATTAAGCGGCTCGTGCAGTTAGTTAGAAATCATGCTATCTGATACACGATAAATCTTTTGATCTCATATAGAATGTTGTCAAAAGTTTCAAAGTCTGGGCAGCATCATATAATCAAAAGAATATATATTCATCAGACTTGATTGTCAAAGAGAGTGTGAATAGTGTGACCATTTTGATGGCGTCTCTGCACTCTGTGCCTTTGGCTTTCTGCAAAATGTACCGTTCACTTTATCTCCGCATCAATCATGTGACGTAATCAGAGATTATTGTAATACTCCACAGGTGCATCAGGTTAATTCTGTACAGTTCTGAGGGATGGACCAAAAAAATGGATATTATCATGTTAGGAATCTTGCTAGGGTAAGAGGCTGTATGGATGAAAAGACATCAAATATTTTGGCACACTCATTTATCACTTCTACACTGGATTATGGTAATTCTCTACTGGCTGGAATGCCAAAATGTGAACTGGCTAAACTTCAAAAACTTCAGAATGCTGCTGTGAGGGTCGTAGGAAAGCTGAAAAAAGGGATCATATCACAAAAAAACTGATGGATCTGCACTGGCTGCCAGTAGAGGCTAGAATTGATTTCAAAATAGCTCTACTCACATGGAAGATACAAAATGGCTTTGCCCCCAGTTATCTATCGAAATTATTAAGCCCAAAAAATGGCGAGTAAACTTAAGGTCTCATGAGAAGAATGAATATATAATTCCAAAAACTAACTTGAAAACTTATGGGGACCGGACTTTTGCTGCATATGCGATTGCAAGACTATAGAATGCTTTAAAAAGCGTCTAAAAACTCATCTATACAGAGAACATTATCTTCGGAAGCGCCATGAGCAGACTGGGTCTGAAATAGCGCTATAGAAATTTATTATTATTATTATTATTATTATTATTATTATTATTATTATTATTATTATTATTATTATTATTATTATTATTATTATTATTATTATTATTATTATTATTATTATTATTATTATTATTATTATTATTATTATTATTATTATTATTATTATTATTATTATTATTATTATTATTATTATTATTATTATTATAATAGGTGCATCAGGTCAATTCTGTACAGCGCTGAGGGATGGACCATTATTGTAGTACTACACAGGTGCATCAGGTCAATTCTGTACAGCTCTGAGGGAAGGACCATTATTGTAGTACTACACAGGTGCATCAGGTCAATTCTGTACAGCTCTGAGGGAAGGACCATTATTGTAATACTACACAGGTGCATCAGGTTAATTCTGTATAGTTCTGAAGGATGGACCATTATTGGAATACTACACAGGTGCATCAGGTTAATTCTGTACAGCTCTGAGGGATGGACCATTATTGTAATACTACACAGGTGCATCAGGTTAATTCTGTATAGTTCTGAAGGATGGATCATTATTGGAATACTACACAGGTGCATCAGGCTAATTCTGTACAGCTCTGAGGGATGGACCATTATTGTAATACTACACAGGTGCATCAGGTCAATTCTGTACAGCCCTGGGGATGGACCATTATTGTGATACTACACAGGTGCATCAGGTTAATTCTGTACAGCTCTGAGGGACAGACCATTATTGTAATACTACACAGGTGCATCAGGTTAATTCTCTATAGCTCTGAGGGATGGACCATTATTGTAATACTACACAGGTGCATCAGGTTAATTCTGTATAGCTCTGAGGGATGGACCATTATTGTAATACTACTCACGTGCATCAGGTTAATTCTGTACAGCTCTGACGGACAGACCATTATTGTAATACTACACAGGTGCATCAGGTCAATTCTGTACAGCGCTGAGGGATGGACCATTATTGTAGTACTACACAGGTGCATCAGGTCAATTCTGTACAGCCTGGGGATGGACCATTATTGTAATACTACACAGGTGCATCAGGTTAATTCTGTATAGTTCTGAAGGACAGACCATTATTGTAATACTACACAGGTGCATCAGGTTAATTCTGTATAGCTCTGAGGGATGGACCATTATTGTAATACTACACAGGTTTGGTACGATAATGATATTTTGAGGTGTCCAGTTTCAAAGGCCATAAAAGTAATCCCTTCATGACAACAAGGTAAAGTACCTTGTTGAATAAAGTTTCAGGTTTTGACAATTTCTGAAAGTTTTGGCCATTGTCTTACCTCATTATTATCAGCTCGAATGTAGCATTTTTGCGAGTCTCAAGGCGAACACTAAAGGCGGCCGAATATAATGTTTGAGTTCAACTGTTTTGTACTGTTGACGAAAAGTAAAGTGGAATTTTTCTGTAACAAACAACTATGTGAAATATGAATATTTACTGTAGACCAGCATAAATAACTGTTATATCAATTATCAATATATTATCTATGCATAAACATACTTAAACATATAATTTGGCCTAATGTGACAGGAAAATAAATGGCTATACACCTTTTCTGAGAAAAAAATATTGAAATTGGGTTTGCACATTTAAAGACCTGATTTCTCTTCCCCCTTCTCCCGCCTTGAATAAACAATGGTCTTTCCTAATCATCATTATTATGTTAATGTACAGCACTGGCTTGACAATGACTCGCACAGACTGGCTGTATCACTGAAGCACTACTGCTTGTATGTCACAGGGTCTACTTGACAAAACGATACATCTCATGTGCATGCTAACACCAATATTAGAACAAGATCTCTCAGGAGAACAACATTAAAAATAATAAGGTAAACGAGTTAGCAATCTGACCAAATCTCGATAAACTGTTATTTTTTATGTATAAGCAATCTGACCAATTTTGGATAAACCGTTCATTTATATGTATAAAGTCTATAATTCTTTAACATACATCACACGCTCTTTCTGTACTTATTCCATTGACAGAGCCGCGTTAAAGCCATTTAAGTTGGACATTCGGTGGATTGACTGCAATGAGTGCAATAATATAAATAACTATCTATCATTATTTCGATCGTTTCCAGGATTCTCTACAGACCACATCTACTTCTATAACCTTCTGTAAGATTTTGTTTCCCTTAGTTATTTCCAAAGGGTCCTCCAGCATGTCTCATATATTCTTTTTTAAATGCTGTCTGAACACAGTTATCTGACTTTTGTATATTGTATTTTGTGTATTTTATTGTAAATTATATTTTGCTCTTTTTGTTTGGTTGCTTATCATTTGTTGTTTACTAGTTCTTTACTGGTTGGTTGCTTTTAAATTTATAAGTTTTGAATATGGAGAACACATCCGTAACCACAGGACTTCTCAATAGTACGTCTCAATACGATGCCGATGTCGGTATCACCACAAATGAGATATTATACTATGCGATAGGTATATTTGGTGTTTTAGGAAATGGCTTTGTGCTCTTCGTGATGATCAAAAACAAATCTTTGAGACAAAAAGTTACTAACATCTTCATAATCAATCAAACACTCATAGACTGGGTAACTTGTTTCTTTCTTATCCTCAACATTCCTACTGAGAATTTCTCAAGCCCATATTCAGGTTTGAGGGGTGAGGTTCACTGCCGATTGTGGTTGACAAATTTCCCCTGGTGGGCTCCATCCGTGGCTTCCATCTATGGTCTGGTTGTTCTCACCCTGGAGAGATACTTCGCTGTGGTATATTCTATCAAACACAAGACCTACTTCACCGTGCGCTTTGCTGTTGGTGTCAGCGTGTTGACCTGGGTGTTCCCGTATCTGTATATTGGATGTATATCGGTATTCACCTCCTCAGTCTCAGAGGGCGAGTGTCTGAGCCTCAGTGTGTGGCCAAGTCTCTGGGTGAAGACAAGTGTGGGAATCCTCCACTTCTTTCTGTCCTTTGCTCTGCCTGCCTTGCTCATGCTGTGGTGCTATGGCCGCATTATATTTGTACTGAAAACGAGGGTTGGGCCCGGTCCAGCAGAAGGACCATCTTCTCTCTCTGTGACGGACCAGAGGAGGGCGGCTAAGATGGCCAAGATCAGCAGGAATATATTGAAGACGCTTATCATGCTGTTTTCGTGTTTCATAGTTTGCTGGACATGGAGTAAGATCTATTATCTGCTGTTTAACCTGGGTGTGGCCCTCAGCTGGACCTCACCTATATATTACATCGGTCTGCATCTCTCTTTTGCAAACCAAGTAAGCCTCTTCTTTCTTTATATTTAGTCCTTTAAACAATCCCTCCCGAGAACTAAATGGTTTGTTTTTAAGGATATATGAAATATTATTTTGGGTATGGCTCCATTTGAACCGTTGTTTTCTTATCGAAATGCACGTGACAGTACCAAATAAGATTTCTTTTTCAAACACAAATATCAAATTTTCAGATTGTTTATAATTTATGCTGCTTCATGATATCTTAATGATATTACATGATTGACATGCATAAATTTATATTGGATCCCATTGTAATTCTTGTAAAAGTTAGATATATTAAATAGATCTTAGAAATGAAATAAAAATAACATTAGTTCGTGTCATATTAATAGAAATCCGACGGGGTTGTGGTTTTTGGTTTCAAATATAAATAACAAACTCAATTTATATTAAACAATCGATTTATGGCGTTTGATGATCATTATAATAGTATTAATAAGTTATACATTATTATTTATATCGATTTGTTTTAGGTTGTCAATCCCGTTATATACACAGCTCAATATGAACAGTTCCAGCATGCAACAATGCAGCTGTTTTGTAAGAAGGATAAAAGAAACGGTGTCCAATCTGGAGGAACCACCCAAGAGACTGGAGTAGACAAATGACTATAATCATATCTATCGAAAATCAAGCCGTATAATACTAATATACAGCAATGTATCTAGTATATACCAAAAATAGGGTTGTAGAGTTATTTTAGGCAATGTATGAGCATTTATCCAACTTGCCCAAAGATAAAACTATTTGTTTGGAGATTTGTATTGTTCTAAGTAGATATGAGTTAAGTTATATTTTTTTTTGTATTTCTGAATAATGTATTTAGAATCAGTGTGCGCAGAAAATGGTTATATAGATGCACTAACGCACAAAAGGAAACCCAGCACGTGTTATATATCGACCCTTCAGAGATCTTGATGCATTCGTCGACCACATTTTCGGCCATCTTGATTTCCGTGCTTTCACAGCTTGGCCACAGGTTTCATAGTGAGTTTCATAGTGACATATTTTTTTGTGCAAATGCTTTTGCTGCCCCATGTGTTTCACCTCAGACGTCAAGTATATTTGCTAAAAGAAAATACACGCCATGGGGGCTTTTTGAAATGTATATTAATTTTGCTAAAAGAAAATACACGCCATGGGGGCTTTTTGAAATGTTGTATGATTTTCAAGAAGCTAGTATATACGTATATCATTCAGAGGAATATCCTTAAATCTTGCCTGGAGATACAAGTATAACAAATTCACATAAATTTTAGTATTTTATTAATTTATTCTGGGGTTTATCTGTAACAAACCATAACCTTTTTATTGTGAAATAAGATGTACATATATAAAAATCATTGTTAAGATGCAGAGGCTGAGTGTTCCATTGTGCTATACACATGTACATGGATATATATATATATATATATATAAATATATATATATATATATATATATATATACAATATTTGAACAGATTACTAATATGTGTTGTGACAATAGTAAATCTCAATCATATTAATATATGGAGTGTCAATTAATGTTTTATCCATTGATTTGTTTTCTTAAATAAAAATAATAAAAAGTACAAAATCATTATATTAAAGTAAGCATACATGAAACAAGGTTATTTAGTGAACTACACCCTAGTTGGGTTTGTACAAAATAGGAGCAATATGTATTTGAAATGACTGTTTTCATTTTTCATTGCTAAAAAGCCACAAACAATTAGGACTCAAAACCTTGGCACTTAAGAATGCCAATGATGCCATTAAAGCATACATTACAAGCACATTAATTAAGGAGAATAACTACATATGGGAAACCGTTTTCACCAGGATGTAGTTACTATGGGAACAATTAACAATAAGAGTAAAATGTAAAGACCACCGTCTTCGGATTCATGAAGTTGCAAACAGAGAACGCCCCGTCAGACTGGTCATTTCACACATATATCATATGCACAAACAAACAATAAATCAACTCCGAGCTGTTTTATCTGAACTACCATTACAAAATAATGAATATAATTATTTTGTAAAAGTGCTTTACATGATTTATTACTCAATTTCTATGTATGATAATGCCAATGTGGTTCCAATTACATAATGGATGTTGAATTTGAAAATTATGATGTGTTGTAAAATAATTATGAGCATATATATATATGTGTGTGTGTGTGTGTGTGTGTGTGTGTGTGTGTGTTTATATATATATATATATATTTGAAAATTATGATGTGTTGTAAAATAATTATGAGCATATATATCTATATTTGTGTGTGTGTTTATATTTTATCACAATTGATTATTTAATAAAAACTTGCTGAACATCGGTGTCATTTATGTTATAAGACATTACACAGATGATGATTCTATGTTAAAACTGAAATAAGATTAATCTCATAAAATGATATTTCTGGCTGATGGATCAACGTTCAACTCCCGCAGTGGTAAAATGATTCAGACTAAAATATATATTGAACACCTCGCTATAAATACTTACGTATAAGACGTAATTACTGAACAAACACTGATGTGATTTTCCTATACAATCACAGAATTTGTGTGCTTAGATAAATATATTTAGTTCTAGGGATCAGAGATATTAGAGTATTGAATGAGATTTGTTAATTATTAATTTGTTGGCTACTCAAATTTGTGTGAGAAGCGAGGTCAACTTTCAAGAGTAATCGTGCCAATACCTGATCAAAATATCTCATTCCCTAAATTAAAGATATCTAACCAATTTTTCAAAAATAAATGTATGTATTATAGGATAATCACCTCTCCAAAGTACGGAAAGATATAGAATCTCTGCAATGAGTACTCAAGTATGATTTCAGTCCACAATTGTCTTGCACGAGTCTTACACGTCGACTTTAGACCAACCAAAGTTACCAACTGAGCAGTGCAGAGGATATCCATCTCATAAGAGAGGAACATCGAAGATCTCCTCTCCACAGTTTATGGGTTCCCTCACTCTTCGCTCCAGAATCATTGTTTCCATTTTGTAAGATCTAGGTCCGGTAGACATGAGCAGTTCACATGAGCATTAAAGTCGGATGCATAAAGTTGGCTGAACCATTCC
Source organism: Amphiduros pacificus (assembly GCA_949316495.1). NCBI lineage: Eukaryota > Metazoa > Annelida > Polychaeta > Phyllodocida > Hesionidae > Amphiduros > Amphiduros pacificus. The sequence goes on along the minus strand of OX439000.1, from coordinate 46,086,331 downwards.
GTGTTGAGTCCGTGCTGCCCTCCATGTGGACTGCGCAAAAAAGGCAAATGACGTTAATGGAGCATTGGTCTCAAACTCATTTGAAAGAAAGGTTATTGATAACTTACAATTCTCATTATTGAATTGCTTTTTTGTTTTCTGTCAGTCATGTATCTTGGAAAAATATATAAAATGATTTATTCCACTATACTATCTCGGTAAATAAATTAATTACAATGTATTGCTTAAGCTTTTTCTTTTGACAAAAAAAGCAAAAATGGATAAATGATATACTCCGGGGAGGTTTGCTTCTCCTGCAGATGAGATATGCGCAGAACAAACACAGAATTAGACTACGGAAGACATAAAATATGCATAATGAGACATGAACTGCGAAATGACATTAGCAAAGGTCGAGTGAGTACTTACATTCCGTTAGGATAAGCTTCTCTGAAGGGAAGCAACATCACACTTGGTTGCACCTGACCCATGGCATCGCCATTCCTGCACACAACTCGGGCTAATCGCACCTTCTTGATCTCAGCCAGTTGTCCTGCAAACACAATCTTCTTTTCAATAATTGCGTGATGACGTAGACTCGTTTTTGCATGATTGTCATAAATAAACAATTTGATAGTGATCGCTGCTTCGTTTGGTGGTGCTCTAAATAGCGCCCTGGTCTTTTGGTCAAGCAGAACCAGCTGAGCTACTAGTCCACTATTAGCATGTTGCAGAATGCTGATAATCAAGTTGTGATGAATTCTAAATATGGAATGAGAGATGTTTTGTCTTACAACATGATATTTGAAATGTTATCCAAGTATTTATTCAAGTATGTGATGGATATCTGTGGCGACATGGTGGTTGTTTTAATTGAATGGTTTGATCCATATATATATTATCTATATGTAAATACAGGGCAACATACCAATGGAAAAGCCAGAGGGTCCCGGGTTTTCATACCAGTGTCGGTCGCCCTTTCGCAGGTTGCGGAACTGGCGACCAATGATGCAGGCAAAGGTTGGTCCCACTAAACCGCCCTCTACCGGTGCCTCTGACAGACCAGCGGGAAATAAATCTATATCATCTACGTGCCTGAAAGTATAATGAAATAAATGCTTTTTACAATAAAGTCAGATTTTACTGGTCAATTTAAGTGATTAATCTTCCAATACATCAATTTCAGTTTATCACTATCAGTTGCAATATAAAAACCTGACGCGTCCCATTTCTGTCTGCTCATTGCCCATATGCATATGACCTATATATAAGTATGCATCATCAACATACGTACATAGTACTAAGGAATTAGACTCAAAACAGCGAATATTTCCAATTTTATGTTGCATAAATGAAAATATGACAAGGATTTTAATGAAAGCTTTTCATTTCACCACTCTGCATTATATAATAACGTAAACATAAACATTAAACAATGACATCATCACTGTTGCATTAGCATTGTTGTAAAAAAATAAATACAAGCACCAAATAATGGCACGATAAAGACAAAATAACTATCATTCATTGTGAGTCTATATCAATATCGTGCCCACGATTAAATCATATCTTGGGAAGAACTCCCTTATTTTGTTTTACCCGTTACTTCAAGTTTTCAATTGACATATATTAATGAAAAAAATAATTTGCAATCACTATTCAGCTTTGTGTATTAAAGGAAAGCAAGATCAGTTGACTGGGAATCATATAACGTATTGCCAAAGGCAACTGCCAACAACAACTGCCAACGACAGGTAAACTGCTTCATCTGACCAAAAAATGACCTGTTTAATGGTAAATAACATTGCTCTGATATATAGTGAAAACAATAGTTGACATGAGTATAAATCTACAGAGTATGAGATATAGGTATATATAATCTCATGGCAAACTCAATATATCGTTATAGACGTATTGTGAATGATGACTGATCCTCGTGTAATGAGCCAAGCATATCAATCCACAGAATACGTCTTTTAGCCATAGAAGTATATAAATGTGTCAACAAACTAGCACCTTCTTACCTTTGTGAACTCTTTGAAAAACATAAGATACCCTATGAATTACGAGATGACAATAAACTGACACAAAAGGCATACCGAACAGTGACACATGGTTTCAAATCCTTTTCTTATGTAGGGGCAAGATTATGGAACAACATCCCCCCACATGTCAAAGACAGCATGAATCTAAATGTTTTTAAGGAAAGAATCAAGGCATGGGACCCATGTGATTGTTTACCATGATTTTAATTAGCACATATGACTATGAACATTGTATATTGTGTACATATTGTATTTTTATTCTGTCACAAAAAAGCTTTTAAGCTTGTTTTATCCTGTTTTAAAATGTGACCCTAAATAAATATTTTTGTATTTTGTATTTGTATTTGATGCGTCACGGAGGCGATAAGGAAGGGTTATCTGTGAAACTTAACACATGGTAGATGGGGTATTTATAATTTGCATGAGAGACAAACATGGATTGCGAGTAAAAGATATATTATTAGAGGTTCTAATCATTGGGCGTTGGTTCTATTCTAATCATTTACGCAATTAATATAAAGGAGTGTAGTATATTATTGACTCGCCATAATTACTAAATATATCGGTTTTCATGACTAATGAGATATGTTGTGGACGAATTTACCCAGAACCAACACAAGGACCGGCATTTATTTTCCTTGTAGAATACTCAAGTGTGAATATGAAGACCTTGAAATCAATATATTTGTTTGTGATTATGGTTCCAAAAGATAGGGCAATGGGTGCATGATCTGTCTTTTGTGTAATTTCTAGGATAATCATACAAAAATTAACAATCTGGATCAATGCGATAAGCACAAGGCAAAACAATAAAGGGAAAAGTGATTTTTCGCTCAAACTCCACCTTTATATCTTATAATTAGTTCTTACTTGTAGAGCTTTCTGAACTTGACTCTAACGGCTGGATCTTTTATCTCCGTGAGGTCATTGAAGTCCCGGGCTCTTGGCATACCACACCATTCACGGAAAGCATTGTAACCTGCAAGCACGTTAGGCACAAATGTGGAATATACAATAATGCCATTATTTTTACCAAATATTTTTGACAATATTTGACAGCTGAAATTATACATAGTTAATCTTATGTATCATACCTGGAACACCATGGTCTCGTCCTCTCTGTATATTAAGGGATACCAGGTCAGTGCCTAAGCCACTAGGGGGCTGTTCGGAGAATAATTTGGTGGTCGCCTCTTTAGTGATAAACCTGTCTACCGTCTGTACTTTCGTCTCGCACAAACCCCGCATAAAGCTATCCACTCCCCCGGTATCCATCAATCGGTGCGGGCGAAATAATATCTACAAAGTCACATCTTATCTAAGAATGGTTGATCACTCATTTTTCACTCAAAAAATTACTGGTTGATCAATACGATATTTCTTGACTTGAATTTATTATTATATTAGAGATTAATATATCTTAAAAAATTTAGTACAATTTCTAATTAATTCTCAAAATTCCAAACATATCTCATACCACTGTTTTGTAGGAATTATGGTTCTAGGACATTCCACACCCGGACATTCCCCACCCAGACATTCCCCACCCGGACAATCCCCACCCGGACATTCCCCACCTAGGACATTCCCCACCCGGACATTCCCCACCTGGACATTTCCCACCCACTTAGTGTATTACTCTATTTCCATAGAAATCTTAACTACTTAGTAGCTTAAGTTGAGCTATAGTATTCTATCAGCTCCAAAAAGATCATGTGATAATGCTGACCAATGAAAATTATATTCAAGATTAACTCATGGACAGAGGTCACATGACACTATAAACCAATCAGATACGTTACCGTGAACGACTCAAAATTGCTCACACATATGGTTGAGCAAATTAACAGCTTTTCACGTCTTATGTATGAATAGGTCCCTTTGTTAAAGGTGAGAATGTTCACCTAAATATTGACTCGGTCATGTAAACTCTAAATGAGAAAATCGGCTAAGGTCCTGCATGTGGAAATATTGAACAGTTGCGAATATGTATAATGTCACTGAGGAAATAGAAAATGGTATATGGGGGCTGAGGGGTGGGAATGATGGTGAGTGGGAAATGTCCGGGTGGGGAATATCCGGGTGGGGAATGTCCTAGGTGGGGAATGTCCGGGTGGGGAATGTCCGGGTGGGGAATGTCCGGGTGGGGAATGTCCTTATACCAGGAATTATTGTATTGTGGAGATATCGCATAAAGCTTGTTGAGATAGATACCTGACTGAGATGGAGACTAGCCATAGTTTTATAGTTCTCGTCCAACCTGTGGAACTTTGGAATGAGGAGGCTGTGCCCAAAACGGTAAGCGGCTGTGGCAAAAGAACTGGCAATGCCGGCGTTAACAGTAGCATCGTAGCCTGAAAGTGAATTAACATCAACTTAAACACCATGAAACCCATTAGCAACATCAGGAAGTGAACCTATGTTTCAGGTGTGATGTACATTATTTCTTAATTGCTCTAAAAAGGTTTGATATATATTATGGTGACATGCCATCAAGGTTTGCATCTTGTGAGCGAGTGAGTGTGAGTATTGAGTTGCATACCGTTGTAATGGCCTTGCTCCTGTAATTTCAGCTGTAGTCTCTCCATCTGGATGGGACCCAGAACAATAGGCAGGAACTCATTGAACGCAATATGCTGCAGCATAGCGCCTATTATCTTACGAGTTTCCTGAAAATACAATGTATATATCATATGTCTATGATATAAGATGATATTACTATTACTTAGTAATATCACTATTACTTAGTAATATTACTTAGTAATATCACAGGATATTTATATATAACGTTAAAGACCTTTGTCAATGAGTATTTTCTCTAAGCACTATGTCCTTGACATTACAATCAACTCCCAGTGTATGGTTTGATAATGGTCTCAGACTACAATAAGAAGATGTGGTCACCTGGAAGAGTTTGTCTCCACCCCACTGCGGGTTAATATGGTGGAGGTGTTTCTCTATCCAGTTGTGCTCCCGGAACCAGATAGTGTGCATCGCTGTCAGAGCATTCTGCTCATTCACCCTCTCATCTCCTACAGATGTAAAACATCTACATGTTAATAATCATTTATAAATGACTTTCTGTGAGGAATTTGAAAAATAATCCAACATTGACTTGTGGCAATAGTGCAATAGTTGTGTACAGACGAGAATTTTTCACAATATTATCTCATGAATACCAACAACACAATGTTTAACCAAAACAACACATGTGACAACTGTCTAGAAACATATTATCAGATTTACCAACACTTTCTAAAGTCATAATTTACACAACGCGAACTTGATATATATTATGTATAAGGAATCATTATTGTTCCGACAGTTGAAGTGAAGTGAATAACAATGTTCAAGTGAATAATAATGTGACGTAATAATCCCAGTCTAAGACAGCAATGAACAAGATCTATCGTGAATATTTAATATCTATTACTTTCAATTAGTATTATGATTATCATGATTAGCATTATTATTTTTTGGATTGTATTCTGAAATAAATACGCCAAGGTTAAGAGATCTCAGGATGATATAGCCAAAGTGTATTTTGTCTTACTTCAGGACGCTACAATTTTGGAATTAGCCTTAACACTATATAATATTTGATAAATATTCGGACAATTGCAATAAGAATCACTGTTTTAGGCTATGAACCTACCAGCCAAGAAGCACGGGGACTGCTGGAACTCATTGCATTCTGAATCTTCTGATGTGGTTGGTAGCATGTATTTGTGTTTCCCCCCTGAAGGGTGATCCATCCACCGCAACATCCCTCGTCCTGAAACAAAGGTCTCCTACTTGAATTTACACAAATCACTTTTTGTAACGTTTAATCAGATTCCTTCAGACATTGATACTGGGGGACCTTTTGATTGGAAGACTTTTCACATTAATATTAGCTATATTTTATGAAAGCCGTGTGGGACGTTTTGTTTATCATATCTGTGAATATGCAGATGATATAATCTCAGCTATTCTTCGAAAAGAGTGGGATATTGTGTCCTGACGGCAGGCCTCTATTTATTATATGGCCTAAACGCATCAAGTCCAATGTAACCTCCATACATTAATGACCAAATTCATATGTTTCAATCCAGCTGAGGGATAAAATGTCACCTTCAGGGGCATTTCATAGTGAGTACAATACTCACGTTTATCAGGATGTCTGAGTTTGTCATTCTCTTGCTTAGTGGAGCCATACACATTTGATCCATCTATGTAGGCTGTCAGCTGGTTGAGCTGCTGAATTGGTCCTATTAGAAATACAACAAGGAACATTAAAAGTTTGTCTGCCAATATTAACACCTTAACAGAAAGGTCCGAAATGTTTTATATAATTACCTGTCGACAACATCATTTCTCTCACATTATATTATGATCTGTGTTATTTAAATCAAATGATTAAGTGATGACAGCAAGGACTTACCCATGCTGCACTTAAGGTTGGGCACCCCTTGTGATCGGACAAACTCCAGACATTTTTCGGTGTGGAAGTCAGGGTCATTGTGAGGGATAATGATTGGTTTACAGGCATCAAGATGAGTGGCACAACCATCCTCCCCACACTCTATGTCTACTGTCTCGCCCATACCTGCAATATTATCAAAATATATATACACTGTCTCGCCCATACCTGCAATATTATCAAAATATATACGCACTGTCTCGCCCATATCTGCAATATTATCAATATATATATACACTGTCCTGCCCATACCTGCAATATTATCAAAATATATGCAATATCTCGCCCATGCCTGCAATATTATCAAAATATATATGCACTGTCCTGCCCATACCTGCAATATTATCAAAATATATGGACTATCTCGCCCATGCCTGCAATATTATCAAAATATATATGCACTGTCTCGCCCATACCTGCCATATTATCAAAATATATATGCACTGTCTCGTCCATACCTGTAATATTACAATATCTATATACACTGTCCTGCAATAGAACAAGATCTATATGCACTGTGCTGTATTTCAATATTTCAAAGCCACGTCCACCAAGAGATGCCAGGTTGTATTTGTCAAACATGCAATATGCATGACAAACAATATGTGCTTACCTGTAGGGTCTGAGGGAATCTTGCTGATTGCGGTCAGTGTCATGTCGTGGTCAAGGAACTGGCCAAACTGTAGCAACATAGCTGAGTGGATGTGATGGGGTGAGTCTCGATCCTCATTGATGGAGAAACTCACCTTCCTGGCTCCAGGCAACTCACTTCCATCACGGGCTCTCCTGAATGACTGGATGTCTACAGGAAATTGAAGAAAAACTGGATGTGAAGAATATCAAGATTCAAACTATTTATGCATATAAAATACCATATAAACACCGGTTCTCTTACCATCTCCATACTGAGGTGGCAGGAATCTGGTAACAGGGGTAAATGATCTACCCCATAGAGGGTTTTGTAAGTTGTTGCATGACCCGTCGAATGACCTATATGGTACGTTGCCCCTACAGGCGTAGCGAGGCCAGGGACAGGAGCCAGCCTCGGGGATGGGGAAGGGCTCATCGGGCGCCAGGAGATGAGTGTTGGCGGAGAGGGGGGAACCCATGGACTGCAGAATGGCCATGTTGTTGCTGTCTCCTCCTGCCATGCCCAACCTTGCAAAACATTTATTCCAACCTTAAGAGCATACTTCACAGGATTTTTTAAAATACTACTGGGTTTAAAGAATATATATTGTTTATTATAAATAAACACATGTTTCTTTTTTCTATATTATATTGTTAAGGTTACATGTACTTACTCCTCCATTAGTATGGCAGATGCATTAGTTATTATGAATGCCGGCATTGACATGTGCTTTGCTATTGGTTTGGCTTTCAAAAACTTCTGCACCATTCGAAAGGGCCGCTTGCGACCTGCGTCAAGAAAACAATTTCACATTTCATCAACAAGTTAAAAAATGTATATCATTATATCTAAATTTATCAGAAAAGAAAATACATGAACATCAATTCATATTACTACTCAAAAGAGACCAGTTTATTTTATTGTTTAACCATGAAAGCACGTAGAAATGGTAGCAACATTTGGGAAATAATGTATTGAATAATCTAGTGATATTAATTGGATATGATTGAATAAACTTTAAAATAGCCTTTTACAAGACATGTTAATATATAAAAAACGATCATTACAGTTTATGAAGAATATGATATGCAACTTTTCGAACATGCACAACATTTGATGTTAATAAACTGTGGATATTTTCGTTAAAAAGCCCTATAAGCCAAAATACCAAATTTTTAATACAATTTTCACCAGTTCAAAATACAATCTCCTGTTGATTAACTGTTATTTACTGTTTCTATTTTGGTACGAAATGATCTTAATCTATCGATGTGCCGTATAGAATCGACCTTTCATTTAATCATAAAGCTAAACGAATATGATTAAAACACCAACACAAATAATAATTAGCATCTCTTCCGCTTCGGGCTCATCATTATTCAAGAAAATAACTAGTCGGTAAATTGATTTTAATTTTCATTTTGCCCATTTTATGAGGGCACTGCCCATTTATGTGGGCTTATGGTGGTGATAGGCATTTTAGTCCTATTATGAAAATTTGAAGCCCTAATTAGAATCTATTATTGACACATATACTTTCTTGACTACTAAATAATAAAGGCAAACCCCTACAGTAGTAGTTTAAATTGTTGTGCTGATAATCTAATATTGTGCTTTTATTGATGGCCAGCTTTATTGCCTACTGATATATGTTGAGCAGTGATCGACACATGCATATCTGTAATAGCAATCTCTGTCTGTTAGTATTACCATATCCCTCTATCATATAAAATTACCAAAATAAATAGCAGCAAATATTATTAGCAATGGATTTCATAATCCCATATATATATAAAAGTTGCCGTTTAATCTAAGCTATATTGGATCAGTCCATACCATCTTCTATATATAAAGTCGGCTGCACTGAAAGCAGGAAACCATGATACCACATTAAACATGAGGTCAATGCTGACAACAAATGGCACCAATGTCACACCAAGACATAATGATAGCTGTTATGTAATAGAGTTGACTGAATTGATGAGCTGTTAATCATTATAGGTTCAAAAGTTGATCTGATATGGCCATTGTTGCCGAAAGTGTCGTAAAAACACTATTTCCATTTATACCTGAGAACTGTTAAAGGTATCAGAATCATACGATATATATTAGAATATACTAACCTACAGGTCAGAAAATGATACAACGACCAATTATGGAATGAAACAATAATCTTTTCTATATGTCACCCTTTGGGGTTGATACAACGACCTATTCTACATTTCAAAGAATCAAACAGTAACCTATCCGACATGTCAGAGAATAACACAATAACCTACCTTATGTGTTAGAGACTGATACAATGACCTATTCTACATGTCAGAGAATAACACAATAGCCTACCTTATGTGTTAGAGACTGATACAATGACCTATTCTACATGTCAGAGAATAACACAATAACCTACCTTATGTGTTAGAGATTGATACAATGACCTATACTACATGTCAGAGAATAACACAATAGCCTACCTTATGTGTTAGAGATTGATACAATGACCTATACTACATGTCAGAGAATAACACAATAGCCTACCTTATGTGTTAGAGATTGATACAATGACCTATACTACATGTCAGAGAATAACACAATAACCTACCTTATGTGTTAGAGACTGATACAATGACCTATACTACATGTCAGAGAATAATACAATAGCCTACTTTATGTGTCAGAGATTGATACAATGACCTATACTACATGTCAGAGAATAATACAATAGCCTACTTTATGTGTCAGAGATTGATACAATGACCTATACTACATGTCAGCAAATGTTCCTATGACATATTTTATATGTCAAGGAGTGAAATTGGCGCCTAGTTTATTATCTGTTTTATTAATTGTTGTTTTAATAGTTCTGATTGTACTGGGGCAACCCACAATGGGAGTAAGGGCCACGCTAGGTAACAGAGGGAATTAAAATGACATATCTATATTTGAAATTGGTACTAATAGGATGGCCTATCCATATCATAGTGATGAAAGGGATACTTGCTATCATATGGGAAAGGGATACCCAAATATACCAAATATGATATGTTGGAAACACAAGCAAGGGAGACTTTTCACTTTTCAAACATGATTGGTTGTATGGAGAACGGTTGAGAAAAGAATAACAATCGGAAACAAGGGTTGAAAATATGTTGCACTAACCTGTTTTACCTATTTTGATATACAAATGCATTAATTAGTGAATGAATAATAAAGACATTTTGAATATCAATAAGTGCATATATGGATATTGTGAAAATATAGGTTGCTATGCATACCAGTGATGGAGTTAGCAATATCAGCTTCCCGCTGCAGTTGCTTCATCAGTGATGTCATGGCCTGCTCCACGGCGCGGGGCATAGCAGAACTGGCATCCTTCAGACCTGCAAACATACCACAACATCAGTGTCTCTGCAAACATACCACAACATTAGTGTCTCTGCAAACATACCACAACATTAGTGTCTCTGCAAACATACCACAACATTAGTGTCTCACACTCTACCATCCTGGCCATGCTAAGACAAGCTGTGCTTTTCTAAAAACCTGTAAGATAAACTTTCATTTTCAAACATATAAAGTGACATTAGCAGTAGTGAAAGATTCAAAGGACCAAAGGTCGACTGTCTGGGTGAAATGAAAGTCTTCTGGGTGAAAAGAAAGTGATGAGTGTATGAGTGTAATGTTCAAATGTCCAGAGGTTTGTCTCAACCATTCTTGGTACAAATACTCAAAATGTATGTGGAACACTTGGAAGTCCTAGCGCATTGGACATAAATATTATACAAACTTAAGGCGAAAAGTGAGAGAAAGTCCTTCCTGCTGCTGGATTTGAACTAATGATATCTGGATTGTAAGACGAATATGCAATCAACTAGAAACTGAAGAAAATGTGTTAATTTCACAGAAATTCTGGATTATTTTATATGATTAACCTACTGAACCTACTGAAACAGTTCTTTGAGATGGACCTTGCTTTGATTGAATCATAAATAAATTTCCTTTCTCCATGAAACAAGTTAAAATAAGGTAGAAAAGGGCCTCTCAGGGCTAAATTGTGAGTTGAGGGCCAACATTAATGTGAAATTAAAATTAACCTTAAATGCAAGACTGATTTGTTAACATGCATGTTGATGTTTTGTTATTTTGACAATTTATCAACCGAGAGGGGCTGAGACATAAACTCATTTTCAATACAATTTCTCTTGAGGGTGGAGATTTGATTGTGATTGTGTTTGATTGACAATGGTAAATGGCTATTTACGTCAGTCGGTGTCATTAGCAATGAATAAGGCGAATACACGATTCATCACACGTCATTTGAGTGGGCACAATGTGCAATATTAGTTTGAAACCATCTCAGGTATCACAAAAGAGGACGCAATTATTCTTAGTTCTGACAAATAGATCAGATTCCTTGACAAATTAAACAGATTAATACGAAAACCATTAGAAGTAGACCATTTTGATTGTCAATACAAATAGACAGATTTGTGTGTCTTTATATGCCTGCAAGCGAAATATGATTTCAAGACTATTTCACACCATTAAAATACAATATGCATTTCCTGTTTACAATAGCCATTTAATATGTTAATACGGTGAAGAGAAAACGACTTGAAGTATTTATGAGAACATGTTAACAAGCCTTAGGATATATATTATAAAAAGACATTAACGTCGTAAATTGAGACCACCAGGTGTCTGTCTCCATGGGAACACCTGTTACGTGACAAAACCACAGATGCCATGGCAACAAGGGCTTGAGACCATCTGTGTATCTATCTTAAAATTGTAGGATTCTTTGTAATGTGGATCAATTTTCTGCGTGTATATCTTTGTTCGTAGTTATGAAATATGATTGATGTGGCAGAAAAGGTGCATTGACATTTTGGCAAGGTTATCTTACAAATAGACCAAGTATGAAACGTTAAGAACTCCATGGACAGTTTGCAGTTTACTATTAATGGAGTGAGATACATGATAGCTATTCTAATTGCAATTGACCTGAATGTTGTGTCTCACATGTCATCTTGTAATTCCACTATCTTTCAAAATGTTAAAAGTGTTTATTTGTTTTCACGGCATAAGAGAAAGTTCCCAGCCACTCTCATTCTCTGCACCCTGCCTGTGGTGGAGGTCGAGACACGTGTGACCTAATTCCCACACACTCACCCTGGATCTGCACCCTGATCTGAAATTCAACACTGCTACAAATTTGTGACATGTACACAGAGATCGGCTGACCGTGGGGGTTACTTTCATAGAACTCCAAAAACAGGATATCAGTTTCTTATTGCATCACCCTAAAGTCAGGGTATCATTTTAACTTTGCATCATCCCTAAAGTATGATATCAAAATTTAAGCCAGTCCTAAATCAGGGTACCAATGGAGATTTCCCTAAATCAAATTCTGGGTTTTTCAATTCCAACCCAGCCTCCGCGGGTTAAAATTATGAAAGTATCCCCCCGGGGCTGGCTGACGTAAAATGTTTACACTATGGCCCTCGTCGTCACTGAGTAATATAGTATACAGACTAATGGGACAGAGCCTTTCTTATAACATGTTTCTTACAGCTCTAAGAGCTGTATTAAAAAAATACTGGGAAAGCAGAAACAAGTCAGTATGGTTGAACCAGTTCCTGAAGTAAAACAAGCCAAGAAAGCTTAGTGAAGACTGTATAACTACCTTTATTCCTTCTTTGGGGGCTATCACTGGAGTATCTTGGGATATAATTTGCCCTGGTTGTTCCAGCGTTTCTACTCGTACCTCCAGGGAGCGCTGAAATCACCACAAAGTACTATATTAGAACTAATGAGTTTAAAAGATGTACCGATGAAAATAGTCTTATACGTACCAGTAAACTGTTTAACTTACCGTTTTTAGGACTGCATGTATATCTACATCCTAATTTCCAGCACCTGTATCTGCAGTAGTACCTATACCTGAGACAACCATTTGGTCCGCAGGCCCTGGCCTTCACCAATGGTGCATTTAGGTATACACAAAGTACTATTAAAACCACCCACAAAACTACCCTAGCTTCAGACATCGCTGGAAATAAAATCTCTTCTTCATTCTTTAAACATAATCCTTATGAATAGATAGAGATTCCATAGAGACATGTTTTAAAGGAAGGAAACATTAACTGCATCCAATATTACAAAGCATGTATGTATGTATATATCATTAACTACAAAACTGCATTTCACTGAAAATGTCGAGAGTGGAGTGTCAATATTACTAACCAAGCCTTTGGCCAATTTACAATCTGATTTAGATTATAAATTAATAAAAGTGAAAACATCAAATGATTAGTGTCATCACATAAGCATATCAATCTACGAGTCAAATACATTATGAGTTGTTCAACCAATCAAAGTGGCGCATTGAGCATAAAAGTAGCGAAGCATAGAGTCCCCTCCCAAAGTTTGCGTGTGACACATGACAAACCTGGGGTCACCACACGACAAGTACGAAGTATCATTTTATTTAGAATGCACAAATATTATCATTATCATCTATATGTTACTTTCATGCAATATATGATTTATTTTTATGTTTATGTGCAACATTGTCTTGAGTTTTAAAACTATTGCATTACTCACATACATATAACAATGAAGCTATATGAATTTAGTGGCATGCGATAAAACTATCCAACTATCCAACGATATATTCCGTTCCAATGAGCATATATATATATATATATATATATATATATATATATATATATATATATATATATATATATATATATATATATATATATATATATATATATATATATATATATATATATATATATATAAACTCAGAATCATTATGATCATTTTGTAAGGTTCTGATGGGGGGACAAGTCATAAGTCATATATTTTATATATATATATATCTTAATCCCCTGCATGTATTTGTGAAATTACGGATGTAATAAAAATACTGAGCTCAAGAAAAAAAAGAAACATCACATGTGAGTAATCTCTGTCTCGATACTGCTGTCACTATGAGGTATAATTTGGAGCAAATAAGATATGCATGTGAATGACTTGTTTCGCCAGAAGGTATTTATTTTACCGGTCAGCCTGAGGATCTATCATATAAACATATAGGGTTCCGTAAATCTTGTGTATTCTACATCTTGAAAAGGTATTATGTTACCATGGTAACAAAGTGCCATCTGGGCCATTGATTCCGTAACATTCGGAAACAAATTCGAGGCATGAACAGCTGAGCGCAAACGTGTCTGCTGTATTTTGACAAAGAAAATGGCTCCCCTTATTTTCTGTCAATGGCATTTCATATAATACGAAAATCTAGTGTATTATGATCATCATGTTGTAACTCTCGCTGCTCGGATTGGCCATGATACCACCAAATCTGTCACGCATGGGGGCACTTTGGCTTAGCTTATAGCAGTTAAAAATGCTGATTAATTTTCAATCGATTTATTATATCTATAACTGTTTTTCCATTCTTTTCAAGATTTCCAAACTGTTTTACTGATTTATCTTCATAGCATACAAAATTGTAGTCACCATGTCAGCTTTCATGTATATAAACTTTTCCTAGCATGTATTATGCATGACACAAGAAACACCTGAAAAAAATGTGTAACTCTACATTAATGTGAAAATCAAGCTTTCATGAAATAATGCCTTTATTTTTTCAAAAGAAGAAATTGTTTTGGCAGCAGGATAGACGGGCCTCATCTGCCGGTGAAGATTAAGATTGCATGTTGAAACTCGCATCAGTTTCCATATTCCACCAATTTCCACGTTAAAAGAGATAAAAGTCAGGTAACTATATACGAGAAGTTATCCCAGGGTGATGGGTGGTACGTGCCACGTAATGATCACATCTTAAGCTAACAAAGATACCAGCACAAAGAGTTAAAGTTCCCACCTGTCCTGGCCTTAATGTTGGCGCACACATTAGTCTTGTCATAGTCACAGCCCTGCTGCTCTGGAATGAAGACGAGGCCCTCGGGACACTTCACCGGGAAGGCGTAACTGTGCGAGCACAGGACATAGGACTGGCAGTCGTAAGGATGGGCATAGGTCCCATCTGACTTCTCGGCACAAAACTTATCTGAAATAAATGAACAACCAAATCATAATCTTTATTCTTGGAGAGAGTTTCTATGGAACATATTATTTTTGACATTCATTTAGTTAATGATTATTGGCGGCTTTCTATTTTTATATATAAAACAGTTACACAACTACAATTACTGGGAAATGGAGAAAAACGCAGCATAGTTTAACCTTTATGCGATAACAATATGTGATTCAGATATAAGGTGCCTCATTAGCGTATTGTGTGTGTGTGCAAAGTCTATGTGTATTTGTTATTCCACTGTGTATGATTGGATGTCATCTCCTTTGCCTTAATTTATGCATAGTTCCTATATATTTAAGGTCTGTTTTAAAGGCGGTAAAATGATTGTCATATTTGGGTATTTTGTTGTGTTACTGTGGTGGCAATGAGCTATTAATAAACATATGTCTTTTGTGCACGAGGTAGTAAAATTACTATAAATTGTGACTGAAATGGAAAATGAAAAACTTTATTTTTAAATTGCCTCACTCGATGCAATCTGCTGTGAAGACAGAGAAACAGATAGGCATGTTTAAGCATACATGTGTATATATGAATATATGCAGAGCTTATATTCTTATGTATATAGAATAATGTTGAAAACATAACCGAAAGAAAATCCCAGCCAAAGTAACATTCATTGTCACCAACACTGGCGACTTAGAGACAGAGACTATATGAGTGACCATGCACACTACTCTAACTTACCCATGTCATCCACATCTGTGGACAAATTATCAAATAGTGAGTCTACCTCAGACCCTGAAAGCAATGCCACTAAATGGATTCTATATTTCTTCATTACAGTGTTAACACATGGCCACGTTGAAAGGTAGAATATGTTGACATTAAGTAGTAAATCATTCTTAGCAAATACTATTACACAATTAGACAAAATATGACATAGTTTTGCCCCTCTGAGCAGATGATTTTATATCACTATGTTGTTATATAACTATATCTTACTATCGTTATATCTTGCACTGTGAACATGGTAAAAGGTATGAGACTACAATTAATATGTAAGTTAAATAAAGCAGACTGACCTGTTTTATGGGAAGCATCCGCGATCCGGCCCTCTATAGAGTTAATGTTGGCTCCGTAGTAGTTGTTGTGCTTGCTATAGCCAGAGCTGGAGTGTGGGTGTCTGGTAGTCTCGGAGTTGTATGTTTTCTCGGTTGCATGATCAGTGTGGGTAGATGTGAGGGGTACTCTATTTGATGTGCCGCGAGTTTTCCCTAAAATGTAATATTTTCTATATTCAGACTACATTCACGTTTGTTAATAAATTTGGTCAGATAGAAGGTTCGCCTGGAATCCTTGACCTCTTATCTTTTTTTAAATTGGCTATTCCATGGTGTTCAATATAGTAATAGTAGAACAAAGATAGGAAATGAGTCTGAGTCTCAGATCAAATGTCCAGCCTCACCCCTTGTGTATGTAAAGGGTTTTATATATATATATATATATATATATATATATATATATATATATATATATATATATATATATATATATATATATATATATATATATATATATATATCTTCTCCTGATTGTTATACTTTGTGACATGTATTTGCGTCGTGGTATGAAAGTAGATCCCTCATTAAAATATAATTGGAAGGAAGCCATAATTTACTGAATATAGCAAGACTGTGTTTTATTTTATTGGGTTTACATATACCTTAGTTGGTAATTTTACAGTCTAATTTTAGCAATTCACCTGCATAAATGTTCCAGCCATAATCGTTTTGCATTTATCTGCACAAGTCCCATAGTCATAATCCCATTGCAATCTATTTACCTGCACAAGCCCCATAGTCATAATCGCATTGCATTCTATTTACCTGCACAAGCCCCATAGTCATAATCGCATTGCATTCTATTTACCTGCACAAGTCCCATAGTCATAATTCCATTGCAATCTATTTACCTGCACAAGCCCCATAGTCATAATCGCATTGCATTCTATTTACCTGCACAAGCCCCTTAGTCATAATCACATTGCATTCTATTTACCTGCACAAGTCCCATAGTCATAATCCCATTGCATTCTATTTACCTGCACAAGCCCCATAGTCATAATCGCATAGCAATCTATTTACCTGCACAAGCCCCATAGTCATAATCCCATTGCAATCTATTTACCTGCACAAGTCCCATAGTCATAATCCCATTACATTCTATTTACCTGCACAAGCCCCATAGTCATAATCCCATTGCATTCTATTTACCTGCACAAGCCCCATAGTCATAATCCCATTGCATTCTATTTACCTGCACAAGCCCCATAGTCATACTCGCATAGCAATCTATTTACCTGCCAAGCCCCATAGTCATAATCCCATTGCAATCTATTTACCTGCACAAGTCCCATAGTCATAATCCCATTACATTCTATTTACCTGCACAAGCCCCATAGTCATAATCCCATTGCAATCTATTTACCTGCACAAGCCCCATAGTCATAATCCCATTGCATTCTATTTACCTGCACAAGCCATATAGTCATAATCGCATTGCATTCTATATACCTGCACAAGCCCCATAGTCATAATCGCATTGCATTCTATTTACCTGCACAAGCCCCATAGTCATAATCGCATTGCATTCTATTTACCTGCACAAGCCCCATAGTCATAATCGCATTGCATTCTATTTACCTGCACAAGCCCCATAATCATAATCGCACTGCCTATTGGTGTTGTTGTAGTAGAGTCCGGCTGGGCACTCTGCTCTGTACGCGTATCCCCCGGAGCAGTAGATGTAGGCTCGGCAATTTGTCTTGTCCTCATACAATTTGGCATCTACTTTGTTTCTGCAGAATTTGGCTGCAAAATGTACACAAGTATTTATTGAAACAAAAACCAAGATAAGTTGAAGAGAAGTCACAGAAGAGTTTCAAGATTTTAACTGATAAATACACATCACTGAGAATAACTTTGCAGTCTGGATTGTGCAAATGAAAAACTTTTGTTTTACTTTTACACTTGCGTGCAGGCTATATGTCACTGTGCAGCTTAGGCAGAGCAAGGTGATGCTTTTGCCATTAGACTTACATTACTTACATTAACAATGTATCTGCAATGTGTGCCATAAAAGAACATTTCATTAGAACTCCATTAGCTCACATACAAATATGAAACAATAATGTCTCCTGTGATACCTTAGGAAGGGTGATTGTTGGCATTCTGGTGAACGTTTTTGTGAGACCTTTAAGTGTCCTAAATTCTTTTAATCTGACAGGAAAGAGAAGCAAAAAGACACCGGAAATGGAGTCTAAATGATAAAATTGTAGCCCTTTGTCCAAGTATGGTTTGACCAGGAGGCAGATTCCAGAATTCAGCCTAAATAAGGCCCATATGCGGATTTCTTGATGATACAATTCGAAGCACCATTATAGATAGGTTTTATCCATGGTGTCATATTACTTACACTAAATATATACCTGGTCTGATATGGCGCTATATACTCATTATTAATATTTACCAATACCTGGCAAGTCAAGAATATGGTATACTTACCCATGTCCGATAGGTTTTGTATATGGTGCTACTAGGTGTAAATTGTACCTACCCATGCCTGGCAGGTCATGCCTCTTGGCACGCTGGTTTGTGATTTTTTCTTCAGTCAGGGGGTTCTGGTCAGTTCCTTGTGATAGATTGGCCATCGTGAAAAGTACTACTAGTAAACTATATATGATAAAAAACAAACATATTTTCAGATTCAGGTGGACAAGTAAAAAGGTATATAAGCAAGGAAATTGTGTGCATAAAAAACTACTGAAGAGGCTAAATTCGCCCAAACTATTCTTGTTGTTATCCACATCACTTGAGTAATAAGGAGGACCAGCTCATCTGCTCATCTGCTCAATTCTTTGCATTAAACATATTTTTATATTCACTGTTTATCATTACTAAATTGATATTATGAGCTAATGTTTGGAAATCACAGACAAGATAAATCTCATACAGTAATTCAATATACAATGCAATAGCTTTAATCTAGAAATCACAGTATGACAATATTCTGCCAAAAAAATCCACTTACAATAATAAAATCTTTAATTCCTCCATGGTAAATATCCTTTGTTATACAGTGACTATGGTTCAGACGTATTTTTTATGGCTGGTTTAGTGTGACATCCTATGAGGCATGCTGGAGTGTGCAGAGTGGAGTTGGAGGGATGTGCGGTCCGTCGGCTGGGTAACAGTTGGTCACCATCTGGCCCCTCTCGCACTCACTTCACGCGGACCTGTTACCCACCATACGGCCTTCATACTTATCCCCGTGTCCTCGCTACAGCTTTGAGCTTAACATTTTTACGAAATACATGATATTTTTTTGTCAGTTTTTCATACAAACATGCAACAGAAACATTCAGAATTTATGTAATGATGTGTTAATGGCGCATGTCACCACTTTGTTATTTACATCATCTGGTAAAATATATTCATCCAATTTCCACCATTTATTAAACATTGAGTTCACTCAGTAACTCCCAGAGGATCCGGAGCTTCTGTCTATTAGACATATTTTAGTAAAACTGTACAAAATGAATTTAATGGTTTGCCATCCTCTACATATGAAACTTTCTGTCAATTTTTTTTAATGTTAACACAAAACCCCAAAAGCCCGCCCAAAAGTTATGTTCTATATAGTTAAGGGCCTGCTTAATAGCAGTTACCATTTATTCAGGTCATTGTAATGGTATTTTTTGCAAAGCTTTTCAGTGATAATTTAGCAAAGGTCACAACAAGTTCTCGTCTAAACCGAGAGGACCCATGATGCATCAGTGCCAATTATAGACAGTGGACAGCGGTAGGGGGCAGTGTGACATGTTGCCTTGGTGACATATGGTGTCCTCATGTACCAATAAGGTATGTAGATTCTACTATTAACACACAAGGTCTTCGTCAATTTACAAGATTTACATCCTATTATTTTATCATTGTACTGATAATCTTAAGGATTTTCATTACTTCTCTACATACAACAACACAAGAATAAATTGATTTTTTCTTTTGTCTGAAACAGAGAATTTTCAGTAGATATTTCACTTGTGAGGATCACTTCAGAATAGATTAACTAGCAACCACCAGAGGGCATCTGAGAAGAATGTGATGGTATTATGAATGCTAACTTATTTCATGTTGGTAAAAAGAATGATATAAACAGCTAGAGTCATTTGCTAAGTTTAAGCAGCACTAGTGTCTTTTGCTAGGTTTACTATGATAAACAGTGCTTTACTTTCATTACCTGATCTAGACATGTTATTCAGCATATTATGACTTGTGAATTATAAATTAGGCGGGTACCTACCGGGTAATAGTTTACAAAATGGGACAAATGGGAAATGAATGTAAAATATGCATTTGGATGCAGAAACATTTTATTGCTGTACCAGATATGTTATCTTAAAATATCATAAACGTTGATCTGTCTGTTTGCGTTTGTATCAGATAAATATTTATGTAGATTAGTCGAACAGATTGGTGGTTTGGATTTCCAAAACTTCAAAAGGTCTTCATACTGTGATCTTTGCAAAATAGATTATTCTTTTTTTCTCACAAAGGAAGAAAAAAGACATATTTTCACACACTATATACAAATGAAATGTAAATTCCATGTGTTTTTTCTGTTTCATTAACATTATTCTGAAAATGTAAAAATTCCAAAGTTCCATTTAGATTGTCAACATTTTTATGTTATTTTTTTCATATATATAAATGATACAATACACGTTATATATATATGGGTGAATGGGTGGTTCCATCTTTTTATTAGCAACCTTTTCAGAAGAAATATACCTTTTGTTAATCACGTTTACATTATTTGTGAATATTTGTATTTGTTGATGAAGCTAAGTTGATTTCTTTAGGTCATAACATGATCATACAGCTGCTGCTGGTTTTGGTGAAGCTTATAGCAGTGGATGACTAACCTAATGACCCACTTTTGAAGCATATGTGCTAAAAATAACCTCCTGTTGGTTATATTAAGCTCCAAGGCAACCCTGCTACTGCTAGGAAAATATTAAACTTCAGACAAAAGACAGTTGAATAATTACCCAGAGCAAATATAATGACAACACAGGGACATTGTTTTAAAAAGCTTTACTCATTAATAATTAATGATAATGATAATAATTAATGGCATGTGAATTGCAAGTTCTAAGAGTATTATGGTATGTGTCCAGTTTCAGAAACTGATAAAAGCATGAACATTCTACAATGGGAAAGGATAATATAGGTCTAACTAAAAAAAAGTGTGCCGTGAAGATAAAAACAAAATGAAATTGTTATCACATATATAATACGATTGAGACTTTTTTTGTTCATTTTACAGATCTGATGATGATTAAGAATGTTCTCAGATGATTAAGAAGTCTGATGTAATGTATTCTCATAAAATAAATTATATTAGAATATAAGCTAATCTAATCTATTTTATTCTAATCTAATCTTTTGTTATCCAATTTGATCTGATCTATTCCATGATAATCTTATCTATTCTAATTTAATCTAATCTAATTAAAGTAATTTATCATATTGATCTATTTTAAAATTATTGAGGTCATTGCCAGAATGCATTGCAAATAAATGAATGAAGACTTGTCTATTCTAATTTCACATGAACTCCTCTATGCCAAAATAAGCAAATCTAACTATTCAAATCTGTTTTAGTCTCATCTAATCTATTCTAAACTATTCTATCTTATTAATTATTATTCTAATCTTATCTGTTCTAATATATTTCTATTCAAATCTATCATATTCTTATCTATTCTACTCCCTTGTAATGGAGGATTGAGAGATTGAATAGGGCCTCATGGCAAAAGAATGTGTACCTTTTGTACATGTGTTAATGGGAATTGTGAGAGCTGGAGCTAATGTTGGTCCTATCTATAGCATCCGAATCTCTCAAGGGCCAAACATGTTATGCTTATCTCATTTAATATAATCTCTTCTAGTTTAATCCAATCTATTTTAATATATTTATTCTGTTCTCATATATTCAAATACAATCCCTTGTATCTGTTACAATAAATTCTTATCTGTACTAATCTATTCTAATTTAATATATTGCCAACGGCTGATCTGATGTGAAGTTTCGGCTAAGATATTTCCTTGGTGCTTGGATAATGATTTATGTGGATGTTTTTTGTGGTCTATATCTTCAAGAATAAAGCCCAGATAAATGGCAGTACCTTTATTACATTGCTTTTGTTACAATTAAAAATTCTAAAAAATATGACATAACTTTATTAATTATTACATATTAATTACAAAAGGAGAAGCAGATTATAAGATATTAATACATTGTGTCAAGAACATTATATTGCACAGACTATATATCCAGAAAATATATCAACAGTTCTCCAGGTATATTTTTTTTACCAAATCCATGGTTTGGCTATGTTAATCATGACAATAGCATGGGCCTTGTCAGGATATCAGAGAATTGTGAGCAGATCACAATTTCACAGAGCTATTAAGATATCATGATGGGAATGTTTAAAAATCATAACAGTATTAATCAAAACACTTGCTACTGATATAAGATATTTCCAGCTTAGTTATAAGACAGCACAAATCTATTTTCTTTTCATTTAAACTCTCCAAGACTGGTTTTTATTATTATTATTATTTTTTTTTTTTGCTCACCATTTTGCACATATGTTGCAAGCCAAAAGACTTGTTGAATCAATTAATTTGGAGCTTACCTGAATCTGGGACTGACATAACCTTCCCAGGTCTCACAAAATTGAAACCTAATCATTTGGAAGTTTTATTCATCTGTGCTTTAGGAATCTGTACATTTTTCAAGTGCATTGAAATATTAAATAAAATTGTGTTGAAATTCACCAATTCAAAATGAATTATTCTCTTAAAATTCAATTATTTGTAAAATAAGCTCTATTTAAAGACCGTGAATAGGGAGTACAAATCTTTTAATGCATAATGTAAATCAGATCTGAGAATTGCACCTAACTCTCCTGGCCTGTCCATAATATAAACATGTGAACAGAGCAGGGAGAGAATATGAACCAAATAGATTAAAGATTTTGAACTGTTTATATCTGCATCAGAAACAAGCAGTTTTAAAATAGCAAAGGATGTGTGTTACAGGCGGCATAAAAATAAGTCAGCAATGGGAGCAAGTGTCCGTCCTCACCATATAATATTAACCTGTTATGGCTATGCAAGAAAACCTGGCATTATACAATGTAATTCAAGTTTTGGAAAGTAGAATTTTAAACTCAATTCTTAAGATGAATAAAAAGCAATAGCTGGGTTGATTGCCCAATCTGCTAGGTAACCTTGACCTTCCTATAATGTGTGACTTATGGAATTAAAAAAATACTTTTATTGAAGTACACAGGATAAAGCACATGTTCAACATCTCTCATACATATGTCATACTGTGAAGTATAATTCTTATATATCTTTATGCAATAAAGCACAATACATTACAGAGTTAGTTTGTTTTCATATTAAAACAGGTTTTCTTGTTATACAATATATACAAAATAATTCTATCAAACACTGAGCAACTCATACAACCCGATATGCACATGTATCAAACAACTTCACATATAAACATCTTGTGCATATTTTATTGTCTACAGGCAGCCAATTAGTAGGTTCAATCCCAGGATACATCTCAAGCATGAAAAAGCAATAATACATGTACATGAAGTATCTTATATCTAAGATTGTATTTATTGTGCCAGCTCACATGTATCAAATATAAAAAATAACTGTGCTAAAATATTTTTCAATGTGCATATCATTAGGACAAATTTGAAAGCCCATTAATACATGAATATTCCAGTGTGAAATATCATTTAAAAACTGTAACAAATACAAGGAACAAACCATGTATTCCCATATATTATTGCCACTTTAATGTCAACTATCATCACCATTATTAGCATAACAGATAATACTTTTAAATTTTATACACAATGATAAAAAATGTTGCTCTCAATCATTTCAACATCATTACAAATTTTAAACTCTAAGGTTTAAATTCTAAAACCACTACCAGCTCCTTCCAGCAAAGATGGTAGTTGATTAATACAGTTTACAATATGAAAATGTTGAATACTGTGAGATATACCGGTACCTTACATTTCTGTTCATCACCTTAGTGGAATGATACAACTAAAATGAGAGTGGAATGGGATCTGTCCTGGATTACAACAGGACATCACTCCAAAACACAGGTCAATACTGACATCACTTGTAGAAAATTGTCTAAGAGCTGTAGTGACCATTGTTTTTTTCTACTAATCAGTTCAAGAGCAGTCAATGTGGGAAAGATAATGTATTGAATATAGCAGCTGACTTCATCTCCCCCACATTGCATGTCTCTAAGCTGAGGCTATACTTATATTAATTGAACAAGGCACAGGTTAATCCAGGTGTCAGCAACAATTCACTATTTGCTGCTATTAAATCATAAAAAATGAAACAAAATGTGAGTCTTTATAAAAGAGATAGGATTCATCTCCCTACAATACTCCAGCTTATTCCCTTCTTTATTTACATGAGCTATGTTAATAACGTCAGCACATCTAACACCACATTTTACTCTGAGCCTTCAATAATATAATTTAGCTTTTCAAATTTCTATTTAAGTGTATGCCTTGAAATAAATTGATGTTTTTACCAACAAAAACAGATAAAGATGTTGTCAGCATTTCTTGTCAGCTGACTATGATATTTTATACAGTCAAATCATATCATGGTTTGAATGAACCAAGAAGGTGGTTCCAAATACCCTAGCATTTTGTGGCCCTTCTCTAATGGAAGTAAACAAATTCATCAATAAACAATGTTACTTTCATCCTATCTGATAAAATATTTGGGGCTATTTCTTAAGAAAAGGAATTTTCTTTAAAAAAAAAGGAATTTTCATTTTCAGCTCTAAATGCATAATGTGTGCACATGGTGGCCATAATATTTACTGATCAATTTTAACAAAGATGTGAACTCTTCAAGCAACAAACCTTGAAAATCAATAACGGCAAATATATCAGTGTTGCCTGCTCTCAGCTTCCTGGGAATACACAGGATGGTTATCACAATACATATATCTGGAACTAACAGTCTGCAGTATATAGGGCAATAAGCGGTGCTAGTCAGAAGCTCTGAAGCCATGGGACAACACATATATCATTGCAAATATACATTTCATGATGATTAAATTTGTACAGTTCATAATGTTCTATCACAAAATGAAGATTCATCACAACATTTCATTAGGGTAATTAATATCCTTAAGATCCTACTATTAACATTTGACAATAATTGGAGATTTTGTTGTCATATATCCACAGCATATCTTCAAATATTGAAAACAAAAATGCCATTAAATGATTTGGTGTCCTGTAACTGCTGTTACAAGAAAGCAGAATCAATCTCATCAAGCAAATGTTGCCTTTATCTATAAGATGCTCAATGCGTTATTGAAATATTCCGGCTGTCGATAGAAATAAAACTGAAGCTATACATAAAGATGTACCGGTATGTCATTGTTGCGACTGTCTCCATGTCTTACTTTTTGGGAGACTTCTTGAGGATGGTTTTGCCTCCGACTTTGCCATGTTCTTTGTCCGGGGCAAGAACTATGGCACTCCTGGTGTGGAAGTCTACCAATTCAGGAATCGTCTTGAATGTCTGAAATACACAAAATATAGTTTTTTTCTGAATGATTTAAACCAAGATATATGCAATGTTTTGTTAAGATTATTGAAGGACACGTCATGATGAGATATTACAAACTGCACAGCTCATCTGATGATCTGTTATAAGGAATAACCAAAATGCTTTAAAAGGTGCTGTTCATAATAACTGTCATCAGCAGCACAATCATCGACAGCATAATGACAAATTTCTATATTTAAACCTGAACACTTTAATTAACTATCACAGACTATCTTGTTTGCTTGAGTATATAGCATTTGGGCATTTTAATGTTAAACTTACAAACATTTCATTTTGCAAAGAAATTTTGCAAAGAAATGAAAACACTTTACTGTAAATAATGCAATTGTTTTTTCTTGAGTGCTCATTCATGCACAACATGTTCACTCAAGCATGATATTGTTGATCGTCCATGTTAGAATTTACAAACCAATTGTCAAGAGTTGAACCTTTATAATACATATTATAAGTCCATGTTAATGTATTTTTAAGGGCTCATTGGCTCATGATGTGTTTTCTCAAGCATGACATTGTTGATTGTCCATGCTAGAATCATAGTACCACATGTGAAGAGCCTAACCCTTATGGCAAGTGAGAGAAGTCCATGTTAAAATATAATTTCATTCATGTGAGTGTGTCCAGAACCTAACACTTGTAATAAGTAAAAATAAGGCCACATTAAAGTGTTTACAGACAGACAAATAGCTAGATGGAATCGCCATCCTATAGTCTCATATTGCATTCCATGTGAGTCATATATATATTATGTTCATATAAAAAAACTAATTTCCACTAACGTTTTCGTCTTCCTTGATGGTGCCGATGGCATATTTATTGTCGGACCTCTGCCTGATCCTCAAGTTGTAGATATTGTTCATGTACCACACAGCCATGGTATAGGGATACTCTGCTGCCCCCTTCAGGCTTTTTCTTATCAGGAAAGTACTGTCCTAAAATCAAAAGTTTTCAAATTATTATTTTGGTTTTAGTGGTTACATTAGAGATTTGATATTGGCATTATGGGCATTGGTGCTGTGTGTACTCTGATGGCAGATTTTCTTGAGTAAATATTTTCTTTTTATCCCAATATAGAATGTTTTTAAAAAGTGCAGGAAAATTGCTCAACTATTGAAAAAAAAAAGTTTTTTCTTAATACATAGCACTAAGCACTGATCAAATCACACTCATACAGGTAAAAACAAAACAAAAACCTGTGGCGTAGTATTACATCACTTCTCAAATATCTGCTATATCAGGTCAAAATGATGGATAGAAAAAGTTCTGCAGACCAAAAACATGGAAACTTTCAAACAGCTTTGGAAAAGTGAAACAGTGTATCTATTTTTTCATCAAACAAAGAAGAAAATAGAGGTAAAGTACATGTGCACACTTTAGGCTTTTGAAAAGTCTGTCTTTTTTAATTGTCTAAATATAACCTGCCTTTTTTTCCAAATTCTACAACATAATAAATAAACTGCAATCATGACAAACTATTTATAGGGATACAAACAATTCTGTGTTTTATCAGTCTTCTGCAAATATTCTTCTATAAGAACATAATAGCCTGTCATTTTTTTATAAATGTAAATTATCCATAAGTTGGAGAAAATTAGTATTTAACAAAGCCAATCCCCATTATGCATCAGATGTTGCTGCCATTACAGAAACTGGAATTGCCAAAAACCTGGAAGTGATGGAGAATAAATCTATGCGGGCAGAATATCTTTGTAGTTTATTAATGTACATTATTGAAAGCGATGTTCAAAACATCTATGGGCTGCACAGGCATACGTGCCAATCATTTTTGCTTAAAAAAAGAGAACCGACTTTGAAATGCACCGAACAAATGTTTACCGCTAGCCAATATGACAACCACAAATAACTGCTCCCAAATCTATGGAAATCCGCGTTTCCACAGATGAATGGCAAGCAAGTTTTATTTTGTATGAAGCAATATGATATGGTGCAAACAAGATATGGATAAGTGAATTAGTTGTATATCACGTCTGTGCATTGTCGATAGTAGGTAGATAGAAATAAATATGCAGCACCTTCCTATTGACAAAAAAAGAGAAAATCAGGGAATTTATTCTTGCACTGTAAATGTACAACTTCTAACAAGGCAACCATTTTAATAGTTTTTTAACATCTGCCACCACTCAGTTCTCAACACAAAGACCCATAAATACCCTAAAAGTGAATATCAGATTTCTTCAGTTTTCAAAATTGAAACATTGTATAAATAATTTCATAGTTAATGGTAATTTCAAGTGAACAATATTCTCATGTAACAGTTTAATCCTATCAGAGTATTTATCTTACCTGGTTGAGGGTTCTTAGTTTCTTGTCAGCTTCAACACGGGTGATGTCACCAAAATACCAAGGGTAAGAATACAACCTTTCCTGGAAAAACAAAGCAATTACAGTAATTTATAGAATATTTGCCATACCATGCATAATTGTAGTTGGATAGGGATTGGATATTCTAAATACAATATTTTATAAGAACCTATTTGATAAACTTAAGTTGCCATCCGTACCATTTCATCCTTCTTGGGAGGTGAGGGAAGCTTACGATCCCTATTTGTTGATTCTATAATAAAATACAAAACATTCATATAATAAGGATATTTTGTTTGATAAAGAATATTATCTTTTAAATCCCATTTAAAAACTGATATTAATATTCTTAGTATCACACAAGATTTAGATTATTTCACTATTTTCATATAAATGTTTGTGTAATTAGCATGATGTACCTGGGGTTTTCCTTGGAGGCAATTTGGTGACGGGAGGCAAAGGTGGAGCTGCATCTGGTACTGGTATCGGCTCAGGTAAGGGGGTCTTTTTCCCTCTAAGTTTAGGTGCATTCGTTGCCAACAACTCATTTGCTATTGCACCTGGTTTTGTATTGTCTGGAAATAGAAATATTCAGATGAAAATTCATACACTGTCAAATTAGATATTATGTATACATCCATAATCTCTATAAATTGTATAGCACTGCTAATGTTTAATTATCTATATTATTCACATTTTGCTTCCTAATCCTGGTACATTTCAAGAGATGTTTTCAATCTTTAGAAGTTAATAATCCACCTTTTCATAAAATAATTAAAAAATATACATGTTAGTTTTGATTTAATGTCAAACTGTAATATTGTATCAAAACAATATTATGTACTGTTAATAGAATGTGCTTGAAGGTTTTGTAAAAGTTACTATCTCCTGTTAGCTCTTAGGTCTATGAAAAGTTCAGGCCCAAGATGTAGTAAAAATAAAATTAGTGTTTATCACCAACCTGCTGATTTTTTGCGGTTGGTAGTTGGTGGTAACGGGGGCGGGAGACTTCTCTGGCCAGACACCATCCCGCTTGCTGATCCCTCAGAGTCACTAGAGGGCACTGATTTCTGTGATGATCCTGACTCATCTGATTGCTGTCGTGATATATTCAAAGCTGGACGCTTCGTGCTAGTTTGAGCATTGAACCTGTTGATCAGAGTGTTCATGCCAGCTTTTTTATTCGGATTGTCTTTAATTTCTGGGTCATTGTTCTTTGCGTCAATAGCGTCATTGACCTTCTTTAACTTGACGCCTCGCAAGGCCGTTGAATTTATACCACTGACAAGAGCCATGCCCCCCATCTCTTTGCCCTTGGGTTTGGCGGTGGTTGCTGGTTTGGGTGGTGGAGTTCTGTGGGCTGGTGCTGATGAGTTAGGTTTGGCTGAAGTGGGTACCGGTGGTATGTTTGCTCCCGGTACAGACGCCTTGCTTGCAGGCGATGGCACTGGCGGCAGCACCCGGTTTGGACCTGATCTTACTGCTGGGCGGTCGTCTGAAAAAGGGATGGTGCAGTTTCTATGACAACATAGAATACAACATATAAATGAACATACAACTGAATGAATTAAAATGTTTATGTCTAAAACTTATGTCTGGAACTTATCACAGCATTAACCCTAACGAATGAGAATGACATCAACGTCCACCACCAGCAATAGGAAGGACGTTCACGTCCCCATTGCTCTGGCTTAATGACATCATTTTGTTACATTTTGTAGGGCTGCAACTTGTTTTGATATTATCAAGTTAATGATGCCAGACAACCTAGATCAGGCACATTGGCCCCAAAACTTTGTACAGCATATTGAATAACCATGGCAATATATTTTATCAATTTACTGTGCAGAAACACACGTCCCAAAATAGTTTAGTCCTGCCAATCAACAGAATTTTAATAGACTAGCCTGTTAGGGGTTAAAGATATATTACAATTAAGCAATATTTAAGTTATCTGTAACCCTCATGATTAAATGTGCTTGACCTCCAAGGTCACAGTCAACTAGTCACACAAGTTAGTCTCAGAGTATAAAAAACATATTGTACAAGAAATATGTGGTGGCAATATGTTTTATTTAGTACTTTGTAAAATATTCCATTTCGCTATCAGAAATGAGGTCACCATATGACCTTAAAAAAATGTCAAGGACCCCAATCCCAATATCATCTGAGCCCCTAACAGGTTAATCATATGCAAAGTTATATTGATATTGCTTTAACTTAACAGTCAGAAGAGGATTAACAAGGCAATTAAAACAATGTAGGTCATGTCTTTGACCTAAATCAAAGGTGACAAAAAAAATCACTCTACAAGTTATGATATAATAATATCTCGTGGTCAATCATGATGAAATAAGAAAGAAAACAGACAAGTGACTGTGAAAACAAAAGCAAAAATTTCAAGTCAGCTCGTGCTTATTAATGAGTTACATTGGGGAATCATTACACGCAATCAACAATCACTTCATAAATCCTCTATACTGAGGAGTGGGAGAGCTTGGAATGGCACCTTGCAGTATTCGCAGCTAAGCCGAGTGTCATGAAGTCAAACACCACTGTTCTGATTGAATCCGGACACTGATCCTGAACCCAGCCAAGTAATACTCTCATCATGGAGCACGAAAGGAATCAGAATCGCATCTTACTCATCACAACATTTAACAAGTGTGTGATATTTGTTTGTATCCAAGTGTGTGGTCATGTTAGCCTCAATTTCATAAGAAATCTTAAATGTTTTAGGGTAATTACTCCTATTGTGTCCCCAAGTCTGGATTACTCCTCGTTTTGCAATATAAAACTGGGACACCTTTCAGTGTTCAGTTTCCTCATTAATCTCAAAATAAATAGTTACAATATAGATTTTATATGTTTCCATGTGACTTATGTACATGTTATTTTAATGAGTACTGGGATGCGAGAAACATTATATCTGGCCATTACCGGTATGTACAGACCGGTATGGCTCTGATATCACTCTGACTGGTTGAGATTTGTCTACAACTTAGTTGTGAACATCCGGAGTTGGAATAATTATGCTCCATCTTTGTTGTAATTGTCCGGAATAGCATGGAATATATGGATTAGTTCAGATTTTTATTCTGGTATCGTTCAAAGCACTCCCACCTTGATATCATCGACTTAAAATCAATATCCTCAAAGCCTTGCAATCACTTAATCCTTATTCCCTGGTTTTGTTATAAAATTAGGGGGTAATAAAATCTTGTAAATGCTCACCACATTCCTCATACAACTCATCACTGATGGGTTTGGCCTGAAAAGTTAAGATGCATTTACAATGAATGTATTGTTTTTGTGTAATTCCAATAAAATGATACAGAATATATCTATTACATGCAAATCTATAGTCTTCAACTTTTCTGAAGCAAAGGTGTCTTACTGAAAATGTATTTTACTATTTTTCCCTTGTGAACTACATTGTTATTGTCAATAATAGACATAGCAATTATAAAAAAAAAACTTTACTTGGGGATGATGTGTCAACAATTCATATAAGTTAAGTATCTACCAATTGCCTGATATCAACGAAAAAATGATCTACAATATTTAATGATTACTTGAGAAAAATTATCTTACAATTTGGTCGGGGTCCTCATATTCTTCTTCATCTGGAAAAGACAAAAGCACAGGATAATATTAGGGACTTTTAAACATATAATCTAACGAGATCACATTGTGTTTCAACCAGTAACTTTAAAGTTACTGAGGCTGCATATTTTTGCAATGATAAGGAATGTAAGTATTGATACTAACTGTCGCTGTCAGGTGGCAGTGGTGCAGGTTTTGGGATGGGCTGCTGCCACCTGGTGGTTGGTGCCTGCTTTGCGGGGGGAGGGGCTGCTGGAACACGGTTACCGGAAGGTGGTGCTGGCATCACCTTCTTGGCAGGTTTGACCGGCATGTCAGGATCTATATACTCATCTTCAGAAGAGGATTCTGGTGGTTTTGGCTTCTTCAATATTAATATAATACATAATAAATATCCTACATGACTGTGTTATTATCTTAAATTTAAACAAGAATTATGTTATGTTTCATTTGAAAAACACAAGCAAGTCATTTCTTATTGATTTCAGCATAACAACAATTAGATTTGAGTAAGGGTTTGCAAAAAGAATTTCAATACATTATACTGGAACACTACCACAACATTACTATACAATAGTGGTTTGATTTTGTAATTGGTTATTTAATGACGACATCCTTTTATGAGAAGGTTTTTGAGGTTATTTTTCTAGGACAATGGCAAGGGTGTAAATGTACTACACTTAAAATTCATCAAAGTGATGATAATTTTTTTATGACTCTGGTAAGTTATTAGAGATATCATCAAAGCATCATACAATTTCAGGATTTTATAACTCTGAAGAACAAACAAAATGTTGGTCGCAAAAGTGACAAAATAAATTAAATGTAGAAAACCAAAGTCAGATATAAACTTACAGAGGGCAGTGTTTTTTTTGGTGCTGCTCCATTTCCTCTTCCAGGTGGCCTGGGAGGTGGGGATTCCACCGTCACCCATGGTCTGGGAGGTGGGGATTCTGCCTTGACTTGGGGAACCCCTGGTCTGGGAGAGGGGCTTGCCTTGGCCTGCCTCGGAGGCACAGCCTGAGGAACTGGTCTCCTACCAGCACTGGGCCGTGGTGGTGCAGTCAAATCTTCTTGAATAATATAATTATCATTATTTAGCTTTTTATTATTTTCAATTTCAAACATTTTGACACAAGTATAAAATGCCATCATCCTCAGCAAGCAAACTTGTTTGTTATGAATGCTGACTGATACAGACTGCATAAGTTCTTAAAGGAGAATGACATATCAACAAATGCCATGGATGAAGAACTGGTATTATAAGCTACCTTCAACTTGCTC
The DNA here is from genome assembly GCA_949316495.1 of Amphiduros pacificus. Classification (NCBI taxonomy): domain Eukaryota; kingdom Metazoa; phylum Annelida; class Polychaeta; order Phyllodocida; family Hesionidae; genus Amphiduros; species Amphiduros pacificus. The sequence goes on along the minus strand of OX439000.1, from coordinate 46,053,174 downwards.
AGAACTTCAGTCATCACTAAAAATCTTAAAGGTATTAAGCATCAATTCTACAATTTGGTGTATTTCAAAGCTTAGCCACATATGACAAATTGCCACATCATGACAAATTGAAATCATGATAGATTAAAAAGATAAGTTGCTATAAGCCATAAAAGTTGCACTCCCAGGAAAGATCTGTCTCAGCCATAAGCTGCACGTGACGGGTAAACACGGGTAGCGTGAACTTTATTTGACCTCAATTGAGGCTCAAAGTGGGGTAGCACTGTTTGACGTCATTCTGGCACTATTCAAAGGACAATACATTTCATGACGTCATAAGCATATTGCCATACTCTTATGACGTCATTTTACCTTTCAGTGCCTCTATGATGACACTCCACATAAAAATGATGCCAAGAAAGGAGTGTGCTTTCATTAGGGGCCTTTTTGTTAAGGTCATGTTCAAACATATTTCACAGACACTTATGGCGATGCATCAATCAAAAAGTTTATAGACATGAAAGACAAATACATTTATCACCAATATGTGAATTTTAAACGTTTTTTTCAAAATCGGTGCTTAATCCCTTTAATCATGTCATATAAAATGAAGAAATTATCAATATCATTTTTTCATTTCACATTTCTCATAACTTAGTTTGCTAAAGAAGTCTTTGTGTTAGCTGATATCTTATGTTTCCTTACAGATAAACATGAAGTGCAATGGAATATATAAGAATTTCTAAATCATTTTAAAAAGAAAATATCAAATAATGAAATATAATCAAGTTTTGCTGTACCACTTTCAGAATGCATTTATAATATATCCTTGATTGCATTTAAAATGTGTATATTAAGATTTAATATTTTCATCTGATATTTTGTGCATGAGGTTAATCAAGTACAAAAATATTTGAGTTAGAAATGATATGGCAAGTAAATATATGGCAGATATACTGTTATATGTGTATTAAGTTGTTACTGACCTGGCTCCATGTAATCTCCAGAATCTTCATCTTCTTCTGCATCTGTAAACATAGAGCATACACCATTAACAGTAACCCAAATATAAACTGATCATTGAAAAATACTTAAGTGTCACCATAAAACAAAAATCTAAATCATGGGGTGAAAATGTGTATTTCAATATTTCTTTTTTTCACTCGGCTGCCAGTGTTCCTTCCCCAATGTTCCCCATGACAAGTCTGTTGCCAGTTTCCCCATGACAAGTCTGTTGCCAGCATTCCCTGTGACAAGTCTGTTGCCAGCATTCCCTGTGACAAGTCTGCTGCCAGTGTTTCCCATGACAAGTCTGTTGCCAGTGTTCCCCATGACAAGTCTGTTGCCAGCATTCCCCATGACAAGTTTGTTGCCAGCATTCCCTGTGAAAAGTCTGTTGCCAGTGTTCCCCATGACAAGTCTGTTGCCAGTATTCCCCTTGACAAGTCTGTTGCCAGTGTTCCCCATGACAAGTCTGTTGCCAGCATTCCCTGTGAAAAGTCTGTTGCCAGTGTTCCCCATGACAAGTCTGTTGCCAGTGTTCCCTATGACAAGTTTGTTGCCAGCATTCCCTGTGAAAAGTCTGTTGCCAGTGTTCCCCATGACAAGTCTGTTGCCAGCATTCCCCATGACAAGTTTGTTGCCAGCATTCCCTGTGAAAAGTCTGTTGCCAGTGTTCCCCATGACAAGTCTGTTGCCAGTATTCCCCTTGACAAGTCTGTTGCCAGTGTTCCCCATGACAAGTCTGTTGCCAGCATTCCCTGTGAAAAGTCTGTTGTCAGTGTTCCCCATGACAAGTCTGTTGCCAGTGTTCCCCATGACAAGTCTGTTGCCAGTGTTCCCCATGACAAGTCTGTTGCCAGTGTTCCCCATGACAAGTCTGTTGCCAGTGTTCCCCATGACAAGTCTGTTGCCAGCATTCTCTGTGACAAGTCTGTTGCCAGCATTCTATATCACAAGTCTACTACCAGTATTTTCTTTTTTCCTTCAACAAATCTGCTACTAGTGTTCCCTTTGATATATCTACTACCAGTGTACCCTTTGATATATATAATGCCAGTGTTTCCTTTGATATATCTACTACAAGTGTTCCCTTTTATATCTAAACTGCATGGTCAGCAGTTTTATTTTGATAATGTGCTTGAATATAATCCAAAATGTCTCCCAGACTATTGCAGTCTGGGCCAAAAACGTTTTAGGCTACCAGACAGTCGGGCTAGTAAGTGGAGATTTGCACTAGCCCAAATTAAGGTGTACTAGCCTTGACCAATTATGTACTTGGACAGGGCAATTCATATTCAGTAACATTAATTAAATGACAAAAGGACATTTTCGCCAATACTTGAAAAATCATGATAAGCAACTTGTAAGTAGGGCTAGCATCAGGAGAAGGTGTACAACTAGCCCAACAGTGTTTCTACTAGTCTGGGACTAGGGACTAGTGTTAAAATCCCAGACTGATATACGCCTACATCAGTAAAAATGCCATTTATTCATTATGAAAATATACGAATCTAATCTAATCAAGCAAGATGTAAAGATAATGAAATACAATATGAGGTATTGTTTATCAACTGTTATCCCAATTAGAAAACCTAAAAATGGCGTCTACCCATCATTCATTGTTTTCACATAATGAAAGTGTTTCATCCCAAATTAGGGTTAATAAACATGGAAGTAAATTTACATTTATACCACCATGAGGTGCTTTAAAATAAATTCATGTATCAAGAGTATTTGATAACTATTGGAGTGATAAATTGGAGCGATAATTCACTAAATATTCCCAAAATCAACTAACATCAAGAACTCAAGAAAGTCAACTCTACGAATTGTGTCAAATATTCACATTTGCCTTATTTGATTGCTGATTTGTGCCATACATATGTGATACACTTTATAATGGCACATCATGACAAGAGGAATCTTACTGTTTGTAATAGTTTGAGTTGGGGTATCCCAGAAGCCACCAGCCTGTTGATGCTGTGACATATTTTTCTTATTGGTTCTATCAGGCCTTGGCGGAGTTGGCTTGCCCCACGAGCCATCCGTCTGTAGTTCCCATGTAATATCTTTTCCAGTTGTCCCACTTGAGCATTCCGGAGCGGCCGTACCCCAAGAACCATCCGCATGTAGTTGCCATGGAATCGTTTTTTCGTTTGTCTGACTATGGCTTGCCTGGTTTGCCTTACCCCAGGAGCCGTCTGCCTGCAGTTGCCATGACATATTCCCCTGAGTGGTCGGGTAACTCTGTGTGAGATGCACACAGGTGCTATGTAGTGTCGTTCTTAACTGATCTCTTCATCACCAGCGCTCTGATAAGGAAAACAGTCCCAAGGTCGAGGGGATCTTTCTCTCTAGTGTCTCAAACAGGAAGCTTGAATATTTACAATATTGTAGCATGACCTGTTGCTATATATGTAGAGCTGATAACCATTTAATGATATCAGCTATTTCTTTTTTTAAATTGATAACTACCAGTAGGTCAATTTGCGTGGTTTGCATAGCTGTATTGTCAATTCTTGATACTTTAATAATGAGTAGTAATCAAATGACTTCTGAAATCTTTCAAACAATCATGTAAGCCTGGCCTGAAAAATTCATGGATTAACTATTGGTAGAAAATAAATAAACTTCCTGTTGAAAATGTTCTGGATACCTACTAGAGTGAGGATGGATGGGATTTCACACATCATTTATGGTCAAATTTCCTCCATTACATCTATGGTCATATTAGGTAAACTGTCATTCGTCACTGAGTATATAATGAATGGACACTACTGCTTTTTCCTTGTGTTTGACAAATGAGGCTCCGACAAAAAAAATGATCATAAAAACATTCAAAGCTCATTATGTGACACACATCACAATAATAAAACCAATCATTATATCCAAAACCCTTTAGGCTGAATGGCTGTGATTGGTGATGTTTTTTCCAGGCTATTTCCTTGCGACCATTGATAGGAGGTAACTATGATTTGACCTATAGAGTGACCATAGTGAGTAGATCTCCAAAGACATTTTTAGTTGCTATTTTGACCTTCTACCTTGCAGATGTGGGGTACACAGAACCTTTCTGTGATTTATTTATGTTTTAGGAATTTTTGATCAGTAACAGTGGGAAAGGACTGGTTAATGTTTCAAGACATTTTCCTGATTCTCTGACACAAGTATAGTAACATCTAACTGTTTGTGGCATCTTAAACAGAAGACAAACTACATGCTTTGTGACAAATGTCATTATCAGTACTGTAATAATCTGTGGTGTCAACAATAATAGTATACATGGCTAAAGCCAGATTCCTTAATACTAAATACATTACACTGGTTGATGATCTATCTGACCTAATGACGTAGCTCTTTTACTCTGTGCTGCAGTCTGTTAAGTGCACTAACACTCTAATTCATAGACCCTGTTAAATATCAAGACCCCTGCCCCATCCCCTAATGTGCCTTGTATAATATCAATACCTCATAATATCACACATATTGTCATTTCTTCTCAGATTGTTATTGGCTTCATTGTACATTATATTTTCATGGAGGGGGATACAATGTGTGAGCTGCTGCTTAAATGCATTTACTTCATACAAAGGAAGTTACCTTCCAGTACTGAGATCTAATTATTGGGAGATTGGAGAATTTGAAGTATTAGCATACCTTGTGCTATCTGGCCATTCTCCTGCCAGTTTTCATAATCTTCCTCTCCAGGATCCTACAATTCACACATTTATTATGATAACAAATTCATTTACAATATGATATGTATTACAAAATGTATATTTCTGTGAAAGACATTTTATTTAAAGGTTCACTTAAATAATTATGGTTTGGTGCCACTCAAACTACATGCACTTTATTAAAATCAGCTAAAATGAGTTTTGAAAAGATTTTAAAGGAAAGACATTTATTAAGGTTCATGCTTACATCATCCCATTCATCTGAGCCCCACCCATCTGAATGTTCATCTGAAAAACAACAAATATCATATGATGACGACTATAAACATTAAAAAAATTCTACTCTCTTCGCACAAATAATCTTGACATGACATAAATGATTATCTCGAGAAGCACTTGAAGATAAACATTTAAAACAGTTTAAATATAGTGGCATGACAAACTCTTTACCTCAGAAAAGCAGTAAGCCAAATCACTAAAATATTTAAATCTGTACAAATATATGAAAGGAAACTTAATATCAACAGATACCCAAGCAAATAAGGGCTACAGAAATTAGGGCTACAGAATTATATTATTACAATCATTATTTTCTGAATATTGTAAATAGCTCTATGATGTACTACAGTTTGTATAGGATCTGTATTAATTGGGTACAATAAGGTCAGCCTCAACTGAAACTTGGTAAAACTTATATCTTACCATCAGAACCAATCTGTGGCCTAGTTTTGCTGAAATAATCTTTTAATCTGAAAGAATACAAAGGTTTACCGCTATAATATTTATATTTCAACCTTTTCAATTTTATTGATTAATTTTCATGAGGTATTCCCTAGGTCGCAGAGAGACAAACATTTTAAAATTATCTATGACTATGTTTATTTCTCAATCTGCTCCTGTTAAAGTAGGTTATTAATCTTCATAATCTAAAAAAGAATAGAAATTGGCCAGTTCTATGCACATACTGCTCTGCATTACAAAGTAAAAGAATTTTTATCTAAGTCAGAATTTGTGCATCAGATTTACACTACACCTGTAGTGTTACAGAATTGATTGGAACAACTGATGCAGGCACAAAATTAAGTTCAGCTTTATGCTAATAAAATGAGGTGTGAATTTCACCAAAATGTTTGATATTTAAATTATGCATTAAGCAGGTGTAAGCCTTTTGTTTATTGTGTAAAATCCTAAAATCTTTTTACATAAATCTATAAAAGCTGTTTTCATGTCATATCTGAATGATATTCTTTGATACACTCAACACTTATCCTTATCTTGGGCAGTGCCAAGCTTGATGACAAAGTTGATCAATTCAATTAATAATTATTCAGTCGATCTTGCCTCACAATATTTTGCGGAAAAATGGACTGCGCTTGGTGATAAGAGTTAAATAAACACATCTATCTGGTGGTGATTTACACCATCATTTAATGGCCCATTTATATGTATCCACTCTCTGTCAGTCTGTTTTAGTATAATCTACTACAAAACTATAGTAACAATCATTATATATGGCATGTAGATTATCATGCCTCTTCTATCTGAAGTTTAGGTTATATAATTAAGTGGCTCAAACAACACCAGAGTGGAAGTATCTCTTGTCAAGTGCCAACCTGAACATGGGGTCTTATCAAAACTGCTCTGTTACACCATGAAGCTTGTGCTGTCATAAACATCACAGCATAATAGTGCTTCGTTGAAAAAAATACATAAATGTATAAATGGGTACAGACAAATATACAATGTATCTGATATAATATCAGACCCTTGAAACAAAGTTTTGATAATATATATGAACATATATATACTTTATGACTGGCATACTTTTATTCACAATTTTCATGTAAATGAATCATGATGCGGTAATAATGAACACTTTATGGAGTGTTATACTGGCTATTACCAGTGGTAGTAAAACTGTGAATTTATCATCACAGACCATTAAAAGTTGACCTTGTTTTTATATGCTGCAGATGCCTGACCTTCACTGTAATGATGAAGTGCTATGTTTCTATGTGGCAGTATTAGCTGGTGCTTGCCTCCATTTATTATGAATCCTCCTCCCGTCATTAATCCAGTGAACACGCCGCATGGTACTTAGGCACGTGTTCATAAGTTATATTAAGAACATATAAATCAGGATACCAAATTTCCACATTTTTTACATTAATAGTTCTATCTCAATATTTTTTTGACTATTAGCTTTGATGTGTAGTTTAATGGGTCCAAGCACAGTTATAATGCATATGTACCTGTGGATATGTTACCTGAGGTATAATATACTCTTGCCTTATTGTATGACCACTGCACTGTAAAGATGGTGCCCTGAAGGATGGCTATCAACTTCCCCTCATATCTTGACAATCTTCTTGTCTTCCCTATCATTATTTTTGTGTACAAAGTTGACCAGTGATGACACTGGTACGACCAAGCACCAGTTAGAATGGCAAAGTTGGTGGCGTGAAATATACCCCCAGGAATCACGCATACACTGACATCCTGCTTGAACAGACAAGAGATATGAATATGACCGGGAAGTGCAATTTTGAATAGGCAGTAATTTGTTATCAGATGCATTTATCTGCTTCTTAAAACACAAATGTGCTGATAGTGGTCAATTAAATTGACAGTTATTTGTAACTACTGAATATGGTAGATAAACACTGAAGTTAGGAGACATCTTCCCAAGTTGTGTAGAGTGGGAACATGAACGTAAATATCACTGTTCTGTTATGATTTTCTTCAATTCACTTTGATGGTATTACCAATATGGCTCTTAAAAATAACTATACACTCCACTTTTGACATGATTATTAGTTTACTCTAACTGAGCACAATTGCTAAGATAAAAACACATTTTTAAATCTACCGATATATGTGAAATTGACATATTTTCCGGCTGGTCATTAATCTCATGGTGACTGACTCACCGGTTGAATGGCTCGGACACTGACTCATGTAAGGAGTTCTTCCTAATCTTTGTGTTCTGCAGAGCATGCACAGGCTTCTTAAGGTATCCTGAGATCTGTCTGATATGTCCGGATCCCTTCTGGATCAGCCTGGATAGCTGGGCCTTGGATACAGTTCCATACTTGTTAGGGCTGGTGTGATGTTCCACTGCCTTGGTCATCTGCTTCAGGTGCGACTTATGCCAGTTCTGTGTCACAGTGCGTCGACACTTGTTGCGTTTAGAGGGGCGTGGTTTGAGGGGCAGCTTCGTCGACTCTTCCCCACAACTGACTGCATCCGTTTGATTGTCTACACATGGGCTCCTGACGCTCAGCTGTGTATCTGACTTAGACAGCTTCCTGGTGGCCAGTATCACAGACAGAGAAAGCTGCCCGGTCTCATTATCAACCCCTCCTTCTTCAACAAAGCAGTTTTTGTTTTCAGACTGGTGCAGATATTCCTTGTTTTCAGCTTGTTTGTTATTCCAGTGATGAGCATAGTTGTGGCCGGGAGCCTCTACGACCGGCAAGGCACTCTGATACAAGCCTACGCTATCCTCCCCTCCGTCGTCTTGTACGTTCTGCTCGCTGCCATCTTGGTACACTGCGGTCTCCTCATCCAGCACTATCCGGCACAACTCTGGACCAGCTACCTCTCTGACCTCACTCTGGACACCATCAGGAGGCTGTGGTCGCTGGGGGCTGCCACTGCACTCTGGGCCATCAAACTCTTGATACACTTTGTACATTGGATTTTCCTCAACCATTTCCTCCATCCTCAACTTTCAATATTAAGTGCTGACTTTGATGTTTAATCACTCTATTTCCATTGTGTCATTTCATTCCATCTCTGGTGTACATTTTATAATTAGAAAGTACTAAATTGTGATGACATTTAATTATCAAACATGTCGTAACTATGTTTCACTTGTATGGAATGCTACATTCATTTGAATGTGATACATTGGCAAGCCTCCACACCTGATTTCAAAACAATACAAATATATCCTGTTGTGTTTGTGTGCCCAGATCCTACTCCCTGGTGATCATCATTGCTGTGATGCATCCAAATAAAGTAAATGTGCTGGGTTTGAAAAAAATATATATATATTGTGACCGCATCACCGAGAGAGGTATCTTAGGCATGCCTGATTAATCCTGGGATGTAGATACATTCTTGGGACAGCCTTATATCACTCATGCCTATTTTCATCCAGACGTGGAGCATTAGGTCCTCATCATGCTGTGGTGTCAGAGGATTATGTAGTGTCAAGGGTTGTCACTCTCACAAGTGCTATCCAGATATCTGAGATATATAATGATAACACCAACCCAGCAAGCCACTCCTATCAAACACATCATATATAAGCATTCACAACACTTTTTTTAAAGTTCCATTTCTGTCCTTGATACAGCTCATTGAAACAAAAATTTTCATATTAGTCAAATGAGTTGAGTTTGCTGTTGCACATATTTATAAGTGTATGATAGAGTGATGGTGGCCTTGTTTTTCCATGCAGGTACATTTTGTGTGGCTGGCAGCTATATCCCTGACCTATGTCTGTGCCAGTCTGGCTGTGTGATAGCCATAAACAGTTAGTGGCCACACAGAGCTACATACAGCCCCCGGGCCTATACAAGGTCCACCTCTTATGCAGCTCATGTTTACAGGTCCCCAGTGTGAGTCACCCCAACACACTTCATGTGAACCATTCAAATACATGATGATACCAGGTATTGTCAACGTGGTGTGAGTCAACGTGGTGTGAGTCAACATGGTGTGAGTCAACGTGGCATTAGTCAACTAGGTGTGAGTCAATGTGGCATGAGTCAATGTGGTGTGAGTTAACATGGCGTGAGTCAATGTGGTGTGGGTCAACCTGGTGTGAGTCAACGTGGCGTGAGTCAATGTGGTATGAGTCAACATGGTGCGAGTCAATGTGGTGTGGGTTAACATGGCGTGAGTCAACGTGGCGTGAGTCAATGTGGTATGAGTCAACATGGTGCGAGTCAACGTGGCGTGAGTCAATGTGGTATGAGTCAACCTGGTGTGAGTCAATGTGGTGTGAGTCAATGTGGTATGAGTCAACATGGTGCGAGTCAATGTGTTGTGGGTTAACATGGTGTGAGTCAACGTGGCGTGAGTCAATGTGGTATGAGTCAACCTGGTGTGAGTCAATGTGGTGTGAGTCAATGTGGTATGAGTCAACATGGTGCGAGTCAATGTGGTGTGGGTTAACATGGCGTGAGTCAACGTGGCGTGAGTCAATGTGGTATGAGTCAACATGGTGCGAGTCAACATGGCATGAGTCAACGTGGTGTGAGTCAACATGGTATGAGTCAACATGGTGCGAGTCAATGTGGTGTGGGTCAACCTGGTGTGAGTCAACGTGGCGTGAGTCAATGTGGTATGAGTCAACATGGTGCGAGTCAACATGGCATGAGTCAACGTGGTGTGAGTCAATGTGGTATGAGTCAACGTGGTATGAGTCAACGTGGTGTGAGTCAACATGGCATGAGTCAACCTTGTGTGAGTCAACCTTGGATGCAATGAGATACATGGCAATGAGATATATCGCATGAATCAACATTGGATATATGGCATGAGTCAACCTGGGACATAATGCTCATAATGTGACTCATGATACTCATGACGTGAGTTGACCTGTGACTCATGATGTAGATCGACCTTTGACTCATGATGCTCATGATGCGAGTCAACCTGAGACGCATGATGTGAGTTGACCTGACACTCATGATGCTCATGATAACGGGCACACCCAGTAAATAACAGAGCACTTGATACAGCATAAACAGTGCTCTGTCAAGTATAACCATCATCTTGGGATACATTTGAAAGACAAATATGCACATTTTCATCATTACAACTACTAATGATTTCACACACTCAGTTGCAAAATCTACTTTGTCTAATTTAGAATGATTCATCGAATCATAACATGAAGATTAAAATTATTTCAAATGAAATTAAGTGACAGCAGTCAATGCCTTTTCTGTGACAACACTGATGATATCACACACTTTTTCCTCCTCTGTGATTTTTAAAAAATTCTTCTTTAATTGGTGGAATAACTTGTGATATTCAAATAATGCCTCAAGCAGACTGTCTGGAGGAATGCATTCTCTTAGGGTTCCAGACCATGGGAGAACTATTTGATGCTTTGAATTATTGTATTTTAGTTGGGAAGTATTATTTTCACAGATAAAAACTCTTTCATAATGGCAAGTTGGATCTGTATGAATTAGAACTGAAATTTAAATTGAAGGTAGAGAGATCCATGTGTACAAACAGCAATAATGATGTTATGTATAAAATTTTCAACTGTAAACACGATAGATATTATCTTGGAGTAATTATGAATGGAGGTGCAATGGCTGTTATTTGAGCTATGGCTTCATAGCAATGTATTGTTTCATACAATGGATTCAAAATCCTTTGATCCTATCATAGTTGCCAACTACAATCAGTGAAAAATTGAAGATTCATATTTTATAAAAATAAAATGGCCAAAATTTTATTGAAGTGTTATACCACATTTTGGTTTATTTTTTTAAAAGAAAAATTCAGATTAATTGCTCTTTTGAAGCTTACAATATCATTCACTCAAATTACTTCAAATAAATCTGTTCATTTCTGTTCTGATTTCTTCAATAATAGATATTATGAAAAAAAGAAAAATGCATATTCCAAACCTTTATTTTTTATACATGTTTATAAAAAATGAGTCACTATTTATATTACTTTTTAAAAACTTTTAAAACAAAATATTGTTAATGATATAGCATTTATAAAATTCTTGTTGCATTTTTTTATTGTTATTTCTTGTTGATTTTAAATGATGACATAATATGTATTAGGTATTTATAACGGCGCATATATTGGCAGGGCTACAAATTACATTTTCAGATAGTATTTTTTTCAATGAACAATGTGGTACCTATATTTTTCTAAGCTGCCAATATTTGGGCCAATAATTAAAAATAAACTGGAAAGATAAAAATAACAATAAAGTAAATGATTTCCTGATAACGTGAGGAACAGAAATTTTAACTCATTTTCATAAATATGATATGAATTTGCAAATCTCTTCATAAAATCGTCTTAACTTGGAGCAGAGAAATCAAATTTATACCTTTATAATCAGTGAAACAAGGGGAACTAAATCATAGATTTGTGGAGTCAAAATTGCTCTGAAAAAGAATTATATCAAAAATTTATTATCTTGCGCCTATATGGCATCATCATAACTATGCCCGGGCTTCATTGTGCTTCTATGTTGTCCCCTTTGATCCCAGAACGTCGCGCCTCCATTCATAATTACTCCAAGATATTATTAAATGTAATTTGATGAATAAAAGTCACTTTCCAAAAAAAAATCTACTTTGTCAACACAAAATATTACCGGTAACTGTAATTTTGCATGTACGGTAATATATATGCACTGCAGCTATCGACCATGTAATTGGTCTCATCTTGAAATGTTACCTTAAATAACTTTTGTAATAAATGTCATAAATGGCTGAATATGGTTTTTAACTCATAGTTGGAGGTTCAAGAGAGTGTTCTACACCTATGAGATATTTTTTTGCAGATCACCCCTTGCCGAACTACTTTCACAGATCAGCCCTCTACCAAACTATTTCTTTTCATTTTTTAGTTTCATTTTCTATTGATTTTGGTGGAAGGATCTCAATAGCCCAAAGTGAACTCTTTCAATCAGAACCAATGAGAGAGATCTGTCAGCCTTAACACTGCACAAACCTGTGTTATTACCTGAGGATTAACATGTATACACTAATCTCACCCGAGCTATGCTGTTGACAATGTCACAAAGGTATGGTGACGTAAAAAAAAGTGATAAAATTCAAGATCAGGGCAAAATTACACTGCCAAAAAAGCTAAAACTAATCCTGCTCTGGACTGAGAATATTTGACATAATGACATATTTGTTAAAAGCAGACCAGACTATATATGTACATGTACACCATTAATTATTCAACATCAAAGTTCTTGTTTCTGGGCTTCATTATCATAAGGGACGAAAATAATGAAGTTCATGGTCAGTAACTGGAGTAATTTACCGGGACATATTTTGGCAGCAGAATATTTTCACAATTTTCTTTAAAGTTATAAAAACATAATGATGTAAATTTAATTGGAATGTATCATGTATAATATTCTGTTTTTGGGTTATGTGATATTGTATTAAATACCTAAAAGCTGCAATATTTCTCATTTTCCATTCTGCATAGAGACTATGTATCCATATAGCACTGTGCTTTCTTCATAAACACCAAGAACAATACCTGCACTATTACAAACCTAGTCTTGCATTACTTATATTTATTATTATTATTTAGATTATTCATGAATTAACAGTGATATGTGCATATTTGTGATAATGAGGGATGCTTCATTCACTTAATTAATATTTAAAAAATTATAATTCATACAAATTTCCCAGATACATTTCATCAAACATCAGTTGATTGTACAAAATAAATTACATAAAATAAACAAAAACAAAAAACAGAGATATATGGGTCATTTATTTTATCATACTGTGGCCTATTGATTTTTCAGAATAACTTTTTGTGAATTTTGTTGTGAATTTCATTGTGAAAAAATATTTTTTGTGCAACTTACATAAATTTTAACAGCACAGAATTATTCTTTCATGCTATAATTTGGCTTGCAGTTATCCACAGCTGATTTCATGGTGCAATCTATCCAAAGCATGTTGCACTGACATCTGGTGGTAGATAAGGAATATTTTTTCAGAACCATTTGAAATCAATTTATTCAGTTTTTACTTACTCATTGTTGTTTTCGCTGGGAAGCTGTCTTGTTTTATCAATCTTGCTTATGTATCTGTACAGATCTCTGAAAAAATATTCCTTTATTATAACTATAACTTATTTTACAGGTAAAGATTCTCGAAAGGATGATTAATTAATTTCTTATTTTGACTTATACCTCAACATATTGTTAAGAAACACATTTTGATTAATAAAATTAGAGAAAGTTAAAGTAAAACAAACTAATAAGACAGAGATAATATTAGGATATTAATTGTCCTACTTCCTCTTGCTCCTTGGCACGGCTGGTTGCATCCTGGTCAAGTCTAATTCTGTCAATTCCTGGAAAGTACAACTGCTCGAATCATGTTCATTTTTAAAGGTATTAAGAATCAATCCTATAATTTGTAATGTAAAAAGATAACATTGATGTGAACATCAAGATTTAAGGTCATTAAGAGAAATGTCTAATAGATTCAGAAGTTTCACTATCTGCAGAGGTCTGTGTCAGCCAATGACTGTACATGACAGTAAACACAGGTAGTGTGAACTTTTTGTGACGTCAGATGAGACTCAAAGTAGCTTAGCATTGTTCAATGTCATTCTCTGTGATGGCACTCCACCTAAAAATGATGCCAAGCAAAGAGTGTGCTTTCAAAAGGGGGCTATAAATTAGGGACCTTCTGAAATAAGTTATACAGACACTTAATGGAGTGTATCAAACCAAAAATAAAGTAGATATGGTTTCATCCCAGTAATTTAAATAACAAAGCCATAAAAAGGCATTTCTAGCAAGAAATTCCTAGTTAAATGCATTATTAGGTCATTTTTTTCCAAAAAAAATATTGTGTTCCCCCAAAACACTGAGTATAAAATTATTGCACAGCTTTATTTTTCTCCATAAAAGCAAAGTTTCTTTTCGAACTTCAATTTTTCATAATTTTAGAAAGCCCTCATGATTTACTATCCACCTGTACTGAGTATAAACAAATTTCATTAATTTAACACTTACAAAAAAATAGAGATGAAATTTGTACTATGTACTACTTTTCTGCTTCTACTTGTAGGCATACATAATAACTGGAGTGAGACCATATGAAGTGTAAATACTTTTGTCATTAATAGATGATTTTTATACATATTTTTCAAAATCACTGAGGCATTAATTTAAATAAGTGTAAATTGACAAAACATTGATTGACATAAATGGCAAAAACATTGTGTACTTTGTCTTCTTATAATCTCTTTATAGATTATCTGATTATAATCTTCTTCAGACTTTTTGATATCTTTCCTTCCAGCTCGGTGTTATATTCCTTGATCATAATGGCTAAACAACACTAACTGGTAGCACAACAACTTACCCCTAATTTATATCCATCAATTGTGTTTGCCTCAAAGCAGCTAATACAGTCCCTATACCCAATCTGAAAATCCAATAAAAATCCAAACAATGATTCATGGCAATTTGGTAAATGTTTATCTCCAGAATAAAAAGAGAATCAAATCTAAGAGTGCATTGTTCTTTTTTATTTTTGAAGTCATTGTGCCATGTATCTATTGTTACAATGTTCAGGGTAATAAAATTCATAGAGGTGAATAAAACTGAAGGTTACTTGACCAAACAAAAATAATAACAAATCTTTACAAGTGTCATCTGTTACATTGATAAATATCTTTTTAGTAAATAACAATAAAACTGGGGCAAGGCATATAAAGAGTATCATTTACCATATTTACTCGTGTATAAGACGACTCATGTATAAGACAAACCCCCAAAATTGAGGTTATTTTGCTTGAAAAAAAACAATTTCCGAATATAAGATGAGTTGGTTTTTCTCAAGATATCGGCTCTGCTACCATTCAAGCTTGGCGGCCATTTTATACGTGAAACGTAAATGTGCTTACAATACAAGATCTTAACGGTCTTATATACGAGTATATACGGTAAAACGTTATACGATGTTCATATTTTTGAAATAACGGATATCGGACGTAGCAGATCGATTTTAATCGTGTTTCAAATGATAAATAAAGGTATTTACCCATTATTATCACAACTGACGCTTTGCAGGTCGAGAACAGAACAAAACCATCCATTCATTTAACAGGCATTACGCATGAGAAAATGACAGAAATGCTTTCACATGTGGATCGATTTTAATTGCGTTTTAAATGATAAATAATGAAAACGCTTTGTTATTCTCGACCTGAGGAGCGTAATTGTGATAATATTAAGTAAATACCTTTATTTATCATTTCAAACGCAATTAAAATCGATCCACGTGTGAAAGCATTTCTGTCAACAGGGAAGACACGACTCAAAGCAGTGGAACACGTGGTCGTAGTTTTGAAAAGCATTAAAAGAAAACATAACGTATATCGCACGTAGCGCATCGATTTTAATTGCGTTTTAAATGGTAAATAAAGGTATTTACCCAATATTATCACAAATTGTTCGAGAAGTCGTGTCTTCCCTTTTTGACAGAAATGCTTTCACACCTGGATCAATTTTAATTGCGTTAAATAATGAAAACGCTTTGTTATTCTTGACCTGAGAAGCGTAATTGTGATAATATTAAGTAAATACCTTTATTTATCATTTAAAAGGCAATTAAAATCGATCCACTGCGTCCATTATTTGTTATTTCGAAAATATGAATGTTCGTAATTAAAACTTGTAGTGCCGTAATTTGTTGGCATCAATCCTCGTCCACAGGTTGCTCTCGTGTATAAGACGATCCCCTAAACATTAACTAAGTTTTTTGGTAAAAAAACCTCGTCTTATACACGGTCATTTACGGTAATCAAAAAGGAATACAATCTTTACAATTTAAGTAGAAATTACTGAAATAGAGTACTGTTTGAGCACATGCTATTCTATCTATGTCAGATATAAAAGAGCTGGTATATTTAGAATCTAAAAATCTTAAAATGTTGTGCATTCTTATCAAAATAAAAGTGTGCATTTGTTTTGTGTCACATGTAAAAACATATAGAACACCCCTAAAATTAGAAAATAACAAGCACATTGCAGTACATAAGAAATACATTGAGCATGGTCTAATGACATGACTTTATTCACTAATAGGGTCACAGTGTAAAGTTGTATAGGGTATTATGCTTTTCTGGTGGAAATTACTTCCATAAATAGGTCATCTATAAATAGCTAATGTGATCACGCTGCATCCCCTTTTAGGCCATCAATTGACAAGAAGATTAGGATGGCCACTAAATCAACATTGGGGTAAATTATAACTGGGGTTTTTGATTGTCTTGATAAAATTCATGTATATTGGAATATGCAATGTTTTCGCTAAATTTAAATAGGATCTTTATCAGAATCAACATTTGTGTCATCACAATCTTCAGAATGTCTCAAGGGTGATATTCTGATCACCTGTTGCAGGCTGACTACAGGTATCATCTCTGCAAATCCAAACATTTTACAAATCAATTTTAATTGCTTGATTCATAATGACATGTATCACCTGGGTAATATATGATATATATATAAAACCTACTTTGCATATACATGAACATATATATTGTATATGTATGTATGGTTGTGTATCTGCTAACCACACGAGTTCTTAAATTATATCCTATTTTCTAATGAAAAGTTTACTACTTCAGCACTTCATGGACAACTCCAAGATAGGTCCTGTACATTCCATGTTCTACTGTTTCACAATATTTGCAGATTCAACTGAAACTTGTATTGTGTATTTCCTAAAAGGCAGAGCAAATGTCGATACTGAAGTAAGCAAATTTCAACAAAACTTCCTGAAGCAAACCCATTAATGAATAATCACTGGGTATAATGTATGTGCTCACCTTCTGAAGCCAGTTGATAACATCTTCCTGTGACCATTGTCTCAGCACATTGATGTGTGGTAAATCGTTCTTACCCCTAGACATGTTGATATCATGCTATGTCTCTGAGAACCTTATGACGAATTTGACTTCTGTCTTGAAAAAGTTTGACGAAAGTTTGTGTGTTTACTTCCTCTTTACTTAAATGCTTCATGCGGTAAGTGGTGCCCTCTTTTGGGGATTCATCCAACCATGAAACAAAGTAGATCGGGCACCAGTCAGATTTGTCAGTCGGTCAAATAACCGGGCACCTGTCGGTTGCATAGCAACGAATAAACCCAAAATATTACTACGCAGACCCAGTGGGTACAAATGCCAAAATATATTTGTGCAAATGGGCCAAAATTATTTAAAAAATATAAATATAGCAAAGAATACAATTTGTTTAGCAGCAAATATCCACAATAGAGAACTTTTTAAGGAACTTTGTTTGTAAGCGGAAGGACTCATTGTTTTGCATATATGTGACTAGCACAGGGACATTTTTGCAGACTGATTTCTCGAAAATGATGTCAGAATAGCGCAACTATGGACACAAAAATAAGGACATTATTACAAGCTGCCCAAAAATATGGGGGTATGTATATTATAAGGATAATTGGGTAAAATATTAAACTTAAATCCGTAGGATCTTCCGACTTTTGCCCCGTTACACTGCCATGTAAATCACACCATGCAAAGCCATCGGCAAAATAGACTTGAAATCCTTCGATTTTAGAAATACGATGCACTGCCCATCCAATTGAAGTCCCGACTCTGTAATAACTCGACTTCCGGCAACTAACAATAAAACAATTAGGTTCCCTTTAAGTAAACATAAGATGTCAGCCCTGTTTAAACAAATTTCTTTGTTATTTCTTCATCTCGGCATCGTTTCGCCATTGTTTACGAGTTTGCGCAATCAGGTGAAAGTGGGTCAGTTTATTCACGGGAGTGACAGCAACGATCTGAAGCTCAACAACGTTGTGGTGCGTCTGACGTCATATGAAGATTCTCCCTTTGCGTTTCCATGACGTCATCACTTGGACTCACTTGGAATGCCATTTCACGTTGTCATGTTTAATATCGGCTAAAAAACTGAGGAAAAAAACGCTACAGATTACCCCCGGATTTGCAATTATAGATATTATGACTGGGAAAGACGATGACATGGATCAGAACTGCAACAGTCAATCGCCGGAAGTCGAGTTTAATTACTGGGGAAACTTCAATATGATGGGCAGTGCGTGGTGTTTCTAGAAACAGTGGATTTCAGGTCCATTTTGCCGATGTCTTTGGGTATAATAACATGTCCATATATATGGACAGTAATCCACCTCGCAGGTGCCCGTATGCCATGCCCGGAATTCCGGTCATACGTCACTTGAAATATGGGTTGTTGTTTAGGGTTTCCCTGTTCTATATTTATGTCAATCAATCAGAGCAATCCCCTCCAAAATAGTGACAATATTCGCCCGCTGCACAACGAGACGTCCTTGATAGTCCTAATATAGATTTGGACTGCATAGTCTAGAAATGACATTCAGAAGAGTCCAAGTGAAGACGTCATGGAAACATCAAGGGAGAAACTTCATATGACGTCATAAGGACCACTGCGTTGTGGAGTTTCCACATTGTTGCTGTCACTCCCGTGAATAAACTGACCCACTTTAATTCACGTCTTCATGGTCTTTGCGCAAACTCGTAAACAATGGCAAAACGAAACTGAGAAAAAAAATTTCGAACACGTCTGACATCTTATGTTGATATAAAAAGTACATAATTGTTTGATTGTTAGTTGCCGGAAGTCGAGTTCTTCCAGAGTCCTGGCTTAACCCCTAAAGGACTAGCATCTCTAAATTTTGTTGATTGACAGGACTAACCAATTTTTTTCTGGACTATACCCAAAGACATCGTCAAAATAGACTTGAAATCCTTTGTTTTTAGTAATATCATTCATTGCCCATCCAATTTAAGTCCCGACTCTGTAAGAACTCGACTTTCGGCAACTAACAATCAAAGAATTATGTACTGTTTAAATCACCTTAAGATGTCAGCCCTGTTTGAAAAAATGTCTTTGTTATTTCTTCATCTCGGCATCGTTTCGCCATTGTTTACGAGTTTGCGCAATCAGGTGAAAGCGGGTCCGTTTATTCACGGGAGTGACAGCAACGATCTGAAGCTCAACATCGTTGTGGTCCTTCTGACGTCATAAGAAGATTCTCCCTTTGCGTTTCCATGACGTCATCACTTGGACTCTCCTAAATGCCATTTCACGTTGTCAGGTTTAATATTGGGTAAAAAACTGGAGAAAAAACACTACAGAATGCACACGGATTTGCATTTTTAGACATTATGACTGGGAAAGATAGTGGCATTGGTCAGAACTGCAACAGTCAATCACCAGAGGTCGAGTTTATTTACTGGGGAAACTTCAATATGATGGGCAGTGCGTGGTGTTTCGAGAATCAGTGGATTTCAAGTCTATTTTGCCGATGTCTTTGGTTATAGTGTATCTACATACTGAATTGATGAAATATATAACCATGGTTACTCAATATGCTCAATGAAGTGTTGGGATCAAATGTTCATGATCCAAGCTGTCTGACGTCATTATCATGATTACATTGTAACAAAGTTGCAGCCCAAGAGAATGTTACAAAATGACGTCATTGAGCCAGAACAATTGGGACGTCAACGTCCCTCCCGTCCATTACTGGTGGTGGACGTTGCCGTCCTTCCCGTCCGTTTGGGGTTAAATATGAAGGCCAGTGCAAGGTGTTTCTAAAAACAGCAGATTTCAAGTCTATTTTGACGCTGTCTTTGGGTATAAATGTCATACAGTAAATGTACAGGCACATGCCCGATGCATGTTAATATCCCACTTTCACGTCAGGCCATACCGATCATCAGATTCGTGTAGTGCATTAGGGAAAGGTATTGAACGTGTGGTGATTGCGTCCATAGACTCGTCATTTTCTGTTTATGTTTGAAGGCAAATTCACTGCTAGTTTGAAGGCAAATTCACTGCTAGAGATCCTCAAGCTATAAGAATCCAGGTAAACATTCATTTCAGGTTGAAAGGAAATGACGATGTCATGGTTGAAGTCAGTGTGAACCATGAGTTCCCTGGCTAATTTGAGCTAAAATACATGATGTCAAGTGGTGTGTGACTCACAACAAGGTGGGCGGAGAACAGTTTGAAGACTGTTTAGGGAAACAAAGGCAAGTTGAATGGTCAGTTTAGTGAAAAAAAGCAAGTAAATAAGATTGAAATATCAGAGAGTCAGGGCATGATCAAAAATGTTTTCAATACCTTTCCCTAATGTACTACATGAATCTGATGATGGGCATGGCCTGACGTGAAAGTGGAATATTAGCATGAATCGGGCCTGTGGTACAGGCATGCAGGTATAAGAGTAGTTCCCAACACAAAATGTAACATTTTCTGTGTTATCTTGAGAAATAATTATGCTTTTCCCTTGAAAATATAACACTTTAGCTTTCTGTTTCTTAAAGATATATTCAGCATCTCTACTTCAAACTACTAAGAGAAAGCAAACCTGAAAAATAATGTGCTAAATATGACTGTGATCATTTCTATTTTGACAAATTTAAATTGAAGAAAACAAATCAAGTCATTGAAGAATTTCACGAGTAAAGTAATGCTATTGTTCATCTCAACAAGTAGTTGGTCACAGAAAGTTATTTGAAACAATTTTAGACATGTGGAGAAGCCCTTGTATGAAACTACTGCCTGTCGGAAACTGCTGCGATGCCTGTATGCATGCACCTTGCAAGACGAGCATGCTACTAATACTAGTAATAGCACTATTGCTAGTGACATCTGATCTCATACCCATTGAAATTGTCGAAATGGACTTGAAATCCCATATTTTCATAGAAACATACATCACTCATCATATTTAAGTCATAACTCTGGCAAATCTCTGGCAAAAGCGATATTCCTTTCAATTCAACATCGGATGTGAGGCTTGTCAAAAAAAAAAAAAATCTTTGTTGCTTCTTGATCTCAGCATCATTTGACCATTGTTTATGAGTTCACACAATGAGGTGAAAAGTGGGTCAATCTATTCAAAGCTGTGACAGCAAAAAAACCTGCCAAAGCAACACACTGGCTGCTCTGTGACGTTATTTGATGATCCGCCTTTGTGCATCCACGATGTCATCACTTAGACTATTATAAATCATTTCATGTTGTCATGCACAATATCAGGTAAAAACTGAAGAAAAGGCATTGCAGCTAACACAGGGATCTGTTATTGATTAGTGTGTTGACCATATATTAGTCCCCTCACACCACAAGTTTTATGTTTGTGGCTTTAAATGTTTTCTTTATTTTGGACATATTTCTCTAAGCATGGAAACATGAGGTCCATGATGTGATCAGTGATTGAAATAAGAAAAGAAAAATAGAACCCTGTCAATTCCCACTGGCACGCAAATTTGAAGAGTATGAAATTTACAAAAAGGATCAAATTATAGTTTCGTTTATTTTGTAATCATATACATATTGTGTTTCTCAACATCTGGCACCTGTCAATATAATGGATCTGGTGCTGGGTATAGTGCGATTACAGGTTTCCACTTTGTTTTTTTGAATGATTGGATTTTAGAGAGTTTTTTGTGCACTTCTGATTTTAATTGTGCAGTTCCAGTGTGTTGTTTTCAATGGGGCAGTATGCATGGCGACCCACAATTGGCCTGTGCATGTGCTATGTTACATAAATTGGGTGCCCATTAAGTTGGATAGTGGATGCAAGTTATCATTCGATAATATTTGATTGGGATATATATTATAATGAATGTATTGATGGGATTAGGGTTGACTGATAGATATGGATAATTCATTGACTGAACATTTTACTCTATTGCTGTTAAATTGAATATTGGGCAAAACAATTAAGAAGAAAGTAGCTATTTATGCACCCTCCAGGAATTTGGAATTATTAATATTTTCCAGAGATGTGATATACAAGTTATCAGGATACAAGCGTTTACCTTTTACAATCCAAGAATCACATACATGAATTAGTTATTGAACAGTTATTGTACACTTTTTTGTGATACTATAAACACAACTAATTCCAGGGATACACAGCTGTATGTTATTTTCCAATCTGACAAATGTTCTATCATGAAGTGTGTAACGTAGAAGTTTAAAATTCAATTTTCATGGTAATGACCTTAACATGAAAATGTGAAGGTAATGCGAAAAAGAGTAAGAGCTGTGTATGGCACTAGTCATGTATATTTATATGCCATTTTGGTTTCTTTCAGTGGATGAAGGGGGCACGGCACTGCAGCAGTCCTATGAGTTGCTGCGTAATGTTGCCGAGACCCGGCCTTCAGTGGACACACCTGATGCCTTCAGCCAGGACCTCTATGTCATTTGTGCTGAAACTGCCTTCCAGGTACTGTAATATTACTGTAAAATCCTTGACATGTGTACGATCCCCTGCACCATACTTCTTAGTTTCACTTTGCTAAACAGTTTGTGATCAGAATATCATTCTATTTCCACCAAAATACCGCAAGTGAATTTTTAATTGAACCTTTCATCTTTCATTGTGTATTTATTACACTATTCAACTGACCATTGATTATATCATTTACCTTAATTATTACATATTAATATAAAAATATTATTTATTTAGCTATTTGACATATTTGATTTTTAAAATTGACTGATTAAAATTCTATTAACTTATGAGCTGATAAAATAACATTATAGTTTTCCTATTTCAGCATGGGAAGCCAGAGTTGGCAAGAGAATGCCTTAAGATGTACTTCATGAAAACACCCCCAAATAATCAGTTCTTATGTAGAGCATATCTCTGCCAGGCCCAGCTGCTGGCCCCAACATCAGCAGATAATCCTGTAAGATCCTGGGTTTTTATTTGTTCAAAGTGTTCATATAAAGAATATTCTTCATAAGACAAGATTTTTATTATTTTTTATATTTGACACTGTTTAAGTCAATCATATTTTGCAACTGTGAATCTTTCAACTTATAACTTACAACAAAATGGCTATTGACACCAAATTAAAGTCTTAAACACTTAACTTTGAAAATAATAAATCATTTTACATTGTTATAGGATCAACTGGAAAAAGCAGTGGTGTATTTGATAAAGGCTATTAATATGTCCAAGGAGAATCAAAGGTCGGTGCTCATAGTATAAGGGTTTAGGAACGGTCATCTATATCTGTATGTTTTGTTTGAATTGAAGTTTGATATAAACATATTTTGTGTAGTTGTTATGTATAATATTTTGTACTGCATCACTTGACAGTCTGCATTATACTCTGTATTAGCAAATAAGCAAACCAATATAAGAATATATTTATAAATAATTCTTATTGTTTCCTTTAGCTTGTGAAGTATAATTTGATACCTTTTATGAAAATTCTCCTAGTAGTTGTAGATACCGTCATTTTTTAGCGGTACAGTATAGCTTCTTTTAGAGGAAATCATTTTTGTTTATTTGATCACTGTGTGAACTTTGGCCTAAACCTTCAATTATTTTGAAATGTTTTTTTTATTGCAGGTACCATTTCCTGGTGTACAATGCCTCTGTGTTGTACTGGCAGTTCTGTCGTCCGTTCCTGAAGCCTAACTACCGGCAGTATCTGGCACGCAGCCTGCACCAGGTTGTCAAGGCTCTGGATGATATTGAGGACAAGGATTATGAGTGGAGGGCACAGCTTATGATGTGAGTTCTATCAATTTAAACTTGCTGTGCTTTCTGTAAACCAGAACCTGTTTATAGCACTTAATATCTGAGTAGACATCACGTTTGAAATATTTGTTCTTATGGAGCACAACATTAGGTAAACGCCATTTACTTGGATTTTTAATATGAATCTGATAATATTTGACACTGATAGGTCTCTTACTTTTTCATAGAGCTTTGATAGAGTGTCACATGGATGCTGGGAGGAAGTCAGATGCATCTCACATTGCCACAGCTGCAGCCAGCTTCATCAAGCAATATGTACCAAACCTGTATAAAACTGTATTTGGTCTCTTGGTAAGTACCGGGTAGTCAGCTTAGCTTTCTCATTTACATCTTACCTTTATTGATAGTCAAAAAGCAAATTAACTTTTTGCACCAGCTTCTTATTTTAAAGATAAAAAAGATTATAAAGGAATTGGTAGGAAGAAATATTTCTTTTGTTTTTTTTCTTTTTTTTGTAATTGCGATTTATATGATCATCAAATTGTATTCACACTGGAAATAATCCACAAATAACCATTTCATAAATATTGGTAGTGCTGAAGAGCTTTTTGATTCCTCTTGCCACCCACATAAAATATGAGCATCTGTCACAGTAATCAGCATTTGGCCACAATCTTGTTTGTTTACAAAGTGGTTATACAAGTAGTTTTTTCCCAGCAATGCCATCATACATGAAGATTACACACTTCTGTACTCAGCATTACTCCGTAAGTCCCCCCAAAATCAAAATGTGACGTACATTGTTACAGTAACAAATTACAACAATCAATATAAGTTCTATATCTTCTACAGGTTATCAGTGTATCATAAAAGTTATAGTCTCTCTATAAATTAAAATCAAGTATTTCTTTAAATGGAATACTGTTTAAAAATTAGCATAAAATTGCCATCCTGAAATTGATAGCTTTCATGGCGGCTGAATGTTTGGCCAGTCTACGATGTTGTCATTTTTAAATGTCACTTAATCATGCATTGGTTCAGTTCCACATCTCATACAAAATCTGTATAATTTTCATATAAAATGTATGTCAGTTTTTATATGGCTCAAGTTTCAATTGAAAATAGTTCTTTTTGATTTGTTAAGGTTCGTCACCAATTAGTGGATGTCACCAGGCTGCAGAAGGAAATCAAAGCTTCATCTGAACTCAATGTTTACTATAAAATATGTAGACTTAAGCTGTAAGTTACTGTGGGATCTTTACTACAAAATGCATAGATGTTAATTATAAGCCGATTTGAAAGATTGTCGTGATAATGATTAATTCTCCACTTACAAACAGAAGAATAAACATGCTCATAAACCATAGGTTTGTAAAAATCATCAACAATTTGCAATATTTGTGGGGTTAAAAGTTGAAACTTGATGATTTGATATTTGACAGAGCGATAGAACAGAAAGATCCAGACAAGGACATAGGGGATGAAATGCGTCAGCTCGTGTCTCAGATCTCCGGTCAAGGCACCAGAGAGGTCACCTTCTCCGGCAAGGACCGTGATCGCAGCCGAACCCCCGATGATAGGTGAGCAGCATCTAGCCACACTAATACATCTTAACCTCTGCTACTTCATCCATGTCTTGTGATATAAGCACCTTTATATTACTGTGCCACACTTGCATGAAATGTTTGTCATAATATGCTTCGCTTTTGTATATTTGTGTAATATTGTACGTTTTAACAAATGCATGCTTGGTGTAGACTTTGATATATATGTATATATATATATATATATATATCCACACATCCCTCTGATATGTTTCACAATAATACTTATTCCAACAAAGGATAATGTCCTTCATAGAAGATTTCTATTCCCTGAAATCTGCCATGCCATGTTGATAAAGTGGATAGGTAATGAGTTTTCACCAGAACTGGTGTGTGACATGTACATGTATAGCCAATAAGTGTGTGATTTAGCAGTGGCAGTTTGCTCAATTCTCGGAGTCGGAGCTCGTCCATATCTTCGGCTGCTGGCTCAGCTTCCCGGTCCACACATGCTCCCAAAGCTTCCTCCAATCTGGTAGCACATAAAACATCCAGTGGAAACTCGCACCCGTAAGTCCTATCACGTTCTGACTGCAACGTTTCTTGTCTCTGTTTGCAGTGCCATCGCAAGTTTTTTTTATCCTGCACCAATGTTTGCTGTGTTACACTTGTAGGGTTCATTGCACTGATGCAGTTAGATATTGTCTGGAATGGTGACACCATCAGGTCATGTGTCATTATCATGTGCCATGCATGAGGTGTGACCAAATAGAATCACGCATTATCGTTGCTCATGTTTAGTACAAAGTACCCTTAATACAATGAACTTGGATAAAATTGATTCCGATATCAACCTGGGATATTTGTTTATGTTTCTGATTGAAATAGGCTCTATGCATTTGACTTTTTACATTCTTACAGGCTCTGCATAAAAAGTCACATTTTATTTAATTGTAAATAATACCAGTACAGATAATTTATTTAAAGCCAGGAATAAAAGGTCTTTTTCTGACTTCACAGACAGTTTTTCTTTATTTTTCATATCATTTACACTATTTTCATAGACAAATATACTATAGTACATTAGGTAAATGGCAATCATTTAGTCATTACCACCAATATACCGGTACGTAATTTTTATTATATTTATACATTAATTTTCTTGGCAATGGATAATTTTTCCTGGCTTCAAATGGATCGAATCATCTCTGGCTTAATGTTAATATAGATTGTATTAACTACATGTACAATTTCCTCTTTCATACTTATCAAGCATGTGAAATAACACAATCGGTTTTAAATCAAGTATTACAAAATAGCATTCTGGTAGAATAAAAACAGCTCTACATATGCACTTTCACAAATTAACTTATCTGAATAGATATCCTGGTTGTTAATATTGTAATTCCCTGTCCCCCTTAAATTGACACTTTTATTGAGTACTTTATTCGCCCTCCTTCCAGCTCCTAACATTTCATAATTACAACACTGTAAAGCCTTGATAACCATTAATGATATATGATAATAGACTTTCTGTCAATTATGGAGGTGGTGTACATCCGCGTGTGCTATATTTGGTGTGGTTATAATCTGTGATTTAATTACAGGGATATGCCTCCATTTATAACTCTGACCTTGCGATTACTCTATTTGCCGATTTCACCTACACCATTTAACTAATGGTTCTAAATGGTATTTTCAATTACATATAATCATGCCTAAAACTTTTGATAGATATTGTGTATTCATTTTAAAGTTTATGTGTGTCTGATGTCAGTGGGTAGAGATAAGGTGGAGAATATTTCTGATTTATTTCAAGCACAAAATCTAAAATTGCATAATAATTTACCTCTCTGAAATATCATAGGTTTTTTGTGTAATTCAAAACTGCCTATTATTTAGTTTGTTTTTTGAAAAATCTCAGAATGGTTCCTAACACTGAAATATGGTTATTGAGAGGCATTGATATTAGCTTGCCTGATACATGTTGATGACTATTCATAGTATAATTTTTTTATATAATATATTTCTTTCAAGTGAAACCATTGCAGATGTCCAATTTCAAATATCATAATTATAAGATTTTTAAATTTTTAATAAATAATTTGCCACCAAATTTATGAGGACAAATGTATTGTGTATGAGGATTGAAAACGGGGAATTTTATGGACTCTTTATTATCTATAGAATCATATTCTCCAAAAAATGTCCTAAAACATATTTTATGTTTTTATTAATTGAATATAAATTGTATCTATGTGGAACTTCCTGTTTTTTCAGTGAATATATCAAATGTCATTTGTGCAAATTTATTTTGTGTCTAATTTATTAGGAGAAGCCCAAGTCGCCAGCTTAGTAGACAATCCCCAACACAAGGCAAAAAGCAGCCACTTCTAGATACCCCAGAAAAGTGAGCATTCATTCTTATTCAATTTTCATTGCCTCATTTGTTTCCATGGAGATCAAAAGGTCTTGATATTCTACTTTCACTTAGCATTGAATTTGGTGAAATATAGAAAAAAAATTGTAATATCCCATTTTAATAGCACTTGTTCCTCACTCAATATGATTTTTGTTTTGGGTTTTTGTAAAGAAAGACATATTGAGGTTTATGATGTGAACTTGGATGGACATTTTGTTTATAGAAATAGAAAAATGATTATATATAGGTTGTATAATATAAGTAATTGTAACCATGGTAACATGGCTATTTGCCTGTAGCGCCCCCTTGGTAGAGATTCCTCCCATCTCTATGTAAGTACCACAGAAGTAAGAAATACTGCCAGTAACAATGGCAATCATTAAATCCATACTTACACTCCATAAGTTGGGGCAGTGATGTGTTATATTAAGATATTGAAAAGTTGCTTGTTGTGTCTTTATATTAAGGTGTTGGGTATGTTTGAGTTATTTGTTTTTGGACATTTTAGTGAAAAGTTTCAGGTATTTTTAGTGTTATTGGTTCAGAATTTGCTAATACATGTTTTGATTATTTCTGTTTTAACAACAAGTTAATTAGATTTTGGTTAGGCTGATTTATTTCTTATCAAATGATAAATATATTGTGTGTAATGGTGTCAGATTATGAGGTTATGATAAATATTTTGTGTTTAATGGTGTCAGATTATGGGGTTATAATAAATACATTGTGTTTAATGATGTCAGATTATGGGGTTATAATAAATATATTGTGTTTAATGGTGTCAGATTATGAGGGTATTAACAGAAGGAGTAACAGGATGTGCCTTTCAAAATTCCCTTTCCCTTCCAAAAGAATTCAGTATGTCTCATTTGAGCAAAAAAATTATACAAGAGGTTCTTAACAGTCATTCCACAAAATCTACACAATATATGCAAAAAAAAATATATGTCAATCAAATTTGAAATATTTATATTTTTACCCAGGTGAGACATGTCTTTATGAATCAAATAATTAAAATTTATTTCATATTTTATTGTCAAGTGATAAAAAGTTTTGCATATCAAATTGAGATGATCAAAGTAAATTACACAATATTTGTTGTACAATTTTATTAGAAAGTCTCTCTTTTTAAGATCCAAGTACTTAGAATTATGTCTCAAAAGACGTTTGGAAATATAGAAAATTATCATTTGTTACTTTCTTCCAAAAGTGATAAGTTCATATTGAGTAGGTCTATTTTTTGTGTTAATGTAGTGCACATACAGGGAAGTTTGAATAATAAAATGTTTTATACACTGCTCCAAAAGTTTTTCTATGACTAGAAAATAAAATGTAGTTCTCTTTAACCTGAAAACAGACATGACATGGTAGAATAGCCTTGTTTTGTTGAGTTTATGGGATTTTGATTTGTGCAGGCCTCACTTATTGTTGGAGCTTGGACGGTTGGCCTTGGAGCAGAACCTGCCAGATGTAGCCCAGCAGTGTGTCAACCTTATCAAGGACGTGGCACACCTGGTCAAAGATCCCTCCTTCTTCCTGCAAGTGGAATTCATGCAGTCGGAGCTGATGGTCAGGAGTCTGGGCAACAAACAGGAACATTACACAAAACCAGTGGTGGATGTAAGATTTTGATTTCACAGACATTTTTTTATTTTTGTCGTTCTCCATAAAAGATCATTCACTGCTCTTTCTTCTATCATGTAATATATCTATATGTAATAATTCTCTGGTTTTTCATGGTGTTGACAGATTCGCCTGCAGGCTATCAAGCGTTGTGACGAGGCAATCATCAATGCCCTGCGGCAGTCTAACCCCAGTGTGCTGCAGGCTGGGTGTGTCACTCAGTGGAACCTTTGCCTGGCCCTGCTGCAGACCAACCTGCGGCACCATGTCCGCAGACCTCTCACCACCGTCGCAGATGCCCTGCACAGCATACAGAGGTATCACATTAGTACTGCCCTCTACCAAGTCTTTTTAAAAATTTCTTTGAATATAGTTCCCATTTTTTCAGAAAGTGTCAGGAATACTGAAAATGTTTTCCCGAC
Source organism: Amphiduros pacificus (assembly GCA_949316495.1). NCBI lineage: Eukaryota > Metazoa > Annelida > Polychaeta > Phyllodocida > Hesionidae > Amphiduros > Amphiduros pacificus. Next base: position 46,023,177 of record OX439000.1, on the reverse strand, counting down.
AGGTAATATAATGGAGATTTTGTCATTTGGGCATTTACAAGTGTGTATAATATTATATGTGTGTTTGTTGAAGCTTGTTGGTGCAGTTGCGCTGTCAGGTTCACATGGAGTTGGCTAAATGTGAGGAAGATGTGGAGCAGATTGAGGTGGCCATGGACCATCTTAAAAAGGTCATTATGCAAACTGCAACATCTAGCATTTAATAACAAACCATATTACAGAGAAATCTATTTTTCACTATGAGCAGACATTGTCTGGAATCAGCGGTATATAAATGTCAACTTTACTTTTTAACTCTAAGTTACTTATCTCTATTGTATGGCTATATGATACAAGTTTGTGTATTATTTTGTTGCAGGCACTTGCTCTGGATGATGGTAATGTGTACAATGAGCGTCTAATTGTGGCCCTACACAGGCTGGAGCTGAGAGCGGAGCTGTACACGCAGCCGGAACGTCCTGAAGACCAGGCAGCCATGATTATTGAGCAAGCCAGGAAGGCCGACTCCGGAACCATCCGAATGAAGCGCTCCCTACTGGTACGAGCAGGCCAAGCACTCGCACCCGATGCTTTCCTCCTGGTACTGGAGAGCGAAAGTGACACAAAAGGTATTTGTCACCAATATTAGGCAGAATACATTTGTATTATTATATTTGGTCTTATCTCTTTTAATTATTCCACCTTTGTCTATGTATCAAGAATATAATCTGTTATGCAAGACAACCACTTTTAACTTATTAAATGATAAAATGAATGTTTTATGGAAACACGGGCATTGCATTATACTGGAGTCTTGCATTGCATTGGAGCATTATTACATCAATGAGGTCTTTTATTGCCCTCAGGGCAAATTTTAAAATAATCAAGGATAACTATTAGTAAATCTTTGCCATTTGCCTCTGTATTGTCTTGCATCACAGAATCAACATACTTATGTCTTTAGATAAGGTATATTTTATATATTTACTAGTGTAGTTGTTTGAGATTTTTTACTATTCTTCCACCTTTACATACATAATTGTATCTCTTCAAATAACACAATTTTAACTTAAGAAGTGTGATAAGATGTCATAAATGTATATTGTCTCCTACTCAGTTTGAAAGGTTATATTTCAGAAAAGAATAGAAGTGGTAAGATTTTTAATGCCTAGAAGTTGACAGTTCATGTTGTATTTGTTTCATTATTCTTGGTAGTTATCGGGCCAAATTTCTTGTTTTAGCTGAACATGAAGTAGCCATTAGTATGTACATTTCCTCATATGTATAAAGTTGTACATGAAAAGTTGCTTTTCTCATTTCATTTTGTAAATATCACAGGAATTGTAACTTCCCTATAGTGACTATGTTGAGCACCGCAGGGTAGGGTTCTTTTCTAATGGAAAGGACACAGAGCATGTTGCACCAAAACTATTGTAAAAAATATAGGACACAAATATTAGATGAATAGATTATTTTTATGATAAAACTGATCAAAGAAAAAATAAATAAAAAACATTTTTCACAAACATAAAGCATATCATGAATACTTTTATCACAATCATTGAATAGTGATGTATGATACATGAACTGATTAGTTTATAATGTTTCTATATTATATTTTGATGTTGTTGATATTTTTGAGAAACATAATTCATAGTCTGTCAAAGCAAATATATATATATATATATATATATATATATATATATATATATATATATATATATATATATATATATATATATATATATATATATATATATATATATATATATATATGTTTTATGGAATGTTGGATTAAATTATCATGGAGGCAAAGTGTCTGCACAATTATATTATATTATTTACAGACTTGCATGTCTTGAATCCCATAAAGATCACATGTTGTATCACTGATCAAAATCAATAATATATTTTGACTTGAAAAGAAATATTGAGTAATTGAAAGCTGCGTTATGTGTTGATTAGAGGTGTCCTCAGGGAAGGGTCCACTCACCCAGATGCGGAAGCTGGCCGGCAAGGCTCAGCAATACAACAAGTGTGTGAAGAAGGCTGCAGGTCACCTGCGGAGACTCGGGGACGAGAATGACCGCGAGAGGTGAGTGCACCACTCTGTATCACTAACATGCTCGCCCATGTCTTCAATAATATTCTGAAAGTTCTTATGTTCTTCAGTGAGATTCTGACAGCTTTATAATGGAATTTTTCTGTGATGAAATAGTTATGTGTGATTTTGTGATTGATACAGAGCAAAGCTATGGGCTGATCTTGCCAAGACCGCTCGCAAACAGGAAGTGTGGGATGTGTGTCGCATAGCTTGCAGGTTCTGCCTCCTCTATGATGATGGCCGATGGAAAAATGAACCTCTGAAAACTGAGTATGTCATCTATTTTATTTTTGACATTATAATTAAGAGCCTATAAGAGTTTATTTATGTTCATAGAGTTAGGCTATGCAGAGGTAACCAATCCTGACTTAATCTTTCTCTGGGCCAAGTGATTCCCATAAAGGATGCATTGTAAGTGGTTTGTTTACTGTTTGTGTGTAGTAGCACTCCACGTCTGGGCTCGCAGTCCATGGCAGAGGATGTGCCCATCCGAGAAAGGTCCTCTCTGGGAAAGGTCAGCGTCAAGGACAAGGAATCCAAGGAGACAGTAGCCAGCCGTCCAGCCAGCCCTGAGCCCACTGTCCCTCTCTATGACAAGGACCTGATAAGAACTATTGCTGAGGTCAACTTTATCAATGGAGAGGTTAGTAAGACGTGTCACGCCCACCAAATAACAGATTTAGAGGTCTCTTTGTCATGTTTGATTTTAACTGAGTTAGATGATGGCCAGTTTATAACAATTAACTAATTACACCTGTGGTTTGTCATTACTTACCAATTAAGATAATAAGTGTAAGCATATTCATATTTTACATACAATACAATATACAATACAATATATCTTTATTATAGTGAAATATGTATACAATACAGCGCATAGGCTGTAAAATACATCCAGCCCAGTGGACTTACAATTCACTTTTAGCTCAAACATGAAATTAAGTCAATTAAGATCAATTAAGACTGTACATATATTGTCTTTTGTCTAGTATCAAATGCATTATTTACAAACTGAGCAGTGAGTTTGATTGCTTCATCTGACATTAAAAGTCTTACTTTTACATCATCATCTTCAATATCAAAATATGGAAATATACATCTTATTCTGTTAAACAGATCATATCTCAAAAGAGCATATTTACCACAATATAGAAGGAAATGAATTTCAGACTCCACAACATCATCCTCGCACAATAAGCAATATCTGTATTCAATAGGTATATTTTGGTACCTTCCTGTTTCAATATTCAAGGGCAAAATACCACATCTTAACTGTGCAATAGCAGATCTTTGCATTCTATTACATATTTCTGTTACATATTTTTCTGGTTTATATTCTGACTTGAATATATTATAAAATCTTAATTTAGGAACCACAGTCTTATCATTAATCCAGTTTGTACATACATTATCATGGAAAATATCTTTAGCTGTGTTGACATTAACAGGCATATTTCTGCTATACTGTTCTTGAGCATTCAAATCTATACACAATTGTTTAACCTCATTGCACCAATTCCTTTTACATAATCTCTTGTCCCAGTTGAATACTTTTCTTAATATTCTATTCTGGTCTATATTAATTAGTCGATTCCATAACCTTAACATCTCAACTTTATGTCTGACACCACTTGAGTGCCAACCCATATCTCCATTTATGGCAAGGTTTGGAGCAAATTTGTGCACTCCTAAGAAAAATCGGATTGCTCTATTTTGTACAGTATTCATTTTTTCAGTATTTCCAAAACTCCATACTCCAGAACCATAGTCCATAATTGGGGTTACTCCAGTGTGAAACATCTTAGTATAAGTACTATATCCTAAACCTTTGTTTGCCTTACATATGTTCAGAGTATGATTCATCTGGTAAGAAGCGAGGGTGTAGAACTTGGCAACAAACCCATTCCCCCTGAGGACAAGAGCAAACGCCCCAAAGGATATGTCGCCAAGAAACCAGAGGAAGATCCAGATTGGCTAGAATACTGGTAACAACATATTTCTATTTTGATAAGTTATTAAATATAAACGGTGATCCCTTATGACATCTGCCTTTGTAAATAGTTTACAAAGACAATATCCATTTCAAAGTCTCATATATTTACCTTCTATCATTTAGACATTGATGGACACTCTCTACCCCTATCATAGAACCAATGCCAATCAAATATATATGTATAATTAAATACATTGAGACCGCGATGCGTATGATTTCAGTGAGTGGATTGCGTCGTTGTGTGATGCTGCCATTAACAGCTTCCTGCGGGGAGTGGAGCTTGGCATAGAGCTGCAGGAAGCCTGGATCATGTGCTGTGCTGCTGCCTACATCTGGAACTACAACAACCATATCCTCTCAGAGAACAGACACAGCCAGATTGTGGAAATACTCCAGAAAGTACTGGATGGCCTCAAACAAGTAGGACATGCAGGGTAGGGCATTGTACTTAATGAAATTAATTTTGCCTTCTTTTTATATCTCCATTAACCTCCAGATAGTCATTATTCTATTCCTATAAATATTTTGCTTTATTTGTCAGTGAGACTGCATTACTTGTGAACATCAGCAATGGGTTGGCTATTGGACTGATGCAGCCATGGTTGCCAGCGGCGACTCCTCGGGATGTGATCATGCCCTCACCCCCTCCAGGGCCTCGGCCAGGGGGAGATAAGTCCCCCACGCGGGGCTCAGCCAAGCGACGAGGTGCTGCCCCACAGCCAGCAAAAAGTAAACCCACATTGCAAGTGAGCATCAGCAGTGAGGCCACACCAGACATCAAGAGGGCACTCGAGGTACATCTACAATACTTATACTTATAATTATTGATTAAAAATATTAATAATAATCTCCCTTAGGTTTGTTTGTAAATATATGAATTCATGTTATAATCAATAGTTACCATTAATGGCCTCTTGAAGAACATTTATCAGTGCTTCATTTGACTCAAAATCAGTCCACTCAGTTGATTTGACTCATAAATCCCTTACTTGATTGTCCCAATCCCATTGTTATCATTCTCGTTTGCCCTGCACCACGTGATCTGCCTTTTTTATTCACACCATGTGATCAGTCATTTTTTTTGTGATTAGTTCTATTTTTATTCAGTCTTACAAACTGATTGATCTCTTGACTTGGTTTAAGGTATATGAGTATGCCATACCTGTGACAAACTGATTGATCTCTTGACTTGGTTTAAGGTATGTGAGTATGCCATGCCTGTGACAAACTGATTGATCTCTTGTCATGGTTTAAGGTATGTGAGTATGCCATGCCTGTGACAAACTGATTGATCTCTTGTCATGGTTTAAGGTATATGAGTATGCCATGCCTGTGACAAACTGATTGAACTCTTGTCTTGGTTTAAGGTATATGAGTATGCCATGCCTGGGACAAACTGATTGAACTCTTGTCTTGGTTTAAGGTATGTGAGTATGCCATGTCTGTGACAAAAAGATTGATCTCTTGTCTTGGTTTAAGGTATGTGAGTATGCCATGTCTGTGACAAATGGAGACAACCCTGAGGATGTGGTGCCCATCGCAGTACGTTTGCCTCTACTCCAGACCTGGGTCAGGGCCAAGCAGATGATGCAGAGTCAAATCAACAGGAACTTTGGCATAGAAGAGGAGGTAAGTGACCACAGCAGTCAGCAATGATATCCTCATAGAAGAGGAGGTAAGTGACCACACCAGTCAGCAATGATATCCTCATAGAAGAGGAGATAGGTGAACAACCAGTCAGCAATGATATCCCAATAGAAGAGGAGGTAAGTGACCACACCAGTCTGCAATGATATCCTCATAGAAGAGGAGATAGGTGAACAACCAGTCAGCAATGATATCCCCATAGAAGAGGAGGTAAGTGACCACACCAGTCAGCAATGATATCCTCATAGAAGAGGAGATAGGTGAACAACCAGTCAGCAATGATATCCCAATAGAAGAGGAGGTAAGTGACCACACCAGTCAGCACTGATATCCTCATAGAAGAGGAGATAGGTGAACAACCAGTCAGTAATGATATCCCCGTAGAAGAGGAGGTAAGTGACCACACCAGTCAGCACTGATATCCTCATAGAAGAGGAGATAGGTGACCAACCAGTCAGCAATGATATCCCCATAGAAGAGGAGGTAAGTGACCACACCAGTCAGCACTGATATCCTCATAGAAGAGGAGATAGGTGACCAACCAGTCAGCAATGATATCCCCATAGAAGAGGAGGTAAGTGACCACACCAGTCAGCACTGATATCCTCATAGAAGAGGAGGTAGGTGACCAACCAGTCAGCAATGATATCCCCATAGAAGAGGAGGTAAGTGACCACACCAGTCAGCACTGATATCCTCATAGAAGAGGAGGTAGGTGACCAACCAGTCAGCAATGATATCCTCATAGAAGAGGAGATAGGTGACCAACCAGTCAGTAATGATATCCCCATAGAAGAGGAGGTAAGTGACCACACCAGTCAGCAATGATATCCTTAAACTCTGCACTTAGATGTCATCAGATAGCTAATGATTGCACAAGCAGTAATGAGTGAAATTTATAACAAAATGTTCATTACTACTTTTGTGTGATGTATCAGGGAAGCCAGGAAGGACAGAATCCCATGACCCAAGCCATGGTTACCGTGGAGATGTTGTCAAGCAACAACAATGGTATCCTAGAGTTTAAGGAATGCCCTACTCTTATACAGGTCTGTATCCATGTGTTACATTGTTTGTCTCTAAATACTATTCGGAAATTGTTTAGCATTTTCACAAGTTTAAAGTACATGTTTATTTAACAATAATTGGAATTTCCCTTTTTTTGTTGAAGTGAGGACAGATTTGGGGCTCATGTATATATAAAGATTTTAATAAGTGTCACTAGTATATTAGTTGCAAGTTCACTGAATTATTGGCTTTTTCTCGTCTGTTTGTTAGACTGTGGAGATGGTAGAAGCCTGTAAATGGACAGACAGACTGATAGAGCTACAGCTATGGACCAAACTCACCTTCCTGGGATTTGAAGCAAAGGATCATGCCATTGTGGTCAAGTGTGCAATGAAAGCTCTCCAGTTTGCTGAGAGTTCAACCCAGCCTCGCAAGCGATCTGATCCGTAAGCTAGTTCACTACATAGTATGGTCTACATGTAAAGCAATATAGCAAATGCTGTTTAAAAGATGACATTTGATCCACTGTTGTTTTTTTTTCAGACATAAATACATAGTAGAGCAAGAAATGTTGAGTTATGCAAGCTCCATCTATGGCCAGAGCCTAGTGGAGAACGCTCATGGCAAGAACTCTGCACGCAGACAGGCCATGGTGCAGTTCCTCGACAGTGCAAGGTCAGTGCTGTGTCCAATATACCTACTGTAGGAATGATCACTTAAACAAAGCTTAATCTCAGAACAATTAATGTTAAACATTAAGTCAACTGGTTTTATTTGCCGAGTAGACTGCATAAATTAATTTATACTTGAACTGATATAATAGAGGGAAAGATGATCTTGAGAAATCTTGTTTTCTGCTAGGTTTGCCTGCAATGCCAACAATGGTGATCTTGTGATGACTGCAGCTCGTCATTACTGGAATGCAGCCCTACCCCTTATCAGTCAACCGATTGAACGGGAACTGCTTCAACGGCCTCTCTCCACACTCCTGCAGTGTATCACGGACACCACCGACAAGAAAAAGTACAAGAGAGACGAGGTGAGACCATCCTCAATACTGAGATAATGAGCTCACCTTTATAACATTTCAAAAGAGCTAATTATTACGATGAGTTTAATCCAAATCAACTATTTTCAAATGTTCAGAGTTAGATATTCTTGACTGAAGTTGGCCACTTTCTGTCAAACATAAGATGACCTTTTTCCTGTGTCCTTGAATTTGAGTTTGTTGCTTTGCCAACTCACTTTAACGCTACAATGAGAAATATAAATTTACTGTTTTTACTTTCAGCACTAATGATTACTTTATGTATATCTAATAGGGTTCAGATGAAGAGGATGAAGACAAAAAGCCAATGAAGCAGGCATCCATAGGAGGCATCCCCCCTGTGGACCCCAGTGGGGAGGCAGGTCAGGGGTCAGCAGGTAAACCCTCTGCCGTGGGCATCATAGGAGGGCCGGAAGATGACCTCACTCTCAGAGCAAGTCTCTATGGAGTACTCTTCCAATCATATGCTGATAAGGTATGCCCAATCTTATTATACAAAAGAAGCTTTCTAACCCATTAAGCTCCTGAGAGCTGAAGAGGTATTGTCATTATTCAACTGATTTCCATCTTTGATGTACACCCTTAGAGGATAGTATGATGGGACCAATCCAAGCAACACTGTATTTTTGTAGGGTGAATGGGAGGCAGGATTGAGGGCAATGGACCAGGCAATTGCTGATATGCCCAGAACCAACCATAGACTGTACGTACCTCTTAATGTTCCTTGTGTCCTGCTAAACTGGGCTTATCAAGTTATTATATTAGTGATATATGTACCACTGTATGATGTGTTTGTTACAGGTTGATATTCAAGCATATGGTGATGACCAAGGCTAAGCTGGGACTCAATGTTCACATGAGCATCCACAAGTTTAAGGTGATTTAACTTATTTGCCATCATCTAATTCTTATCACTAATAATAGCATTAAAGTCTGACATGATACATTATATGGTTTAGATATAACCCTAGTATGATGATGTTGGATTTGAAAAAGATTAACTGCTTCATTTGTGGAGTACATGTATATACAGTTTTGTTAATGAAGATACAAATATAGTGACACTTATACTCAAATGTGCTGGGATTGTGTAACTACTAAATAACACTGTGTAAAATGCAGTAATTTACAACTTTACTAACTTTTAACATTCCCTCTTGCGATGCCCTAGGAATGTGTGCAGGTAAATAACCAGTGAAATGTTTTCTAGGATTTTTGGCATGTTGCTTTAATTATGTAAGCAAAAAAGTTGTATATGCTCTTAGACTATCTATAAATGTGCTTATGCGACATATCATGTGCATTATATTTGTACCACACTCACACACAAGGATATTATATCGTAATATGAGGACAGTTCGAAAATACATTGTTTTCACCTCTGAAAATAATTTAAATGTACCAGGAGTGCCCTTTTTGTGCATGTTGACATTATAAAAACCCTGTCAAATATGTAAATGCCTTTCAAATTTTAGATGGAAATTCTAAGTATCAATGATATATTTAATGCTGAGCTTCCTATGACCTTAATATCAAGCTTTGAGAAGGTGTCCATTAATGTGAGACTGTTATTGCTTCACATTGTTCTTCAATTAATCATGTTTTGGTGGATGGGGACCCACATTCTTACAACTGCTTTGTGGATGAAATTATATGGATAAAGATATTTCAAATTTAAGGCTTAAATGATCTTAACCCCTAACGGATGGGAAGGACGGTAACGTCCACCACCGGTAATGGACGGGAGGGACGTTAACGTCCCCATTGTTCTGGCTCAATGATGTCATTTTGTAACATTCTCTTGGGCTGCAACTTTGTTACAATGTAATCATGATAATGACGTCAGACAGTTTGGATCATGAACTTTTGACCCCAGCACTTCATTGAGCATACTGAGTAACCATGGTTATAAATTTCATCAATTTAGTACGTAAATACACTCGTTCAGAAAAAAAATGGGTTAGTCCTGCCAATCAACACAATTTAGAGAGGCTAGTCCTTTAGGGGTTAAAGGCATTAGCTTATTGATTGAATGTCATAATATTCAATATATATATATATATATATATATATATATATATATATATATATATATATATATATATATATATATATATATATATATATATATATATATATATATATATATATATATATATATATATATATATATATATATATATATATATATATACATATGTCCATACATATAAATAAATCTCCTTTGCTTTATCGCGCGATACATAACAAAATATCTTCAAATTATATTTATATTTTTTTTAAAGTTTATTATATGGTATGAGTTTAAATTGAAAATATTTTCGCTTCATTGTACAAAATAGTTCAAATGCGAGTTACGTTTGTCTGTAAGTGGTTAGTTGGGGTTGGGATATGGCAGTTGTTTATATATGTGCTAATATGCTGCTGCTTGTGTTGTGTATGACAGATAGAATTTGACCCTCCAGTATGTATCTATGTTCTAATTTATCACTTGGTTTCAAGCTGTTGTATTGCACCTGTCACTTGTTGATGGGCATCTTAATGTGGTTCAAATTACAATGTTTCCTGATCAGTCTAACACAGTTACACATTTTTGTGAATTTATATTTATTTCAAACAATTTTACAGTGAAGCCTGAATATGGTTTTTTTAGTGGATGTTCTTTTGAAGTACCATTCTAAAATAATTTATTGGGAAATAACTGAATCTTTTATACATGTGTTTATGATATACTGTTATTTGAGAGGAGACAGAGGATAAGGTATAATAAGATGACTATATTTCAGGATGAGAGTGAGGACTACGTAGCTCACATGTGGCGGCGGGTAGCCCTGGCCTCGAGGGACACACAGGAACAACTGCAGGCCTACCAGAATGCCATCGAAGCTCTCACCGTCAGTACACACATCCTAAACTCATAACTCCAGAGTGTCTGATGCATTCTGGGTATTAACCTTCAAAAGCTGTGATAAAGAGAACATTTACACAGAGGCTGAAACTTTTATATTATGATGTGCTGTTTTCCCATGTTCCCTTGTCTATTGATATTGGATTATTTTTAGATAAATTGATTCATATAATGATACCAGAGAAACTTTAACTGCATTGAACTTATTAAAAATAATATGGTCACTTATTTAAGGGTCTTGGTAGAAGCCCTCCACAGATCATAGTGACAACTTTATGGAGAGAAAGCTGCTTGTTGGTCAAAGTCAATCTGCTTAATATGATATTGAAGGTTACTCTATGTGTGTTGTGATTTTTATATCAGAGTGCAGATAGTGAGTGGCTGAAGTATGAGTACCTGCTGGAGTTTGGACAGTGGATGTACTGTAATGAGTTCCCCCTGCAGGATGTCCTCAACCAGATACAGTGGGGTGCTGACATTCTGCTTAACATGAAGTTTGAAGTAGAGCAGAAGAAGGAAGCCCCGAGTGAGTTCACCTTCAATCATTAATAACAATAGATATCATGCTCATACGCCGTATAGGATAAACACAAGCATGTTTAATAATCTGAAACATTAACCACTGTACACAGACTAAACGTGAATCACACACATACACATAACAATATCCACTGCAAACAGAATATAATAGATAAAACTATAAATGCAATAAAAATCTGAATACCAGATTTTTTATATATTTTATTATATATTACATAATTAATACCCGTGTGTTATTTGTGGGGTAGCTAGCAATGTTTAACCATACTAACCACCTGCCCTCCTCCTAACTTGTTTGTGGTGCCACCTTGTGAGCAGTAGAGGAAGTAGAGGAGGATCCTGATACATTCCGAGAAGGTAATGTTTCTGCATGCTTATATGACACACTAATTTATTAATTTTTTATTATCATGTGTTGGTCCCAGTGAGTCGACGTCATTCCACACACAGCCACAGGACATCAGCAACATCAACTGGTATTATATACATGTATAAATATAAGACCCCCATCTCCAACCTCAAACCCATCCCATCCCCATTTGTGATGTATTGATTTTCTTTCAATCTTGCAAATAATTCCCCAAACCTATTGCAACCTCTGCACTGCAATTGAGTGCTCTAAAGAATAAAGGGATATACATTGCAAATGTTTACATCCCAAAGAAATTTAAATATTTAAATATTGCTCATTTTGCATACTCAGGAAGGGAGTAAAGATAAACATTCTGGCAATATCGATTATTATATATTCATCAATTTTCTGATGGTAGAGACCAATTTTATTACCGATTTTAAGTGTTTTAGATGAATTTAAACACGTTTGAGATATCACACAGTGGTGAAAATTTATACCTGAATAATTTTCAGGATTTGTTTTTTCATTGATACCGGTATACTAATCTTGGTAATATTAACATGTAAAAAGTAATTTAAAGATAATTTGATTGTTAATCTTATTTGAAACTTATTATTATTAGGGAAACTAAATCGTCAGCCATTTACACAATTTGTTTTTACTCTTTTTATATCACATGCAAAATACATGGCTTTTTTCTTTCACATCCAATCAACTAATTATTTGTTTGGACTTAGGTTTGGACTTTTACACAATTGTTAGATTTTTTTGTTAAGTACTGCAATAACACTAAGAGTGTTATAAAAATGCAATCATGATCATTTACTGTAAATGATATAATACATAATCTTTGAAATACCCTTTATTGCATGTTTATACATATGCAATGATGCAGTTTAGCCAGAGAAAGATTAAGACATTTTCTTTAAGATATTTTGGAAAAGGGAGGAAAGAGCATTTTGAGAATATTTCCTATTGCTTGCCCATGTTAATATGTTGACATTTTCTTGCTTTCAGAAGGCTCAATAGCTCCTCTGGTTCTCATGCATCTCTTTAGTCAGCCTCTCTCTTATATACTTTATAATACTGCATCCCATTCACCTTGCATTTGATGTCCCAAAAACAAGCTTCACTTTCTCAGAGTTGTTCCTCGCTTAGGGTAGATAGTAGTTTTCACATATGCTTTATTATTGTATATTTGTAACACATGTTGTAGTGTAATGTGTCTGTTTGTCATTGACAGTGTGAATTTCATTGTCTTCTGCCATCATGTTTATATACATATACTGTATGTATGTGTGTGTATATATATATCTATATATCTATGATATAAACACATACGTAAAGTAATTATACACATCTATATATATGTGTGTGTGTGGTACATACATTAAATTATTGTATTAATGATAAAGTTAGTGACATATTTGATAATTCTTTATTCACATTATGAATTTCTTAATTTTCCATTAGATGAAACAGAAAGTGAGTTATTTGATGATATCAAGCCATTTACAACATATTCTAACTCATTTACATACTGAATTCCTTGTACATTATTAATTCACTACTCATATGATAATAATTATGTTAAAAATTATTTTGACATTAAGTTCTTTATTTATTATGTTGGGAAGAGGCAACTTTTTGGCACATGATTCAGTTGTATTTTTGTTTCATTTACAAATTCACATTCAAAATAAATCACAAGTAAATACATTCATTGTTGATTGCAGTCATGTATGACCTAAATAGGAATCAATCATGAGATTTGACAACAGATGTGCAGATAAAATTGAATTGAAGAATATCTGCAAAAAAAAGGGGCATGTAACTTTGTAACAAGGACAGTTTTATGCTTTGCAATATATCGATAGAACATATGTCAGGCAGAGCTTATGCTATATTTGCTCATTTTCAATCTCAATTTTTTTATTTTAGTATTTTATATTTTCTTTCAACACTAATGCCTCCTATTACAATTTTGTGTTCCGGCTAGACATTTTGTTAAGAAAAATAATGTTTTTAATTTTTTTTCTGTCCAACTTTCAGTTTGTACTATACGATTAAAGGATTGTTATTTTAGTAAAATGATACAGGGCTGATGTTTCAGTAGTGGCCTTGCATTGTTCTTACCAACTACAAGCAAGTAGGTTACTTGCTGTGGAGGCAAGAACATCAAATGCTTAATGTTGAGGCCTGTATTATGCAGATAAGTCAGGTCTTTGATCAATTAATGAATTATAACTAGCCAACTCCTTATTTCTAAGTTTAACCATCAACATCAAGCATGAACATAATTCACATAATTTAATAGCCATTTATATAGCTATGGTTAAATATCACTTATGATTCAAGAAAGGAATGGCATCACCTGCACGAAAATACATTCAATATGTTTTCTAATGTCACTTAATGAAATGTAAATAAGGACTTTTCATTTTGTAAAGGCAAAGTTATAATCCTCATTTCTACCGTGTATTATACATGTAGCTTTGAAACTAACATTATACAAACCCAATGCTCAATTACAGTTAGATTAACAATAAAGAACAAACAAAAAAACATGACCCATTAGCTTTACTAATAATGGTTTTAAAGAAATAATTAAGTTCTTATTTTTAGGACAACCTCATATGTGCACCAATTTATAATTAATATTATAAATATTTAATAGAAATGTGTTATCTTTTAGCTAAGAGTAAAAAGGGTAAAGGGAAGAAGGACCGGACAAGCAGCCCTCCCCCTACTGGTGGCAGGGGCAAGAAGGGCAGCGTGTCCAAGCGCCCCGACCCCTCGGACACCAAAAAACCTGTGGATGAGGCAAAGAAGATAGAAGCAGAAAAAGAGATAAAGCCGGATGATGCAGAGTCCATCAATGCAGCTGACTATGTGCCTGTCAAAAAGGACATCATTATAGGTAGGTATAAAGATCAGGCAGATATCGTCATAAATAAAATGTGAAAATGGCAAAACCAATATTCCACATGACATGTTTTTCCCTTTTAAAGATAGAATAATGAACATTGAGAGGAAAGGGACCAGCGAGGCAGATTAAAATGATAGGCTGGGCTCAGTTAGGTACATTTACAGGTATTGTGTTTGTAATGGTGGAAGTCAAGATGTGAAAACACTAAAAACATGGTAGCTGAAAGTTGCCAGAGAAATGCCTCAAGATCTCTCGAGGGCCTAACACTTTATCAATGGGTTAATTAAATACAATGCAAAAACTAATGATAAATGCAACAAAGTGAGTTAGGGTTAATTGCGTGATTGAACCCATTTCTTGGATGTAAAATTGGTGTTGATATTAGTTACAACTTGTGAGATATTGCCTGGCAGGTGTAGCACCGGTGAATTTGGGGCTGACATTTGCTGAGCTGTGTAACATCCAGCAGCTGGATGGGTTGTTCCGCAGTCATATCCTCATGGCTCAGATATCAGGACGGGCATCTCACAACTTTGCCGATTATTGCCTCATGGCCTATGGGTTCATCATGAGAATGTGGCAGGTAGGTCAGCATTATGCACTTCAGAGAATAATACATACAAATCATCTGATTGATATAACTATATTAGATTATTTAAAGTACTTTCTTTCTAATTTATAGTCAACATGGATACCCTAACTTCGTAAAGATTATGATTTTTAATTTAAATTGTTTTCATGCAGGTGTCTATGCCAGCATCAGGTCCAGTAGTGAAAGAGCTGGCCAAGAACCCACCACCAGAGCCAGCACATGGCAAGTCATCTGCCAAGGGAACCAAGGGCAAGAAAGACAAAAGTGCTGAGGTACGCAAATATATCTTTCTCTTTCCTTTCAGCAGTTTACTTTTATAATGTAATCTATGATATGACTGAACTATTACTTTCTGCTCTCTTATTCATATTTATGCCTACTTTGATTGATAACTGACTTGGGTAAGTAACATCTAGTAAATCTCTCAGATGATTAAAATATGTGTTTATTTTCTGAAAGGATATTACAGATCAATAACAAACAACAAATAATGTTTGTTTTCCTATTTACAGCTGATCAAGGATAAACCTAAAAGGAAGGGTCCACTTGATGCTCTCCCATCATCCACTGAGGAGTGGGCAGGATATGACATTCCGGATGAGGTTCTGGAGGCATTCAAACAGGATGCCATGAAGACATCCGGCATCAATGCACACTCTATACCCAAACCTGTATGTATATATCATCATATCACAACTCTGCACTGATATTCTTAAATATCAAGCAAGATTTTATTTTCATTTTATAAAATAAAAAAGTGTTGTGTTATAGACTATTGATGTGATGCCTAAAAAAAATTTTAGAAGATAAAATAGGAAATAATTCACAATAATTCATATGGAGCAGCTTTATGTATTTGTCTTGTTCTGTGCACATCTAGGCATTGACGTTCTATTACCTGCATCTGCTGACAAATGAGCTGAGGAAGCTGGGATACAATCACCTGGCCTTGCCTGTGCTGGCAATGGCCGATGCTCTGGCACGAGCACTTATCAAGGACCGGTCACTAATTGCACTCGTACACATCAGGTATCCATTTACAACTAAACCTCTCTAGCCTCCCTTCGAGATTGGCAGAATCATGAAAACTCTCCCTTCTAGATTGATAGAACCATTTGAAAATCATTTTCGCAGATATAACATCCATCATTAGGCACCGAATGCAATGAAAAAAACAGTTCACTTAAAATAGTAAATTAAGAATGGATGAGGAGTTGTGATGACTGATGGTCATGACTGTTTTGATGAAGGTCATTTGCTTTAGATATATGACTGATATAGATATGGTATAATTAGAGATTTACCATTCCTCACTTTGCAGATCCTTGGAGGTATGTCTGGAGCTAAATTTGCTTAATGGAGCAAACTTTCATGAGAAACTCAGTGAATTCAAGATCAATGAGGAAGATCAGGCCAAGTGAGTAGCATCAGTATGATAGTCTGTCTTGAGATTCTTATGGTAGCCCTATGTTTACCTAAGCAATTAGATTTGCCTTTACCCTGGAAGATGAAGGAGATTATGATGTGGTTGGCAGGTGTCGTGAGGAGATTGTAATATGGAAGGAGAAGCAGGTACAGGTGGCCAAGGAGGAGGTGCGGATCAGAGAAGCTATGGCAAAGTATGCTGGCTCAGCTGCCAAGCGTTCCCAGGCAGCCACGTCGCGACAGAAAGCAGGTGGCAGCACTAAGCCTGAGGAGTCCACGGAGGGGGTGGCCATCCACCTGGGCAAGGTGATCGGAGCTGTGCAGATGAGAGATGTGTGGGCCTCTACAGCAGAGTTGCTCATCAATCATGTCAGTATACACACCTAAATAACATCCAGAGGGTAACAATCTTACTCAGGCATTGGTACAACCTAGATATTGATAGTAGCAATCTAGCTCTGATATTGATAGCAGCAATCTAGCTCTGATATTGATAGCAACAATCTAGCTCTGATATTGATAGCAGCAATCTAACTCTGATATTGATAGCAACAATCTAGCTCTGATATTGATATTAACATCTTAGCTCATATCTTGATAATTACAGCTTAGCTCTGATATTGATGGTAAAAGCTTAACTCAGATATTGATATTGTTAGCTTAACCTGGCTCCTGTATTGATGATAGCAATATCAGAAATTGATGAATATGTGCATGCTTCTAATTAAGGATCTGTACCAATGGTTAAATCAGGGAGAAAATATTAATGTTTGAATCTTTTGTTTTTAGGGTTTATATCAACCAGCACGAGAAATGCTGAATGAGGCACATTTAGCTGCCCAGGTCAGAACTCCCTGAAATTATAGTTAAAAATAAAGAGAGAAATCTCATCTTTTCATATTTGACAAGTGCAGTAGATTTACCTCTTCTTAGATAACCTTTAAACATTAAGTCTCTGAATAAACTTCCATGTTGGTATTTTTGTAATGGGGAATCGGTATAGTTCTCAGAAAAGATCACAGTTAAATGTTATCTAAAAATGTACAATTTATTCTAGAGACCTAAATTTCCAAAGCTTTGAGACTAAATGTTTGATTAAACTATGTTTTTATTTGCAGGCATTTGATGACAAGGATTTGGTTGTGAGGGTCCTGCACCAGCTTGCCAAGCTTGCATACCTGGAGGCACAGTACGGACAAACGGTCAATCTCTGCACACAAGCTCAGGTACCAATACCTCATCAAACACTCTAATTGATCATTTTTTCCCTTCGCTCAGCACATATGCACCTATTATATCCAGGTAGATCTGTCATTATAAGTTTTATAAAAAAAACCTGCAAGGATACTTTATATGACATGTATGGTTACTAACCTGTACAATATGGTGGTGTGATTGTATTGATGTATTGTGATTATATCCTTCAGAGACAACATAGTGGAGATGAGGAATTCTGGTACAATACCACAATGCTCATGGTGGATGCTACCCTGGCAGACTATGAACTGAAAAACAGACACAAACAGGTTATTATTCATATCTCAATGGTTCTTAACAATAATAAACCTAAAATATTTAAAATATAGTGCTTAGTGCTTATTTCATAGGTTAATTCTATCTAAAAGGACAAATATCCATTGAAGTAAGTTTTGAATTTCAGGCACGTGGGATCCTGCAGAATGCTCTGAATGTGTTTGCTGAGGTGGCTGAGATGCGACCCACAAAGCAGTCCATAAACGGATTCATTCTGGCCAAGCTGGAGGCAAAGTAATCCCTATTTCTCTTTTGTATTATGATATTGATTACAGTGAAGTTATATTTGTATGGCAGATGTATTTCTTCATGTAATATTGTGATATGTTTGATATTTCCAGGCTTGGAAGTGTTATGGTGGCAGTAGCCAATGAAGAGAAGTCCCATGCCAGCAAACCAAAAACTGTCTCAGCTCTTCTTACTGCCTGCAAGGTAAGTCCCCAAAAAGAATTCATTCTTATTCTCACTCACTCACACATTACTTTTGAATACAGTTTAACCAATTTTTCCTGACTAAATACTGTTCTAATTTATTCAGGATTAATTCATTTGGTAAAATATATGACTTAACACTTAGTTTTTATAATCCACAAATACTCAAAAAGATCTGAACATTTTTTTTTTGAAAATGCATTCCCTGCATGAAAGTTTGAAGATAAGTTGAATTGCAGCATCTTCGTCATGGTGAGGAGCAACTCTTGAAGCTGGGATATGAACGTGAGGCCCTGCATATCTACAAAGAGAGGGCCGCTGTGTTATGGCAGATGGCTCAGGAGGCTGACACAGAGGCAGAGAAACATGACCTCTTTATACAGGTACAGGTCCTAATTCCTCTATTCCCTCCATTGATTTACTTCTTATTCATCTATTCCATCCATTGATTTCTCTATTCACCTATTCTCTCCATTGATTTACTTCTCTATTCCTCTATTCTCTCCATTGATTTTAAGGCAAGAACATGTGAGTGCAGTGTTCAGGCTGGCAGATCTCTCAAGTTGGTTCTGGTGGAAGGATCTCAAGAGTCCGAAGGACGAGTGAGATCCTTCCACCAGAACCAACGAGAGAGATCTGTCAGCCTGAACACTGCACGAACCTATGTTCTTGACTTTATCTCATACTTAACTCCTACAGATAGGTATGAGATAAAGGTTTTGGTTTGATGTCCAATCTATTTAAAGCAAAACATAGAGGAAAACATTGCAGCATGTTGGGACCTATGTTGTGTTTGTCAAACAACATAAACAATGCCACGCCCCCTTTTTAATGACGTCACACTCAATGACGTCATTACAACATAATTTATTATGTTATGACGCCATTGATGGGTGGGCATAGTGCCACTATATAATTTGAGATCCTTCCACCAGAACCAACTTGAGAGATATTTGTCAGCCTGAACACTGCACTCACATGTTCTTTTCTTAAGATCTGTACTTTTTACAATGTTAACACTGGTCTGGTATATAAACCATCTGCGGTAGATAAATATGAGATAAAGTCAAGAGCATGGGTTCATGCAGTGTTCAGCCTGACAGATCTCTTTTGTTGATTCTGGTGGAAGGATCTCACTCGTCATTTGGACCAAGGATGATTTGCAAAAGTAGTTCGGCACATGGGTGATCTGCGAAAGTAGTTCGGCAGAGGGGTGATCTGCGAAAGTAGTTCGGCAGAGGGGTGATCTGCAAAAGAATATCTCATAGGTGCAGAACACCCTCTTGAAGCACCAAGTATGAGATAAACTTCTCTATTCCTCTATTCTCTCCATTGATTTACTTCTCTGTTCCTCTATTCTCTCCATTGATTTACTTCTCTATTCCTCTATTCCCTTCATTGATTTACCTCTCTATTCATCTATTCTCTCCATTGATTTACTTCTCTATTCCTCTATTCTCTCCATTGATTTACCTCTCTATTCCTCTATTCCCTCCATCCATTTACCTCTCTATTCCTCTATTCCCTCCATTGAATTACTTCTCTATTCATCTATTCTCTCCATTGATTTACTTCTCTATTCCTCTATTCTCTCCATTGATTTACTTCTCTGTTCCTCTATTCTCTCCATTGATTTACTTCTCTATTCCTCTATTCCCTTCATTGATTTACCTCTCTATACATCTATTCTCTCCATTGATTTACTTCTCTATTCCTCTATTCTCTCCATTGATTTACCTCTCTATTCCTCTATTCCCTCCATCCATTTACCTCTCTATTCCTCTATTCCCTCCATTGAATTACTTCTCTATTCATCTATTCTCTCCATTGATTTACTTCTCTATTCCTCTATTCTCTCCATTGATTTACCTCTCTATTCCCCTATTCCCTCCATCCATTTACCTCTCTATTCCTCTATTCCCTCCATTGAATTACTTCTCTATTCCTCTATTCTCTCCATTGACATACTTCTCCATTCCTCTATTCCCTCCATTGAATTACTTCTCTATTCCTCTATTCTCTCCATTGATTTACTTCTCCATTCCTCTATTCCCTTCATTGATTTACCTCTCTATTCATCTATTCCCTCCATTGATTTACTTCTCTATTCCTCTATTCTCTCCATTGATTTACTTCTCTATTCCTCTATTCTCTCCATTGATTTACTTCTCTATTCCTCTATTCCCTTCATTGATTTACCTCTCTATTCATCTATTCCCTCCATTGGTTTACCTCTCTATTCATCTATTCCCTCCATTGATTTACTTCTCTATTCCTCTATTCTCTCCATTGATTTACTTCTCTATTCCTCTATTCTCTCCATTGATTTACTTCTCTATTCCTCTATTCCCTTCATTGGTTTACCTCTCTATTCATCTATTCCCTCCATTGATTTACTTCTCTATTCCTCTATTCCCTTCATTGATTTACCTCTCTATTCATCTATTCCCTCCATTGGTTTACCTCTCTATTCATCTATTCCCTCCATTGATTTACTTCTCTATTCCTCTATTCCCTCCATTGATTTACTTCTCTATTCCTCTATTCTCTCCATTGATTTACTTCTCTATTCCTCTATTCTCTCCATTGATTTACTTCTCTATTCCTCTATTCCCTTCATTGGTTTACCTCTCTATTCCTCTATTCTCTCCATTGATTTACCTCTCTATTCATCTATTCCCTCCATTGATTTACTTCTCTATTCATTTATTCCCTCCATTGATTTACTTCTCTATTCCTCTATTCTCTCCATTGATTTACTTCTCTATTCCTCTATTCTCTCCATTGATTTACTTCTCTATTCCTCTATTCCCTTCATTGGTTTACCTCTCTATTCCTCTATTCCTCTATTCTCTCCATTGATTTATTCCTGTATTCCATCCATTTACTTTTTCAAAAATGTTTGAATATACTTTGAACTAGGAGCAATGCTACACCAGAATATGGCATATTGTTATTTGTTTGACAGGCTCTAGCCGTTTATGGAGAAGCGTGTTCTCTGGCAGATCAACTCATGTACGACATTCACACCTTAGTTTCCATACAAGATGTAAGTGTTTTACATATTGCACATTCTATTTGATATGTGATCCATGTTGTTTTGGTGTAAGGTTTCAGGTATGTACATATATGTTTTAGCTTGATGCAGTAAGTTTACCAATCGACAGAGAATATGCCGAGATCAAGCTTCTGTGTTGTGAGCTCATGAATGACATGCTGTGTCAACATGTGGACGAAGTGAAAGCAAGCGGTGCAGCAAAACTGAGGAAAGGTTCTATCGTCAGGGTAAGCCTCATCAGCAAAGAAGCAAACATATATAGCAGAATGCTGAGAGATTTTTTGAAGTTTTGATTTGTTGTGGTCTATGTTTGTTTGCAGGCAGTGGAGGAGCTTGTGGTAGAAACCCCAAATTACACGCCAGTAGAAAGGGAGTGGATTGACACAACAAAGTAAGCAACCAACTAAACACTATTACAGTAACTGCACTTAGTACACTACTAGGATAATATTAAAATTTTAAAGTATTTTCAGTGTTTTATAAATTGGCATATGCATTATTTCATTAATATTTTGCAATTGATAAATTGATATCCTTGAATATGCCAGGGTTCTGGGGGAGAGGATTATGGTGATGCTGACAACCATCCACAGTCTGACTTCTCCTATACCACAACTCAGAGCCAGGGTCAGTACCGACAAACCAAACCTTAGATAACTTACTTAATCCCCAGCAAAAATAATACTGCAACCATAGAATGTGTCCATGCCGGTAGCTTGTTACCATTCTTGACTGTTTGAAACACATTCTCCCCAAGAATATCTTAGACAGTTGAGCTCTGTGATCATCAGAACTTTTGTCCATGATGAATCAATAGGAGATTTCTTGTAGAAAATTCTCAGTATTTACTTATTCATGGTTAGTCAACATTGTCTTGTAAGAGAGATATTTGTTTTTATTTTTCAGATTTTGTACAATATAGGTCGATGCATGAGGTTGTTGTCTGTAGAAAAGGACCCAGACCAACAGATCATCTGGAACATGCAAGAAATGGTATGAGTTCTAATAGATTCCACTGTATTGTTGTTGGGGTGATTATTATGTTTTTTGTGCTAATATGACTACATTAACAATACTCTTTCAGAATATGCTAAATATGGCTCAGCAGATCCAAGACAAAGGAGGAAATAATGAAGAGAATGAACCGGAAGAGGGCGGACACCCGGAAGAGAATCCACCACCCTCCAGACAGTCCACCAAATATAGCACACTCCTTTGCAAGCTTAAGGTCAGTGCTGAAAAATGTTTTTGGTTGAAATACAGGCAATTGAAAATGATAAAATTAGCTTTTTCCATGATCCATAAATCAGAATAGCTATTTGTTAAGCAGTTCCATGTTTCAAGGATTTACACTGTATTGCTTCATTGTATGTTTGCAGGGTGATTTGAGTTTGTCCCACCAGTACCTGGTGCAGGCCACAGAGTGCCTCACACAAGCAGTGAACCTGGCACTCAGCAAGGCCCTTACAGTGAGTCACCCCTCAGCCTGTCAATACTAACACCACACCAGCATGATTAATTCACACTGGATATAACATTGCTCTGTTTGATCATTTCAGAAAACAGCAGGTTTGGCAGCTCTGGAATTGGTGGACTGCATTGGACAGTTAGACCCTGGTTTGGCTACACAGTATCTAGCTCTGTATCAGAGCTGTGCTTCCTCGCAGTATCTGGAAGGTATTATGCATACTTATGAAAACATTTTACCAGGAGACAAGGTGCAAGATAAATCAGCATTTCATGTATGAGTCTGACAAATTTGATGATGTATGGTATTTTAAAGTAGAGTTCTCCCTGACAATTGATGTTTGCAGGACTAATGATGAAAGCCTTGGTGGACCCCACCCTCTCCCAGCAAGCAGCCCTCTTCCACCAGAAGAAGAACCTGATGGCCAACGATGTAAGCAGTAATGCATCACGGGGCCCTGTACTCCGAACTCTACTGGCCTCCATCAATGACAACTCCCAGGTCAGTCTGGATAGTGCTCACAGCTCAATGAACCCTGTTTTTACTATGCTAAATGGCTACAAATGTTTTGGTTTTTAGTTTTCTACCTTAACAAGAGCATGGGTCATGGTTTAATTTCTTTAATCAGTTTTGTTTGAGCATCTTGTATGGGAAAATTATTATGATAATATTGACAAGATTGATTTGTTTTGGTGATGAGTAGATTTGGAAGCTTTGAGATTTGATATGCTTGGTTCATAGGGCCTTAACAAAGCAACACATAATATTAAGTTGTGCCTTTATGACCATTTTTGTGACAGAGCCATGCAGAAAAGGATGAATCAACTTCGCCAAATAGAATCCCCACGGAGGTAAAACATTAACAAGCCAGTTGCTTTACCCAAGGCTGGGGCCTATTGCCAGTTTACTCAATATATTCTGCCATTCAATTTTCATGTTTGTTTGCTTTTGAACATTAGCACACTTAAAGTGAAAAAACTTTGCAAATTTTGCTAATACATACATTTTCTTTTATGTAAAATGATCTTGAAACAGTTTCTTGAGGTAAAATTTCTGAACTGAGTATGTCTATTGTATAGGCTTAATTGGACTTTGTTTTAATTACCTAAATCTGCAAGTGGAGGGGTTCACTAGAGTTCTCCTCCTTACCTTCCATTGATCAGTCAAGTATGTTTAAAGTGTCCATATAATATGTGCATGATGTTCTATTGTACTGGCATAATACTAGCAGTCTTCCCATGATTTATCATCCTTATCAGCATAAGTATGAATTATAACACTTCAGATGGACACACCATTTTTCTCTTAAATCACTTAATTCTGATATTGTTACTTATTATTGATGATAATCACACCAGCCCCAAGCAGTTCCCCAATCAGCACAGTAATACTTGCCACTGTTACAACCAAATATCAACTAATTGAGTAGAACCAAAGTTCCATTTGGAAAATTGTGTGTTTGCCAATGATATATTGGTAATTTTTAAGGTGAGATATCAGCCAACAGTATATGATGGTGATGATATTCTTACAGTGTTATTTGTATTAGTCAGACAGGCCTTAATATTAATTCCTTTAGTAAGCTATCATAATTATAATATAAATGACAGCAAATTGTGACCAAATTTAACTCTGGTAAGTATGTGCACACTGATTGACATATAATTCATTACAATTCATAACACTGATTTCCCTCCAGTCATACATCTCAAAATATATGTATATGTATAGTTTAATATATATAGCACATAGTTACTGTAGTAATTTCACATTAAGCTAACCAAGCAAACATTATGGAGACTCATCCAGTAATATGTATGCACACATACTTAGCGAAGTAAGAGTAGGAGATCAGTGAGCTCCAGAAAGGCCAAGCAGAATGCCACCAAGGCCGCCAAAACTGCTGAGTCAGCCGAACAGGAGGAGACACCCACTGATTACATTCACTGCTCAGTAAGTTACTGCCACCAGGTGCAACTCTCCTTATGCTAAGATACACAGGCGGTCTCCTCAGATAGGAAAGCTTCTTGTTTGTGATGTGGAATTATATTTTAGCTGAAATTGCTTCAGAAATTAACAGGATAATGTGACATTTATTTGTATTTTGTAAATGCATTCTTTTCAGAATTATCGGTTGCTAGATTCAGATGATAAATAGACTGTTTTAGAGAATTTTTAAAATCATAAGAAAATAGAACATTTTCTCTTTATTCTTCATTAGAAATTGAAATATAGTTTCTTTAATACAGACAGGTAGAGAAAAGTGACTCTAATAGGCTAATGAGGATCATATTGAAATAATATTCTGGTTAGCCACAGCCAATAGTAGATTCTTGCATTCTTCTCTGAGAGGTTAGACATTAGTCTCATCAATGTGGTTAGATTTGGTTTGGCAAAATCTCGAAAGTGGTGATCTTTTAATGAGTTGCCACCATTTCCAAATCAATGACAAACAACGTCATGTTTATGTGTCGGTCAAAACTGAAGATCTTAAACAGCTTAAATATGAAATGCTTCTGTCTATATTCTAGATTGAATAAGTAATGTCGAAAATGTCTTTGGAACAAAAACAACTTCACTGAAGATATTTAGTGATGAAAGAGACCCAGAATAAGATTTAATTTGTCATTTTTCAAGGGTGTATTTTACCCCCTGCACTTTGAAGTGATTTGTGTTGTGCATCAGTATTTGGTTGTGACATGCCTTACTTCAATTTTCATTTGTTGAAATTGTTATTCTTTGTAGAATTTCATTTTGAAATATTTTCCTCGTCCAGAATGAACATTTTGAAAAGGATTATCCGTGTTATGAAATTCAAGGAGGTGATATATCAGTGATGGAATGACTTAGCACAACATAGCATAGATTGATAGTGTAAAGGTTTCAACACTCACAATGGAAAATAAAGAATATAAATGGTTCCTATATGTCACTCTCAGGTATGGAGAACTCATGAAGATGATGGAAATAATTCAAGGGGTTCGTTTTGTTTTCTAGGCTTGGCGCAGATTGATGGTAACACCAAATCATCTGGATATCTTAAAAGAGTTCCCACCAAATTTCAACTTTGTTATACTGCAACATTCACCTGACAGGTAATAGAAATATAATTGCGCAGAACTGTGTAAAATGAAATACATAAATATTTCATGAGCTCTTTCACCATAATCATATGTATGAATAGACAAATTTTATCTATACTTGGTTCTTGGTTAAAATGAACCGGATGACATATTATTTTATTTCATTGTTTGGATATTCTTATCTTTGACCTCATGTAATTTAAGGAAATACCTGTATGGTGCAGTGTTAGACAAGCCCCGAGCAGCAGACAGAGCGGCCGGAGGAGGCAAATCCCAGAAGAAAGATATGCTACAAGCTTCATCCAAGTCCAAGGTGGTGCGCGTCGAGACAAAACCAGAGATTCTCGATGACATCCTCTCACGCTTCAAGTTGTTCAAACATGATGTGATGCAGTTATTGTTGAGGAAAGAGTATGTGACATCACAACAGGCACAGAGAGACAAGATGCTGGCCAACATACAGAGCCAGGAAAAAACAATCGAACAGGTACCAGTCACACTTATATGAACGATGTCACGAGTGGGTATTGTTCACTCTTAAGAATGAACCACATGTAGCAACAAGAAGTGTTGCAGCAGATCCTTTATTTTCAGTAGAACAATGAAATACATACATGTCCTATTTACCATAATCTACATTTTAACTGTGTATCTACATGAATAAGCATACTTGTTCTGTAGCTGAATAGTTAGCATATACTGTCCTTTCTCCCTGGGTTGTCATTGGCTTCATTATTCCAGGGCAGGGGGGCTCACAGCCTGGAAGCTGCTTGTTATTATGAATATTTGCCTACATTTCCATCATAGTATTGAATGTGATGGCATGGTGTGATGGATTCCAGCTGAAATATTGCTGTATGATCATAGTATTGAATGTGATGGTATGGTGTGATGGATTCCAGCTGGAATATTGCCATATGGTCATAGTATTGAATGTGATGGTATGGTGTGATGGATTCCAGCTGGAATATTGTCATAGTATTGAATGTGATGGTAAGGTATGATGGATTCCAGCTGGAATATTGCCATATTGTCATAGTATTGAATGTGATGGTGTGGTGTGATGGATTCCAGCTGAAATATTGCCATATTGTCATTGTATTGAATGTGATGGTATGGTGTGATGGATTCCAGCTGGAATGTTGCCATATTGTCATAGTATTGAATGTGATGGTATGGTGTGATGGATTCCAGCTGGAATATTGCCATATGGTCATAGTATTGAATGTGATGGTATGGTGTGATGGATTCCAGCTGGAATATTGTCATATTGTCATAGTATTGAATGTGATGGTATGGTGTGATGGATTCCAGCTGGAATATTGCCATATGGTCATAGTATTGAATGTGATGGTATGGTGTGATGGATTCCAGCTGGAATATTGTCATAGTATTGAATGTGATGGTAAGGTATGATGGATTCCAGCTGGAATATTGCCATATTGTCATAGAATTGAATGTGATGGTGTGGTGTGATGGATTCCAGCTGAAATATTGCCATATTGTCATTGTATTGAATGTGATGGTATGGTGTGATGGATTCCAGCTGGAATGTTGCCATATTGTCATAGTATTGAATGTGATGGTATGGTGTGATGGATTCCAGCTGAAATATTGCTGTATGGTCATAGTATTGAATGTGATGGTACGGTGTGATGGATTCCAGCTGGAATATTGTCATATTGTCATAGTATTGAATGTGATGGTGTGGTGTGATGGATTCCAGCTGGAATATTGTCATTGTATTGAATGTGATGGTAAGGTATGATGTATTCCAGCTGGAATATTGCCATATTGTCATAGTATTGAATGTGATGGTACGGTGTGATGGATTCCAGCTGGAATATTGTCATATTGTCATAGTATTGAATGTGATGGTATGGTGTGATGGATTCCAGCTGGAATATTGTCATAGTATTGAATGTGATGGTAAGGTATGATGGATTCCAGCTGGAATATTGCCATATTGTCATAGAATTGAATGTGATGGTGTGGTGTGATGGATTCCAGCTGAAATATTGCCATATTGTCATTGTATTGAATGTGATGGTATGGTGTGATGGATTCCAGCTGGAATGTTGCCATATTGTCATAGTATTGAATGTGATGGTATGGTGTGATGGATTCCAGCTGAAATATTGCTGTATGGTCATAGTATTGAATGTGATGGTACGGTGTGATGGATTCCAGCTGGAATATTGTCATATTGTCATAGTATTGAATGTGATGGTGTGGTGTGATGGATTCCAGCTGGAATATTGTCATATTGTCATAGTATTGAATGTGATGGTACGGTGTGATGGATTCCAGCTGAAATATTGCTGTATGATCATAGTATTGAATGTGATGGTAAGGTATGATGGATTCCAGCTGGAATATTGCCATATTGTCATAGTATTGAATGTGATGGTACGGTGTGATGGATTCCAGCTGGAATATTGTCATAGTATTGAATGTGATGGTAAGGTATGATGGATTCCAGCTGGAATATTGCCATATTGTCATAGTATTGAATGTGATGGTGTGGTGTGATGGATTCCAGCTGAAATATTGCCATATTGTCATTGTATTGAATGTGATGGTATGGTGTGATGGATTCCAGCTGGAATGTTGCCATATTGTCATAGTATTGAATGTGATGGTATGGTGTGATGGATTCCAGCTGAAATATTGCTGTATGGTCATAGTATTGAATGTGATGGTACGGTGTGATGGATTCCAGCTGGAATATTGTCATATTGTCATAGTATTGAATGTGATGGTATGGTGTGATGGATTCCAGCTGGAATATTGTCATTGTATTGAATGTGATGGTAAGGTATGATGTATTCCAGCTGGAATATTGCCATATTGTCATAGTATTGAATGTGATGGTACGGTGTGATGGATTCCAGCTGGAATATTGTCATATTGTCATAGTATTGAATGTGATGGCATGGTGTGATGGATTCCAGCTGGAATATTGTCATATTGTCATAGTATTGAATGTGATGGTACGGTGTGATGGATTCCAGCTGGAATATTGTCATATTGTCATAGTATTGAATGTGATGGCATGGTGTGATGGATTCCAGCTGGAATATTGTCATATTGTCATAGTATTGAATGTGATGGTACGGTGTGATGGATTCCAGCTGGAATATTGTCATATTGTCATAGTATTGAATGTGATGGCATGGTGTGATGGATTCCAGCTGGAATATTGTCATATTGTCATAGTATTGAATGTGATGGTAAGGTGTGATGGATTCCAGCTGGAATATTGTCATATTGTCATAGTATTGAATGTGATGGTATGGTGTGATGGATTCCAGCTGGAATATTGCTGTATTAATTGTCATAGTATTGAATGTGATGGTATGGTGTGATGGATTACAGCTGGAATATTGCCATAGTATTGAATGTGATGGTATGGTATGATGGATTCCAGCTGGAGGTAGATGCTGAGATGCAGGAGGAGGAGGACAGACTTCATGAAGTGTTCTGCTGCATTCTTCAGGACATGGAGATGTATCTACAACCCGTTACCGCACTCCTCGAAACAGCTCTCAGGTAATAACTATGTACTTAACATTTGACCTTTGATTTCTTTAATAATGTGGCGTGAAAACATTTTTCAGGCAAAGTGGAATTGTGTACATATGAATAATTGTGTATTTTGGATTTTAATTAGATCCCTGTTTCGATATCTTTATGGGTAAGTGTTGGAATATTTGGCAATGATCACCTGTTTATTTCTGGATGTTGATAACACAGGCTACGCTTATATTGCATGTGGATCACATTTCCACCAGGCTTGCATTTAGCATGAAGAAAATAAGTGGTATACATGTATGTATATGTGGCAGATTACAAAGTATACACATATTACTAAATTGCTATGTGTTGTGAGCAAATTTTGAATTAAAATAAAATGCTTGTAAACTGGAGCCATAACACAAATATTTATTGCAAATATTAATATAAAATGTGGTTATACAATTTTTTTTAGTCTTAGATTATTTTTCAGGATTGCAGTGATTAGCAATTTTAAGCTAAGGGTAGTTTTAGCTAACTTCTGCAGTGAGGGGGAGACATTTTCTGTCATTCTGTCTGTCCGTCATCTTCTCATCTGAAACTACTGGTCAGAGAGCTTGGCTATTAGTATTTTCAGAGGACCAATTATCTTTATTTTTATCAAGCCCATCTAATATAACTTTTTGAAAAGAATTCTGATAGCTATCACTTAGTTTCCAAGGAGGCTGCAATTTTGAATAACATGAAAATATCAGTCATTGAGAATTAAAATAACAAATTAAATGTGTAATGTGCATTTTGATTGTTTGAAATTATCATTTGCTCAATAATCTTCTCCAACCACCATTCTCTGGAAAGCTCACATTGGTGCTTTGGAACACTACCTGCTCAAGTCTGCTCTTGGAATGCATTCACAGTATCATTTATGAAGTAATTTGCTTGCATTTCTTGAAAATATTGACAAACATTGAAAAAAACCCAGTGATCTGAGGTCATTGGCACATGTTTTACAAGTTTTATTGAGGTCCTTTATGTTAAAGTCATGGTTATTTTAATATGGAAGCATTTCATGTATAATATAATCAATAACACCACCACTTGTATATATATATTATATATATGATCAGGCCAGCTAGTGCCACAACGGTGAGCAATGACCGGCGTGGAGGTGAGCCACTGGCCCCGCAGGAGTATGTCGTACTACTGGCTGATGCATTGCTGATGGAGCTGCCCTTAGAGGCACTGGTAGGACTGCAGAGTGAAAGTATCGTATCTCTATCTCGAGAGGTCTCCCTGCAAATGCTCCACCATAAAATGAACACAGAACTGTCAGGTAATTAAATATGAAGTCAATTTTGTGATGCTTTGATTTTTCAGGGACACATAACTCCACATCAACTTTGGGCACACAGTTGTATATATTATTCTTTTTCTCCCTGCAGATGAATCTTCAGAAAAAACTAAGAAAGATAAAGAGAAGAGCAAGCCTCCATCGCGTATACCTGGCCTAAGAGATGCCTCAAAGAAACAAAGCAAAATTGTAAGTTCCGAATTCCATGGCATATTGAATCAATGGGACAGAGTTAGCAAACATCGAGTACGATATTCAATGAAGATCCATAATATGCCTTTTAACGCAGTGTTATTATGATACCTGTATTGTAGATTCCCCTGGACCGACCAGTGCCCGGCAGCTGCTTACCCGTCGACACTCACGCATTCAGATGTATCCTTAACTTAATGCGACATAGCTCAACTAGTCACATTAACTCAGCACAGTGTGATATTTTCACAGTATCAAAATTTAACATCATTGACTCAGATGTGAGTCTATGGAATGGCAATTCATTATGGCCATTTATCTGGCCAGCAGTGAAACATTAACCTGGGCTGTTCTTCATTCACCCTATGCTCTTCATATTTGGTATGGGCATAAATTATGATGTGTTCTAACATATGCAATCTACAATGTCATGCTTCAGTGAATACATCACACATAAATGAGCACAGAAAATTTAACATAAACTTCATTCTCTCATTACATAATCTTACACGATAATCATTTCATACAGTGTTGTTCCCTATAATGTTATACATCTCTTGTGATGTATTAATAACTTAACAGTAACTCAGACATGGTGGATCCGTGCCTGGACTGCTCAGAGACGGAGGAGAAGGCTCCCATAGAAGTATTCAATGTGATGTTAGAGGAACACTCTCAGCAGTTCACACCGAGATGGCTGGGAGTCATGGGCAATGAGCACACTCCAAGGTACACAGGCTTCCTTCATGATTTATATAAATATTGATATATCCTCAAACAACAAATGCACATTGTATTGATAACTTTTTTCTGTTCCAAACATGTATTAAGTTTCTTCAGCAAGTATGTTATTTTTATTTTTCTAACTATTGATATATCACATTCACATTGTACTGATACCACTTTGTTTATATTTTCAGTGCTGGAGAATATGAGATTTACGTGATGGAGAGTTCAGCCTTTGCCTTTTATGGCATGGAAAGATTCATGTGCTACCTGCCTCCCCACAAGGTGGCAGCACTCAACCTCACTGGTATGAATAAAGCTTATATATCATGTACATGTATATTGTGAAACCAAAGTGTCCACCAGAGGCCCAGGCAAACTCCATAGGTTCACCAAATCACTCACCCTTTGGGAGAGTTTGTTGAAAAACCAAACTGATTTAAATATAAAATAACAAGTAGTTTAATTTTCTGTTGATCCATAAATATCACATTGCTACTACTAAAACCATCTATAATAGATACATCTCCACAATCAATGTTTTCAACTGACCTTAGTCAGGGATATTTTTGTATAAATATTGCCCATCATCATAAAAAATGGAGGGATAATCTTTCTGATTATACTGTAATTTGGAGAGTTTTTGCTGTTTTTCAGATTGTCAGATGGTGATGTTGTTTGACATGGCACAGACGAACAAAAGTTTCTATAGACAGTCTAAAATAGATGTGCTTAAAACGTAAGTAACATATGCACATTCTTTTTCACAGTTGATTTGATAGATTGGATTCTAGTTATTTTTTAGTATTTAAGCATATATGTATCATTCATATCCTTTTGGTTATTTGATACAGAGAGGATATGCTTTCATTGGAGAAACCAGTGGAGACTGCCCTTCTACTAGCCCTGACCGGCATCAAATCTGTCTGCCTCAACCAGTGGCACTGCACTCTCGCAGAGAATGCTGACAAAATCAATGTCTTTATGAAAGGTTAATATCCTATTTAACTCTTAATGTGATGAAATAGTTACAAGAAACAAAGGTACAAATATATTTTACACACAGCTCATGACAGTCATGTTTGTATCAGATAAGTTCCATCCGTCATATTCTTTAACATTTGATATTTCATTTTACAGATTTACTGGCCAGTGGTCTGACCAACGGACAGACAGTACGTCTTCTACAGACACCATATCGCCGCAAAATTCCAGAGGAGGAGTCACCCGAGGATAATGCTGATAGTCAAAGTAATAAGGCTGATGAGAAGCCAGAGAAGGGATCCGTTCATGCGGATACGGAGGGTGGTGATATCCAGAGTGAGGCAGGTGCTGCCCCCGAGGAACCGCTGCCTGAACCAGTACCCACACGCACATGGTACAATATGGTTGTGTACGGAGTACCCAATCTCATGATCACTCAACTCAGTAAACAATAAATCAACACACCTTGCAAAAAACAAGTATTACTGCAAATACCATATCAAGATTTCTTTTTGTATTCGTATATCAATTATGGCATTGGAAGAACTGATAACATGATCATAATATTGGAATGGTTTTGGAGAGATATCTTGTTTTATAAAACAATTAACATGCTTTTATCTGTGATAAGCAAAACAAATTATTAACCAGTTGTCTTATTATCAAAAGGTCATTCATGTTTTCATGAAAAGTAATGTGTTTAATATGTTTGTTAATTTGATAAAAAAAAAAAAAAATGAAAAATACATGTTACATTTGATTGTTAAAAGTTATTTGATGTTAATCAGACGAAATTGCTTTTGCAATAAAGCTTTATTATAACTATATTCCTATTCATGTTCCATTTATGGTGGGGAATACTGACATCAGACCAGCAAGTGTAAGATAGTTGGTAGATGTGTTTCATTATCTTTTTGGTCTTCCAGTCATCAGACATGACTCTACTTATGTTTGACCTGTGTTGATCAGCCCATGTCAATATAAATCTTATTGTGTGCTTCTTTATCATCAGATTGATATGCAAGAATTGGACAAAACAGAGGTTATCAATATTGGAGAACAATCACTATATTTAAGGACAATAGATAATCAAGTAGTGGACTATCCCATACTTATTACAAGGAGCTGCAGCGGTGCATCAGTACTTGTACATATCTGCATTATTTTCCCACACTTCTTCCTCATTGAAAACAAAAAACAAAAAAAAACAAGTGTTCAAAATTGATCAAATTTTATTTAAATAATATGTCATTATAAATACTAAATCAGGACAGAAGCTGGAAATGTGTTTAGTACAACCTATTTATTAACTCCATACAAACATTAACAAACTTTCTTGCCCTGAAATTTAAAGCAGATATTTTTAAAATTGATAGTAAAGTCAAACTCCTCTCACCCACTAAAACATCTTGCAAACACAACATGATGAAAAATAAATAAAAATTTTAAAATCTCTTTTTTTTTCTAATTGATAAATTATTTGTAATGACTCTAACAATTTTTTTAGTAGAATGTGAATTAAATTACATGTCCAACAATTTTAACAACTATAAATAGTTTATTTTCCATATTGCATGTATTGCCCAGTATCTATTGTTACCATAGAAGAAACCCTAGCTGTGTGTGCTAAGTATTGTTTTGTGGTAGTTGCAGGTTGCAGCATATTGCTATCACATAACACTTGATAATATGCA
Source organism: Amphiduros pacificus (assembly GCA_949316495.1). NCBI lineage: Eukaryota > Metazoa > Annelida > Polychaeta > Phyllodocida > Hesionidae > Amphiduros > Amphiduros pacificus. Next base: position 45,988,612 of record OX439000.1, on the reverse strand, counting down.
GTGTGTAAACTATACTTCACTATCACAGAGGTTGAGAAACAAAATTACTGTTCATTAATATAATAAACACTGTAAAACTCTCAACAAAATTAACCTGAGTAAAAATGTTCATATATATGTGGGTTTGAAATTAAAATTTATGATTTATTTTTTTTTGTCTCTGAAGATACTGATCTAATTAGCATACTCATTTATAATGTCAAGATGTTTTATGATGTCAAGAGCTGATTTATCTTATCTTGAATCTTATACTTTGCAGCAACATTCTCCTACTTGCGATATAAGAAATTAACCTACCTCAATAGGATCTGCTAAATTAAATAGATGCTACAACAGAAACTTAACATAGAGTAAATATCACATTATTTAGTACCACAGTAATGTCTAAAAGCCCCAATTTATTTGTAATCTGTAAGCATAGAGCCCACAATATCCATCTTAATTAATCTGCTTCATTTGCTCTGATGTTCAAGAATTTTGTTACAATGTGTACAATGAAATGGATTTGACATTTAATTCCTGTTTACTTCAGGTCAGCCAATCATGAAAGGCCTCATAAAGACAAGTTCATTATGCATATGCATAAGTTATAATCAATAAGAGATTCTATATGGTCACTTTCATAGTGAGACCAAGATTAGTTTAACCTTTTTACACTGCTAAAGGTCTTGTTTTTGGTTGCCGAGATATGGAATGAATAAACAACATTGTTTTGGCCCTCCCCCATGCCTGGGCAAATGTTCGATGACAAAGGATTGTTATTTATATATGTAGCGTAAACAATGGTATTTTCAGGTATTATTCCCACAGGTTATTAGATCTAATATTCATTGCACCTTATCCCACAGTTCTTTGAGAAGCAGATAGTCTTTGAGAGTATATGGCAGTGGCAAACGTTCTACTTGGCATTCAATGTCACAGGTTAGTCTCTGTCTGATGACGGTACGGCAGAGTTGGAGGAGAAGTGGTGGAGAGGTGGCAGAGTTCAGCAGCCAGGACAGCGTGCTCTGGTCCTCCAGTATGGAGCTGTGGATGAGGTTGTTGCTGTGCCAGTACTGTAGCCTGGAGGAGTGGCAACCTGCGGTGACCAGGATGCGGATCAGCTGCTTGTAGCCATTCCTCACCGCCGTGGCCAGCAGGTGCTGGGTCTTACCAGCGATGTGACACTCGCGCCGCACGTCACAGTTCTTGAGAAGCAATATCCTCACGATGTCCACAAAGTTGCGGCGCACTGCAAAGATTAGAGCTGTGTTGCCATTGTTGTCTGGGGCATCGGGGTATGCCCCTCTCTCCAGCATCAACACTATCAGGTCCTTGAAGCCATGTGCTGCTGCAAAGTGGAAGATAGATTTTCCCAGTTCATCCACCTTGTCCATACAGCACCCTGCCTCCACCAACATACGCATGATAGAGTGGAACTGGTGGCGGCCTGAAATCACATATAAAGTATCTTGCAGGTCCAAATTAATTCAATTACATGTTATGTAATACCAAAATATCAGCAGGATTTACGCTACCGACATAAATGTATATGTAAATGTGGACAGATATAGCATAGAACAAGGCAACGTTACTTAATATATGTATCAAATCATTTTCCTTGGAAAAAATTCGAAGTTTAATTTTTGCACTGAAAATGGTATTATCTTTTTTTTCACTTCATATCATCATTTCTTTTGATGTGATAATTATGCTCTTAAGGACTGGATTTGCTGCTGTTTAAACGAATACTTCATTCAGGTATTTATATGTTATTTCAAATAGATGGAAGTAATATATATTCATACCAGCCAGCAGAGCTGGAGTGTTTCCATGTGCGTCCTGTATGTCCATCTCAGTTTGAGACGCTAGAAGGATTCTCACGATCTCAGCATTACCACACTGTGCTGCGGTGTGCAGTGCATTCCTTGAGCCAGTGTTGACAATGTTTGTATCACAGCCTGCCTCCACCAGGACATCAGCAATGCTGTGGTGACCATGCAGAGTGGCATACATGAGGGGCGTGTTTGACCACCGATCCTTGGCGTTGGGGTTGGCTCCGTGGCCCAGGAGGGTACGAACAATGCTGTAGTGACCACATTTCGCTGCATCATGCAGGGCGGTGTGCCCCCACTTGTTCTTAGTGAATATAGAACATTTCCCTGTCCGTAGAAGCAGCTGAACTACCTGTTCCTTTCCACTTTTACTGGCCATTTGCAGTGCAGAGTATCCCTCATAATCCTAGAATATAAGTAATATTTGAATAATTAAAACAACATACACTGGGAAACCTTGTGACATGAAAGATGTAAGTTGATGTGGCTACCTGTACGAGCACTACATGCCTGTAAGTTGGTGTGGCTGCCTGTACAAGCACTACATACCTGTAAGTTGATGTGGCTGCCTGTATGAGCACTACCTACCTGTAAGTTGATGTGGCTGCCTGTACGAGCACTACATGCCTGTAAGTTGGTGTGGCTGCCTGTATGAGCACTACATACCTGTAAGTTTATGTGGCTGCCTGTATGAGCACTACATACCTGTAAGTTTATGTGGCTGCCTGTATGAGAACTATATACCTGTAAGTTGATGTGCCTGCCTGTACGAGCACTACATGCCTGTGAGTTGGTGTGGCTGCCTGTACGAGCACTACATACCTGTAAGTTGATTTGGCTGCCTGTACGAGCACTACATGCCTGTAAGTTGATGTGGCTGCCTGTATGAGCACTACCTACCTGTAAGTTGATGTGGCTGCCTGTACGAGCACTACCTACCTGTAAGTTGATGTGGCTGCCAGCCTGTATGAGCACTACATACCTGTAAGTTGATGTGGCTGCCAGCCTGGATGAGCAGGGTGACAGAGTCTATATCACCACATCTTGCTGCATACATAAGGCCTGATCTCTTCTTGTCGTTGGTCAGGTTGACATCACAGCCATATTTTATGAGCAATTGTACCACACCACAGCTTCGCTCCTTGGCGGCAACAATCAGTGGAGTGTTCCCTCCGTCCACCTGCAGAAGAAATTGGAGCCATATCTATTACTTACCACAGTATCTATTGAAAATTTTATTTCAATCGGGCACTACCACCTTCCTAATACCCCAGTCACATTTGCGCTGATTTCAGCAATGATGCCCAGCCAATGGGTTTTTTTCACAAAATTGGCCGGCAATCCAGGGTGTCATGAGGACACGAGGAGATCATCGGCCATAATTGGGCAAGTTTAAGACATTTTACGGGTCATCAGGAACTATTATCTGCAACATAAAAGTTGCCAGCGTTTCCACAATGTCCCTTCACCAAATATCATCTGAAAGTACACGGCAGGCTCCCACGAGTGTCCTACAGGCATATCTCAAGATTATCTTAGGGCTGGCAGTGGCATTGTACGGTGAAAATAGGATTTTTTTAAAGTTTATTTGTTCCCAGGCAATCGTCAGATAATCCTAAGAGCTCCCTACGATATTCTATAGATACCTGTTTCATTTACCAGACGTCTTTAAGATATCTTACAAATGTCTTGCTAGATGATACAGATGTCTTTATGGTGTCCTAAAGATGTCTAGTGTAGTGTCATCTTGCATTTGCCATGCCACATCTGTGTATAATGTGACCACAGCTATGGCATATCTTAATCGCCCAGGACCCTGTGAAGCCGGCAGATCGTTACTTCCCGGCCGGGACCCAGTACAAATGTGACTGGGGCATTACTTGGCAACTTCCCTTATTTGCAACTTGACAACATCAGCTTGTGTTCCACCTTCACAACAAAGGTATTATTTTTGTGTTGTCACATAAGATAATAACATGAAAGACATCAATATAGATGCATTGATTCCCCTAAAATGTTTAAAATGCACATTTTCCTTGCATAATATAAATGTTTATACCCTAACCTTTGCGATCAAAAGTTATTATATTGTCGCATCATATTTCACCTACATATATTTCTGTGCCATTTGAAAGTGGACAAGTCTTCTGCTAAAATCCAAATCATCCATTGGACACTAAAAAGTCAACAAACTTCGTTTAGCTGACCAGAGATTTTGTACAAACACCTGCTTAGTATAAGTCTTTCTAACAGTGGGGCACCCTAAATTGGGACAATGGAGTGATTTGGCTTACAGACCCGGTTTGTCCATTAATGTTTGTCCAATGGTACAGGCCTAACACCCTGACAGACCACAAAAGAGGTCACATGATTGTATACATGTGGCCACCTGGTGTCAAAAGAGTACAGGCAGTACTTGGCACTTTCATCAAAACACAATAACCATGGCTGATTTTTGCTTGTATCACAGTTTCATGGCCACATATCATTGAAGGATACCCCGAACCTCTGTTGTTTCATGAATGCTTTAAATGATTCCAATTGGGCAAAACTTGCCATTGCTCATATGCATATTGCCTAAAATAATTGATATGTTGCCAACTGTAACTCATAGTATCATGGATGCCTCATATATAAAGAAACCCAGTGCTTTACATATAGCAGTTCCATTGAAGGGGTCAAACGAACAAAGGAAAAGAGGTGACACACACACACACATGCACACAGGACAGACAGATTGATTACTAAGAGGTAATGGAAGATACTGTCCAGTACTTTAATTAATAAGCCTACTTTCAGATCAAAGGGTGGCAACCATACACAATTTTAGTCAATATCTCATTTTACTCTTTATCAAATATTTTACCTTAAAAACATAGTCTTGGCCTTTAAAAAGATAGATACCAAGACAATCAAACTAAATGCATAGGTAGAATCTTTCAAACTCTGATAATGCAATTCTCATTCAATCTCCAGTCTTTGCCAAATATAAAATTACAAATCTATCACAAATAATTGCTGAGACTAATTTGAATCAAATTGACTGGGTTACAATAAGAATGATGATACTCCTATCTCCACTCAGAAAATCATTGTATTCACTAATATTTGAAATAAATATTACTATTTTCTGTGACAATAATGGAGCTTACCTGGATGTTGACATTGGTGCCCTCTGCCAGCAGGAATTCTGCGTGGTCCACACTATTGAGAGCTGCACATTCACAAAGTTTGTCCTCTGGCTTCATATCTTATATTTCATCACAATATCTCTGCAACAAAATATGTGTGTTATTAATATTGGTATGCAACATCTGTCAACAGTTCAAATGCCCATCACACACATCAAATTCACATTTTGGTGTTGTCGTTTATCCTGTGTTTTTTAAATGATCACAGAGACTGCAAATGGTTGCAGACTACGGTCAGACTCTCTGTGTTCTGCTGTGCACCGCACTCCCACCTCCCAGGTTAGCCATATGCTGGGCTACAACACACAGGTATAGATTCCTGCCATGATGAAAGCCTTCTGTCAGCAGGCTACTGTCTAACTTAGGTCTGGGGTATCTAGGTCTATCCCCCTTTGCCCTTCTCCTAAATGCCTCCCTATAACTGATTGCTCTCAGTTTTTCAACATTCTGGTGGCTAGCAATTTGCAACTTCAGAACTCCACATGTCTCATATTTCCCAAGAGTGCTTAGCACTTGTGACATCTTTGCTCAGTTGACATGATGAGATCACTATATCTTTTTACCAAGTATCAGCGTGGGATACATTGCTTTGCACTGTTTGTTGGCATATGCTAACCCTTACTGTGATAATAGAACTGTGGTGGTTTGTGTGTGCCATATGATAATCTTGGTGTATGGATACCACCTGTGATCCCTCAACCTCAGCCTCATCACTCCATCTCCCATCCAAAATGTCACACTGTCCTAAATGTATTTCAATAAAGAAAAACAATATTTTGTTTATCTTGTAATCATGTGTTGTGCTGCTCATTCTCAGTCATTGCTCTGTCTTTCTTTCCCTACTTCTTATTTGTGGCATCTGCCCTACTACTCCTGTGAGACATTATCATGTCACATAAAACTCTTATTTCTCACTTCTCATATGCGACACCTGTCTCTTGTTTCTCACTTTTCATGTGTGTATGACATCTATCTCCCCACTTCTCATGTGTGCCATCTGTTGCTCCCTATTTTTCATGTGCAACATAGGTCTCTCTTTCCCCACTTCTCATGTGTGCCATCTGTTGCTCCCTATTTTTCATGTGCAACATAGGTCTCTCTTTCCCCACTTCTCATGTGTGCCATCTGTTGCTCCCTATTTTTCATGTGCAACATAGGTCTCTCTTTCCCCACTTCTCATGGGTGACATCTGTTGCTCCCTATTTTTCATGTGCAACATAGGTCTCTCTTTCCCTACTTCTCATGTGTGACATCTGTTGCTCCCTATTTTTCATGTGCAACATAGGTCTCTCTTTCCCCACTTCTCATGTGTGACATCTGTTGCTCCCTATTTTTCATGTGCAACATAAGTCTCTCTTTCCCCACTTCTCATGTGTGACATCTGTTGCTCCCTATTTTTCATGTGCAACATAGGTCTCTCTTTCCCCACTTCTCATGTGTGACATCTGTTGCTCCCTATTTTTCATGTGCAACATAGGTCTCTCTTTCCCCACTTCTCATGTGTGCCATCTGTCCTATTTCCCACACCTCATATGTGGCATCTGACTCTTATTCCATCTACTGTGCGACATTTCTCATTCCCCTCTCATGTGAGATATGCCTCTCTTCTTTTACATTCTTCATGTATTAAATTTGTCTCTCTGATGTATTGACAAGTTCAAGCCACTAAAGATGAATTTCAGGCCAGGGATGTGTGGCCAATGATCTGGACCAATAAAATTGAATATTTCTATAATTTCAAGTCATTTTTGTGGCAAATAGACAGTATTCAGAAATCACCAAAATCTGTTTGATGAGATTGTGACCAATCTGTGGAGGGCCCAGACAAGTCTTATATTTAGCATGAGACCATAAGCTATGAGAACCTTCTTAGTGGTGTGTGGATCCATATTTATACAAAACTTTCTGGAGACCACAAATATAGTCAACACCAATTTTAGTGTGGAACCTGTTAATATGATAACTTGGTTTCCATTTTGGACCCGGATCATTATTCCCTGTTCCTTATCTACCTCTCATTTCCCACACTCCTCATGTGACATCTACCTCTCATTTCCCACTCCTCATGTCACATCTACCTCTCATTCCCCACTCTTCATGTGACATCTACCTCTCATTTCCCACTCCTCATGTGACATCTACCTCTCATTCCCCACTCCTCATGTGACATCTACCTCTCATTTCCCACTCCTCATGTGACATCTACCTCTCATTTCCCACTCCTCATGTGACATCTACCTCTCATTCCCCACTCTTCATGTGTGACATCTACCTCTCATTCCCCACTCCTCATGTGACATCTACCTCTCATTTCCCACTCCTCATGTGACATCTACCTCTCATTCCCCACTCTCCATGTGTGACATCTACCTCTCATTCCCCACTCCTCATGTCACATCTACCTCTCATTTCCCACTCCTCATTCATTCTGCAATGTGTTACATTTTCCTCCCTCATTCTCAGGCCTCCTCCATTCTCTAAATATTTACTGCATGCACATATTTAAGTGGTCTCTTCTTGGGCTGGAGAGAATTTTAATAATCTCGGTAAAATTTTGATAATTAAATATTCCTGAATCCAAGTGATAACTAGAAACTCCCTTCTTTGCATACCTAGGAAAATGTGATAGTAGTACCTGGTGTGTGGGTTGATCTAGTGGAACGTACTGTCTCTGTGCAGGCAAACAGGTGTGGCTAAACATAGGAGAGATTCACACTTGTTTAGCAGCCTTGGCTGCTGCTTCTGCATTGTATACCTCACAGTCTAGACTCACCCACATAACCATGGTAAAACACCACCCCGCTTGCATTGCATAAACAATAGACCAAAATTATCAGATACATGGCAATACATGGGATGCTAATTTGCTTTTTATCACTAAAATTAAAGTACTTTTTTTCACAAATGAGAGTGAAGTTTTGATTTTAAAAATAGGACTGTAAGAGTTATGATCGTTGCTAAAGTGCAGTCAAATATCTGAAAAATATATTATCCATTTTTCAAACAGAATACTGTAAACTTTTCCCTTATGTTACTTTGGTCATGGAGATGTAACTTGATTCTCTCTTCTGCTGCTGGAACTGATATAATGATTTAATAAAGCATTAAAGAAATGGGGTTTTCAAGCAGTTTTTCCTTGCATGATATAAATGTTTATACCACAAACTTTGCAATCAAATGTAGGTGTCATCACGAAGTGACTGAAATAACGTTAAAAGTGAGGTAAACCTCAAACAAACAGACAAAATCTTTGCCCTTGTTTTACATTATTTAATTTTTTGTGTTTGTTCCCAGTCTGCATTATTTTGGCCAGCTTTGCATTTATTCTCCTTTGTTTTGCATTTATTCATCCATTTCGCAAACTTGAACCATTATGTTTTTTTCACTGGTACTAATAGGGCACAGTACTTTTGGGATAAGATGAAAACTGTACATGTATATGAGTTTAAAGAAAAGATTTTTGTATTCATTTTCTGAAGTTAAACTTCCAATAATGAAATTATCAAGCACTTTTTAAAAATCTGATTTGCAACAAGTTAGTCATTGTTTGTGGTGTTTGGAAAATAGACAAAACTAGAACATTCATAGCTGCCTCATATGACCCTGTAGCCAGTTAATTTTGAATTTGAACATTTTCACAGTTGTTTGTCACAGTTCAAATTATTTGTCTCTATTATTTATTCTGGAAATGCGATGTTGAAATGTAAACATATGGTGACCACCGTTTTTCACCATTGTTATTATGGATACTTGTAATCATTTGTTAGCTGCTTTCTGGTTGGTTGAAATAACTAGCATTGTCTCCACCACTGCTTGACTGCCATGATTGGTCAGCGAATCAAATGTTCAGGCAGCAATCATAGTATTATTTATAACACTATCTGTAGCTGTCTCAAATGATCCTGTTGCCAGTTAATTCAAACCTTTTTTTCTCAGTTGTATTAATGATTTGTCTGTTATTTATTTCAAGAAAGCCATCTTATGAGATTCTGAAATGTAGACATGTGGTGATCGCTGCTTCCCGCTTGATACTTTTGTTAACTGTTTGTTAGTTGCTCTCTGATTAGTCTAAATAATTTCCATTGTCTCCCATCGTTGTGTCGACTGCCGTGATTGGTCAGAGAACAGGATGTGCATGCTGCGCTCATAGGATTATTATTGAAATAAAAGTTCTTTAAATTCTTAAAGCTTTTATGAAATCAGATTTTCAAGCACAATATAAATGTTTATGGCCTCATCTTTGCAATCAAATTTTATTTCCCATTAAATTTCCCTCACATAAATTTCATAAAGTAGATGAGTCTTCAGCTAAGATCCAAATCATATTTTAGTGAAAAGAACTGCTTAGTAAAGTTTTACTAATTAATAGGGAAATCCAAACTCCATTGATTGTGATATGAGACAAATATCTATCGAGGATTAGAATAAAAACAAGATAGTTTGGGCCACTAAAAGACCAAATATATGGTTGCCCAACTGGGCCACTACAACAGAGCATTCACTGGACCAAACAGACGATCTGGTGGCTCGGGCCACTGGCACAGTGCATATATCAAGGGCTGCCCTTGTTTATTCTGTAATTAATGATCTTTCATCATTTTTTGTAACACGGACGGTTCCTCTTTTGACAATTATTGCAAAATCAGTCTGGGCCGAAAACTTTTCAACTACCCCATCACTGGCATCAGTTTGCAATGATTATTTTATTTTTGTGTTGTTTATTTCTATTTTTGTTTTGTTTATTTTTTTTTTCTTATTTATTTTTTTTTTGTTTATTTTTATTTTTGTTTGTTGTAAGTAATTTTTGTTTTGTTAGTTTAATATTCCCCAATCTTTGTTACATGTGGAGTACCACTTTTTGTTGTTTAGGTGACATTACGCTTCACAAAAAAATTGCATTTAAAAGTCCAAGTGATGACGTCATAGCAACCCACAGTGGGAAACTTCATATGAAGTCAGAAGCACCACTGTTCTGTAGAGCTTCAGATCATTGCCGTCACTCCTAGCTATGATTAGACGGACCCCTTTCACCTTACTGCCTTCCCAATCCGATACATCAGCCGCTAGGTGTCGCCACACGTTTCAGTGAGTCAAATATTGACAGTCTTGTGAAGCTCTCTCCGATTTTCCATTTATTTTGACTAGAATCCACACAATTGAACAAACCTTTTTTGTAACATGGATGGTACCTTTTTGACAATCTTTGCCGATACTATATGTGTAATTCTGTGAACAGTACAATCATTGGGAATGTGTATTCATTTCATGTGGTTTGTGGAGTGTTTGTCTGTGTGCATGTAATAGATTCCAATTTGAGCACACGTATGAATACATTCCTACAACATATAAGCAAAGATAAAGAAGTGCATGATGACAAAAAGTTCAAGATGATAATTCATGTTGCTTGGAAATGCTTTAGCACCTGAGCAATATTAGAGGAAATTACATAATCGGGACTAAAAAAATAAGTTTGTATACATTTGTCCTCAACAATTCATTTATATAACAAATTAAATGTTTTTAAAAGATGAACAAAGATAATTTCATCTACCTCATCAGTTTTCAATGATTATTTCATTGTATTCTGATTGTTGCATTTTCTATTTGAATTTTTTGTATTGTTTGGTGTAATTTGTTTTGTTTGTTAATTTTTTTTCACATTTGGTTACATGTGGAGCACCACTTTATCTTGTTAATTTGTTTAACAATTTCACGAGGAATCTAAATATGTTAGTCTCATGGTGCCATGCACATTATTTGATATCATAAAAGATCTGTAAGCAGGATGGACAATTCTTAGCATATGTAGTGTAACAGATAAAGGGTCATAAAACTAATAACATTTTTGTTTTGTTTGTATTATTTTTTTTATAAATTTGATATCTATCTAATGAGTATATCCCTCAATCCTGACAGAGTTGAGGACACAGGACCAAGTTACATGTTGCAATGTTTGATTTATGGATGTTATTACCCTCAGCCCCTGATGTAATCAGGCTGAGGGTATTGCAGTACTCCTGGCGTGGGTATGTATGTATGTATGTATGTATGTATGTCTGTATGTATGTCTGTATGTATGTCTGTAGCGAACATCCTTGTCATCGCGATAACTCAAGAACAAATGATGGCAGCTTCATGAAACTTGACACACATATGCATCTGGTGAAAACCTCGGACGAGTTCGATGGACGGCGACCTTGACCTATTTTTAAAGGTCACAGGGACAATTATGTGAAATCCCAAGAATCACAATAACTCAAGAACGAATGATGGCAGCTTTATGAGATTTGACACCCATAAGCATCTGGTGAAGACCTCAGAATTGTTTCTATAAAACATAACCTTCACCTACTTTTCAAGGTCACATGGACAATTATTTGAAATCATCCTTGTCATCGCGATAGTACGAGAACAAATGATGGCAGCTTCGTGAAACTTGACACATATAAGCATCTGGTGAAAACCTCGGACGAGTTCGATGGACGGTGACCTTGACCTATTTTTCAAGGTCACGGACAATTATGTGTAATCCCAAGAATCGCAGGAACGAATGATGGCAGCTTTATGAGATTTGACACACACAAGCATCTGGTGAAGACCTCAGACTTCTCTTGATGGAACATGACCTTCACCTACTTTTCAAGGTCACAGGGACAATAATGTGAAATCATCCTTGTCATCGTGATAACTCAAGAACAAATGATGGCAGCTTCATGAAACTTTACACGCATAAGCATCTGTTGAAAACCTCAGACTAGTTCGGTGGACGGCGACCTTGACCTATTTTTCAAGGTCACAGGGACAAATATGTGAAATCCCAAGAATCGCAATAACTCAAGAACGAATGATGGCAGCTTTATGAGATTTGACACACACAAGCATCTGGTGAAGACCTCAGACTTCTCATGGTGGACCATGACCTTCACCTACTTTTCAAGGTCACAGGGACAATTATGTGAAATCATCCTTGTCATCACGATAACTCGAGAACAAATGATGGCAGCTTCATGAAACTTGACACACATAAGCATCTGATGAAAACCTCAGACATTTTTGTATGGAACATGACCTTCACCTACTTTTCAAGGTCACAGTTACAATTATGTGAAATCCCTATCATTGCCATAACTCGAGAACGAATGTTGGCAGCTTTATGAGACTTGACACACATAAGCATCTGGTGAAGACCTCAGACTTCATTTGATGGAACATGACCTTTACCTACTTTTCAAGGTCACAGGGACAATCATGTCAAATCCACGTCATTGCAATAACTTAAGAACAAATAATGGCAGCTTCATGAAAATTGACACACATAAGCATCTTGGAAGTCTTCACATGAGTTTGATGGACGGTGACCTTAACCTGCTTTTCAAGGTCACCTGCCCATCTCAATAATTCTAGAGTAAATGATGACAGTTTCATGATACTTGACACACCTAAGCTATCAAAGGAAGTAGATTTTATGGGTTTTTTTTACCCCTGCATCAATTTGCCTTGGTGCAGTGATGTTTTGTTCACAAATATTGTGTGGAGCGAATGTTGTGCAATGAGTTACCAGGGCTGAGGGTTGATGCATCTCTGATGCCTATGTTTCATGTTACTTCCAAAAAGGATGACATTAAACAAAGGCTACAAAGAACCCCCGACTCAAAGCCTCAGCTATGAAACAATGACAGAAAACCCTTTGATCAGAAAATTTGTCCTCAGATACAAATAATTTTGAAGTGAAATAGTATGAATGCTTATCTCTATCATGCAAATCCTGGTGTGACATGACCAACTTACTTGTCACCTTAGACGGGATTTGTAACACATGTCATATTTTCAGAAAGTTTTTTATGAAGATGTAATGAATAAAAGAATAATTATAAAAGTATTTAGTGTACAAGTTTTGATCTGGCAGACAAAAACAACATTCTCTACAAATTGTGGATTTTATTGTTATCAATTGCATTATTTCATTTGTATGAAAAGTTAAGTGGTGTGGTTATGAAGATATGGGCAAAACTAGTGATTTGAGTTAAATCACATCTCAGTTGATGACTGAAACAAAATCTGCAGCGCCACTTATGAGTGAAGAATAATTGGCCACTTTTGGAATAGGCCGATTGCGGGTTACCATCTTGTTTTTTTTAATGATTAGATTTTAGAGAGTTTTTTGTGCACTTCCGATTGTAATTGTGCAGTTCCGGCGTGTTGTTTTCAATGGGGCAGTATGGCGACCCGCAATCGGCCTATGGAGAAATATGCAAACTCGTAAACAATGTCAATGGCAAAATGATGTTGAGATGAAGAAAAAACAAGTGCTGATTTTTTTAAATCAAGCTCGCTAAATATTGCAAATTCAGCCCTGAACTCAAATAAATGTGAGTGAACAAAGAATTTTTTCTGGGAAGAGTTGCGTTTGATGTGGCAAAGAGAAATTCAAGAGAAATTCGAGTACATGGCTTGTTGAAAATCTGTTGCCAGGATTTGAGTTCTACTTGTGCCCGACCAGTTTTCTGTCGCTACCAATTACCGCTGATTACAGCAGCTAAGCTGGAGAGGACCCTTGTGACCGCTGGCAGACAGTCATCGGCAGACACTTCATTGGCGGAAACTGGTCGCTGATGAGTACCTGAGTCATAACTTAAAGGGATTAAGCAGTGATTTTGAAAATATGTATAAGTATCATAAATTAAGATATTTGCCTTTCATATCTAAATATTGCTTTGGTTGATGCACTCCGATAAATGTTTGTAAAACCTGTTTGAACAGGAGCCTAATTTATAGCTTTTGAAAGCACACTTCTTTCTTGGCGTCATTTTTATGTGAAGTGTGATTATAGAGGCACTGAAAGGTAAAATGACGTCATAAAAGTATGGCAATATGCTTATGACGACATGAAATGTATTGCCCTTTAGATAGTGCCAGAATGACGTCAAACAGTGCTACCCCACTTTGAGCCTCAATTGAGGTCAAACAAAGTTCACGCTACCCATGTTTACCCGTCACGTGCAGCTTATGGCTGAGATCTTTCCTGGGAGTGCAACTTTTATGGCTAAGAGCAACTTATCTTTTTAATCTATCATAATTTCAATTTGTCATGATGTTCCTATGTGGCCAAGCTTTCAATACACCAAATTGTAGAATTGATGCTTATTCCTTTAACATAATGGACAATGCTTGAGTGTTACTTTTTTTCTTGCTGTGAGGAGGGGACTGTAACCAGAGACTTTCTTGCTTGGGGGAGGGGACTGTAACCAGAGACATTCTTGCTTGGGGGAGGGGACTGTAACCAGAGACATTCTTGCTTGGGGGAGGGGACTGTAACCAGAGACATTCTTGCTTGAGGGAGGGGACTGTAACCAGAGACATTTAAAACAGAGATTGGAAACAAGCTGAAGTTCTGATTTATTGCTCAGGTGAACCGATATCATGGCGCCTTGTTTCCAACATGTGGCCATTTGGCCAGCTTCACTGTTTTTTGTACAAAAGGACCAAGTTATCGTCTATGAATCATCATGCTGACATTAAGTGGAAGCAGTAGATTATAAAGGTACTGTTTTATAGCATTTAGATGGAGAACTGTATTGTAATTGTGCAAAAAAACAATTGCGCAATTAAGACCATGTGAGTTGGATGGTGCACCGCACTGACACCTAGTTACAGACCTGCTCTTTCCAATCTCTGTTTAAATATCTCTGCTGTAACTCAGTCAGGGACAATGCATGCTATGTATGAAAACAGTGGATTCCAAGTCATTTTTGAATCATAAATACGTCATTATCACGATTACATTGTAACAAAGTTGCAGCCCAAGAGAATGTTACAAATGACGTCATTGAGCCAGAACAATGGGGACGTCAACGTCCCTCCCATCCATTACCGGTGGTGGACGTTGCCGTCCTTCCCGTCTGTTAGGGGATAATGAGTGATAATGGGCACACTATCCACCAGAGGCACATGCAAACTATTTCCTCTGGCCAACCCAAATCTAGACTATCCCACACTGTCCACCAGAGGCACACGCAAACTATTATAGGTGATTGGTTCACCATGTCGCCCTCTGGAGTTTGAGACTATCCTTGTCCAAATATTATATAACAAAACATCCCGAGTCTGGGAATCTATGTGAGCGGATCCGTCCGCCATCCCCAACTCACTGGTTCCGCTCACACAGATTCCCAGACTCGGGATGTTTAGTTTTTATACCTCAGAAAACTACTGTATTTTTTTTTTAAATGATCCATGAAACAAGATATTTATCATTAAAAACGTTTTATCACTATATTTTTACAATTGTAAACAAAGCGCATGAATACACCACCTTATTTGACCCCGTCACGTGACCCGAAAATAGTGCGTACAGCCATAGACTGGTTGCCGCCCTCTATGTATCCACGATGTTCTTGACACTCGGCGGGGGACCAGTCTAGTACAGCCATCAAAGATGGCCGACGGAAAATAGTTTGCACAGCCTGGATCCGCCAAGACGGATCCGGCATGGTTGTATTCATTGGAAATCTCATCGAGCCACACATCACTGAGGGATAAATTAGGACTGTCAAGGTCCACTAGTTGAAATGGGTTTGTGCAGTGGGCGAATAATGTCACTAATTATTGGAGGATTGCTCTGATTGGGTCAGGGCTTGACATACGCACTGGCCCTGGCCCGGTGGCCCGGGGCCACCAGATCCTCTGTTCGGGCCAGTGAATGCTCTGTTGTAGTGGCCCAGTTGGGCAAACATATTTTTGGTCTTTTAGTGGCCCAAACTATCTTGATTTTATAATTCTAATCCTGGATAGATATCATATCACGATACTCATTTAATTGTGACAAGTATCCCCTGCTCTTTATTGTATCACACATCCTATAATCCTTAGAAACTTCGGGCCACCACTTTGCATGCTCTGATGGCCCAACTGGGCAACCAACATTTTTCTCTTTATGTCAAGGCCTGTTGGGTCAAGTAAATATAGAACAGGGAAACACCAAACAATGACCACATATTTCCAGTGACGTATGACCGGAAATCCGGCCATGGCATATGGGCACCTGCAAGGTGGTTTACTGTCAATATATGGACAGTTATTAGTGTCTCACCCAAATCAGTATTCTTCTCGTCCTACTTTCACTGGCCATGTGCTCCAGAACTGTCAGTCTGGACTTATGTGAAAAAACATGATAACATGCTTTACTGTTGAATGTTAAGTTGCCCTGAGTTTTATTAGATTTCATGTATTTACTTTCAAACATTTCTTGATTTGTTCAATCAAATTTTAAAAGATTAAAGAATTCAAAATATAAACAAAGCAGCCATATTTGTTGTTGTTCCGCCTGATTGCTACCCTGGAAAATGGCTACTCCACTGGAGGAAATAGTTCCGTATTTTATTTCTCTTAAATTCTATTTATCTTTGCAAAAAACTTTATTAGGGCTAACAACCGTCAATTTCGCACATTTTGGTCTTTGTCAATCATTATATTATCCAACAGAACATGGACAGTTGATTATATATGTGCTATAGTGGGGTATATCCATCAGTGACACTTGACATTACTTTATCTTATAAAGCGATATGCGTATGTTATATTCTAACAAGATTTACAAGTCAGAGTCACGTCTTTGCACAAACAACATGAACAACCATAGACTTCGCGCACTGAACTCTCTTCTATGCCGTAAGATGAAAATTAATATATTGATCATCTAACTTACGTATTTGAAGAGCGGAGTTCAAAACCTAAATTTTGAGATGTCAATTATGTAAATTGACCAACAACTGACAGAGCAAGCCCAAATTGTATATTTTTGTAACAAGCTGGTAGTTGCGCACGTGCACATTGTGACGAAATCGGGGCCAATGGGTGCAATTTTCATAACAATTTATTTATACCATTCATATAAACTTTTCTATGCCAAAAAATTCATTGTTCTATTTGTATTATGAATACAAGACAATTTCATAATTATCAGCCAATCCTATGGTTGCGCGAATCCTATGGTTGTTACTGTTTAGCTCTATATAAAGAGTCAAATATATCATATTTTATGAATCTGAATACATCTGAAGAAAAAAAATAAGAAAGACAGTGAGTTACATGAAATTATACCCAAAGCCATCGTCAAAATGGACTTGAAATCCACTGTTTCTAGAGACACCTTGCACTGGCCTTCATATTTAAGCCACGACTCTGTAAGAACTCGACTTCCGGCAACTAACAATCAAACAATCATGTTCCTTTTATATGAACATAAGATGTCAGTCTTGTTTGAAAAAATTTCTTTGTTATTTCTTCATCTCGGCATCGTTTCGCCATTGTTTACGAGTTTGCGCAATCAGGTGAAAGTGGGTCAGTTTATTCACGGGAGTGACAGCAACGATCTGAAGCTCAACAACGTTGTGGTGCGTCTGACGTCATTTGAAGATTCTCCCTTTGCGTTTCCATGACGTCATCACTTGGACTCTCCTAAATGCCATTTCATGTTGTCAGGTTTAATATCGGCTAAAAAACTGAGGAAAAAACGCTACAGATTACCCCCGGATTTGCAATTATAGATATTATGACTGGGAAAGACGATGACATGGATCAGAACTGCAACAGTCAATCGCCGGAAGTCGAGTTTAATTACTGGGGAAACTTCAATATGATGGGAAGTGCGTGGTGTTTCTAGAAACAGTGGATTTCAGGTCCATTTTGCCGATGTCTTTGGGTATAGGTGGGTGGGCAGAGCCAGCTCCAAAAGGCACCTTGTCACAGAGGTGTACAGAGGTGATAGATTCACCAGTTTTCAGAAAGCAATATCAAGAATTCTCATTCTCACCTTTGACCTCAATGACAATGAGTACATATAGCTTTGAGGCTTGGGTGACGGAGTTGTTTTGGTCACTTGAGGTTTCTCGTTGCACTGTACATGCGATTCATGATGACCTGGCTGTGAAGTGTACGTGCGTACAACATTTATGCACGTGTGATTTTTGTCTGAAACGTGACTAAGATGTCAGATGATGTGTTATGTTGGCCGCTCTACTTGTTCCTCACTTGTTCAATCATTTTGATCAACCCATCAGTGTATGCTGATGGCAGCCCCTGTGGCGTGATAAGCGACATAAATGGAACACGAACCAGCTAGCGACGATTGTTGGGTTTGGGCTTGGAATATGACATCAGAGATTCAGATATTCCAACAAAAATATTTAAACACATTTTTGATGAAATTAAGTTACCCCTACTTAACATTATAAACTCGCCATTTTCAAAAGGTGTTTTTCCAGACATCTTAAAAATTGCTAGAGTAAATCCACTGTTCAAAAAAGATGACAAAACTCTATGTGAAAACTATAGACCAATAAGTATTCTTAGCTACATTAGCAAAATAATAGAAACATCAACTGAAACATTAATGAAAAATAGGCTATATTAGTTTTTAACTAAATATGACAGGGGCCCACCACTATATGATATGCAAAAAGAGCCAATATGCACACTTTTCTGGCTGGCAGCTTGTAACTAATGCATTTCATTTCCAGCTGGTATGTTTAGGGGCGATCCATTTGATTTTTGTGGGGTGGGGTGGGACAGCAGTACTGGATGAATAAAAAAATTTTCTTTGGTAGGGCGGATGAATAATTTTTTTTTTCTGGTGTGGGGTGGGTGAATAAATTTTTTTTCTGGTGTGGGGTGGGTGAATAAATTTTTTTTCTAGTTAAGGGGCGATCCATTTGATTTTTGTGGGGTGGGGTGGGACAGCAGTACTGGATGAATAAATTTTTTTTCTTTGGTAGGGTGGATGAATAAATTTTTTTTCTTTGGTAGGGTGAATGAATAAATTTTTTTTCTGGGATGGGGTGGGTGAATAAATTTTTTTTCCAAAATCTCCCACCCCACCCCACAAAAATCAAATGGATCGCCCCTTACCAGCTGGGAACTTTTTTTGTGAACAACATAACACTGAGCTAAAAAAAAATTCCAATATGCATTTTTAGTATTTTCTAGAAGGAAATATTTAAAAAAAATACCAGCCAGCTACACTTTGGGATTTTGGCTGTCAGCTGTTATTTTATACCAGCTGGGAAAGTTACCAGCTCAGAATTTGTATGGAATTAACAGCTGTTAACTTTGTTCATGGATGTTTGTCAATGCCAATTTTTTTTAACAGCTGGTAATGAGCCAATTTCTTTAATAAATAATTAAATGTTAAAAACTTATAATTACAGTAGAAATATCATTAGGCTTGAACAATCTTTGTCAAATAGTGTTCATACAATATAATTTATTTTTTATTTTGCAGTTTTCAATGGCAAAATTGCCAGTTGGTGTCAAAATCTCAATACTTTACCAGCCAGCCAATTAAATTCATCAGTCTGTCAGCTAGGCCATTTTGAAATGTCAAATGTATTTTGAGCCAGCTGATTCATACAAACAAGAAAGTCTTTTTTAAAAAAAAGAATTTGTATACAGTTTACTTTTTGAAAATTATATTTATATTTTCTCATCATTTTGAAGTTGCCGTAAATGTAGAATACAGTGACTGGCAACTGTCTGAAACTGGCAGTTGAAACTCAGACATTTTTAACACAGTTAAACATATAGCATACCTTTCTTTTGTGCATAAAGTTATTAATTTTCATATATTCTACATTTGCCAAAAAATATTCAAATTCTATGTTTATTTATGCAGTTGAGGTGTCCGCCAGTCTGTGACACTGACAGGCAGGTTTGTGATCTGCAGGCCCCTCAGAAGTACATATCGCTCCAAAATTCTGTGTTATAATACCCACTACTAATTGCAATTGAGCTGAATGTTGTGTCTCACATGTTATCTTGTAATTCCACTGTCTTTCAAAATGTTAAAAGTGTTTATTTGTTTTCACTGCACAAGTGATTTGCCGGAAGCCATGATGACTAAGGTAGTTAATATCACAGGTTGCCAGAGAGTGAAAGTCCCCAGCCCCTCTCTGTCTCAGTCTTATATATTAACTATTAACATATATATAAAAGTAGTGATGGAAGTAGAAGTTGTTGTAAATGTAGACTACACTGACTGGAATATATTCTACGTTTGAAAAATTTCAATTCTATGTTTATTTATGCAGTTGAGATGTCCGCCAGTCTGGTCTGTGACACTGACAGCCAGGTCTGAGATCTGCAGGCCCCTCAGAAGAACATATGCTCCAAAATTATGTTATAATACCCACCACTAATTGCACTTGAGCTGAATGTTGTGTCTCACATGTCATCTTGTAATTCCACTGTCTTTCAAAATGTTAAATGTGTTTATTTGTTTTCATGCACAAGAGAAAGTCCCAACCACTCTCTTAGCATGCTTAGTATTAACCATAGAGAAAGTACAAGACAAGTAACCTGTTATAATTTATTCCGCTGATAAATGCTGAAAATGTTAAAAGAATGATGTGACAGTTCAAAACATACGCTTTAAAGTCATATGAATTACATTGATGGCGGATAGTGGCGGATAGTGGCGGATAGGTGAAAATTGAGTGCAAAGTTGCACCTTTCTATGGCTCTTGGTTCAGTTTCTGACAGGCATTTGACTGCTTGACCAATGGGATGGTTATGTTAATGCTTATGTAGGTCATAAAGCTGCCAGCAACCCACAGGGAGCTTATCTGTAAACCAATTTAGAGCAATTTGTGTCATTGTGAGTCAGTTGTCAGATTGTTTTCACAGCAGTTGTGAGCAACGCACCCTGTACCTTTGAAGTATGTTTGGATGTCCCTCTATCTATTTTTTCTCTATGGTATTAACCTATATAAAAGTAAGTGATATCGCTCTGGCTGCCTGTCTAGAGACATGTGTGACCTACTTCCTAAACCTTAACCCTGTATCTACCCCACTGGCTACACATGTGGGCTGTGTGACGATTAACACATTGTTCCTTGTCGCCTCCGTTTGCTTAAGTGTACTAGGTCTCTCAGAACAGAGCCTTTCCTATGACATAGACTTCATTCTTGGCTTAAGGCCCTGTATACTAAAAAAGGTTTCCAGCTGGTAAACATACCAGCTGGAAAAAAAATGCATTAGTTACAAGCTGCCAGCCACTGAGAAAAGTGTGCATATTGGCTCTTTTTCGCTCGCGTTTGTTTTGCCTTTAGGGCTAGATGTTCGAGGTTTTGACTGATTAAGCTGTTAGTCTATGGAGCATACCCCGATTATCGGTCCATGGCAGCCATGTTTTGCCTCAAAATTTCTGCTTTCGCCATCAGATAGCGCTTTTGTTTGAGAAGTGATTTGTGAGTGCGTGGCAGAGTACAAAGATTTTCGTGGATTTTGCCCAAGGATTTTGCTTTGGGTTTTTTTGGCCTTGGGATTTTGCAAACTTACGCGAGCTTGATTTTTTTAAATCAACACTTGTTGTATATCATATAGTGGTGGGCCCCTGCTTGGAGGATTGAGATGCATCCCAGTCAAAACGGGTATTGGGGGTTCCCCCGGGGGGGGGGGGGGGGGGGGGGTACTCTCATGATTTTAACCCGCAGAGGCTGGGACGGAACTGAAAACCCCAGAGCCTGAATTAGGGAACTATTCTAATATTATTGGTACCCTGATTTAGGACTAGCTGAAATTTGGTACCCTGATTTAGGACATCTATACATCTATATGAATTTTTGATACCCTCATTTAGGGATGATGCAGAAGGAGGAGATTTGGAAAAGGGGATTGTGATCCCTGTTTTAGGGAGAAATTTGAAAAACAGTACCCTGTTTTAGGGAAAATGATAAAATATCTTAACCCGGATGGAACTGAAAACCCCAGAGCCTGATTTAGGGAAATATTCTATCATTATTGGTACCCTGACTTAGGACAAGCTGAATTTTTTATATCCTCATTTAGGGATGATGCAGAAGGGGGAGATTTGGAAAGGGGGATTGTGATCCCTGTTTTAGGGAGAAATTTGAAAAATAGTACCCTGTTTTAGGGGAAATGATGAAATATCTTAACCTGTTTTAGGGAAAATATCAGCGAAAAGGACCCTATTTAGCCCAGCTTCCCCGGTAACGCTGACTATGAGAGTACCCCCCCCCCCCCCCCCCCGGGGGGGGGGGGGTTCCACTGGTTTTGAATCTATAAACCTGACAAAGCACTCGTGTATCATGTATTTCATCGTATATTCTTCTTAACCGACATAAAACAAATATATCGAAGAACATATATATCATTGTGAACTGAGCATGCTGAGTTCTGGACGAAGATACACAAAAAATGCCAAAAAGGACAGATGGCCATGAAGTCAAGCAAATGTAACCAGTCAGGCCCCATTGGGGGCAATGTAACCCAGATGTCTACGTTTACAATTTACTCGAAAAATATATGAGTGCGATTTTATGTATCTTGTTGTTTTAGTTTTTTGTTTTTGTTTTGTTTGTTTGTTTTTTTTGTACCATAGACAGTCTGTCGACAGTGGATCTCAAAAGAGTGTATCTGTGATCATACGCGTGCACATGCGCAAATTACATACGAACACTCCAGAGTGCAGGAGAAGGTTTTGCAGAAATTGACAAACTCGGATGACACTTATCGTAATAACAGTTAATATTCTTGGCTTTCTTTTGATGGTTATATAACAATCGGTAAAATATATCTTGACTTTATTTATTTATTTATTTATTTATTTATTTATTTATTTATTTATTTATTTATTTATTTATTTATTTATTTATTTATTTATTTATTTATTTATTTATTTATTTATTTATTTATTTATTTATTTATTTATTTATTTATTTATTTATTTATTTATTTATTTATTTATTTATTTATTTATTTATTTATTTATTTATTTATTTATTTATTTATTTATTTATTTATTTATTTATTTATTTATCTATTTATTTATTTATTTATCTATTTATTTATTTATTCATTCATTCATTCATTCACCCACCCACTCATTCATTCTCCCCCGAGAAGGGTATTTGACCCTAACGACATTTACTAACCCTTCACACTGCACTCAATCCCAGTTCTTATCAGATGAATAATCAAAATAAATGTAATTATCACAATACATATCAGTGCTGGTCGCGTTTCGCTTACGATAAAACGCGCACAATCGAAGGTACACAAACTGGCCTGCAAATGGGCATGCGTTCAGACTCAAGGTGGCACGTGGCCAAGCACTTCTGTTTTTATCAATGATTATGTAATCCATCAAAAGTCAAGCACATGCAATTGTTTATTGTTCGCAAATACGGTAGTAATTTTATGAGCCAAAATTGTCTGTATAACTGACTTCATCTTGTTCCAGAGACATTTAGCACATATCTCTGCTTGTTCTCACAATTTCAGACATATTTAAATCATTTCAGTAAGTTTATTTTTTCCAAAATTATTAATATGAAACATTTACAACATCTTACTTTAATGTTCACAAATATGGAAGTCATTTTCGGAAAAAATATGGCATCATTGATAATTCAAAATTGAGCTATTGGGCTTTTCTCTTTAAATATGTAAGTCTGATGATCGATATATTAATTTTCACCTGAAGCAGGGGATAAATGTCACGTGATATAATCTTGATATAATTGTCTTGTGCTCGGTAGGAACCATGGCGCAACTTCTTAAAGTAGGAATTTGCGCAAAACGTAGGAATTGCCTTTTCATAGATTGAAGTTATGTTAATCACTGAAATGATTTCATATTTGTATTTCAAGAAGTGTTGTTGGACTTAACGAATGCTATTGGCATTAACCCTGAGAGCAATAATAGTTATATTGCTCTCAGATTAAACATGTTAAACGATATGAGCGCTGGTTACAATTGCAAATTATGATTGACTACTAATAACTTTTAGTAGAAATATGACATCTTTAAAATAAGAAATGTTGAATGTACTTTATTTGCACAAAAATGTACAAGCATTTTTTTTTTTTGGAAATTTTTTGTCATGTATCGTAAAAGTACACTTATAGCCCCATACACAGTCTTTCTATACCTTACTGCTAATCATACATTCACATCTGCACAAATAAAGTAATAAAATTTATTTATTATATCTATTTTAGGCACATAACCAACAACTGCGCATGCTTATGTTTTATACTAGCTATCACCCAAAACTCTTCACCCATGTTCTTGACATTTAGATTCAAGCCATCAATACTGCCTAAACAATACTACACAAGTCTGGTATTGGTTAAGGTCCATCCCTGGCCCCTTAAGTTGCCTGGTCAGGCTGACCATAGACCATCAGACCCCCTGTGATCACAGCTGTCAATCAACGGTAGCTGGGGCCCTTTTAGGTGTTTAATTGAGACTGCGTTGCATTATATTGTTGTTACCAAACGTTACATATTATGGACACATACATTTTCATGAATATAAAAGTCATGCGAAGAAGATGTAATCATCTCTTTAAAAAGAGCTTTTTGTAAGGCATTGACTGATAACAGTGGTGACAATGTTTACAAATTCCAGTCGCATATGTATATGTACTAAGATCACTTTTTGCCTCACACCACTATATACAAGCATAATTAACTTACTAACTTAAAAGAACCTGGAATACTGAGGTTTGTTATCGTGAAGATATGAATACAAGTGAAGTCGGCCCCGCCGTGGGTAGGTGAACTCGGCCCCAAGAGAAGGCGGCCCCAGTCACTCTGTACCGGCTCAAAACTCATGAAATCTCCTTCGAGAAGGCTATTTGACCCTAAGGGCATTAACTAACCGTAGGGACCCTCAGTAGCCGTTAATTTTCTTCCGGTAACTTGATATTCTAGTCACCTAAATGTGGGGGCCGACTTCTCCTAGGGGCCGACTTCTCTCGGGGGCCGACTTCACTTAGGGGCCGACTTCACTTGTTACCATTGATGCCAAACTTTGATGATTCCTACTTATATGCACAATGTAGGAAATTCCTACTTTGTTCTGCGCAATATAAGAATAATTCCTACCAAATGCGCGAAATTGACGATCGTTAGGCTACATGTACATAAAAAGCATGGAAAGATCAAAAGAAGGTTGCCGAAACTGCTCAAAATTCAATTCTTGCTACACGCTAAAAACCCCTGGACGGGCTCCGTTCCTAGCCTGGCTTGGCAACGATTTCGTCTGGAGGTTGGGATTGGGAAGGCCTGTATAATTATAATAGTGTGTGTGTGTGGGCGCACGTACTATAAAATGTTGACATTTACCTCCATTGTGAAACTGAAAATGGCGCTACGATTTGGCAGACTGGTTGTGTTACATTTTCGTCATACATATCATCCACATAAACATAGGAAGTGCATGCCCGTTCTTGCCAGTCTCGGTAATGTAAACAACTTCAGTTTGGGGGCTGTAAACAGCCATCAGAGGCGTGAACACCGTGAACGTGCGTCAGCCTCAGGTTCAGGGACGAACATTTGGCCTGGCATCCTGGTTGCAGCAGGTGTTGGTGCAGTGGGTAAGTTGATGACAAGGATTTTGAATTGCTCCAATTTGTGGTTTTCGATAGATAGGGGATATTGGAAGCCATATATTTAAAGACATCAGCAAAATGGGTTTAAAAATCGTATTTTGTTGACTGTACTTGACTGTACTACGAGTAATACGGGGCGATGCCAATTTGTTGTTCAGCTGTCAATTTCATAGATGGAGACGAGTAGAACAATATATATGTATTCATTGCAGCTGTCGACAGTAGAACTTACTGGAAGTTAATAGAACCATGGAGTAAATAGTCTATTTAGTCCATGATAGAACCACTAGTGCTGAAATATGGAATTCAAGGAAGAGTTAACTTATAATTAAAAAATAAAATGTGCAAATTATGAGAAATGTGTTCCACACAGTGTTTTGTTTCACCAGTAGATTTTGCCAGATTTACCAATGTGCTTATTATAAATTTTATGATGATACGCTGTCGCACAGGAATTTGCACGCTTGGTTCACTGAACACAAATCTGCCAGTGTAATAGTTTCATAACACTGCACGCCAGGGCCATTGAACTCAAACCTCTGCAATATTTCACTATGATAATGTCTTGCACCCAGTAGGAATCGTGTCCCAGTAGGAATTCCTACATTGTGCAACTGCCCAAAGTAGGAATTCCTACTTTGCGCAAATAAGTAGGAATATTAAGATGTATATCAATAACTGAGATGACTGGATGTGGCCAATATAATTACAATGTTTATCAGTTTTCTATTAAACTTTACATTTAAAAAAATAACAGACACTTCCTCTGGCTTAATTGGACATAATTGGCATTAAAGAATATGGGAATATGGTTACAAATTTGGAAATACGACATTTTTGGAAATAGAAATGTTGATTGTCATTTTATTTTGACTAAAAATGTACAACCTTTTTTTTCTAAATATTTCTATCATAATTATACGTTTACAAGCCCATACCCAGATATCTACCTATTTGCCAATCAGAAATGTACATATGCACTGATAAATTCATATTTTTTATGCACACAACTAATATCAGTGCATGCTCATATCATCATTATTATTATAACAGTCCTATGTTCATATTGCCTGAACCTCCTTATTCTTGTTCCTGGCATTTGGATTCTTGACTTTGATATTCCTACTTATTTGCACAATGTAGGAATTCCTACTTTGTCCTGCACAATGTAGGAATTATTCCTACATTGTGCAAGATTCCTACTTTGCGCATGACAATAACACTGCTTCTCCATTATAGAGAAAGTATTTATGGAGAAACAGCCCCACTTTAATCCAATTAACGACCAATTAACCCAGCTAGCAATGTGACATGTGACTTCTTTGTTCTGTATGATAGTTGCCAACAAGCAGCAAGTTTGCTGTGTTTGTTTTTCTTAATTAGCAGAAAGCCTTGGTGACCCTCATGACCTACTTATGCAAATAGAGTCTATTGCCAGTATTGGGGTCAACAAAAATACTGAAAATGCATATTGGAAAAAAATGTTTTCAGACGAGTGATATGTTGTTCACAACATTCTATAACATACTCTGCCTAAGTTTCACATCTCTATCTCAATAATTTTATTACAAAAATGAATACCATAAAATGTCATTTCATGACTTGAAAGTTTTAACCCCTAAAGGACTAGCTTCTCTAAATTTTGTTGGTTGGCAGGACTTACCAATTTTTGTCTGGACTAGTGTATCTACATACTAAATTAATATAGTTTATAACCATGGTTATTCAATATGCTTAATAAAGTTCTGGGGTCAAAAGTTAATGATTAAGGCAGTCTGACGTCATTATCATTATTACATTGCAATAAGTTGCAGTCCTTCAGAATGTTACAAATGACGTCATCAAGTCAGAACAATGGGGACGTCAACTGTCCTTCCCGTCCTTTAGGGGTTAATGAAAAAGGAACTCTTTTTGACAGTTGAGCTTTTTTCCCGTCCTTTTTTGAAAATGTTCCATTTTGGGGAAAAAGAAAGTAGTTCCTCAGAAAATCTGCCACCAGAGGACACTCACTACCAACACCCATAAATACACTTAACATTATGTCATAAATTATATTATATGAACACCATTTGACAAAGATTGTTCAAGCCTAATGATATTTCTACTGTAATTATAAGTTTTTAACATATAAATATTTATTAAAGAAATTGGCTCATTACCAGCTGTTAAAATAAATTTGGCATTGACAAACATCCACAAACAAAGTTAACAGCTGTTAATTCCATACAAATTCTGAGCTGGTAAAAAATAACAGCCGACAGCCAAAATCTCAAAGTGTAGTTGGCTGGTATTTTTTTTAATATTTCCTTTAAAGGGTTTTCAAAGATTTCTGCAAATATGGAAAGGCTTTTTCATGACCTTGAAAATAGATTTTTAAATTCAAGGGATTTCAAGGACAGTAATAAGCTTGATAATGGATGTGCCAATTATATAAAGGTGTTGTGGAAGATGCTGTAAAAAAAGTAGTATTGATATTAGCAAACTTATATAAGGCATATAAGTTTGTATATGTAGATTATAGTCAACATGGTAACATGTAGCTCATGGTATTGGAACATTATGTAATAATAATATTGCAAAAAATAACTTTTTATCCGCGGAGAAGTAATAATTTTAACAGTTTTATTGAAAATGAACAGAAAAGGCAGTACGACAATCCATAATGTAGCTTTATTGCAGGTTTCACCAGGGTCATCCAAGATGTGAAACCTACAATTACTCATTTTTTATGAAAATGAAGAAAAAAGGGCAGTTCAATCCCTAATACAGCTTTATTCCAGGTTTTGCCAGGGTCAGTATGACAGTAAAACCTGGAATTACTTATTTTTTAGTGAATGAAGAGGGAAATGCATTACAATCAATCATAAAATTCCAGGTTTAATGAAAATGATGACAATAAGCTATAAAAAGACCTGTAATGGCCTGAGAGTTACTTTAACACCTTTCAGAAAATCAGAGTAGGTCAGGATATGGATTAATGTAAACAATCGTTGTGCCTTTCTTGTAAGATGACAACTTCACTCTTCAGTATCTATATCAATCTTGACGTACTTTGGCCTGTTGCCACAAGTGCCTGAAATATTTATTAACCAACTGAACCAGAAGCTTACCATATTTACTGAAGAACAAACATTTCTTGTTCCAAATATTAGCTAAGACTTATTAAACATTAAGATCATGCACAGATAAGTCTGTACTGAATTTTAGGATGGTGCTAAATTTTATTTACCACAAATTTGTTCTAAATATTGGACCTTTGACGCCTCCTAAGTACCCTAAAAAACAGGACTTCTCTATCATATCAGTCCTTGCCATCAATGATAAAACAGTGCATACAGGATCGATCGCAAGTCATGACATGTTCATAAAAGTCTGAACTGATTGAGGACAGACTGAATAACCATTGATACAAATTGTTATTGTTTATGTCTCAGTCAGCCCGGGTCATGACCTGAGTTTATTAATGGAGAGAAATAACAAAATAATCCTTTTCAACACAGGTTCTGAATGATGCCTGATTTTAGCTCTACAGAGTACATTAGAACTGTAATTTAAAGGAATCTTGATATTAGGATTTAAAACAAAGTACAATGAATCATATATATATATATATATATATATATATATATATATATATATATATATATATATATATATATATATATATATATATATATATATATATATATATATATATATATATATATATATATATATATATATATATATATATATATATATATATATATATATATATATATATATATATATATATATATATATTTTGAACACTAGTAATCAAAAGGGGGGTGGGCCGTCTGTAGGCGAAAATTGCTGTAAAAATAAATCCTTATTTTATCATGCTCTGATGCTCATATGGGCTAAAATATGTCCTCAAGAATCTTGGTTCTTTTTATGGGGAATCCCTATATATATGCCTGCTAGAAACTTACACCATTCATTCTGATATTACAGTTTCTGCTACAACAGAAACCTCTAAAAACTCAATTTTCATGGGCGAGGGTGTTTTTTTTAAATTTTAGACTAAAAATTAAGACCTATATATATATGATTCATGATTTATTATTTGGCAACATACAGTGCCAAATAGTCTTCATATAGATGCCTACTATCATGCCACAAAGCAGATTCCCAATGCTTACAAATTTTGAGATGTTGATCCTTGAACTTTGATATTTAATAAAAACCCACAGTTTTCAGCTACTGAAATGTTAATGTGGGCAGCCTCTCAGGGTGTCCAAATTTTGACTGCAATAACTTAAGATATAGCAGAATAACATATAACAAATTTGGAGGGGTTAAATTCTCCAAAACAGAACTATTCAAGGATAAAAAATTGCTTTTCCACATTTGTTTTTGTGAGATTATACCATTAAATTGTGCTTAGGATGACCATTGCCATCTATATTTTAGTTTAAAAAGTTGGCATAGTAACAACACACCATTCCATTGCAAAATAACAAGAAGCCTATTTTAGAAGAGGAAAGGAAAATCTAAAGCCAGATGAAATGATCATGATGATAGTACTATTGGATTTTGCCCAATATTATAGTTTTTATTACAAGTGCAAGACTCTATTCAAGGGCACCAGAGACATTTAAAACAGAGATTGGAAACAACCTGAAGTTCTGCATTATCACTAAGGTGATCCGATCTTGTGGTGGCGCCACCGTCGCCACTTCCTGTTTCCCACATGTGGCCATTTGGCCAGCCTGTTTTTCTTTTTACAAATGGACCACATTAATTGGATGCAGTAGAATATAAAGGTTCTATTTTATAGCATTAAGATGGAGAACTGTATTGTAATTTGTGCGAAACCGATTGCACGAGACCATGTAAGAGTTTGATGGTGCACCGCACTGACACCTAGTGGCATGCCTGCTCTTTCTAATCTCTGTTTAAGTATCTCTGCGGGCACCACAAGAACAATTCAATGGCAACTGTGCACCCTTACTGCCTATATTTTATTCATAATGGAAAACTTACCAGTGAGTCTGTCTGTGTCATCATATATATATACTCCAAAATAGGACGACCCTGTGTATGTTATTTTGCTTGAAAAGGCCAATTTCCGATTATAGGACGAGTTGGTTTTTCTCGAGACATCAGCAATGCTATCATTCAAGTTAGGCAGCCATTTTAAAAGTAAAACATAAATACGTAGTGTCAGGGATCCATCATTGTGCAATATATTAATGCTTCCACTTTTCAAAATGGCGACCTCGTGTTGCATATGCATGTTTAAGCATTGTTAAACTCACATTTTCTCCGACTTGTGCATAATTTCCACTTATTAGATGAATGCTGACTACTGTTCCTACATGGTAGAATATTTCTATGTCTATTATAAGATGAAGATTTTAATTTTATCATTTTGTAAGCTTCTGAAGAGGGGACAAGACATATGGAATATGTACAATTTTTAATAAGGAATTAGAGAGCCCCGAAAGGCTTAAAGCTTTACATCTCCAGTCATATTTTATTTGTGGCAAAATTTATAGAAAACTTGCTCATTTTAAAATTTGAAATAATAACCTCTCTGGATTTTAGATATGTGCTAAGACATATATTGAATTGTCTTTATACCAAATTTGAACATTCTATCGCTGCCCACATTCACTTTTCAGGGCTTAAGTACATCATCATTTTAACATTTTGTAAATATATACAGTTTTTGTCAATTCATTATGTGCATAATGTGTTGTATTTGTACCCTAATATTCAAATATACATATCTTTGTATATGATAGTTTGTAAGATTAAAGTCAAACCAATTTAATACTGTATTTGAAAGACATTTTTTGCCCCTGATAATTTGAATTTAAGCAAAAAATGTATCTGATCACTGATATTTTGGTGCATTTCTCTCCTTTAAACGATTACCTGTCATCGCTTTAACTATATTTTTATGTAGACTTATACCCACAAAGTCATAACCAAGAGTTTCAAGCTGTGAATACTGTTTGAAATCACATTTTAGATAATATTCATACTATCAATGCATAAAATATCACTTTCCCAGGAAAATCGGAGAGGTCACCTGCAACCCCATTGGGACGGTTGACACGGAATCATTATATACACACACACATACACACACATATTTTTTTTTTCTCACTAATATACAGTGTTTTACATGATCAGCAGCAGCACTGTGGACCTGCCCTGAACAGTTTACCCTACTGACCAAGATTTTGCCATAACATATTTTTAATGAAAGGGATGGCACAAAGATATATTTTTATTATTTGATTAAGTCAAATTATAGAAATGAAAAATATTAGTCAGTTACGACTTGTCACTTGTTCAGAGGCAGGAAATTAAATTGTCTCAGAAAAGCATTGATTAGTTTTGTATAAATCTGAATGGAAATATATGATTATCATGTGCATAGGGAGGTAGAGATACTAATGCGAGTGGTTCCTTGTATACATGTGCCTTCCACCAATCTGCATATATAAGTAGCACATAGTTAAAAGCATAAAGCTGTGTAATTGATGGACTCTTGCACATTTCCATGTTCAAGCTAGCCTTAAAAACCAGAAGATTGCACAACCATACAAGTGTGCATGTGTTTGCAACTGATATTTGATTTTTCAGGAGAAGGGGTGAAAATGATATTGGTAATATTAATACTACATAAGCAGTAATATTCATTATATGTGTATTGTCAAAGTATCTGGGTTTCCTTCTACATAATAACATGCTCACCTGTTTTTATGTCTCACCAGAAAGTGGTACACGTGACTTTCTACATATGTGCAATCAGCAAAGTGCAGACATTCTTATATTGGACAATGTTAACATTTGTTAATATTTTGTCACCATATCATTTCATTTCACATAGAGTTAGACATCTATTACACCTTCCTTGTGTTCTGTTAGATATGTTTAGTATTAGTTTCAGCAATGTATGTTATTAAAAAAATTCCACCAGAAATAAAGAAAACATCCTTATAACATCATCTAGACATTTCAGAATTCTCACACATTTATTCTCCTGGCCTTCAGTTGGTGAGTCTTGAATGATTATTAACCAGTCAGAATCTGTAAAATTTTGACTTGCAAGATTTTATTATGGTGAACACACTTTCACTTTCTGTCTTCTCCAGCAAGTCAATCATAACTTTATATATATTTTTTAAATGTATAATCAATACATCTCTAGACATGAGATTCATAAAATTTTACAAGTCTACCGGTAATTAATTTGTTCAGTTTCAAAGATGGTTACATTTGCATGGAGATCCACTATGGGTATGAGAGTAAGGCAAATAATGACCAAATATGATCTCACACAGAGAGAAGTGCATTCCACATCTATGTATGTTATTAAACACTCTTGTAAAGATAAATGGTTAGTAAATGTAAGAAATGAGCATAAGGTAATTGTACGTTATTGTAGAGATGATAGAAATGAAATGATAGGATACTCAGAACAAATAATGAATGTCAATGAGTGTAATATTGTCATCACATTTGTAGCAGCAAGATAGTAATATAGGATCTAACAGTGATGCACTATGTGCAATGAATATACAGTATCAGTTGAATTGTTAATTGAGCATGACCTATTTATTTATATTTATTTTATTTAATATTTATTTACTTTGGCTCATAGTAATATGCATATAATTAAAGTAAGAATGAAGATAATGATAATGATAACACTCCATGTAATAAAAGTTATCCAAGCAAGGAGTGTGCTTATAAAAAGGGGGGTTATTCATTTGTGTCTTGTTCAAATAGGTTTTGCAGAGGCTAATTTCAATTTATCAATGAAAAATTAATTAATTATCTATATATAGATTTTTTCAGAACTACTACATGATACCTTTCAGGTGAAAATTCATGTTTGACATATCTTTTAAGTGGATATCTTTTAAGTGGGATATCTTTTAAGTGGATATTTTATGTTGCAGGTGCAGGTTGGTACTTTAAGCAGCGACACAGCAGGATACTCTGTGCAGAGGCAGTTCAGAGCAAACAGCTTGATGCCAAGTATGGCGAGCCCATCAACGGTCTACCTGTATACCGCAAGAAAGACATCAATGCTCACAATAACGCCAACACTGGAATATGGGTAACATACCGT
The DNA here is from genome assembly GCA_949316495.1 of Amphiduros pacificus. Classification (NCBI taxonomy): domain Eukaryota; kingdom Metazoa; phylum Annelida; class Polychaeta; order Phyllodocida; family Hesionidae; genus Amphiduros; species Amphiduros pacificus. Next base: position 45,955,078 of record OX439000.1, on the reverse strand, counting down.
CATGGGGTATATGATATTACGAACTGGGTACAGGCCCACCCAGGGGGTACCAAGATACTGCTGGCAGCTGGAAAGCAGTTGGAACCATTTTTTAACACCTATGCTGTACACAAGGCCGAGCATGTGATGGAAATGATGGAGGAGCTGCGCATTGGAAACCTCCACCCAGATGACATGAAAGAGGACATCAACCGGAGTCTGGATGACCCCTACAGGCTGGACCCCATACGTCATCCTGCACTGGTTGTCAACTCAGAGAAACCCTTCAACGCTGAGACTCCTCCGTCACTTCTGCCCGATAGCTATCTCACCCCCAATGAGCTATTCTTTGTCCGCAATCATTTACCTGTTCCCAACATAGACATCAAGCAGTATAAGTTAGAGATCAGTGGCAAGGGCATCAAGAAACCCATCAATTTTACTGTAGAACAGCTGAAGAAACAGTTTAAAGTGCATAGCGTGATGAGTGCGGTGCAGTGCACAGGGAACCGCCGGACAGAGATGGCAAAGGAGAAGGCGGTGAAGGGACTGTCATGGACAACGTGTGCCATCAGCAATGCCGAGTGGACCGGGGTGAAGCTGTGCGATGTGCTGGAGTTTGCCGGAGTGAAGGAGGAGGACATTGGGCATGTGATATTTCAGGGTCTGGATAAGGACATGGAAAAAGTGCCGTATGAGGCATCCATCCCAGCCGCTACGGCATGCGATCCTCGTAAAGATGTCCTCCTCGTGTTTGAGATGAATGGCGAAACCTTGCCTCCAGATCATGGGTATCCAGTGCGAGTTATGGTTCCAGGAGTCGCTGGTGCACGCCATGTCAAATGGTTGTCTAAAGTCATAGTGAGCAAGGAGGAAAGCACAAGTCATTGGCAGCAAAATGACTACAAAAGTTTTAACCCATCAGTTAATTGGGACACTGTGGATTTCAGCAAGTCTGTGGCTATCCAGGAGTACCCCATCCAGTCTGCAATATGTGAACCAGCAGAGGGAGCCACTCTTGAAGATAGTGAAGAGGTCTGTGTCAAAGGATATGCTTGGTCCGGAGGTGGACGAGGTATTATTCGTGTGGATGTTTCTATTGATGGTGGTGCCACCTGGGTAGATGCAAAGTTGCATAGTGTTGAGCAGCCCCTACATCGGCAATATGGCTGGTCCCTGTGGGAGACTACAGTGCCAATACCTAAAGGCACCCGCAAGCTTGACATCATCTGCAAGGCTCTGGACACCTCACACAATGTGCAGCCCGAGACTGCACGAGGAATCTGGAACCTCCGAGGACTCATACACAATGCTTGGCATCATGTGCATGTGGATGTTCCAGAGGAATAAACTTCATATTTACATTAACACATTAGCAAATATCTGCATTATTCAGCTGTATATATATAACAAATCACCTTATTTTATCATAACAGCTGTAGATAACAAATTCGGCTGAATATAACAAATCACCTTATTTTATCATAACAGCTGTAGATAACAAATCTCCTCATTTTATCATTACAGCTGATATAATAAACCTCCTCATTTTATCATTTCAGTTGTATTTAACAAATCTCATTATATCAGAATTTAAAAGAAAGGTTAGAAAAAAGGAGTGACTTACTGCCTGTTTTGATTGCTGAAAACAATATGTGTAATGATGAAACTAAAAGGCAACATAGAGCATTTTATAAAATATTCAGCTGAAGATAACAGAATGTAAATCTTCTTGCAATGAACAATTTTTAAACAAGTCAGCATGGTGATCCATAAAACCCAAAGGGAATTTTAGCTTCCAAAGACTATTTTTATAGTTATGATAAGATTTACAGTGACATTGCCATATGGGTTGTACCAACTGGAAATCATAGGATTTATTTTAGGGGCAAATTGATATTTTAAAGGTCCAGTGGATGGTTTGCATCATTAATATTTTTAAACAATACAAGTATTGGAAGAGTTACCATTCTGATACTCTTAAGTTAATTTGTTATTAAAATCGCCTGGCTTTGATGAATTCAAAAATGGAATGACATTGGATGAGAAAGGAGAAAGTAACTGCATTCAATTATTCCATTAGGATTTATTTATTAGAATTAATTTCAACAATTTAGATGGTATATATATATATATATATATATATATATATATATATATATATATATATATATATATATATATATATATATATATATATATATATATATATATATGTATGTTTTGGTGAAAAAATACTTTGACTTTGATAATACCATATGTTAACAGACATTTACAAGACAAATTATTATAATACACTAATAATTATTGTAAAACCTAAATTTGAAGATGATATTTTTTTAGGAGTTAAGATTGAAAGGTTATTAGGAATATGATGGTTCTGTTGTCACCACAGTTTTATATATTTGTCAAACTTATTAAAGTTTGTTAACATGTAGATACATAAAATGTACCACATGCAAAGATATTAAAGGTATTAAATATTAAACCTGTAAATTTGTCTATAAAGAGCATATCTATATATGAAAATCATGATATATTGAAGCTAGGTAATAAGATGAGTTGGAATAAGAAGAAGAAGTTGTACTCTTAGCAGAGATCTGTCTCAGCCATCAGCTGCATGTGACGGGTAAACATGGGTAGCGTGAACTTTCTTTGACCTCAGATGAGGCTCAAAGCAGGGTAGCACTGTTTGACATCATTCTGGCACTATCCAAAGGACAATACATTTCATGACGTCATAGCCATATTTTACTCTAATGACGTCATTTTACCTTTCAGTGCCTCTATGAAAACACTCCATGTAAAAATGACGCCAAAAAAGAAGTGTGCTTTCATAAAGGGTAATAAATTAGGGTCTTGTTAAAATAGAATTAACAGGAAAACGGGGATGCATCAATAAAAAAGAAAATAAACATCAAAGACAATTACATTTTTCACCAATATGTGAATTTTCAACGATTTTTGCAAAATTGGTGCTTAATTCCTTTAAATTTCTTTAGGGAACACTAGTCTGTTTTGAGGCACTAGCCTGTTTGTAAGATTTGCATTTCATAGCCCTCACTTTTCTCATATGAGACGACTCATGCTGATAACAGGAGACCCTAAATAACTGCCTGATCAGAAAGTTTAATATATTTTTTTATGCTCCCACCCCATGAATTCATTTTTTATATACAAAGAACATACAAGGTATGGATAGCTTGCTGTCATTCCAGAAATGCCCTTTCTTCTTTTTTTTAATTATTGGATTTTAGGTTTTTTGTGCAGTTCCAGTATGTTTTCATCATGACAGTTAAGAAAGGCAACCAACCATTAGTCTATTACAAACTAGCATTTAGAATTAAATTTGTCCCATTACTTAACCCAATATATGCGCCAATCGTCACATACAGCAAAGTGCTTAAAAAGCTTGGTAAATCAACTAATTTTGTCTGAAATCTGTTTGGTCAACCCCAAACATCATGTGGGCACCATATTGGTTTGAAAAGAATGGTGACAGCATTGACTTCTATCACCAGATGTCATTGCATACTATCCACCAGGTGTCACATTTAGTCAATTAAAGTTCATTGCCCAGAGGACAGCCATGCCCCCTAGTTACAAAATTTTATTTCCTGCTAAAAACCTGAAGAAGAAATTATATAACTCACAAATAAGACATACTTATGATATCTAGAAAAATATTATGGGTTATACAATACCAAAAGTGTATAAACATATCCGCTAATGTCCCATTGTGGGATAAATTGTCCCATTACTTTTTGACACAATGGGGACATTGTCTCATATACTAATCTTTCTTTCCCGATCACTGGTGGTAAACAATGATACTGATTCAGGATTTGATTAGTCAGTTTTTTTTTACAATAATTTTTTTTCTTCTGATTGGCTGGTACAATTAATATATCCTTGCCACCAGGAAATGATGATCATAAATTCAGAAAATTGAAGACAGTAAAAATATTTAAGTACATAAAATCTTTGCATATCTTATATTTCCTCATATGAATGATATTGGAAAAGCTAATTCATATTTAGACCCCCCCCCCTTCAACCAAGATACCTATGTTCCAGAAATTCATATCTTGAAAATCACCCCATTACCATGTGATAAACTGCCCCAGAAATTCCATTCTTGAAAAATGTCTCAAACACATCATTAGCTGAACAAGAAATTCATATTTTATTGAACACTTTTTAACCACACCATAAACCTGAGAAATGCAGGACTTGAAAATCATGTTTAAACCATGTTTAGACATGAGACCTAGCCAATTTTGTTTTCTCGTTTGAGGCCATTCTCCATATTTTTAGCTATGCTGACTATGTTAGATAAAAAGTTATGGACAAATTGAAGATGTAACATGCATTTTGATTAGTCAAAATTATCATATGCTCCCATTTACTGTGGGAAAGGATTTAAACGATGAAGCATTTTACAAAAAAAGCAATGATTAGCATAGCTCTTAGGCCTGTGGTCAAAGTTTTTCACAACCAAATAATATCTCCATATTTTTTCCCCAGATGCATACTCACTTACCGATATATCTTTGCTTATCTGTATATAATTAATTAAGAAATTTTATGATTCTTTATTTAAACTTATTATCATTTGATACAACTGTTTCCAGCAATTTTTCATTACTGCAGATTACACATGCAGTGATTGGGAAGGAAAAATTGGTAAATGCACCAATGTCACAAAGTAATAGGAAAATTTGTCTCACAATAGGACATTACCGTAATTCACACATTTTGGATATGCATTTGTATCTTAAATATTATATCTTAAAAATGTCTATATCTTAAAGGGATTAAGCACCAATTCTACAATTCGGTGAAATTGAAAGCTTAGCCACATATGAACATCATGACAAATTAAAATTATAATAGAGTAATAATATAAGTTACTATAAGACATAAGAGTTGCACTCCCAGCACAGGTCTGTCTGAGCCATAAGCTGCACGTGACAGGTAAACACGGGTAGCGTGAACTTAGTTTGACCTCAATTGAGGCTCAAAGCAGGGTAGCACTGTTAGACGTCATTTTGGTACTATTCAAAGGACAATACATTTCATGACGTCATAAGCATATTGCCTTACTCTTATGACGTCATTTTACCTTTCAGTGCCTCTATGGTCACACTCCACATAAAAATAACGCCAAGAAAGAAGTGTGCTCTCATAAAGGGGCAATAGATTAGGGTCTTGTTAAAATAGAATTAACAGGCAAACATGGGGATGCATAAATAAAATAGAAAATAGACAACAAAATAAACATCATTTATCACCAATATGTGAATTTTAAACGTTTTTTTTCAAAATTGTTGCTTAATCCCTTTAAGTAACAAAAATTAAGTAATAAATCATTTATAAGGGGAAATATCACCAACAAAAAATCTGTTTAAACTGGAGGAAAATGTTAAGACTTCTCAAACATCCTGGCATTGTTATCATATTATGTTCTAATTTCATCATGTTTTTTTCGTATATTACTCACCTTCAACATTTCATGTAATATGTGTCAAAGTGCTAACTAAATTGTGTCAAAGTGATCACTTAATTATGTTAAACTCATCACAAGTGACTTCTAACTGCATTAGGATTTACTCCCATATTTATCCCAAACTCCACCTGGTGTACAATGTGCAAGTGACACCTGGTGGTGAATACATTTGCTGTATATCAAGACTTTGTGTTCTCCAATCATGACGTGTACTCCCCTTAAATAAGAGAAATCAAGCACTTTCTCAACCAACATTCGGCCATCTTGATTTCTGTTATGAGTGAACTCATTGAGTACATATTAACACATTAACTCCCTATGAAATTAACATCCTACCGAACTACTTTCCATATGACTTCTCCAGAAAAATGTGCACCACTCCAGTAACTGATTTTCTTTGGCTAATTTCAATTCTCTGTTTTATGTTTTCGAGTTAAATATATAAAATGTGTATGAACATTATATGACACACCTCATATTCAATATAAATTATTACATGCTAACCTTATATACCTACCTACAGAGAATCAACTAGAAAATGGTTAGATTTAAATGAGAGATGAGTTATAGATATCTGTTTCTTTTTATCGATTTGCATTACTATTGATATCATCTTAGACAAACATATTTTTGGAAAATTTTACTCTATACATTTAATTTAGGCTGTTGTGTGAAATAACGGAATATCCCTTTATAAAAATAACTTGATCAAGTGATAAAGATGTTGACTATTTGTGTGATTTACCAGTGAGAAGGTCAAATCATACTAATCAACATGGCTCAGTGGGTAAGACATCTGTCTCACATGCTTATGGTCTGGGGTTCGATTCCCACCGGGAACAATATATTTTTTTTTTATTCATGCTGAAACTGAAATCTTCATTTTGAAGTTTTATTTTCGCAACATGCACATCAGAACATATAGAATTGAAACATTTTTTATTTTGATAGAAATTATAAAAAATTATAACGATACAATAAACAAAGGTGAAATCTTCAAAGGTGAAATCTTCATGTCGGGTCTTTTTAGAGCAGAATGAAAGTCAGAAAACATAAAATGTGTTTTTCTTTTGTTTTTTCTTTTGTTTTTTCTTTTGTTTTTTCTTTTGTTTTTTCTTTTGTTTTTTCTTTTGTTTTTTTTTTGGCAAATGGAGAAAATACAAAAAAATAAAATAAAATGTCTTTATTAGCAAAGAAATGGAACAATTTCAATTTTCATACAATGCTGTGACTCCAAGTTTTCCACAGTACTGACAAAGGGTGATAAATGGCTCAGTGGTTAAGATGTCTGTCTTCTATGCTGAAGGTCCAGGGTTCGAATCCTGGTTGGGAAAAGTATTATTTTCATGCTGAAGGTGAAATCTTAATATCTGTTTGAGTGATATGTACTACAGGAAACATAAATTGATTTGTCTATTGCAAATGCAGAAGAATATAAAATAATAGAAATGATTTGATACCCCCCAAAAAATGAAATCTTTATATTGGAGTTCTTATTGAGCAATTTGCATATCAGAAAAATATAATTTTTATTATTTTATTTTGAAAACATAGACAATATTTTAGCAATATGCATGTCAGAACATATAGAATCGAATATGTTTTTTGCCAACATAGAAAATATAAAAAAATAGTAGTTATATGCAGAAAACAAATATGAAATCTTCATATTCCAATTTTATTTCAGTTTAGAAAAAAATGAATTATAACATGGATCCAATTTCAAGAATTTATCATAGACTTTAAACTTCGAGTAAGTTGATCAAGAGGCCAACCTTGAGCATCTCTGAATGAATCCAGTGCGATGCAATAGTTCCCAATGTTTCAGCATTATTATGTGTCTCACAGGTCTGATGATATGCTTTGACCTTTTCTCATGGCAGGATTGCTCACTCAACATTTCGCCTGGATCCACATTTAAAAATAAACATGGACTGTACCTATCTAAGGTGTTGTTACAATTCATCAACACTTAAAACATACCTGCAAACAATGCTCATTCTTAAATACATTCAATCAGATTGGTATATTATATATTCCAAAACAATTTTCAAGATCTTCAAAATGTGTAGTTGTCAATATTTGACCATATCAGTCACTGACAGGATGGAAATCAACAGGTCACATGTCACCTGTATGTGCATTTCTCTGTTGTCCAGTGAGATCAGCCAACAATGCATGTACTCATATGTGCAAAGATCACCTCTTGGAAATGGTGTCGATACCTCTAAAATAGTTCTCTAGTTTCACAGTTGTTTAAACACTACTAACAATATAGAATTAGAATTTCTATATTTGAAATAAATTCAAATATTGCAATCATTATTTTAATTGTCAAATAAAACCACAATTTGAATAAGAAACATGTGTAGTAATAATGCTCAGATGTGTGTACAGTGATTTGCCCACTATTTTTGACATGTGAAAGTGACTACACACCCACTAATCTGAGTACTAATCTCAGTAAGCAAGTGTTCCCAGCAGGACGCCAGCTCATATTTTTAATCTCTAACTATGGTACCCTTACCTGAGACTTTCCTCTTTTTGTCAGGTATGTTGGCTTAAGGGAAAAACACGTAATGATTATTCATTATCCACAAGTGCCTTCGGCTGGGAAAGCGTGCTGTCTCTCTCTGTTGTGGCTATCTCTCACTTATGCAGCTGTCTCTCACTGCTATAACTGTCTCTCACTGTTGTAATTATATCTCACCTATGCAGCTGTCTCTCCCTTGTACAACTATCTCTTACTGATGCAGCTGTCTCACATATATGCAGCTATCTCTCACTTATGCAGCTATCTATCTCTGCTGTAACTGTCTCTCGCTGTTGTTCTGTTGTTATTATCTCTCACTTATGCAGCTGTCTCTCCCTTGCACAGCTATCTCTCTGATGCAGCTGTCTCTTACATGTGCAGGTATCTCACTTATGTAACTTTCTCATTTGTGCAGCTATCTCTCACTGCTGTACCTATCTCTCACTGCTGTAACTATCTCTCACTTTGCAGTCATCTCACTTATGTAGCTGTCTCTCATTTATGCAGCTATCTCTCCCTGTTGTAACTGCCTCACTATTGCAGCTATCTCTCAATATTGCAACTATTGTAACTATTTCTCACTTGTTGAAACTATCTCTCACTTTTTCATGTCTCAATGCAGCTATCTCTCAATTATGCAGCTATCTCTCAATTATGCAGCTATCTCTTATTCATGCAGCTATCTCTTATTCATACAGCTATATCTTATTTATGCAGCTATCTCTTATTTATGCAGTTATCTCTTATTTATTTAGCTATCTCTTATTTATGCAGTTATCTCTTATTTGTGCAGCTATTTTACATGTCTCAATGCAGCTATCTCTCAGTTATGCAGCCATCTCTTATTTATGCAGCCATCTCTTATTTATGCAGCCATCTCTTATTTATGCAGCTATCTCTTATTTATGCAGTTATCTCTTATTTATTTAGCTATCTCTTATTTATGCAGTTATCTCTTATTTGTGCAGCTATTTTACATGTCTCAATGCAGCTATCTCTCAGTTATGCAGCCATCTCTTATTTATGCAGCCATCTCTTATTTATGCAGCCATCTCTTATTTATGCAGCTATCTCTTATTCATGCAGTTATCTCTTATTTATGCAGTTATCTCTTATTTATGCAGCTATCTCTTATTTATGCAGTTATCTCTTATTTGTGCAGCTATTTTTCATGTCTCAATGCAGCTATCTCTCAGTTATGCAGCTATCTCTTATTTATGAAGCATTTGGAACAATTGCATTGCACTGGATATATTCATACATGCTCAAGGTTGGCCTCATATTAAACTTACTCGAAGTTTAAAATCCATGATAAAATTTTGATATTGGCTTCATGCTGTAGTTTCTTCTGAGCTCAAATAAAATCAGAATTAGAAGATTTCATATTTGTGTTCTGCATAAAGTTAATATTTTTTATGTTTGCAAAAAAAAAAATATTTATATTCTTCTGATATACAAATTGCTCAATAAGAACTCCAATATACTGATTTCATCTTTTTATTATATTTTTTTTTTTTTGGGGGGGGGGGGGTTGTATCAAGTCATTTCTATTATTTTATATTCTTCATTTGCATTCGACACTCAATTTATGTTTTCTTAAGTGCATATCGCTCAAATAGAACCCCAATATGAAGATTTCACCTTCAGCATGAAAATAATACTTTTCCCAACCAGGATTGAAACCCTGGACCTTTAGCATTGGAGACAGACATATTAACCACTGAGCCACTCTTGCAGCACTGTGCCATTTTTGTTTACTGCAAAGACATTTTATTTTATATTTTTTTTGTATTTTTGTATCTCCATTTGCAAAAAAAAATACAAAAAACAAACAAAAACTAACACATTCTATGTGCTTTGACTTTCATATTGCTCAAAAAAGATCCCAACATGAAGATGTCACCTTTGTTTATTGTATAGCCATTATTTCTTATAATTTATATCAAAACAAAAATTGTTTCATTCTGTATGTTCTGATGTGCATATTGCTAAAATAAAACTTCAAAATGAAGATTTCAGTTTCAGCATGAAAAATAAAAATAAAAAATTGTTCCCACTGGGAATTGAACCCCAGACCTTTAGCATAGGAGAGAGAGCCATGTTGAATAGTATGATTTGACCTCCTCACAAATAGTCAACATCTTTATCACGTTATCAAGTTACATTACAAAGGGATATTCAGTAATTTCACACAGGAGTCTCAAGTTAAATTTTCCAAAAATATGTTTGTCTAAGATGATATCGATTCAATAGTATTGCAAATAGATTAAAAGAAACATATCTATAACCCATCTTCCATTTAAATCTAACCATTTTCTAGTTATTTTTCTGAAGGTATGTATATAAAGTTAACATGTAATTATTTATACTGAATATAAGGTGTGTCATATAATGTCCAGACACATTTTAAATATTTAATTCGAACTCATAAATCTCAAATGACAAATCTCACAAAGACCTAATTTCCCAATTCTTAATGCAGCCTCCAATAAGAACTAAACCTAATTTTGTGAATGTAAGACGCAAAAGGACGTCTCACTGCAAAGCTCCTTTTTGTCCGACTGATGAGACCACCTACATTCAAAATCCCTCAATGCTTTTACTTTCAAAACCTTTATTTTTTAAGGATCTCAGCAGCAAATCTCTCCCGTCTCCTGAACATGCTGAATGGATGATAATAGTCAATCTCTGAAATCGATTGTTTGTTTGGGGTTTTACATCACTTCCACATTATTTTATTCATTTCGTGATGAGACCTACTTGTAGCAGATGGAGTGCTGACCTCACTGAGTTGTCATGACATGACAACCCACCCGGTCACAGATTTACATGCACAAGGTCCTGGCAAGGACAACGGGTTAAGTCTTTAGGAACGGACATCATCTCGTGTGAAAATGTGTCATGAATTCAATCTCGACATGGCTGGGGACCGAACCCACGACTTTTGGATCACCACAGAGGAACTGATGCTACAAGCCAACCAGGTCCACTGATGTCACACCGATGGTCAAATTATTCAAGTGTTGCAAGGTAGATCTTACTTTATGGAGCAAGGCATTCTAGAAATTAAAGCATCTGTGTTTTGAGTTTTCAATCATGCATCGCATCAGTGAAGCATTCGGATACACTATTTTGTCTTTAATATGCATACATGTGTCAAAGGTTTTCAGGTTTATCTGACTGCCTGTATATTTCTAATAAGGATGATTGGTAATTATTAAGCCATTCATATTACGAGAACGTGATAATATCAGACTCCCAAAGATGTGAATAGATAACTCTTATCCAAAGGATGGTCTGCATGGGAATGGATGTTATGTGACTAATATCTATTCTTACTGTAAAGCAAACATATTTTCCGCTGGAGTAATTCCCATATTGAAGATACTAAAATAATAAAAATCGGTATGATGGAAAACGCCTTGTGGCAGGTTTAGCTTTAATTTGTATCATTTATCTATGCATATGAAAATTGGTTTGAAGAAAAACCCTTTCCAAATATAGTTGTGTATAATTTGCGTAGTTTACAGTAGATGCTGCATATCTGATAATACAGCATCAACATGTGATATTCTCACACCTAATTGATATGGGTATGTGTATAAATACACAAGTTTCTGGACTTGAGAGGGTATGAACTGTACGCTCATCATGTTGTCATTCACAATATTCCTTACAGCCATTGCTCTTGTAGCAGGTAGGTCACCATTATATGTTCTATTTCTAGAATAGCTTTAATGAGATCCAGTCTACAGGTCTAGTGTGGAGACTGTAGACTGTATTGGTGTATCTGATCAAATGTAAAACCCATTGATCAAAATTTACTAGTTATTTGATTTGTGATTTAATGATGAATAAATATTTACTTGAATGATTGTATTTGAATGCTTTCAGCCAAGTCTCAATCTGGAAAGGTTGTAGGTGGACAAGAAGCCACTCCCCATTCCTACCCTCATCAGGTAAAATCCTTTCCATTATCATTATCAATTTGCATATAAAATATATTTGAAAATATAAGTATTGCTATTCAAGTGTTCATACACCTGTGTATATTTTTGGGAGGGGAAAATGCTGTATACCATGTGTGATGCGTTTGTTACAGATTTCCCTGCAAACATGGTGGGGATTTCACTTCTGTGGTGGCAGCATCGTGAACAGAGAATGGATCCTCACTGCTGCCCACTGTGTCCAATATGAGTATGTCTATAATATTGTACTAAATTTCATGTGAACATTTTCTTCAATATCTTGAGAAAAGCAATAATTATTTCCGAGATTTGGTCACTGTGATATTGATGCAAGCATATCATCAGAGAATATTCAAATATTGTCAAGATACCAGCTATATCTTATAGAACTCTGATATGATTTATTTCATCATATATGGCCTTCTAATACAATGCTTGTAATAATATAGTGAGATGAAATGGACATTTATGTAGAAAATGAACTTGGGTCTTCTCCACAATATACTCTCATTCTAGATCAGTAAAGAATAAGTGGTAACATTTGTTTTTAATTGGAACATTAAATACAAATGAATTCATTGCAATAATGTCATCGCCTGTTTCAGTGATCCTGATGATGTTGTTGTTGTGGTGGGAGAGCATGATCTCACTGTCACTGAGAGCACTGAGAAAGTGGTGGATGTCAGCCTCATCATTGTTAACAATGACTACAACAGCTTTGATCTCAGGTAAAGCAATATTGGAAATTATTCATGTTTGCCAATTTCTACTATTGTATGAACTCTTACATTTTCTTGACTGAGCTCTACTCTCTCTCACCCACAGAATGCAGCCATTGCATGGAAAAGGCTCAAAGGGCATAGATCCATTCTAATTTTTTTATCATAATTCACATATTGTGGACATCTGTTTCAGCATGGACTTTGCTCTGCTTAAGTTGAGTGAGCCTCTCGACTTCAACTATGCCGTGGACTCCATCTCTATTCCTTTCTCAGACATGGACTCTGGCAGTGCTGTCACCACTGGATGGGGATCAAGTAAGCAGACAACTTCATGACCTTCTTTTTAAACACAACTAGTAAATTTGTCATTCCTGTACATGTGTGTTTTATTGTCTCAACCATACCGTGTTAAAATGAGAGCAACATTATTTTTTCAGCTGATGGAAACATGGATGATGATGTACTCAATGAGGGATTTGTTGACCTGATTGATAACGATCTGTGCAACAGTTACTACCAGCTTGCTGGCCTTTCAATCACTGATGACATGCTGTGTGCTGGTACTCTGCCCAACTTTGATAAAACTGATGCCTGCCAGGGTGACTCTGGTATGACATTTACGTTAATTTCTCTGATAAATGAATTTCAGATTAAGCTTGGCTTGATGGCGATTAAATCATATGTTTGAAGTAGTGATGTAATGTTGTTGTCTTAACACAAATATATGATGTAGGTATATGTCTACATGTTATTTATATTTGTTGCAGGTGGCCCTCTACAGTCTGGCAGCTATGTGGTTGGTGTTGTGTCATGGGGTATTGGATGTGGATCTGGCTTTCCTGGTGTCTATTCTCGCGTCTATTATGCCCGTGGATGGATTAACGGCATTATCTAAATATTGGTTTAATTTTGAGAAAATGATCTTAATGTCTATTTGTACATAAAATATATGTCTAAATAAAAATGAACACTATATACTTTTTGATTGATTGATCTCAAAATATATTACCATGTCATTACATACATTTTGTACACATATGTAAATGAAATTTACAGCTCTTCAATTTCTATACCATGTCAAACAGAGGTAGTACCTCTGCCTCCAAAACCCTCTGATTATGTTATGTTATATATATACAAGAAATATGAAAATCCCCAGACTGTTAATGAATATGCAGAAAGGCACATCATCAGATCAATAGGTATCTTCAAATACAAATAAGGTTTATCAACATGCTGACACCACTTGGGTTTAGACAGAGTTAGGAAGGTTATTTAGAAAAACAAATGTCACTTATTGGTAACATTGTAGTGCATTATTTAGCTGTCTGATTGAAGGCGAGTATGAATACAAAAAAAAGAAGTGCAATCATTGAACATTGTTCAATCCAGGTAATCTAATGATGCTATGAATATTCATGATCTGCGGTCAGTAATGGCCTCAAGTCATGGCTTTGCAGACAGAGTGTAGTATAACAATCGTAACTCTGTGAGCAGAGCAGCCAGCAGCAGGCATGCGCTGATCCAGCGATGCTGCAGAGATATACATGTACTAGTGGATATAAATAAACGCCCAGTTGTGTGGCTGGGAGCAGTATGGCAACAACACTCTTGCTTTCCTCTCTCCTGGCTGCTAGGTAACATCATGACAACCACACCTCTCACAATGCTAAGGAGACCCCCAAACAACCCGATATAACAAGAGGTAGACAGAGATCAATTCCTGTTATTAGGCAGAGTAGTTTTCTATCAATATCACAGAAAATTTCTGCATATGGCACCTCAGTCCAACTAACCGTTTTTTCTATGTTGTGAGCATGTTATTTTTTGGTGCTATGCACATTATAACCTGATGCATGGAGGTAAATCTGTGAACACCAGGTAAAGTTGTCATCACATTGTGATACAATGTTGTGAGCACATGCTCAGGATGTTGTGAGTATGATGTGAGGACGTTCTGAGCACACTGTAAACTAACATTGAAAGGAGGTAAATCTGTGAACACCAGATTATGTTTTGAACATGTGATAAAACATCAGGATGTGCTTAGCATGTTACAAGCACATGCAACATATACATTCAGCTGAGAACAAATTTGGCTATCTATCGGACAAATCTAGTTACTCAGTTGGGGTTGTTGGGACAACCTCCTCTAGCATATCAACTAGCATATTATGCTGATTTGTTGACATCATCTGAAATTATATGGATATATAATGCAGTTGATAATAACAATAAACTCAAAATCACAAAAAAACATGATCGTTTATTTTGTTTTATTCATTCAGAACGCATTGCATGTTTTTCCCTTAAGCTAACATACCTGACAAAAAGAGGAAAGTCTCAGGTTAGGGTACCAGCAGTAAAGATTACAAATATGAGCTGGCGTCCTGCTGGGAACACTTGCTTGCTGAGATTAGTACTCAGATTAGTAGGGTGTGTGGTCACTTTCACATGTCAAATATAGTGGGCAAATCACTGAACACACATCTGAGCATTTTTATTACTCATGTTTCTTTTATAAAATTGTGATTTTATTTGACAATTAAAATAATGATTGCAGTATTTGAAAGTTCTAATTCTATATTGTTAATAGTGTTTAAACAACTTTGAAACTAGAGAACTATTTTAGAGGCATTGACACCATTTCCAGGAGGGGATCTTTGCACATATGAGTACATGCATTGTTGGCTGATCTCACTGGACAACAGAGAAATGCACATACAGGTGACATGTGACCTGTTGATTTTTATCCTGTCAGTGACTTATATGGTCAAATATTGACAATTCCACATTTTGAAGATCTTGAATATTGTTTTGGAATATATAATATACCAATCTGATTGAATGTATTTAAGAATGAGCATTGTTTGCACGTATGTTTTAAGGGTTGATGAATTGTAACAACACCTTGGATAGGTACAGTCCATGTTTATTTTTAAATGTGGATCCAGGCTATATGTTGAGTGAGCAATCTTGCCATGAGAAAAGGTCAAAGCATATAATCAGACCTGTGAGACACATGATAATGCTGAAACACTTGGATCTATTGCATTGCACTGGATATATTCATAGATGCTCAAGGTTGGCTTCATGATCCACTTACTCGAAGTTTAAAGTCTATGATAAAATCTTGAAATTGGATGCATGTTATAATTCTTTTTTTTGTCTGAACTAAAATATAATTGGAATATGAAGATTTCATATTCGTTTTCTGCATAAAGTTACTATTTTATATATTTTCTATGTTGGCAAAAACATATTCAATTCCATATGTTCTGACATGCATATTGCTCAAATATTACCCCAGTATGAAGATTTTATATTTGTTTACTATATAAAGTCAGTATTATTCATATTGTCTATGTTTGCGAGTACATATCATTCAAACAGAACCCAATATTAAGATGTCACCTTCAGCATGAAAATAATACTTTTCACAACCAGGATTCAAACCCTGGACCTTTAGCATAGAAGACAGATATCTTAACCATTGAGCGATGTATTGTTACCCATGGTTTGTGAGTATCCGTCATTGGGGGACATGGACGGGGGATCGATACTCTACTTTATTCTACTCGCTGGCTGTGAGGCGGGGCACGGAACATAGCAACCCTATCTACCCATATGAAGTATGAGGCAATAAGGACTGCAGACACAGGATATACACTGCACAATAGTTACCTTTATTCGGTGCTGTGAATCCTTGTCTGGCTAGGCCGGCATGGCAATGAGCGAGGCATATGAACTACCCAAATGCATGATACTTATAGAGTCCTGAGAATACATAAAACACCCAAGTCTATGCGGTCACGATGCTGAGAGTCGTCGATCTTTCGAGGCAAGTGTACGCTGGAACTCTGCTTCTCTGCTCTCCGAGGATCCAACAGTTGGGGGCCCTTTTAAAGGATCGTTGAGCATCATGTGTGTGGGGTTTGCCTGCATGGCTTCCTTTAGCGACACTGAGTTTCACATGGACTCGTCTTGCCTGCGTGGCTTCCTTTTGCGTCACGGAGTTTCACATGGGCTCGTCTGCCTGCACGTGACCTCTTATGCCCGGTGAGTCATCTCTCGGTCGGGTGATTAAGGCGATGCATCAAGCTGCACTTGTTGACTTCACGCGGTACACAATATCTATGCATGATGTTCTGCCAGAGACCCTGATTGTCCATGATTGTCTATATATATTCTTAAGAGTCTCTGGGTAGGTAATCTATATCCTACACTCGGTCCCCCTTCGACTAAACACGTCCGCGTGTTTCAGACGAGAGTATATAACTATATATGAAAAATTCTCACTTTGCCAATTGCCAATGCCATATGCCAAACCTAGACCAGACGTACAGAAACTAATTCACAAAATCAAAGTACTATGGACGTAGTGTACATCGAGATAAAGAACTACGCACATAGGTGAAAAACTTTTTTACAACAAATCACAACAATTTAATACAATAAAATACACCAAAGGAGTGGTTAAAGAAAACATCACAACATTTACAACCATAGGGGAATGTATACTGAATTACAGCTTATAGATCTAAAATACATTGAATTGTAAAAATGATAAAATGTCAAATCGAAATGAAGTAAACCAGTATGTCAATCAGGAACAAGGTATTACAAAATATTACAAGACATTACAAGATTAATCAGGAATAATTTGGTCAATTCATTGCTTATCGAACTCCATTAATGAAGCACAAAAACTTAAATACTAAAGGTAACAGGTTCGAACAAATCCAGGTAATTTATGAGGTGGGGGAAGCACGATTATCTGATGAACTAGGAGCAATATAAATTACAACAATTAGGAAAGATTAAAATGTAACCACTTATACAACAATTAGATACGGAATGCATGAGTTAAGCTGTACGCAGCAAATAGAAATGGAATGAAACGTTTTAATCAGGTCACAACAGGTAAGCATGGGAAATTAGTATTAAACCAATGACAACAGATAAATACAGAATAGACTTATATAATAGTAAATCATAACAATACTAGGAAAACAAGGAGGTGCCAACGTGGTAAGAAATATTCCACAACCATAAATTAACTCTGGTAGTAGTAAATGTTATTGAAAATTAATTCAGGGGAAACACATCCAAAATGAGCCATATATCATGAAAATTTACCAGAAAACAGAAATGGTGAATCCCACAGAAACATTCATCGTAAGTTATAGGTAGTCACATCCGAAAAGGATGGACGGATGAAGGCACAAGAACCCAACATAAAATATGTAAGTTACAACTCCAAGTGTTCGAAGCATTGTCATGACATGACAACCCACCCGGTCACAGATTTACATGCACAAGGTCCTGGCAAGGACAACGGGTTAAGTCTTTAGGAACGGACATGAAAATGTGTTATGAATTTAATCTCGACATGGCTGGGGACCGAACCCACGACTTTTGGATCACCACAGAGGAACTGATGCTACAAGCCAACCAGGTCCACTGATGTCACACCGATGGTCAAATTATTCAAGTGTTGCAAGGTAGATCTTACTTTATGGAGCAAGGCATTCTAGAAATTAAAGCATCTGTGTTTTGAGTTTTCAATCATGCATCGCATCAGTGAAGCATTCGGATTCACTATTTTGTCGTTAATATGCATACATGTGTCAAAGGTTTTCAGGTTTATCTGACTGCCTGTATATTTCTAATAAGGATGATTGGTAATTATTAAGCCATTCATATTACGAGAACGTGATAATATCAGACTCCCAAAGGATGGTCAGCATGGGAATGGATGTTATGTGACTAATATCTATTTTTACTGTAAAGCAAACATATTTTCCGCTGGAGTAATTCCCATATTGAAGATACTAAAATAATAAAAATCGGTATGATGGAAAATGCCTTGTGGCAGGCTCAGTTTTAATTTGTATCATTTATCTATGCATATGAAAATTTGCTTGAAGAAAAACTTTTTCCAAATATAGTTGTGTATAATTTGCGTAGTTTACAGTAGATGCTGCATACCTGATAATACAGCATCAACATGTGATATTTGCACACCTAATTGATATGGGTATGTGTATAAATACACAAGTTTCTGGACTTGAGAGGGTATGAACTGTACGCTCATCATGTTGTCATTCACAATATTCCTTACAGCCATTGCTCTTGTAGCAGGTAGGTCACCATTATATGTTCTATTTCTAGAATAGCTTTAATGAGATCCAGTCTACAGGTCTATTGTGGAGACTGTAGACTGTATTGGTGTATCTGATCAAATGTAAAACCCATTGATCAAAATTTACTAGTTATTTGATTTGTGATTTAATGATGAATAAATATGTACTTGAATGATTGTATTTGAATGCTTTCAGCCAAGTCTCAATCTGGAAAGGTTGTAGGTGGGCAAGAAGCCACTCCCCATTCCTACCCTCATCAGGTAAAATCCTTTCCATTGTCATTATCAATTTGCATATAAAATATATTTGAAAATATAAGTATTGCTATTCAAGTGGTGATGCACATGTGTATATTTTTGGGAAGGGAAAATGCTGTATAGCATGTGTGATGCGTTTGTTACAGATTTCCCTGCAAACATGGTGGGGATTTCACTTCTGTGGTGGCAGCATTGTGAACAGAGAATGGATCCTCACCGCTGCCCACTGTGTCGAATATGAGTATGTCTATAATATTATACAAAATTTGATGTGAACATTTTCTTCAATATCTTGAGAAAAGCAATAATTATTTCCGAGATTTGGTCACTGTGATATTGATGCAAGCATATCATCAGAGAATATTCAAATATTGTCAAGATACCAGCTATATCTTATAGAACTCTGATATGATTTATTTCATCATATATGGCCTTCTAGTACAATGCTTGTAATAATATAGTGAGATGAAATGGACATTTATGTAGAAAATGAACTTGGGTCTTCTCCACAATATACTCTCATTCTAGATCAGTAAAGAATAAGTGGTAACATTTGTTTTTAATTTGAACATTAGATACAAATGAATTCACTGCAACAATGTCATTGTCTGTTTCAGTGATCCTGATGATGTTGTTGTTGTGGTGGGAGAGCATGATCTCACTGTCACTGAGAGCACTGAGAAAGTGGTGGATGTCAGCCTCATCATTGTTAACAATGACTACAACAGCTTTGATCTCAGGTAAAGCAATATTGGAAATTATTCATGTTTGCCAATTTGTACTATTGTATGAACTCTTACATTTTCTTGACTGAGCTCTGCTCTCTCTCACCCACAGAATGCAGCCATTGCATGGAAAAGGCTCAAAGGGCATAGATCCATTCTAATTTTTTATCATAATTCACATATTGTGGACATCTGTTTCAGCATGGACTTTGCTCTGCTTAAGTTAAGTGAGCCTCTCGACTTCAACTATGCCGTGGACTCCATCTCTATTCCTTTCTCAGACATGGACTCTGGCAGTGCTGTCACCACTGGATGGGGATCAAGTAAGCAGACAACTTCATGACCTGTACATGTGTGTTTTATTGTCTCAACCATACCGTGTTAAAATGAGAGCAACATTATTTTTTTCAGCTGATGGAAACATGGATGATGATGTACTCAATGAGGGATTTGTTGACCTGATTGATAACGATCTGTGCAACAGTTACTACCAGCTTGCTGGCCTTTCAATCACTGATGACATGCTGTGTGCTGGTACTCTGCCCAACTTTGATAAAACTGATGCCTGCCAGGGTGACTCTGGTATGACATTTACGTTAATTTCTCTGATAAATGAATTTCAGATTAAGCTTGGCTTGATGGCGATTAAATCATATGTTTGAAGTAGTGATGTAATGTTGTTGTCTTAACACAAATATATGATGTAGGTATATGTCTACATGTTATTTATATTTGTTGCAGGTGGCCCTCTGCAGTCTGGCAGCTATGTGGTTGGTGTTGTGTCATGGGGTATTGGATGTGGATCTGGCTTTCCTGGTGTCTATTCTCGCGTCTATTATGCCCGTGGATGGATTAACGGCATTATCTAAATATTGGTTTAATTTTGAGAAAATGATCTTAATGTCTATTTGTACATAAAATATATGTCTAAATAAAAATGAACACTATATACTTTTTAATTGATTGATCTCAAAATATATTACCATGTCATTACATACATTTTGTACACATATGTAAATGAAATTTACAGCTCTTCAATTTCTATACCATGTCAAACAGAGGTAGTACCTCTGCCTCCAAAACTCTCTAATTATATTATGTTATATATATACAAGAAATATGAAAATCCCCAGACTGTTAATGAATATGCAGAAAGGCTCCTCCCTCAAGGCACATCATCAGATCAATAGGTATCTTCAAATACAAATAAGGTTTATCAACATGCTGACACCACTTGGGTTTAGACAGAGTTAGGAAGGTTATTTAGAAAAACAAATGTCACTTATTGGTAACATTGTAGTGCATTATTTAGCTGTCTGATTGAAGGCGAGTATGAATACAAGAAGAAGTGCAATCATTGAACTTTGTTCAATCAAGGTAATCTAATGATGCTATGAATATTCATGATCTGCAGTCAGTCATGGCTTTGCAGACAGAGGTAGACAGAGATCAATTCCTGTTATTAGACAGAGTAGTTTTCTATCAATATCACAGAAATTTCTGCATATGGCACCTTAGTCCAACTAACCGTTTTTTCTATGTTGTGAGCATGTTATGTTTTGGTGCTATGCACATTATAACCTGATGCATGGAGGTAAATCTGTGAACACCAGGTAAAGCTGTCATCACATTTTGATACAATGTTGTGAGCACATGCTCAGGATGTTGTGAGTATGATGTGAGGACGTTCTGAGCACACTGTAAACTAACATTGAAAGGAGGTAGATCTGTGAACACCAGATTATGTTTTGAACATGTGATAAAACATCAGGATGTGCTTAGTATGTTACAAGCACGTGCAACATATACATTCAGCTGAGAACAAATTTGGCTATCTATCGGACAAATCTAGTTACTCAGTTGGGGTTGTTGGGACAACCTCCTCTAGCATATCAACTAGCATATTATGCTGATTTGTTGACATCATCTGAAATTATATGGATATATAATGCAGTTGATAATAACAATAAACTCAAAATCACAAAAAAACATGATCGTTTATTTTGTTTTATTCATTCAGAACGCATTGCGTGTTTTTCCCTTAAGCCAACATACCTGACAAAAAGAGGAAAGTCTCAGGTTAGGTTACCAGCAGTAAAGATTACAAATATGAGCTGGCGTCCTGCTGGGAACACTTGCTTGCTGAGATTAGTACTCAGATTAGTAGGGTGTGTGGTCACTTTCACATGTCAAAAATAGTGGACAAATCACTGAACACACATCTGAGCATTTTTATCACTCATGTTTCTTTTATCAACTTGTGATTTTATTTGACAATTAAAATAATGATTGCAGTATTTGAAATTATTTCAAATATATAATTCTATATTGATAATAGTGTTTAAACAACTGTGAAACTAGAGAACTATTTTAGAGGCCTTTACACCATTTCCAAGAGGGGATCTTTGCACATATGAGTACATGCATTGTTGGCTGATCTCACTGGACAACAGAGAAATGCACATACAGGTGACATGTGACCTGTTGATTTTTATCCTGTCAGTGACTTATATGGTCAAATATTGACAATTCCACATTTTGAAGATCTTGAATATTGTTTTGGAATATATAATATATCAATCTGATTGAATGTATTTAAGAATGAGCATTGTTTGCACGTATGTTTTAAGGGTTGATGAATTGTAACAACACCTTGGATAGGTACAGTCCATGTTTATTTTTAAATGTGGATCCAGGCTATATGTTGAGTGAGCAATCTTGCCATGAGAAAAGGTCAAAGCATATAATCAGACCTGTGAGACACATGATAATGCTGAAACACTTAGATATATTGCATTGCACTGGATATATTCATAGATGCTCAAGGTTGGCTTCATGATCCACTTACTTGAAGTTTAAAGTCTATGATAAAATCTTGAAATTGGACGCATGTTATAATTCTTTTTTTTGTCTGAACTAAAATATAATTGGAATATGAAGATTTCATATTTGTTTTCTGCATAAAGTTACTATTTTTTATATTTTCTATGTTGGCAAAAACATATTCAATTCCATATGTTCTGACATGCATATTGCTCAAATATTACCCCAGTATGAAGATTTTATATTTGTTTACTATATAAAGTCAGTATTATTCATATTGTCTATGTTTGCGAGTACATATCATTCAAACAGAACCCAATATTAAGATGTCACCTTCAGCATGAAAATAATACTTTTCACAACCAGGATTCAAACCCTGGACCTTTAGCATAGAATAAAGATATCTTAACCATTGAGCCATGTATCACCCTGTGTCAGTACTGGAGAAAATTTGGAGTCACAGCATTGCATGGAAAGTGAAATTGTTCCATTTCTTAGCTAATAAAGACATTTTCTTGGTAATTTCTCCATTTGCCAAAAAAAGAAAGAAAAAGAAAACACATTTTATGTGTTCTGACTTTCAATTTGCTCTAAAAAGATTCCAACATGACGATTTCACATCAAGTCATTATTTTTTAAATAATTTCTATCAAAACGAAAAATGTTTCCATTCTATATGTTCTGATGTGCATGTTGCGAAAATAAAACTTAAAAATGAAGATTTCAGTTTCAGCATGAACAAAAAAAAAGAAAAAAAAGATACCTGTTCCTGACGGGAATCGAACCCCAGACCTTTAGCATGGGAGACAGATCTTACTGAGTCATGTTGAATAGTATGATTTGACCTTCTCACTGGTACATCACACAAATAGTCAACATCTGTCAAGTTATTGTATAATGGGATATTCAGCTATTTCACACAACAGCCAAAGTTAAATTTATAAAGTAAAATTTTCCAAAAATATGTTTGTCTAAGATGATATCAATAGTGATGCAAATAGATCAAAAGAAACAGATATCTATAACTCATCTCTCATTTAAATCTAACCATTTTCTAGTTGATTCTCTGTAAGGTTAGCATGTAGTTATTTGTATTGAATATGAGGTGTGTCATAATGTCCATACACATTTTATATATTTAACTTGAACTCATAACACAGAGAATTGTTCATTATAAGCCATAGAAAATCAGTTACTGGAGTGGTGCACATTTTTCTAGAGAAGTCATGTGGAAAGTAGTTCGGCAGGATGTTAGTTTCACAGGGAGGTAATGTGTTGATATATACTCAATGAGTTCACTCATAACAGAAATCAAGAGGCCGAATGTTGGTTGGGAAAGTGCTTGATTTCTCTTAAGGGGAGTACATGTCATGTCTACAACGTCTCCATTATATTCACTGTAACTTTGAATTACCTTACAATTAAGTTATTACAGGTCGCCATTATCTTTTCTGTAGTGCTGCAGCCACCTATTGACCAATTTAACCATAACAGTTTTTCTTCTACATGCTCACCATGCTAGTATGTAACATAAATGTTGTAAAAAATGCTGACAATGTTGTCAGCATGTAGAAGGACGTTGTTATCAAGTTGGACCACAGTGTTGTCTTTCTATACTCAGCACATCTGTAAAATTCCTTAATGTCAGAAAATATGATGTGCAGTTATTTATGAAATGCTATCCCAATTTATGAGAAATACATCTGAATACAAGATACAAATAAATTTGCTAATTTCCCCCAATGCAACAATTTAATCCCCCATGACTAAAATAAATGTCATATATTAGGTTTGGCTGTCCTAAAAATTGCTCACTTGATGTGATAAGCATCAGTTTGGGTACATCAAACACATGCCTCTTATAATTATGAGAACCATGACCTGTTTTTCATCATATAATTCATAGGTCACATTTGATTTTCCTTCAAGTAAATCATAAAAACATCTCAAAGGCAACCCATAAGTGTAAACTAGGTTAAAGGTAGAAATTAATTTTATAAGAATCAACAAATGATAGAGTATATGTACAAGGTGTCACAGGTAGTAGTAAGTGCCCTGGTATTGGATAATGACATTAACACCATTGATATGAACGTCAGATTTGTGAGGTATATCCTGTTACACACATAAAGGTATGAGATTGGTACCCCATAATGAGGTCTGATGAAAATACCTCAAATACCTCATATCTCTACCAACGTCTAAATCTGGGTAGGTTTTTGTGTCAAGGACCTGTGACATGACAATTCAGTGAGGCAGCACTATATCTGCCACAAGTAGGTCTCACAACGAAATGACTGAAATAGTGTTGAAAGTGATGTAAAACCCCAAACAAACAAACAAATTATTTTTCTTAATGAATACACATCCTGAATACAGTTTATATAACATATAATAATATCTTATTGCAAACTAGACCATCCATATCAGCCACAGTTGACCAAAAAAATGTGAGCAATTGACCCTATTGTGTGTCTATTTCTAAAGTGGATAGTAACAAACAAGTAGGCATCTAAATTACAATTTGTAAGCCGTATATAAGTTTCAACTCTGTGGAATACTTCATTTTATCATATATTATCATTTTGTTATTTTGAAGGAGTTAAGATGGATCAAGTAAAAGAGCAATGTACTTATTCCTAAAATACATATTCATATCACCACAGTCAACTAAACAGTCTCTTTATATGTAAAGAAAAAGAAAAGTATGAAGATATAAAAGGTTAACTTCAGTTAACACGAATGTAAAAAATAAAGTCCCTCACGAAAAACATTTGACCTACCCCTTGTAATGACAACTTTTCTTGATCTGTGATGAATCCCTATGCCACATTCTATACATTTTTACAGGCAGAGCTCATATTACTTTCAGTGCATTTAATACACAAGTTGGAAGTTTTTAAACAACTAGAAATTGTTAGATTAGAAAATGGTATGAAATGGGTTAAAGTTATATTTGATTGTTTGTCCTCTCTTACTCTTCAAACGATTTCACAGATCAAGGTGTGTGGGCCAAAATTTCATTTATGACAGACCAAACTGAGTGGGCCAGACAATAAAGTTATAAATGTTATTCCTTCTCTTGGCTCGAAATATTATATATTATCTTTTTAAATATAATTAGTAAAGATATATCTATATAGATATATGTATATATTAATATTATTATCTTTATTACGTACTTGAAGCACAAAATTGAAAAAACATTTACATGGTACATAAATCATCAACAAAACAAATAATTTCATGGTTCTCTAAAACACATGGTATGAGTTTATCCCTCATCAAAACAATTCCATACATCACATTTGAAAAATCAATATTTGAATAATCAAGAATATATGCCCTTCCGGCCACGGGCCATGGTGCAGTTGGTTAGAGCGCCAGCTTACTAGCACTAGTTTCTCTGTGGTGATCCAAAGGTCATGGGTTTGATCCCTGGCCATGCCGAGATTGAACTCATGATACAATGTCCCATATGAGCTGAGGCCCGTGCCAAAGGGTAAACCCGTTGTCCTTGTAAATCTGTGTCCTCGTAAATATATATATATATATATATTATGGCTTTTTGTGAATGTAGTAGCAATCCTTTGCTGCAAGACACAATCAAGTCAATTATTGTCAATAAATTTGTGCAAGTGTGCATTAATAATAATGAAGTTGTGCTTCAAAGATATTGATTTCTTCTAATATAAAGAATTAAGTTGAGGCTGATTAAGAAGAGACTCTGGCACAAGCAAAATATGTCCCATTCATGGATGAAACTATATGCACTGAAGTTATCTCCCAAAGACGGAAATAGATAAATCTCATTGAGATGATGATCAAATGTTTGTGATGTGCATAATGTCTATTTTACTAAATTTGGTGCTTGACTTATACAGATATTGAAGATACCAAAAATATAGAATGCTAGAATTATGAATGGCCAGTATTGAGGATTTAGTTGGGAATGTTCGTTTTAAGCTGTATCATATATCTATACATATGAGAGGTCACTGGAAATCTTATTTATTTTTTAATATAATTGTGTATAGTTTGTATACTTTACAGTAAATAATACAGCACTAGCATGTGAGATTCTCACACCTGACAGATATGAGAATGTGTATATATAAACAAGATTTTGGACTTCAGAGGATATCAACTGTACACTCATCATGTTGTTCTTCACATTATTCGTTACAGCCATTGCTCTTGTAGCTGGTAAGTCACAAATATATATTCTATTTCTAGAATAACTGGAATGAGATCTGGTATAATTTAATGATCAGTAGGCCTCTATTGTATTGGTGTATTGGGCTATAAAACCCATTGGTCATGCACAGAATGGAATAAATCCATAATGAATATCACTTTATAACCAGAAATGATTATTCATGATTGAACTGAGCTAATCATAAGCTAAATATTCTTGTTGTCTTTTCAAACCTAAAAAAATCAAAAGATTTTCAGTGAGGCAGCAATTTTTTGAAAACATACTAAGTAATTATTGATTTATACAATTTCAGCCAAGTCTCAATCTGGAAAGGTTGTAGGTGGGCAAGAAGCCACTCCCCATTCCTACCCTCATCAGGTAAAATCCTTTTCATCTTTCCATTGTCATTATCAATTTACATATAAAATATATTTGAAAATATAACTATTCTTATTCATGTGGTCATGCACATGTGTATATTTGTTGGGAGGGGAAAATGCTGTATAGCATGTGTGATGTGTTTGTTACAGATTTCCCTGCAAACATGGTGGGGATTTCACTTCTGTGGTGGCAGCATCGTGAACAGAGAATGGATCCTCACTGCTGCCCACTGTGTCCAATATGAGTATGTCTATAATTTTGTACTAAATTTTATGTGAACATTTTCTTCAATTTCATGAGAAAAGCAATAATTATTTCTAAGATTTGGTCACTGTGATATTGATGCAAGCATATCATCAGAGAATATTCAAATATTGTCAAGGTACCAGCTAGTTCTTACAGAACTCTGATATGATTTATTTCAACATATATGGTCTTTTAGTAAAATGCCTGTAAAAATATAGTGAGATAAAATGAACATTTGTGTCGAAAATGTACTTTGGTCTTCTCCACAATATATTCTCAGTCTAGATCAGTAAAGAATAAGTGGTAACATTTGTTTTTAATTGGAACATTAAATACAAATGAATTCACTGCAATAATGTCATCGCCTGTTTCAGTGATCCTGATGATGTTGTTGTTGTGGTGGGAGAGCATGATCTCACTGTCACTGAGAGCACTGAGAAAGTGGCGGATGTCAGCCTCATCATTGTTAACGATGACTACAACAGCTTTGATCTCAGGTAAAGCAATATTGGAAATTATTCATGTTTGCCAATTTGTACTATTGTATGAACTCTTACATTTTCTTGACTGAACTCTATTCTCTCTCACCCACATAATGCAGCCATTGCATGGAAAAGGCTCATAGGGCATCGATCCATTCTAATCTTTTATCATAATTCACATATTGTGGACATCTGTTTCAGCATGGACTTTGCTCTGCTTAAGTTGAGTGAGCCTCTCGACTTCAACTATGCTGTGGACTCCATCTCTATTCCTTTCTCAGACATGGACTCTGGCAGTGCTGTCACCACTGGATGGGGATCAAGTAAGCAGACAACTTCATGACCTTTTTAAACACAACTAGTAAATTTGTCATTCCTGTACATGTATGTTTTATTGTCTCAACCATACCGTGTTAAAATGAGAGCAACATTATTTTTTTCAGCTGATGGAAACATGGACGATGATGTACTCAATGAGGGATTTGTTGACCTGATTGATAACGATCTGTGCAACAGTTTCTACCAGCCTGCTGGCTTTCCAATCACTGATGACATGCTGTGTGCTGGTACTCTGCCCGACTTTGATAAAACTGATGCCTGCCAGGGAGACTCTGGTATGACATTTACATTAATTTCTCTCATAATTAATTGATACAATTTCAAATGTAATGGAGATAAAGGGGTGAGACATGGCTCAATTGGTGAGTCATCTGTCTCCTATGCTCATGGTCTGGGGTCTGAATCCCTGTTGAGAAAAGTACTTCGGTGAAGGTGCCATTCATGCTTTGCATTTCACTCTTTACCTTCGCCTTTCTTCTTCGCTATTTTCGCACCTCTACTTCGCCATTTCTACACTTCTACTTTGCTATTTTTGCGCATCTACTTTGCTTTTTTGCAATTTTCTTCTCAATTTCACCATTCTACATCTCTATTTTGCTATTCTACTTCTTTATTTCACTCTCTTCCTTTGCATCTTCTCCCTTCACCATTTCCAGTTCAACAACAAGCATTATGAAGTAACTATGAAGCTCTGAAGAAGACCAAAAACAGAGAAGTAGCATTGTGAAACAGAGAAGTAGCATTGCAAAACAGAGAAGTAGAATGGCAAATTAGAGAAGTAGAATAGCAAAGTAGAGAAGTAGAATAGCAAAATTGCAAAGTAGAAGGACGAAAATAGCAAAAAAGAAAGACAAAACATGCAAAAAGAGCAAAGACAAAGAGCGAATTTAAGGGGGAAATGTGAAGGATAAATGAGACATCCAGAGCATCATAAGTTTCTCGTTCGAGCCAGTGCTGCATGACTGGTTATCACAGGCTGTGGTCTATGTTGTGTTCATGTCTATGTGATAATACAAAAGAAAGATTCCCAGTCAGTCTTCAAAAAGAGTATGCCATCGAGTTCCAGTGACAGACCTCTGTCTGTGCTGCTATGATAATGATGAATAGGTTGTTAGTACAAACAAATAATGTAGATTAAATCATATGTTGTGAAGAGTGATGTAATGAAATTGTTTAAACAGTAATATGGTGTAGGTGTATGTCTACATGTTATTTATATTTGTTGCAGGTGGCCCTCTGCAGTCTGGCAGCTATGTGGTTGGTGTTGTGTCATGGGGTATTGGGTGTGGATCTGGCTATCCTGGTGTCTATTCTCGCGTCTATTATGCCCGTGGATGGATTAACGGCATTATCTAAATATTGCTTTAATTTTGAGAAAATGATCTTAATTTCTATTTGTACTTCAAATATTGGTCTAAATAAAACTGAACACTTTATACTTTAATTAATTGATCTCAAAATATATTGCCATGTCATTGGATATATTTTGTACACATTTGTAAGTTAAATATACAACTTTTCAATTTCTATATCATGTCAAACAGAGGTAGAAGATTCTGTCCCAACCTATGTCTCCAAAACCCTCTGATTATATTCACAAGAAATATGAAAATCCCCAGACTTTTAATGAATATGCAGAAAGGCTCCTCCCTCAAGGCAAATCATCAGATGAATAGGTAGCATCATTTACACATAAGGTTTATCAACGTGTTGACACCATTTGGGCTAGACAAAGTAAGAAGGTTATTGAGAAAACTAAATCTCACTTATTGGTGACATTTTAGCTGCTGTTTACATTTGGTCTGGTTAAAGGCCAGCGTGAATACAAGAATAAGTGCAAGTGAATAAGTGAGGACGCTGGAAGCATATTGTAATCTAACATTGAAAGGAGGTAGATCTGTGATTGCCAGATAATGTTTTGAACATGTGATAAGATGCTGTAAGCATGTGCTCAAATGTGCAACAAATACATTCAGCTATGAACAAATTTGGCTATCTATCGACCAAATCAAGTTACTCAATTGGGATTGTCCCATCAGCAACCTGTTCTAGCATATCAACTGGCATGTTATGCTGATTTGTTGACATTGTCTGAAATTATATATTGAAGTTGATTATAACAATAAACTAGTATCACAACAAAAAACATGATCATGGTTCTTCTTTGTGTTCTTTGTAAGCACATTGTTACAAAGTGTTGTAAGACAATGCGCTGACAACGTTGTCAGCACATACAAAGACAACAGTGTTATCAGGTCCTGGCCATGTTATCCTTCAACATGCTCACCACGTAAGCTTGCCATTTTCTGTAGTACTGCAGCAACCTATTGACCAATCTAACCACCACACGTTTTCTTTTATGTGCACGTCGTCAGCACATTGTAACAAAAACGTTGAAAGACAATGTGCTTACAACATTGTCAGCATGTAGAAGGATGTTATCAGGTCAGACCACAACATCGTCTTTCTATGTGCTCAGCACATTGAAAAAACATAGACAACTAAACCTTATTCCTTATTATGCTCCAACTTTGTGTCTATGCAGTGTGTTACCTGGGAAGCTGGTGATCATGTTGAGTTATTTCTACAAGGGAATCCCATCGTGTGGGCACAATTATTTAGGTGTAATATCACCATCAGAATATAGTGAAAAATCTGTAATGTTCATTACCAGTCCGAAATTCCTTAATGTGAGAAAATGTAATGTGTAGTTATTTATAAAATGCCATGGTAACCCCAATTTATCAGAAATACTTTTGAATACAAGGTGGAAATGAATTTGCTAATTTCCCCAATGCAACAATTTAATCCCCTGGTGACTAAAATAAAGGTCATATATTACCAAACACATGCCCCTAATAATTATGAAAACCATGACCTGTTTTTTTCACAGAAAACAATAAAAACATCTCAAAGTCGACCCATAAGTGGAAACTAGGTTAAAGGAAGAGAATAATTTTATAAAAATCAACAAAGATGAGTACATTTGATACAATGATACAATTTCACACACATGAGCTTAGGCCTGTACCTACAGGGTTAACCCGTTGTCCTTGTAAATCTGTGACTGGGTGGTTTGTCTGTCAAGGACCTGCAACATGATAATTCAGTGAAGCAGCACTATATCTGCTACAAGTAATTAATTCATTTCACTAATTATGAAAAGACTGAAATAATGTTGAAAATAATGTAAACCCAAACAAACAATATTTTTTCCTAATGACATTTTCAAAATCATACATGTATATGATATTTCCCCAGGTACACACATCCTTAATACAGTTGATATAACATATACTGTAATTTCTTATAGCAAACTAGACCATCTATAGAAGCCTCAGTTGACCCAAAATAATGTGAGCAATTGACCCTGTTGTGTGTTTATTTGACCTTTCTTCCATTTCATCTAACTTTTATCTAAATTTTTATTTTTATCCATAAATCATTATACATAAGGTTCAAAGGGGATGGTAACAGTCAAGTAGGCCAAAAAACAGGTTTCAACTCTGTGGAATGCTTTGCTTTACAGTATATTGTCAGTTTTATATTTTGAAGGATTGACCAAGTAAAAGACCCATGTACTTATTCCTAAAATACATATTCATATCACCACAGTCAACTAAACAGTCTTTTTATATGTAAAGAAAAAGAAAAATATGAAGTTGTAAAGGATTAACTTCAGTTAATCCCTCATAAAAACATTTGACCTACCCCTTGTAATGACAACTTTTCTTGATCTGTGATGAAGCCCTTTGCCACACTCTACACATTTTTACAAGCAGAGCTCATATTACTTTCAGTGCTTTTTATACACAAGTTGGAAGTTTTTAAACAACTAGAAATTGTTAGAGATGTCTTGTCATCTACACATTAGAAAATGGTATAAAGTGAGTTAAAGTTATATTTGATTGTTTGTCCTCTCTTACTCTTCAAACGATTTCACAGATCAAGGTGTGTGGGCCAAAATTCCATTTATGACATATCAAACTGAGTAGGCCAGACAATAAAGTTATAAAATTAATGTCTTTTGAGTTTCTGAATCGGTTCCTTGTCTTGGCTCAAAATATTATCAAATATAATTAATAAAGATATATGTATATATTAATATTATTATCTTTATTGCATACTCAAAGCACAAAATTGGAAAAACATTTACATGGTACATAAATCATCAATAATACAAATAATTTCATGGTTCTCTAAAACAAATGGTATGAGTTTATCCTTCATCAAAACAATTCCATACGTCACATTTGAAAAATCAATATTTGAATAATCAAGAATATATGCCCTTCTGGCCACGGGCCATGGTGCAGTTGGTTAGAGCGCCAGTTTCTCTGTGGTGATCCAAAGGTCATGGGTTTGATCCCCGGCCATGCCAAGATTGAACTCATGATACAATTTCCCATATAATATGAGCTGAGTCCCGTCCCAAAGGGTAATTCCGTTGTCCTTGTAAATCTCTGTCCATATAATATATATATATATATATATATATAATTATATATATATATATTTATGGCTTTTTGTGAATGTAGTAGTAATCCTTTGCTGCAAGACACAATCAAGCCAATTATTGTCAATAAATTTGTACAAGTGAGTATTAATAATAATGAAGTTGCGTTTTAAAGATATTGATTTGTTCTAATATAAAGAATTAAGTTGAGGCTGATTAAGAAGAGACTCTGGCACAAGCAAAATATGTCCCATTCATGGATGAAACTATATGCACTGAAGTTATCTCCCAAGACGGAAATAGATAAATCTCATTGAGATGATGATCAAATGTTTGTGATGTGCATAATGTCTATTTTACTAAATTTGGTGCTTGACTTATACAGATATTGAAGATACCAAAAATATAGAATGCTAGAATTATGAATGGCCAGTATTGAGGATTTAGTTGGGAATGTTCGTTTTAAGCTGTATCATATATCTATACATATGAGAGGTCACTGGAAATCTTATTTATTTTTTAATATAATTGTGTATAGTTTGTATACTTTACAGTAAATAATACAGCACTAGCATGTGAGATTCTCACACCTGACAGATATGAGAATGTGTATATATAAACAAGATTTTGGACTTCAGAGGATATCAACTGTACACTCATCATGTTGTTCTTCACATTATTCGTTACAGCCATTGCTCTTGTAGCTGGTAAGTCACAAATATATATTCTATTTCTAGAATAACTGGAATGAGATCTGGTATAATTTAATGATCACTAGGCCTCTATTGTATTGGTGTATTGGGCTATAAAACCCATTGGTCATGCACAGAATGGAATAAATCCATAATGAATATCACTTTATAACCAGAAATGATTATTCATGATTGAACTGAGCTAATCATAAGCTAAATATTCTTGTTGTCTTTTCAAACCTAAAAAAATCAAAAGATTTTCAGTGAGGCAGCAATTTTTTGAAAACATACTAAGTAATTATTGATTTATACAATTTCAGCCAAGTCTCAATCTGGAAAGGTTGTAGGTGGGCAAGAAGCCACTCCCCATTCCTACCCTCATCAGGTAAAATCCTTTTCATCTTTCCATTGTCATTATCAATTTACATATAAAATATATTTGAAAATATAACTATTCTTATTCATGTGGTCATGCACATGTGTATATTTGTTGGGAGGGGAAAATGCTGTATAGCATGTGTGATGTGTTTGTTACAGATTTCCCTGCAAACATGGTGGGGATTTCACTTCTGTGGTGGCAGCATCGTGAACAGAGAATGGATCCTCACTGCTGCCCACTGTGTCGAATATGAGTATGTCTATAATTTTGTGCTAAATTTTATGTGAACATTTTCTTCAATTTCATGAGAAAAGCAATAATTATTGGTCACTGTGATATTGATGCAAGCATATCATCAGAGAATATTCAATTATTGTCAAGGTACCAGCTAGTTCTTACAGAACTCTGATATGATTTATTTCAACATATATGGTCTTTTAGTAAAATGCCTGTAAAAATATAGTGAGATAAAATGAACATTTGTGTCGAAAATGTGCTTTGGTCTTCTCCACAATATATTCTCAGTCTAGATCAGTAAAGAATAAGTGGTAACATTTGTTTTTAATTGGAACATTAAATACAAATGAATTCACTGCAATAATGTCATCGCCTGTTTCAGTGATCCTGATGATGTTGTTGTTGTGGTGGGAGAGCATGATCTCACTGTCACTGAGAGCACTGAGAAAGTGGCGGATGTCAGCCTCATCATTGTTAACGATGACTACAACAGCTTTGATCTCAGGTAAAGCAATATTGGAAATTATTCATGTTTGCCAATTTGTACTATTGTATGAACTCTTACATTTTCTTGACTGAACTCTATTCTCTCTCACCCACATAATGCAGCCATTGCATGGAAAAGGCTCATAGGGCATAGATCCATTCTAATCTTTTATCATAATTCACATATTGTGGACATCTGTTTCAGCATGGACTTTGCTCTGCTTAAGTTGAGTGAGCCTCTCGACTTCAACTATGCTGTGGACTCCATCTCTATTCCTTTCTCAGACATGGACTCTGGCAGTGCTGTCACCACTGGATGGGGATCAAGTAAGCAGACAACTTCATGACCTTTTTAAACACAACTAGTAAATTTGTCATTCCTGTACATGTATGTTTTATTGTCTCAACCTTACCGTGTTAAAATGAGAGCAACATTATTTTCTTCAGCTGATGGAAACATGGACGATGATGTACTCAATGAGGGATTTGTTGACCTGATTGATAACGATCTGTGCAACAGTTTCTACCAGCCTGCTGGCTTTCCAATCACTGATGACATGCTGTGTGCTGGTACTCTGCCCGACTTTGATAAAACTGATGCCTGCCAGGGAGACTCTGGTATGACATTTACATTAATTTCTCTCATAATTAATTGATACAATTTCAAATGTAATGGAGATAAAGGGGTGAGACATGGCTCAATTGGTCAGTCATCTGTCTCCTATGCTCATGGTCTGGGGTCTGAATCCCTGTTGAGAAAAGTACTTCGGTGAAGGTGCCATTCATGCTTTGCATTTCACTCTTTACCTTCGCCTTTCTTCTTCGCTATTTTCGCACCTCTACTTCGCCATTTCTACACTTCTACTTTGCTATTTTTGCGCATCTACTTTGCTTTTTTGCAATTTTCTTCTCAATTTCACCATTCTACATCTCTATTTTGCTATTCTACTTCTTTATTTCACTCTCTTCCTTTGCATCAACATGCAAAAAGAGCAAAGACAAAGAGCGAATTTAAGGGGGAAATGTGAAGGATAAATGAGACATCCAGAGCATCATAAGTTTCTCGTTCGAGCCAGTGCTGCATGACTGGTTATCACAGGCTGTGGTCTATGTTGTGTTCATGTCTATGTGATAATACAAAAGAAAGATTCCCAGTCAGTCTTCAAAAAGAGTATGCCATCGAGTTCCAGTGACAGATCTCTGTCTGTGCTGCTATGATAATGATGAATAGGTTGTTAGTACAAACAAATAATGTAGATTAAATCATATGTTGTGAAGAGTGATGTAATGAAATTGTTTAAACAGTAATATGGTGTAGGTGTATGTCTACATGTTATTTATATTTGTTGCAGGTGGCCCTCTGCAGTCTGGCAGCTATGTGGTTGGTGTTGTGTCATGGGGTATTGGGTGTGGATCTGGCTATCCTGGTGTCTATTCTCGCGTCTATTATGCCCGTGGATGGATTAACGGCATTATCTAAATATTGCTTTAATTTTGAGAAAATGATCTTAATTTCTATTTGTACTTCAAATATTGGTCTAAATAAAACTGAACACTTTATACTTTAATTAATTGATCTCAAAATATATTGCCATGTCATTGGATATATTTTGTACACATTTGTAAGTTAAATATACAACTTTTCAATTTCTATATCATGTCAAACAGAGGTAGAAGATTCTGTCCCAACCTATGTCTCCAAAACCCTCTGATTATATTCACAAGAAATATGAAAATCCCCAGACTTTTAATGAATATGCAGAAAGGCTCCTCCCTCAAGGCAAATCATCAGATGAATAGGTAGCATCATTTACACATAAGGTTTATCAACGTGTTGACACCATTTGGGCTAGACAAAGTAAGAAGGTTATTGAGAAAACTAAATCTCACTTATTGGTGACATTTTAGCTGCTGTTCACATTTGGTCTGGTTAAAGGCCAGCGTGAATACAAGAATAAGTGCAAGTGAATAAGTGAGGACGCTGGAAGCATATTGTAATCTAACATTGAAAGGAGGTAGATCTGTGATTGCCAGATAATGTTTTGAACATGTGATAAGATGCTGTAAGCATGTGCTCAAATGTGCAACAAATACATTCAGCTATGAACAAATTTGGCTATCTATCGACCAAATCAAGTTACTCAATTGGGATTGTCCCATCAGCAACCTGTTCTAGCATATCAACTGGCATGTTATGCTGATTTGTTGACATTGTCTGAAATTATATATTGAAGTTGATTATAACAATAAACTAGTATCACAACAAAAAACATGATCATGGTTCTTCTTTGTGTTCTTTGTAAGCACATTGTTACAAAGTGTTGTAAGACAATGCGCTGACAACGTTGTCAGCACATACAAAGAAAACAGTGTTATCAGGTCCTGGCCATGTTATCCTTCAACATGCTCACCACGTAAGCTTGCCATTTTCTGTAGTACTGCAGCAACCTATTGACCAATCTAACCACCACACGTTTTCTTTTATGTGCACGTCGTCAGCACATTGTAACAAAAACGTTGAAAGACAATGTGCTTACAACATTGTCAGCATGTAGAAGGATGTTATCAGGTCAGACCACAACATCGTCTTTCTATGTGCTCAGCACATTGAAAAAACATAGACAACTAAACCTTATTCCTTATTATTCTCCAACTTTGTGTCTATGCAGTGTGTTACCTGGGAAGCTGGTGATCATGTTGAGTTATTTCTACAAGGGAATCCCATCGTGTGGGCACAATTATTTAGGTGTAATATCACCATCAGAATATAGTGAAAAATCTGTAATGTTCATTACCAGTCCGAAATTCCTTAATGTGAGAAAATGTAATGTGTAGTTATTTATAAAATGCCATGGTAACCCCAATTTATCAGAAATACTTTTGAATACAAGGTGGAAATGAATTTGCTAATTTCCCCAATGCAACAATTTAATCCCCTGGTGACTAAAATAAAGGTCATATATTACCAAACACATGCCCCTAATAATTATGAAAACCATGACCTGTTTTTTTCACAGAAAACAATAAAAACATCTCAAAGTCGACCCATAAGTGGAAACTAGGTTAAAGGAAGAGAATAATTTTATAAAAATCAACAAAGATGAGTACATTTGATACAATGATACAATTTCACACACATGAGCTTAGGCCTGTACCTACAGGGTTAACCCGTTGTCCTTGTAAATCTGTGACTGGGTGGTTTGTCTGTCAAGGACCTGCAACATGATAATTCAGTGAAGCAGCACTATATCTGCTACAAGTAATTAATTCATTTCACTAATTATGAAAAGACTGAAATAATGTTGAAAATAATGTAAACCCAAACAAACAATATTTTTTCCTAATGACATTTTCAAAATCATACATGTATATGATATTTCCCCAGGTACACACATCCTTAATACAGTTGATATAACATATACTGTAATTTCTTATAGCAAACTAGACCATCTATAGAAGCCTCAGTTGACCCAAAATAATGTGAGCAATTGACCCTGTTGTGTGTTTATTTGACCTTTCTTCCATTTCATCTAACTTTTATCTAAATTTTTATTTTTATCCATAAATCATTATACATAAGGTTCAAAGGGGATGGTAACAGTCAAGTAGGCCAAAAAACAGGTTTCAACTCTGTGGAATGCTTTGCTTTACAGTATATTGTCAGTTTTATATTTTGAAGGATTGACCAAGTAAAAGACCCATGTACTTATTCCTAAAATACATATTCATATCACCACAGTCAACTAAACAGTCTTTTTATATGTAAAGAAAAAGAAAAATATGAAGTTGTAAAGGATTAACTTCAGTTAATCCCTCATAAAAACATTTGACCTACCCCTTGTAATGACAACTTTTCTTGATCTGTGATGAAGCCCTTTGCCACACTCTACACATTTTTACAAGCAGAGCTCATATTACTTTCAGTGCTTTTTATACACAAGTTGGAAGTTTTTAAACAACTAGAAATTGTTAGAGATGTCTTGTCATCTACACATTAGAAAATGGTATAAAGTGGGTTAAAGTTATATTTGATTGTTTGTCCTCTCTTACTCTTCAAACGATTTCACAGATCAAGGTGTGTGGGCCAAAATTCCATTTATGACATATCAAACTGAGTAGGCCAGACAATAAAGTTATAA
This sequence comes from Amphiduros pacificus, assembly GCA_949316495.1. Lineage (NCBI taxonomy): Eukaryota > Metazoa > Annelida > Polychaeta > Phyllodocida > Hesionidae > Amphiduros > Amphiduros pacificus. The sequence goes on along the minus strand of OX439000.1, from coordinate 45,916,381 downwards.
AATTAATGTCTTTTGAGTTTCTGAATCGGTTCCTTGTCTTGGCTCAAAATATTATCAAATATAATTAATAAAGATATATGTATATATTAATATTATTATCTTTATTGCATACTCAAAGCACAAAATTGGAAAAACATTTACATGGTACATAAATCATCAATAATACAAATAATTTCATGGTTCTCTAAAACAAATGGTATGAGTTTATCCTTCATCAAAACAATTCCATACGTCACATTTGAAAAATCAATATTTGAATAATCAAGAATATATGCCCTTCTGGCCACGGGCCATGGTGCAGTTGGTTAGAGCGCCAGTTTCTCTGTGGTGATCCAAAGGTCATGGGTTTGATCCCCGGCCATGCCAAGATTGAACTCATGATACAATTTCCCATATAATATGAGCTGAGTCCCGTCCCAAAGGGTAATTCCGTTGTCCTTGTAAATCTCTGTCCATATAATATATATATATATATATATATATAATTATATATATATATATTTATGGCTTTTTGTGAATGTAGTAGTAATCCTTTGCTGCAAGACACAATCAAGCCAATTATTGTCAATAAATTTGTACAAGTGAGTATTAATAATAATGAAGTTGCGTTTTAAAGATATTGATTTGTTCTAATATAAAGAATTAAGTTGAGGCTGATTAAGAAGAGACTCTGGCACAAGCAAAATATGTCCCATTCATGGATGAAACTATATGCACTGAAGTTATCTCCCAAGACGGAAATAGATAAATCTCATTGAGATGATGATCAAATGTTTGTGATGTGCATAATGTCTATTTTACTAAATTTGGTGCTTGACTTATACAGATATTGAAGATACCAAAAATATAGAATGCTAGAATTATGAATGGCCAGTATTGAGGATTTAGTTGGGAATGTTCGTTTTAAGCTGTATCATATATCTATACATATGAGAGGTCACTGGAAATCTTATTTATTTTTTAATATAATTGTGTATAGTTTGTATACTTTACAGTAAATAATACAGCACTAGCATGTGAGATTCTCACACCTGACAGATATGAGAATGTGTATATATAAACAAGATTTTGGACTTCAGAGGATATCAACTGTACACTCATCATGTTGTTCTTCACATTATTCGTTACAGCCATTGCTCTTGTAGCTGGTAAGTCACAAATATATATTCTATTTCTAGAATAACTGGAATGAGATCTGGTATAATTTAATGATCAGTAGGCCTCTATTGTATTGGTGTATTGGGCTATAAAACCCATTGGTCATGCACAGAATGGAATAAATCCATAATGAATATCACTTTATAACCAGAAATGATTATTCATGATTGAACTGAGCTAATCATAAGCTAAATATTCTTGTTGTCTTTTCAAACCTAAAAAAATCAAAAGATTTTCAGTGAGGCAGCAATTTTTTGAAAACATACTAAGTAATTATTGATTTATACAATTTCAGCCAAGTCTCAATCTGGAAAGGTTGTAGGTGGGCAAGAGGCCACTCCCCATTCCTACCCTCATCAGGTAAAATCCTTTTCATCTTTCCATTGTCATTATCAATTTACATATAAAATATATTTGAAAATATAACTATTCTTATTCATGTGGTCATGCACATGTGTATATTTGTTGGGAGGGGAAAATGCTGTATAGCATGTGTGATGTGTTTGTTACAGATTTCCCTGCAAACATGGTGGGGATTTCACTTCTGTGGTGGCAGCATCGTGAACAGAGAATGGATCCTCACTGCTGCCCACTGTGTCGAATATGAGTATGTCTATAATTTTGTGCTAAATTTTATGTGAACATTTTCTTCAATTTCATGAGAAAAGCAATAATTATTGGTCACTGTGATATTGATGCAAGCATATCATCAGAGAATATTCAAATATTGTCAAGGTACCAGCTAGTTCTTACAGAACTCTGATATGATTTATTTCAACATATATGGTCTTTTAGTAAAATGCCTGTAAAAATATAGTGAGATAAAATGAACATTTGTGTCGAAAATGTACTTTGGTCTTCTCCACAATATATTCTCAGTCTAGATCAGTAAAGAATAAGTGGTAACATTTGTTTTTAATTGGAACATTAAATACAAATGAATTCACTGCAATAATGTCATCGCCTGTTTCAGTGATCCTGATGATGTTGTTGTTGTGGTGGGAGAGCATGATCTCACTGTCACTGAGAGCACTGAGAAAGTGGCGGATGTCAGCCTCATCATTGTTAACGATGACTACAACAGCTTTGATCTCAGGTAAAGCAATATTGGAAATTATTCATGTTTGCCAATTTGTACTATTGTATGAACTCTTACATTTTCTTGACTGAACTCTATTCTCTCTCACCCACATAATGCAGCCATTGCATGGAAAAGGCTCATAGGGCATAGATCCATTCTAATCTTTTATCATAATTCACATATTGTGGACATCTGTTTCAGCATGGACTTTGCTCTGCTTAAGTTGAGTGAGCCTCTCGACTTCAACTATGCTGTGGACTCCATCTCTATTCCTTTCTCAGACATGGACTCTGGCAGTGCTGTCACCACTGGATGGGGATCAAGTAAGCAGACAACTTCATGACCTTTTTAAACACAACTAGTAAATTTGTCATTCCTGTACATGTATGTTTTATTGTCTCAACCTTACCGTGTTAAAATGAGAGCAACATTATTTATTTCAGCTGATGGAAACATGGACGATGATGTACTCAATGAGGGATTTGTTGACCTGATTGATAACGATCTGTGCAACAGTTTCTACCAGCCTGCTGGCTTTCCAATCACTGATGACATGCTGTGTGCTGGTACTCTGCCCGACTTTGATAAAACTGATGCCTGCCAGGGAGACTCTGGTATGACATTTACATTAATTTCTCTCATAATTAATTGATACAATTTCAAATGTAATGGAGATAAAGGGGTGAGACATGGCTCAATTGGTCAGTCATCTGTCTCCTATGCTCATGGTCTGGGGTCTGAATCCCTGTTGAGAAAAGTACTTCGGTGAAGGTGCCATTCATGCTTTGCATTTCACTCTTTACCTTCGCCTTTCTTCTTCGCTATTTTCGCACCTCTACTTCGCCATTTCTACACTTCTACTTTGCTATTTTTGCGCATCTACTTTGCTTTTTTGCAATTTTCTTCTCAATTTCACCATTCTACATCTCTATTTTGCTATTCTACTTCTTTATTTCACTCTCTTCCTTTGCATCTTCTCCCTTCACCATTTCCAGTTCAACAACAAGCATTATGAAGTAACTATGAAGCTCTGAAGAAGACCAAAAACAGAGAAGTAGCATTGTGAAACAGAGAAGTAGCATTGCAAAACAGAGAAGTAGAATGGCAAATTAGAGAAGTAGAATAGCAAAGTAGAGAAGTAGAATAGCAAAAGTGCAAAGTAGAAGGACGAAAATAGCAAAAAAGAAAGACAAAACATGCAAAAAGAGCAAAGACAAAGAGCGAATTTAAGGGGGAAATGTGAAGGATAAATGAGACATCCAGAGCATCATAAGTTTCTCGTTCGAGCCAGTGCTGCATGACTGGTTATCACAGGCTGTGGTCTATGTTGTGTTCATGTCTATGTGATAATACAAAAGAAAGATTCCCAGTCAGTCTTCAAAAAGAGTATGCCATCGAGTTCCAGTGACAGATCTCTGTCTGTGCTGCTATGATAATGATGAATAGGTTGTTAGTACAAACAAATAATGTAGATTAAATCATATGTTGTGAAGAGTGATGTAATGAAATTGTTTAAACAGTAATATGGTGTAGGTGTATGTCTACATGTTATTTATATTTGTTGCAGGTGGCCCTCTGCAGTCTGGCAGCTATGTGGTTGGTGTTGTGTCATGGGGTATTGGGTGTGGATCTGGCTATCCTGGTGTCTATTCTCGCGTCTATTATGCCCGTGGATGGATTAACGGCATTATCTAAATATTGCTTTAATTTTGAGAAAATGATCTTAATTTCTATTTGTACTTCAAATATTGGTCTAAATAAAACTGAACACTTTATACTTTAATTAATTGATCTCAAAATATATTGCCATCTCATTGGATATATTTTGTACACATTTGTAAGTTAAATATACAACTTTTCAATTTCTATATCATGTCAAACAGAGGTAGAAGATTCTGTCCCAACCTATGTCTCCAAAACCCTCTGATTATATTCACAAGAAATATGAAAATCCCCAGACTTTTAATGAATATGCAGAAAGGCTCCTCCCTCAAGGCAAATCATCAGATGAATAGGTAGCATCATTTACACATAAGGTTTATCAACATGTTGACACCATTTGGGCTAGACAAAGTAAGAAGGTTATTGAGAAAACTAAATCTCACTTATTGGTGACATTTTAGCTGCTGTTTACATTTGGTCTGGTTAAAGGCCAGCGTGAATACAAGAATAAGTGCAAGTGAATAAGTGAGGACGCTGGAAGCATATTGTAATCTAACATTGAAAGGAGGTAAATCTGTGATTGCCAGATAATGTTTTGAACATGTGATAAGATGCTGTAAGCATGTGCTCAAATGTGCAACAAATACATTCAGCTATGAACAAATTTGGCTATCTATCGACCAAATCAAGTTACTCAATTGGGATTGTCCCATCAGCAACCTGTTCTAGCATATCAACTGGCATGTTATGCTGATTTGTTGACATTGTCTGAAATTATATATTGAAGTTGATTATAACAATAAACTAGTATCACAACAAAAAACATGATCATGGTTCTTCTTTGTGTTCTTTGTAAGCACATTGTTACAAAGTGTTGTAAGACAATGCGCTGACAACGTTGTCAGCACATACAAAGACAACAGTGTTATCAGGTCCTGGCCATGTTATCCTTCAACATGCTCACCACGTAAGCTTGCCATTTTCTGTAGTACTGCAGCAACCTATTGACCAATCTAACCACCACACGTTTTCTTTTATGTGCACGTCGTCAGCACATTGTAACAAAAACGTTGAAAGACAATGTGCTTACAACATTGTCAGCATGTAGAAGGATGTTATCAGGTCAGACCACAACATCGTCTTTCTATGTGCTCAGCACATTGAAAAAACATAGACAACTAAACCTTATTCCTTATTATGCTCCAACTTTGTGTCTATGCAGTGTGTTACCTGGGAAGCTGGTGATCATGTTGAGTTATTTCTACAAGGGAATCCCATCGTGTGGGCACAATTATTTAGGTGTAATATCACCATCAGAATATAGTGAAAAATCTGTAATGTTCATTACCAGTCCGAAATTCCTTAATGTGAGAAAATGTAATGTGTAGTTATTTATAAAATGCCATGGTAACCCCAATTTATCAGAAATACTTTTGAATACAAGGTGGAAATGAATTTGCTAATTTCCCCAATGCAACAATTTAATCCCCTGGTGACTAAAATAAAGGTCATATATTACCAAACACATGCCCCTAATAATTATGAAAACCATGACCTGTTTTTTTCACAGAAAACAATAAAAACATCTCAAAGTCGACCCATAAGTGGAAACTAGGTTAAAGGAAGAGAATAATTTTATAAAAATCAACAAAGATGAGTACATTTGATACAATGATACAATTTCACACACATGAGCTTAGGCCTGTACCTACAGGGTTAACCCGTTGTCCTTGTAAATCTGTGACTGGGTGGTTTGTCTGTCAAGGACCTGCAACATGATAATTCAGTTAAGCAGCACTATATCTGCTACAAGTAATTAATTCATTTCACTAATTATGAAAAGACTGAAATAATGTTGAAAATAATGTAAACCCAAACAAACAATATTTTTTCCTAATGACATTTTCAAAATCATACATGTATATGATATTTCCCCAGGTACACACATCCTTAATACAGTTGATATAACATATACTGTAATTTCTTATAGCAAACTAGACCATCTATAGAAGCCTCAGTTGACCCAAAATAATGTGAGCAATTGACCCTGTTGTGTGTTTATTTGACCTTTCTTCCATTTCATCTAACTTTTATCTAAATTTTTATTTTTATCCATAAATCATTATACATAAGGTTCAAAGGGGATGGTAACAGTCAAGTAGGCCAAAAAACAGGTTTCAACTCTGTGGAATGCTTTGCTTTACAGTATATTGTCAGTTTTATATTTTGAAGGATTGACCAAGTAAAAGACCCATGTACTTATTCCTAAAATACATATTCATATCACCACAGTCAACTAAACAGTCTTTTTATATGTAAAGAAAAAGAAAAATATGAAGTTGTAAAGGATTATCTTCAGTTAATCCCTCATAAAAACATTTGACCTACCCCTTGTAATGACAACTTTTCTTGATCTGTGATGAAGCCCTTTGCCACACTCTACACATTTTTACAAGCAGAGCTCATATTACTTTCAGTGCTTTTTATACACAAGTTGGAAGTTTTTAAACAACTAGAAATTGTTAGAGATGTCTTGTCATCTACACATTAGAAAATGGTATAAAGTGGGTTAAAGTTATATTTGATTGTTTGTCCTCTCTTACTCTTCAAACGATTTCACAGATCAAGGTGTGTGGGCCAAAACTCCATTTATGACATATCAAACTGAGTAGGCCAGACAATAAAGTTATAAAATTAATGTCTTTTGAGTTTCTGAATCGGTTCCTTGTCTTGGCTCAAAATATTATCAAATATAATTAATAAAGATATATGTATATATTAATATTATTATCTTTATTGCATACTCGAAGCACAAAATTGGAAAAACATTTACATGGTACATAAATCATCAATAATACAAATAATTTCATGGTTCTCTAAAACACATGGTATGAGTTTATCCTTCATCAAAACAATTCCATACGTCACATTTGAAAAATCAATATTTGAATAATCAAGAATATATGCCCTTCTGGCCACGGGCCATGGTGCAGTTGGTTAGAGCGCCAGTTTCTCTGTGGTGATCCAAAGGTCATGGATTTGATCCCCGGCCATGCCAAGATTGAACTCATGATACAATTTCCCATATAATATGAGCTGAGTCCCGTCCCAAAGGGTAAACCCGTTGTCCTTGTAAATCTCTGTCCATATAATATATATATATATATATATATAATTATATATATATATATTTATGGCTTTTTGTGAATGTAGTAGCAATCCTTTGCTGCAAGACACAATCAAGCCAATTATTGTCAATAAATTTGTACAAGTGAGCATTAATAATAATGAAGTTGTGTTTTAAAGATATTGATTTGTTCTAATATAAAGAATTAAGTTGAGGCTGATGAAGAAGAGACTCTGGCACAAGCAAAATATGTCCCATTCATGGATGAAACTATATGCACTGAAGTTATCTCCCAAAGACGGAAATAGATAAATCTCATTGAGATGATGATCAAATGTTTGTGATGTGCATAATGTCTATTTTACTAAATTTGGTGCTTGACTTATAATATTGAAGATACCAAAAATATAGAATGCTAGAATTATGAATGACCAGTATTGAGGATTTAGTAGGGAATGTTCGTTTTAAGCTGTATCATATATCTATACATATGAGAGGTCACTGGAAATCTTATTTATTTTTTAATATAATTGTGTATAGTTTGTATACTTTACAGTAAATAATACAGCACTAGCATGTGAGATTCTCACACCTGACAGATATGAGAATGTGTATATATAAACAAGATTTTGGACTTCAGAGGATATCAACTGTACACTCATCATGTTGTTCTTCACATTATTCGTTACAGCCATTGCTCTTGTAGCTGGTAAGTCACAAATATATATTCTATTTCTAGAATAACTGGAATGAGATCTGGTATAATTTAATGATCAGTAGGCCTCTATTGTATTGGTGTATTGGGCTATAAAACCCATTGGTCATGCACAGAATGGAATAAATCCATAATGAATATCACTTTATAACCAGAAATGATTATTCATGATTGAACTGAGCTAATAATCATAAGCTAAATATTCTTGTTGTCTTTTCAAACCTAAAAAAATCAAAAGATTTTCAGTGAGGCAGCAATTTTTTGAAAACATACTAAGTAATTATTGATTTATACAATTTCAGCCAAGTCTCAATCTGGAAAGGTTGTAGGTGGGCAAGAAGCCACTCCCCATTCCTACCCTCATCAGGTAAAATCCTTTTCATCTTTCCATTGCCATTATCAATTTACATATGGTCATGCACATGTGTATATTTGTTGGGAGGGGAAAATGCTGTATAGCATGTGTGATGTGTTTGTTACAGATTTCCCTGCAAACATGGTGGGGATTTCACTTCTGTGGTGGCAGCATCGTGAACAGAGAATGGATCCTCACTGCTGCCCACTGTGTCCAATATGAGTATGTCTATAATTTTGTAATAAATTTTATGTGAACATTTTCTTCAATTTCATGAGAAAAGCAATAATTATTTCTGAGATTTGGTAACTGTGATATTGATGCAAGCATATCATCAGAGAATATTCAAATATTGTCAAGGTACCAGCTAGTTCTTACAGAACTCTGATATGATTTATTTCAACATATATGGTCTTTTAGTAAAATGCCTGTAAAAAAAAATATAGTGAGATAAAATGAACATTTGTGTCGAAAATGTACTTAGGTCTTCTCCACAATATATTCCCAGTCTAGATCAGTAAAGAATAAGTGGTAACATTTGTTTTTAATTGGAACATTAAATACAAATGAATTCACTGCAATAATGTCATCGCCTGTTTCAGTGATCCTGATGATGTTGTTGTTGTGGTGGGAGAGCATGATCTCACTGTCACTGAGAGCACTGAGAAAGTGGTGGATGTCAGCCTCATCATTGTTAACGATGACTACAACAGCTTTGATCTCAGGTAAAGCAATATTGGAAATTATTCATGTTTGCCAATTTGTACTATTGTATGAACTCTTACATTTTCTTGACTGAACTCTATTCTCTCTCACCCACATAATGCAGCCATTGCATGGAAAAGGCTCATAGGGCATAGATCCATTCTAATCTTTTATCATAATTCACATATTGTGGACATCTGTTTCAGCATGGACTTTGCTCTGCTTAAGTTGAGTGAGCCTCTCGACTTCAACTATGCTGTGGACTCCATCTCTATTCCTTTCTCAGACATGGACTCTGGCAGTGCTGTCACCACTGGATGGGGATCAAGTAAGCAGACAACTTCATGACCTTTTTAAACACAACTAGTAAATTTGTCATTCCTGTACATGTATGTTTTATTGTCTCAACCTTACCGTGTTAAAATGAGAGCAACATTATTTTCTTCAGCTGATGGAAACATGGACGATGATGTACTCAATGAGGGATTTGTTGACCTGATTGATAACGATCTGTGCAACAGTTTCTACCAGCCTGCTGGCTTTCCAATCACTGATGACATGCTGTGTGCTGGTACTCTGCCCGACTTTGATAAAACTGATGCCTGCCAGGGAGACTCTGGTATGACATTTACATTAATTTCTCTCATAATTAATTGATACAATTTCAAATTTAATGGAGATAAAGGGGTGAGACATGGCTCAATTGGTCAGTCATCTGTCTCCTATGCTCATGGTCTGGGGTCTGAATCCCTGTTGAGAAAAGTACTTTGGTGAAGGTGCCATTCATGCTTTGCATTTCACTCTTTACCTTCGCCTTTCTTCTTCGCTATTTTCGCACTTCTACTTCGCCATTTCTACACTTCTACTTTGCTATTTTTGCGCATCTACTTTGCTTTTTTGCAATTTTCTTCTCAATTTCACCATTCTACATCTCTATTTTGCTATTCTACTTCTTTATTTCACTCTCTTCCTTTGCATCTTCTCCCTTCACCATTTCCAGTTCAACAACAAGCATTATGAAGTAACTATGAAGCTCTGAAGAAGACCAAAAACAGATAAGTAGCATTGTGAAACAGAGAAGTAGCATTGCAAAACAGAGAAGTAGAATGGCAAATTAGAGAAGTAGAATAGCAAAGTAGAGAAGTAGAATAGCAAAATTGTAGAAGCAAAAAAGTAGAAGGACGAAAGCAAAAAAGTAGAAGGACGAAAATAGCAAAAAAGAAAGACAAAACATGCAAAAAGAGCAAAGACAAAGAGCGAATTTAAGGGGGAAATGTGAAGGATAAATGAGACATCCAGAGCATCATAAGTTTCTCGTTCGAGCCAGTGCTGCATGCCTGGTTATCGCAGGCTGTGGTTTATGTTGTGTTCATGTCTATGTGATAATACAAAAGAAAGATTCCCAGTCAGTCTTCAAAAAGAGTATGCCATCGAGTTCCAGTGACAGACCTCGGTCTGTGCTGCTATGATAATGATGAATAGGTTGTTAGTACAAACAAATAATGTAGATTAAATCATATGTTGTGAAGAGTGATGTAATGAAATTGTTTAAACAGTAATATGGTGTAGGTGTATGTCTACATGTTATTTATATTTGTTGCAGGTGGCCCTCTGCAGTCTGGCAGCTATGTGGTTGGCGTTGTGTCATGGGGTATTGGGTGTGGATCTGGCTATCCTGGTGTCTATTCTCGCGTCTATTATGCCCGTGGATGGATTAACGGCATTATCTAAATATTGCTTTAATTTTGAGAAAATGATCTTAATTTCTATTTGTACTTCAAATATTGGTCTAAATAAAACTGAACACTTTATACTTTAATTAATTGATCTCACAATATATTGCCATGTCATTGGATATATTTTGTACACATTTGTAAGGTAAATATACAACTTTTCAATTTCTATACCATGTCAAACAGAGGTAGAAGATTCTGTCCCAACCTATGTCTCCAAAACCCTCTGATTATATTCACAAGAAATATGAAAATCCCCAGACTTATAATGAATATGCAGAAAGGCTCCTCCCTCAAGGCAAATCATCAGATGAATAGGTACCATCATTTACAAATAAGGTTTATCAATGTGTTGACACCATTTGGGCTAGACAAAGTAAGAAGGTTATTGAGAAAACTAAATCTCACTTATTGGTGACATTTTAGCTGCTGTTTACATTTGGTCTGGTTAAAGGCCAGCATGAATACAAGAAGAATAAGTGCAAGTGAATAAGTGAGGACGCTGGAAGCAAATTGTTATCTAACATTGAAAGGAGGTAGATCTGTGATTGCCAGATAATGTTTTGAACATGTGATAAGATGCTGTAAGCATGTGCTCAAATGTGCAACAAATACATTCAGCTATGAACAAATTTGGCTATCTATCGACCAAATCAAGTTACTTAATTGGGATTGTCCCATCAGCAACCTGTTCTAGCATATCAACTGGCATGTTATGCTGATTGGTTGACATTGTCTGAAATTATATATTGAAGTTGATTATAACAATAAACTAGTATCACAACAAAAAACATGATCATGGTTCTTCTTTGAGTTCACTATATTGTAAGCACATTGTTACAAAGTGTTGTAAGACAATGCGCTGACAACATTGTCAGCACATACAAAGACAACAGTGTTATCAGGTCCTGGCCATGTTATTCTTCAACATGCTCACCACGTAAGCTTGCCATTTTCTGTAGTACTGCAGCAACCTATTGACCAATCTAACCACCACAAGTTTTCTTTTATGTGCACGTCGTCAGCACATTGTAACAAAAACGTTGAAAGAAAATGTGCTTACAACATTGTCAGCATGTAGAAGGATGTTATCAGGTCAGACCACAACATCGTCTTTCTATGTGCTAAGCACATTGAAAAAACATAGACAACTAAACCTTATTCCTTATTATGCTCCAACTTTGTTTCTATGCAGTGTGTTACCTGGGAAGCTGGTGATCATGGTGAGTTATATCTACAATGGAATCCAATCATGTGGGCACAATTATTTAGGTGTAGGATCACCATCAGAATATAGTGAAAAACCTGTAATGTTCATTACCAGTCCGAAATTCCTTAATTTGAGAAAATGTAATGTGTAGTTATTTATAAAATGCTATGGTAACCCCAATTTATCAGAAATACTTTTGAATACAAGGTGGAAATGAATTTGCTAATTTCCCCAATGCAACAATTTAATCCCCCGGTGACTAAAATAAAGGTCATATATTACCAAACACATGCCCCTAATAATTATGAAAACCATGACCTGTTTTTTCACAGAAAACAATAAACACATCTCAAAGTCGACCCATAAGTGGAAACTAGGTTAAAGGAAGAGAATAATTTTATAAAAATCAACAAAGATGAGTACATTTGATACAATGATACAATTTCACACACATAAGCTTAGGCCTGTACCTACAGGGTTAACCCGTTGTCCTTGTAAATCTATGACTGGGTGGTTTGTCTGTCAAGGACCTGCAACATGATAATTCAGTGAAGCAGCAATATCTGCTACAAGTAATTAATTAATCTCACTAATTATGAAAAGACTGAAATAATGTTGAAAATAATGTAAACCCAAACAAACAAATTATTTTTCCTAATGACATTTTCAAAATCATGCATGTATATGATTTTCCCCAGGTACACACATCCTGAATACTGTTTATATAACATATACTGTAATTTTTTATAGCAAACTAGACCATCCATAGAAGCCTCAGTTGACCCAAAATAATGTGAGCAATTGACCCTGTTGTATGTTTATTTGACCTTTCTTCCATTTCATCTAACTTTTATCTAAATTTTTATTTTTATCCATAAATCATTATACATAAGGTTCAAAGGGGATGGTAACAGTCAAGTAGGCTGAAAAACAAGTTTCAATTCTGTGGAATGCTTTGCTTTACAGTATATTGTCAGTTTTATATTTTGAAGGATTGACCAAGTAAAAGACCCATGAACTTATTCCTAAAATATATATTCATATCACCACAGTCAACTAAACAGTCTTTTTATATGTAAAGAAAAAGAAAAGTATGAAGATGTAAAGGATTAACTTCAGTTAATCCCTCGTGAAAAACATTTGACCTACCCCTTGTAATGACAACTTTTCTTGATCTGTGATGAAGCCCTTTGCCACACTCTACACATTTTTACAGGCAGAGTTCATATTACTTTCAGTGCTTTTTATACACAAGTTGGAAGTTTTTAAACAACTAGAAATTGTTAGAGATGTCTTGTCATCTACACATTAGAAAATGGTATAAAGTGGGTTAAAGTTATATTTGATTGTTTGTCCTCTCTTATTCTTCAAACGATTTCACAGATCAAGGTGTGTGGGACAAAATTCCATTTATGACAGACCAAACTGAGTAGGCCCTACAATAAAGTTATAAATGTAATTTGAGTTCCTGAATCGGTTCCTTGTCTTGGCTCGAAATATTATCAAATATAATTGATAAACTTTTAAGATATATGTATATATTAATATTATTATCTTTATTGCGTACTCGAAGCACAATATTGGAAAAACATTTACGTGGTACATAAATCATCAATAATACAAATCATTTCATGGTTCTCTGAAACATATATATATATATATATATATATATATATATATATATATATATATATATATATATATATATATATATATAAATTAAAAGATGAAATATATATATATATATATATAAAGGTAAATATCTTTCAAAACCATTAATAATTGGCAATATTTACAGACCACCTAAAGATTTAAATGATAATTATCAAGAATTTACGAATGAATTCTCCCCAGTATTGGAAACATTAGAACATATTAAAAATGAAGTTATTTTAACAGGTGATTTTAATATTGACCTACTAAAAATTAATGATAGACAATTATTTAGTGATTACTTTGACATGCTCACAAGTTATAGTTTTTATCCCAAAATTATACTGCCAACGAGATTTTCAAACAAGCATGGCACATTAATTGATAATTTCTTCTATAAGCTCACAGAAAATAGCATATATGCCAAATCAGGTATTCTGATTAAACAATTCTCTGATCACCAACCATATTTTATATTACTTAACAATATACAACCTATAAAAGCAACATCAACTTATGTCAGAATTAACAAGCAGGATGATCAATCAATAAATAAATTTAAAGATGAAATACTCAACTCTGAAGCATTAATAAATTTGAATGAAGGCATCTTAACTGATCCAAATAATACCTATAACATACTACATAAGGTCATTCAGGATGCTAAAAATAGACATATGCCACAAAAACTAGTAACAAGTATAAACATAAAAAGTCTAAATGCATCACAAGGGGAATTATGAAATCTATTCAGTTTAGGGACAATCTTTTTAAAAAATGTAAAATGGCTGACCCAAACACAGAAGAATATATTACCCTTAAGACAAACTTAAAGACATTTAACAATATATTAAACAAAAGCATTAGTTTGTTTGGTTGGGGCTTTACATCACTTTCAACATTATTTCAGTCATTTCGTGATGAGACCTACTTGTAGCAGATATAGTGCTGCCTCTCATGTCGCAGGTCCTTGACATGACAACCCACCCGGTCACAGATTTACAAGGACAACGGGTTAACCCTTTTGGCACGGGCCTCAGCTCATGTGGGAAATTGTATCATGATTTCAATCTCAGCATGGCCGGGATTCGAACCCACGACCTTTAGATCACCACAGAGGAACTGGTGCTAATAAGCTGGCGCTCTAACCAACTGCGCCACGGCCCGTGGCCTAAAATATATTATGATGCTGTGTTTGAAAAGTTCAAAAGTGACATAAAAGGAACTTGGAAAACAATCAATAGTATACTAAATAAAACTAAAAAGAAAAAAGATTTTCCTAATCTTTTCCAGGACAGTGATGAAATAATTTCCAATAAACTAGAAATAGCAAATAGATTTAATTCATTTTTTACTAACATAGGACCAAAATCAGCTCAGCAAATAATATTTCCTGATGGGAAACATTTCAAGAATTATCTTACAGTCAGACACCATCACATGTTTAGCTTTTCTGATATTAATGAAAGTATAATTTCAAACATTATTGATAAACTAGCTCCAAAAACAAGTCTTGGCTTTGATGGACTATCAACCAAGTTAATTAAAACAATTAAAGATGTTATAATTAAGCCACTTAGAATCATAATCAACCAGATGCTTAATACTGGAATATTTCCAAACAAGTTAAAAATTGCTAAAATTATGCCAGTTCACAAAAAGGATGAAGAGACATTATTCACAAACTACAGGCCAATATCAATTCTCCCTACAATACAATAAAGTCTTTGAAAAGGTAATATTTCAACAACTTTATAACTATTTTCAAAGTAAAAAATTGCTGTATAATAGCCAGTATGGTTTTAGAATTGAACATTCTACAGATTTTGCTGCTATAGAATTAATTGACAGAACGCTGATTGAAATGGATAATAATGACATACCCATAAGCATTTTTTTAGATTTGTCAAAAGCATTTGACACTCTAGATCATGAAATATTATTAGAAAAGCTTAATTTTTATGGAATTCAAGGACAATCCTTGAACTTGATTAAAAGCTATCTCACCAATAGAAAACAGTTTGTGGAGATAGATATATCAATTCTGACTCACTTTACATAAAAACTGGAGTCCCACAGGGATCCATATTGGGCCCTTTACTTTTTATTATTTATATAAATGACATAGTTAATTCGAGCGAAATATTCCATTTCATCATATATGCAGATGATACGACACTTTCTAGCACATTAAAATTTATTGTAAAAAAAACAGAAAGTGAACATATTGAGACTATGATAAATGCTGAATTAGGAATGATTAATGACTGGTTAAAGGTAAACAAACTGTCATTGCATGTGCAGAAATCAAAATTTATGATGTTCCACACTTCAAAGAAAAAGATAAACACCATTGACCTTAAAATAGATGGCATACCAATAGAGCGGGTGAAAGTATTTTGTTTCTTAGGACTCACAATTAATGAGAATCTTACATGGACTGATCATATAAATAAAATTTCTAATAAAATATCAAGAAATCTAGGAGTATTGAATAGATTGAAACACTATCTACCAATTAAAACAAAAGTTTTGATCTATAATTCTCTCATAATGTCACACATCAATTTAGCCATACTTGTTTGGGGCTATGATTGTAAGAGAATCATTAAACTGCAAAAGAAAGCTATAAGAATTTTCAGTATTAGTAAATATAATGAACATACAGAGCTTTTATTCAAATACCTGAATTTATTAAAATTTGAGGATATTTTCAAGCTCCGTGAGCTAAAATTTTACTACAAATTCAAACATGATCAATTACCTCATTATCTTCTAAATCTGCCTGTACAGTATAATAGAGACATACATGAACATTGTACTCGTTCCCAAAACAAATTCTGATTGCTTCGGACAAATCACAAGTATGCAACCAAATGTGTCAGACATGACCTTCCTAAGCTCCTCAATCAGATGCCAAATGTAATTTTGGAGAAAGTAGATACACACAGTTTGCAAGGGTTTGCTAATTATATCAAACGGTACTTTATAGTATCTTATCAAGATGTATGCACAATCCCAGGTTGCTATATTTGTTCTCGTCATTAGAATATGTACACTCTGTCACCACCATAATACATCTAAGATTGTAATCACTGTAGTATATGTAACTAGATCTTGTCCAGAGCCAAATAATAGGAAGAAAACAGTTAATCAATGTACATTTGTGTAGAGTGCCTTTCACTGTTTCTCTTGTTTTTAATATTTTTTCTCTCACTCCTTTTGCCTGCTTTGACCATTTGTTTTGTTATATTATGTTATAATACTCCACTGTACTACATTATTGACAGATATTAGTTTAGTTTTACAAGTTCCTACATTTTTTTGCACACCATCAGAGGTGGTTCTGATGATAGCAGCAAGTAATTGCCTTAATGGGTATCTCCTGACCTCAAACTGTATATTTGCAATAAGTAATATCTGTATATATTTATGTACCTCATTTATGGTCTAATAAATCAATCTTGAATCTTGAATATATATATATATATATATATATATATATATATATATATATATATATATATATATATATATATATATGGTGAGATGAAATGAACATTTATGTCGAAAATTTACTTGGGTCTTCTCCACAATATACTCTCAGTCTCGATCAGTAAAGAATAAGTGGTAACATTTGTTTTTAATTGGGACATTGAAATAATGTTGAAAGTGACATAAAACCCCACACACATTTATATAAACCATAAATATACCACCATACTATTCCTTTAACCCGGCTATCTGCTACTCGTAGATATATGACAGTGCAGCTGACATTTTGATGATCTCACTCCATCACTCGCTTGCCTTAACACATTTTATCAGTCTTCTTAAAAGGTAAAAAGAATTGGGTGTGTTGTCATAATCTTTAACTTGTGTTTATTGTGTAAGGTTATCTCCCACTTTGCCAAAAAACATGCCACAGTTTCATAATTTGTGTATAGGAAATACCATATTGGATATTTATCCCCAACCCAGATTGTCACCAGGCGTAGGATATTATCCCAGACCCAGATTGTCACCAGGCATAGGATATTATCCCTGACCCTGATTGTCACCAGGCGTAGGATATTATCCTCAGCCCTGATTGTCACCAGGCGTAGGATATAATCCCCGACCCAGATTGTCACCAGGCGTAGGATATTATCCCCAACCAAGATTGTCACCAGGCGTAGGATATTATCCCCGACCCAGATTGTCACCAGGCGTAGGATATTATCCTCGGCCCTGATTGTCACCAGGCGTAGGATATTATCCCTGACCCAGATTGTCACCAGGCGTAGGATATTATCCTCGGCCCTGATTGTCACCAGGCGTAGGATATTATCCTCAGCCCTGATTGTCACCAGGCATAGGATATTATCCTTGGCCCTGATTGTCACCAGGCGTAGAATATTATCCCTGACCCAGATTGTCACCAGGCGTAGGATATTATCCTCGGCCCTGATTGTCACCAGGCGTAGGATATTATCCCTGACCCAGATTGTCACCAGGCGTAGGATATTATCCTCGGCTCTGATTGTCACCAGGCGTAGGATATTATCCTCGGCCCTGATTGTCACCAGGCATAGGATAATATCCTTGGCCCTGATTGTCACCAGGCGTAGAATATTATCCCTGACCCAGATTGTCACCAGGCGTAGGATATTATCCTTGGCCCTGATTGTCACCAGGCGTAGGATATTATCCTCGGCTCTGATTGTCACCAGGCGTAGAATATTATCCCTGACCCTTATTGTCACCAGGCGTAGGATATTATCCCTGGCCTTGATTGTCACCAGGCGTAGGATATTATCCCCGACCCTGATTGTCACCAGGCGTAGGATATTATCCCCGACCCAGATTGTCACCAGGCGTAGGATATTATCCCTGGCCTTGATTGTCACCAGGCGTAGGATATTATCCCCGACCCAGATTGTCACCAGGCGTAGGATATTATCCTCGGCCCTGGTTGTCACCAGGCGTAGGATATTATCCTCAGCCCTGATTATCACCAGGCAAAGGATATTATCCCCGACCCAGATTGTCACCAGGCGTAGGATATTATCCTCAGCCCTGATTGTCACCAGGCGTAGGATATTATCCTCAGCCCTGATTGTCACCAGGCGTAGGATATTATCCCTGACCCAGTTTGTCACCAGGCGTAGGATATTATCCTCGGCCCAGATTGTCACCAGGCATAGGATAATAACCTTGGCCCTGATTGTCACCAGGCATAGGATATTATCCCTGACCCAGATTGTCACCAGGCATAGGATATTATCCCTGACCCAGATTGTCACCAGGCGTAGGATATTATCCTCAGCCCTGATTGTCACCAGGCGTAGGATATTATCCTCGGCCCTGATTGTCACCAGGCGTAGGATATTATCCTCGGCCCTGATTGTCACCAGTCAAATTCTTGCAGATATTGTATCTTGCCATTGATATATCACAAACTCAACTGATCTTTTATGACTCGGTTTCCAAATCATGCAAATAATTGAATAAGTATTTAATCAATCCATTATTCTAATGTGTGACTGTGATATAAACAGGAGGTTTGATCAAAAGAGTTGTTATTTTTGTGTTCTGTCCTTTATTGGATTGAGGATTATTTATCCGACCTGAATTGACTTCCTCTGTAAGAGTGAAGGTCATCTTCTCTGTAAGAGTGAAGGTCATCTTTGTAAGAGTGAAGGTCATCTTCTCTGTAGTACTGAAGGTCATCTTCTCTGTAAGAGTGAAGGTCATCTTCTCTGTAAGAGTGAAGGTCATCTTCTATGTAGTAGTGAAGGTCATCTTCTCTGTAGTAGTGAAGGTCATCTTCTCTGTAGTAGTGAAGGTCATCTTCTCTGTTGTAGTGAAGGTCATCTTCTCTGTAGTAGTGAAGGTCATCCTCTCTGTAGTAGTGAAGGTCATCTTCTCTGTAGTAGTGAAGGTCATCTTCTCTGTAGTAGTGAAGGTCATCTTCTCTGTAGTAGTGAAGGTCATCTTCTCTGTAGTAGTGAAGGTCATCTTCTCTGTAGTAGGGAAGGTCATATTCTATGTAGTAGTGAAGGTCATCCTCTCTGTAGTAGTGAAGGTCATCCTTTCTGCATCGAGTTATTCAAGCATTGTTGGAAATATGTACATGGATGAGGGTGGATATGTTTACCTTTAAAATATAAATTTTGAAGTTGAGATTTATGAACAGTTGAGATTGTTTCCACTTTCATGCACTTTTGAGTGGTTGATTTAACACTGCATGTGAATCCTTCTTGGTCCATTGAAGGTTATTAGATATTTTAAATGTGATAATTATGTATTGGTTTTGTAGATTAAACTATATAATGTAATGTAATATATTTGCATAGATATAAGATAAATTATGGATTTGTGACAAAGTAAATAACCTATTTATAAAGATGTAAAAGCATGTTTTCTTAATTTTGTAAGGCATGTTTGAATTACTGCACAGACAATATTTATATTATTACTTTATTATTATGTCCTTTCAGTGTAATAAATGGAGTTGTAATGTGATGCTCTACCAATTCATTGGGTGAAACACAAGGCCTTTCTGGGATTGAAAGACAAGGCCTGTTTGGGGTTGAAACATGATGTCTTTTTAAATTTAAAGGAAGAGTCATTTTAAAAATTCCCTATAATTGTGATGTTCAGATATAGATGGTTGATATTTGAAATAAATAAATAATTTGTAAAGAAAAAAAAATAAATAAATAAATAAATAAATAAATAAATAAATAAATAAATACAAATGAATTCACTGCAATAATGTCATTGCCTGTTTCAGTGATCCTGATGATGTTGTTGTTGTGGTGGGAGAGCATGATCTCACTGTCACTGAGAGCACTGAGAAAGTGGTGGATGTCAGCCTCATCATTGTTAAGAATGACTACAACAGCTTTACTCTCAGGTAAAGCAATATTGGAAATTATTCATGTTTGCCAATTTGTACTATTGTATGAACTCTTACATTTTCTTTACTGAGCTCTACTCGCTCTCACCCACAGAATGCAGCCATTGCATGGAAAATACTCATAGGGCATAGATACATTCTAATTTTTTATCATAATTCACATATTGTGGACATCTATCTATTTCAGCATGGACTTTGCTCTGCTTAAGTTGAGTGAGCCTCTCGACTTCAACTATGCCTTGGACTCCATCTCTATTCCTTAAATTTGTTATTCCTGTACATGTGTATTTTATTGTCTCTACCATATCATGTTTAAATTTTTTCAGCTAATGGAAACATGGACGATGATGTATTCAATGAGGGATTTGTTGACCTGATTGATAACGATCTGTGTAACAGTTTCTACCAGCCTGCTGGCCTTCCAATCACTGATGACATGCTGTGTGCTGGTACTCTGCCCGACTTTGATAAAACTGATGCCTGCCAGGGTGACTCTTGTATGACATTTACATTGATTTCTCTCATAATTAATTGATACAATTTCAAATTTAATGGAGATAAAGGGGTGAGACATGGCTCAATTGGTAAGTCATCTGTCTCCTATGCTCATGGTCTGGCATTTGAATCCCTGTTGAGAAAAGTACTTCGGTGAAGCTGCATAGGTGCCATTCATGCTTTGCATTTCACTCTTTACCTTCGCCTTTCTTCTTCGCTATTTTAGCACTTCTACATCGCCATTTCTACATTTCTACTTTGCTATTTTTGCGCATCTATTTGCTTTTTTACACTTTTTCTTCTCAATTTCACCAATCTACATCTCTATTTTGCTATTCTACTTCTTTATTTCACTCTCTTCCTTTGTATCTTCTCCCTTCACCATTTCCAGTTCAACAACAAGCATTATGATGTTACTATCTGAAGAAGAGCAAAAACAGAGTAGTAGCATTGTGAAACAGAGAAGTAGCATTGCAAAACAGAGAAGTAGAATGGCAAATTTGAGAAGTAGAATAGCATAGTAGAGAAGTAGAATAGCAAAATTGCAAAGTAGAAGGAAGAAAATAGCAAAGAAGAAAGAAAAAACATGCAAAAAGAGCAAAGACAAAGAGTCTCTGTACACAGTATATCAAATTCATTTAGTAAATTTCTCTTGTACAATCTTTCAGTTCTCCTCAGCCTAATACCTTTCCTACTTAACACTTGCTTAACACTTGCTTCTTAACACTTGCTTCTTATATAATTTTTCTCTTCTGTTACCATTACATCCTAAACCATCGAATCAACAAGCTGGCTATGAAGTTAGAAGGACAACAGAGCCAAAAGACCACATAGATTCTGATATTATCATAGTGGGTGGAAATCAGAACTGTTTAAATCTGAGAGCAATATAACTTGCTCTCAGTTTAAATGTAAGAACTGTAAAATAGATGAAGATATGTACGTGCCGGAAGATATTTCACAGTTTACAGTTCATTTTTCACAGTTCACAGTTCATTTTTTCCCAAAAATTTGACTTTGCGTTACATTTTAATTAAAAAACATATGACGCAATGCTTCAATTCTTTTCAAATTTGCAGGGATTACTACCAGGAGATATATATATTGCCACAAAAAATCCCAATGCAAAAAAATAAATTTAAAGGTGATAAAAAATTTGTTGAAATTGGACTTTGAAAAACAAACCAATATTATATATTCTGCAATTAAAAATAATTATGAGAGCTGTTTCAATGGTGGTGTCCTTTATAGGGATTCATCTATAGGGTCCCTAGTATCTTCCAGAATTTTTCACTAATTGAGCATTTTTTTTAAGGGGTTGAATTAGGAGGTCAAACATTACAAAAATTGAAAAAAATCTGGTTTTTTGCACAAAGATTTCTTTACATGAGGGTCATTTCAATGTTGTTTTCCTTTTTAGGGAACCATCTATAGGGTACCAAGTACCTCCCTGAATTTTTCACTAATTGAGCAATTTTGTTAAGGGGTTGGATAAGGAGGTCAAACTTGGAAAAAAATGAAAAATTCTCATGATTTTAATGGTTTTTTGCACAACGATATTTTTATATGAGGGTCATTTCAATGTTGTTTTCCTTTTTAGGGAACCATTTATAGGGTACCAAGTACCACCCTGAATTTTTCACTAAAACCCCCCTGCAGACTACACAACGATTCTGGACCAACTCCTCCAGATCCCAGTAGACGACCAATCCGTCCAAAAGAGCTGCAAACCTAAAACTATCTCAACATCACAAACTATGCATTATATGTAAAAATAAGAAACGCAAATCAAAGTCACAGAAACGAAAATAAAAGTTTCATAACAAAGAAATGTTTCTTGTTCTCGCTCCATCTCGCCAAAATAGACGGGAAAGTATTTAATTATACAACAAAGGTACAATAGAGATACGCAAATAAGAAATGGCCAGAAAACCGGCTAAGAACCCAACAAAATTAAGGTATATTTCCTATGTTTAATATTACTGAAAAGAATCCCGTCGCTCACAAAAGACACGGGAACAGAAATTCGTTAAAAAAATGGACATTCCTACCCCGCACCGGGGCTGTACGCAGCGTAAAATAAACGAACTTGTCTGGCAGCTTCAAGGGAGAGGGGCCGTAAATTTAAAAAGAATTATTTAACAAATCAAAATGATTGGTTTTGGTGCAAAAAACCGAAACACAACCCAAAAAACGCCAGCGTAATCGACCAAAACGTGCTTTTAATGATATTATATCGCTCATATAATACTGTACGCAACTCCCTTCGAGGGGGGTCCCTAACAGCACCTCCACAATGAGGTAACGTGACCCACAAACACCTCCGCTCCAGAGGCGCCATGAGAGGAGGTGCAGCACCTCCAGAGGTGCTAGCACCTCCTCAGGCTCCATATATAAACAAATCATAGGATAACGCAGTCAGTCCCCATCCAACTGAAGAGATCAAAGTGATCGAAACCGTTGTTGGTCTTGGTAGGGACTGCGATCGTTGTCGCAGATCATCTTAGAATCCTCGCCTTTTTACCAACATTGAAATGACCCTCATATAAAAAAATTGTGGTGCAAAAAACCATTAAAATTATGAGAGTTTTCATTTTTTCCAAGTTTGACCTCCTAATTCAACCCCTTAAAAAAATTGCTCAATTAGTGAAAAATATTCAGGGTGGTTCTTGGTACCCTATAGATGGTTCCCTAAAAAGGAAAACAACATTGAAATGACCCTCATATAAAAAAAACGTTGTGCAAAAATCCATTAAAATCATGAGAATTTTTCATTTTTTTCCAAGTTTGACCTCCTTATTCAACCCCTTAAAAAATTGCTCAATTAGTGAAAAATTCAGGGAGGTACTTGGTACCCTATAGATGGTTCCCTGAAAAGGAAAACAACATTGAAATGACCCACATATAAAAAAATCGTTGTGCAAAAAAACAGATTTTTTTCATATTTTGTAATGTTTGACCTCCCAATTCAACCCCTTAAAAAAATTGCTCAATTAGTGAAAAATTCTGGAAGATACTAGGGACCCTATAGATGAATCCCTATAAAGGACACCACCATTGAAACAGCTCTCATAATTATTTTTAATTGCAGAATATATAATATTGGTTTTTTTTTCAAAGTCCAATTTTTTTGTGGCAATATATATATATCCCCTGGTAGTAATCCCTGAAAATTTGAAAAGAATTGAAGCATTGCGTCATATTTTTTAAATTAAAATGTAACGCAAAGTCAAATTTTCTGAAAAAATTTTGAAAAATGAACTGTGAACTGTGAAATATCTTCTTGCACGTGTTACTTTTTCCTTTTCTAATTTGGACAGTCTCTGGTCAAAATCTTCAATTGTTCATACATTGATGTAAAATCAGCCCTAAGACCTCTCATGGTCTGATTTATTCCTTTAATAACAACATCAGTCTCCATGTAACATTACAGGTGAATCAGCTGTTTTACCTTGTGTGTTGTTTTGGTCAGCCTTGTCATGGCTGGCTGGGCTCCTGCCACTGCCAGAGATGCTACCTGCCTTTTTTGGAAGCATGGTCTTTACAATAAATATCCAATAAGATCACAAAATATTGTGATCCCAGTAATCCTTGATCACTTAGATTGTCATTTTTCTGGTATTATTTGCAAAGTAATGTTTAAAATCCACAAATTATGGTGAATAATACAATTTGTATACAGGCTGTCTACATCTGTACATACATTTATATAAATGAAATTATCCTTTAGAATAAACTTTTGAAAATCATGTGCAGAGTCATTTATATCGTTTATTGAGAACGCAAGGAACAAACACTTTGTATAAATGCTATTTATTTATTTAGTGTCACGACCTTTAGATATATTGAAGTAAAATTCCAATAACTTTATAAAAAATACATCATGGTTGAAACAAGTCTCAAAATAACTGTAATTGAAGCACGGTCTCTTCTTTGAAAAGAAATAATATGTACCTTTTTATTACTTTCTGTGATCAGCATGGATGAAAATGTTAAGGCTGCCATAAAGGCATAATTCAATTATTTGTAATTGTCAAAAGGCACTGGAATGGTCTTTTGATCTTATTGGTTGCTAGGTAACTGTAAGTGAGGCAATGATCTCTTGATGAGAGGTTTAATAAAATAAAGATGAAACACATGTGAAGATGAAAAATTGAAGAAAATGGCAACAAACTGTCAGTGGATTGTAGAACAATGTCCAATGAAACACCACTGAATGGCAACCCAATGAGTAATGACAAATCAAAATCGATTTAAAAAAACGACAGATAGCAAATTGCTAAATAATCCAACAAGTATGTCCAATACAACCTTCCAAATGAAGATGATGATGCAAAGCAATGCCTTGAGAGAAACACAAAGACTGCAAACATGTCCCTTTGCAAAAGAGTAGAAGGATGCAAATTCTAAGCCATCCGAAAAGGTCATTTTGCGAGTAGAAACGCATACAGGTTCAAGAAAAACTAGGAAATATGGCCATATTAGAAACCCGCACTTTGCCCCGACATCCTTGCTTCCATCCCCCATAAAATGTAAAATCCATTGCAGGTAGAGGAGCAGAAAATGTTGGCTTCTAAATCTTCAAACCATACAACCTTTGAAACATTGAGATTTATTAGCCAGAATCCCACTCCTCTTCAGATACAGAGCACAATACAGATCTTTCAAACTGACCTCACAAGCATGATGATCCACTGGGTCTGAAATATTGAGAATAACTGGGATGCCAAATAGTTCAATGGAAATAGACGAATGACAAGAGCATGATCTCCCAAGAGAGCATTTGGATGTTGTTTTGGTTAAGTGTGAAGAAATGGATACTGCTTTGAGTTCCCAGGCACGCCATGTGCTGACGAGGGAAACTTGGTTCAGAGAACCAATATGGGAGGACGACTTCCATTCACTCTGTTGCATGTACCCATCACCCATCATCATGACAGTTTGTTTGTTACTTGTTGTTTGGGGTTTTACATCACTTTCAACATTATTTCAATCATTTCGTGATGAGACCTACTTGTATCAGATATAGTGCTGCCTCACTGAATTGTCATGTCGCAGGTCCTTGACATGACAACCCATCCGGTCACAGATTTACAAGGACAACGGGTTAACCCTTCGCGCACAGGCCTCAGCTCATGTGTGAAGTTGTATCATGAATTCAACCTCGCCACGGCCGGGGATCGAACCCACGACCTTTGGATCACCACAGAGGAACTGGTGCTAATAAGCTGGCACTCTAACCAACTGCGCCACGGCCCATGGTATTAATATAGTCATTACTATCAGACAAATGTCAGTAAGTAGCATCTTAATATCAATAATAGAATTTTACAGCACTGATATGTCATGAGAGGTTTTCTTGTGTCTCCAGAGTCTGCCAGTGTTTTAGCTGTGGACTCCATGGTTTAAGCTTTGGTATTCGGGTGGAGGAGTGAGAGGTTGTCTGTCATCCGGTGCAATGCCTGCTCCTGGGGTAGCCTGGGGGGCATGAGAAGGGCCCTGTCGATGCTGGGGTATGGGATACTTGTCATAATCCTCATAAGACGGGGGAAGGTCATCGTTTTGTGGTGCTAAGGGACGGCGCAGTTCTTGATCTTCATTTAGCGGTACTGTGGGATGTTGTAATTCTATATATTCACTCAGAGGTGCTGTTGGCTGTTCTGCCTCTGGTGTGTAAGAGTTGGGTGCATTGTGCTCAGCAGGTGGCGCAGAAGGCTCTCTCACTGTTGTGGATGGTGCTGCCCTTTGTCTATTAACTTCATTATTGTTCCTTATTTTCTTTGTGTATCTACATACACAATATAAGCCAATCAACATAAAGCATACAAAAAGCACACTCAGGATAACAGCTAAAGATAACGACGCATTCCATTTATTTCCTGGTGTTGGTTCTTCCTCTTCTGGTGATTCCTCTTCTGGTGATTCCTCTTCTGGTTTCTCCTCTTCTGGTTTCTCCTCTGCTCGAATCTCAGTGCGTGCCACATGCCAATTACCTGAAAAGAATATCGCAGAAATCACATTATTGAATGTGTTATTTTTAAATGGATGTTTTTATGACATAGGATTGGGCAAATGTGGTAGATTTGAAGTGATGTAAACAAAAACTACCCATTTATTTGGTTCATATATTATTTGGTTCATATATTATCTATATATTTCCCGAATATGCATAGTTAATAGAATTGAAATGTTTGTACAAAAATCCATTAACAATGTTAATATAGATTAATCTTACAAAATATGAATTGATGTGCATAAACCTAAATAGATCATACATGTATTTCTTATAAATCACAAAAAAAAATGGTTTGTGCTAGTACACATTGATTTGGGCTAACACTGGCCCGACCTATATCAAGCTGGCAGAAGGCACTCTAAGTAAAATGTTTACATCATGATGTCATATATTGTAATAGCACAGGAAATGAAATGCTGATGAATAATTTGATGTTTTATTTGATAAGTGATCTGATGTGTAAGTGATCTGGTAAGTTCTTACCGGAACAGGCACTTCGAGAGGATTTGAGAGTGAATGATTCTGCCTCGTACACGCCAGTGAGGGAAGTGATGTAGGATGTGTAATACTTAAGCTTTGACATTAATTTTGCTAGCTCCTCTCTTGTACTCCCGTATCCGACCCAACCTTCTACATCTGTCACTGGAACATCTCTACGAGATTCTGGCAACTCCACTGAAGCTTTGGCGCCA
The DNA here is from genome assembly GCA_949316495.1 of Amphiduros pacificus. Taxonomy (NCBI): domain Eukaryota; kingdom Metazoa; phylum Annelida; class Polychaeta; order Phyllodocida; family Hesionidae; genus Amphiduros; species Amphiduros pacificus. Next base: position 45,888,875 of record OX439000.1, on the reverse strand, counting down.
TACGATATCTGTAAAAATACCATATCTTTGTATTTCAGTAGGAACATATTTTGATGCATGTCTTGGCAAGTATCGCCATCACTCGGCCTTCCTTTTCTGATTATAGGCCTAGCACAAATGATGCCATTACTGTCATCAAACTGGCTGCAAATTATAATTATATCATCCATCAATATCTTTCTTACCATACCTTGTCTTGCTATATAGTCAAAAACAACCATTTTGCATAACATGACATCATGCTCTGTCTTGCTAAATGACCAAAAAACTTCATGAAACATGATATCTTTAAGCCATGCTCTGTCTTGTCATATGACTAGAGACATTTTCTTCATGAAATGTGACATCATCTAAGCCATGCTCGGTCTTGTCATATGACTAGAGACATTTTCTTCATGAAATGTGACATCATCTAAGCCATGCTCGGTCTTGTCATATGACTAGAGACATTTTCTTCATGAAATGTGACATCATCTAAGCCATGCTCGGTCTTTTTTTTATGGTCATAAACAGTCACTTCATGTAACATGTATCATGTTTTGTAATGATGTATAAACAAATCATAGTCAGCAAACAGCAACAGACCTAAGCAGATGATATTTTTGGCCAATCAAAATGCTTATGCATGTCCAAAAAGCTCAGAAACAACCCTCCCTGCAGTCTACCCTCCCTGCAGTCTACCCTCCCTGCAGTCCACCCTCCCTGCAGTCTACCCTCCCAGCAGTCCAACCTCCCTGCAGTCTACCCTATATACAGTCTACCCTCCCTGCAGTCTACCCTCCCAGCAGTCCAACCTCCCTGCAGTCTACCCTATATACAGTCTACCCTCCCTGCAGTCTACCCTCCCAGCAGTCCAACCTCCCTGCAGTCTACCCTATATACAGTCTACCCTCCCTGCAGTCCAACCTCCCTGCAGTCTACCCTCCAAGCAGTCCACCCTCCCTGCAGTCTACCCTATATACAGTCCACCCTCCCTGCAGTCTACCCTCCCTGCAGTCTACCCTCCCAGCAGTCCACCCTCCCTGCAGTCTACCCTCCCTGCAGTCTACCCTCCCTGCAGTCTACCCTCCCTGCAGTCTACCCTCCCTGCAGTCTACCCTCCCAGCAGTCTACCCTCCCAGCAGTCCAACCTCCCTGCAGTCTACCCTATATACAGTCTACCCTACCTGCAGTCAACCCTCCCTGTAGTCCATCCTCCCTGCAGTCAACCCTCCCTGTAGTCCATCCTCCCTGCAGTCCACCCTACCTGCAGTCTACCCTCCCTGTGGTATATTTCCTGTAGTCTATTAAGTTCGTTTCAATAAGATTATAAGACTGTGAGATTTACTTTTCCTGCAACATATTAGGGTGATAGAATTCATGTTTTTCTTACACATGCCTGTATTTGAGTTTATACTAATTGTGATACACGTTGTTTCAGCCATGAGCTGTCTGCAAACCAAATGATAAAAATAGGTTTGATCTCAGCCATGTATCTATATATAGCATTATATATATATATATATATATATATATATATATATATATATATATATATATATATATATATATATATATATATATATATAAACTAAGGGCATGAAAGCTCTTGCACCACACTTATGTCAATCTGATGTTTAAAATCAGATTAAAAATACTTATGTACAATTTAAAGGATATTATCCATTCAATGATAAGATTACAAAGCATTTTTAAAAAGTGAAAACTTTACCTTGTGGCTTTCAAAAATATTTGTTTGATGGAGTTGAAAATTGTGTTCCAAGAGAAATAAGAAAAAACGGTTGTTGGGTGGTGGAAAACCTTATAAATAATATCATTCCCTAGGAAAGTTACAAATTTTGCGCCCCCTCTTGTTTAATTGCTCATGAATAATATTTCCAAAGAACTACAAGGCATTGTCACACCCCACTGAGCACAGGATTATAATATTGTATGGGACACTATTGATTTCCACCATTCCCTCTATTAGATCACAGGCTTTTTGGATTTTTGTACAAGTGATCTCAGATTTGGGCAGAAATATTACTTAAGGTAAAGCTAGGTTAAGTTTTGAAACAATGAATTTAGGGAATGGATGGTACAGATTAGAAATAGCCACACCTCAAGGTCATAAATGTAAAATTGATAACTTTATACATGGAATAAAAATGATCTCATCCAAGGTTATGATTTAAGCTTTCATCCCTTTAGTTGTATATGAGTAAAGGGGGAATTGACATTGATCACACAATTTCAACACTATCATAGCTTTTCAGATTCCCTATGGTTTCAGCAACATTTTACCTTACCAATAAGATTTGCTGAACTTGTTCTGATATTTCTTCTAGTTTCCATGTTATAGCGTCATATGATGTTAGCACCAAAAACATTTTCCTTGACGGGTTAGCAGGCAAAACCGTCACCTAAAATAAGAAAATATAAATTTATTGAACAACATATTCAACAGGCATCAGGCATCCAAAATACAAAAAAAAGTTTTTATGTTAGAATTTCCATGTTTCAATTTTTTGCACTACTGAATGTAATTTCCTAAAATGACCAATAACATTTGTAGTGGATTTTTATGTAAATTAATTGCACATATTTAGGTAATATTCATTCCCAATTCCAACCATAATTTTCTTATCATACTAAATTACACAAAAAGTATCATTAACCACATGTAGAAACATGATGCACAGTTAATTTCAAACTGCAAGAAAATGATTAATAGGAACTGATACTGCTTGCGAGATTATAACAAATATATAATGCTGAAATCACAGAGGGTACAGGACAATGTTAACAGAGATTTGGGATGATGTGTTTAAATGAGTCGTGGCCACGGAACTGTGATGCAATCAAGCTATCCTCGATGTACTTTTGTGGCTTGTAAGGGTGTTGTTAGGCCTGTACCAATAGACAATAATACTAATGGACAAATCATTCCAAGCCAAATCATTCCAATGTCATGAATGTTATTTTCACATTTGTAAGAAGACATAATTATGAAATAACAGGGAATCTTTTCCAAATAGTAATATATGTGTTATGAGTCGTAAACATCAGGCTCCAAGGTCAATGATCCATGTAGACACAGTATGATCACCCCACTGATTATGAGAGCACCCTAGAATTATTAGTAACAAAAGTATTTAAAAAAAATATATTTCCTTATATTTTCATACGCGTATCAAAGCACACACATACCAACAAATATATTATGTATACCTTTATAGATCTGTAGCTATTGTCACCTGCCCACCAATCGTCTGATGTGTAGACTGAGAGGACGTTGACCTCTCTGGGCTCTGGTATGGTGAGTGAATTAAGCTGGCAAGTCACACAGCTGTAAAGCTTGTATCCTGCTGGAATGTAGCCAGAGGCCTCTGCAAAGGCTTCCGACGAATCCTCGTATATGTCACAACCAAGATGTGAATGCTCTGAAAATATTCAACAAAATGATTGTATCCACCAGTATCTATCATCTTTTATGATAAAGATTCATTTTTGTATATATATTTGTATATATATATATATATATATATATATATATATATATATATATATATTCATGTCTGTTTGTAGCACCTTATATGAATTAAGAATTATGAACTGAATTCTAACTCTAGCTTGATACATTGTGATGAATGAAGATAGTTGGTACTGGAATAATCTGTGATGTCAACAATAATAGTATACATGGCTACAGCCAGATTCCTTGATACTATAGACATTGCTTTGTTTGATATCGGAACTGTCATAACACCACCCACATTGTCATTTCTTTTGAGACTGATATTGGCTTAATTGGTCATCAAACCTCCTTAGCTGCTGTATGATAATGTCTTTACAGGGTATACACTCAATACCAGCAGCGGCTAAATCAGAGGTTATTTAAAAGCACTGACGGTTCAAAACTTCAAATGTAATTCAAGGTTTTCCAGCTAGGCATGCTAGCTTTGTATACAAGCATCTGAATTGAATAAAGACAGTAACAATTTAGAGCATATGGAGTGCTGTGTATGGGATAAGGTTGGGATCTAATGCTTAGTCACAGTTGCCCAGCAATCCACAAGATTAAAGATCATATCCCCTAATACTACATAAGCTTATGTATCCGGCAATCAAGGATCAAAAGATCAATCCCCTCCTATGTCCCTGATATTATGTAACCTGATGTAACTTGCAGGGGACGAATGATCTATCAACGGAAAACATACACATGCACACACACATGCACACACACACACACATGCACACACACACATGCACACACGCTAACACATGCACACACACTAAAACCCAGACACAGCACAGTGATTTCTAAGAGCTACTAGAAGTTAGCTTCACATGAATGTTCTTTAATTTTCCCCTGATTACATTTTGTATTTCTATCATACAAATTATACTGAATCATTGTGGAAGTGGCCTTCTATTCTATCAACTCGTAAAACCTATTCATGCCAATATTCATTTTTCCCATATTACTTTTCATATTTGACAGTAAATCCTCAACATAATATGTTATGTGTTAGATATCATCTAACATATATCACTATAGTAGTTTTCTATTTTTGTAATTACCATAATTATTTAATAAGGAACAATTCTTATATCACTTGGATTTAATCATATTTTCTTGACTGGGCCAATTTAAGTGAAAAATATAAAATATACTCATAAAGAATTACAAATGACAGGCTTCCCATCCCGTAAGACCTACAAAGTTCCAGATCATTTCCAAAGCAAATTTGAGAGATTTTGTGGACCAAAGAAACAAAGCTCCAGTCTTACCGATATGCCGAGGTTTAGTGGTGTTTAGCTCTCCTGTTCGTCGATACCACTCTCTTATATGTGTCACATCTACATCATATTTACAAACACATCATTTAATTACATCTTAATTGACCATACATATTTTCCCATTACGACGGTTTTATTCTCTGACACATTATCATTGTTTTTTTATTACATATCTGATATATACATGTATATATATATATATATATATATATATATATATATATATATATATATATATATATATATATATATATATATTCTCTTTTTATTATTTTTCATCTGATTAATTTAATATATCCTTATGTAAAATGAAGTTGCTATAAAGATGTGACCTTTGCATTCGTGGCCAGAGGGTGTGAGTGTGAAGGAATCAGCTTCATATATTCCAGTGAGTGAGGTGATAAAGGAGGTGTATGATCGCAGCTTGCTCATCAGCTGCTCCAACTCTTCTGTTGTTCTCCCGTAGCCCACAGAACCTTGCACGCGACTCACCGGAACTGCAGTGTCATTTCCCATGAATCTAACTTGAGACTTGGATCCTTGTATCTGTATTTAATTTTAATTGCTTAGCTTAATAATAAAAATAATACTATGAGTGCCGTACATGCGTACGGTTTATGGACCAATCATGGCAGCTTAAACAATGGTGGAAGGCAATGGTGATTATTTTGATCAATTAGAGAACAGTTTACGAATGGTTATAAGGGTGTCCACAGAAACAATGGCAGGACATGACGATCAACATTTGTCTGCATTTCATGTTATAAAGGTTTTGCTTCCTTGAAGACATATTTCTAAGGTTGAATAACCAACACACACACACACACACACACACACACACACACATATATATACATATATATTATATATGTTGTTTTATTTTTATTTATGTTTTATTTTAACATTAATTAAAAGGCCATGTTTTGCAAAATTATAAGGATTACCACATTTTCTTTTTTGACTTACCACCAAAATCTCTTTTATTTGGCTGGTTAATTGCATAATCTTCCAAATGACATTGTCATAGGACGTTAAGACCAGGAGAACTGGTGTGGTGGACCCTGAGGGAGACACTATCACCTGAAATATAACCAGAACAAACCTGCTTAAAAATAGCTGGGGTCATATATGGAAAATAATCTGGAAAATATCTTTAAAATAAGCCCATCAACCTGCTGAGAAATAGGGGGGACACTCTCGTCTGAAATAATAATAAAATAATAATAATAATAATAATAATAATAATAATAATAATAATAATAATAATAATAATAATAATAATAATAATAATAATAATAATAATAATAATAATAATAACAACAATAATAATAAAACATTTATATTGCGCCATTTATATTGCGCCATCTCGTAGCTTTTTGCAGATAATGTTTAGTGTATAAATAAGTTTTAAGTTTAGATTTAAATGCATCTAACCTTTTGCAGTTTTTCACTTCAAGGGGTAGGGCATTCCAGGTTTTGTGTGCATATATATGCCGCAAAAGCACAATCCCCAGATATTTTCATATTAGTTTTTGGAACTATATATTCATTATTATCTGCAGACCTGAGGGATCTTGCCCTATTTTTTAGGTATCAATAACTGTGATAGGTACCCAGGCTCACAGCCATTCTGTACCTTACATGTCAATAATGCTATCTTAAAATCTATTCTTGCTTCCACTGGCAGCCAATGTAATTCCATCAGCTTGCCAGTTATGTGGTCATTCTTCCTCATTTTTCCCACTACCCTGGTTGCAGAGTTCTGCAATTTTAGCAATTTGGCTATTTCACATTTAGGTATCACCACTAACAAGGAGTTACCATAGTCTGGAGTTGATGTTACAAATGCATGTGCCAGGGTATTTGCAGTTTTTTTCATCTAAACAATTTCTGATTTGTGATATGTTCTTTATATGAAAAAAGCCATTTTTACACATTTTCTTTATTTGTTGCCTCATGGTAAATTCTTGATCAAAGTCTTAGTTTGACTTTATCAGATCTTGATATATTTTCATCACCAACCTTGATTTCAGATGAATTTTTTCCATTTTTAAAATGTTTTTCCACAAATGATCATTTCAGTCTTATCATATATTTTCATTTATTATCCAGTAAATTTTTTAACACTTTTTAAACATTTTTCCATTTCATCACATGATATTTTAGTGTTTGGATCCAAAGTGATGTAGAGCTGAGTATCATATGCATATATATGATTTCAGCCAAAGGTTCCATATATGTTGTAAATAAGATTGGTCCCAGCACAGAGCCCTGGGGAACACCATAATTAATATCCATATTTTCAGACATTTTCCCATCAATAATAACACATTGTTTTCTATTTGACAGATAAGATCTAAACCACTTCAGTGCTGTTCCCCTTATACCACATCTGTGTTCCAGTCTATTTAATAATATTTTTTTATCTATAGTGTCAAAGGCCGCAGAGAGGTCAAGCAATATCAATATTACAGTTTAATTATTATCAATATCCATTTTGTACTTTAAGCAATGCAGTTTCAGTGCTGCGGAATTCTTTGTATACTGATTGGAACATGCTTTGAATATTATTAATCACAAGATGATTGACAAACTGTTTGGCTACTGCTCTCTCAATGAGTTTGGACAAGTAAGCCAGATTGGACACGGTGTATAATTCTTTTTCAACAATTCTAGCCCCAATTTTTTAATTAGTGGTCTAATAATGGTCAGCTTTAAAGACTCCGGCATGTTACCAAATATAATTGATTAGTTAATAATCGCTGTTATTATAGGCAATAACTGCCCAACACATTCTGAAATTAGCCAAGTGGGGATGGGATCCAGCTTGCATGACTTCTTTGCTGCTTCTTTAAGTAATATCTTCACTTCAGATTGCTTCAATGGGGTAAATTGGTTAAGACATAGGGATAATTTAGGGTTTTCTCCATATTCAGTGTTGTTACTTTTTCAGCCCATTTCTTAAATCCAATCATTAAATTCAGTCACTAATCTGTTTGTGTCAGCATGTTTTGGGAAGGGAGTTTCATTCTTAGTATGTAAGAGTCCATTTAAAATTTTGAAGAGTTTTTAAGGATCTGATTTGTTTGAGTCAATCATGTTGGAGTAGTATTTGTTTCTCATCAATTTAAATGTACTGTTGTATTAATTATGTATTTGATATTGTATTTTGTCAGTCATGAGACCCATTTTTTCTATTCATCTTTCTTTCTAATCTTTCTAAAGTATTTTTCTCAGCATTTATATTGTCAGATAACCAAGGTGCTGGCTGACTGGATGCAGCTCCCTCCCCAGGATTGGATGGGAGTTCCATCATATGATAGATTCAAGAATCTAGTGGATGGACTAGAAGTGGTAAATGAGTGTGCAGAAAGGTCTATTAAAGACGTGACTGAGTATGTGAACTATCGAAGAACAAACAGGTATGCGTATTGTTCATTGTAAATCACCACCGCCACCTCCTAGATTTCCACAACTTAACAAAACAGCAAATGGATAATATGGATAACTTTTTGTAGTTTCGTAGAGGTTCTTCAGAGTGTTCAAATTTGAACCAAATTTCAATACAGATGTTATGATTGAATCTTAGTCATGTAGCACCTAGAACATGTACTGATTATGACTATTAATGTACTTTTGTTCATATATTTGAATATGAATAAATAAAAACTAAATTGACAAATGATACTTTGAGATTGATGCTGCACAAAATATTGATATTCTGGTCCAGTTTCCAAAGTCTTATCATGTAAATAAAATTCAAGAGATTGACTCAAAAATATGACAAAAAAGGCGAAAATGTGCGATTTTCAGTATTTTGAGTCATTTTTCAGAGAGTTGTAATTTTCAGAACTTTAATTTGTTGTCAATAGGAATGGGAATCCAAATGTGCTTAGCTCTATGATGAAAAAGTGATATTTTGGAACACCCTACTGTATTATAATACAAATTCTTTATAAAAAAAACAACTTTCTGGCCATTAGATTTGTTGTCATATTTGTGTTGGTCTTCGGAAAGATTAAAATCTGAGTTTGTTCAAATCATATATATTGTGAAAAAATTGTGAAATGGTGTTTTTACGTCCCTTTCAGCACCAATGGCCATATCAGATCGACTTTCGAGCCTTTTACCCAGTGTGAAAGTAACACTGCCGACAGTGTTTTAAGTATATTTAAGGCACAGATCTTACACTCTACCAACTGTGCCAAATCATATATAATATCCTCACATTTAAAAAAACTCTATATGAGTGCATTATTTGTTAGGTTATTCACAGTGCATCTTAATCTTTATCTAAAATGAATATACATATGTTGAGGATGCAAAATCATGCACACACACATATCATGGAGGTCATGGAGTACATGTGACCATATTGTCCTACATGAGGCATGTATGGCGAAATGTAGTCATGGATGACATTATTGAAAAAGAGATGCTTGACTTCGCTAATTTAAAAGCCATTGTGGAAGTTTTGCGATTAAATTATATAGCATATCATATTGATCATGGAAACACTCCACAAGAGTATGTTTTGTAAAGACATGATGTATCAGAGTAAGGGTTAGTCAGTGTCCTATTAAAAGGTCATTATCCTTTCACACTGATTAGGGTAATGGTGATAGTAAAACTGCACATTATTAGCAAGTTATTAGCAGTATCTGCATACAGATATTTAACTTATTATCAAATAAAATATGAATGCAACAGTAATATCAATTAGTATTACAAAAGAAAAATATGTGTAATTATAACATATTCACTATATTGATACTGAGAGAAATTCAAATGTGTTATTAGCAGTACCTCTACATATCCAGTGTGAGAATCCCCTGTCCACCAGATGCCTCTGTTGGCTGATGTGTAAACAGAGAGAACATGTACCTCTCGGGCCCCGATCTGACACGTCACACAGCTGTAGCTGACGTAATTCCGTTTGATACGGGCGAATATCTTAGCATGAGCAAAACGCGAATCTCTGCTAGTCTCACAGCCACCATAAGAACCACCTAAACATAGAAATATATATATATATATATATATATATATATATATATATATATATATATATATATATATATATATATATATATATATATATATATATATATATATATATATATATATATATATATATATATATATATATATATATATATATATATATATATATATATATATATATATATATATATTAAAGGATAGCTCTGTTATTGTGGATTTATGGGTATTGATCGTATCAACTTTTCTCACACAATGGATTTTTTTGGCATCATGGTTGGCATCATTCCTAACTGTAAAGGAACATTTATTTCAGAACAATGTAGTAGTAACACTAATACTCTTATACCAGACCCAATTCATGATTTGGGTCTTGGATGGACCATTAAGAGCAAGGTTTCTGACCATTAAATCTTAGTTATGTGTGTGTATGTGTGTGTGGATGGACATTGTGAGAGCAGATGAGTGGACCATTAGTATAAGATAAAAGATTTGAATGAAACTAACCAAACAGATATTACTTACAGGTAATATTTTTATTTAAGTAAATGATGTTGGAAAAATGTATTAATAGATAAATATACCTTGGGATCTTGATCCAATTGGCATAAAACTCCCTGAAAAATGCAAGATATTCATTCATTTAGGCAAAAAGATACAAATTGCACTGTGATCAAGAAAAATTCCAAATAATTTCGGTCAATAATTACACTGATATCTTCCAAACAAAAAGACGTACCAAATATGCACACCAGTCCAAAGAGAGAAATGAAGGAAGGTAGAGATGGCATCTCTGGAATTAATATACTTCACATTGAAATTATTTGATGAGTTGGAGGTTGGGTCTAAAATCACCTACCGGTATATATCATAAATAAGTCTTCCGGTTGTTGTAAAAGTCTTCCTGTTGTTGTAAAAGAACACTATAGCAAATTTTATGCTTGATTTTTTTTCACAAAACATACAATTTAACAAGAATGCACACCATATCCATGTGCCATAAAACCTGTACATTGTTTCAAATATTTTATTTTCTGATCCCACTAATTTTTCAATATTTTCCTTCAGAATTGTATGATGAGCACTCATAAGATCAAAAAATGAAAAATAATTTTTCAAAATTAATTTTCTTTCACGACAATAATTTAAAAAAACTTGTCAATGGTTTAAAGAAGTCTTTTCAATGGTTTAAAATATGTCACAATGTTATTGAAAGAGCCAACCAGGTAAAGTAGAATATATAACTGGTCTGATATATTGCAATCCATTTTAATAAATCTTTAGCCATTCTAATCAATTTTTAACCAATCTAATCAATTTTTAACTCTCCTAATTGGTTTTAACCATTTTTATAAATTCTGAGCCATTCTGATAAATTCTTAGCCATTCTAATAAATTCTTTTATTTAGCCATTTCAATAAATTCTTAACCATTCTAATGAATTGTAATCTATTCTAGTTCTGTTTTAATCTGCTCCAATCTAATGTCTTTTAGTAATAATCTGTTCCAATCTAATCTCTTTCAGTAATAATCTATTCCTATCTATTTCTTTTATTGATAATATAAATGCACAATTATTTTTAGCGGGTTAAGCAAAAAGGATATCTACCCCCTACCCTGATTTTTTTCAGCTCATTATCTTTTAAAAACAAGTGTTATCAAAAACAAGCATTTGGGCTTCACTGGAAGACATACAAGAAAAGAGTATATATTAACTCTCTTTTTTAATTAACTAAGCCTCTAAGCCTAAAATGTAGACTTGCAGACCCTGACGAGGCCTTATCAGAGGCTGAAATGTGTAGGACACGGCCCTATTTGTTCATATCTATCTTGAAATCTTCTTTACCCTTCTTTTACCTATTCTGTTTATTTCTGGACTCATCTCTGTCTGGCATCATGTGAGTTAAGAGTAATTAGTACTGATTATGAATATGATGTTCCAGAATCCTTCCCGTTGTCATAATAGATACACATCCTAGATCTTCCTGAATTTGTTTTTTACAGCAGGATGCACATGCACACTGTCATTACTGGTCGCGGCGAGTGCACATGCCTTTAGGCCTACAATATAAAGAATGTGCGATATTCAAAATTTCATAAATCTTTCTGAAACGTTAAATATCTAAATATTCCTTCTATTTTGTATGATGTTAATTTTTATTATGTTTAAATTAACTTTCTTAAGATGTATTATACAGTTTTCAAAAACAATCTTGGCAAAATGGACATGATAATTGTGCCACCCAATATCTCCTCATTGAACCCAAACATTTTGCCAATACTCTTACTTTACATTTATGAATCTTCTGTTGCCAAATGTCAATCTGTTCACTAAAATCAGGTCTGATTTGATTGAACTTCACTCTCCCCCTTCTGTTGTATTTACTTCAAGTAGCAGCTACAAAATAGTGTCCTGGAATAGGAATGGAGTGAAGTTTCAGTCTCAGCTAAAGAAATTGTCACCAGGTGTCACTCTGTCATATGTCAGCACACACCAAAGACTGTGTTAAATGTTTTGGTGCAACAAAAAGCACCTTTTTAGCCTCGGTAATAAAAATTGATCACATAGTTAAATTTAAATTGAACTTCAAAAATAGAAAATGGTAATAAAACAAGGGAAGTCAGTGACTAGAGTGTTGTGTATTTGTCTGGAAAGGTCATTTGAAGTAGTACGGGTAGGTGTAGGTTTCATAGGGAGCTAACATGTTGATATATACTCAAAGAGATCACTCATAATATCAAGATTGCAGAACGGAAATTGAAAATGTGCTGAAACTCCCTTCAAGGAAGTACATGTCATGTAATCCTCAAGTAATCCACGAGTGAAAAATGTCATGTATTGGGTTTGGCTGTCGTGAACATTTCCCACCTGATGTGATAAGCATTGGTTTGGGTGCACCAAACACATGTCTCTAATAATCATTTAAAGCATGACATGTTTTTCATAGGGCAGATTTGAGTTTCCTTGAAGTAAGTCATAAAAAACCTCTCAGAGTTGACCATGAGTGCAAACTAAGTTTAAAGATTTTTTTAAAACTTAAATCAACAAATGACAATGTACATTGTACATATGTATATCTATATTTGTATATACATACATTTATATACAGATATATATATATGTGTATATAAATATATATGTGTGTGTGTATATTTGATCATGATGCATATATATGAAATTTATTTTCATGATGAAATTTTAAAAATCGTAGATGTACATATTTTCCCCAGGCACTCACATCCTCAATACAGTTAATACTACTAATAGTCATTTATTAGAGTAATTTATACCACCAATGGCAATCTCAGTTGACCCAAAATATTGTGATCAAACGTCCCTGTTATGGATTAAGGGTATTTATGGGTGTTGGTAGTGAGTGCCCCCTAGTGGCAGAGGAGTAAATTACCAGAATATTGTACTTGATGGGAATTGGTACATTTACGGTGTAAAAATACATTCCCTATTAAATTAAAGTATTCCTGACATGAATCAATATTTGAACACTACAATATTTGAATTATAAGGTATGATTACAAGTATATTTCTTTCAAAACAGTATTTTGTCCTAATTTTCTTTGATGATAGTTTTGATGAGAAGTGAAGAAGACAAGCAAATAAGTTCTGCAGATTACACAACAGGAGTAGGCTTGTTTTTAGCTGTGTTTATTTCATTTCATTGGGAAGAAAATTCACTGTGATCCTAGTGAAACAGATTTTCTCATTTTGATATGTATAATTTGGAAATAAAAAGGAAGTTTGGCAATCAGATATGTGAAGGGAGGTGAAATGATCAAGTGTGTACTTTACCTCTATTTTTCTCTTAATGTTTTTGAAAAATAGAAAATCTGTTTCACTAGGATCACAGTAAATATTGTGAAGATCACTTTTACAAAGTTGTTTGGAAATCCACTTTATCATGGTCCCACAATCTGCAGAACTTTTTCCCTTTAACATTTTGACATAACAAAAGAAATTTTGGAGCAGTGACATATCACTACGACACTTTTTTGAGTTAAAAAGATATGAAGCTTTCAATATTATCAAAGAAATTCCATTGCGATTTTCAAATAATAAATCAATAATTTTATTACAAAAATGAATACCATAAAATGTCATTTCATGACTTGAAAGTTTTAATGAAATAGGAACTCTTTTTGACAGTTGAGCTTGATTTTTGCCACATTTTATATTCCCTCAGTTATAAATCTTAAAAAGACCCTGAGGGGAATGATTATCAAATTAGGACATATGTAACATTCAGACTATTTGTGAATGCTATAGCAATCCTTTGCTAGAAGACTAATAAAGCTCCTATATTTATTAGGAAAGTCAAACCCAGTTTTTTTTATATTTGCAGGCATTATCTACTTAACAAAAACTACATGCATCAGTAGCATTCACAATCAATGTACAAACAAGTCAATTATTCTCAATAGGTTTGTACACTCATGCATTAATATAAATGAAGTGTATTTTGAAGATAGAGATTTGGCAATGTTCTATATAATGACTGAAGTGACTGACACAAGTAAAAATGTGGACTGAAATTATCTCTCAAATACCGGAATAGATAGATCCTATCAAGATGATGGTCTTTGTGGAAATGTATGTGATGTGAATAATGTCAATTCTTACTGTAAAAGGAATAAACTTATATTTTGTGTTTGAGTGATTCTTATATTGAACATACCATAACTATAGAATACTAGAATTATTAATAATCAGTATAGAAGATTTTGTTGGATACAAAACTAGCTTTAAACTCTATCATATATCTATGCATATATGAAGGTCACTGGAAATATTTTCTTAATATAGTGTATTTTTTGCATACTTTACAGTAAATGCTGCATATGTAATAATACAGCATCAGCATGTGAGATTCTCACACCTGACAGATATGAGAATGTGTATATATAATCAAGATTTTGGACTTCAGAGGATATCAACTGTACACTCATCATGTTGTTCTTCACATTATTCGTTACAGCCATTGCTCTTGTAGCTGGTAAGTCACAAATATATATTCTATTACGAGAATATCTTTAATGGAATCTGGTTTTCAGGTCCAGAGATAGATACCCAGGTAACACATGATGTAGAAGCAACTTTGTGAGCACATAGGAATGAGGTTTAGTTATCTTTCTACGTTTTTTCAACATACTGAGCACATAGAAGGATAACGTTGTTATCCAACTTGATAAGAATATTGTCCTCCTACATCCTCTCAATGTTGTCAGCACATTATTTGACAATGTTTTTCCAACATGCTCACAATATGGTGACCATGTCAAAGAACGTTGTGGTGGTTAAATTGGCCAATAGGTGGCACAAGGTATGGCGACCTGTAACAATTAGCTGTTAAGTAGTTAAAAGTTTAAAGTGAATTTAATAGACAAGACCCAGTGTTCTGAATGAACAAAATAAAACAAAAAATAAATGATCATGTCTTGTGATATATACAACTTATATCCATATAATTTCAGACAATGTCGATAACTCAGCATAACATGCCAGTTGATATGCTAGAGGAGCCTCCAGAAGGGACAGTCCCAACTGAGTAACTAGATTTGGCAGAAATTAGCCAACTTCTTTCACATGTAAATGTACCAAAATGTGCTGGCATTATGTTGAGCATACATGCTCACAATGTTTTATCACAACATGCTCACAACTTTATCTGGTGTTGACATATCTACGTCCATACAACATATGGCTATAACCTACGGTGGAAAAACTAAATTTTTGACTGGATACTGTATTGATGTACAGAATATGAATAAATCCATAATGAATATTATTTTATGATCAGAAATGATTATTTATGATAGATCTAACTTAACTAAACATTGGCTAAATGTTCTTTCATATTTGAAACTAAATATTAGGCTTATTATTTAAGTGTAAGGTCAAAACGTTTTTTTCTTACTGTATGAATAGGTAATTAACTGATTTATACAATTTCAGCCAAGTCTCAATCTGGGAAGGTTGTAGGTGGGCAAGAAGCCAGTCCCCATTCCTACCCTCATCAGGTAAAATCTTCACATTTCCATTGTCCATTCACATTAAAAAATCACACTCCTCATTCATGCAGTCATGCACATGTGTATATATTGGGGATGGAAACCTAGTTTTTAAATATCAGGTGTTTTTTTTTTGTAGATATCCCTGCAAACATGGTGGGGATTTCATTTCTGTGGTGGTAGCATCCTGAACAGTGAATGGGTCCTCACTGCTGCCCATTGTGTTGAATATGAGTATGTCTGCAATATTTTTATTTACTTTGACCAGAACTTTCTTTGATGTCTTTGTCACATCACAGCAGCTTGTTCTAATTTGATTGTGATATGATTGATTTAATCTCATTTTAGTCACATATTTAGTCAAAAAATATTGATGAAATGAAATAAACTTTTACTTGTAGGAAAGGGTCTCATTTACATTATATTCAGAGTTAATCTGGTTCTTTAAAGATTAAGTACTATCATTTTACAATTTTGGATGTTAAGGACAAATGAATTCATTGCAATAATGTCATTGCCTGTTTCAGTGATCCTGATGATGTTGTTGTTGTGGTGGGAGAGCATGATCTCACTGTCACTGAGAGCACTGAGAAAGTGGTGGATGTCAGCCTCATCATTGTTAACAATGACTACAACAGCTTTGATCTCAGGTAAAGCAATATTAGAGATCACTCAAGTTTGCCCGATTTGTACAATTGAATGAACTCTTACATTTTTTGGACTGAGCTTCACTCTCTATCCCTCCCTGAAGGAGGCAGCCATTGTCCATGGAAAAAGCTCATTGGGTATAGAAGTATTCCATTATTTTTCATAATTTACATATTGTGGACATCTGTTTCAGCATGGACTTTGCTCTGCTTAAGTTGAGTGAGCCTCTCGATTTCAATTATGCCGTGGACTCCATCTCTATTCCTTTCTCAGACATGGACTCTGGCAGTGCTGTCACCACTGGATGGGGATCAAGTAAGCAGACAACTTCATGACCTTCTTTTTTACCCCTAAAGGACTAGCCTCTCTAAATTTTGTTGATTGGCAGGACTAACAAGTTTTTTTTGGACTAGTGTATCTACATACTAAATTGATGAAATTTATAACCATGGTTACTCAATATGCTCAATGAAGTGCTTGGGTCAAAAGTTCATGATCCAAGTTGTCTGACGTCATTATCATGATTACATTGTAACAAGTTGCAGCCCAAGAGAATGTTACAAAATGACGTCATTGAGCCAAAGCAATGGGACGTCAATGTCCCTCCCGTCCGTTACCGGTGGTGGACGTTGCCGTCCTTCCCTTCCTTTAGGGGTTAAACACAACTAGTAAATCTGTTATTCCTGTACATGTGTTTTTATTGTCTCTACCATATCATGTTTAAATTTTTTCAGCTGATGGAAACATGGACGATGATGTACTCAATGAGGGATTTGTTGACCTGATTGATAACGATCTGTGCAACAGTTTCTACCAGCCTGCTGGCTTTCCAATCACTGATGACATGCTGTGTGCTGGTACTCTGCCCGACTTTGATAAAACTGATGCCTGCCAGGGTGACTCTGGTATGACTCTTACATTCATTTCTCTCATAAATGAATTTAAAATTAACCGTGCTTGATGGAGATTAAATTATGTCTGAAATAGTGATGTGAACTTGTTGTCTAAAACAAACATGATGTAGGTATCTGTCTACATGTTATTTATATTTGTTGCAGGTGGCCCTCTGCAGTCTGGCAGCTATGTGGTTGGTGTTGTGTCATGGGGTATTGGATGTGGATCTGGGTATCCTGGTGTCTATTCTCGTGTCTATTATGCCCGTGGATGGATTAACGGCATTATCTAAATATTGGTTTAATTTTTAGAAAATTATCTGAATGTCTATTTGTACTTGAAATATAGGTCTAAATAAAACTGAACTATATATACTGTGTAATTGATTGATTTCAAAGTATATTACAATGCCTAATGCGTATATTATGCCAGTGGATGGATTAACTCCAATATCTAAATATTGGCTTAATATTGAGGAAATGATCTTAATATCTGTGTGTAAAAGGAAAATTTATCTCAATAAAAAATAAACATTCCGTTTTATTTTATTTAGTTGATATCAAACATTATTCTGTTGATATCAAACATTAAGTCTTAAAGTGAAGATACATTCGGATTTGCAGATTGAGCAACTCGTTGTTCCAGGTCTTCATGCATTCAGTGAGAAACAATTCACTTTTTTCCATTATTTTAACCATAAAAGAAACGAAACAATCTGAGCCATGTGAAGACAGGTTTCATCTCCTAATAATAGTATATCTTCCCAACAAATAGTTTGAAAGAAGTCCTCCAGAAGTACATGTAATGAGCGATAGATGCACAACAATATGAGATTGGATCTTTTAATTTCTGCATACTCAATGTGTTAAATCCCACCAGTTCCTTTGGCAGTCTAAATCTGGGGACAAATGGAAACAATTTTTTTTTCAAGGGAAAACATCTAAATAGATATGTTCAAAGAAAACGTTTAATACTAGCGATTATGAGAATTTCTTAACAATATAATTTGGATGCTTTTTATGTAAAAACTACCGATAAAAAGTCAACAGTTAGTTTGTTTATGAAAGAAATCTTTATTGGCATGGACGTCAAGTATGTGTAGGGTGGGGTGAGTATAGTTTGACATAGATTATAATTTTTCTGAATTCTAATATAATAATTCTTCATGAATATATAAATTTTGTTTGTTTTTTATCAATTTATTTACACAATTTAATTTAAGTTACAGAGAAAATGAGTTTTAGTTAGTAATGAGTAAACAAATAGGAGCCAACCGTATCATTATTATGAACAAGTATTTGTAAAGTGATTAGCGTCTTATGGAGAACTTTGTATAATTTTGCTTTCCATTTCCACCAACCATGCATTACAATATGCATTACAAAAAAAAATAATGTTTCCTAGGAGTTACATGTGCATTCAAACTCTCATTGGGAGGTCCTGGGTTTATACCAGGCTCTGCAAATCTGCAAAGAACGTCCAGGATTTTTTATCGTCAAAACAAATTGCGAGCTATTTGTCTACAAGATATTGTTTAAAATCATAATAATTCGTTTGTTATCTGTTTGCTGCAGATAACCATATTGTTATCATGTGTCAAGAACACCTCACTATCTCATTTATTGGATCAACTTAAGAGGGTCTCAATTTACCATATTCATATCAAACAGATTGATTATTTCTGTGCTTTCAATCCACAAGATGGAGGCGTTTAAACAGCTAGAAATTGTTGGAGATATCTTGGATGACATTCCACCTGGTATATTGAAGGTATAGATAGTACAAAATGGGTGGATTGTTGTATTGGTCGTCATTCCTTTCTTGATCTTTAAATGATTTCATTTATGACAGACCAAGGTACACGACCAGCAGTCTGTGTAGAAATAAGGTCATGAATGTCATATGATTCTGGGTTTTTGACATATGCAACCAAATAGACATTTTGCATATCACATCACAGAGTATTTCGAGATTTTCTCTATATCGGCAATGGACACGTGATAAACAGATATTTTAGTGTACACGTTCCAAAGTTATGAATCTTAAATTGCCACTTGGAGTAATGAATGACATTATGACATATGTAGTAATCATTTTCCGGCGAATTTAAACCCAAATGTTTCTCAATATGGCAGGTATTATATACTAAACAAGAACTACATGAATCAGTAGCAGATACATACAATAGCATATATGAACAAGCTAGTTGTTCCCAATAAGTTTGTACACGCGTGCATTAATATCGATCAAGTTTTTGTGTAATTTAAGGATAGTTGTGTAGTTATACTAATATAATAAATGATGTTTAAGGTTGAGTATGCTGGCCATGAAGTGATACCTGGAGGGCAACTGACTCCAACACAGGTAAACATATGTTGGATTCATAACTAAAATTACCTGTACCGAACTTATATGCTAAATACTTTTGGTAGACGATGTGATATTGAAAAGTTACGCAAAAGTTAATTTCCAGCACTTGCTTTTTTGCGTTCACCGAGATTCCGCTAAAAGTGTTATATGTTTCACACCCCATGCTTCTTTCCGAAAAAATCAGAGATCCATGCATTTCTGGCTATATGCACAACGTGCATTCAGGTTTTCTTCACACATTTCTTGACCATTCATGTTGTGACAGATTCTGTTTTTGTCGTTAATTTTTTTATTTATACATTTTTATTTATTTTTTAATCATTTTTTGCTATTCTTACCAGGTGAAGAATGAGCCAGAAGTTCACTGGTCCGCAGATGAGGATTCTCTCTACACGCTCATTATGATTGGTAAATATTAAATCATCAATGATAAAACAGGCAATATATGGCTAAAAGAATAAATAGAAATTTATTACAAATAACATGTATTCAACATGCACACTTAATCTTAATCATTGATAATTATATACTTTATAAGTACTATATACTATTACCCTTCGACCCTTCTGTATATAACAACATTTTCAAAATCAATTATGGCGTGACTTTAACATTCTAATACATAGTATTAATGACTATTATGAAAATATTTAATAAATTCTTAAATCCTAACCATTTAATGTCTTCTAACATTTCATGAACTTGAAATTTGTGTTTAAAACATCGAAGAAAAAAAGTCATATTGGTATTCCATGAAATAAACAACTTCCTATTACAGTGTTAAAAACACAAATGCTCTCAGGTTGTGCACGTTCTGGTCATTAAACAACATAGATTGCTAAAAGGATGGCTGTCACATCATACCCTTGAGCTTTCATATCTCATGATGGGTTTGCTGTACATTGAATGCTTTTCACTCTTTTCCTCTAATTTTTCATAATTATTCAGAACTAAATGGCAGAGAGACTTCTACAGATCATTATCAATTTCAAACTGTTTATCTCTTAACTAAAGTCTCTATGATGGACGCCACCCCACAGTCCACACACTTCTAGTGCTTGAGAAGTGTGAGTTAAGGCCACGGAGTTTAATATCTTAATCAAAAGTATATATCATTACTCTTATAAGACTGATAAACACACATTCGGTTATGTGATTCTTTCATTTTGATTGATAATATACTGGGTAATGGTTTGTTTGTTTTTTTCTTTTTATGTTAAGATCCCGATGTTCCATCCCGACTGGACAGACACAAGGGTCAAATAAACCACTGGATGGTTATCAATATACCTGGTTGTCATGTCAACCAAGGAGATGTCATAATAGAGTATGTTGGATCAGGTCCTGGTGCAGGCTCCGGGCTTCACAGATACACCTTCCTCATCTACAAACAAAGCCGGAAATTGTCTGGTTTTACAAAAGTGTCGAGGACAACAATAGAAGGGCGACGGCATTGGAATGTCCGACAGGTGGCAGCACAATATGGCCTCCAGCTCGTTGCAGGAAACTTTTATCAGGCTGAGCATGATGATTACGTCATAGAAATACATAGGCAATTTGGATTGGTCAAATAGATTAATCATTACGTATCCATTTCTCATCCATTCTATCAAAGCGAGCAACAATGTCCATAGCGGATGAAAGCGGACGAGCACAATTTTCTTAATTTTCCACTACCCAACTCATCCACTTGGCCTGTTCGCTACAGTGAGACCAAGCCTTAATATTTAGTTCAAATATTCAATATTTCAAACCTATTAGTAAAGAACCTGATTTCTCATTTGAATTTAAAGTATGTTATTTAAGTGCATGACTATCCTCAATCAACCTGAACTCTCAATGGGAAAGGAAATAAATACAATACTTATAGATAGTATTAATTCAATAAAAAGACATAAGAACGGGTAACCATTGTAGTTTTCTAGAGATGAACCTACAGACTATTAGAAATAAATACTATTATTAAGTTAAATAGATTTTGTTTATATTTGTGGTGCGACTATTCATTTTGGGCCTTATTTAGTTGATCAACTTGATCACATATGCATATGCTTGATGCAGGATATTTGATTTACTTTATCATATGTTGCCATACATTTGTTGCATTTACATTTGTTACCCATCATATTTCCCCTCCATATTTCCCCTCCATAATTGTCTGTTGCATTCCATTGCTAAAACCCAAAACATACATTGGACACTTTGCCAACAAACTTTGTTTAGCTGATCAGTGATCTAGTGTAAACACCTGCTTAGTTAAATTTTATTGACAATGGGGTGTCCTCAGATTGGGACAATTGAGTGATTTGGCTCAGAGAGGCCTGTTTTTCCATTAATGTTTGTCCATTGGTACAGGCCTAACACCCTAACAGACCACATTAGAGGTCACATAATTGTATACATGTGGCCGCCTGGTGGTCAAAAGAGTACAGCCAGTACTTAACACTTTCAGCAAAACACAATAGCCATAGTCGGTGTATTTTGGTTGATTTTAAACATACCCTTAACCTTTGTGAAATTGCCTGTGACCTTTGTGATTTTATAAATGCTTTCAATCATCATATTATCTTCAAAATACTAACTTGATACATTTTTGTATAAAAAAGACTTTCTTGTTGCTG
The DNA here is from genome assembly GCA_949316495.1 of Amphiduros pacificus. Classification (NCBI taxonomy): domain Eukaryota; kingdom Metazoa; phylum Annelida; class Polychaeta; order Phyllodocida; family Hesionidae; genus Amphiduros; species Amphiduros pacificus. The sequence goes on along the minus strand of OX439000.1, from coordinate 45,866,532 downwards.
TCACAGAGTACAGGTGTTCTAATATATGTGATATGAGGTTTGCAGTGCAGAAAATGCGATGAAGAAAATCCGATGAAGTAAATGTGGTGCAGTAAATCCGTTCCAGTATTTGAGCTGCAGTATGTCTCAGTCCTGTGTTGTGGTGCTAATGTTGTAGTAAATGTGATGGAATCCAGTGATAGTGCATTTAAGTCATGGTTTAGTACCGTGAGTGATTTTATTCGAATTCGAACTAAACCTTAATTATAGCACGCTCCTACATGGTGGCGCCACCATTACTGGGCCACAGTGGTGGATGGTTGTCATAACTCATGGGAGATCAAGGGATGATAAGCGCGATGTCATGTAAAACTAAATATACTCTATTTAACAAAGTATTTTTATCTCAACATTGAAGCGTGCTATAATTAAGGTTTAGTTCGAATTCGAATAAAATCACTCACGGTACTAAACCATGGCTTAATCATGATTAAATGCACTATCACTGGATTCCACCACATTTCAATCTTGAAAAAACCCATCATTTTAAGATTTATTTTTTACATTAAAAAGGTATGGAAATCCCATGAGATGGTTGTTTGATATACTGCTTCTTCATCTTTAATAAACTTATAACTCATAGTCGATATTTTGTAACTTATATATATATTAATGAGCTCACTTGACCATCAGGCTTGGAGTGGAGTGCACAACATACACCTTGTGCATTTGAACCTCTCCCTGACTGAAGCCAAGACTACTTTGAAATGGTATATGAATAGCAGGTTTAATCTACATCTCCTGCGTTGAATATGTACAGGAATATTCATGACAAATCTTTATATTTTTTTCGCATTCAATTTATATTTTTATCTTCTGTACTTGATTGGTGTTCCTAGAATATAGTTATATCATGGCTGTCCTCTGTTGATAAGAGTGTCAACTAAAGCCTCATTGTGAGGAATAATTAGGACTTGTGTTTGTATTTTACAGATCTACTACCTTTATTTCCAAGCATATTAACATAATTAAATGTATTAGAATATATGCAACTGAAATATAGCTTTCAAAATATAACTTTTAACTATAACATGTAAAATAAAACTTATCATGCAATGCATATGTTAAACCAAAATATTGAGTATTGCTTAATGCCTATCATATTTTGTGTGTCCATCAAGTCAATCAAGGTGTTTGCCATTATCTGGGGCGACTATTTCTAGTTGTTCCAGGTATAGTTTTTAGGTCATTACATCCTCGCACTTCGCTGCAATCATACCTTGATGTTTCAGGCCCATGCAACTGCACATCATTTTATCAGCAGTACCATGTTGTCATTGTATCATAAAGATTCGGGTATGTTTTAGTGACGCATTTCCTCGATATTCGAGACATTACCTGTGTGTCACTATACCTTGATGTTCCAGGCATGACTGGGTGCCACTATGCCTTGATGTTCCAGGCATGACTGGGTGCCACTATGCCTTGATGTTCCAGGCATGACTGGGTGCCACTATGCCTTGATGTTTCAGATATATCTGGATGCCACTATACCTTAATGTTCCAGGCATGATTGGGTGCCACTATACCTTGATGTTCCAGGCATGGCTGGGTGCCACTATACCTTGATATTCCAGGTATATCTGGGTGCCACTATACCTTGATATCCCAGGCATGAATGGATGCTACTATACCTTGATGTTCCAGGCATGACTGAGTGTCACTATACCTTGATATCCCAGGCATGACTGGATGCCACTATACCTTGATGTTCCAGGCATGACTGGGTGCCACTATGCCTTGATGTTCCAGATATATCTGGGTGCCACTATACCTTAATGTTCCAGGTATGACTGGGTGCCACTATACCTTGATGTTCCAGGCATGACTGGGTGCCACTATACCTTAATATTCCAGGCATGACTAGGTGCCACTATACCTTGATGTTCCAGGCATGACTGGGTCCCACTATATCTTGATGTTCAAGGCATGACTGGGTGCCACTATACCTTAATGTTCCAGGCATGATTGGGTGCCACTATACCTTAATATTCCAGGCATGACTGGGTGCCACTATGCCTTGATGTTCCAGGCATGACTGGGTCCCACTATATCTTGATGTTCCAGGTATATCTGGGTGCCACTATACCTTGATGTTCCAGGTATATCTGGGTGCCACTATACCTTGATGTTCCAGGCATGACTGGGTCCCACTATATCTTGATGTTCCAGGTATATCTGGGTGCCACTATACCTTGATGTTCCAGGCATGACTGGGTGCCACTATACCTTGATGTTCCAGGCAAGATTGGGTGCCACTATACCTTGATGTTCCAGGCAAGATTGGGTGCCACTATACCTTGATGTTCCAGGCATGACTGGGTGCCACTATACCTTGATATTCCAGGTATATCTGGGTGCCACTATACCTTGATATCCCAGGCACGAATGGATGCCACTATACCTTGATGTTCCAGGCAAGATTGGGTGCCACTATACCTTGATGTTCCAGGCATGACTGGGTCCCACTATATCTTGATGTTCCAGGTATATCTGGGTGCCACTATACCTTGATGTTCCAGGCATGACTGGGTGCCACTATACCTTGATGTTCCAGGCAAAATTGGGTGCCACTATACCTTGATGTTCCAGGTATATCTGGGTGCCACTATACCTTGATGTTCCAGGTATATCTGGGTGCCACTATACCTTAATATTTAAGGCATATTTCGGCGGCGCTGTACCTTGTTGTTTTACCTTGTCATATAAACGTCTCAATTAGTCAATAAATGTAACACTGATGTGTACAAAGCAGAGAGAACCGCAATTTTCATTAAATGATATCTTACAAGTTGTCCTGCTGCATGAAAACCGAAATCCTGTCATCTAGGCCAAAGCAAACGCCATCCATGGAGATCGCACACAAATGATTATATTAAAACCTGACATAACGTTTCCGTGTGTTGGGTACCGTATATTGTTAAATTGCTCTTTCATTTCGTGATCATCATATATGTGCATTATACATGCGATTTGTTGGGAAGGAATAATTTTATACAGCCAATCGCCTTATATCGGACATCTAGGCACCGTCGTGAGATTCTTTAATCACTCTATCACCCTGGGAAGGAGAAGTATAGTGCTTTCTTGGAGATAACCAGCAGATAATGCCCAATATTCTATAACCGGTAAAGATAAGATTCTAAATGCATAAACATATGAAAAAAAGACAAAAAGAAAATCTAAAACTTAAAGAATCATTGTAGTGGTTGCTCTCGTTTCTTAATGTTTAACAAAATATCAATACCTCATGAGATGAGGTATATAAGGTATTGAAAATATACATTGTGCTATAAAACCTCTTGAGCAATTTGCAGTTGTTTGACAGCACAAATCTGAGAGAAAGAGACAAAAATGTCACAATTAAGTCAGGTATCATTTTAATATCGTGTACTCATGCCGAGTCGAAAAGCAAGATTTCTCATTGCTTTGTCCTAATTGGGGAGAAGTGAGGCAGAAAATGGTGTGCACACTGGCCGACGGGAAACCTCACATGTCCCGTCAGATGATGTCTGACAATCGGCCCGGGAGAAGCCGCGTAACTCCGCCAATCTCCGCCACTGACTAACACGAAGCCCACAAAGGCTCGCCAATCTCCGCCATACTTCACGAGAAGCCCACAAACATTCCTGATTTGTCATATAGATGTTTTCGAATTACAGGTGCAAGAAACGTGTACAAAACCACTGGGCTTTTTAGATGAGTTCATGTATTTTCATCTGCATTTCCAAGTACAACATGATTGACAAGTGCTTTTTTATCCACGATTTTAACATTATTGAATATATTATTGAATAATATTAGAATACAAATATGGAAATCAAGCATTCTATTTTATGGGTTTGGCTAATGCTGTTCTCTCATAAATGTAAAAACTAAATAAAATGTAATGTTTTGAGGACGATGCCATTCTTCTTGCTCTCAACACAAAGACCCCAGAAGTATGACGTGGTTAAGGCAGCCTTATAGTTTGTTTTGTGGTAATTGATTTTTTTACCAGAATGTTTTGACACGTCTGAAGAAAGAGTTAAACTTTCTATTTTAGTTATGACATTTCTCTGGAGGAATATATTGCATTCAAAACAATTATTTGTTATTTGTCACAAGAATTGATTGTTTGTTCAATTTATACGTTATAAGTCTAAAAAGGCTGAACCATTAAGATCGTCTTGGATCTTGTTTGTCCAAATCTTCATATTGGAATCTCGTTAAAAAAACGTTTCATGATAAATTTTATTATCTGTGTTTGTGTCAATGTACCTCAACAACATTTATAATGTTTAGAATTTTCTTTTCAACAATAAATGTCACTAAGATGCTGACATGTTTATCTACTTTGAATGTTCTTGTTGAGCTTTAAGTTGATGAAATCAAAAGATGAAATCATATTACATGCGTGAGCATGTGGATGCCATGGGGTTTCCCTCACAGCCCCCTGCTGACTGGGAGGTCCCCGTCAACGCCGGCACACGTCCGCGCGCCACGTCGTCACTGACGCCCCGCCGGGATACCCTCAATAAACGCCGCTCTCTCTCAAAACCAAACACCGCTCCGTCCATGTACACCACAAACATAGCCATTTAACTCTCTGATGTAAACTGAGGCCCTCTGATGGAACTGATTTGATTTTAATTTCAGTTTTGACGTGTTGCGTCATGTTGGTGTAGTTTGGTGATATCGACCACGAAGGCACTGTTAATTATCTGCTGTTCATATCATGTACACACAATGAACAACAGGAAATATGATTGAAAACAAACTCATTTCTAATTAAGACATTATCTCAATTCCAAATGAGACAACAAAAAGTGCTTTCTGCAAAGAAATCTTTTACCTCAGGTATGAACTGGTAATTTACAGGCGTGTTCGGATGTTGATTTTACAAAATATTACAAGTGCAGAGACAATATATATAGCCTCACTTTAAGTGCAGGAAATTCCTCGTGGAATCCTCGCAGAATTCGTTTCGTTTTCTTTAGAAATCTTAAGTCTTGGATATAGATGTGCATAATATGAAACACTATTTTTTGAGTGATTACAGTGTCACACAAAATTACCATCTGTCATATTCAGTCAAAGGTAAGGTGTTTTCAGCAAACAAATTCATCGGTGCAATTATTAATCCCACTAAATTATGAGCTATCACATTGCACATCAAAGCAACCGCGTTCTGATTTGCACCTCAGCTCTCGAGAAGTCTCGCGAGGTTTCAAATCTTCCACCTGCAACTTGTAGCAGACGACGTCATGACTTATTAGCAGAAGGTTGGGTGGTTGGCAATGGTAATTACACACAACAAAACAGATTGTTCTCCTCAACAAAGTCTGACAGCGTGACAAGAAGCACCTTGCCGGGTTTTCTGTGGCCCACGTTACATTCTCTATCGGACCGTGACCAAGTGATGCCCGCCATACAACTCGTACATGCAAAAATGGTTTCTCTTTGCAGCTTCGGCCGTGAGTGTTGTATTTAGCGATGAAAATTTCTTTTTAAAAAGGAAACCGTTCTTGGTAGCGCCAAATATATTAAAAATATCATTACCACATGAATATATATATTTGCTGAACCTGTGTCATTAAACCGCTGGCATCAGCATCTGGTACAAAGTTAATGCAGTTAGTGCAAAGTTAATTCAAAAGCTGGAATATGCTGGTCAGTTGTCTGCTCTCTTTTGACGAAGTGTAAGATATACAGCATGAAGCCAAAGGCTCTTTCTTTTGTCTACATTGACCAAATACATGTCCACATTATCATTTATTTTATGTTCAGTTTACGGTAACTCATAATATAAATCTCATAATATAACTCAAAAATAGCCCCGTTTATGTCGATGAATCTTTCAAGTCCGTACTCATTATTGTCTCATGTGAAGACATTTCATGCTAAGTTCATGCTAAGTATTTAACCAAGTAGTGCGACTTAGACTGCCCTGTTTATTAGCTTAATATAAGGTATTAATTGCTTGTGCTCACGTGACATCAAGGAAAGGAATCCCAGATATTTGGGACACTATAATCAAAGTTAATATTTTTTTCTAATATATTAAATTACTCAGTTCTTTCCTTCATATCGATCTTGTTCAACTTGATTTGATATTTTTCATAAATGATAAGTAGGATTTAAGTGCTGAGCTTTTAAATTCATAGATGCAATATTCAATTAAGTTTATCGTCATATTTTATAGGAATTATTAAAATGTGTGATCCCAATCATGATATGAAGAGCCACACAAAGAATATTTCAAGTTACTTTATAAGTGCATAAAAATTGGGACAAATAATTTCCAGAAAGATTTGGTAAACACCGTGTATCGCATTTCAAATAGGAACACAACACACGTCAAAGTGCATTCACAGTTCCCCGCTTTCATCTTTGCGCGCGGCAGTTGACAAAAATGATGACGAGTTCATTAGGACAGTGGCACTTCATTAAGGATAAACCTCACTTGACCCTCTGACCCCAGCCTGACCACTAATCAACGTGGCTGGAGTAGTAGAACTGTTTATATTTGAGCACCATATACATTGTGTGTTGCGCCTTGATATATGATCTGCCCATTCGGCCTCATTAACGGGGTTGGTCCTGGGTGTGAATGAAACTATACCCCTTGTGGTGTGCGCCTATTTCACACCTCACTGACACTTGTCTCTATCCGTGTGTATCACCCTATGTCGGGCTTCCGGTTCCTAGAGTATTCTGAAGTGCACATCTTCGTGATAACATATCTTTAGCTGTATTTGTTTCTTATACTTGGCTGGGAGGCCCACACCTATTGTCTTTCATAATTTACATTTGGTTATGTCTCTCTGGCCGCATATTGTATGAAGTAACTTTAAAATATACGGCAACTTTTACTGTATTTCTAAAGTAATTTCTGCTGTAATTACTTATTAATATAGCAATTTCAACTTTACTTACAATAACAGTGTATAATGCTGTAATATAACAGTAAATCATCCAACAAAAGTAACTTTTATATCAACCCATTATTACATAACCAATTATTTAAAACAATACAAAAAGGCCAAAATTTCCGAATATGTAATCCATATTTTCTACGGCTATTACTTAAAATCATTTGTCATCTCGTCAACCGAAAGTAAAGTCATATTCAAGTGTCAAGTGGACGGTCCGTTACAATATTAAACAACGCTAATCAAAGCGAATTAAGATCTGCAAAATCTAGAGAAAAGGTTAATTAAGACGATAAACATATAAGTTGAAATTAATTTGCAGCAAAAATTGCAGGTAACTGTGCTGCCAGCAGCATTTGCTCTGTTTTTATTGGAAATATACTTTTTTAAATTTGTTTTCTTGTAAGTAATTTATTTTACACACAATGTGCCACAACATTAGCAAATGCATCGCATCGGTTAACAGAACTAACCACAGCAACACTCAAAATGGTATAATACTATTATATTGAAAAACGAAGATCTTGACTGTTTCTTGGACCTTTGCTGATCACACACACACCTGTGAGGTTGGATCTGGGACCCCCGGGGGCCGCGTCACGGCACCGTAAATCCACGCGGCGTCTTGGCGGGGTCAGGTTTTGTCTCGCGTGGAACCCCGGTCGCAGCGACACACGTCCGTGGCGGGATGACGGCCGGACCGGTAACCCGACACCCATGCCCTGTCACAATACATGCCTGCGTGTCTGCCCTGACCCCAGGGCCGGATTGATCCCTACAAATATGCCGTAACCCACACATCACACCAGAAACACGATACAGTAAATTGCTATATTGACAGCTTAACAAAGTATCCATCTTCATATTGGAAGGATTACTAGATTAAAACCAATCTGAAATATGATCATCCTGGAACAAATAACCACAAACAGTGATGTGCATAACCCGGATAAGACCCAATCCAAGTCAAATGTTTATTCCGATACTGTCAAATCTTAAATCACAACTGGACCTAATTAAACAAATGTTTCGCTCGACCAACTATACTGTAGATAGGATGAGGACTGCACAACACACTACACTGTGCAATACAGGCACAAAACACGATGCAGTCCCTGTATAACACACTACACTGTGCAATACAGGCACACAACACTACATTATGCAGTCCCTGTATAACGCACTACACCGTGCAATACAGACACAAAACACGATGCAGTCCCTGTATAACACACTACACTGTGCAATACAGACACACAACACTTCACTATGCAGTCCCTGTATAACACACTACACCGTGCAATACAGACACAAAACACGATGCAGTCCCTGTATAACACACTACACCGTGCAATACAGACACACAACACTTCACTATGCAGTCCCTGTATAACACACTACACTGTGCAATACAGGAACACAACACTACACTATGCAGTCCCTGTATAACGCACTACACCATGCAATACAGGAACACAACACTACACCATGCAGTCCCTGTATAACGCACTACACCATGCAATACAGGAACACAACACTTCACACTATGCAGTCCCTGTATAACGCACTTCACCGTGCAATACAGGGACACAACACTACACTATGCAGTCCTTGTATAATTCACTACACCATGCAATACAGGAACACAACACTACACCATGCAGTCCTTGTATAACGCACTACACCATGATATATATATATATATATATATATATATATATATATATATATATATATATATATATATATATATATATATATATATATATAGAAAGGTGGATTATGCTCTGGGGTATTTTATAATGCCTATAACCGATAATGCAGTGAATTCTTCACTAACGTCTCGAAAAGAGATAGGCGTAAAGTCCCGGTGACAGGCTTCCATTTGGTGTTCAAGTTCGTGTGCCAAAGATTTATTGGTTGTCAAAAAGGTGAAGGTAAAATTACATTGCATACATTTTCCTTGGATGCAATCCCGGGGATGTAATGTTGGGTTCGCTCGTTTCTGATATATTTGTAAGAGACCAGCGCCATCGACTATTGTTTTGTGGTGTGCTAAATTCTAGAAATGAAGAGGTGTCCCGATCGCAAGTTTTCATTTTTCCTGACTCTACTGAGATCCTAGATTACTTCAAACTCACTAATAAATTATGTGCGAGTTAAATCCAACTTGAATGTGTTATTTAGTAAGAGTCATCAGATATCATAATAGACAATGCATTCAGACACGAGACGCGACACAAGAAGCGGCCATTACTTTCCCGTGAACAAATAAATAGTTTTTCTATTTGATTAGATTTGTCACCGTGGGGATGTGAGGGGAGAAACTTCACCCTCTCGCGTGGCAACTCTGTTTGTTATCATACCACCAGTGGGTACTTCCTCGTATTTTTGTTCAATTTATTTGATATGGGCTGTGTTGCTGACTCTTGTGTGGTGTATGGCGGAATGATGGGAGGGGCTTGGCTTCACGTGTTCAGCTTGGAGTTCCTTGTCTTTAATTCAATTATGGTGAATCGTGTAGTTTCCTATTGAAAGGATGTTTATTAGATCGGAGGTATTAGTGCGGCGAGGCTGGGCGGTGAAGCCCCGGTGTGAGCAAGCCTGACTTCGGGGGGTGAGGATGAGGAGGGGCGTTGTCGGGCTTCGCGAAGATGCATCACACTCTTCGCCTACCTGAGCGGCTTCAGCACACCTGATTGGCTGTGACGCAGGGCCTTATCGGGCGGACAGCCATATCTGGAGACCTACAAGTGGAAGACCTAGCAATGACTGCGGCACATCCCCAGCTGAGTTCAGTCCTGTACATCTAGCTCTTTGCAGCCTCGCCGTGACCATCCTCTCTGAGCCTGCATCTCTCCCTTCGGTGCAGGTCCGGTTCTGCAGGTCACTAGACCGGGCAACTTCACAACGCAGGCACACTGTGTAGCGGACGGCATCACTACAAGTTCTCCTCGCCTCCTCCCCATCATCACAGGTAAGAGGTCCAGAATCTACAGGTGTGGAAAGCATCATCCGTGGTGGTATCAGCAGCCGGGATGAGGGCCTTCCCCCCACTTGCTAAACTTACACCTTAGTAGTGCGGTAAACTTTAAGTCTTCTGTTTCCGCTGCGCTAGTCTGTGTCCGGGCCGGGTGGGTGATAGCGACCGAATTATGAGCCTTATATGGCATCACGGGCCGCTCACAAGGCCCGCAAGATTCCCTATAAATATATAAAATTAAATCAATGACAATCAGATTTTATGCTGGTTTAGCTTTACAAGTGCAAGGCCCAGGTTTAGTTTGGGCCAAGCTGCGATTGTCGTTTGGCACACACAGGTTATGCATACATTGAAACTTCTCTCGCAGACATATATATATATATAGCTAGTCATTCTTTAAATGTTGACTTACACGTTTTGTGTGGCAAAATGCTTGTGTAAGGGAAGGCACAAGTACAGTGTAGCCCGTACTGGACACATCTGTGGATCTTACCACCGCCATGATCAAGTTCTGCATGAAGTTTGATGTGCCTCCACCACACCATCCTGGGGCTAAGTTTGCCGGCCAGCCCTCTACCGCGGGGAGTAACTATGTTCCCTCGGGGGAGACCGGGCACTGCATTCCCACCCAGCGGTCTCCTCATCCCGGGGTACACATCAGCCAACCCACCGCCGACAACCAGTATTCGTCAAGGGCCAAGTGCGTAACACATCGCTCTTCTCTTGTCTCTCTGATTATTTTTCAATACAAAATTTCTTCGAACCCCCATATTAAAAAAAAACTTTGTTTTAGATTATGAGGTATTGAATATATGTATTGGTTTTGACGCTTGGGTTTCTTTCATATCTAAACCTTAAAATTATGCATCGGTTTTCGAAGCTTGAATATCATCTCTTTTGAAATCAACATGGATGTCTTGTCACTAAAATCAGTTTTGATGATATCACTGTATTATCATAACATTTTCTCCGTGTTGTCATATACATATTGCCAACCTTATATGATTCGGCAGAATTTCTAAATTCTTTCACAAAATAATGATGACTTTCATTATATTTTGGGTGAGACCACGTAGTTACTTGTTATAAGGTACGTTGGTTATAAGGTACGTTGGTTATAAGGTACGTTGGTTATAAGGTACGTTGGTTATAAGGTACGTTGGTTATAAGATACGTTGGTTATAAGGTACGTTGGTCTGGGAGATTCAGAGCGTCATCTTCACCTGGTTTACAGTGGGGTGGGGTAGAGGGGTCACACCGCCTTTTCAAGTCAGATTCCAAATTATCTGTGACCGCAAGACATCTTAGCACCAGATCTGGCTATTTATTTTAGAATTTTCTGGTTGAGATATTGGGGCTTTGCAGTAATTTTATCCCATTAAGCGACTGTTTGATCACCCTGTATAATACAACAATGCACGATGAAGGGTTGTATCATCTTACGCTAGTGTGGTGTGTGGATACAAGGAGTTAGAACCCCATTACACCCCACCCCCGGGGCCTCTCTACCATATGTGCACCGTACCTGTCCCTACCTGTAGAGTGCACACACATCTTCGCCCTCAACCATCTCTCCTCGCGGCACTTATTGTTTGAGCAAAGCTGAAATGCACGTTGATACCACCCTGTAAATCTGATACATTCGGTATTCGTGTGGAGGTCTGCATGTGTGACAGGAGGTAAGGCAAGAACTGATGATATACATAAAGTGATCAGGAAGAGTCAGTTTCTACATACTCTTTTATCGAATTTATGTTATTAATCATTATTAATTTTACAAAATAGTCTCAGTATATTTATGATACAGCGTTTCTAATACATTTCCGTTAGAATCTTAAAAAGACTAAATTCAGCATCGAATTGTATCAGTGATCTTCAAGAATAATGCCATGAACTTAAACTTATAGACAACTGCTATATAAATACGAATTAATGGAGTCGAAATAAACAAAAATACATTTCCGACAAAAATCTTAAAGGTTGCGATTGAAACTTAACATCTAATTTTATCCGTTTGCTTAAAACATGCCATGAACTTAAACTTACACACAGCCGTTATATTAATTAAAATAGTGTCGTCGAAGAAAAGCAATCCAATAATTTTCTTGTTTTTATATGTGCATGAATCTTTATCCTACTGGTGAGCAACATGAATAGAGTGGTGTAGAATGCTACGCAGGCACATGATTGTAATAAACATCACCAATTATTCATATGTTTTCATACATTTATAGATATTTATCAGTATTATATAACGATAAATCAGATAGAGACAGATATTCATATGTTATTGCATATTTTATTCCAGTTACGGCAACATGGATTCGTGTTACAACAACTACGGGGATCTGTGGCGGACGAGTCCGCTGGGGTCGGGCAAGCAGGACCCGGCGGGGAGGCACTCTGCGGCCATGGACCTGGGCTTCACCATGCCGCCCCTAGACATAGACCCCATCTCCAATATCTTCTCCTTCTCATCATGTCCTCCATCTTACAAGTAAGTCAACTGCTTTGTTTATAAATATTACTAATAAGCGCATACAGAAAAGGGACTTGACTTTTCAATCATTATATGTTTGCACATGGAGTGAGTCGCCCTGCCGGATACTTCATTTTATTTTACTATAGTCGATTCCGCTCTTCGCTCAGCTATCTTATACAAAATGACACATATGAATATACATATATTGGCTTTTAATACAATAGGTAAGTATCTAGAAAACTGGCACAGTTTGAATATGAAAAAAATGTAAAATAAAGAGGTGTTAGGTTGTGATGTTTATAAGCTAAACATGATCGATGATATATTCACTATTTTCAACCGAGTACAAGAAAGCTTTACAAGGAGAATGTATGCGCGAAGATCGCATGTTTTCCTTTCGGTGGGAGAGATTACCAACTCTGCACGTGCACACTTCTGCTCAATGAATGTTTAATCAAAGAAGTAAAATTTGCCATTTCTGTCTCATTAAATTCACATTGTGTGCTTCACAATGGCAAAACATAGATGTGTATGATTTTGAGATAAAGTTGATCGTTTGAAGCGCGAGCTAGGATCTTATTCCCGGGAGGAACATCACGCAACAAAATCAGGTACTTACTACGTGCGGCAAACATCAAAGGTTTTGCCTGCGTGGCTGCCCTTCTCGCTATAATGACAACCAATCACGGGCATGGTACACCATCATATGCTAATTAGGATAATGATAGGATAGCCGATCAGACAATCTTCACAAGTCAACAACTCAACCCAATCCACAAACATCACGTCAAGGTAGCCTGCGTAACGCGACCAATTAGCTTGTGTAGTTCGCATTCCCCGGCGCTTTGTTAAGTTGGTGCCCATTCAAGAGCCATTTCTGTCACCCACAGGAAGATCCTAATTATGCCTGAAGTGATCATTCAAGCCAAGAATTACCATGCAATTTAAAACCCCTTAGAAACTAATTGACGACAATCAGAACGAGCCTAACAAATGTAGAAGACTACGAAACATTAAAGCGACCCTAACAGCGAAAAAGTATAAAGTGTAATTAATTGCAGGTGAATATACACAAGCAAACATAATTTTATAACTAAAATTCACCAAAAGTCTTTCCTGCAATGAAAAACTTGATCAGGTTGAAGTTGTTGACATAATCTAAGAAAGTTGATGCGGAATAAGAGGCAAGATTGTACATGTAATATGAAAACATTTGCCAGGGTTTTGTAGCCTCCGGCGTCGTGGGGGTGAAGTTAGACACCTAACACTTATTCTACCCCCGACATAACAGCCACCACTGTGTACCAATCTTTTTATTGGTCAATTAACGCTTACATGACACCCATCACAATGTTGAACTATTGGCCACATGTTTCTTTTTGCTCTCAAGTAGCGCGGGTTTATTTGTTCTGTGCACACTCGCCGGAACTATTGGTGTGAAAGGTACACAACTCGGTCGGTCCTGTCACTTACTACCAGTGGCCGTGTTCCGGTGACTCGCCCCCGGGGACTAGCCCATGTTATACGGGGCACTGGACACGGGATAATCCCCACAATTGTCAACCTCATCTCTCAGAAGGACCCACTTCATCTTGTGGACAACCTCTTCAACATCACTAACATATCACCGCCTCTTAATGGGCTTTTCTTCCCCAATATACATATTAGCGACTGGAAAAGACAAACATCGCACATTCTGGCCTCATGTGTCACTTATTGGCAGTCGGGTGATAAGTATTTTGTCAATAACGTAGCGCCCCCTGCCCAATCCTGCATACTTTGCCTTGACAAATGTAATTGTATCACTTTGGATCAAATCTTGAACACAAGGTATGTCACCCGGTATTTTAATAGTTATATCTCCCCATTATTATTGAATGTTAATCATTTAAATGATATTCCATTTAACCCTCATTTTTTGATAAATGAGCTTTTTTGAAAATCCTGAATATTTTTTATCGATTTGCAAGAAGTGATTGATTTTAAAAGTCCGAGGTAAGTTGGACCGGTCTCTTCAATAATGGGAAATTTGCCGAGAAAATTACCATCAGTTTCAGTGCAAAGGTGCTAAAATTGACTTGTACAAAATTGGACCCAAAACGCACTTATGGACCAAAATACGCTGCACCTGAAACGCACTTGTGGACCAAAATACGCTGCACACGAAACGCATTTGTGGACCAAAATATGCTGCGCTTGAAACGCACTTATGGACCAAAATACGCTGCACCTGAAACGCACTTGTGGACCAAAATACGCTGCACACGAAACGCACTTGTGGACCAAAATACGTTGCACCTAAAGCGCACTTGCGAAAAAAAATTGCATCAAAATGCGCCATGATGCATTTGTTAAACAATGCGCTAAGGCTAACATTAGAATCCTTGGAATATCCGGCACTGTCAGTTTGGATCTTTTATGCAGTCATATAATAGTTTTTTTTTTCAAAGGAATCTTTCTTCTTAAGAAAGTGATGTTTGAGATTATCGTGAAAATAACTTAGTGGTACTCGCTTTATATCAAGAGTTGGCTCTTTTATTTCTGATACAGATATTATTTCTGATACACAGAAATACTCGACTCTTATACTTGCCTGCATGATGCAGGAAACATCTTAACGTCGCTTGGTACCACGTGTACAATGTCTCAGATAGTAAACAATTTATAATTTATTTGATAACTTTTTTTCATATCAGGATAATTAGGAATTAGACGACCCGTTTTCAGTCTCATTTCAAATCAAAGGTTTTTTGTAGATAATGTAATGAGCGTACTAAACTATTTGAGTGAACATATACTGAGTAATTGTAACCTATAGTATAAAGTTTCTTCTCGGTGTTTTCAGGGAGTTGACAGTCTTCAAGGAGAAGGTGGCTGGTTCGCACGATGTGGCCGACGCTTTGCTGTCCCTGAAGCACGCCGTGGTTCATCCGGGACAGATGCAGTCTCAGCTGTCCCCGCTCTCCCCGGGCCTGCCTCCTCATCTCTCCCAAAACTTCCCCCCGGCCTCCATGGGCTCCCCGCCGGCATTCTCCTACCACTCCATGAGCCACCAGTCTCAGATGATGCAGAGCTACCCGTCCATGCCTGGCTCCCAGTACTCCCGGGAGTACGCCGCTCCCCCGCCTCCTCCCCCGCCGCCCCAGTATTCCACCGACCCCCCTTCCGGCCAGGGATCGCCTTGCGGCGGAAGCGCAGCCACCCAGGCCGGGAACATGTTCCCCTCCATGAGTGTCAACGTGTCGATGAGCATGAACGTCGGGATGCCCCCAGGAATGCCAGGGCACAATCCCCAGTGCCATGCCCCAGGGCAGGGCGGGGAGCAGTGGGGTCACAACCCTCAGTCCCCTAACCCCTCAGCCCACCATCCCTACCACTCACAGTACTCCCCGGGACCCCAGAACATTCACATGCAGGCACAGTACCCCACCTACTCAGCGTCCACTCAAGGCTACTCAGCATCTTACTCCTTCTCTTCAGACTTCAGACCTCCACCACCAGGGGTCATGAAAGATATGCCCTACAAGCCTCAGCCAGACCCATACAAGGACGTGTCCACTAAATTCTACACTCTGAACCCCATGCGTCGCCCCCGCCCCGGATGCACGCCCCATCACCACCAGGGGGCCTCACCAACCACTCAGATGGCACCAGAATCGGCCAAGATAAATCTCTGCAGAATCTGCGGAAAGACGTATGCCAGGCCAAGCACACTAAAAACTCACTTAAGAACTCATTCGGGGGAAAAACCCTACCGATGCAATACATGCTCCAAGTCGTTCTCCCAAGCAGCCAACTTGACTGCCCATATTCGGACGCACAGTGGGGAGAAGCCTTTCCGGTGTCCGATATGCGACCGCCGCTTCAGCCAGTCCTCGTCGGTCACGACGCACATGCGCACTCACTCTGGAGAGCGCCCATATCGGTGCCGGATGTGCAAGAAGGCGTTTTCAGACAGTTCAACGCTCACAAAGCATCTGAGAATTCACTCAGGCGAAAAACCTTACCAGTGTAAACTCTGTCTGCTCAGATTTTCCCAATCAGGGAATCTTAACAGACACATGAGGGTCCATGCTAACAACTCATAGTTTAAGATATTTTTGACAACAATTCTAATGTAATAAACTGATTCTTATAAACCATGTACTGAGCATTATGTATTCAAGGAGGGCCTATCAGAACAGTTAGCACAATATAAAGAGGTTGGTAGCGACTCTCACAATGAGGACATTGGCAGCTGTGTGTCACATTGAAATTGTCAAATTTTACTGAGATGACATATTCAACATTATGTAAAAAAGTATTATATTATTTATTTCTTGTCAAACAAACTGAGATGAATATATTATACACCACATTGTACAAATATAGTATTTGGTAGATATCTATTGTTAGAATAATGTTAATTACTTTTAATACTGATAAATACAAAGGTCATCGCTCCCCAAATGACTGAAATGAATATATTTGGAAATGTCATATTTGATTAAAATAAGTTTTGGTTTGGTAATTAGGAAATATCAATTCTTAATGGATATTGAATTAAACATCTACAGAAAAGAGTCGTCCCATACTGACTTTCATTCACCAAATATTTCACTCTGAAATACTAAATTTGATATATTAGTTTTAAATTTACGGTTACATGTGAAAATAAAATAGATCATTATAATACGTAAATTGTTTTAATGCAATACAATAATATCAGATATAAACAGTACTAGTACTTTAAAAATGTAAAATATTTCTATCCAATTAGCGATTATGAGCTTTTTAATTGAATAAAATAAACCTTGTGAAATGTAAAATTTAAAGAAACTACTAAGTTAAAATGCATTGTAAATATATACTTGTTTCTCACCTATTCCTTCTTTATGAATTATATTGTAAATACCACGATACATCTATAAATGTTATCGTCTATGTTGTAGATTGATGTGTAAAGAGTACAAAAAGTCTGTGATCTCAATAAAATCATGTATGTGCTCATGGTGCTACACATTTCCCCCATTTTCGATGGTTTAAATCTTTATTTTGTAGACAATTTAAGGGAAAACTATTATCTCCTTGGGGCAAATGCGTGTAGGTGCAAAATAGTCAGATGGATTGAGCAAATGCGTGTATGTGCAAATGATTGCGATGATTGTTGTCATTTGAGACATCGATTTCCTCCTGGTCAATGATTTGTTCTAGAAGTCAGTAGTACTTCTCCTGTACAACTATAATTGTGTCATAATTGACAACAAGGATGTTTTACCTTTTCCATATATTGTCTGTAAACCAATGATAGGGACTCGAATTGAAATGCATTCCAATCCAATAACACACTCAGTAAGGACTGAACACTGGAACGCGACTGAAACAGGGGTCCAGAAATAAGGGAAATATCTGGTTGGAAAATTATATCATTTATGTATCACTTTGTTTGGGGTTTTTACATTAATTTCAACATTATTTCAGACATTTCTTGATGAGACCTGATTTTTCAGCCTTTCACAAGAAGACATTTTTTCGCCTTTGAAGACGAATGCTCCATGCCCTGACTAGTTCGGAATACCTTGGAGTAATAATGAATAATTACTCCGAGGGAATACTCACTTGTTGTTAAGACCAAAAGAAGATTTGCAATCTTAAAAACATATACATGTATGTTGGTGGCTTTATTGCCCAAGTTGGCTCTTATTTGCCCCTTAGCTGGAATATTGTATTCTGAGATTTGGACACACTTTAACTTCACTGCATTTGCACGCTGCGATATTTGCCGGCTTTATTAAGAAGGTTGCTTTATTATGGTTGCCCGCCTGTCCCGAGGCTGCACACAATATATGGACGATGAGGAGCTTACCTGTAACCCAAGC
Source organism: Amphiduros pacificus (assembly GCA_949316495.1). Classification (NCBI taxonomy): domain Eukaryota; kingdom Metazoa; phylum Annelida; class Polychaeta; order Phyllodocida; family Hesionidae; genus Amphiduros; species Amphiduros pacificus. Next base: position 45,848,256 of record OX439000.1, on the reverse strand, counting down.
CGCCTTAACCCGCCCCAGCCCACCTCGGCACACGTCGCCACCCTTTGTGCATTGAGACTTGTCCGTCAACATGTTGATAGTGCGGCTGATGCCGGCTTATTTTATTTAATGAATCAGCCCTAGACCCAGCAGATCACTATGATTGTTATGTCAGATAAAGATAATATCATGCCCACCACCGCTCATAGGAAAACAGCCAAACAAGAGGAAATCTCAACACTCTGCAAACAAAGGGGACGGGAAGTCTCAACACTTCATCACCCAAGCCGCAGCCAATCCCACTGAAGCTGAGCATTTGTATTAAGTCATTACTCACGTTTAACATTTCTCATGATTGATTCATGACCGACAGCTCGTCACCACACCAAGTATGCGTAACTGACAATGTTCATTTTAGCATCACTGCAACCTGAGAGCAATATAACTATTTATTATTGCTCTCAGCTGCATCTGCCTGAGTGATATATTATTTAATATTGCAAAATGGTCAAAATGTTAATTTACAAGTCTCTGTATTTTCTACCGAGATTGAGAGAAACACTTTTGACTACAAATAAATTAAATATGAATGTGATTTAACACTACTGAATGCATTTCATTATTGTTGAAGGTAAAAATATAAATTTGCAAGATATATTGTAAAAAGTAGGTTTTTATTGCATTCACCGATTGCATTGAGATCAATTATATTGAAAATGTCCGAGCTGCTGTCTGTTTACATATAAAAACTACATGATACTTTTCTTCCTATTGATCTGCTCTGGGATATTTTCATGAAAATGTTGATACAATTACATGAATTCTACATATAATCATAACAAACTCAAACGAATTACATTATTATTCTAATATATCGAATGAAACAATGCATAATGCATAATTAAATAATATAATTATTTTGATAACATTTTCTCATTCAATACTGTGTAGATTTCAGCAGAGTATCCATTCAGATGATTTCTACTAGAGTGTTTTCATCTTATCACAGCTGACATAAATATAAAATCAATAAAAATTTTATAAGTTTATCACATTAGTCCATAAGAGAATTTGAAACGTTTCTCAACCAACTTATAACCAGTCACAAATGATTTGCCCGCCAGCACAATATATTGTGAACCTGCGAATGCTTTCACACCTCAACTATTCCTATTCAACGTTTTAATCTCCCATGCTGGTTGCATACCACTGAAACTTTCCTCTCAAATTGGCTAGTTTCTCTATCGGGAACAACGCGTCGTGAACCTTTATTGTGTAATTCATTTTATTCCACAACCTGTCACAATATCACAACTTATGATGGTCTCCTATTTCTAGTTTCAAATTGTCTTTCAATTTGTTCAAGTGAGCACCCCTTGGTTTCTGGTACAAATACTATCACAAATGTGGTTCCTAAAAATGATGCGATGCTGAAGAACCAAAAAGAGCCATATTTATCTAAAGCTTGTTCCATGTCAAGGAATTCTTTGGTGAGAATAAATGAGATGATCCAGTTAAGGCTGACACTGACACTACCAACAAGTCCCTTGGCTCGGACCGGGAGTATCTCTGATACAACCACCCACACAGTGGGGCCCCATGCAAGAGCGAACGACACCACAAACAGCGTCATTGCCACCAGAGCGAGCCACTGCGGCGCGGCGGGAGAACTGTCCTGGAAGCGGAAGTAGATTCCCAGTAGACCAGTGCTACATCCGCAGCTAAAACCGGATGAGATCAAGAGCGGTCTCCTGCCAACACGGTCCTGAAGAAAACATGAGCCGATGCTACTTACAATAGCCAGAGCTCCCATGATGACAGGGGCGTATTCTGCAGAGGAAACAAAACCAGCTTCTTTGAATATTGGTTGTGCGTAGGAACCCAGAACATTGATGCCAGTCAGTTGCTGAGATGCCATCAGAACCAATGCGATGCAGGCGGGTTTGTAGAACCGTGGTCGTCTCATCTCCATAAATGTCAGACCTGCATCAATGGGCGAAATGTTGTTCTCCAATTGCTTACATTCCTCCTCAAAATCCACATGTGAACCCCGTAGCCATCTTAATGTATCTAGCGCCTCCTGGCGACGCCCATGCGTTAACAACCACCTTGGAGTCTCAGGACATTTGTAAAGTAGAATCACAAGTAGAGTGGGCACTATGGCACACACTACTGCTAACCACTGCCAAGAAACCATTATTCCCACCACATAAGCCAAGAATATACCACAGACAATAGAGACCTGGAAGTTGGCTCCGAGCAGGCCCCTCATGTCTTTTGATGCAGTCTCAGCTATGTACAAGGGGACGATGAACGAACTCATCCCCATTCCAATACCAATGACGAACCTGCCAAATAGCAGACACGTATATATGTGCCCCCCGCCAATGATCATCATCCACCCCGTCATGTACACAGGTCCGCATAGCATGAGGGTCAGCTTCCTGCCCCACGGGGCCACGATGAACCCAGCAAAGTAGCCACCTAATATCGCCCCTATGGTGACTATTGCCGTGAACCAGGACTCCTTTGTTGAGCTGTATCCAAGAATACCCTCATCGTTTAGCAGAGGAATGGTCGGGGAGGAGTACCCGAGCACTGTGCCGAAGCCGACCCCTCCCAGGCAGGCAGTGAAAGCTGTCCGCACCTGAGGCAGTCTGGAAGGCCGACGACTGCAAGCTCCTGAGCCTGAAGACAACTGTATGTCCAACAATCTGGACGATTCCGACACACCACTAGGATGGTTCTCCATTCTCACAATTATCCAATAGTTTATAATTAGTACACACTATAGGAGTCTAATCACAAGACTATCCTCATTCAGCATCATGACAGTGTAAACACGCATAGTGTATTGCTCTCAGCTGGACGACTTTTGAGTATTATTCACATATACCGCTAAAACTCCTCCCTCGGGAGTAAGCAGGGCTCAACGTCTGAGTGGCATGGATGCATGCCCGTGATTTAATCTTTAAATCCTTTAACATGAGAAAACTATGAATTCTGTAGTTAGTGTATCATGTCCTATTTGAGCATATGTTCAGAAATCGATGGCTGTCTGTGTAAACTTCCTGATAACACACCACATGATACTCATATGGGAACTTTGTCCTCATGATTCTATATGATAGTGAAAGGTCAGGATAAGCATGTCAATGATTCATAATATGTTTACAGTCAGATAACACTCATTGTTTCATGAAGCAATGTACGCTCGATGAGTGAACATTTCTCATCTCACGCGTAATTCAGATATGTGTTAAGTTAGGTAGTTGCATTAAAACATCTCTATGTATTACATGATTAGTCCTAATGGCTCAAATCATTTAATATATTTATCAGGAACTACTGAGGATTTATCCTCTCTGTGATTTCCACCAACACCCTGACGATAAACGTGCTATAATACTACGGCAACAGACTGTTTGACACACCTTGATTATTGCTTAATGAAAATCTGTAAGATTCTGAATAAAAAATACACGGCAAAATCCCTAAAAATCTAACATTTCTGCTAGCCTAAATTATTACCGTTAATCGTCTAATGAAGGAGACGTCGTGGTATACCAAGTTTACTAATTCTTGGTGGAACTTTTGAAGAATTTATTGATCCTTAACTTACAATTGGAATAAAGTTCTTTGATTTGTCCATTGTTAAGTTTCTTGATCAAGTAAATTATGCCATAAACAGATGGCATTTTAATATATCTTGAATACTACAAAAAATCACAACAGTGTACACATTTAACTCAGGCTGAATTCTTTTCCTTTTCTTGTCCAATTTAAAGGTATTTACCTCAGCCATTTAATCCTTTATGCATTGGAGAAGCCATTCGTGGTTTCATTTACTCTAATATTACATTTGAATTTATTTGCTAGCCGCGACTGAGAGGGGGGCCTAGGAGGGGCTGTACTTTCTCAGAGGGCCCAGATTGCACGTTATCAACCTCGGGGTAAGGTGGCTTGATACAGTGATACGCATGTAATGTGACGTAATCGGAATTAAACGTCAACTACAATGAACTCGTTATTCACTCCAGTCAGCACGGCTTTGAACTGGGTCTGCTGCAAAACAAACAAACACGGCTAGAGATGGGCCGATGTGCCGGCGGGCCCCCCACATTGTTGTATCACTCAGACATTATTGATGGTAAGGATATACGCAAGGCACGTGTCTCCGTCACGTGGAATCATCTTGCAAGTCTTGACGTAATTTAAATACACCCCAGAGGTACGATCGTACACTTAATCCTGCCTCTTCAGATACACTCTCAATAACAGATGGTGATATAATATCGGAATATAAGTCTCATCTATAGTCTAATACACGACGAGGTGCACCCGTCATGTACTAGACTAGACTATGAGCATCTCGTCATGCATTAGGTTAGTCTATGAGCATCTCGCCATGCATTAGGTTAGTCTATGAGCATCTCGTCATACATTAGGTTAGTCTATGAGCATCTCGCCATGCATTAGGTTAGTCTATGAGCATCTCGTCATGCATTAGGTTAGTCTATGAGCATCTCGTCATGCACTAGGTTAGTCTATGAGCTTCTCGTCATGCATTAGATTAGTCTATGAGCATCTCTCCATATATTAGGTTAGTCTATGAGCATCTCGTCATATATTAGGTTAGTCTATGAGCATCTCGCCATGCATTAGGTTAGTCTATGAGCATCTCGTCATGCACTAGGTTAGACTATGAGCATCTCGTCATACATTAGGTTAATCTATGAGCATCTCGTCATATATTAGGTTAGACTATGAGCTTTTGTCATATATCAGGTTAGTCTTTGAGCATCTCGTCATATATTAGGTTAGACTATGAGCATCTCGTCGTACATTAGGTTAGTCTATGAACATCTCGTCATATATTAGGTTAGACTATGAGCATCTCGTCATATATTAGGTTAGACTATGAGCATCTCGTCATATATTAGGTTAGACTATGAGCATCTCGCCATGCATTAGGTTAGTCTATGAGCATCTCGTCATATATTAGGTTAGTCTATGAGCATCTCGTCATATATTAGGTTAGTCTATGAGCATCTCGTCATGCATTAGGTTAGACTATGAGCATCTCGTCATATATAAGTTTAGACTATGAGCATCTCGTCATATATTAGGTTAGTCTATGAGCATCTCGTCATATATGAGGTTAGTCTTTTGAGCATCTCGTCATATATTAGGTTAGTCTATGAACATCTTGTCATATATTAGGTTATTCTATGAGCATCTCGTCATGCATTAGCTTAGTCTATGAGCATCTCGCCATGCATTAGGTTAGTCTATGAGCATCTTGTCATACATTAGGTTAGACTATGAGCATCTCGTCATGCACTAGGTTAGTCTATGAGCATCTCGTCATGCATTAGGTTAGTCTATGAGCATATCGTCCTATATAAGGTTAGACTATGAGCATCTAGTCATATATATGGTTAGTCTATGAGCATCTCGTCATACATTAGGTTAGTCTATGAGCATCTCGTCATATATTAGGTTAGACTATGAGCATCTCGTCATATATTAGGTTAGGCTATGAGCATCTCGTCATATATTAGGTTAGTCTTTTGAGCATCTCGTCATGCATTAGGTTAGTCTATGAGCATCTATGAGCATCGTCATGCATTAGGTTAGACTATGAGCATCTCGTCATACATTAAGGAAGTCTAAAACATGACCAGATGTAGTGTCAGCCCCAATCCTGTGCTACACCTGGCATATGACCAGATGTAGTGTCAGCCCCAATCCTGTGGTAGACCTGGAATATGACCAGATGTAGTGTCAGCCCCAATCCTGTGGTAGACCTGTCATATGACCAGATGTAGTGTCAGCCCCAATCCTGTGGTAGACCTGACATATGAACAGATGTTGTGTCAGCCCCAATCCTGTGGTAGACCTGGAATATGACCAGATGTTGTGTCAGCCCCAATCCTGTGGTAGACCTGGCATATGAACAGATGTAGTGTCTGCCCCAATCCTGTGGTAGACCGGGAATATGACCAGATGTAGTGTCAGCCCCAATCCTGTGGTAGACCTGGCATATGACCAGATGTAGTGTCAGCCCCAATCCTGTGGTAGACCTGGAATATGACCAGATGTAGTGTCAGCCCCAATCCTGTGGTAGACCTGGAATATGACCAGATGTAGTGTCAGCCCCAATCCTGTGCTACACCTGGCATATGACCAGATGTAGTGTCAGCCCCAATCCTGTGGTAGACCTGACATATGAACAGATGTAGTGTCAGCCCCAATCCTGTACATGACCAGATGTAGTGTCAGCCCCAATCCTGTGGTAGACCTGGCATATGACCAGATGTAGTGTCAGCCCCAATCCTGTGGTAGACCTGGAATATGACCAGATGTAGTGTCAGCCCCAATCCTGAGGTAGACCTGGAATATGACCAGATGTAGTGTCAGACTCAATCCTGTGGTAGACCTGGAATATGACCAGATGTAGTGTCAGCCCCAATCCTGTGGTAGATCTGGAATATGACCAGATGTAGTGTCAGACTCAATCCTGTGCTACACCTGGCATATGACCAGATGTAGTGTCAGCCCCAATCCTGTGGTAGACCTGACATATGACCAGATGTAGTGTCAGCCCCAATCCTGTGGTAGATCTGGAATATGACCAGATGTAGTGTCAGCCCCAATCCTGTGGTAGACCGGGAATATGACCAGATGTAGTGTCAGCCCCAATCCTGTGCTACACCTGGCATATGATCAGATGTTGTGTCAGCCCCAATCCTGTGCTACACCTGGCATATGACCAGATGTTGTGTCAGCCCCAATCCTGTGGTAGACCTGGCATATGACCAGATGTAGTGTCAGCCTCAATCCTGTGGTAGACCTGGAATATGACCAGATGCTGTGTCAGTCCCAATCCTGTGGTAGACCTGGCATATGACCAGATGTAGTGTCAGCCCCAATCCTGTGGTAGACCTGGAATATGACCAGATGTAGTGTCAGCCCCAATCCTGTGGTAGACTTGGCATATGACCAGATGTAGTGTCAGCCCCAATCCTGAGGTAGATCTGGAATATGACCAGATGTAGTGTCAGCCCCAATCCTGTGGTAGATCTGGAATATGACCAGATGTAGTGTCAGCCCCAATCCTGTGGTAGACCGGGAATATGACCAGATGTAGTGTCAGCCCCAATCCTGTGGTAGACCGGGAATATGACCAGATGTTGTGTCAGCCCCAATCCTGTGGTAGACCGGGAATATGACCAGATGTTGTGTCAGCCCCAATCCTGTGGTAGACCTGGCATATGACCAGATGTAGTGTCAGCCCCAATCCTGTGGTAGACCGGGAATATGACCAGATGTTGTGTCAGCCCCAATCCTGTGGTAGACCGGGAATATGACCAGATGTAGTGTCAGCCCCAATCCTGTGGTAGACCTGGAATATGACCAGATGTAGTGTCAGACTCAATCATGTGGTAGATCTGGAATATGACCAGATGTAGGGTCAGAATCAATCCTGTGCTACACCTGGCATATGACCAGATGTAGTGTCAGCCCCAATCCTGTGGTAGACCTGGAATATGACCAGATGTAGTGTCAGCCCCAATCCTGAGGCAGACCTGGAATATGACCAGATGTAGTGTCAGCCCCAATCCTGTGGTAGACCTGGAATATGACCAGATGTAGTGTCAGCCCCAATCCTGTGCTACACCTGGCATATGACCAGATGTTGTGTCAGCCCCAATCCTGTGGTAGACCTGGCATATGACCAGATGTTGTGTCAGCCCCAATCCTGTGGTAGACCTGGCATATGACCAGATGTTGTGTCAGCCCCAATCCTGTGGTAGATCTGGAATATGACCAGATGTAGTGTCAGCCCCAATCCTGTGGTAGACCGGGAATATGACCAGATGTAGTGTCAGCCCCAATCCTGTGCTACACCTGGCATATGATCAGATGTTGTGTCAGCCCCAATCCTGTGCTACACCTGGCATATGACCAGATGTTGTGTCAGCCCCAATCCTGTGGTAGACCTGGCATATGACCAGATGTAGTGTCAGCCTCAATCCTGTGGTAGACCTGGAATATGACCAGATGCTGTGTCAGTCCCAATCCTGTGGTAGACCTGGCATATGACCAGATGTAGTGTCAGCCCCAATCCTGTGGTAGACCTGGAATATGACCAGATGTAGTGTCAGCCCCAATCCTGTGGTAGACTTGGCATATGACCAGATGTAGTGTCAGCCCCAATCCTGAGGTAGATCTGGAATATGACCAGATGTAGTGTCAGCCCCAATCCTGTGGTAGATCTGGAATATGACCAGATGTAGTGTCAGCCCCAATCCTGTGGTAGACCGGGAATATGACCAGATGTAGTGTCAGCCCCAATCCTGTGGTAGACCGGGAATATGACCAGATGTTGTGTCAGCCCCAATCCTGTGGTAGACCGGGAATATGACCAGATGTAGTGTCAGCCCCAATCCTGTGGTAGACCTGGAATATGACCAGATGTAGTGTCAGACTCAATCATGTGGTAGATCTGGAATATGACCAGATGTAGGGTCAGAATCAATCCTGTGCTACACCTGGCATATGACCAGATGTTGTGTCAGCCCCAATCCTGTGGTAGACCTGGAATATGACCAGATGTAGTGTCAGCCCCAATCCTGAGGCAGACCTGGAATATGACCAGATGTAGTGTCAGCCCCAATCCTGTGGTAGACCTGGAATATGACCAGATGTAGTGTCAGCCCCAATCCTGTGCTACACCTGGCATATGACCAGATGTTGTGTCAGCCCCAATCCTGTGGTAGACCTGGCATATGACCAGATGTTGTGTCAGCCCCAATCCTGTGGTAGACCTGGCATATGACCAGATGTAGTGTCAGCCCCAATCCTGTGGTAGACCGGGAATATGACCAGATGTAGTGTCAGCCCCAATCCTGTGGTAGACCGGGAATATGACCAGATGTTGTGTCAGCCCCAATCCTGTGGTAGACCTGGCATATGACCAGATGTAGTGTCAGCCCCAATCCTGTGGTAGACCTGGCATATGACCAGATGTTGTGTCAGCCCCAATCCTGTGGTAGACCTGGCATATGACCAGATGTAGTGTCAGCCCCAATCCTGTGGTAGACCTGGAATATGACCAGATGTAGTGTCAGCCCCAATCCTGAGGTAGACCTGGCATATGACCAGATGTAGTGTCAGCCCCAATCCTGTGGTAGACCTGACATATGACCAGATGTAGTGTCAGCCCCAATCCTGTGGTAGACCTGGAATATGACCAGATGTAGTGTCAGCCCCAATCCTGTGGTAGACCTGACATATGACCAGATGTAGTGTCAGCCCCAATCCTGTGGTAGACCTGGCATATGACCAGATGTTGTGTCAGCCCCAATCCTGTGGTAGACCTGGAATATGACCAGATGTAGTGTCAGCCCCAATCCTGTGGTAGACCTGGAATATGACCAGATGTAGTGTCAGCCCCAATCCTGAGGTAGACCTGGCATATGACCAGATGTAGTGTCAGCCCCAATCCTGTGGTAGACCTGGCATATGACCAGATGTAGTGTCAGCCCCAATCCTGTGGTAGACCTACTGTGCCTGTGTCGTACCTCGATCACGACCAGCCTGGGTCTATTCTGGATGTAGTATTTGTTTTACAAAAATAAAATGTTATGTCCAAACTTGTATGTTGTCTGTCTGTCCCTCACCCCAGTTGAAGACGCTCAACGGGAAATATTATAAGACAGATTTGTATACATTTGTACTGAAAAAACCTAAAATGCCACGAAACAAGAAACTAAATAAATTACTACTGGTTAGCATAAACCATAGTTGACTGTTACCTTCCCTTATGAATCTTTTTCATGCTGCAAGGGTCCATACCTTTCTTGAGGGAGGGGGCTGCTGCAACTCAGTCAAAAATAGAGTATTAGGATAAACTCACACAAATATTAGGGTAAATACAGCATGTTATAGTCAGATTATTCTACTTGATTTTCATGAACGATAACCAAAGTTGATTAATCACCCTGAGCACACTGAGCACAATTTGACTTGTATCGTGGAAGAAATATGCCTTTTTGATGCACTCTTGTGAGTGATGGCGAGATTGTGGGAGATTGGAGGTGTCGAATGGCTCCCCCTCGGGGCCCGTACTCACACCCTGGCACTTATGCTCGCTTAGCCTTTAATTGATACTTCCCATCGAGCATAATTATCTTCAACATATTCACAAAAACTGTCCAGAAATTGTTCGGTAGGGTTATGGGTAAAATACAGTTGTTATAAATAGTAATAATGCTGAGAGCATTGACAATGATAACATGTTAGGATGCATTGTCTTGTCATTCCCGCCGAGTGTCTGGAGACCTTGAGGCTCAGATTATCCCACATCAGACTCTCTCTTAATTAGACATTATCTGTGTGAAATCGAGCTGAAAAGTCAATTATCTTATTGGCAAAAAAGGCCAAATTTCACGGATCTCATGAGGCCAATGTATTCTCTTTTAATCCCTGACATGTTGCATTTCCCGAGGGACTCAAGGTAACGCAGTTTGAGGTTTCTGTTTCTGTTTGCCAAGGGCATTTTAAGCAACATTTTTAACACACATCGTATTTTCTATTCTTCCGGCAACGTCATATCCATACTCCAATATAAACAATATAATTATGTTCGTCTTAACTATAATTAAGACATCGATGAAAAACAAATATCTATTCAGTTATCTTTATGCATTATAAACCTGCTTGACAACAGTGTTTCACATACACTCTTCTGGTTCATTTCAGAAGCTCCCAGAGATGAAAGTCAGTATTTTAGGGAGAAAACTGATAAATGACAGGTAGTGCCACCAAGTGACAGGGGAGAAAACTTCTTACGAAACATTTTCCGATGTTGAAGGAGCGCCATCTTTTATTAATACTCGTTGAATGACCCAACTCCGGCTAATTAAGGTTTTGAATACTACAAAGGGCATTACGAAAATACATAAAGATTTAGATATATGGCGATGCATTTCATCCGATATCCAAATAATATATATGAAATGATACCTGATTTGATATATGTTGGGTAAAATTTCCAATTATAGCAATATGTTTAAATGGAAATCATTTATTTTATGCCAATAGATGCGTTTGTAAATTACAAAGAAACCCAATAAACTAGAGAATTTATTTTGAGAAAAGTTATTCTTCTATATAATGTATGAACAACACTGAAATACCCAATGCACTGAACCCTTATAAATGTAGATTTTTATTGTTGCATTATTCATATGTTGGAAGATAAGTGCTCAATTATTATTTTGGCGGCGCTTATTGCTGACATTTAGCTTGGGTGAATTTGCAATTGTGCATTAAACGGTACAGTGTACATATTCCACAGGCATAAGTATAGATGCATGACGAGGGTAAAAAATACTGGTTACCATATTTCCTCAAATACTTAAGAGGAGATGAATTATGTGTCAACAAAAGCAGTGGTAACTTTGTTGTCATTAAGTATGGTACTATATCTGGCCTTTCTGAAACCATCCATTGTGATGGAGGTCAGAAAACCAACTCTGGAACCACTCAGGAAAAATGATGTCAATCATAAAACAACATACAGTAACTATCAAACAAATTATGAGCCTCCATCCGTCCTCGAGACATCACGATGGGACAAATCAAATGTAACAAGGAGAAATACTAAGGGGTATATCTCTCCTATCGGAATATTGGACAAAAAATTTAATCATTCTGAATTTTCCAGGATTCTTAACTACACTCAAACAGACGGGATATTTTACAATCGAGTTCCTAAATGTGGTAGCAGAACAGTAAGAGCTATCTTCAAGCAACTTGAAATGCAAAACAACTTCCATTTATGTATTTCCAGAAGTTATTACCGTTATCACATCGGTCCCCAGGAACAGGTAAGAAGATAGAGGGTGTTCCAGTTACAATACGGTCATGTTGTAGACTATGAAAATAATTCCAATTAATCTTGTCCATTGAAAGTTATCTTGACATATCTTGTTTGTCATCAAAACATACTTTAATATAATCTAATGTGTCATCTATAAATGCGCTGTTGTTAGTTATTGATAAAACTGTATATCTGGATATTAGGAATTCTATCCTTTGTCGGACATTTTCAAAGGTCAATGCATTAGAAAGGAAGGCATCTTGTTTTAAATCAAATATATTTACGGTCAAATGGAACCGCATCTTCCGAGATGATGTGAAGTGAAATACCTAATTCATCAGAAATTAAGTGCTATTAAAATAATTTCGGTATCACATAATATTACAGTTAATTGATAAGACTTGGGGTGGCAATGGAATATTTTTGTTTACATGTGACAGCCACCAGGCGCAAGGGTCCCGACGCCGGGATAAGATTTTCAAAAATGAGTTTAGAGATAAAATTTAGAGATATCACTCGATAAAATTGTCACTTTCAATACCACAATAGGGGGCCATTCATTTGATAGTCAGGTTCGGGGGGGGGGGGGGGGCTATGGTTTAAAAAAATATATATATCCTAGCCCACTCTGAGTGAAAAAAATATCCTAGCTCTGAGACAGTTTTTAAAAAAATCTTAAACCTGGGTACAGACAGTTTAAAAATTATCTTAGACCTTGGTAAAATAAAAGAAAAACTTAGTAATACAAAATGTGAGAAGTATTTGAATAACATCAAAGTATGCAGTAATCTTCCAAGAGACATAATCAACATGGAACAATATGAAAACAGTCTATTAAACAGTGTAAACTATGATGGACTTAAGGAATACAATAGACCGGAGTCTGGATTAAAATGACTATCAAAACCAAAGGCACCAGAGAGATATTTTCAAAATTATTGTGTCTACAGAAAGGATGTCTTTTAAAGTTGTTAGATTATGATTAGGGCCACAGCCCTCAGAATCTCATATGATTTATAGATAGAGACTATTACAACAGAGCATAGCCCTAGCATCTCATATGAAGAGAAAAGACTCTACAATATACTAGCACAAACGAAATGGACCACATTTCTATTATGACATGTGATTGATTGTAATTGTTTGTTTGATAGTAAGTGATGAACTTAAACATACTGAGTCTTGTCTTTTAATGAGTTTAGCTGAATCAAATGATTTACAATTTCTGCCCTGCTCTTGGAAAAAGTAAGATTTTTTTAAATTTCATTTTTAGAATGAATTTATATTCAGCCACATTCTGACCAAGTTTGGTGGTAATACCTCAAGCAGTTTTTGAGAAAAAAATTATGAAAGACATTATCTGACTAGTTTGAACCAAGAATACTTTGACAAAAGGCATTATCGTAAGACAGGTTCCACCGGCTTAACGCTGACCGAGAGTGTTTATAGTCTCACCTATACTTAGAATTGATCAATGTTGATAACTTTTTATATCTAGATAGACATTTACATTTACAACATATCTTACAAGTGAACAATATTTCAGTGAATAATGCCTTTTGTCAAAGTTTTCCATTGATTTCTGTTAAATGGTTTTTGCACTTTTCTCAAAACATGGTTTTCAGAGACAATGCCTTTTGTCATAGTAGGGCAGATTTGATATTCATGTTTTTTTTCCGAATTACATGTATATTCATGTTGGGTATCATGATGAATGGCATAAAAAATATCTTATCCCAGCCCAAGATAAATAAAATATCTTAGTTCTGACAAAAACCATACCCCCCCCGACTATCAAATGAATGGCCTCTTACTTTCTAAAAGAGTCACAGAGTGACCTTCAGGCAACCTTGACCTTAGCAATCATCGTCATTTTGATAGTTCAACATCCGACTATTCCAACAGTAACTTTACAACATGTTTTTATAGATATTTTGTTTATTTGGTTTTATTCATAGAGAGAAGTTATACATGCCTTCAACAAACAACCCCGTCCCCTTATATTTGAAAGACACCAACACTTTATCAACTTTACCGCCTATGGATATGAGCAGCCAGTGTATATAAATGTGGTCAGAGACCCCCTTGACCGCCAGGTTTCCTGGTACTACTTCATTCGATTCGAGCATGGTCACATCAGACCGATGTCAACAGAGAGAAAGAATATGGTTAGTATATTGCATGAACAATAATAACAAAATATGCAGATTTTATCTTTTCAAAACTGTGTTGCTGTGTTGTTGTTGTTGTTGCTGTTGTTGTTGTTGTTGTCGTCGTCGTCATCGTTGTTGTCGTCATCATCATCATCATCATCAGCAGCAGCAGCATCAGCATCATCATCATCATCATCATCATCATCATCATCATCATCATCATCATCATCATTATTATTATTACTGTTGCAGAGTTATGATAAGTGTGTCTCACAGAGGAAAGAAGAATGTATGAATGCCACAAGGCAACTCAGCTTTTTCTGTGGACAAAGTAGCGTGTGCAGGTGAGTTGGTCAATTATCTAAAACCAACGAAGAGTAAATATCCTTGGCCAATGATGATGGATTATAAAAGATGGTTTATTTTTTATATCTTAATGCCATACATCTCTTGTTCTTTACAAAATTAAATTCTGATGAAATTCTGCATTTTAGTAGCGCACCATCCAGCAGAGAATCTCTTGCCATTGCCAAGCTCAATGTGGACAAATTCTTCACTGCTGTCGGGTACACTGAAGATCTGCAAGCTTTCTTTGAAGTCTTAGAATATATACATCCAAATTACTTTAGAGGAGCACCTCAAGTTTACAAAAATATTGGTAAGATATATATACAAAACATGTTCTGACACCATGGTATACTTTAAGGCAATATGGTCTACTTCAGGACAGAATGTATATATCATTTGTTAAATTTTATATTTATTTTTTTTCCTGTCACTAATTGGTATTAATTATAGCAGAAATTATAATTGCCAGGTGCCAGGTCAGCAAGGGCTACGTCAACCAAGAAGAAAGCGAACATATCAAGTGTAACCCGAGGAGTCATGCGTGACCACCTTCACCGGGATTACCAATTCTATTATTTTGTAAAACAGAGATTCTACCAATTGTATTCACTTGTAAAATCGGCCAAGCTCAACTTATAACATATTTCAGAATTGTGACACCTTTTGCCACTGTGACATCTTTTGGAATTTGGACACTTTCTGCACTCAGATTTCACAAGGGTATAAAGAATCTAAATATCCCAGTTAAAATATAGAATATACAACCTGTACATAATATGACTAAGGAGGGTTTGGGTCAAATATATTTGTGATTGGGCAAGACAAGCTACAAAAGCACTGAAACCAAGATGGCCGAAATTGGGTGAAAATTGCCTCAAAATCTCTTCAGGGCCAAACACGATAGTCGATATAAACAATTCATAAGCTTGCACATCTTCGCTATTGAGATGAATAGTTTTATGGCAAATATAAACCCTAAGCCATTTCCATTGAGATGTGTCTCCGACAACGAAATGAGCTTTACCTTATTGGGATGTAAAACACCAAGAAACGTAGTAGAAAACAAATGGGCAATTAACATTTTTGTGTTTTCAAATTTGATAAATTTAAAGTGAGATTTAAATTATTTGCTATATGCTATACGAAGTTACATACACTTATATCTGACCATAAAAATACATTTTGGGGGCCTTTTATTCTTATTTGAGAGACCAATATGATTGAAAACAACCTTTCACAAAAAGACGGTTACTCTGCATGGTGAGGTAGAGTCACATACTACCTCTGCCACAATAGGCATGACATTGTCTCAACCTATTCCGCATAATCCACATACAGGTGCGCAATTGGCGGGCTGTGCAAATGCTCACTCACAATGCCCGCCCATTTTCAAACTTAAGTAAACTGTCACATCCACACACTTGCATGCATGCATTGTGACTACTCACTTTCTAACCAAACCAATGACACCAGTTGACACGTGTGTGAAGTTTGTTAGTTATTCACTATTCATAGTTCATTATTCAGATTTTTTTTCAAAATCGATAGATAGATTTGCAATATTGTGTTCAAAATGTCACTGGGATGTATTTTGTGGCACCCTATATAAATTAAAATCCTTAAAAAATAACATTATCAACACATTATATTATACTCTCCACATTTATTAGCATTGTAATATTAATTTATAGTTCTTATCAGAAATTAATTCTACATACAATTAACTATTAGTTCCCAAAGTTTTATTCTTATGAATTAAACTTACTTATGAATGAGTATAAATCCATTAATCCAGTTGTGTATCACAATCCTGACAGTTTGGACTGTGTTTGGGAGTCATGGAATGTGTTGACAAAATGTTCAGCTCAACTCTCCTACCAATCGATTCCCAATTAAGGTCCCAGCTCCTAACAGCTGCTAGAATTAGTCCCTCAGTGTCATGACCCATGGGTTCACATGAGCTTATTTGTATGGATTATAATAATTTAATTAAGAATTTAGTTATATGTCAGCCAATCAAGTGGTCTAGGAGAAGAGTCAGCTTTCAGCTGAGCTTGTTTCTGCTCATGAGCAATATAAAACCCCCTTGCAGCAGAAGTTGGACTCAGAAATTTTGGATGCTGTTCTCACCGTGCCATACAACTTTTGTATAGAGAAGAAAGGCCACGTTTTCTTCATATCATCACAGTTTTAGAGTTGTTATGCTGAAGTACAGAATCTAGAAGTAAAGATCTTATCGGCCCAGAATTAGTGACAATCAGCTCACTTTAACATGTTTGATAATAGGGATATTACGTATTGACAAGACCAGAATGGGTAAAATGCAATACATTGACAAATCAATCCATGTGTGGGTGAAATCTGTATGTGTAATGTTTCTATGTATTAGCCATTTAACTTGGCAGTTATTGAATCCGGTGTTAAGTGCAAATAAGGGAATACTTATCACAGCCAGAATTAATAAAAACACTGTCAGTGATATAAATGCTCTTCTCTGTGTGCTTATCAAGTAGTCATTTGAAATAAAATATCCAAAATCATTTTTCAAACAAACTGTGGAGGCCTAACACTAACTTCATCACGATTGAAAACACTGAAGTCCATTTTGGATGAAGTGAGACTGCCACGGTCCCCGGACACATAGGACCCCACGGTAGATGGAGGACGGGAGGCATCTCTCTTTCCTCTGCAGCGTCTGATCATGCCCCGACAGCAGAGCAGGACCGTTAAGGTAATGAGAACTGCGACCACCGCCGACAGCACCGACACCCAGATCAGGGTAGAGGGCGCCATCGGCTGCATTTGCTTTGGTGCCAGCGAGGAGCCGTTCAAACTGGCAAAAATACCAGAATTCACCTCTACTTCTATAATAGAATTTTGTTACACTTGTCAGGATATATGTAAATTTATTTGGAAATGAAAAAAGAGTAATGATGATACAATTATCAATTTGGAAATATCATCCAATCTCAAAAACGCAAGTATATGATGATAAAATCGCTTATTTTAAACAGAATACGGGAAGACTTAATTTCATGACGCAACATAATTTGTCTTAATTCAAGATACTTGACATTTATAACAATAGGTGATGTTATTTATTTCAGTTGTAATTTGAAAGCATTACTTACGGCGGCTGATGCAAACAGGCGTTTTGCCTGGGATAGGAATGCAAATGCCATCTCCAACACAAGGTGTCATCTCACAGAGGTCTAACCCTGTTTTGGAAAGAAATAAAAAGCTGCATTAAAAGTGTTTGTCTTTTTTGTGAACAATATTCCACAAAAAATAACCAAATTCAGGGTCTGACATTGCTAAATGCTGATTAAAAACAAAGGCACAGTTTGCTTGTGTAATAAAAACATTCGATTTACATGTTGAATAAATTCCTGGATTAGAATTAAAGCATTCATGAAACCTGACTTTCAGACACATTTTCTTTACATAACATGAATGTTTATACCCCAAACAGTGCTTTTATACAGTATTACCCAAAATATTCGCTGTTAACAACTTTCTGTGACACTTGAAAGTTGATCAGTTGTCTGCTGAAACCTACACCAGCAATTGAACACTTTGTCAACAAGCTTTGTTCAGCTGGTCTGTGATCTCGTGTAAACACCTAATGAGTTACCAGTTGGGCACCTGTCCAGCTTGGAAACCAGGGTGGAGATGTTTTGTACAATTTATTGCCAGGAATATACTTTAGAACAACATAAGATTATTTTAATATTATTTGAATCAATGAAATAACTGTCATGGTTGTGACAAATATTTTATGGTTGTGACAAATATCATAGGGTTGTGACAAATATCTTATGGGTGTGAAAGATACCTGCACATGGTGCTCAGCATGTTGCAAGCAGGAGGCACTATATTTGGCCAAATCCAGTTACTCAGTTGGGATTGACTCATCAGCAACTTCTTCGAGCTATTTTTTTATTATATTTCAGTGATTCACTGTAACTATGAATTACCTAACAACTAAGCTTTTACCGGTCGTCATTTTCTGTACAACTGCAACCACCTATTGGCCAATTCAATCACGACAAGTTTTCTTCTACGTATTCACAACGTTCTTATTAGGTCAGACCACAACGTTATCCTTCTACGTGCTCAGCACGTTGAAGAAATGTAGAAAGACCACTAAACCTTATTTCTACTTGCTCACAACTTGTTTCTACGTAGTGTGTTACCTAGGGGGGGGGGTACCAACAAATAACTTTGACCCTCATTTGACCTTTTGGGATATTTGTCGTGATGCCATTCGGACAAAACACACATCATGCTCAATTGGCACACATCAAAGGTGTCAAACACACTCATAACTTCAGATCGACGAATCCTGTCTGAGTGGAGGTGTTTTGCGCAAAGATCCACTTTGCATATGATGTTGTGCCCAATCGCCGTCATGGTCCAAAAGCTGTCAATATCCATAACTTTTGAGGGATATTGGGTATGTGGAAGCTTTGGTCCTCTCTCAGGAAGATTATAGCACATTGCGCATATTGGCACACTTAATTGCGCAAGCTGAGTCAAGGCGCTAAAAGATGGATATTTTAAATGGGTCACAAATATCATTTCCACTAATTTGAACTTTGACCCTGGATATTTCTCGACCGAGTTGGATATTTGCTGTGACGCTTTTAGGATGTGACAGCAAATGACTAAAAGATGGATATTTTAAATGGGTCACAAATATCATTTGCGGTAATTTCAACTTTGACTCTGGATATTTCTTGATCTAGTTGGATATTTGCTGTGACGCGTTTCGTGCATGACGGTGATTGGATAAAACAATAGGTGATCCAAACTCCACCAGAGGGTGATGTGGTGAACGTAATAGTTTGCGTGTGCCTCTGGTGGACAGTGTGCAGGTGATCTGGATTTCCGGTCATATGTCACTTGAAATATGGGTTGTTATACCTCAGTGATGCGCGTATCGACAAGATTTCCAATGAATATGAGCATGCCGAGTATTTTGTAACGTATTGATTAGCTGCGAACTATTTTCCGTCGGCCATCTTTAGACCGGTCTCCCACCGAGTGTCAAAAACATTGTGTATACACAGAGTGTGGCAACCAGGCTGTATGCACCATTTTCGGGTCACGTGACGGGGTCAAATGAGGTACGCTTTGTTTACAAAACGTTTTTAATGATAAATATCTTGTTTCATGTATCATTTTTAAAAAGTAGTTGTTGTCTGAGGTGTAAAAACAAAACATGCCTCGTCGGGTCAGCTGGGTGAGCGGATTCAGTTCGTTGGTGATGGCGGACGGATACCCTTTGCCTTCGGCTCAGGGTATCCTTCCGCAATCACCAACTCACTGAATCCGCTCACCCAGCTTCCCCGACTCGGTATGTTTTGTTATATTGTTTAGGGTTTCCCTGTTCTATATTTATGTCAATCAATCAGATTAATCCTCTCCAAAATAGTGACATTATTCGCCCGCTGCACAACGAGACGTCCTTGATAGTCCTAATATAGCTTTGGACTGCATAGTCTATGATCTGGAGGAGATTTTAACCAAAGAAAAGTTTGGTGGAGTTGATAGAGCTTTAGTGGAGTTGATGGTCGCCAGCTGCAAAACTGAGTCAAATCTATTAAAACGACCAAATTGAACCCATTTAAACGGATTTGCAGCTGCCGACTGATATCAAGTATCTAAATTTTTTATTTGATGTCATCCAAAGAATAATCAAGCTTTTTTTGGGAGATTTTAGATGTAATTATACATAAAATATGAACTATTACTGGTATCCAAAAAATCTCAAAATAATTCATAAAATATGAATTATCACTGGTATCTAAAAAATCTCATGCAAACAGGATTCGGCATAAAAAGTACTTAATTCAGACCTCTCCAGAACACCTATCTGGGCTTTGATGATTGGTGATTGGAGAACACCAGTTGCACTTTCCAAAATTATGCGACCTTGATTTTTTTTAAATCAGCACTAATAGTTTTGTTAAATCAGCACTTATAGTCTTGTTAAATCAGCACTAATAGTTTTGTTAAATCAGCACTTATAGTCTTGTTAAATCAGCACTTATAGTCTTGTTAAATCAGAACTAATAGTCTTGTTAATTCAGAACTTATAGTCTTGTTAAATCAGCACTTATAGTGTTGTTTATTCAGTACTTGTAGTCTTGTTAAATCAGCACTTATAGTCTTGTTAATTCAGAACTTATAGTCTTGTTAAATCAGCACTTATAGTCTTGTTAAATCAGCACTAATAGTCTTGTTAAATCAGCACTTGTTACCAATGACAGCAGTTGGGCATAGATAAGGTGTAAACATATATCTTTCCGTCAATTTGAGCATTGACCCTTACTGGGCCTCTCTCAGCAAGATAACCGTACATTGCGCACATGTTGGTGCACATTGCTGTGTAAGGTCACTATGTTGTGTACAAATAATATTTTCGAATGTACTATCAAATTGGTAAACACGCTTATAACTATAATTCAAAAGACCATGGCTAAACAAGTGCATTCGTGTGATATGCGATTAAAAGGGTAAGCAAGTGGTGATAACTGTTCAAAGGTTATGTATTTATATATTTAGGCAGCCTGAAATCTTTGTCTTAGTGAAATCCATGCCAATATTCTTTCACTTCTGTCAGCAATGCTTTAAGTCTACTTGGATAATTGTGCGGATGTCTTTTGCACATGACAGCAATGGGCTTAAATAAACATAACTTATTTGGACAAAACTGCCATTGACCATTTCCCTATAAATACGACTGGTAGAAATAACGTATTGTGATATGAATTTCAGTCTTGGTTGTGATGTGATTCAGTGGTGAAAAATGCAAAGCAAAATGACTTAAATTATTCATCTGGAAACAATACAATAGTGAATTATTGATGTTAATGAAACAAGAATTATTTTTGTGAGAAAGAATTTGCTTTTTATATTAATATCATCCCCCCAATAAGTTTCCTGTAGTAAACCTCTCGTATATCCCGCTATATCCCTGTCATTAAAGGAATTTCCCTTGTTAAAGTTATGGTGAGTATGAATTGATGATGCCAAGTTCAATATAGTTCACCAACAATGCAAATTAAGAGTTAAAGACAAATAAATCGTAGCTTATTTTACGTTTTTATTTTTTATTTTTTTATTTTATTCTTTTTTTTTTTTCATGAAAACTGGGTTATATCTCTGTCATGAAAGAAATTTCCCTTGGCAGAGTTAGGTAAGTTAGACTTCCAGACAACTAACTTCTTGTATATCTCCATAATCATCATCATATTCATCGTTATAATGTCTATATATGTATAAATATATATATATATATATAATATTATACTTACAACGACAGGAATGTTTGTCTTCAGCAATTACATGATCACCGTAATAACAAGAGCAAATGTATGAACCATCTGTGTCAGTGCAAATATCCTCACATCCGCCATTTTGTACCGCACATTCATCAGTATCTGTTCGATGGATTAAATTGGAAAGATGTTCAGACAAGATTAGCATATGATATAATAAACAAGAAAGGCTTTTAAAAGGAAAAGGATTTGTACACAATTTGTATTTTGCAGTTTCAATCATGATATTTCATAAACTGAATCTTTCCCAACTCAAAGCACCTTAATCCCCATAAGACTAAATAACACAGAGGCGCAGGTACATAGCTATCTGTATAATAATGTCTCTCTCCGCTGCAGAACAAACATGCCACCTTTTCCCTCATGTAAATCATGGCGTACATACATCTGTAGTCTTGTGCCCGGCCCAAATCATTAGATGCAGCCCAGTCTAATATACATCGTGAATGGACCACACCGACAGCACCCAACATGTCATCACATAGACATTCATAATACAGATCCATTTTACATGATATAGATTCATCATAGGCTTGGATACAAGAATTATCTAGGGACGGGAATTCCCTGATGTAGGTACATACTTCTGCATTGTGTTCCATTGATAGGAATAATGGTGTCATCTGGCAGAGTGCAGTGACATTGGTAACCAGCGTCAAGTGTAAGACTGCATTTCACACTTTCCACTGCAATACATAAAAGTATACAATCATATACTTAAACTGAATATAATCACATTCAAATGGACAATTGGTGAAATTGTTTTATCAAATGATGGGGACAAATTTGTACAATCTTGGAAATCTGACATGTTAACATCGTCTACTATAAAAAACTATACAAATAATGAACTGTGAATAGTGAACAGGTAACAAAGTTCACACACATCAAATTTGTCTGGATGTATTGATGTAACTGTATTAACAAGGCCGATATGACCCAAGTGGAGCCATCTAATACTTACAAGTACAGCCTTCTTCTTCTATATCCACTGGTATGATCTCATAACCATCAATGCATTTACAGCAATATCCGTCATATGTATCGATGCAGATCTGATGACAGCCGCCATTGTTATCCAGGCATTCATTTAAGCCTTCAACATTGCATATTTATATTGTGTCACTAATTAATATCATTTAGTTCATATACATTGCTGAACATTTTATGGAGTGTACCTTATTTAAAAAGATAGATTTATTTGAAAAAGAAATTACTGTCCTGTTATAACGATGTTATTTACGCACTTATGCAGCAGACGTTTCATGAAAAGTATCAAAATTTATTTTGGCAATGAAATTTTCAGATATTATCATCATATGTATGGATATACAATCATATATATGGATATATAATCATATGTATGGATATACAATCATATGTATGGATATACATTATTCTACAGACATTATAACATAAAATATTTCCCTTTTATTATCTTATTATTTAATTTCTTGATTAATTTACAGGCAATTCTAATTTTGCGCCAAAACTGCCAAGTGCACACACATTGATGACGTTTCACACGTCCAGTGTGACAAGATTAGGACGTCCTTAAATGAGTTATTCTTGAAGATCTAGACAGTAAAGTGCAAAGATTAGTTTACGTCATGTCATTACGAATATGACCTGTACATTCAATGCTGATATATTAATGTATCCACATGCTTCCCGACACTTACCCCATGCTGCTACTGGTCCAGGTGGCCCTGGGGGTCCCGCAGGGCCTCCTGATGGCCCTGGGGGTCCTTGTGATCCCTTAGCCCCAGGAGTGCCCGGTTCACCTTGCCCACCCGGATTTCCACGTGGACCTGCAAGTCCGATGGGACCAATTGAGCCTTGTGGACCTACAAAATTAACGGGGTCAATTTGTTTGAAATTATGATTGATAATGCATGGAATACAGCAAGGTATAGAATGATATCTATCTTTATCTTGATGGATATAATAGAATATAATTGAATACCTTCAGGTCCTTGTTGTCCGGCTGGCCCTTCTGGCCCAACTTGTCCAGTTAGTCCACGATCTCCTTTGGAGCCAGATGGACCCTGTTCACCTTTAAGACCACGTATACCTTGAAGTCCTTGATCGCCAGGTGCACCTGATATGAAGCAGAATAGAATTCTATTGCAGACGTCATATTGCATGGATTTTTAGAGTAATTCATTGGGCAAAAATGATCTCTTACCTTTATCGCCTGGGTCTCCACGTAGTCCAGGTTGGCCTTCAGATCCTTTAGTACCTGGTTGGCCACTGTTTCCTTGTTGTCCTTGGTTTCCTTTTGGTCCGAGAGGACCTGTAAGCCCAGTCTGTCCTGGTGTTCCTTGGTTGCCTTTTAGCCCTTGTTGACCAGCAGGTCCTTTTAGTCCAGGGGTTCCACGCTCACCTTTTAGACCTCTCTCGCCGTTAAGACCATTTATACCAGATGGTCCAGGCAAACCTTGTTTTCCCTGGACACCTTTACTTCCTTGTTTTCCTTCGAGCCCCGGGGGGCCCATGGAACCTCTGTTTCCCTTAGGTCCAATCTGTCCAATTCTTCCCTCTTCTCCCTTTTTACCCTGTGGACCAGCAGGTCCTATTTCACCTGCTGGACCGAGTGATCCAGGAGGCCCAGCTGGTCCTAAAACTCCAGCTGGACCTGTCAAACCTTGAGGCCCAGCTGTACCTTTGGATCCTTTTGGTCCAGCTGCACCTGAATCTCCCTTCGTGCCTTTCACTCCAGCAGAACCTTTCAGATCACAATTATATTCACCATTATGATATGAAAAAATATCGCAATTACAATATAAATATCTTCCAGGTTTTTTATGAAGCATTTCACGAATATAAAAAGGTTTCCTCGAATATAAAACGGTTACCTCTTTCTCCCTTTTGACCGATTGCTCCTTCGGGACCTGGTGGCCCAGCTTCTCCAGTTGGACCTTCAGGTCCTTCAGCTCCATCGGCTCCAGCGGGACCACGTGGTCCAATGCCCCCTCTCTCCCCCTGTATACCTTGAGGTCCCTCAGGACCGGGAAGTCCATCAGGACCACTTGGGCCTGATAGTAAAATGTACCAAAATATTTCAAATATCGTTTGAGTTCGTTGAATATATAAATACACATAATAAATAAATTATGCCATACTTACCAATATCGCCTTTAGTGCCAACTTCTCCTTTTAATCCAGTGGGACCAATTCCCCCTCGCTGTCCCTTTGTCCCTTTCTGGCCATCAGGTCCAGGGAGCCCTGCCGGCCCTGGGTCTCCAGCTGGTCCTGCAGATCCGATCTCGCCTTTGTTTCCTGGTGACCCGAGTGCACCTTTCAAACCAGGAGCTCCAACCTCGCCTTGGATGCCCATCTCACCTTTTTGGCCATCAGGGCCTGCCGGTCCTGGTCCCCCAAGCTCCCCTTGCGGGCCTTGTAGACCCCTCAGCCCAGGACGTCCCTCACGTCCAGATGCACCTTCGTCACCTGCCAAATATCATATATATATATATGCGTAGCATTGTAGAAAATATACAAATTGTCGTGGAAGAAACTGGCCATAAAGGTACTGACCTTTAGGACCACTTAATCCCCTTAGCCCTCGAGGTCCTACTTCTCCTCTTAATCCTGAAGGTCCAGTCGGCCCTGGTGGCCCTGCAAGTCCTGGTGTACCGGGCGAACCGTCCGTGCCCGCTTGTCCAGGCTGTCCAGCCACTCCTGGGTTACCTTGAGCTCCATCACTACCTGCTGGTCCAGTGGGGCCAGTGGGGCCAGCTGGTCCTTCTGGTCCAGGGGCTCCCAGTGCTCCATCTGGCCCTTGAGGGCCTGGCGGTCCACCTGGGCCAGGAGACCCTTCAGGCCCTAATGGTCCAGGAACACCTTTAGCTCCTGCGCTACCTGCAGGTCCAACTGGTCCTGCAGGTCCCTGTGGTCCAGGAGACCCAGGCCCCCCTGGTGGTCCTGATGGCCCAATTTGTCCAGACGGCCCAGATGGTCCAGGAAGCCCAGCTGGTCCAGCTGCTCCAGGTAGCCCTACATTACCAGGTGTTCCTGCATTTCCCTGATCCCCTTTAGGTCCAGAAAGACCAGTGAGACCTGTGTCTCCTTTTGTGCCTTTGGCTCCTGCTGGCCCAGAGAGGCCGATTTCTCCAGAAGGTCCTGAGGGTCCAATGTCTCCCTGGTCACCCTTTTCGCCAGGATCCCCAGGTGATCCTTGTTGTCCTTCGGGTCCAGTAGGGCCTCCAGGACCAGGTGGACCTGCTACTCCAGGACCTCCAGCATCTCCAGTATCTCCTTTTGTTCCTAAAATATGAGTAAGATAATGGGAGACAAATGTTTCATGTGTCAGATGAATAATATCACAGAGGGTGTCTTCCGTTAGTGTGTTTGAACTAAGCTCTGAAACAAATATTTTTTGTGATACTAATATTACCACTAATTTGATGCACACATTATTTAACATGAGAGAGGCAAATTATGATCACAGGTGTTCAAATCGCAGCTGTTTAATAAATTTCAGCTGATCCTTACCTTTTGATCCCACGAGACCTCGAAGCCCTGCTGGTCCCTCAGCACCTTGAGGACCATCTGCACCTGGTTCCCCTTTGCCTCCCTTAATGCCTATAGGTCCCGGGAGTCCAATATCCCCAGCGTTGCCTTGGTCTCCCGCGTCACCTAACAATATATTCTTTGTTACAAAACACTTTCAAATGTATATGATTCAGTATTATATTGAGGGCGAATTAAATAACACATAGTAATCAACAAACCTTTATCTCCAGGAAGACCGAAAGGACCTGTTAATCCAATGTCTCCCTTGTCACCAGTGTTTCCTTTTGCTCCGTTTAAGCCAGCTACTCCTGGTTCACCTTTCGGACCATTGGGTCCTGGAAGTCCAATGGGACCTTCAGCTCCCGGAATTCCCTGTGATCCTTGTCCTCCTCGTGGACCAATTGGACCTGTTTGTCCTGATATGCCGGGCTGTCCAGCTGGACCAACACCACCACCCTCACCCTTTTGACCCTTTCCTCCAGCAACACCAGGTGGCCCATCAAGGCCAGGAAAACCAGTTTGGCCTGGATCGCCTGGGGGGCCTATTACACCAAAGGTGAATATTATAATGATACCATTAACGTACACCTCCAATAAGAATTGCTAAAGTGCCATAATGTTTACAATTGCCGGGATTTGCAGCCAGGACTTACCAGGGTTTCCTATGACGCCAGGCCCTCCTGGTGAGCCCTTTTCTCCCCTATCACCTGTGTCACCTTTAACGCCTTGTGATCCTGGTGGTCCCGGGTCTCCCTGAAGTCCAGGTGGACCTTCTGCGCCTAAATACAATTCAGTCTTGTGAATATAATCAGGAATGTTATATTCATGAATAATTTGCAGGTAAAGAGAGTATCGTGTTATTAATATCCTGTTATATATTGACAAACGTATTAATAAATATTACCAGGTAATCCTTGGATGCCGGCTTCGCCTGCTGGCCCAGGTTCACCTTGGATACCTTGAGGTCCTTCCGGTCCGTGTGGTCCTGGCAGTCCACCTACCCCAGGTCCTCCAATAATCTCATCACCTGTTCCAAAATGCCATCGAGGTAATATGCCAAGTATATACAAGAATATAGCACGAAATTGAAGCTGCAATAAACATCTTAACAATCATGAGAGAATATATAAAGCAGGTATTTTACCAGAGCTTCGGAAGCACACAGATCCACCCTTTCCCTGGCATGCCACCCAACTTGAGGTTTTTGACTCATCTCCAACTACCTGAGCTTGACTAAAAGCTAAAAAAATATGACAAACACATTGAATGTGATATACGCCTCTTTTGACATTATGAGGATCGACTAATTATTTAAGATTTATTTGTAATCGGTCTGATGACTATACTTATATCATAACTGAGATAAAATTGTCTTAGACTAGTAATTCTTTTTTAACGACTTACCAGGTAATGTGAGACTGTAAACCAAGCACAGGGACACCACTCCCCCTTTAAATGCATCCATCTAAAGAGAGAAATAGGCTATGATAAGAGATTTGTTCTCGTAACCTTCCAATATGATAGCAGCAGTTTTCCCAGGAAAGTACCCTAGAAATGTATAGATCGGTCTATACAGAGGTCTATCTGACACCAGACTTTTTGCAAGCTCTGACTGCAGTTTTTGATTAGAAACCGCTCGCGAGGGCGGGATCATACTGTGTTGTCTTTGCGAGGCACCGCGCTCACAAGTATCCACTCCTTGCTGCCAGTGTCGAGTGCTTGGTCTGATAACTTATACCCCTCCGTATTCAAAGAATTTGTTGCTTTTGGTGTCTAGAATCACCTTCAGACCCATTGCGAAACCTGAGGACGAATGGCAGCCATAATTTGGTGGTCCCCAATACTTGACAGTGGGGGATATAGCATTCTTAATGATTGCACCAAAGCTTTGTAATGCGCTTCCTAATACTATTTAGATTAGCACTTCAGCTAATTGAAGGCACACCTATTCAGAAAGAAATTCCTCAATCAAGTGCTGTGAATGGAAACTGGTATCAGCGTTAATCTTGTATTATTGATGTTGTTGTGGCAATATCTTCAATCTGTCCTTGGCCATTGGCCATGGCCCAGTTGGTAGTGTGCATGCTGATTAGCACAGGTTCTACTATGGTGATACAAAGGTTGCGAGTTCGATCCCTTGTCATGCCGAAATTGAATTCATGATCCAATTTCACATATGAGCTGATGTCCGTGCCTGAAGGGTTAATCCGTTGTCCTTGTAAAACTGTGACTGGGCGGGTTGTCATGTCAAGAAAAGTGAGGCAGCGCTATATTCCATTTTTAATGACTGTGAACGGCCATGACTCTGTTGGCTGGAGCGCAGACTATTTAACAGCGGTTCCTCGGTGATTCAAATGTTGTGGATTTCGATTCCCAGCCTTGTCTGCATTACACTGATGATACAATATATCATATGAGCTGAGTCCCGTGCCTAAATTTGTAACTGGGTGGGTTGTCATGTCAATAAAAAGCGACTTTATTGACATGACAAATCAATGAAGCAACTACATGTAGGTCTCGTCATTAAATGACTGAAATAATGTTTAAAGTGGTGTCAATTCCCGGACAAAAAAATGAATCGACTACTAAAGGTTCTTCACATGATCCTGAATCTTGTTTGAAATATAAACAGAAACAAAAAGACAAAAAAAGAGACAAATATAAGTGATTTAATATATCTTCCAATTCATGTAAAGAGTTTGGCTTAATTAGTAATATACTGTGGTCCTCTAAATATGTCCTATTTGGGGAATAAATGGAACTTTGGATATGCAAGGACACGGCGAGGGCCAGGGTTGCCTGACGACATATCGGCCAGCGGAGGTGCAATAAATTGTCTTGTACGCGGTGGACCTGTTCAGAATAGATATGGTGCCTTCTCCAATATACGTATGCTTGTCACATAAATTCCAAAGATGGCGCTCTTCCAAAGAATAGAACATAAGGCAGATATCGGTGTGTATTACCACCAATCCATTCGTCGCATGTTAAGTCTTTCAGAAGTCTATATTGTGTGCTTCATCATGTGTACTAAAACTAACCATATTTATGAGACATTTCTCCAGCGGGGTGGGGGGGGGGGGGGTCCAGGGGATCCCTACAACAAATCCCCACAAACCCAAGACACGGACTGATATCTCAAACATAATAATAATTATTTTACAAATCCTGAAGGAATATCTGTTAGGTTGATAGTCTTAATCGTCGGTGCATAGAGACCAATGTAAATCTAGTTTTCAAAATCATATATTAACCAAGGGTTCTCATTTAAACCCCAAATCTTACATTCATGTCTATCGTGCAGTGTTTAAAACTATGGCTGGGTCAGATCATCATCTTTCCTGTTTTAACTCGTGAGATAAGACCAATGTCATATAATCATGTGCACAGCTAGTGTCTTTCAAAGAGACATACCTTTTGGTTAAATGCTGGTTTTATCATAGTATCGTTGGAATACTACAGAATGATTGCCATCACTATAGATCGGTTCCTTTTACTCTTAAAGTGGACCTTGGTACCTGGAGAACTTCCTTCAAGACTGAGGGCTTCCCATGATAATTGTATCTTACTACACGGATGGGGGAATAGTAGGGCAAGGGGCCAAGGAAAGGGAAATGGGCCCAACTGCCATTAAAGTATCCAGTCATGCACGCAATATGAATGTTCTTTCTCCAAATGACCTCGCAATGCCCTTGTCTATGACCTTAACATGTTGATGTAGATGCTATCGTTTGACCTTAAAATCTACATTTATATGTTTACCCAGCTTAACCACTGGGCATCTCGTCTTAAGAAATGGCCCCAACCGCAGTTAAAATATCGATACAACAATGGCATAACGCAATGCATCTTTTTGATGCAAATATTCAATAAATTCTGATAACATATCTTTAAAACAATATGGACATATATGGCATTTGGGGGACAAAGAAAGGAAGTGAGAGTCAGACCTGTGGTGCCTGGTGACATGCATGGGTCATGACATCGTGACAATGTGCATGTCTATGTCATATTTGACATCACTGGGGTGTGGAGTCCCAGTGAAGGATCATACATCAATCCCATGCAAGATGTCCCAACGATAAATATATTGTGAGGTGTTGACATACATTGTAAAACATATCGTACTGTCTGAAGATGGTCATTTATTAAAATAATGTTTAACACTGATAAGATGAGTCACTGATAATATTGTTATCACCAAACAAACATTTATACATATTCATATCAGACAAATCCTCAATATCTAGTAGGAATGAAAACGTTTCGATATTATAAAAATGAATTAAACCACTTATGATTTTTGGAAATATCAATATCGTTATTTACCCTGAAATTATAAATGGTTTTCTATTACTTGATCTGATGCCACTTGGGCAAGAGAATCATGATTTCCTTGGCCAGATTATATATACTGTGTTTGGCAGGACTGAGGTCGTGTCCACGTTCCTTGACGGGTGACGAATAATGAGAGGTTAGAGCGTCCACTGCGCAGGATAAGTGTCACGGCCCGGCCGTCTACCACCTTCCATATCATACATGCAATACTGACAAAGCTATGAAAATAATCCCCTCCCCGTTTGATCACCATATATTTGATCTCACCCATCAAAATAGTGATGGATAAGTAGTTCTTTAGGGCCTAACCTCTTTTTGGTCAGTCGTTGCGGAGACTTGCCACTTGGCATGAGATTGATTTTTATATTGACTCTGTCAGACAGTCTCACTGTTGTATTTCAGTCGGGAAGTATATTGTGTGCTGATCATTCTGGTACTTAATTCATTTCCATTCACCACACAGAAGTGATTTTATTTAGAACAATTCAAATGTCAACAATTCAACAATTTTCTTGAGAACCCTTTTTAAATTAATAATTTAACACTGTTTTCTAACACTTATACGTCAGATTTAAAGTTGGATAAAAAGTACCATTCCATTTTAATGGACGTCTTGTTAGATATGTTTATTTTAATACTATGGGACCTCCAATGAAAAAAATGTGAAAGGTTACAAATGAGCTTCAATCACAGGTGCATATCACACCACCCCATATATTCATTAATTGTAATCTTTGCTTTTGAAGCATTGTCGGAACCTTATTCATATAGGAAATACCTTTTAAAATGAAATACTTTTTTGTATTTATTTTAATTCTTAATGAGGTCTTACAATCACTGTCATTATTAGGTGGGTTGTCGTCGAAACATTTTGTGATCTGTAAATACATGAACAGCTGGTAGTCACTGCAAATTGTTTATTAGAATAAAGACAAACACCTTACATAAATAAATCAAAATTATTTGTTAAATTCCTACTACAAATACACCTGCCTACCACCATGTGTAGTTACCGCCAGTTCCATATTTTGCTACCTCAACAAACTTACATTAAAACATTCATTGAATCACAGAGGTCACAGGCCATTTTACAGAAGTTTGGGGTATGCTTAAAGCATTCATGAAACCTGACTTTCAGACACATTTTCTTTACATAACATGAAAGTTTGTACCCTAAACAGTGCTTTTATGTAGTATTACCCCAAATATTCCATGTTAACAACTTTCTGTGGCACTTGAAAGTTGATCAGTTGTCTGCTGCAACCTATTTGGATGTTAATGTATCTTTAGTTCTTGTTGGCTAACCTTTTGGCATAGTGTACCTCATGTATCTTGACACTAATAACTGTCCATATATGGAGAGTAAACCACCTCGCAGGTGCCCGTATGCTGTGCCCGGAACTCCGGTCACACGTCACTGGAAATATGTGCCCGCTGCACAAACCCATTGCAACGAGAGGTCCTTGATTTTCCTAATATAGATTTAGACTAGCATAGTCTACCATGTATCCATGAATGTGGTAAGCGTAGTCTTGTGCTGCCACCCCCTTTACTGGGGGGGTTGCTTGCAGAGCCTTTACCTGGGAGATTGCTTGCAGAGCCTTTACCTGGGAGATTGCTTGCAGAGCCTTTACCTGGGAGATTGCTTGCAGAGCCTTTACCTGGGGGGTTGCTTGCAGAGCCTTTACCTGGGGGGTTGCTTGCAGAGCCTTTACCTGGGAGATTGCTTGCAGAGCCTTTACCTGGGAGATTGCTTGCAGAGCCTTTACCTGGGGGGTTGCTTGCAGAGCCTTTACCTGGGGGGTTGCTTTCAGAGCCTTTACCTGGGGGGCTGCTCACAGAGCCTTTACCTGGGGGGTTGCTCGCAGAGCCTTTGCCTGGGGGGTTGCTTTCAGAGCCTTTACCTGGGGGTCGCTCGCAGAGCCTTTACCTGGGGGGTTGCTTGCAGAGCCCGATGGCCGGGTGGACAATGGGTGAGCTAGTAGGAGGGGGTCATATCCTTGGTTAACCCTGTTGCAGCTTAATAAATAGTTCCTGTGTTAGACGTGAGAGACTGCCTATTCCTATCTGGTTTTGTTCTTAAATGTGCTACATACCTTAATATTGTCTGCTCGCTTTCATGGAGTGTAATCAAATTAAACTTGTAAAACCATAAGAACTGCAGCTGGGGTGAGCTGTACATTGTCCTGGCACATTGGCTCGAATACCCCGTGACTGTAGCTGGGACTGATGTATACCTGCAATAAGCCTCTAGCTGAGTTAGACATCACGTAATGTTTACAGTGAACGTTAGTCAGATACACTTTAAACATACATATAGTTTAATATAAGGCCTGTTCTAGCTTTAGCTTTAGGACCGTTGCTGTGATTATTTGACTACCGTTGAAGCGAGTATGCTGATAGGGAGGAGCGACATTGCTATGTGTGAATACCTGCTAGCCTTTGGGGTCTGAGTCTTGGCACGATGTGACTACCTGCGAAGCTGATGGAAGGTCTACTACGCTGATTTCACGTTGCAGCTGTACCTCCGCTGGGATCCAGCTGCCGATATGCTGAATGTACTTATGGCGATTAGCTGAATTATTAGTATCAACTCAGACAAAAATTCATACAATAAAATTAAACAATTACAACTTATACCTTACAGTAATGGCTACCTTGGCACTTGGCATGCATACGGCAGCCTGCATAGCGGTTATACCTCCGCCGGGGACCCGTTACCCAGCTGCATGATATATATGTTGATTAATGCCGTGATTTATACAGATATTTCAAACAGATAATAGTACACATGCAGAGATACACAATGATTGTTAATTATCATTTGACTGAGGATCAATGATAACATAAGAAAAAACCTGATATCATATTCTGGAGATGAACATATATTGTCAG
The DNA here is from genome assembly GCA_949316495.1 of Amphiduros pacificus. Lineage (NCBI taxonomy): Eukaryota > Metazoa > Annelida > Polychaeta > Phyllodocida > Hesionidae > Amphiduros > Amphiduros pacificus. The sequence goes on along the minus strand of OX439000.1, from coordinate 45,814,786 downwards.
TGCAGGATATCAGAAAGGCAAGAGAGAAACTGAAAAAGGACAAATATGATGGTGGAGCAGGCTTATGGTCAAATCATATTCTTTTTGCACCAGATAGCTTTGATGTACACGTATCCATGTTGGCAACTGCTATGACCTTGCATGGGTATAATGCAGAGGACCTACTCATTGGCACTATTGTATCTCTTCCTAAAGATCAAAGAGGTAATATTTGTGACTCTGATAATTATCGTGGTTTATGCTTGTGCTCATGTATTAATAAACTATTAGAGTGGTGTATGATTCATAGGTATGGCGATAAATTGAATACATCAGGATTACAATTTTCTTTCAAGCAGAGTCATTCTACATCAATGTGCAGTCTAGCTCTGAAGGAGGTTGTCAAACATTACTGGAATGGAAAATCTAAAGTATATGCATGTTTCATGGATGCCTCTAAGGCTTTTGATCGTATCAGGCATGACAAATTGTTTGAGCTATTGTATAAAAGAGGTCTTCATCCTTTGGTGCTAAGACAAGTTATGGATATGTATAAGAGACAGAAGAGTAGATCATCATGGGATAATGTTCATGGTGAATATTTTGGTAGTATTAATGGTGTAAGACAGGGTGGAGTCGTATCCCCACTTATGTTCACAGTGTATGTTGACGAATTGATATGTAGACTGCAAAAATCGCAGATTGGTTGTTTCATTGGTCATGAATATTTTGGATGTATAAGTTATGCTGATGATTTTGTTCTTTTATGTCCAAGTCTAAAAGGCTTACAGAAGATGGTGAATATATGTGAAGAGTATGGTGATGAGTTTAGTGTGGCCTACAATGCCAAAAAGACAAAATGTATGAAATTTGAAATGTCACCAAATAAAAACAGGGTTGAGCTTGCCACAAGTTTGATTATGCTTGGTGGGAAAGCTCTAGAATGGACTTCAAGTATGAAGCACCTTGGCAATCATATCAGAGCTGACTTATCAGAGGTTGATGATATACAATATAAACAAAGTAACTTTATTGGCAGATTCAATGGTTTGTTAAAAAGATATCATGATGCTACACCTGAGGTCTTAATGAAATTGACAAGTTCTTATTGTACGCATCTATATGGTTCACAAGCTTGGCAGCTATATGACAAGAATATTGAAAAGATGGTGTTCACATGGAACAGAGCAATTAGAAAGATTTGGAACCTGCCAAGGCATTCCCATAGAGTGTTATTATGTGGCCTGAATGATGGAAATCATGTGTATGATTACAACAGTAACAACCAAAAGGTGTCATTTCTAGCTTGTTGTGCAAAAAGTGATAGAAGATGTATAATGTCTAGAAATGTTGATTTTATATGTGAAAAGATATGTGCATCTAAGTCATTTGTACTAAATGGAGGATATAGCCATGTTTTTAAAAAAGAGGCAATTTTAGAAAATGAAAGAATAATAGCAATGATTGTAGAACTTAATCATGGTGTCACTGGTTTCACAATTGAGGAGGTCAGGGATATACTAACTGACATATCTACTCTGTGATACTGATAATGTTTGTGCATACTTGTATACTAAGTTTTTTTGGGTTTTTTTACCATGTCTTATTTTTAATGTGTACAGCAATTGATTTATTGTGTGTATGAATAAAGATATTATATATACATAGTATAATTGGCCAATGCTCAAACTCAAGGTGTAAGACTTATTATATAGACATGTTGCATATGAAAATAATCAGGTGAGAAAACAATTCACTTAAAAACGATATTCCAAACAAAAAACAACATTCCAAACAAGAGCTGAATATTAAAAAGTAGATAATTAATTTGAACAACTCATTTCACCAGGAAGATTTTAATTTTATTCAATGATATAACACAATTTCTCGATTGAGATGTAAGTTGCATGACATACATTCAATATCTGTTCTTTGTGATACCGGGATAACATAATTACCTTCTAAATGCAGACTGTATTGGATACGGAAGCTGGATGCGGAAACATATCCTATAAATTCTAAAAACATAATATAATATCTGTCATATAATCCTGTCCATTCCGTATCTGATTGACTCGTTTATACTGGGGTAATAAGAGGCAACACTTTGTTTACTTCTGCATTATTTTAGGTGACAGCGTCTTATTGTATATTATGTTGGTAAAGCATAGAATCTCCCGAAAGGCAACCAATTATGGTCTATATGGTTTCATTGTTATCATTGGCATTTTTTGTGCACTGGAAAATAACAAATATCAAATCTGAATAAATGATCAGCAACGACTCCGAGTCACTGATTTCATCCCCTGACAATATCATAGTTTTTTTATTATCAATTTTAAATTTTATTTTAATAAATTTTAAAAGAGAATATGCAAAGATATGAAAATGTGATCTGTTCTCGAGTTAGTGCAAAATAGTGCTGTCAGAAAAGTGTAAATGTAATCGTTACTCCCATGTGGAGAAATGTTATATATGATGGATTCTTCAACACTTGAACCTTCACATTGGTTATATACAACCGAAAGTACTCCACTAGGATTTGAAGATTAGATCTGAATTGAATATCTCCGACGCCTTTGTGTCACAAATCTGCTGTAATTTAAACATGTTGAAAAATGTTTGCTGTCTTTCAATAAGACATATAAACACCCACTTTTAATAAGGTGAACAAAAAAAATCTTTTTTTGAATATGACCTAAAACTAAATGTCCCCCCTTACCCTTTACAGAAATATACAATCTAAATTGCGCTTTGATCACACAAATTGTGGAGGTCGAACGGTGACTTGTTCTTGATTGAAAATTTTGAAGTCCATTCTGTCTGAAGCCAGTGACTCGCTCATGACCGACCCATTGGTGGACGGCGCGCTGGACGATGGCAGTGATTTCGGCCGGTAGCGCCTGATGAGGCGACGACAGCAGAGGATGATAATCAGCGTTATGGTCACAGAAAAGACGGCAGAAAGTACAGACACCCAAATCAGAGTTCCAGGAGAGAGTTTATCAAGAGTATTCCCCGCGGCAGACACACCTCCGCTTTTTGAGGCGGCTTGGATGACGCCTGAAAATGAAGAAGAAACAAACATTATGCAAAGCAATTAACTGTGTTATATCAAATCAGTTTTGATTGATTTTCATCCATCGAGTATTGTCAATTCGACACATATGGCCTCTTGCCTAGATTTATTAGCTACTTGCAACATTGGTACATGGGATATCCAGAGGATTGTTAGAGGGATATCCAAAATTGGGCCACACGAGTCTTACTGTCAAGTTCAAACTGGTAAGTTACACTGAAATTAACAACTACGCTCGGATATCAACGCTCTCCTGAATTATGTTTTTTTCCATTAAGATTCTTGAACAAAGAACCTATTAAGTGCTGTGAACACTTCAAAAGTGATGCATTTATTTCACACACATTTTGTAAGAATTTCGACTTTTGGGGGGATTTGTTCTCATATGAGCGCGTTTGACGTATGAGTGTATGTGTGTGTGTGTGTGTGTGTGTTCGTGTGGGCAATTACGATATTGTTGAACGATGTCAGATATTTGGGAAGTTTCACAATATGTGTACACGATTATTAGACTTAATAGCACTGATGAAGTTTTCCTCATCATGTAGGGCATCTTTAAGACAGCCAATGTCAACAAATAATGTGCTGTTTACATCGGTCTTTTTTAACAACGTGTTTCTGATAGATGGATTTAGAACATTATAAAAACTACTGTGACATACTGACCTGCGGTGAGGCATCTGTAGCTGCCGTAGGTATTCATACAGAAGTTTGAATTACAAGGTGGGGACGATGAAGCGCATTCGTTGATATCTGGAACCAAACATAACTCAGAACTCAGATATCATTAAACAAGATCAATAATATAAATATATCATTTTTAGGGTTAGGGAGATATTTGCTAAGACAAAATATTGTCGCTGGCACAAAGCCCACCCCATCAATGCAATTACTCAAAGTGAAATAAGATATTAAATCAAAACACAATAAGATCTATAACAAATAACAAATAATCAACCCATCTTTTGTAGGAGTCGTACTAATGATATGCACATATGTTTGCTGTAGACATATTCTTAAATATGCTTTTATATGCTATATGGATTATGATAAGATAAGAACGTTATTATTTCGAAAGAAATTATTAAAGATTTCCAAAATGCTATCACCAAATAACTGAATAGAGTCAATCCACCATATTAGCAAATCAACCCTTATTATTAGCAATCAGTTAACCATATAACAAAACAATCATCAATTTATTGTAATTTCAATCAACTATATAGCAAAACATCTATTTAAATACTGATAAAACCATTTGTTTAATTGTTATTTTTTCATTCCAGTTGATTTTTAGTTGTGAGTGCATATATTGGCAGGTTAGAAAAATATACCATGTTGTTCAGTGAAACAATTACTATTAGAAAATGTAATTTATATCCCTGCCAATATATGCGCCTACAGAAATAAATTGACTTATATAATATTACGTCATCATTTAAAATCAACAAAATTACAATAAAAAATGCAACAGGAATTTTATAAATGCTATATCATAAACAATATTTTGTTTTAAACATTTTTACAAAGTAACATGAATAGTGACACATTTTTTAAAAACATGTATAAAATATGAAAGGTATGGAATATGTATTTTTCTTTTTTTCAGAATATTTGTTATTGGAGCAATCAAAACAGAAATGATCAGATTGATTTGAGTCCTCATTTCTCAGTTCCTGCAAACTCTTTCCTCCTCTGAGCAGAAAACCAAAGTCTGGTCCAAAACCTCCTTCTTCTGGTCATTCTTTTTTGGTTGGCAACAACATGCAACTGATGTTGTGCAAACTGTAATCCAAGCCATGCCCTAAGTATGGCATTTCTTTATTCAGCTCTGGCTCTGACAGCACACTGCATCTTGCTGCTTGAGAGGACCTTGTGGAAATGATGGGAAAGGTGTTTGAGGGCCTTTTATATATCATTTGTGATTTAAGCACCGCTGCTTGCTCTTATCTGCAGTACATTCTTTAATAGTGCTGATGTTGGCCGCAACAACTCCTTATATCTACGTTTCCAGGCATTCATCCATTTACTTTGTGTCTGTCTGTTTACTGTTCTCAACTCATCTGCAAGTCATCAGCTTTACAGTAGTCTTCATTCGTTTCGGTTCGAATTTCTGTTCGTATTCAATCCTGACCACCTTCGTTTATTATTCATTTCTTATTTGTTCCTTTACCGCTTTGATATCACCCTGCAGACAGCAGCAAACACCTTCAGTGCCCATTCAGCACAAGATACGAACAAAGCATTTGCATTCCTGGCGCAATCAGCATGTGGAGTCAAGAGTGTGCCAACTGGCCATTCACATCGCTGCACAATATGTTCAACATGTGAGGCATGGCCAATGCCCCCCTCTAATTTCCAACAACCCCATCAATTCCAACAACACATATATCAATCCCAACAAGTGATTAAAGTGTACTGAAGATATTTGATAAATCAGATCTATCTTATATGTTATATTTATCTAGAAATATGGTTGTATTCTATAAAGGAGAAGATTTGAACAAATCTATTTGTGTGTGTCCATCAATTCCAACAATTCCATCTATCCCATGAACCAATATAATTCAATATTGATCATACCTTCAGTAAGTATTCTATGTACAGACCTGCACAGTCCATAAGCTCTGTACATTTTCCTACACATATCTGGTAAACCCCATATTTCTAGAAATGAGAAGAATCGGATGTATCTGAACAATTCCATCTTTGGCTACTTCCTATAAATTCCAACAATTCTATCAATCCCATCTATAGCATGTCCTGTCCTTCTGTCTTGATAAACTGGGAAGAAACCAATTTATCTGAACTTTCTTCACATATATCAAACCACCCTGCTAATCTATTGATGGTGTTAATGAGGCCCACCTATGGTGAGGTGTGGAATTAATGACTTTATTGTTTCTATCAACCATTTCAATCAGCCCCCTTTTAATCAGAATCAGATGAATCAGAACTAATGCATGTCTATTTGTAATCTACCCCTTGACTGTTACCATCCTTTATCAACCTTTTTATGCTGTGGGGGTCTATCAGGAAGAGGGATGAAGCTCAGTCAAATCTACTTCATACACTTATCAGAAAAGCATGAACGACTTAGTGGATTCCTTCATGTCTGCATGTCCCCCTACAAAAAATGGGATGTGTCTGGACAATACACTATAAGCATGTTTTCTATAAATTTATTTTCATAAATGGTTGGAAATGATGTTAAGATGAATCATATTTTATCCAATATCTAAATCGACTAACTCATATTGCTCAAAAGATCAAGAATTCATTTGTGGAATGATAGTCCTGTCTTCTGTATGTGTTAATTGGTATTATGTCATGCCACCCAGGGTACCTTCATCTACCCTCTGACCTTCCCTCTGCTCTTACATACATCACCCAACTTGTGGTCAATGGTCTGTCAGAGCAAGATATATTCCTGCACTTTGAGGACATGGTCTCACATCAAAGCATAACAGTGTAAACATTATGTAATAGTAAACAAAGGACAGGGTGTTCCTCTGACTAAGATGGCACAGATACAATGTTAGCTAGAAATCTGCACATCCCTACAGCACACAAATTGATGTCTGCAGAGTTGTACTTCTTTAGTTTTTATTCAAATTGATCATGATTGATTGATAAAGTTGACTATCTTTAAACTATGTTGTCAAGACATAAACTAATGATCCTGGTAATATATCAGACGTGTTGAGCAGATTAAGAGTCTGTCACCAGCAGGTCAATTGTGGGATGCATGATTATCTTGCATGGGAAATTTAGACAAAAGATTGAAGGTGGTGTTATTAAAAGTTAGATGTGTTTTGAATGCCTTCACAGCAAGGTGGTTTCATGCCCCTGTGCCAGAGATGACAATCAGCCCCTTGTCTGATATTATCAACACCTCATGAGGTTTTGATATCGTGTTTACCCACTTCCAGAATTTGCCACCTCCAGATATATATTACTCTCAACCCTGACCATCTTTTCTACCAACATCCCAGTATAATTTTGTGACAATTAGAATTTTGATGAAAGCATGAAATATCTCTATCACTATCATTATTCAACTTTTTTTCATGGATTTACCATTTTCAAAAGAAAGAAACTTAAAATGTATTAATAGATATTCAATATGCTAATAATTATGTGATTTCTAGAGATAGTTTTCCAACAAAGATTTGTATATTGCAAAATATTGTGTCAAAGAAATAAAGTAAAAATCATCTTGATGAGATGATGTATAACAGTAACATCCTAAGATCAAAATGTGTACAAAATATCACCAAGTGACAAAGCAATCTGATATCATTCGGCATCATTGTAGTGTCCATGGTGGTGGAGCATCTGTCACACCTCACAAATTGTAAAGAGCCTATATCAATTTTATAGGGTCTTTTCTGAATGTGTAATCACAACATTTGACAAGGTGGTGTGGGTCACAGAAGGTTTGGATATGGCATGGTCTTATCAGTCTAAATAATTACATGCATCACATAACTTGAAAGACCTTAAATGCAGTGCTTGATTCTATGTGATGAACTGATGACTTTATTGCCCCATTTAGCCACATGTGTTCTGCAGAATGTAAGTCAATCCACATTCAATTGATGGGATAGATATACATATTGTTGGAAAGATGGGATTGATGGTGAATTGCTTGGGCCTTTGGCCATGGATGCAACATGTTGAAAAATGTTAACAACCATACCCATATATGGCCAAATGTTCCCCGCCTGGCAACCGCATGGCAGGTAAATCATGTGTCTGCCATGTGGCTGCCAGGCGGTTTTCGCCTGGTTTTATGCCAGGCGGTTACCACCTGGCAAATATCACATGGCTGCCAGGCGGTTTTCGCCTGGATTATGCCAGGCGGTTACCACCTGGCAAATATCACATGGATATTGCCTGGTTGGACAGGTGGTAACCGCCTGGCAAAAAGTCAGGCGGTAACCACATGGAATTGAACCATATGATTTCCATGTGGTTATCATGCGTAAACCAGGCAAAAACCAGGAGGATGCCAGGAGAATTGACAACAGGTGATTTCCATGTGAATTAAGCCAGGTGGTTTTCATATGAAAAGGACTTATAACAAATCAAAGCTGAAGGCCAACATTTTAGCATTGATCTTTTTTTAAAAGGGTATTATGATTAAACTATGGCTAAAGAAAAATACATTGGATTAATCCACAACTTCTTTTCAATTTTATTACTGATTTTGTGTGAATATTATTTGTCAGTGTAAGAAATGTGGCAGAGAAACAAAAGGGGAGATTTAGGTTGTGACTTGGTAAATGAGGAAAGAGGGCTGAGATGAGGGAAGAGGGCTGGACTGAGGAATGAGGGCTGAGATGAGGGAAGAGGGCTGGACTGAGGAATGAGGGCTGAGATGAGGGAAGAGGGCTGGACTGAGGAATGAGGGCTGAGATGAGGGAAGAGGGCTGTCTAATTGTATCTTCCACAGCTCTTACACCTCAGCTCCCTCACCTCAGCTCCCACACCCCAACTCCCACACCTCACCTCTCTCACCTCAGCTCCCACACAGCTCCCTCACCTCAGCTCCCACACAGCTCTCACACCTCAGCTCCCACACCTCACCTCTCTCACCTCAGCTCCCACACAGCTCCCTCACCTCAGCTCCCTCACCTCAGCTCCCACACATCAGCTCCCTCACCTCACCTCCCTCACCTCACCTCCCTCATATCAGCTCCCACACATCAGCTCCCTCACCTCACCTCCCTCACCTCAGCTCCCTCGCCTCGCCTCTGTCACCTCAGCTCCCACACAGCTCCCTCACCTCAGCTCCCTCACCTCAGCTCCCACACATCAGCTCCCACACCTCACCTCCCACACCTCACCTCCCTCATATCAGCTCCCTCACCTCAGCTCCCTCACCTCAGCTCCCACACCTCAGCTCTCTCACCTTTAGCACATTTGGAAAATATTACCCTTGGAAAATATCACCTTTGGAAAACATCACTTAGCCCTTGGAAAATATCACCCTTGGAAAATTATAGCCCTAGGAAATGTTAACCTAGGAAAAAATTACCCTTGGAAAATGTTACCCTTGGAAAATTGTAGCCCTTGGAAAATTTTAGCCCTTGGACAATTGTAGCCCTTGGAAAATTTTAGCCCTTGGAAATTTTTAGCCCTGGGAAAATTATAGCCCTGGGAAAATTATAGCCCTGGGAAATGTTCCCCTTGGAAAGTATCACCCTTGGAAAATTATTGCTCTCAGAAAATTTATTGAGATATCACCCTTGGAAAATTTTAGCCTTTGGGAAAATTAACCCTGCGAAATGTTACCCTTGGAAAATGTTACCCTTAAAAAATGTTAGCCCCCAGAAAAATTAACCCTTGGGAAATCTTTGTCCTTGGAAAGTTTTAGCCCTTGGAAAATTATAGCCCTGGGAAATGTTGTCCTTGGAAAACATCACCCCTGGAAAATGTTTGCCATTGGAAAATATAACCCTTGGAAAGTTATACTCCTTGGAAAATATCACCCTTGGAAAAATTACAACCCTGCGAAATGCTACCCATGAAAAAATTTAGCCCTTGGAAAATTTTATCCCTTGGGAAAATATCACCCTTCGAAAATGTTAGCCCTCAGAAAAATTAACCCTTTTTTGCCCTTGGAAAATATAACCCTTGGAAAGTTATAGTCCTTGGAAAATATAACCCTTGGAAAGTTATAGCCCTGGGAAATATTACCCTTGGAAAATATCACCCTTGAAAATTTCACCCTTGGAAAATATCACCCTTGGAAAATATCACCCTTGGAAAATTATCGCCCTTGGAAAATTATTGCTCAGAAAATATATCCAGATATCACCCTTGGAAAATTTTAGCCCTTGGAAAATATTACCCTTGGATAATATTACCCTTGGAAAAATTATAACCTTGCAAAATGTTACCCTTGGAAAATTTTAGCCCTTGGAAAATGTTAACCCTTGGGAAAATATCACCCTTGTGAAATTTTAGCCCTCAGAAAAATTAACCCTTGGGAAATGTTTGTCGTTGGAAAATATAACCCTTGGAAAATTTTTGCCCTTGGAAAATTTTGACCTTGGAAAGTATCACCCTTGGAAAATTATTGCTCAGAAAATATATTCAGATATCACCCTTGGAAAATATTAGCCCTTGGAAAATATTACCCTTGTAAAATTTTACCCTTAACCCTTGGAAAATGTTTGCCCTTGGAAAATTTTGACCTTTGAAAATATAACCCTTGGAAAGTCATAGTCCTTGGAAAATTTAACCCTTGGAAAATATTTGCTCTAAAAAGTATCACTCTTGGGAAATTATTGTGCTGTCAGAAAATTATTTGGAGATGTTTGGTTTGTCCTGATCTCCCTGTGTAAAGTTGACAGCTTGTGTTGTGTGTTCATTTCAAGCCTTTGAGGCGTCACACTGCCAAGTGCAGACACATTGAGCAGACGACATTGAAGAGAAGGCAGAAATTTTCAGGTCTTGCTGTATGAGAAACGTCTCCATTGTTTTGAATCAATTCCTATACAGATTTATAACTTCAAATGGAACAGATTTCAAATGGAACAGAATGAAGAGACTACAATATGAAAGTTGGACAAATGGTGAATACAGGTAACAGGATATTATGCATGCTTGGGAGAATCACTACCCTAGCAGGTATCCCAAAGTTTGTGATTAAGCATCACTTGTATTGTAGATGTTTTATGTGTTTTGTATGTTACCCATATGGTTTGTACATCACTTGTGTGGTTACATTATTTATGTGGTTTGAACACTACTCATGTGGTTTGAACACCACTCATGTGGTTTGTACATCACTTGTGAGGTTCCCATCACTTGTGAGGTTCTCCATCACTTGTGAGGTACCCTATCACTTGGGAGGTTCCCGATCACTTGTGAGGTATCCTATCACTTGTGAAGTTCCCATCACTTGTGAGGTTCCTATCACTTGTGAGGTACTCTGTCACTTGTGAGGTACCCTATCACTTGTGAGGTACCCTATCACTTGTGAGGTTCTCCTTCACTTGTGAGGTTCTCCATTACTTGTGAGGTTCCCTATCACTTGTGAGGTTCTCCATCACTTGTGAGGTTCTCCATTACTTGTGAGGTTCTCCATTACTTGTGAGATTCCCTATCACTTGTGAGTTTCCCTATCACTTGTGAGGTTCCCCATCACTTGTGAGGTTCCATATCACTTGTGAGGTTCCCAACACTTGTGAGGCACCCTATCAATCACTTGTGAGGTTCCCCATCACTTGTGAGTTTCCCTATCACTTGTGAGGTTCCCATCACTTGTGAGGTTCTCCATCACTTGTGAGGTACCCTATCACTTGTGAGGTTCCCATCACTTGTGAGGTTCTCCATCACTTGTGAGGTACCCTATCACTTGGAAGGTTCCCCATCACTTGTGAGGTTCCCCAACACTTGTGAGGTACCCTATCACTTGTGAGGTACCCTATCACTTGTGAGGTACTCTATCACTTGTGAGGTATCCTATCACTTGTGAGGTGCCCCATCACTTGTGAGGTTCCTATCACTTATGAGGTACCCTATCACTTGTGAGGTTCCCTATCACTTGTGAGAAAGCACTTTTTCAAATTACTCTGACACATCCTTGTTTTGGGGATCTCACATATCAATAATTCATGAATCCTATTTCTCAATGAAGATAAAGGTAGCGTTAGTCTTTTTTCACTAAATTTGATATCTAGTGGGTCCAGATCCTCTTGAAGCACTAAGTATGATACTATAATATATGTCACATTTTTTTTAACAGGACGAGTAGTCACAACCATCCATGCAAAATGAGCAGACACCCATCCATACAGGAAGGACTCGGTGCAGAATGTGTAGTCACCCATCTATGCAGGAAGGACTAATCCAGAATGAGCAGTCACAACCAACCATGCAGGAAGGATTCAGTACAAAATGAGCAGATACCTATCCATGCAGGAAGGATTCAGTTTTCAGCCGGTAGCCATGCGGTGCACATTTTCTAGTATACTGCTCTGAACCCTAAATGCACGACTTAAGAAGGAAATACGAAAAAAGCATTTGAGTTGCATAGACTTCCAAACTCATTCAAAATGCTCAAATTTTCCCATTCGCTTTCATCTGCTTTCCCCGTCCACAACTATGAGACCCCCACTTAACCAACTTTGCCTTGGCCCTCAGTCACACATATATTCATGACATATGGAAAATGATACCTTCACATGTGTGCCCATCCCTGCTCAGCTGGAAGCCAGTATTGCAGTAACAATAATAGCTTCCTTCTGTGTTGACACAGTTTTGAGTACACCCTCCATTTTCGGTGTCACACTCATTGCTATCTGAAACACAAAATTGAAAACGTTCTCAATAATAAATCATTTGTAGCATAGAGTGGGGTCATCTATTTGTGTACAAATTAATTGTCAGGTGGAAATGACATGAAATGCCATCCAATGCAATAACTACCAATACAGTAATTATCAAGTTCAGTGAGGATTAACCACAATTCCCAATCTCAAACCACCTATTTTTATAACACCAATTTGTTACTTGACGGAGTCCCTCAAGTAACAAATTCCTGTTAAAAAATATTTGGTAGATGGGATGTGCCATGGATGATAAAGGAAATCAAGAGACAAATTAGAAGAAAACAAAAACTATATAACAAATCTGAAAAAAACATAAAGGATTCTCGGCATAGAAAATTCAGGAATATAAAGTGTGAGTGGAGAGAATCCCATGATGAATATGTTCTTGGATTACTTGATCTTCCTGAGACTGAATTCAGTAGACGATCAATGGGTAAAAGGTCTGGAGCTATATTAGGTCAAGGCTCAAAGATACTAGCAGAAAATGGTACTGAAGTGAAAGACAGTAAAGGATATATGCAGAATTTCTCTCGTATCAATAGAAATCTGTATTGACTACTGAAAATATGGAAAATATTCTTGACAAAGTGAACCTATTTCTCTACAAATAAGGTAAGAAATCTGTCTCCCATGCTGTAGGTCTGGAGTTCGATTCCCAGTTGGGAAAAGTACTTTTTGAAATCTTTATATTGGGGTTAAATTTCAGCAATATGTATCAGGACATATAGAAATGAATAGTTCTTTGTCAATGCAGAAAATGTAGAAAAAATAATAACTCTTCAAATTGGGATTTTAGTTGAGCTCAGACACGTTAGCTAATAATTACCAGGGGCGCTAAAGAAAATTACATAAAGTAATGCCAAAAATTGATATATAATTTGATATATAATATATGGTTAAATCATATAATGAAATGAATGGGTAATACGGGACAACAATCATATTAAAGTTTGTGACATGATAAAGGAGTATATCTACCAATTTTATTTGGTGGATATACCTATATTCTATTTCAACCGTAACTTTCATCCTGTTATGTGTACATCATTATAAATTATTGTAGAATTTTCACTGAACTTCAAATATTCTCAAGACGATATGATGTTACACGCAACCAACATATACCCAAGTAAACGTTGAAGATTGATTATCATGGTGAGGTTGAAATGTTGAGGTGCATGGTGGGAAACTTACCCACACAATTGGTGCCATTGATTGATGTTACTCTGCCATCACTCAGGGTGCACACGCACTGATACCCAGCGTCTAAAGTCTCGTGACACGTGATATTCTCAACTACAATATAGTAGATTCATATATAGTAGATTCAAATAATGTTTAAAAGTGCTCCATTCACTTGTTTTAATTGAATTAATTTAATTCAGATAAACAGTACTTAAATATATTGTCCAGATTAATACAAAATGTGTCTTGTGTATCTGATTAAGAAACAAATGTGACAAATATAAATTTCACCTTCAAATACCCACCAACATGAATATATCAGTCAAGTTAACTTATAAGGGTCTCTTATTGTTCATGTTGGAGGAGTGGAAATAAGCACATGAAATTAATGAATCTCAAGCTGCTGAAAAGTAATTTTTGGTCATAGTATGTTGGTAAAAATATTCATTCCCTTGGCAACACAAGATATTACTACATGGTCATTGCAGTAAATATTGCAATAGCGACATGTGTGACCTACCTCTGCAGCCTACATCTTGTAAATGAACCGGAAGAAGTTTGTACCCTGTTTTACACATGCAACAGTATCCATCATAAGTATCGACGCAAATGTGGGCACAGTTCCCATTGTTGTTTAAGCATTCATTGCCACCTGCAATTAGAACATTTCTCCTGCATGACACACACATTATTAGTACTCGGTAATTAATGGTAGCATATACACTACTTAAAGCATTCATGAAACCTGGAAGGTTCCAGGCGATTTTACAGTGGTTTAAGGTATCTGAAAACAATATATGATCTTAAAATTGACATACAAATAGGCTATCTGTCTGAAATCCACAAAAGAACATCTGCCCTGAGAATTATGATTTTTTGTGACCACCAAGTACTGCCAGTACTGGACAGGAAGTGTGCTGTGTGACCTTGACCTTTGAACTGTCAGGGGGCTCCGTAAGTCACAGGAGGTGTTGTTTACCAATTGTCAAAATTGGAACAACACATTTTTGGCCATTTTTTCACTATGTAGAGAATGAATTGGAAGATAAGACTTATCATGATGAAAGTGCCTTTTCTTGGCTTTCTTTTGGTGGTAAAATTATTAAAAACAGATGAATATTTATGGGATTCTGAGTACAAATGTCCAAGAAGATTTTGCAGAAATTGATAATTCAGTTTTATAAGTTCTGATGTGTATATCGCTTAAATAGAACCCCAATATGAAGATTTCGTCTTTGTCTTCTATATAAAGTCATTATTCTTAATATTTTCTACGTTTGCAAAAAATAATTCAATTCTATATGTTCTGATGTGTATTTCTCCATTATGAAGATTTCATCTTTGTTTTCTATACAAAATCACAATTATATATATATATGTTTGCAAAAAGAGTAATAAAAAAAATCAATTCTATACAGCCCAGCCATTAAAGCATTCATGAAACCTGACTTTTAGACACATTCTCTTTACATGAAATGAATATGTATACCCTAAACAGTGCTTTTATGTAGTATTACCCCAAATATTCACTGTTTGCAACTTTCTGTGGCACTTGAAAGTTGATCAGTTGTCTGCTTAAACCTACACCAGCAATTGAACACTTTGTCAACAAGCTTTGTTTAGCTGGTCTGTGATCTTGTGTAAACACCTAATGAGTTACCAGTTGGGCACCTGTCCAGCTTGGGAAACAGGGTGGAGATGTTTTGTACAATTAATTGCCTGAAGTATACTTCAGAACAACATAAGATTATCTTAATATTATTTGAATCAATGATATAACTATTTTACGGTTGTGGCAAATATCTTATGTTTGTGAAAGATATATCATTTATGGGAAAAGTATACTATTTATTTGAAAAATATCTTATGCATGTGAAAACCTTTCTTTCAAAAAGGGAAGACATGACTCAAAGGCTGCATGGAATCCCCCTTAATTTAAAGGCCAAGATATGGAAAAAATGACATAAAACCCTTTGATCACTGGTTTGGCCTTACATCACAAGGACTTTGAATGGCAAAACTGTGAATGCTGTTAATTGGTATCAGTGAAATTTATGATTTGATTTGATTAAAGGTCACAGGCAATTTTACAGAGGGGTATGTTTAAATAATATGTGGGCACGAAACTGAAACACAAACAAGCTATATCACTGAAATTAACTAAAATCACCAAAATACACCAGTGATTATTGTGTTTTGCCGAAGGTGCCAAGTACTGACTGTGCTCTTGTAACCATTATGTGGTCACATGTGTACAATCATGTGATCTCTATTGTGATCTGTAAGAGTGTTAGGTCTCTACCAATAGACAGAAATTAAGTGCAAAATGTAGATAGAGGTGACGTATATTTTATCGCATAGAAGTCTACTTTACCATATAGATTTATAACCATATCAAGCTGAAGTATACTCTACCATACAGAGTTGAAGTATACTCAACCGTACAGAGTTGAAGTATGATTTATCATACAGATAGCTTTGGAGTATACTTTGCCATAAAGATAGAGATCAGGTAAGCTATTATAATAGCATTTCGAGACAGTTGAAGTATACTTTACCATATCCGCCCCCTCCGGTATAAGATCCTGGGATGCCGGGTGATCCTGGTGGGCCAGCGGGTCCTGGTTGTCCGGGCTGTCCTGCAGGTCCCGCGGACCCTGCCTCACCACGGTCTCCCTTCAAACCTCTTGGCCCACCTGGGCCATAAGGACCTTCATGCAAAAATCGGTAATCATTAAATCGTCTTATTTGTGTCAAGGAAATATAAAGTAATTAAAATCTCCTTCAGGCAAATAATTTGAATGGAATATTATACTAATGTGTCATACTGAACGTTGTGTCTGAGAAAGTTCCTTTGGCCGGCAAGTAAATTATGAAAATATAGGACATTATATCTATCGTTCTTACCCTGATCTCCTTTGAATCCAGGGGAGCCTGGTTCTCCCTTTAGGCCAGGCGTTCCACTGAGCCCTCTCGGTCCTACTTCACCACCAGGGCCTGCAGGACCCTGTGAGCCAGGGTCTCCCTTAGGACCTTGCAGTCCAGTTTGCCCTGTTGCACCTGCTAATCCCTGCGCACCTGGCGCACCTGTAAATGAATTGCATATTTATAACTGAATAGTTCCTGAAAGTAGAAAATTTATTTCCAAAGCTTCGCCAAGTTTCTTGACTGAGTCTCAGGCCCCCTCCTCACGTCAGGACCCTTACAGCATGAAAAAGGTTCAGGATGGTAACAGTCCATCAAGTTTCACAATAATATGAAATAAAACCTACCAATACTCCCAGGGACACCAGCGGGACCCTGTGATCCTTGTGGACCTTGAAGGCCTGCACTTCCTTTGGAACCCTTCTCTCCTTGTGGACCAACTGAACCGTCAGGACCTTGTTGCCCAGTTGGTCCACGTGGCCCAACAGGTCCAGCTGGACCTGTTGCACCTTCTGGACCAGATGGACCATAGGGTCCACTTGGACCAGGGTCACCTTTACTTCCTTGTGATCCAACTGGTCCAGGACTTCCTGTAGCCCCCACCTCTCCAATGGGTCCTGATGACCCTACAGGTCCCACTGGTCCGGGATTTCCTTGTGGACCTAATTCACCTGAAACAATTCTTAAGCTTATTATGAAATAACATGATTTTAAAATTGTTCTAATTCACATGTTCAAACAAGTTAAACGCTATTTACCTCTGTCCCCTTTTGGTCCCTGAGGTCCACTGGGACCCATGACTCCAGGTTGTCCAGTGGAACCCGCAGGTCCAATACGTCCATCATTTCCTGAAGGACCTATGGGACCAACACGTCCTGTTAGTCCCTGGACACCCGGATTTCCTTGATCACCTTTTATTCCCTGTGGACCCACTGCTCCTCTTGAGCCAATTGGTCCAAAGGGTCCACTTGGTCCTGTAGCTCCTGGATTACCAACTGGTCCCGTGGGTCCAACTGGACCTGATGGTCCACTAGGCCCACCTGGTCCGGGATATCCTCTAGGTCCAATGGGACCAACAGGTCCTTGCTGTCCAGCTGGACCAATGGGTCCAATAAATCCTGTCGCTCCTCGGGGGCCTGTGGTACCTGTCGCTCCTGCTGGACCACCAGGACCCATAGGCCCCTCTGGTCCTGGATCGCCAGTATAACCCACAGGTCCAATAGGACCAGGCCCACCTGTAGCACCAAAGGGTCCCATAGGACCTGGGTCACCTGTAGCCCCTGGTAAACCTCTGCTCCCTGCAATTCCAGTAGCACCTTGTACACCAGCAAATCCAGTTGCACCCATGTCACCCTTTTCTCCTCTCTGTCCGTTTGGCCCGGTAGCTCCTCTTTCACCAGTTGCACCATATGGCCCAGATAAACCAGTGGCTCCTTGGAAACCTTTTTCACCAGTTGCCCCTACAGCACCAGGATTACCTTGGAACCCTTGTGAGCCACGGCTACCAGTAGCCCCAATTGGACCAGATGGACCTTGAATACCAGTTGCACCTTGGACTCCTTGAGGTCCTGATGGTCCAACTGGACCACTTTGCCCAGTAGCCCCAGGTCTACCTGTTATTCCTTGTGGGCCTGGACTGCCCACAGGCCCTACAAATAACGGGAAGTGATTAAACTCAAGAGGTTTTTTATATTTTTAATTTGGAAATATCAACGTTACAATAAACATAGTATACCTGTTGGTCCTGAAGGTCCAATACGGCCTGGTATTCCTTGAAGACCTTGAGCACCAGTTCCACCTATGCTTCCAGTAGGGCCTGCTGGACCAAGAGGCCCAGTCGCACCTAGAGCACCAGGGATTCCTCTACTTCCTGTAGCACCTGTACTTCCAAGTGGACCTGGGAGTCCCACTTGACCTCTGTCACCACGATCTCCTTTGTTACCAGGTGGTCCTGAAGGACCTGCTGGTCCTGATGACCCCGTCGATCCTGCTATTCCTTGCTGCCCAGGGAATCCTGTGTTGCCAGTATTCCCTTTGTCACCTTTTCCCCCTGGTGTACCAGTGGCCCCTGGATTTCCAACTGGCCCTGTCGATCCTGTATAACCAGAATTACCCTGGGGCCCTTGAAGACCAGTGCCTCCTGCACTCCCTGGATTTCCGGGGTTTCCAGTTGCACCAACCTGCCCAGGAGATCCTTGAAATCCTCTTGGACCTGTAGCACCCATACGACCGGTTGGTCCTGCACTACCAGTGTATCCTTGAGGGCCACGCGGCCCTAACCCTCCTTGTGAACCCGTTGCACCAGCAGAACCTGAATTTCCTTTAGGGCCTGTCGGTCCTACAGGTCCAGGTGGTCCTTGGTAACCTCTCTCGCCAACCCTGCCATCCACACCAGGCGGTCCAGCCTGGCCTGTCGCTCCTCTGGGACCAATAGGCCCTAGCGATCCAGAGGCACCAACAGCACCTGGAAGTCCTCTTGAACCAATAAGGCCTTGAGGTCCTATGGGTCCCACTCCACCTATAGAAGTAAAAATATCATATCATACGTCACTATTTATACATATATGTTTGAATATAAATGTATAAATAGTAGTGTAACTGGCATTACTTTAAAGCTTAACTACTTGAAATATCTGGAATCATGTGGTCTAGCCATTATTAGAGTTGTAATATTTAATAAGCTGCTATTGTGACAATCAGAAGTAGATGTAATTCTAATTATATTGCTGCATCGTGTGTGACATTGCTCTTAAACCCTGCTGTTACCTTGGTTTCCTTTAATTCCCTGTGATCCTCTTGGTCCGATATCCCCTCTGTCTCCCTTGTAACCTCTGGATCCCGTACTTCCTATGGGACCTGAGAGGCCAGTGGCGCCTGTTCCTCCTGGCTCACCCTGTGCCCCCTGCCCACCTGGAAACCCACGAGGTCCGGCTTTTCCCTCGTCTCCTTGGTTTCCTTTTGGACCTGGGGATCCCTGTGGACCTTCAGGTCCAATTGGCCCTATTTCTCCTTGAATTCCAATTGGTCCACTCGGTCCAATTGCTCCAATATCTCCCTTTGCTCCAACATTGCCCTTTTCTCCTCTGAGCCCTCTTTGCCCCGTGCTTCCAACTTGACCTTGAACTCCAGTGGCACCTGGCCTTCCCTGTTCTCCAATTGAACCCTTGTTTCCCATTGGACCTCTCAGTCCTGTCCCCCCTGGTGGACCAGAAGGTCCTCTAGGCCCGACATTTCCTTGAGGCCCTATAGGACCGGTAGCCCCAAGATCTCCCTGTGGCCCGGTTGCACCTTTTGGAATAAAATGAACATTGGAAGTAGTGCTATTATGTATTTGTTTCCTTCAATGATTTTTTTAATGCAATTTATTTTGAAAAGTCAAGTCAGACAGACGCTTGTTACCTTTGTTTCTGAACAAAGGTAGTTTACAGATCATATATATATTGATACCAAAAATTCTATAGAGTGGTTCAAGATCAATTTTATGAAAGCAAATGCAGAGAAGTTTCAAGCCATGTTCATGAAGTCAATACGTAGTAACACAGTATTTCAAAATTATATAGAAGTCAATGGGACCCAGATAGATAGACTCCCAAGCGTAAAACTCTTAGGTATAACAATTGACGAAAAACTCAAATTTGACTCCCACGTTAACAATATCTGTGCCAAGGCATCTCAACAGTTAAACATATTGTATAGGTTCAAGAAAATATTTAGGGATAAGGAAAAGAAAGCAGTGTACAGGACTTTTATCTTAGCCAATTTCAATTACTGCCCAATTGTTTGGCACTTCTGCAGTACATCAAGCTTGCACAAAATGGAAAGCATACAGGAAAGGGCCTTCAGATTTCTCCTTAATGACTACAAAAGCAATTACCCTGAGTTAACATCTAAGGCAGGTTTTAACTCCCTCCATCTATGTAGATTAAAGGTCATTGCATGTGAGGTTTTCAAAAGTCTCAATGATCTCAACCCATCCTTTATGAAGGACCTTTTAAAACAGAACGAAGTGCCATACTCATTGCGTGATGACTGTATACTCATTCAACCCTCCTATCAGAAAGTTACATACGGTAAAGGCACGTTTAGCTACTATGGAGCACACATCTGGAATGCTATTCCAAACGAAATCAAGAATGGGGTTGATTTTCAAACTTTCAAGTGTCAAATTCAGAAGTGGGAAGGTCCAAAGTGTTGCTGCAGTTTGTGTTCTTTTTTACATGTTTAGTCATGAAATGAAATGAAAAGCGCATAATGTAGTAAAGCTAAATGTTTTACTGATTGAAGCAATGTGCCTCTAATGCTAGTGTTACCATTGTATAGTTTGTATGGTACACAATTGCAATTGTATGTCTGCCTGTGACCTATCCAGGAGCATCCAATAAGGATGTAGCTCCTGGGTGTCACTGATTGCAGGTTTCTTGTAAATATTTGTACATATGTTTTGTAGACTAGACATCGATAACTAGCTTTCAGCTAATGTTTTTGTGTTAACTAATCGATGAAAAATAAAGTTATCTTATCTTATCTTATCTTATCTTATATATAATATTGCATTTATTTCAAACATTTCATTAGGAGAGGGTGGTAAAAAAATGCTGTAAGTGAATAATTTTTCAGATTTTTTGTATGGATTTTACTGTTTTGGCCTTGTTTTGGATAATCAACTTTAACAGCATAATCATAGCTGTATCGAAGTGCCGAATGCTTGAAGGTATTAAATGCCTACCCGGTTGTCCATATGGCCCTGTGGGTCCTCTAGGGCCAGCACCTCCGCGGAGTCCCGGCTGGCCAGTCGCCCCCATTCCTCCAAGTGGGCCACTCGGGCCTGGTCGCCCCTGGCTGCCGGTCGCTCCAGGAGACCCGCTGGAGCCTACCAGGATGCAAACATATATGAGCGTCTCAACAAAACCATGACATCATTTTTGCAACATTAAATACGTCGGAACAACACTGCTTAATAATATTTATGCTTCTCCTTGTGCTTCTTCTCTTCTTTACATACTTTTGACTGAATAATGAAATTATGTAATAAGAAGACAGATGTTAAGACCTTTTTGTCCTTGAAATCCTTGTGGTCCAGCAGGACCCATGGGCCCAACTTGTCCAGGAGCGCCATCTACACCTGGGTTTCCATCATTGCCCCTTGGTCCAATTGGACCAGATGGTCCAATAGGTCCAACAGGTCCAACACCCCCCTGCCTTCCAGCAGGTCCCATATTTCCTTGCTGGCCGGTTGGTCCAGGTGAACCTGTAGCCCCAGGATTTCCGTTTGGTCCCCTGAGTCCTGGTTGACCTTGTGGTCCCACTGAGCCCTGGATTCCAGGCTGCCCTTTCATTCCTGGTGTTCCTGATGGACCCATCGCTCCAGGCAAACCTTTATATCAAACCATTCACCGCAATCACTATATAAACACTATTACCCAGAACTGATAAACCGAATGATATAATGTGATACCATATATTACATACCAGCATTACCCGTGTCTCCCTTCTGACCTGAACTTCCTTTGGTACCTTGCAGACCAGGCTGACCTTGCGGACCTACAGCGCCGGCCGGGCCCACGGGACCCGTTGGTCCCTGTGCTCCACGCTCACCTGGGTACACAGTATTTATTAATATTACATGAAAAAGTGATAATTTTCAAGATTGGCTTGCTAATCCCAAAAATATGCACCAACCCTGTTGCCCTTGTTGTCCCGGGGTGCCTGCTGGGCCAGTCGGTCCTCTCTCCCCTCTGAACCCCATCGGTCCCACTGGTCCGGCCGGTCCGGCGAGTCCTGCTGGACCGACGGGGCCGGGAGGTCCGGGAGCGCCGGGCCCGCCTCCTCCGCCCCCGCCTCCCCCACCTCCCCCGCCTCCCGTGGCTGTCCCTTTGAAGCAAATAGCGCCCTTCTTATAGCAAGTCGTGTACAATTCTTTGGTCCCTGATCCAACCTGGGGGCCCAGCGGGCCCACTGTGGCTATTGTCGGCGTTATCTGTGACAGCGCTGTTCAAAATTATGAAGAAAGTCAAATACATGTTATTTAATTTGTTAAAAAAGATAAGATCAACAATTTTAATCAAAAGACGAGATTTTTTTTATTCAAAAAATATTTAATTTCATTCTTAAAAACAAATTGACATCAATATTTTACAATAATCACAAGCTCCAATGACATAACTATTATACATATACACACCCGGTGATATTAAATGAATTCCACATAACGCAACAAGACCCAGCAACTGAAATATAGAGAAGAGATAATAATATCCGATGTGAAATCCTCTCATTTGCCCATGTGTCTGTCCTTCTTGGAAATTTAGGGTGAGCTGTTTATACAAGTAAAACAGAATTACGACATGATGATGTTTGAATTTTAAATCAGGACTTCAAAACTTTACCCATTACTCTGAAAACTGCTTTAATAATTCCTGAGGATGTATATTAGATTAAATGGGATAAGGAACAAATCGTATTAAGAAATGGAAAGAATATATATATATATATATATATATATATATATATATATATATATATATATATATATATATATATATATATATATATATATTGATAAATTTAGCTGTTAGCGTTTACAGGTTTGCAGAACTGGTTTGATATGAAAAAGCTTTGTTCAAAAGGGCTTGAAAGTCTAAGAAATGTGTTCTTTAGAATTTTCTGTGCCGTTTACTCGAAGGTTGGGGAAACTGCAAACATGACTTGTGTCACTTTCTCTGATCAAATATATTCTACGTGGAGTCTGTTTGAAGGTATTCCTTTCCCCCAAGGTCTTTCCAGGACATGCTCATAAAAAACATGTAAACAATTTGTCGAATAGGCAGATTGTAAACACATATTTGAGAGTTGTGAAACATTATGAGTTAAAAATTATGAACGTCGATGCTTTATTTCACTTCTTTTAGTGACTTTTTAGCATGGTAAAAGTATAAATTTATTTTCACTATATCTTTGGAACCTTTTATCTGTGGATATATATTTGCTGATTCGGCCCTCAATGCCCTGTTAAGTACCTCAATGCCCTGGTCAGTACCTCAATGCCCTGGTCAGTACCTCAATGCCCTGGTCAGTGCCTCAATGCCCTGGTCAGTGCCCTGGTCAGTGCCTCAATGCCCTGGTCAGTACCCCAATGCCATGGTCAGTACCAGGAGTCACTGATGACTTCCTTTCTGCATTATCATTGAAAGGATGGACGATTTTGATGCGCTGGTTATAGTGTTAAGGCTAACCACCAGGTCCGAAACTAGTCACTTTAACCGGAAATCCATCTCTGAACCATGTAGAGTACCATAATTGTTATCGGGGTGTATTTATAGTGTTACATATTGTGCCAAATCAGTACTATTATGAGTTGCTTTGGACGTATTTTCCTCTGCAATTAGATCACTTAATTCTTGAAGCATACAATGATGTATTAAAAGAGAACAGGGGAGGATTGTGTGTATCGCTGAAGACATTGGAGGCTTGGGGGCGCGCTGTCTTACAACCTTCCAGAATCGGCAGGACATCACGTATGCAAAGTGTTGGGTAAATCTTTACTCTTATTTTTAAGCTCTCATATATCATATTCCCCCTATTTGATTTCACATCCTTTACTAGACTAGTTAAACAGAGAAGCAATCTCATCTTTTTCCTATTGAGTCTCCATTCAGTCTGAGACTATCATTGTATCATTAGATATCAAACTTATATATGACTTCCTTAACAAAGCTTTCTTTACTTTTATATGAAAATGTACAAATCTGATAAAAACAAATATGTTATTTGGTGGAATGGAATAATGTGACGCCGATAAGGGCTATCTGTTTGTGCTCTGGTATATTGACTGTGAGGTAAAGGTCAAGTCAGCAGTTCAGGCACATAGAATGGCGAACAGTTAAGTACACGTGGTTGTCCGCAAATTGTTGGCAGACGACCTCGACCCTTCTCGTCCCACTCAACACCACTTCACCGTAACCGGTGCTCAGTATAGACATCAACTTGGCAATCATTTCATCAATAAGAAAACAGAATGAACAAAAAATATCTTATCCTACGAGTTGACATCTAGAGCTAAGAACAATGAATCTGAGATCAGTGTCAATTTTGGTGAAGATGGGCCTGTAGAAATGCATATACTTTTACAGAATGATTTTGTTTTTTATTTCAAAATGTAAGTGAATAGTCCCATTAAAGTTTGAAATAGTCTTATCTTCATTTTGAATAATTTGGTTGCATGAAATATAAATTTCGTGAGAAAATTCGAATCAGTCTTTTTTATACCATGAATCAGTAAAATAAATGTATATGGAAAATTTTAAAAATCATCAATTTGTCTGTGAATGATGGAAATTCGATGAAACAGGTTCAAATTTTTCATATCTCTATCTTATTCTCACAAAAAGTGCAAGATACCTTACGATGCATATCGGAATCCATAAACGCATAGAGCCTGTAATAAACATAATATATTTTGGGACTTCATCCCACATACATTTAATGTCACAGGCTCATTTAATGTTGCAAATACAATGAAAATCACTGTTATTCTTTGTTTTTGGTGTATATTTTCAATACTCTAATCTCTCAAACTCTTAAACAATAACTGAGAATTATTACCTTATTTCCATCCATTATTGAAGAGTAGAGCGCTATTAATGATATTCTTGCCAAATCGACTGATATAAGACAGAAATTTGCAGTATTTATCATACAAGCATCACATTCTCCTCAAACTGTTCCGAAGTAGGGAAGCTGAGATCGCCGAAACCAGCCGTCCCAATACGAAGATGTACCGGAACCTTGTCTCTTTGTCTACTGGGCCAACCCCTGGGCCCTGGACTGGTTATGTGTGTGTGGGAGCTATGGGCAAAGTTAACCCCAGAACCTCAATATAAACATGTCGCATATGAATGTATGTGAATGGAGTATTTGCACTTGTCCTTACAGTTTGTCAGGTGCACAGATTGTCGGTGAAGAAAGGGGAAATGACAATTTGTAAAAAAAATAAATTATCAGCATATCTATGTATACATGGCTTTATATCATTTACATTTGCATTTGGGGACAAAAATGTCAGAGTTTTTTTCAAGTTTTGTACACATTTGAGACAATCTGAAGAAGTGACTTTTTCACTTGTTTGTTTTATTAAAAAAAAATATCGAGTAAACATTTAAATTTGTTTCAATTTGTGATCATGCATTTTAGTTTATTACTTCTTATAATTTCTTTATCTATGGTACAATTACTTTTCCTATTTTTTTGGTTGATCCCTGCATTTAGGTCGGTAGACATAACAGCCAAAGAAGTTTGACATTGAGCACACAATAAGCCTAAACAGGGAAAAACGAGCAAATATCTTCGCATGTCACCTCATGGTATATTCCACATACAAACGCGCTGTCTCTCTTCTTAAGAGATGGAAAATGGGAGTTTAAACTGCGTATCATTTGGGTCTTTTGTGACAAAAGTTAGGAAAATTTCTTGAAATTCGATTCTTTCAATTTATCGAGTTCATTTTTTTCCAGTAAACATTTCAGTTTTACCCCTCCTTCATCACTGGCAAAAGATTTCAAATGATTTCAGAGGTAATGACAGCCATCAAACACAATTAATGAATCAATACAACTATTAATTAAGTTAATTTATTTTATTAAACAAATATTTATCTTTTAAAAATGTGTTGTATTCATACAGTGTTTTATTTACATCATATTAGGCCGACTATTAAATGATTTAGTACATTTAAAACATATAAAAATATAAGACAAATATGTCTTCCAATTAATAAGTGTTACTCTTTTATGAAAGTAAAAGTTGATGATCAGATAAACTGTGGGGGCCGGACAGTGACCTCTTCCTGGTTAAATATTCTGAAGTCCATCCTTTCTGAGGCTAATGTCCTCGCTTCACTGATCGTAGATCTACAAATGTAAAAATGGAATAATGAACTGTGAATAGTGAATAAGTAACAATGTTCACACACATGATCTACAAACACAAATGTAAACCATCGCACATTAAATGTCCACCTAACCCCAAAATTGGAAATTTTAAAAATGGGGTGAAATACACTTTATATTATTTAAATTATACCGCTATGAGTGTGATTGAAATTATGTAACAGCAAAATATTTTTTGTATAGTTTCTCTGCAATAGTATTTTTTTTCCTTTTGTAGTTTTTATGCTAACGCAACAATTTGAAGCTGAGTATTTTTGAAGCAATACTTACCCCGAGGTTGAGGGGGGACCACTCTCTGTGTATTTGGGAGAGTTTCTGAATTTTCTGATCATCTGTCTGCAGCAGAGAACCACGAGGAGAGTGATGATGACTGCCACCACGGCGGACACCACTGATACCCAGATGAGGGTCCGCGGGGAGAGGTCCGCCGAAGTCTTCTCCTGGGAGGCGCCCACCAGGCCAATGGCTAGAGAAACCAAACAAGCAGTTAGGTCACTTATAGGATAACAAGAAAGATTCTTGTAAATATCTACACTTTGCAAAGGGAAAATATACCTGGCTTTAACAACGATGCGATTTGCACATTCACATTGAATTTTTCATAAAAAGGATCAAATTTATTTTTGCGGGAATTTCATATATTGGCGCCAAAATTAGACTAAATGATGACGTTTGATGTAATGAGAGTGCCAAGATTCAATGATCCATTCTCACATCCAGTCCCACATCACTGCGCCGTCTATATCTCAATCTTTGATAAATGGATTATTCTGAAAAATCGAGCTGGCACTATAGAGTCAATTTAATGTATTTTATCTTAGAATATTTATGATGGATATATCCATTTCTCGATTTAAGTTCTGATTAATTTGGTAGAGTATTAGATTTTTTTACTTTAAAATAAATCATGAAACTTGCATAATAATGTTTAACATTTGTTTGGCAAGTAATTATTGTGAATGTCTTGTGTTCAGTTCTCTCTTGAGACCAGTATGGGCCACTACACACAGCCTCTCAGTCACATTTTTTCTCATTGCTCAAGGATGAAACAATTGCAACTTTAACTATTAATTTCTTATTTTGCTGTCTTTCCAACTTTTCGATCAGTAAACATGTGTACATACCAACACCGCCGGAGCCGGGTGCAATAGTTCCTTCTAAACATAAGTAGGACCCGTAGAGATTCACGCAGGTATCGGGACAAATATTGGTATCCGAACACTCGTTCACATCTGCAATGTAATAAAACCCAATAAAAAAATAACAAAAACATGCTCAATGTTTCATTTATAGATGGGGCCAAATTATTTCGATATTTTTTATTATTTTGATTATTTTTGAAGTCGAAAACCGAGACAAAGTCCCTTTTAACTCGGGACCAAAACAGGTCAGTGTGGACCAGCTTCTGTCTCTATTCTATATAGGATACACAGAGGGTATCAATAGCCAAACTTCTAACAAATGAACATCCCGTCACGAAGTAAGCAATTCAAACATGTGAGAGGAAAAACTAAATTTCTGATTTCAAGGGATCTATTGATGCGAAAACTTGACCAAATATAAAAAAATACTAGGAAACTCTCACCTTTCTAAATATGTAATCAGTTATATTATAACCCAAATAGTTATTCCAATATCTCTATTTTTCCGACATTGTGTCGCCAAACTGGAACATCTGATCCACAATGACATGTTGACCCTGGGGTTAACGGAGTCTGACTCTTCCCTTAGATGTGTTTACTCTACTGAACCCTTCCTAAATGCTTCGAGGAAAAATCTATCGAGCATTACTAGGTATCATCTCTGGGAAGTAGGATATTTGATTTTGATTTGATGACATGTCATTTACTTCTTTTTTTTTAATGTGAAATCTATAATGAAATTTCATTTAAATATCAAAGTATCAACTATTAAAGCATTCATGAAATGAGGTTTTCAAGCACTTTTTCCTTGCAAAATATAAATGTTTAAATCACAAACTTTGCGGTCAAAAGTTATTACCCATCATATTTCCCCTACATAAATTTCCGTGCCATTTGAAAGTGAATGAGTCTTCTGCTAAAATCCAAATCATCCATTGGACACTTTGTCAACAAACTTTGTTTCGCTGACCAGTGATTTTGTGCAAACACCTGCTTAGTAAAGTCTTGCTAACAATGGGGCACCTTCAGATTGGGACATTGGAGTGATTTGGCTTACAGAGCCATGTTTGTCCAATAATGTTTGTCCAATGGCACAGGCCTAACACCCTGACAGACCACAATAGAGGTCACATGAGTGTATGCATGTGGCCACCTGGTGATCAAAAGAGTACAGGCAGTAATTGGCACTTTCCGCAAAACCATGGTCAGTGTATTTTGGTTGATTTTAGTGAGATAGCTTGCTTGAATCACAGTTTCTTGGCCACGTCATTTAAGCATACCCCAAGCCTCTGTAAAATTGCCTCTGTGGTTTAAGTAAATATAGATAGGAAATAAATACGCTTTATTCTAACTGGGCAATCAAATTCAATATGTAGTTTTAATATAGACTGATCTTAATTAAAGTTAGCATCATTTCATACAGTGATCGGGTTTGTTTTTGTCCTAGTTTTAAATCCTTGGA
This sequence comes from Amphiduros pacificus, assembly GCA_949316495.1. Taxonomy (NCBI): domain Eukaryota; kingdom Metazoa; phylum Annelida; class Polychaeta; order Phyllodocida; family Hesionidae; genus Amphiduros; species Amphiduros pacificus. Next base: position 45,785,723 of record OX439000.1, on the reverse strand, counting down.
ATAGTGATGTATTTCTAACAATATAGGTTGCCCACCTATGCACGTATGCCTGTCATCGGCCAGGGCGAAGTTGTCGCTACAGCTGCACGTGTAGCTGCCCATTGTATTGTTACACGTCTGTTGGCATCCTCCATTGTCAGACTCGCACTCATTATCATCTTGATGACAAAAGAAGCGACAAACAAATGGTATAATTAGCAAAGTGTTTCAAAATAGGATCATCAAATTGATAATTGCCACCTAGTGTTTATATATAGCTTTTATTCATGACAGAACGTCATGGCATCAGTGGTTAACATTCATGAATGTTAGTTACCTGTGCACTGTGTTCCGTTGACAGGCACAAAGGTGCCGTTCTGTAAGTAACAATAGCACTGGTAACCGGCATCCAGTGTGTCATGGCAGGTGACATTAGATATGTCACAGTCTATATCCTGCATATGGACAGGCACCAATCTGTGCCCAGGCTTGCACATGCAGCAATATCCATCATATGTGTCCACGCAGATTTGATCACAATTACCATTGTTATTAAGACACTCATTTCCACCTGAAAATGTAAAGAAACACACTTTAGGTAATAGGGTGTACTCTTTACAATATATTTATTTCCATTATGTATTTATTTCCACACATTTTCCACACATATCCACACACAAACACATATCCACACACAAACATATATATATATATATATATATATATATATATATATATATATATATATATATATATATATATATATATATATATATATATATATATATATATATATATATATATATATTAATTATGTTATGTTAAGTATGTTATCTGTTTGCAGCATGCGAACATAGATTTATACTGACCTACAACTGACAAAGATCCAGGAGGGCCGGGAGGACCTTGGGCGCCATTCACCCCATCAACACCGTTAACCCCATTTACCCCATCTCGTCCAGCCTGCCCTGGATTTCCAGGACTTCCGTCCCTGCCCGATGGCCCAATGGGTCCAGGGGATCCTGATGCACCAGTGGCACCAACAGGTCCTGCAGGTCCCGCGGGTCCTTGTGTACCTGGTACCCCATTTATGCCATTCGTTCCTGCACTACCCGGGGGACCTTGAATTCCTTGCAGACCTGTAGGTCCAGCAGGTCCTGTCCCTCCAGTGGCCCCAAAACTACCAGTTGCTCCCGTAGCTCCTGCTCGGCCGGCTGAACCCGATAACCCTGGAGGACCAGTCAAACCACTCGGCCCTGCAGGGCCTTGCACACCTTGTGGCCCCTGTGGTCCAACAGAACCACTTGGTCCAGCTGGGCCTGAAGGTCCTTGTATACCAGCAGGTCCACTTGGACCGGGTCCTCCAACCTCTCCTTTCTGTCCTTTCGATCCAGCTGAACCAGTAAGTCCTGTAAGACAATGATTACACCATTGAATAATGCATTTTGGACACATCTGTCTAGATCTGGGTATTTAGTTTCTAGCCCCTTCCTGACGTCCTGTGTGGACCCTCACAGCATAAAAAGGTTCATAAAGGATGGTAACAGTCAAGGTATTTAGGAAAACTTATAGCAGTAAAAAGCTGTATGTACCATTGTCACCCTTAGCTCCTGCAGGACCCTGGGCACCCGTAGCCCCCTGGAGACCATTAGGACCTTGAGCTCCCGCGGGCCCACGAGGCCCGGATACACCAGCGGGTCCAACATCGCCTTTATCACCTTTGGCGCCATCCTGTCCTGCGACACCCTGAGGTCCAGTGAGACCAGAGGGTCCTGAAATACACAAATATATGATGGTTATTAAATACATTTTGTATTGATAAAATCGTGTACTCATTAATTTATTCATTCCCTTTTATCTTTACATACAGTGGGTAAAGAATAAACAAAAATGACGTTTTGGCATTTAAAAATTGTAAATAGTCTACTGCTTAGATAGTAGTATTGGCCCTACCTGCCGGTCCTGCTGGTCCAGAAACACCCTGTGGACCTTCAGGCCCATCCGAGCCCGGGCTTCCCTTTTGTCCCTTTTCTCCAAATGGTCCAGTTGGGCCCGATGGTCCCGTCCATCCAGTTCCACCCAAAGACCCGGTTGCTCCCACAAATCCTCTCGGACCAAGAATTCCTTGAGCACCAGTGGCCCCAATATTTCCAGCTTCTCCTTTGATGCCCTGGGGGCCTTGAGGTCCAGTATACCCAGTAGATCCGTGCCTGCCCTCAGGCCCTGTGAACCCCTGGGGACCTTGAATCCCTGTGGCACCCTGTATACCCTGCTCACCTTAATAATAAAACAATATATTCAATCATATCATATAATAATACATATGAAAATGATGTAATATATTGATGTAATTAGCAAAATCAATTCCTGAGACTAATATTTACCCATAGATCCCTTTTCTCCATTTGGACCAACAGGACCACTAAGCCCAGTTGGTCCAGGTGCACCTTCATCTCCAATATTTCCCTTTTCTCCTTGAGAGCCAGTTGGTCCTGGTGCCCCGGGTGTACCAGGTGTTCCAGGGTCCCCTGCCTCTCCCTGAGGTCCTACTGGTCCCGCAATACCACTCGGACCAGCTGGACCTTGAGGTCCTGTCTGGCCTGTTGCTCCATTGTCTCCAACAGGTCCAGAAGGTCCACTGGGTCCAACACCACCCTGTGGCCCAGTTGCTCCTAAGCCACCAGAAGGTCCTGCTGGCCCAGTTGCACCCACTTCCCCGTTTGGTCCCCTCGGCCCAACTGGCCCAAAGGGACCACTTGGACCTGTTGATCCAGTAGACCCTGCTGGACCTGTCAATCCTATGGGACCATTTGGCCCAATAGGGCCATTTGGACCCACTGGACCCTGTGGGCCAGGGTTACCTGTCGCCCCTTGTGGGCCAGTTAATCCTGGCTCCCCCTCAACACCTTGGGGACCCTCAGGACCTTGTGGTCCTGTTGCACCAGGAGGTCCCTCAACTCCTGTAGCTCCTAATCCACCAGAGAGACCAGGAGGGCCAGAAAGTCCCGATGGTCCTGGAAGTCCCTGTGGACCAGAAGGACCTAAATAAATATTGAAATATGAGTAATAAGGCTAAACTTACTTCTGATCATCTGTCACAGAATAGACTTCCCGTCACATTTCATTAGAATATATAATTGGTCACCATGCAACTCATATGGCTGGTGTTTTGTCAAAGATAAGAGACCAGAGATAAAACACACTGAAAAGAATTATGGTAGATCTTCTGACGATACAATGTGCTGGGGGTTTCGTGGAATTATGTGTATTATCATTCTGTGCATTAGAGAAAAATATCTAAAATATAAATGAATAACTGGAGTAAGTTGTTTGCTTACCTGAGTCTCCTTTTGCTCCCTGTAAACCAGGTGATCCAGCCGATCCCTCAGGTCCTGGGCGACCAATTGGTCCAGTGCTACCTGCTGAACCTTGAGGTCCAAAGGGACCTGCAGGTCCTATTGGACCCTGAATTCCCTGTGGTCCAGCGTCACCTCTCGGACCAGCTGGTCCTGAAATACCTTGTGGTCCAATTGGTCCAGTTGGCCCAATTGGTCCCGATGGTCCTGTAGGTCCCCGAGGTCCAGGATTACCAGCTGTTCCTGGTACTCCAGCTGAGCCCTCTTCTCCCTTGCTACCTTTGCTGCCACTAGGCCCTGTTGGCCCATCAGGGCCTTCAGGACCAGCAGGCCCGGTGGGACCAGAATCACCTTGATCGCCCTTTGAGCCTGTAAGCCCACTTGGTCCAGCAGGTCCTGCCTCTCCTTTGAATCCTGTTGGTCCCATTGGGCCAGTCGATCCGATTGAACCCTGCTCTCCCTTCTGCCCAGTTTGCCCTGTTGGTCCCTGTGGTCCGGTCAGACCTTGGTGGTGAGGAAAGAATGAATAAAACCAAATACGTTAAAGCCCTTCTCACACAATCACAATCTTTTACAAAAATCCCGATACCAAGGCTTTGATACGAGAGCAATGAATGTGTTGAATCATGTAAGAATGGACAGCTGGACGACCAGAGCCGGATAAATGGAAGATATACTTTGATAAATACAACATAATAAGTTTAATGTTCACTACCTTGTGATCCTTGAGGTCCTTCGGGACCTTGAGGTCCTTGAGGACCCTGTGGTCCAGTTAGACCAGAGGCTCCTCTTTCACCTTTCTGGCCAGTCGACCCAGCTGGGCCAGTCGTACCGGAAGGCCCTTGAATGCCGGGCTCGCCTATATATGGGTGTAGAATTATAAGGATTATCATAGTCTTCTTATGCTAACACCGTAATTGAAAATAGATGAAAATGCTTCTCTCGGCCGGGCTAACCTTGAGTTCCTTTTTGTCCTTGTGATCCCGGGGGACCATCAGCACCATTTGAACCAGGTAATCCAGTTTGACCTGTTGGCCCAGTGGGTCCATTTGATCCTGCTGGGCCAGTGGGACCAGCAGGGCCAGAAGGGCCTACATCTCCTTGTTGTCCAGTGGGACCAGTTGGACCAGGCAATCCAGGGGAACCTTGAGGACCTATAGGTCCAGACGGTCCACTGGGGCCAACTGGGCCTGACAAGCCTTGGGGTCCAGCAACACCTTGTACTCCTGGTGCTCCATTTGTACCGGGTACACCTGGGATTCCCGCCGCTCCCGTAGCACCTAACATACACAATCAATTATCCTTACTTCTTCAAACGTTTCTTGTATGTCTAGTAATTGTTTTCAGATAGATTTTAAGGCATTTTAATTGATCAAATTGTACATAATTAGATTTTTTCCAGAATGTTTCACCATACAAGACAGAATGGTGACCTTAAGAAGTTTATTATCTTCCAAGAGGCAATAAGGAAATGCACACATACCAACGTCACCCTGGGGACCCACTGGTCCCCCATCTCCAGATTGCCCTTTGGGTCCTGTTGGGCCACTTGGTCCATTGGGACCTGTTATCCCCTGAGGTCCTGTTGGTCCAGCTGGCCCGGTGGGACCTTTAACACATTTTAAATCACCATTAATAGATAATCACTAGTCCTCAGATCAATGTCAAACATACGAGTAATATTTTGTTTATAATTTGAGTGTTACCAGCAGGTCCGGCAGGTCCTGGACCTCCTGTCCCTCCCGGAGGTCCTTGCACACCAGGGGGCCCTGTCTGTCCTGGTTGGCCATCTGAGCCTTGAACGCCTGGAGGACCAGGGGGCCCTACTACTGAAGCTCCGGGCCCTACGACACCTGAGTCCCCTATATAGACAATATCGTCATACTATATATATATATAGATATTTTCTTAGAAAACTCTTAGTTGTCAGAATTATTATGTTATCAAAATATTTATCCTTTTATTTCTTTTCTAGTCATATTTTTCATAACAGATCAAAACAAATCAGAAACAGAATCTAGAGAAGTACAAATTTAAATTGGCTGAATTCCGGGACTAAATCTCCTATGATCTATATTAGTTATTTCTTACCTGTTGACTGGAAACAAATGGCCGACTTTTTGTAGCATGTAGTGTAGAGACTGCCGGTCCCTCCTCCAACTACGTCCCCTGGTGGTGGGGTCGTGCCATCAACTGAAATCATACATCATCAACGATGTTCCCAGAATAGAAAAAGCTAATAGTATGGGCTATTATTCTCAGATATTATCATTTCTTATCACATGCAACACTTCCAATGTAATTGTTTGTTTGTTTGGGGTTTTACATCACTTTCAACATTATTTCAGTCATTTCGTGATGAGACCTAATTGTAGCAGATATAGTGCTGCCTCACTGAATTGTCATGTCGCAGGTCCTTGACATGACAACCCACCCAGTCACAAATTTACAAGGACAACGGGTTAACACTTTGGCATGGGCCTCAGCTCATGTGTGAAGTTGTATCATGAGTTCAATCTAGGCATGGCTTGGGATCGAACCCACAACCTTTGGATCACCACAGAGGAACTGGTGCTAATAAGCTGGCTTTCTTACCAACTGCGCCACGGCCCGCGGCTTCCAATGTAATAATGCATTGTATAATTCAATGTAATCAATTACTACGGCATTGAAATGAATCTGAAATAAGAAGATTCAATTCAGGGATTTCTTAAAAGTCAATCCGATATATGTTAGAGTTGTTGATATACTCGCTGGAGCAAGGCAAATCAATACCCTCACCAAGAAGCGGGTAATAATATTAGGGGAGCTGAGGCATATTATTCAACGACTTATTCCACATTATGCAATATAGAGCACTTATTTTATAGAGAGCACTCATAAGAAAATCATTAGAGGGTCGGGTATTTCATGGGAGCATCTTAGATTTATAAGGCAAATGTGAATTTTGTGTCATAATGATCAGGCATTGATGGGATGTTTTGGACTGAAACTGATAGAAAGGCTTCAAAAATATATTTGATGGACTCACCTTTTGAAGAAAGACACACTGCGATTATAAGGACACTTAGCGTCCGAATATTCGAAACAGAAAACTGAAAGTAAATTAAAGGCAATTTGAAGTTTTGTTAAGCAAGATCAATCTACTGCAATATCAATCATACCTTGGAGTAGAATGAATGGTTTCATTATACTCTAAGATCATCACACAGAGCCCTGCTGAAACCAGCCTCTGCAAGAATTCCTCTGTTTGTGCGCGCTGACAATCTGCACAATTAGCGAACAGTTTGGCAGTTGGGGGACCTTTACACATGCACTTTTCAAGAAGCCCGCCTTCTTTCAGACCCAGACAAACAATCAAACCCTATACTATATACAGTTTGCATGTCTTTTTGATATGTTCATTAAACACTTAACATTTATAATTCCAGGGGTAAGGGGAAATATTTTCAAGACGCATTAATGAACAAAAATGATACTGAGATTGTCCAATAGTTAAAATGGGATTTCTATTTATCTATCCCCTATGTATACGATGATTGGATACTTTTTTAGTGAATGAATCTAATGATTGTCTCATTATGGATTGGCATTTTGACTCGCATCTGCATGTGTTGTTTTATTCACTTTCTCGCCATGGCAATAAAACTAATTGGTCATGTAATCACATACGATTAACCTTTGATTTCACTGTCTATTGGATGCTGGGACGGTGGGCAGGAGTGCGTGTGGAATATGAAACACGCTCACACAATCTAATTTGGCCAATACTTGCAGAGAGATCAATGACTCTCCGCATATACGTATGGTGACATTGGACTTTCCTGAAGACAGGGTTTACAACGTGAATTTTCTTCAATGAGTCAGCATTCATGGACACTAGCATTCTAATACTAAAATAAATATCAACAGTTTAATTCGTGTGCCTTAAAAAAGAAAAGAGATTTGATTTCTTGCAATTAAGTTATGGGCCTTCATGGCACGAAAAGTATTCATTTTAAAAATATTCAAATAGTCATTTTAATGAAGTGGATATCATAGACCTTGAATGACTTACAGAATAGACTTTAGAAGGTGGATAACACTATTCTATTTTTTGTCAAATGAATTCAAATTTGCAAAGCTTTCAGTTCAATGTTCATTGTGCAAGGGGAGTGTATTATTTCATTCAGACCGTGCCTTTAATTCGAACATGCCCTTTTCAAATAAACAGCAAGGTTTCTAAAGAGGGCACGAAAATAGACCTGTATGATGTAAGGGGCTGTTCTTAAAGGATCCTTCCTTGTTTTGTAAAAAATCATCGTGTTTCAGTGGTTATTCTCTCTGCATTGCATTTATCAAATATTCACAAATGTTAATGAGTGGAAGGCTTGACATTTCTTATGTCATCTGGATAGCTAACAGTCAACTTTCAAACTTTGCAAGCCCAATAGCATATAGACTTACGTGCTGCTGCTGTCGCCCAACATGGCCATGTGTGAATGTTCATTTCATATTCTCTATTTTAGCTTTTTTTTTATTTATTTCTTATTGCTAATAAGAATTTTAAGACTGATCGATAAGTTATGTTAATACACAAATGTGTTTGACATAAGTTTTGCACATACAAGTATAGATTACAGCTACATTGAGTAATTATGTTAAAATTTTCTCTAAAATTCACTAACCTTCTCCATAGCGCTGAGTTATATTACCATCCCGAAGGAAAAAGAAAAAGAAATAAATCCTTTACACTGGAAAAATCTAGTCTGAAAGTAAGCGACAAGGATACGGGTGGGGTCTGGCAGTGTGGTGCAGGAGTGATTGGCAATGATTGCAGGAGGGTGAAGGAGGACCACAATCCTTCTTAAGACCCCACGTGACCTTGTCACCCCTAGTGACATTCGGACAAGCTTCAATGGACACAAAGCCGTGTGTCAAAATTTCTAGTCTTTTTATATGTAATGTTCTTTTTGTTTTTTATTACATTTTTGAAAACTTCTTTTTCTTTTTATGTAATATCAAGAATATGTTTAGTGACCGGATTTTCCAACTGATAACTAAATTTATAAAACAATGAAAAAAAACTTAATTTTAAAATTATTTTTATTTGTCTCCAAACCTAGAAATTGCCATTGAAAAATTTCCAATCCCTTGGCTTATCAATTAATTTTATTATGACGTTTTAAATGAGGAAGCTTATAGATAAGATATTAAATCTGGAATGATCTGCTACAGATTTGAGTGTATATATAGTGTAGTTAGTGCTTCAGCTTGCGAAGAGTCTGTGTGCTTTTATATATCGACAGAGTTTCGCCTCAGATTTTGGTTGGTGGGCAGAGAAATGAACAAATTAGGACATATTTATTTCTCTAACGATCGCTCATGACAGATTCATTTGTCTTCCAGGGTGAAAAGCACACATATAACCATATACTCATAAATATATAATAAACAATAATTTAGCAGGCATTCACACACTGTCCCTAATAACTATCTTTTTTCATACTTGAATAAAATTTGACCCTCATTCAGAAATTCTTGCATATCGATATTATTATTTTTCAGATAATATTTCCTACCAGTGCTTTTTTACTTCTTGTTTTTCTGAGCCTCGGGGAGGACAGACAGAAGGAATTAATGGCAAACAATTCATCCAAACTTTCCCCCTTCTAATCAAGTATATATAATAGAAAGTCAACAGTTTTAGAACTGCATAGGATATATGAAATGGATATTGATCACAGTTCGAACATCATATATCATTAAACATTCACGGTTAAGTAACCTTGAGAATTAAGGGGTAAACAAACAAATCATTTAACAGAATTAATGTTTAAGATATAATGTGGAATTTGCAAAACTATTAAGCCAAGGAATTGCACCAATCCTATTTAGTGTCATGGTATATGTATAGGTATTTTGGTGATGAATATAAATTGATTGGACCTCTTTCAACAAACTGATGGGGACAAAATATTCAATTTATGGAAATCGCCTTTTTCTTAATTTTTGGGGAGGGGGTATCTTAAATATTCATAGCTTCCATTTGACTGTTTTCCATTTCTTATGAAATGGAAAGCACCTTTTTGTGTTAAGAGGGCCCTTGCAGGGGCTGGAACAGCATTCAAATTTGTATTATTTGTCCACGACCAATCCCCCAAAACTCCCAAATCATAAATAAAAATCCCATCCGCTGACTTAATCAATCAGTAAAGCAAGCTTCTGTGTCGAAAGCCTCAAGGTGCATTCCTTACAGAAGTATTGCAGACAGCTGGAGATGTATAAGATTTTCATGTATGAAATGTAAATAATTATTATCTTAATTTAGTATAAATCCAAGCAATAAAACAACAACAGTCATAAAGAAGCTGCAATATGTCCAGAATTCAGCGGCCCGCGTAGTTGGGAAAATACGGAAGTTTGACCATATATCGGAAAAACTGAGAGAACTCCATTGGCTTCCAGTGCATGCAAGAATCAAATTTAAAATTCTGCTCACTACCTGGAAGGCATTAAATGGTAAGGCACCCCCTTACCTACGGGACCTCTTACATATCAAACATGGTACAAGAGACCTTAGATCAAATGATGGCTCATACTTATCAACTCCCCAAATCCACCTAAAGACAATAGGTGGCAGAGCTTTTGCCTCTATTGGGCCAAAGTTATGGAATGAGTTACCTAATAATATTAGGTCCATTACCACTCTCGCAGGCTTTAAGAGTGGATTGAAGACTCATCTCTTCAAGAAGTATGTCCTGCACGAAGCGCTATGAACAGACTTGTCTGGTATCAGCGCTATATAAATTTTATTATTATTATTATTATTATAATGATTGTTTTCTTTGTATATCTTGATACAAGTTTTTAGTGTCGTTTCGTGATTAGGTATGATATTTTTCCTAATCATTAATGCCTAAGAGTTGAAACTGTGTTGACATATAAATGCACACAGCACCTGTATCAGCTGATAGACTAACAGTAAACTAGATCTCTATTTAGTCCATGCAAGATGGCTCTTGCTTGAATATACTCTACTGTGTGAACCCTTCATATGAGTGGGGTAATGTTGTGTAATAAGACAAATATAAGTCGCAATCCAAGTAACTTTATTTTCCTGTTACGACATGAACATGTCATTTAAACATTTTATAGCGTAATATTGACTTCAAGTAATTCGTGATCGTCAGGCAGAAAATAATAAATCAGCCTTTGGCACGATATGAAGATTTCACGTCTGTTAACTAGTCAACAAGGTGCGTGGTTATTTTGGACACGCTCCTTACTAACAATACGGTCACCACTAACTCTCTGAAAGGGGTTTATCTCGTTCTCATAAGGATGCTATAAAGGGAAAGGCTTAGAAGTTGTTTGGAAAATGAATGCCAAGTTTCTAATTTTGGGTTATAATTTAGATGAGCTTAATAAAGTTGTGTCATCTGATAACACAACTTGGTGTTACTGTCAGCATTCAGTATCAATCTAATATATCATTTAGGACAAATAATCTCAATATAATATAAGTTTCGTCGCAAATCATCTTATAGAGAACTTTAAAAAGCCAAGGAGCATGGCCTGTCACTATAGTGGATTGTATATTTCTCAAACCAGTTGGCAAAAATGAAGAAGCAAGGGCAATAGACATGGGTCATAGGCATGGGCAGTAGACATGGGCAGTAGACATGGACAGTAGACATGGACAGTAGACATGGACAGTAGACATGGACAGTAGACATGGGTAGTAGGCATGGGCCATAGACATAGGCAGTAAGCATGGGTTGTAGACATGGACAGTAGACATGGGTAGTAGGCATGGGCCATAGACATAGGCAGTAAGCATGGGTTGTAGACATGGGCAGTATACATGGGTAGTAGACATGGGCAGTAGACATGGGTAGCAGTAGGCATGGGCCATAGACATAGGCAGTAAGCATGGGTTGTAGACATGGGCAGTAGATATGAGCAGTAGGCATGGGCAGTAGACATGGGCAGTGGGCATGGGCAGTAGACATGGGCAGTAGACATGGACCTTTTTCATTGTAATGTACAACTAGCGTATGATTATTGTAATTTACATTTATTTATTTAAAATCTATTTATTTAAAATTGTGAAAAAATTAAATGTTACTGGGACTCTTTCAATTTGAGTGGTGTCCAAGGTTACTATGAGATATGTTCCAAGGACCTACTGTAATGTTCAGTACTGTTGTTTTCTTTTCACTTGACGAGAGAAAACAGGATTTGATAGGAAACTAATGTCAATATTTTTGTTTCATCCATTTACTTCTTTACTGCCGCCTGAATGGCAGGCTTGGCAGGGGTCAGTGGGATCAATGTAGCCCGTAATGTTGCATGTTATAACGGGTGCTGGACACTCAAGAGGATTTATTTTCCCAATTCTGTCAGAAAAAAACACACCCAAATAAAATTGATACAATATAACATTTTTGCTACGGGAAATGTATTTATAAAGAAATATTTCAATTAAAATGCCCTTTTTATTTCAATGATTCACAATATGTTTCAAGAGTCAATAAGTTTCAAATTATAATTTTATTTTAAGTCTCAAAGGTTCCATAGCAAATAAACAGGTGAACATATTAGTGTTTATACTTATGTGGAACTATTTAAACATCCAATGTGGCAGTTTGTTTTGCAATAACATGGCATGGTGTTGTGGCTGCACACTGGTGCTTCCATTTGAGTGAACAAGGTCTTAAATGATCACTAATGACGATTCATGTCTTTGCCCGCTTTATTTCTATTATCAAATTTTATCTATCTACAAAAATGTATACCCGGTAAATACCAGATCAAGGTTGTTTTATTTCTAGATTTCTAGAAAAAAAATAATTTCACTCACTTGGCAGCTGAACCTTTTTTTCAGGATAAAAACAGGCATGAATACAAGAGCTATTATTTTTGGTAGATTTAATGATATATACAGCAGAATAGTGTATCAATTCAAAATTAAACAATCGTATATTCATTCTTCCTGGTTATAGCTATTTTTTTTTTCTTTTAGTTAATTTGTTTTAGAAGAATTCCTTTTTAGTATGAATGTGGATTCATTGGCACAAGTGACTGAAATATTGACAATGATTTCTTAATAAAAATATCATTATTGATTTCAAGCATGTAAGCTTTTTAGGGTGCATACGGTTATGGGATAGAATTGGGTGAATACATACCTTCATTTGTGGAGTTAGGATTACGCAATCATCAACAATCCAGTTCCATATTTAAACAGGATAAACCTTCAAGTCTACTGAATCATTTACAAGAGATATATGTACACTGTCTTAGGAAGAAATAACAACTATGAAACTAAATTTACAAATCTAGAGCTTTATTTATACCATATACTAAGCACATTTACACATTTCCATTGGCAATTTTCACGACAGATAATCAGTGTATCTAATTGCCTATATAATATGATACATGGCAAACAGGGGCCAGCAAACTGACAGAATTAAAGCTTGTCATTTTGTGGCATTTGGCAGTGAGATTGCTTGAATCAACTTTCCTAACACACGGGTGTTTTCAGATCATTTTGCTAATGCTTTAAAAAATAATCCAATCTTAATTTAACTAATTTTGTATTAATTTTATACTTTTTGGTTGACAAATGTCAACTGCAATAATAAAAACAATATTTCTGATGGAAAAATATTTGAATTATACTACCTATTAAGCTTAAGTGCTACACAAGCCAATTAAGATAAATCATAATGATAGCCTCAGACATAAATTTACAATATCCAACAGCATGTGTGCCCCCTACCTCCAACTAATATACATTACTTCTATTGACAAATACTCATCTTCTGCATACCCAAGGCTACAGTTTACAATACTGCTTGAGCTAGATTGACATCAACATTCAATTGTAAAAATATAACATCACACAGGAAAACAATCATTAACATGTAAAGGTTTTTCTTATTGTAAATGTTCTATCAGAATACCCTTTGGAGGAAAATTTTGCATTTTTCTACTGTCTGTTATATGTAATATGTCTAAATTTCATATTATTATTGCTTTATGCCTGTCAAATAGATTTCTACAAAGTCATGACACTATTAATCCCAATCAAATATTTAACAACAGAGAGGTGAGAAAGCACCTTACTTAAATTCATGAGAAAAAAATATATATTTAAGAGGTTAATCTGATTAATTATATAATCTCAAATGACATTATACTTACAAACTTTTGGACCCTAAGGTTACTTTAAATACATAATATTTACATACATGTACATGCATTAGTTTCAATATTTTCAATTCTCATGACAATTCATTTTTTCTTGTTTGTATTCATTCCAAGATTAAAATCATTCCATACAGATTGTTGACAAGAACAGATTTAAGTCAGCCAAGACATCAGCCAGTTGTACAGTTCCCCTGTGCCCGATATTTAGAACAAGTTTGTGCTAAATGAAATCTACCATGATCCTGAAACTTGACAAAGATTTATTGTAGCATGACCTAAATGCAAAGTTTGAATCAATATTTGGAATGAGGGAAGTCTGTTCTTCAGTAAGCAGTTTAATTCTCTTGTCCTAATTTTCTGAAGTTGATTTAAATGATCCATGGACTCTAAAACATGTAATTTATGTTTCAATGTTAATTTATTCAGTGAAAGAAATGAAATTTTGTCAAAAATTTTGTGAAAATTATTCTCAGCTATTAAGTGATTGTTCATGTTAAATCAATTGACCTACTTTGAGTGGTAACTCAAGAGGCCTGGATAGGTAATAACATAACTTTGAGGCCATTACAGGTTTTTAAATAACTTTGTGGGTCTGATAGGTTTTTACATAACTTAAGGTACATATTTTCAGAGAATTCTGGTAAAAAAGATCTCCCTATTGGATTAATTGAATCTGCAGTTAGCATTTCTTTTTAGATTACAAGTCTACCTCTGAGCTGACTTAAAAAACTGCTAAATCTGAAATTTGCACTAACAAATTTAGCATGAAGTCAGACTGAAGTCAGACTTAAGTCAGACTTGAGCTATTCCAAATAGCAGACATCAAGCATGGTCTCCGCTATCTAGCATGAAAGCATGAATTTAGTAGAATTTTACTGATTTAGCAGTCTCACTTGTTTTAAATATTGGGCCCCGCAGTATTTTCTAAGCCATTCAGAAAGTTGGTGTAATTTTTTCCCAACCTCATTGTCAAACTTATTATAAATCAGGAGAAATTCTGATAATTCCCTTTCTAAAAATACAATTCTTAAAGAGTGAAATAAATTTCTCCACAATTATATTCTGAACATTATTTATCAGTAAACAAATGTCCACTTTGCTTAATGATCAGATGATGCCAATCTGCCAGCTTGGATTCGGCATACTGTGTCACCTCAATCCTCTTATATTGAAAATCACTACAAGGAGACACTTAACTTCCAAATTATATGTTATCTGAATTGCCAGGATAGGTTTCAACATACTGAGGAGACCCTCGTATAATTGCAGCTGTTAACTTGATTTTTATTATTATTTACATATAAATATTTCAGAAGAAATACATCAATAAGGATATGTACATAAACTGCTTCAATAAAATGTAAGGGAACCACAAATGCTCTCCCTAATCCACTGTCACAATGCCTTGTACTTTTTAAATCTAAGTATTTTCACACGGGAGAGTCTAAATATTATCAGGTCTCTACATTATGAGACAACATATCTAGCACACATAATTGAGCTGATAATAGAGTGATTAAATACAATTTGATTCCAACCTCTTTTGACCAAAGACTGTGCAATTTTGGACATAATTAAGATAAAAAATTCTTTTATTTATGTTTTAATTTCCCACATACTCCTTGAACTTGCAAATAATTTATTTCTTGGATATGATTAACAATTGCAATGTCGATTAATAACATGTAAATTCACAAAATTCACAAAATTCTTCATTTTTTATCATTGTAGTGTTAAAATGCACCAATTCTTTGTATCTTAATTCTAGTATTTACATGTGGTGCAAATCTCACACTGGAACAAGATAAATCCCCTGGACACTTAATATTGTATCTTGTATTGTCATTCTGCAATCACTGAATGTTTAAAGCTCTCATCTGTCCTGTGATGAAAAAAATTAAGACAATCAATCTCACATGTAAGTAATATATTGTATATACTGAAGAATCTTCCAATACCCAATTTTCATTATTCATAAAAAAATAAGGCTTTAAAAATGAAGATGGCTTTTGATTATAATGTAGTTTGAGTTCTGAACCATATTCTGAAGTTAAACCTCTGATAAAAATAAACATCTGCTTGAACTAAAAAGTAAAAATATTGAAAATTAAATTTCAAAGTGGCCACAATGGAGGTCAGACAAAAATGTAGGTACCAGGAAAGTTTCCTTATCATTTCAAATTATATTTTGAATGAACTGCTAAATTTGGAATTCAAAATAATTGTCATAGCAACAGAACTCTAGGCTGAACTTAAATACTAATATCAATATTGCAAATTTAACTCACCTTGTATCCTGAGTTTGGTAGACTAGTATTCGAAAATTCTACTCGAACTGTTCGTCCATCAATGTCTTGTCCGTGTCCTCTTTTCTGAGCCTGGAAATTAATTAATAAAGAAATTAATCAAAATTTACAATATAAAATATGATACCAAAAATCAGCTGATTACATGCAAACTGACACCAAGATAGCTGGTTTTACTTTATTTTATTTTATTGTATCTAAAGATTTGGGAATGCAAAATACACCAAACACAGAGTGAGAGATAATATTGTTTTTGATGCCAACTGCTCCAAACTGTTCAACCAATTTGTCTGTTTTTTAATATTGTACTAATTGGCAATCAGAGATTGCATGATGTCCCATCTGTGCAGAACTGTGCACAAGTAGAACTCAAGGTGCAAAAAATGTTGTGTTTCAGTGGTGTGAAAAGAACTGAATTCTACAAATATTTTCCTGTGTGTGCATAATAGTCAATCATCATTTTATAACCATATATCACATGAGGCAAAGAAAATTAGAATTTATTAAAGCAAAACCACTCTGTACTACAGACATTGCTGCCAATATGAAAACCAGAAGTAACAAGCAAAAGAGCTGAGAATAAATGCAGATGGATTTTATAATGGCCATGTGGTGTCGTATGGACGTCAGCTGGGACCTTCATCTTAACATAAAACATCTTCATTATTTAATCATTTACATAGTAAAAGTTATACTAAACAAAGATATGGACTACATAGAATACAAGGAACATGTGAATAATATGAAATGTTGTTTGGAAAGTTATGATATGGTGCAAACAAAAAGTGTTTATTTTGCAGCGTTCACAAACATGTCACAATACTAACATGTCTATACAATAGTATAAATGTGCGATATAAATATATTATTTAGATAGATTGACCTTAATATCATTTTTTAACAGCCTTGACAATTTTCTGATATTAACATTAAAAAAGTATGGTGTTGTTTGTAAGAATCTTGACCAACCACAAAATGTAATGCCCTCCCTCCCTGCAAATGTATCAACTAAGGCCGTAGACCTGTGCTGAGCACTATTTTGTAAGTTTTGTGAACAAGATTTGCAGGTCGAGAACAATAAATTTGGCAAAAATAATGTTTTGTATTGTACACAATATAGGCCGATTGCGGGTTACCATCTTGTTTTTTTTAATGATTAGACTTTAGAGAGTTTTTGTGCACTTCCGATTGTAATTGTGCAGTTCCGGCGTGTTGTTTTCAATGGGGCAGTATGGCGACCCGCAATCAGCCTATGGCTAGCCGACTCTGCCACCCCAACATTGCTTTTTCAGGAGTCTCTAACTGAATCTTTATATAAATTAGCAGAATGAGGCATTCAAATAATTCATGGTTTACCTTTGTACTTTTATAAAAAAAAAATCATTTTAAAAATGGGATATAAATCTGATCTCCTGACAATACTTCATCTTACTTACAAATAGCTTAGTTGGATGGACTGACAGGATGACAGGAAAATTCCCCTTTCTACTGCATAAGCTTTGCTGACATCGTTAGCACAGCAATAAACATGATTAAATGCACAACTTCAGAATGTCAGGTTAAAAGAGTTAATTTGAGAAATGTATGCTGAAATATGATTCAAATTTAGCAAAATGCTATCATTTAGATTATAATAAATGTGCATAAAAAGTCACAATTTTCGATAGCAGAGATCATGACCAAATTCAGCTTTTTTAACAAAAGTAAAATAGGCAAATCCAAAGGTCAAATCTGTAATAGTGTTTTTAACTTTGGTTGCCAATGATTCCATACTAGGTGGTGTTCAGTTCTCCTCTGATTACATGCTGACATGCCACAGGCAACCTCAGAACTCTCATGAGGTGAATATGAGGTCTTTTTTTCCTGCCATTAATTTATTTTTACTGTTCCACAAATCACATGTTTAGTTTTGGATTCTATTGTTTATGATTTTTAATGGCATTACCTGAATAGCATCTTTTAAGTGCCTCATATAGACAAAACCAAATCCCCGAGATCGAGCTGTTTCCCTGTCATAGACTATCATCACTTTATCAACAGATCCATATTGTGTGAATATATCTCGAAGTTGGTCTTCTGTTGTGTATTGGTTCAGTCCAAACACCCCTAGAACTGGGCTTACCTGAAAGATGGGAAATAATGAGATAAGCCCATATATAATAACAATGTTTGTAAGCTATGTTTGCTCTGCAGCACAAATTACTTCATAGTCTTAACAGGGGTCTCCTAGATCTGTGGTGGAGTGTAAACCTTTACCTGGATTGAATAAAATTGATCTTCAAGTTCTGATATGGCAGAAACATGCAATGCCTATGGAAAAAGAACAGCAAGTGAGAGCTGTTCCCCAGGGGAAAACATAAATCAAAATTTTCACAGTTACTTTGTTTTTTGTTGTTGTTTTTTTGTTTGTTTTTTGTTTTCCAATTCTATATTCTATTTTATTTTTTACTTCAAATTTTGCAACATCAATTATTGCATTGTTTTGGCATGCTACTATTCGAAAACATGGTTTCAATTTCCAGTGATTAGATGTAGATTATCCCCCAAGCGAAGGCTCCTCTATGTTTATGCCTAATCTGTGTACCTGACCTGGGACTAAATTTGCTCTTATGTGAGCTGATAAACCAATTCTTGATGTAGCAAATGAGGACTTTATCAATTCTAATAGAGTTGGTAGCCGTGTTTACTGAGACTCACCTGGTAGGAGGGGTGCGTGTGTTGTTGTGACTGGTAGGTGTGTTTACTGAGACTCACCTCTTGGTTGGAGGGGTGCGTGTGTTGTTGTGACTGGTAGGTGTGTTTACTGAGACTCACCTGGTAGGAGGGGTGCATGTGTTGTTGTGTCTGGTAGGTGTGTTTACTGAGACTCACCTCTTGGTTGGAGGGGTGCGTGTGCTGTTGTGGCTGGTAGGTGTGTTTACTGAGACTCACCTCTTGGTTGGAGGGGTGCGTGTGTTGTTGTGACTGGTAGGTGTGTTTACGGAGACTCACCTATTGGTTGGAGGGGTGCGTGTGTTGTTGTGACTGGTAGGTGTGTTTACGGAGACTCACCTCTTGGTTGGAGGGGTGCGTGTGCTGTTGTGACTGGTAGGTGTGTTTACGGAGACTCACCTTTTGGTAGGAGGGGTGCGTGTGTTGTTGTGGCTGGTAGGTGTGTTTACTGAGACTCACCTCTTGGTTGGAGGGGTGCGTGTGCTGTTGTGGCTGGTAGGTGTGTTTACTGAGACTCACCTCTTGGTTGGAGGGGTGCGTGTGTTGTTTTGATAGGTGTGTTTACTGAGACTCACCTCTTGGTTGGAGGGGTGCGTGTGTTGTTTTGATAGGTGTGTTTACTGAGACTCACCTCTTGGTTGGAGGGGTGCGTGTGTTGTTGTGGCTGGTAGGTGTGTTTACTGAGACTCACCTCTTGGTTGGAGGGGTGCGTGTGCTGTTGTGGCTGGTAGGTGTGTTTACTGAGACTCACCTCTTGGTAGGAGGGGTGCGTGTGTTGTTGTGGCTGGTAGGTGTGTTTACGGAGACTCACCTCTTAGTTGGAGGGGTGCGTGTGTTGTTGTGACTGGTAGGTGTGTTTACTGAGACTCACCTCTTGGTTGGAGGGGTGCATGTGTTGTTGTGGCTGGTAGACGTGTTTACTGAGACTCACCTCTTGGTTGGAGGGGTGCGTGTGTTGTTGTGACTGGTAGGTGTGTTTACTGAGACTCACCTCTTGGTTGGAGGGGTGCATGTGTTGTTGTGGCTGGTAGACGTGTTTACTGAGACTCACCTCTTGGTTGGAGGGGTGCGTGTGTTGTTGTGACTGGTAGGCGTGTTTACTGAGACTCACCTCTTGGTCGGAGGGGTGCGTGTGTTGTTGTGACTGGTAGGCGTGTTTACTGAGACTCACCTCTTGGTCGGAGGGGTGCGTGTGTTGTTGTGACTGGTAGGCGTGTTTACTGAGACTCACCTCTTGGTTGGAGGGGTGCGTGTGTTGTTGTGACTGGTAGGTGTGTTTACTGAGACTCACCTCTTGGTTGGAGGGGTGCGTGTGTTGTTGTGACTGGTAGGTGTGTTTACTGAGACTCACCTCTTGGTTGGAGGGGTGCGTGTGTTGTTGTGACTGGTAGGTGTGTTTACTGAGACTCACCTCTTGGTTGGAGGGGTGCGTGTGTTGTTGTGACTGGTAGGTGTGTTTACTGAGACTCACCTCTTGGTCGGAGGGGTGCGTGTGTTGTTGTGACTGGTAGGCGTGTTTACTGAGACTCACCTCTTGGTTGGAGGGGTGCGTGTGTTGTTGTGACTGGTAGGTGTGTTTACTGAGACTCACCTCTTGGTTGGAGGGGTGCGTGTGTTGTTGTGACTGGTAGGTGTGTTTACTGAGACTCACCTCTTGGTTGGAGGGGTGCGTGTGTTGTTGTGACTGGTAGGTGTGTTTACTGAGACTCACCTTTTAGTTGGAGGGATGCGTGTGTTGTTGTGACTGGTAGGTGTGTTTACTGAGACTCACCTCTTGGTTGGAGGGGTGCGTGTGTTGTTGTGGCTGGTAGATGTGTTTACGGAGACTCACCTCTTGGTTGGAGGGGTGCGTGTGTTGTTGTGACTGGTAGGTGTGTTTACTGAGACTCACCTCTTGGTTGGAGGGGTGCGTGTGTTGTTGTGGCTGGTAGGATGGTTGTCTATACCCACTATTCTGCCCACCATACGACGCACCGTAGTTGCTCCCCTGATGTGCATTGTTGTAGCTGTAACTGCTGCCATAATTGTTCATACCCCTGGCATCGTAGTTACTCACGCCATTGTACTGTGGGCTGTAGTTCGTGTATGGGGCAGTATAACCATTGTTGGAAGCTGGGTTGCCATAGTTGCTTGCCTGCTGATTGTAAGCTGGATAGTAGGTGGAGCTATTGTCATATCCTCTAGATGATGTACTATAGTTGTGAGATCTATCATCATATGATCTGTAACTATACTGTCTGTCATCTGTATATCTATCAGCAGATCGTTCCCCTAGCAAAGGTCTATCATTGTAACTACTCATCTGTCTATCATCATAATCTCGTTTTCTTTCATCAAAGTCTCTTTTCCTGTCATCAAAGTCTCTTTTTCTGTCATCCAAGTCTCTCTTCCTGTCATCAAAATCTCTCTTTCTTTCATCATAATCTCTTTCATATCTATCATCACTGCATCTTTGATAACTTCTTTCTTCTTTTCTATAAGATCTATCCTTGAAGCTTCTGTGAGATCTTTCATCATAATCTCTGTGGTTTCTATCGTAATAATTGCTCCTTCGCTTTTCATCAGAACTACTGGATCTTCTATCGTCCACACTGCCAGGTCGCAGATCTTCACGACTTCTGAACGATCTCTCACTGTCTCCTTTCTGACCTCTGTCTGGACTCCTGCAATATGGAATAATTCATTTTAAAGATCAATATTGAAACCTCACCAAATAATACCCAATATATAAAAAACATCATTTAAGTGAAAGGAATATTCCCTACCTTCGACTATAAGGTTTCTGCCTTGACTGAACCCGGGATCTGAAATGCAAAAGCAGGAATATTTCAACTTTGAAAAACTATTGATTTTGCAAACATCTTTAGATTTATTTGGTTGAAAATAAGTATTTTCAAAGGTAATTGTAAGTGCTCATCCCCAAATGCATTACTTTGACAAATGTTATAAACAAGAAATTAGTTTATATGTCAACTGTAATTTACTTACACAGCAGTTTTGTCTCTTCTTTGTCGTTGCGGGTTGGATGGGGACATTTCTCTTGGTGGTGAGTTGGTGACTGAGAAGTCCACTCTGACTGGACAACCACTGATCTCTGTACCATGAACTCCCTTCCACGCCTACAACTCACATACCGAACAGCTTCAATTATCTTCACCTCATCACAAGACTCAGAATATTCTTGTTATTTTACAAATCTCACTTTCACT
This sequence comes from Amphiduros pacificus, assembly GCA_949316495.1. Classification (NCBI taxonomy): domain Eukaryota; kingdom Metazoa; phylum Annelida; class Polychaeta; order Phyllodocida; family Hesionidae; genus Amphiduros; species Amphiduros pacificus. Next base: position 45,763,961 of record OX439000.1, on the reverse strand, counting down.
GTTTCTAATTTCAAACTTCTGAATATATACATTCACAACTTAATATTTTAGGCATTTATCAAAGTAGCTTGTCTTAGTAAAATAAATAACTTGATTTTATGTTATAAAGACCTTGACAGCATCTTCTTCCTTTTGCATGTAGACAAAGCCAAATCCCCTGGATCGTTTGGTGTAGAAGTCACGTATGACCTGTGTGCTCTGCACTGCACCATACTCCTCAAATATCTCCCTCAAGTCTCGCTCCTCTATCATCAGGTTCAGGTTGAACACTCCCAAACAACGATTTGGCTTGGGATCATAATTATCCTGAAATTATTTTTAAAGGCAACATTACTTATCTTGTGTCATAACAGAACAGATTTTGCTCTGAAGAACAACAAACCCCAAAGCCCAGCCATGCTGTCCTTTTCATCAATTTAGAAAATTTTAAAGCAATGTAATTATGACATGAATATCTCCCCTTCTCTTTAAACCCTGATTGCAGAATGACACACTGACATATTGATCAGAAAATGATCTCTCATTCAGCATCATGTTGATTCATTTTTAACATTAAATCTTTTTTGCAGTTGTACTTCCATGTTTTATTGATATTAATCTTGATTAAATTCTTCTAGTAAAAATCCTTGAAAACAGAATATTAACTTTAAAATAGCTGCACAGAGACAAGAACTATTTAATTTCTTTCTCTACATTCTTTATAATTATGGACTTATTTTAATATTTGGTGAATGCACAAAGTGAACACCTACCCTCATTACATCCCTCCTGTCGCGTCGCTCTACCATGATGGTGCTATACACCTGAAAACAAATTATGTCATCTGTCAGATGCTGGTGCGATATTTAGATGTAATATTCGAGTGGCATATCAATGGGAAGGATGGGAAGGACACATCTCCACCTGGGCATACCTGGGGAAATACCCATAGAGAACCGCATTAGCTTCCAGCCTCTCACAACATGTGGACAACTGCACGTGCAGGGATACCGATGCGTACGCAAATATGATGATATATAAAGAGAGGAAACAAAAATCTATGCATTTCCCGACCTTTGGAAGCAGATGATGTTGTAAGGTGTGCAAACGACTACTTCCCCTCCAATAGTGCATTTGGCAATCTTCTAAAATGAATTATCTCTGGTTCCATGATTGCAATATTCCAAAAAGATTATCCAAACATTGGTTTACTTTGATCCAAAGTCTGCAAAAGGGCTACGGAAAAAATTCAGATCACTTTGGTGCCCGGAAGTAATTGGTTGCTCAAAGAGTTATGTAACGTCACAATACATTTTCACGAGGGGTCAATCAAGACAATACCCACAATATTCAAATATGTTAAACTCACCAATCGGGATTTAGCATGCACGTGTGTAGGCCGACTTCCGGGCACAAAAGTGATCTGAATTTTCTGCAGCCAAGAAAGTTGGCAAAAACACGGAATATATTTAATTTTTTGGAATATTTTTCTCTGGAATTGTTTTGTCTTTGTATTCTGTGTCTGCTGTCCAAAGCACACCGTTCATAATGCTCTGTATGCTCTACGATGAGAAATTCCTGACAAACTTGTTTCATCTCTTGAAGTACATCATATTTGCGTTACGTAATCGCCTCGTGCACGTGCCAACCATTGACATGACGTCGTCATTGACCAGCACGTGCAGTGAGAAAAAACGGATGCGGTTCTCTATGGAAATACCTGGGGAAATACCTGGGGAATGGACACCACTATGGATTTTTCCAGTGACATTTAATGATTTTGATATTTCATTATATTTACATTCCATACTGGGAATGCCTGTCAGTACAGAGGAACTTGGTATCTTGAGGTCAATGGGTACAGGAGTAAATAAGGGCATGGAACTGATGAAACTGGGTATAGAGTGATTGTCGGTTTCTGTCTGTTCTTTTTTTTTCAATGGTTGAATTTTATAGTGTTTTTTGTGTACTTTAGATTTTGATTGTGCAGTTCTGATGATAGTGGTGTGTTGTTTTCAATGGGGCAGTATGGCAACCCGCAATTGGCCTGTGGATGCAATCATTTCAAATTCATAAATAAAATGCATAAAAAAGAAATATCTGCAAGTTTTGCATAAATAACCTGAGTTATTAAAGTGGTCTTTTGCAATTTGGAAAGCCAAGCCAATGTAATGTTGAAAGAAAGATCTTTTTTAATTCTGACTTTACTAAATTGTATTACAATTTTATCACATTCATATGAACTCTACTATATAATTTAAGAATAAAAAGTTAACATTATATGTAACAACCATTACCAAATACCGCAAAATGAACAAAATAATTTAAAATGACTCGAGTCCGCTTAAACGTATTGGAGGGAAATTTGGTCCTTCGAGCGATAATGAGACAAGATGTCAGTGTAAAAATTCGTAGAGAATTTTTGGTTTTGAGCTTTGAAAATGTATCTATTTTATCCTCGTGTCTTTGCCAATTACAGTATATGCAAGTGTTGGGCTTAACGTTTTCGCATTACTCCTTTGGCTTATCTTTATATTTTTAAGCGACACATGAAATATGAGATGATATTTACCTTTCAGGTGGCTTCGTTCAAAATTGCACTTTTTGTGTATTTACAAGAAATACACCCCTGTTCCGCACGTGGCGCTAGTGTTCTGCCAGGCTCGTGGTGCCCTCTGATGTTAAGTTATATTTACACATTTAGAAAACCAAACAAAGCAGAAGCAGAAATTAATGACCTAAATGAGCTTTATGATTGAAAGGATTTCTTCACAAAAATTGAATAAACAATTTTGAATATCAATAATATGAACAAAATATAAAACACGAAATGAAGATTTTGAAATATTTGATTAGACGTACTTTTACTCTTCACAATTTTTCATAATTTATTAATCATTTTCTCATTGATTGGAAGTGGCGAAAATTTAATCAAATGAGCAAGCATTGAGCAAGCCAGAAATTATCAGGCTTGGCTTGTGAGATTTTGTTAAATATGAAATAAAAATGTCATTTGCTTTATTTTTTTTACAATATTATCTTGCATATCCTGTGTGAGCTTTGGGTTGAAAAGAGCAAGGCACATAGAGTAAACTAAATATCTTGTGATAAATGTCACAAAAGAATTGAAACAATGTGGTGTCCACAATAATGGTACAAGTGGATACAGCCAGATGCCTTAATAATTACCGGTAATACATTGCACTGGTTGATATCTAACCTCATGACTTATCTCTTGCTCTGTGCCTGTAGTCTATTAAAGGGGAAAGAAACCTTCACAAATTATGGATTTGCAATTTAAATTTCATCAATATGAAGACATAAAAAACAAGAAATTAAGACTTTGATATATCATTTTAGTATTAATACACTTGCATTGTGCTGTCTGATCTAATTCAAAGACACTGTTAAAAATCAAGGCCCACCTGATGCAATTAGTCCAAATACAGTATAGCATCAGTATTACGGTAGCTTATAGTACATTTGCTTCCAGGCAGCTGTATTGAGTTAAGATAGCTATTTTAGCTTATTGCATTTATCACACTTTTAAATTACAAATTCTCATCCTTTCAAATTAAAAATATGTGATAAAAGTATATCTTGTACAAACCCAACTGATGTTTAAAAAAAGATCCACATAAATATGTAATTTAACGTTAGGGGGAACAGTGTCTTCTAAAGTTCCTTTTTCCCGCCAAAAAAAGTCATTTGAACCCCAAAAAATGACATGGTGCAAGATAATTGCTTTGTATGAAAATAACTACAAAACGAATTTCAGTCTTAAATGTATCAAATGCTGAGAGATGGATTTTCCTTTTGATTAGATATTTAATTTGTTTTTAAAATTTTATCATTTTTAATCATTTTAGATTCAAAATTGAAGCAAAAATAAGAAAAAGATGTTTTTTTTGGTAACAATTAAAGAAAGGATAGAGCTTACTTGAAAAACATTTTTGGGCATAACTACACTAGCAATCTCCAGAACCAAGGCATTAATCTTTAGCTAGAATGATGTTATTTAGTTTAAATAGACAGAATTTGAAAATATGTCTTATAACTCAAGTAATTTGTGTTTTTGTAAATAAAATGATTCAAATAAATGTAAATTTTTGACACCATTTGGTAATTTTTTACTTGAATTTGAAGAAAGTTAGATATCTCAAAATATAGACCATTAATCAAAATTCCCTCTATTTAAACTAAATAGAATAATATTTGGAGTAAACCTGTTCTTAAATTTTGGTAATTAAACTTGCAAAACTTCTCAATTTTGTCATAAAAAGCGTGGGAAATTTTCAGAAATATGAAGTTTAATTTACCTCTAATTTTGTATCACTTGGCAGTGATGAGGTCTAATGCAGCAACAACTGGCTAATGGATTAGTCATAAAAGATCAATACATGATGTTTTCATGTGTATTAATAAGCATTGATCCCATCTGAACCAATATATGGTATTTATTTAGTTGGTTTTGGTGGGTTATAATGGTGCACTATTTCATGCAGTTGAAGGATCAATGACGTCATAATGGTGGTGTGGCTATTTATCAATGAAATAGTGACGTCATGCACTTTTGGTATCTTAGCAACAGTCAACAACACATTTCATACAGTTGTGATCCTCTGCATGAAGTGTCTCTGTTCCCCCTAACGTTAAAGGATTTGTGCAAGGTGACCTGTCACTAGCAGTGAGGTTAGGTTCTAGCAAAGATGGATAAGGTTCCTTATCCATCTTTGGTTCTAGCCATCCACACACCTTCTGAGAGTGGAAGCTGGTGCTATTTTTAGAATTATTTTCCCAGCCAACTTTGAAAGAGGTAATGAAGGGAATTAAAGCATTCATGAAACAAGATTTTCAAGCACTTCTTCCTTGCATAACTAATAAATGTTTATACCCTTTATACACATTTTGTTCAGCTGACCAGCAATCTAGTGCTAACACCTGTTTGTAAGATTTTGCTAACAACAGGGCATGTTTGTCCACTGGTACAGTCCACTACAGCCAGTACTTGTCACTTTCAGCAAAACACATTAACCATGGCAGGTGTATTTTGGTCGATTTCAGTAAGATAGCTTGTTTGTATCAGTTTCTTGGCCACATATCATTTAAACATATCCCAAACCTCTGTAAAATTGCCTGTGACCTCTGTGATTTCATGAAAGCATTATAAATTAAAATGTTGATGACAGAGATTCTGCACAGGTCTTCAGAGGGTAAATAAGTCTGGGCCAAATACTTTTTAGGCTACGAGACAATCAGGCAAGTAAATGGAGATATTTACTTGCCCAAATCAAAGTGTATTTGCTCAAATCATTTTTACAATACTGTACTTGGTTAGGGCAATTCATATTTAGTGAGATTAATTAGGTCTACCGTTAGTGACAAAAACACATACCGGTAGTTACAAATATTTGAAAAATCATAATTAACTACTTGACAGTCAGGCTCATCAGGGGAAAATTTACTAGCCCAACAGTGTTTCTACTGTTCTGGGACTACAGGCTAGTGCTAAAATTCCAGACTGAAACAATAAGGAGCAATAGATGCGTTTCTCACTGCAATATCAGAAGCATTATATTTAGTTTTATCATAAGATGCATTTTTTTGGATTTTTTATTTTGCTATTATAAGATCTTTAAAGAACACACACACACACACATATATATTCTATATTTTTTTAATATAGCCTTGGGAATTTTTTTTACAACAATCAGTCCTTGTGTCTTAATCAGGGTTTAAAGCAAGATGATATTAGCCAGAAGAGTTCATATAAATATAGATTAATATCCAAATGTTCTTTATGGGAAACTTTAAAGTTTAAACTCTGTCAATGGTGATATTATATGGGCTTTCTCTTGGATGTTTACAAAGTGCTACTTTATTCAAACTCACATTCCAATGTTGCAATAAATACAAGAACATTAAAAGAACATAATATACCAATATGGTAACTTCTAAATTAATAATGTTTAGTTTTAGGAAAAAAACTCATGAATATTTCACTGTTTTATTTTAACCACAATTGGGACCTGCCCTGTCCTTTAATGAAATTTCTCTCAGTGAATGTCACAATCTACAATTGTATGGTCATTCTTGTAAATAGTGTGGTTGACGTTTCTTTTCATCATTGGTTATGTTGTATTCTTCATGACCAGGCAGTAATATTTTATGAACAAATAGGGTACAAGGTGCTGGACCTTAAAATATATTGCTATACTTATTGATATGTTTCTAAATACTTAATAATAGTATCCTTGTAATCAATACTGATCAATAGATTAATCTTATCCCAGGCATCTAAATTCAGGCTTAATTTTTTGAAAAATTGTCAGTGAATGATTTTTTCACTTCATCTCAAACAATTCTCTTTTTGTGTTTGATTCTTCTATCTGAAGCATTTGTTTGCAATTTCTCTCCTCTCCTGATCCTTAATTCATATTTACACAATTGTTGACAAAATGTGGTGAGTCTTGGTCATGTTAATATGCTGCAAAGACAAAAAGAAAAGTCTCAAGTTTTGATTATGCATATTAAAATATATATACATTACGTGTTTTTCCCTTAAGCCAACATACCTGACAAAAAGAGGAAAGTCTCAGGTAAGGGTACCAGCGGTAGAGATTAAATTTATGAGCTGGCATCCTGCTGGGAACACTTGCTTGCTGAGATTAGTGGGGTGTGTGGTCACTTTCACATGTCAAAAATAGTGGGCAAATCATTGAACACATATCTCAGCATTGTTACTACACATGTTTCTTTAATCAAATTGTGGTTTTATTTGACAATTAAAATAATGATTGTAATATTTGAACTTATTTCAAACATAGAAATTCTAATTTTTTATTGTTAATAGTGTTTAAACAACTGTGAAACTAGAGAACTATTTTAGAGGCATTGACACCATTTACAAGAGGTTATCTTTGCACATGAGTACATGCATTGTTGGCTGATCTCACTGGACAACAGAGAAATGCACATACAGATGACATGTGACCTGTTGATTTCCATCCTGTCAGTGACTGGTCAAATATTGACAACTCCACATATTGAAGATCTTGAATATTGTTTTGGAATATATAATATATCAATCTGATTGAATGTATTTAAGAATGAGCGTTGTTTGCAGGTATGTTTAAAGGGTTGATGAATTGTAACAACACCTTGGATAGGTACAGTCCATGTTTATTTTTAAATGTGGATCTGGGCTAAATGTTCAGTGAGCAATCTTGCCATGAGAAAAGGTCAAAGCATATCATCAGACCTGTGTGACATATGATAGTGCTGAAACACTTAGAACTATTGCATTGCACTGGATATATTCATAAATGCTCAAGGTTGGTCTCATGGTCAACTTACTCGAAGTTTAAAGTCTGATAAAATCTTGAAATTGGAATAATGTAAAATTCTTTTTTGTCTGAACTAAAACAAAATTGGAATATGAAGATTTTCTATTTGTTTTCTGAATAAAGTTACTATTTATTATATTTTTATGTTGGCAAAAAACATATTCAATCCCATATGTTCTGACATGCATATTGTTCAAATATTACCCCAGTATGAAGATTTTATATTTGTTTACTGTATAAAGTCAGTATTATTCACATTGTCTATGTTTACAAAATAAAATAATAGAAATTATATTCTTCTGATATGCAAATTACTCAATAAGAACTCCAATATAAAGATTTCATTGTTTTTTTGTTGTTTTTTTTTGGGGGGGGGGGGGGTATCAAGTCATTTTTATTATTTTATATTCTTCTGCATTTGTAATAGACAAATCAATTTACGTTTTCTGAAGTACATATCACTCAAACAGAACCTCAATATTAAGATTTCACTTTCAGCATGAAAATAATACTTTTCCCAACCAGGATTCGAACCCTGGACCTTTAACATAGAACACAGACATCTTAACCACTGGGCCATGTATCACCCTGTGTCAGTACTGTAGAAAACTTGGAGTCACAGCATTTTATGAAAATTGAAATTGTTCAATTTCTTTGCTAATAATGACATTTTATTTAATTTTGTTGTATTTTCTAAAAGAAAAAGAAAAAAGAAAAAAAAACACAGTTTAAGTGTTCTTTCATTTTGTTCTAAAAAGATCCCAACATGAAGATTTCACCTTTGTTTATTGTATAAAGTCATTATCTTTTTATAATTTCTATCAAAACAAAAAATGTTTCAATTCTATATGTTCTGGTGTGCATGTTACGAAAATAAAACTTCAAAATGAAGATTTCAGTTTCAGCATGAATTAAAAAAAAAAAAAAAAATGATACTTGTTCCTGGTTGGAATTGAACCCCAGACCTTTAGCATGGGAGACAGATGTCTTACTCACTGAGCCATGTTGAATAGTATGATCTGACCTTCTCACTGATACATCACACCCATAGTCAACATCTTTATCACTTTGTCAAGTTATTTTATGAAGGGATATTCACTTATTTCACACAACAGCCAAAGTAAAATTTTCCAAAAACACATTTGTCTAAGATGATATCAATAGTAATGCAAATAGATCAAAAGAAACAGATATCTATAACTCATCTCTCATTTAAATCAAACCATTTTCAAGTTGATTCTCTGTAGGTAGGTGTATAAAGGTTAGCATGTTTTTTTTTGTACTGACTATGAGGTGTGTCATATACTGTATACAGAGAAAAATTCGCGCCTAGTTATTTTCGCGCCATCGCCGTTTTCGACAGGTTCGCGCCGTTTTATTTTCACAAATATTGGATTTCTAGTACATAATATTATCACAAATTACGCTTTGCAGGTCGAGAACAGAACAAAACCATCCATTATTGCGAAATATATTAATATTTCAATGCGAGTTAATAACAATCATTTTCGCGCTAAAAACAAGAGCCTCTTCCCGTCACTTCCACCTTTAAAAATTGCGACCACTTTGTGTTGCCGCACATCAAATTTACTGTGTTCCGCACATCGAAAACGTAACACGATGTACGTGACGTCCTTGATCTTAGCGTCAAAACTATAACACGTGGTAGAATATTTCTTTGTGTATTTTAAGCCAAAGATATTAATTATATCGCTTTTAATTATTATCGTTTATAGCACTCCATCGGCCGTAAATCATCGTGATAATATTGGGTAAATACCTTTATTTTTCATTTAAAAGGCAATTAAAATCAATCCACGTGTGAAGCCTTTATTTTTCATTTAAAACGCAATTAAAATCAATCCACGTGTGAAAGCATTTCTGTCAAAAAGGGGAAGACACTACTCAAAGCAATGGAAACAATGACGAAATGCAAAACTGTGAACGCTGATAATTGGTATCAGTGAAATTTTACTAATTTTTACACCACTGAATGGGAAGACATCAAAGGCAGAATTGAATTGTGCGATATAATTAAATAATAATTTTAATAGACATAGAAGTATAAGTAAAACGTAAATACGATGTCCATGACGTAGCGGATCGATTGGCCACGTGACTTTGCAGATTTGCCACAGAATTTACCGGATCAATTTTAATTGCGTTTTAAACGATAAATAAAGGTATTTACCCAATATTTTTGGTCTATTATTTAGAAACGCTTTGTTTTGACTTTGTTCTCACTGATTCCAATTATCAGCGTTCACAGTTTTGCATTTCGTCATTGTTTCCATTGCTTTGAGTTGTTTCCACTGCTTTGAGTCGTGTCTTCCCTTTTTGACTGAAGAAGCATTTTATTTTTGTTATTTATGGTCATGCTTGGTATCAAAATGACCGGGAGAGTCCCCTCTTCAATTTCGCGAATGACGTCCTGGCGCAAATTAACGCGAAAATAAAAAGGTCGCGAAAATTTGTCTGTATACAGTAATGTCCACACCCATTTTATATATTTAACTTGAACTCATAAAACAGATAGTAAGCCAAAGAAAATCAGTTACTGGAGTGGTACACATTTTTCTGGAGAAGTCATATGACCGAATGTTGGTTGGAAAGTGCTTGATTTCTCTTAAGGGGAGTACACGTCATGATATATTTATCTTTTTAAACAATTTTGTTTTTGGGTCCTGTTTTTTCAATTTTTACCAAACTCAATTGATATTCGTATGAAAGACAACAATTCCCAGCCCCTGAGAAGTTAATAACTCAAATGATATTTGTAAGGCCACAATATCCTCTCACCCTCTGAGAATTCCTCCTGTTGGTGTTGGTGTGTTGGATCTTGCAGCTCTGCCCCTCCTGTCTCCTGCAGATCAAGGCACCTATTGACATGCGCCTCAAAGGAATCTTGGGGGACCGTCTTCTGACACACAAAACACTCTGCCATGGCCACTCTGAAAAATTGGTAAGCCACCCGATCAGAAACACTTGGAGATCAGAAACACTTGTACATACAAATCAAACCACAATATTATCACATATATACAATAAATATAAATGGCAGACTGCAAGATATATAGGTGGAATATCTTCATTGATTAATAATTCACATTTGTAAATTTAATATTAACGAAAGGTGTGGACTGCATTTGATACAGGGAAGGTATATAAAAATATATATGTACATATATATGTAAACATGTTCAACAAGTCTCATATGTACTATCTTGTCTCAAATTACAAGACTGTCATTCAGACTGCCATAAGCATTTTGGACTAACTTACGGCTTCTGGGGTTTGACCTTTGGTGTTGTCTGGACAGAAGCTGCTGCTGGAGCTTTCCTCCTTTGACCTTGACCTTGACCTCTCATAGACACCTCTTCCTCTCCTCTCACTACAGACTCATTCTCCCTTTCTTGGTCAACATCTATATACACAGAAATATATAGTTTTTCTCAATACAATAAACACACAATGGAACAATGTATTTTTAAACATTTCTATCAGCATATATTTAAGTCCTTAAAACATCTCATGTTTGTGAACAATTTTTGCAAATGCCTGCAAATTGCTTGATTTGGTAATTTCAGCCAATCAAAATCCTCGATAATTCTGTGACAAAATTTTTCAAAAATCACCAAAAAATGTAAAAATTCTGAGGCTTAAGGAAAATAGAATTGGTCTCCTGAAAATACAACATGCTATCTACTGTTAGTTGTGAACTCCAACCAGTAGATTCAGAGGAGAAGATCAAAGTTGACTGGCAGACAAATGATAGAGAATTTCTCTCCCTTTGCTATGCAGAGCTAAACATAGGCATCAGAATGATGCTTTATGCCCTGGCCAAAGGCAAAAACTCTCCTTGAAGCGACACCCTTCCTGCCAAAACTGGTGAATCAGTTTCTGTTTCAAAACTGGAAAACATTTACTGCAGGCCCTAGTATGTATGCCCTTTGTCAAAGCCAAGGCAAAAAAAGTGATGTGGTACCAGTGCAGAATAATTTTAAAACTAGCTCAAGATGTCATATCCTTTGACAGATAAAAACTTTAAAAAAACTCATCTGATCACCTCTTGGGGGCCTGTCAAGATTTGGCCCTTTCTCCTGCGGTTGTGTCTCTGACTCTTCTCCTCTCTTCTGCCGACCTCTTCTTTCCCTCCTCTGCGGAGCTTCTGATGTGTTCTCCACAGTCGCAGCTGAGGAGTGACCTCTAGTGGCCCTCACAGGCTGTTGTAGGTTTTCCTGTTTCTCCCTTATATCTTCACCTCTCTTTTGTCTATCTCTCAATCTCCTTTCTTGCTGCATACCTTTAATCATGAAATTTGTGTAAGCTTATCAAATAGCATGTTACACTTAATATAAATTTGTATTTAATACATTCTTTGTTCTATATATCTTGATAGTGTTTTGATCAGTTCATAATTATATATTATCATCTCTTAATGAATTTTGTATTGGGTTTATTTTTTCTGGCATTCATACATACGTTTTCCAGGCGATGACAAGTGCTGTTCTCTGGTGGGCGGTTGTCCAAGCTGTGGAGACAAGTCAAGATCTTCTTCCGAGCTTTCACCTGAAATAAGTGTATTGTAACTCTCAAGCAAAACTATTGAGATATTAGTTTACAAAGGATGGTTTGCATTTAAACAGATCTATAATAATTCAATTATTAGTTAAGTTGATCTAATGAAGATGATCCATAAAGAAAGCAGTTGGCCATATAATATCCTATCAGGGATTTTAGCCAGGCAGCTTATTATTAATATTTTGTTAATCTTGTGGTATTCCAGTATTAAGCATGGCTATTTAAGAGCAGATTTGAGCAGACATAAATTTTGGCAAATCAAAATTAACATTACAAATTAAATTCGGCCCCAACTTCCATTATTACCTCCACTTTAATTGGTTGATGACATTTGTCAAGTTATTGAAAATAGCAACCTTGATAACTCATTGATAGCAATTAAATAAATGGAAAAAAATCTGAGCCTAATGGAAAATAAATAGAATTGGTCCCTGAACATATCTTACCGACTAATAGCTGAGAACTCAAAGTTTCAAAGAAGATAAAATGACAGAACAACATGAAGTTTTAGTTCATATATAAGCTACTTTAACATTTAATAATATGTTATACATTACAAAGATGTTTACCTGTGATAATGTGGTCAAAATGAGCTGCAGCTCTGGAACGGATAGGGATCTGCTTTCCATACTGTAAGACTGGTTTTATTGGGTCACCTGGATCACTGCATGGATAATATGCACACATTATATAGCTTCATCATAGGTTGAACATCTCAATTAAACCCAAGATAAATGTTATAGCAGCAGGAACAGTATATTTTGATTTTCAGTCCTTTTTCCAATTAAAATGTTTATTCATAAGTTGATTACAGGAATAATATTTTAAACAAAATTTCAAACTCCAGCCATATAATCCTTGCTACTCTCCCTCTTAAACCCATTCAGTTATGTACCTGAGACTCCCCCCCCCCCCCCTCCCATATCTATGAGTGTTTGCAACAAAAATCTGACATTTCCATAGAGTGTAATTGGGGGTTACTCTCTTGTCTTTTTAATGATTGGATTTTAGACAGGTTTCTGTGCACTTCCGATTTTTACAAGTAATAATGGTCCTTTCTTATGACTTCTGTGATCATCGTTATGGATGAAAGTCTCATGGCAGCCAATAAAGCATGTATTAATTATCTGAAATTGTCAAAGCTTGTAAATTTTATTTTTATAACTTTATATGGTATGTTATGTTTTTTAAAAAATCAGTTAACGATAAACATTTTATAAGCCTCATGTTATTGCATACCTGCAGGACAAGTGAGATTACATCTACATGTTAAGATGGCTGCCTTTGTCACAACTTTATAACAACTTTATACCTTGTTTATCTGATTGGCTGGTACAAATATAAAATGGATAAGATAATCGGTGCTGTAAGAGTATCTAAATTCTATATAAAAGTTTTATTTTTCTTGTGTCTTATATTTCTTCATTTTAATAATCTTTGAAATACTAACTTATATTCAGTAAAGTTTTCCTTCCCCTTTAATAGATAAGATTACACACAACAGTAACTTCCCAAATAATTCGGAACAACTTAAAAGCAGCAGGCTTAAACAGATACTGATGATATAGAATCTGGGAATCTCAAGCCTTCTCTGTGTTGAGTGTTCAAATATTTTGCAAATTTAGAACGAAAACATCTGAAATCTTTGTTTTGGTTGCTGTTATCTAAATTAGTTGATATTGTATTAGTACTTCTCTCATCTTCATTGTAAATTTCACGACCATTTTTAGTAAAGTTCTGGTTCCACCATAAAACATATCTGTTTTACAAATCCTCCCCCCCCCAAAAAAAAAAAAAGAAGGAAGTTATACTATGAGTAATCAGTTAAACACAAACACAACAGTAACAAAACAAACCTCAAGAATGGGCTATCATTTACCTCTTGGGTATAATATAGACATGCATTAATTCTAAAAAATCATCACTGAAACAGAAATTCACAAAATCTATATCTTTGGAAATCTAGATCAATCTATTTCAATACAAGTCAACAGATGTATAGAATACAGCATGTAACTTACTCAGAATCAACAGATGTATAGAATACAGCATGTAACTTACTCAGAGACGACAGATGTACAGAATACAGCATGTAACTTACTCAGAGACGACAGATGTATAGATTACAGCATGTAACTTACTCAGAGTCAACAGATGTACAGAATACAGATCATGTAACTTACTCAGAGTCGACGGATGTACAGAATACAGCATGTAACTTACTCAGAGTCGACAGATGTACAGAACACAGCATGTAACTTACTCAGAGTCGACGGATGTACAGAATACAGCATGTAACTTACTCAGAGTCGACAGATGTACAGAACACAGCATGTAACTTACTCAGAGTCGACGGATGTACAGAATACAGCATGTAACTTACTCAGAGTCGACAGATGTACTGAATACAGCATGTAACTTACTCAGAGACGACAGATGTACTGAATACAGCATGTAACTTACTCAGAGTCGACGGATGTACAGAATACAGCATGTAACTTACTCAGAGTCCTGCTGTCGTCTCAGAGATCTAAGTGCTTTACGTGGCTGTGGTTGAAGCTCAGCTAAAATATATAATTTAAATAATTAAAAAATAACCCTACTTTTTTCATAAATAATTCTTTAAAATCAACATCTCTATATTAACAATAATGACTGTAAAAAAATGTTCCATGAAAATCTATATATTCTTTTTATAATCAGAAGAGAAAAAAATTAATTTAAAAAACTTTCCCATGCTCTTTTCAAAAAGGTTTTTTTTCCTGGAAAAGTGTTTTCATTTTGTCATGGCATCAAGAGGAAGAGCGTCATAATATTGTTTATAATGTTTACGTCTTACCTGACACTTGTGGCTGTGGGACGTCTTGATCCATACAAGCATTAGCATGAGCCTCTATTCTGCTCTGTAGAAAGTTCACCCCACAGAGAGGACAAGGCATCTCCTCCTCTGCTGCCTGCCAAACCAAATACGCCAATCATGTACCATTACTGACTTCACAACTTTTTGCCTTTTATTAAAAGAGTAGTTTATCATTGTATCTGAAGCAACTTCATACCATTACTATCATGTGTCTCAATCAGATGTGGTAACTTGTGGTTTATCACTGCAGGTATAGAGCTACTATCATATGTCTCAAGCAGATGTGGTAACTTACACTTTCCTGGTGGGTAGCTGGTTGTGGTTGTGCATCTGTTTCTGTGGGAACTGTCTGGTCTCCAGTGGCCGGAGGAATATCACTTAAGGTCTCTGCCTCACCTCCCTTTGAACCAGCTGCTCGACCCCTTTTCCCAAATGTTGTTCTTGTCATCCTCTTTCTACTGCCAGTAAAGGACTGATAATAGTAACAGAGATCGAAGTGGTGATTACTAAATATAGTCTCCACACTGTGTGCAACTAGGACCTACTTAAATCCACCATATTTAATGCAATGAACTCACCTCTCCTTCCTGAGATAGTTTGTGTTCTCCTAATCTTTTCTTGGAGACAGATCCAGTCTCTTCATCTTCATTATCATTATCGTCCTTATCATCATCAAGGGCTCTCTTTAACCTTTTTGCTTCTGTTTCTTTTGGCTCCTCTTCTACTTCCTCAACATTGGTATTTCTGCTTCTTTTCAATGTCTCCCTATTTGGAATTTCTTCTTGTTCTTCGATGTCTGAAGATATGTCTATTTCTTCAATAGTTTTTCTATTCCTCTTACCGGTAATACCTGCTTTATTTGGCTCTTTCTTACTGTCTTTTTCATTCTCGCCTTCCTTGCCTTGTGTTCGTACATGTTTCTTTTCAGATTCAGATTCATCTCCATCACTCTCATCACTGTCACTGGCAGGTCGTTTCTTCTTTACTGGCAGAACCCTCTTGACTCTATCAGAATCACTTCCTTTCCTGCTGTTCTTTGATATCTTTTGTGCACTGTCTAAATCACCATCACCTGTAATCCCTACCTGTTCCAGCTCTGGCTCAATTATCAACTCATCACTGATCTCAGACAGCACTCCATAGATATGTTTCTCTTTGGTTGGGAGCACTGCTTTACCCTTGCCCTTTCCTCTGCCCCTGCCTCTGCCTGCTGCACCCCTACCTCTGGCCCTCCTAGTCATTCCCAGCGATCTCCTTCTACCACTCTGCTTTTCTAGAATTTCTACAGGTACATTTATTTCTTCCAGACTTTCAAATAATCCAGAAATTTGGCAATGGGCTGGAGAAGATGCACAAAGTATTTCTTCCTTTGCAAATGATGTTACTTTACTGCTTGTCTTTCCTTTAGTATCTTCACCAAAGCAATCACTATAATTTGAATCGCTGTCCTCAGACTGACCTCTTGTGATCTTTTCAATAAGAATCTTCTGCTGAAGAGAAATCTTTTTCTCTTTCTGTTTAGTCTGAAGTTCCCCCTTTTCATTTGATATCAATAACTCCTCAATATCTGCTTTCTTGTTATCATTGGATTCACCTTCCTTTTTCCCATTTTGAATTTCTTCTTCTCTGATGCTGAGTCCATCTTTTTCAATTTTTTCAATGTTTGGCACAGTTTCTTCTTGCTTTTTTCTGATATCTTTACCTGGTTCTTTTGGATTTGTGCTAACTGAGCTCTTATAATCAAGCTCCCCAGATTCTTCACTCTCTAAAATATCCTGCTCAACCTCAGACATCTCAAAGGTTTCGTAAAGTGGTTTATCTTCATAAGTGGACTGGCCAGTGAGATTGAGAGGTTCTTCCATTTTGCTGCTCTTCCTATTACGTTCTACAGATGGTTGCCTTGGTGTATCATGTGTAGCACCAGGTTGCTCTTCCTGATATGATTTATTGGAACCCTCAGTCTTTTGTGAATCAGACTTTTCTGATTTTGATGTTTCATTACTGTCTTCATCTATACTTATAACACTTTTTGGATCTGTTGATCTACCGCTTGAGAATTTTTCAGAACTAGAAGTTGATTTGCTAGCTATAGTAGTAGAACTTTCTCTTTCTTTGTTCTTTTTGTGGATTGTTTTTATCTTCTGAAAAAATGGTACAAAATCATCACATGAATTCTCATCCACGGGCGAGTCAACATAACTTGGTTGTTCGTTTTTCCATGTTCTTCGACCTTCTTTCCTGTCAATTCGACTCACACCAGGAATATCAATATCCACAAGAGATGGAGTACTAGATCTGCTTCTGACACTGGCAGTTTCAACAGTTTTGCCTACCTGGGTTGGTGGCTTACCCAGTGTGACAAAATCATCTGAGTCTGCAAAGTCATCCATGGTGATGACTCTCCCTGCACCGAGACGCTTAGCTCTACTTTTTCTTTCTGTTGCTTTGTTAGTATTTTGCTCTTCATCATCAAGACCAGAAGCCTGTATCCTGGTGTCTGTTAAGCCCCCTCCACGTCTCAGCATTTTGACATCTAGAGAGCCTCTCTCATGCTGCCCTGCCTGGACTGGTTTACCCCAGGGGACCCGATGAGGAACTCCAGCCTGGGCAGCTTGCAGAATGACTCTGTACTGGTCAAAGAAGGACATGATTGTCTCTGTGTAAACATCTGGATCCTTGTCTGGTGGTGCAAAGAAGGGAGTGGTATCATAAAGCTGTCAAAAGAAAATACACTGTTGATACCTCAAAACATCTTAACCTCAAAGTTGTGTTTTCTTGAAGTTTATTTTATTTTCTATTAATATTGACAACTGCTCATTGTTGGTAAACATGATTCTGGAAATCCAAAAAAACAATCTGCGTGTATGTATGATAATCTAATTATCTCATGATAAAGTGGAAAACTCTAAGAAAAATCCCAATGCACACTTTACTCCTGGTGCAGCGACTATATGGCAACTGCTTCATGTTCATGGACGGTGTGCTATGAAAGGTGCATGGATGATGACTTATTAAATATTGCTTACCTTTCTCTTTAGTTTCCTGCAAAATAAACACACATATATCGTTAAACTAGGTAAACTGCAGGGTCTCACTCATTTTTCTCACTTCACATATTCAACAGAGTAATCCAAATCACTTAATCACATAATGTTCATGGCTCTAAAGCTCATAAAGCTCATGGCTCTAAATGACGGACAGAAGGAAAGTAACATCTTTCATCTTTTTATCAGCTATTGCAGGCGAGATAAAAATTCAAATTTTGGAAAATCAAGTCCTGTATGGATTTACTTTTATACATACAAAGCAGTAGGGCTAACAACCATTTTGGTCTTTGTCAATCATTATATTATCCAACAAAACAAGGACAGTTCATTATATATGTGCTATAGTGGGGTATATCCATCAGTGACACTTGACATTACTTTATCTTGTAAAGTGATGTGCGTATGTTATATTCTGACAAGATTTACAAGTCAAGGTCACGTCTTTGCGCATAAAATCATAGACTTCGCGCACTGACCTCTCTTCTATGCCGTAAGATGAAAATTAATATATCGATCAACTAACTTACGCATTTGAAGAGAGGAGTTCAAAACCTAAATTTTGAGATGTCAATTATGTAAATCGGTCAAGAACTGACAGAGCAAGGCCAAATTGTATATTTTTGTAACAAGCTGGTAGTTGCGCATGTGCACATTGTGACGAAATCGGGGTCAGTGGGTGCAATTTTCATAACAATTTATTTATACCATTCATATAAACTTTTCTATGCCAAATTAATTCATTGTTCTATTTGTTTTATGAATACAAAACAATTTCATAATTATCAGCCAATCGTATGGTCGTTGCGCGAATCCTATGGTCGTAAGCTCTACCAGGTCATCATTTTAGAGATTGACTTTAAGGGGCGATCCATTTGATTTTTGTGGGGTGGGGTGGGACAGCAGTACTGGATGAATAATTTTTTTTTCTTTGGTAGGGTGGATGAATAAATTTTTTTTCTTTGGTAGGGTGAATGAATAAATTTTTTTTCTGGGATGGGGTGGGTGAATAAATTTTTTTTCCAAAATCTCCCACCCCACCCCACAAAAATCAAATGGATCGCCCCTAAAGGTTCTTTGAAATTATCAAATACCAAATAGTTGAGTTTTCAGTCTTATAGGTAAATGTATTTTACTGTTTATTCTCTAGCTTGCGTGGTGTTTCCGGTGGTGATGGAGTTGTACTCTGGACACGGTCTGGGCTGCTTGGTCTCTCCTCCCCTTGTGATCCAAATCCAGACTTTTCCACTGTATGTTCAACTGCTGAATATATTTTGCTTTTTGACTCTGAAAACTGTCAAAAAAAACTGTCAAAATAAAAGTCAAGTACATAATTGCAATATACATTTTTTCTTGAATATGTGCTGTTAACCAAGACGACAATAGGTTCCCTCGAAAATAAACAAATAATAAAAAATATACAATATTTTATTGTTATTATCAATACATTATTATGTGACTTTTCTCATCAACATTTGTCCTGATAGTATAAATTGAATTGACAGAGTTTCAGGCCCCCTCCTCATGCCAGGACCACCACAGCATAAAAGGTTCATAAGAGATGGTAACAGTCAAAGAAAAGATATATAAAATTATTTAAGCTTGGAATCTGAGTGAGGCAATAATAGCAAACATGAACACTTACTGTTTTAGCCAGTTTTCGAGCTGGTTGTGTATCTTCCTCCTCTGATGAATCATCAGAGTCATGTATCTTTCTCCTCTTTCTTTTGTTCTTAATTACTGGGCTGCAAAATTGTATGAAGCTTTATGCATAATCTTTTATGCATAATCATTTTGATTTATTGAGCATCTGTGATTTTGTTACTAACATTATAATGATATTATATAAAATATGTTATGAATTATTGCAAATCTATGACATTTATTCCTGACTTTATAATTATATTATCTACAGTGTGATAAATGAATTGCTGTTCAATGTCAATCTCTACACATAACCTATTTATCATTAAATATTCTCACTGTCTGAAATTTACCATTACTAAAACAATAAAAACAAAATACCCTACATACCTATCCTTAACATTTTCTTCATCTGAAATTCTATAAAATGGTTCAGTGTTAGTTTCTTCGGGCACTGTTACATCTGCTTCTATTTCTGAATCCCCTTCTTGCTCCATTGGCAGTGTCCTTTTAACATGGCTTTTTGGACTAACAGAGCCATCTATTGGTGAAGGAATATTTATTGCAGTGCCACCTGGTTTTTGTGGTTCAACTTTCTCTCTTGGTGACACTGGGCAAGAGGCAGGATCTTGTGTTGATGAGGCAACAGGTGACATTCCCATAGATTGGGTTTCGTCATCATCATCATAGTCATCCTGTCTCAGCCTTCCAGATATTTTAGATTTGTCCTCTTGTACTGGTTCTGGGGTTTCATCTATCTTTAATTTCTGAAACAGTATGGCACTATCAGATTACAATAATCATAATAGCATGTTATCCACATGAAATTTTGCCCTGAATTATTATGCTGAAATGATCTAAAATAAAAAGTGTGCACAACTGCACATAGAAGATTTATTTGTGGCATATAAGTTCAATATTATATCATGTTGCTGTATATGTTTCGCATGGAATGTACAGATAATTTGTACAAGAAAAAAATTGATAAAATGATGAAAAGTCTTACAAGTTGTTGTGATGCCTGTGATCCAAAAAGGTCAGTTGAATCAGAAGACATATCCATTAGGTTAGGATCCTGAGTCTCCTCATCATCAAGCCCATCAGAGAGAGGCTTCTGTGAAGGTCCAACCTCGCCCTCGCCCTCCCCCTCATACTGTGTGTCAGGTACAGTGTGCACTGATCCCATTGCATCACTGCTCATCCTCTTGGTTCCAGGAGTGGCCTTATCAAAGATTAGAGACTCATCTGATGAGCCTCCCTCAGAATCACTGGCCGCCACAGCAATCTTACCATCTCCTTCTACCTTGCCTTTTACTGAATCCACCTCTCCCATTTCCAGCTCTTCTTCCGAACTGTCAAAACTTATGATATTTTTTGGTTTTATTTCAATGTTATCACTCTTGTGCATTTTGTCTTTCAATGTTTTTGACATAGATTTCTTTGTATGGCCTGTACGGACACAATCTTCATCACTGCTATCGCCGCCTATTGTAACATCAATCACATCATCAAACTCAGGACTAAGACTTCTTTGGACTCTTTTGGGGAGACTTTTGGACTGTTCAGATTGGTTAGCCATTCCAGACTCTCTCTCAAAGTCTTCTAATTCACCTGTTTTATCTCCACTTGACTTGCACTGTAGATCTTTTGTTGTGCTATGTTTTGTCAAATCATTTGATTCCGATTTTTTCAGCATTTCTTTGTCTTTTTCACAATCAGAGTCGTCAGACATTATAATTTCAATGGGAGGAGCAGCCTGCAGAGCCTCAGAGGTAGAAGAACCCTGTTGTGCCTCTTTATCTGCATTTGCTTTTCTTTCTGCAATAACTTCCTCTTGCGCATCAATTAAATGTCTAAAATTTTCTTCCTTTTCAAAATTGTCTTTGGACTGCTGCATAACAGCCTGAAATGTAAGGACCAAGATAAAATTAAAGAAATAAATTTACTAGCTTCAGGGATTCACAAAGAGATATTTTATATTTCATGTCTAGATATAAAAGCAGAAATGAAAATTTTAAGCCATATTGGTGTCAACCAGTAATGACCCATATAACCAGCTAAAACCAGCTGGATAAACTGGTTTTGTTCAGCATTAAGGCCAGGCTGTAAACGTTTATTTTTTGCAAACTAAGTAAGCTATTTGTTTTTCCAGGGTGATTGACCCAGTTGACTGGAATAATCTATGATACAAATTATTGCACTTGAAAATATATAAAACTGATTATATTTCAAATCATGAGCATTTTAACTATTGCATCATTATCTATATAATTTGTATACTGACACAGCCAAAAGATACTTAAAACTGATAAACATAGGCATCAGAGATGCATCAACCCTCAGCCCTGGTAACTCATTGCACAACATTCGCTCCACACAATATTTGTGAACAAAACATCACTGCACCAAGGCAAATTGATGCAGGGGTAAAAAAACCCCATAAAATCTACTTCCTTTGATAGCTTAGGTGTGTCAAGTATCATGAAACTGTCATCATTTACTCTAGAATTATTGAGATGGGCAGGTGACCTTGAAAAGCAGGTTAAGGTCACCGTCCATCAAACTCATGTGAAGACTTCCAAGATGCTTATGTGTGTCAATTTTCATGAAGCTGCCATTATTTGTTCTTAAGTTATTGCAATGACGTGGATTTGACATGATTGTCCCTGTGACCTTGAAAAGTAGGTAAAGGTCATGTTCCATCAAGAGAAGTCTGAGGTCTTCACCAGATGCTTATGTGTGTCAAGTCTCATAAAGCTGCCAACATTCGTTCTCGAGTTATAGCAATGATAGGGATTTCACATAATTGTAACTGTGACCTTGAAAAGTAGGTGAAGGTCATGTTCCATACAAAAATGTCTGAGGTTTTCATCAGATGCTTATGTGTGTCAAGTTTCATGAAGCTGCCATCATTTGTTCTCGAGTTATCTCGATGACAAGGATGATTTCACATAATTGTCCCTGTGACCTTGAAAAGTAGGTGAAGGTCATGGTCCACCATGAGAAGTCTGAGGTCTTCACCAGATGCTTGTGTGTGTCAAATCTCATAAAGCTGCCATCATTCGTTCTTGAGTTATTGCGATTCTTGGGATTTCACATATTTGTCCCGGTGACCTTGAAAAATAGGTCAAGGTCGCCGTCCACCGAACTAGTCTGAGGTTTTCAACAGATGCTTATGCGTGTAAAGTTTCATGAAGCTGCCATCATTTGTTCTTGAGTTATCACGATGACAAGGATGATTTCACATTATTGTCCCTGTGACCTTGAAAAGTAGGTGAAGGTCATGTTCCATCAAGAGAAGTCTGAGGTCTTCACCAGATGCTTGTGTGTGTCAAATCTCATAAAGCTGCCATCAATCGTTCTTGAGTTATTGCGATTCTTGGGATTACACATAATTGTCCGTGACCTTGAAAAATAGGTCAAGGTCACCGTCCATCGAACTCGTCCGAGGTTTTCACCAGATGCTTATATGTGTCAAGTTTCACGAAGCTGCCATCATTTGTTCTCGTACTATCGCGATGACAAGGATGATTTCAAATAATTGTCCATGTGACCTTGAAAAGTAGGTGAAGGTTATGTTTTATAGAAACAATTCTGAGGTCTTCACCAGATGCTTATGGGTGTCAAATCTCATAAAGCTGCCATCATTTGTTCTTGAGTTATGCGATTCTTGGGATTTCACATAATTGTCCCTGTGACCTTGAAAAATATGTCAAGGTCACCGTCCATCGGACTCGTCTGAGGTTTTCACCAGATGCTTATATGTGTCAAGTTTCACGAAGCTGCCATCATTTGTTCTCGAGTTATCGTGATGACAAGATGATTTCACATAATTGTCCCTGTGACCTTGAAAAGTAGGTGAAGGTCATGTTTCATAGGAAAAATTCTGAGGGCTTCACCAGATGCTTATGTGTGTCAAATCTCATAAAGCTGCCATCATTCGTTCTTGAGTTATTGTGATTCTTGGGATTTCACATAATTGTCCCTGTGACCTTGAAAAATAGGTCAAGGTCGCCGTCCATCGAACTCGTCCGAGGTTTTCACCAGATGCATATGTGTGTCAAGTTTCATGAAGCTGCCATCATTTGTTCTTGAGTTATCGCGATGACAAGGATGTTCGCTACAGACATACATACAGACATACATACATACATACATACATACCCACGCCAGGAGTACTGCAATACCCTCAGCCTGATTACATCAGGGGCTGAGGGTAAAAAATAACTATGGGACAATTGATGCATTGGCATCGGTTCTGTTGTTTCTAATCCAGACAGTCTATGTGTTCACCTGTCCAGATTGTGTTTTTACAAGAATCATGATAAACAAGGACTTACAAGCAGGCCTTCCTTTTCTTCTAGTGTCTGAGTATCCAGGTCTTCCCCAACACCACATTCTGCAAAGGGTTAATATGTTATCACTAAACTGAAATTATTTGACCTTATATGGCATTGAATGTGAAATGTTTTAAAGCTTTCTTTAAATCACTGGTCACAGACAATTTTACAAAGATTTGGGGTATGTTTAAATGATGTGGTCATGAAATTGTGATTCAAACAAGTTATCTCCCTGATATCAAGCAAAATACACCTTCTGTGTTACTGTCTTGTACTATACTGTACTTGTGTCACCAACATTGCAGTCTATGAGGGTGTTGACCCTGTACCACTAAACAAGAAAAAGTGGTGCTCCACATGTAACACAGATGGGAAAAACATTAACAAACAAAACAAAAATTGCAATAAACAAAACAAATATTACAACAAAGAAAACAAAAATTACAACAAACAAAACAAAAATTTAAATAAACAACAACAAGATCATTTAAACATAAACGATCATTGCAAATTGATGGGGTAGTTGAAATTATTTTTATTCATCTTTTAAAAACATTTAATTTGGTATATGAACGATTTTTTTAGCACGACTGTTTGCAAAGATGTGCCTGATTACGTAAGTTTCTCTATTATCGCTCAGGCGCTATCGCAAATCATCGATCTGACTTTTGCATGTCATTTCTGTTCTAATTGTCCGATTTACACCAAATTTGACCTAAACTTACTTAAAATTCCTTGTTCTATCGATTGGGAAGCATTTCCAAGCAATCTAAAGGGATAATTTTATGCAACGATAGACGAGCATGACGACATTGTTTTTGAACGTTCTGCTTTGTTTACATGATGCACTTCTTTTCTTATGTTCACTTCTTTTAGATATGTATTCATTCGCTGGCCGCATGCGCGAATTGGAATCTTGCATGCACACGGACGAACACTCCACAGTGGCGTCAGTTGCTTTAACAATTATGACCACAGAAAAAAACGAATTACAACCCACAGGAAACGACTACCCATTTCCCATGATCGTACCGATCACAGAATAACACAGATAGTTCCTTTTTTGGCAAGCATTGCCTGTCGGCAATGCTTGTCAAAAAAGGAACCATCCGTGTTACAAAAACCATAATGGACAAACAGGCCACTGTAAAATCTAATTTAATGAAAGCTTTAAGACCAGGCCTTTTTGGTCTAGGTCCTGAAGTGTGAATTCCCACATCCACTGGACTTCTTATGAAATATATAAATTATTGCTTTGAAGTGAAAGGCAAGCCAAATAACATAATCATACAGTGAATATCAAGATACTGGGTTTATAATTGGACAAAACGTTCACAAAGCTATCCCCCTCATTGTCTATTGAGTCTTTGTCTTGAAACAATTGACTACTTTCAAAAAGATATATGCAGCATAAAATTTACCTATGAGTAATCTGTCCACCTCCTTTTCCCTCTCCTCCCTTTTCCTCTGACGTTCGTCTCTACTTGATGCGAGAGAGGCTGTACCTTTGAGTGCTGCACCACGGCGCCCTCTCTTTGTGCTATGCTGTACCTGGGCCTGGACAAGATTGGCATGGATAGAATAACCTTGGAGTAAATCTTTGAACATTGCCCCAAAAATAAAATCGTGGGATTTCACAGAATGCAAGGTCCATCTAGCCTCCATACCAAATTATATTTTATGTTCTCATTTTCAAATTTTAATTCAAGGAAAGGAAGGAATTATTTCCACACTGGAAGTGTAACTGGCTCATGAACAGATGCAACCGTTTAACAAATTTATTTTTATGTACCGGTAGTTTCAAGTGAACGCTTTTTGGGAGAAAAATATTTGTGACATTGGTTGCCCCCTTTATCAAAATACTTCATTCCTTCAAAGTCAATTATCAAACCATGTTCAAATGAAATGGGATTACCATGCTCATATATTAGGAAAAACCTTTTTGATTTTGTTGATATAGAAATTTAGAAGCATTTTTAATGTAACAAAAAAATGAACCCCATAAGATTTTGTCAAGAGGAAAATAAATTCTATCAGCATACCTTTTCTTCTTCATCACTCTCACTTATTTCATAAGGGTCTTTCTGTTGTAACTGTTTGCCAGTTTGGCCTCTTCTCATGTTCCTGCTTGGCTGGTGTCCATATCCTACTTGATCTTCTTCACCTACTTCTAATAATATTATTAACAAACTCATAAATTATCATGTGATATTACCAATGGTCCTGAAAATAGACCAAATATTAAATATCTAAATTGACAGAAATATCTCCGTATAAAGCTTCAATTATATTTTGATTTTCATGGTTGTTGTAAGTCTCACCATGTTCTTGTTTTCTGGATTTCTGTCCTCTAACACCAGTTTGCCCAGATCTCCCAAGTCTTGGAGAATTCCGGATTTGGTTTGATCCCCCACGTCTGCTCATGTTGAATTTCTTCAAAAACCTTGAAAAAAAATGATAATCCATAAAATGATAAAGTTACTGATTGTTCATTCGATTATAAATGGGCTCTCCATAGAAATGAGATTTTCTTCTCCAAGATAAATATATATTTTTTGATGCCATCCTGTTTCTTAATCTTAAAGGTCGTTTTGTTTTACAAAGGTGTTCATCATTTTTTTTAATAATAGATAAATATATAAAATATCAACATCACATCAATACACATGTCGCATATTGAGGCAACTATCCATTCACAAGTGTACTTAAAACCAGACTTGATTCAAACCATCAGGTGACCAATTCCTTCAGCAAAATGTGTAGTGAATTTACCTTTGTTTTCACTGGGATAATCATTTGACATGAAAGTTGAAGTAAAAATGGCTATTTGGATTTTTATTGCAGATGACAGCCCTGACAAGGCAATGATAAATGGCTGGAGATGGGAAATATCTCTTTATAATGATGACTTTGTCTTCATTACCAGTTACTTCTGATGGGGTTTGAACCTCTGATATATTGGCAAGTGAATGGAAACACTAGAATCCCTACTTTTTAGAGCAAGTTATCACAGACAGACACCCAGGTTCCAATTTTATACAGCATTTGGTTTATTATGAACACAAAAATCAGAATCAATATTCAACCCTTCAAGTGAGTCATGGTGCAAGACACAGTTCCACAACAAATGGTTCATGAATGGTGGCAGAAATATAGAGCCTCTGCTTTTGGCATTGCCAGTGGATAATTCCTGGGAGTATAATATAAAGGGATGTTTTTTGGGGGGCAGATTCATTCAAGCATGCACCTGCTTGACTTTGTTAACTTTAAAGTTATTCTCGGTAAAAAATTTCAATCATATCTCTGTAATTCTTACAAATCAAATAACAAAACCAGAATTGAAATCTAAAAAAAAATCCATTTGTGAACATCAAACACAGGTGAAAGATAGTTCCACAGGCAGACCTAAAGTCTATTAAAGTGCATCTCTTTCTCATATCAGTCCCCACCATCCTTGCTGAAAAAGTGTAAGGATGCAAGCCATAACCATTCATAAAATTTAGGCTGTGGACTGACTGGTAAAAGAATAGATGAATATTCATACAGATCTGTTTTGTACTGAGAGCTGTAATGAGTGGTCAGTTTCTTGGTCAGACATCTGATTACTGCTTGTGATCTAATGATCAGTCTGGATTGGATGATAGTTTGATGAGCAACTTGAAGACGAGTATTTATGACCCAGGAAGTTTCTGCTGAACAGATGAACTAGAAAATTGATAAATATATGTCAGTAGCTGCAGGTAAGAGATATTGGCAGATTAAGATGAGTGACACTAACGTGTCAATTGTGCTCTTGAGCAATTTTATTCTCAAACAAACCTGCATTCACTTTATCTTATCAGCAAAGTAGCATGACAGGGGGCCTTTCTGATGCTTGTCAGGGATATTTATAAATAATGACTTCATAATGCACTACTTTAACATGGTACAGAAATATATACACAAGCAAAGGCACATGCACAAATTAGAGTCTGTTACATCAGTCTCTATGACTATCACAATGATGTTTTTTTATGAGGTACTATATTTATCCCTATTATCTACATACTAAGCTGCCCCAGTTTGGAAGATGTTGTCCCAAATAAGTTTTGCACAATTAAGGTTTGGGTTGATTATATTGAGTAATTATGTTGGATATGGTTTCACTTGGTTGTGTTGCAGGTTTGGGTATGGTATGATGGGTGCAGAGCATAAAGGGTACAGTATGGACTGGCACTTTTTCTGTTTGTAGGACTGAGACAACTGTGAGTCCAGTCTAAAATTGCATGGTCTCAGACACTTTAAAGTGGCACAAATTAAACAAAACTAATCAACCACAGAAGATAACAAACTTCAACGCACAGGATATAACTACACCCCATCCCTGAGAACATTCACTGAGAATAATCACAGGTTGTTCTTTTTTTGCTCACGTTTGTTTTGCCTTCTCGGCCAGATGTTCAAGGTTCCAACATGATTAAGCTAGAAAATCTATGGAGCATATGTGCATGATCAATCCATGTAAGCTATGTTTTAACATTGTAGTTCCTGTTTACACCCTCAGATGGCACTTGTGCAATGCAAACATGTTTAAGTGAAAAGTGATATATATGTATTTGCAAGATGAGTAAAATCTTGTTTAGTTTACATTTTGCTCAGGATGGATTGTTTTTAACTATACCTGTATTCATCGTCAAAATAGACTTGTAATACACTGTTTCCAGAAACACCACGCACTGCCCATCATGTTGAAATTTCTCCACTAAATGAACTCGACCTCCGGCGATTAACTCTTGTATTTACTCACTGTGTCATTATCTTTCCTAGTCATAATGCTTCTAAATATAGAAACGGGTGCTATCTCTAGGTCTTTTCCTCAGTTTTTTCCTGACGCTGCACTTGACAACGTGAAATAGCATTCAGAAGAGTCTAAATCATGACGTTATGTCTATAAACAGGGAGAAACGTTGTATGATGTCAGAATCACCAAGATTGGCAGGGGGCCTATGGTTTTGTATGAGACTGGGTTCTATCTCAATGAATACCAGTGAAGTCGGCCCCCAAGTGAAGTAAGCCCCGCCGTGGGTAAGTGAACTCGGCCCCCAAGAGAAGCCGGCCCCGGTCACTGTAATGGCTCAAAACTCATGAAATCTCCTTTGAGAAGGCTATTTGACCCTAAGGGCATTAACTAACCCTAGGGACCCTCAGTAGCCGTTAATTACCTTCTGCCAAGTTCTGGTAACTTGATAATCTAGCCAGATAAATCTGGGGGCCGATTTCTCTCAGGGGCCGACTTCATTTAGAGGCCGACTTCATTTAGAGGCCGACTTCACTTGTTACCGTCTCAATCAAGCAATCATAACAAGTATGAACTAGTTTTGTACACGACCCAAATCATGATTTATCCGGACACATGAATCTTTTCTTAGTTGTATGATTTAATGAGATAGAATGTAGTCAAGTTTTTAACCCTATTTTGCAAATGCAGCGTTTCAGCACAATAACTTTCAGTATCAACTGCCTGCATATGACTGACGTTGCCCACAAAAAATCTCACTCGTGTGACTTTATGCTTGCAGAATGGCATTGTCAGGATTGTATATTGACTCAGTGAACCATATTAGGCAGCCAAATATCTTTTGGACATTACTACATGTGTAAAACTAATATATTATCTTTTATTGAGCCCATAATGCCTGTAAGAAGAAAAGAACTAATCACGAACTCACCCGCCATGTTGTCATTTTGCACATCGCGGGTTGCAAGGGATCATGGGTGAATTGTTATTTATATTTTATAGTGAAAATACCTTGAATTTATAAGTACAAAATTGAAATATAGATTTAAAAACGAAATTTAACAATATATATGTTGGATTATATATAATTCTTATAATTTGCTTTGCATCATGGGATAACTTGCACGCCCCCTCATTAGCATAAGTCATCATGGCTGCCAGTTGATATGTTGATCTGAAGTTTGGAGCACTGATTTTTCTGATTTGTGTTGTTTTCAGTGCTCTGTGCGATCAAGTGATGCGACAGGAGAAGTACCGAATATACAGTTCAGGTATTTGTATTCAACAAAATATCTTCCAAGACAGATGGGAGCTCTATGAGCTATGCTAGTATGGATATTCCGAAGTTTACAAATTCACGACTAACATTGTCAACGATGGTCATGGGACCAAAACAATGGGGGTCGACAAACTAGATCTGTCTTTTTTTGGCTGGAGATGACAGAAATCAAACCCAACACTGAGTCATCAGTGCCTCTTGGAAATACACTTGATGTACAGGGTGCACATTTCCAGGGTATTACCACCTACAACTTGACAGACGGCTCTGCTGAAGACCCCTGTGCTGAAGACATAGAATCCCTGAAGGCTAAAATGAAGCTCCAGCTTGTACAAGAAGAAACAGGATTTGAACAATTAACAAAAGGTGAATTGAGTGGCAAGTATTCATCCGGCCATGAACTATCCACAAGTCTTCCCAATTTGAGTGAAGGCTTGGATATCACAAGTATGAATAAAGTAAATGAAAAACATATTCGAAGTAGCCTGACAAACATCTATGATAAACCAGAAACTGTGAACAGTGAAGTCTCCAAAACTTCATTACCTGACCATTCTAAACAAGTGGAAGACAGAAATATTGATATCCAAACAATTATCTCTCCAGTCCAAGATGAAAGCCGCCCATTAATGCGTCGGCCTGCAGATTCAGTCAGTCCAAAATTAGTTCATCCTGCAACAGGAAAACCTCAGGAACTTACAATCAGTGTAAGCAGTTCTAATAACCGTCTTTCTGCAGTCTTGGAGAATATACCATTGCTATACATCCCACAGACAAAACAACTTATCAGTTGTATAGGACCAAAGTCAGTTGGTGCTTTGTCGGCGATACATGGCAGTAATGGAAATGATGCAGAAAATGTTTCCCAGAATGGACAACATGCTTCTTCACAAGAGAACAAATCACATTTACCAAATGGCTCTGCTAGAGATGAAGAGATCACATCATCCGGTGACAAAAAACTGTGTAATGGTATCGTGAATGGTTCGTCAGATCAGTCATCTAGTCCAGAAAGTCCAGCAGAAACTCAGGCCACAAACAAAACATTGGAATTCCACAACTCAAATGGACACTGTTCAGGGTCTGATCAAGAGTCGAGTGGGCTTCTGCATCGTCAGGATTCTGATACATCAAGTTTGTGTCAAAGTGACCATACAGTGGTGCATCCAGTACCGAATAATCCAAAAGACATAAGATCTGTTGATTTTGATGAAATAAGTTTGGACAGGTTAAGCAAACTCAGTATAGAAAAAGAAAGTCCACGAAATTCTTTACAACGAACAAATACCATAGGCTCATTGTCAAGAACTGATGCTTCATCTTTTTCCAGTATATCAAGCATAAGTACTGGAACTGATTTTTCTATATCAGCTGTATCATATAATGATGATTACTCAGACATTAGAGCACCAATTCAAGATCCCGATGAAACGGGGTTTATGGAGGTTAATTTACATTCAAGAAATTCTTATGAACGATCTCGCACCAGTTCACAAGACAGTGGTATCGATGAGAAATGCCATGGAGCCAACCCAAAGAGGAGAGGCATCACAGGCTTCTTAGCAAGGTGAGAGGACATTATAATCAGTTTAATGATCTTTAGAGACTATATTTTTCTATATGGAAGGTAGTTAGACCTTCTTTTTTTTAGATTTGGACTTTTTGTTGAAAAAGGACAATTTGCAACAGGGGCTGATATGATAGATCAGTTCTGCTATGGAGGGTAGTCCAGTGATTATATTTTTTAAACAAGAAAAAGTGGTGATCCACATGTAACACGGATGAGAAAAAAAATTAACTAACCAAAACTTGGTCACACAGATTTGGCCCATCTGACCACCACAAACCAAACGATGACTTCTCTTTTCTTATTTATCAAACATGTAAACAGGAAAAAAGGCATAACACAAGCCCAGACAAAATATAAATTTCTTAATATTGAAAGAGACAAAAAATTGATGGTATTATCAACTGTAGATACCCAGTGTTGTTTATCACTTAGAATAGACTTAACATGAACTGTTTGTTTACATGAGTAATAAAGGATGATAGGCAATCCCCATTGTGATTATTGACAATGATAAGTAGGCTAGTTATCAGTTTGTACATCATGGACAAATTAGCATGACCCAAATGTTGTATTATAGTCAGGTTCTATTTCAGATCTGTTAAGGATTTTGCAAGTGAGAAGAGGCTTCTATATATGTCCTGAAGTTGGGGTTGATTTTATATGAAGTTGAACTGTGACAGAGTTCGACCTACATTCACAGTGAATAGAAATGAGTCATCTCAGTGAACAGCCAAGTGCAGTGTACTTTAACTAGGATGTCTTCCTCAAAGAGACTTAATTCATGATGCACAACCATTCTCTAACATTTTCATTTTTATAGTGTGGCAAAGCTGACAACTTCCCAGTTCGATTTTGCATTACCAGTTTCCACACTCATGTTTGAAAGAAATGTCATCACAATCAGTTTGATATCATAAAGAGGAAAGTAACACATTTGATTTTGCAATTTGATACATCAGGAATTAGGAAACACAGAGCCTTTATGAAATAGCTTTCCTAATGTAATCAGTCACTTTCAAGAGTCAACCGGAGTCATACAAATGAAAAACATGGTTCTACTACAATCAACAACCAGGTGGGTTTTTAGCTTACACTTTAAAGCAATATATATGCAATGATGGTTCAAAATGTTTTGGCCTGTTAGCATGTGGAAGGAGAAAAGATAGATTACTGATTATTTAATTGTTTAATTGGTATTTAGGATGTATTTCCTGTGATATTGATAATGCTTATGGGTGTCTATGAGAGTCTGCTTTAGACCATTGGGTCTGAATATTTGGCACACACAAACCCTCTGTCTCATCGGCAAGCAGGAAAGCTCATATATCCTGTCAGCTTGTAATATGTTGTGCCAGCAGGTAGACAGAAAAACTGACCTCACAAACTCCCAGATCTCACAATAAGCATAAATCATAGACTTTTCTATTGTGGCAGTTCTACCTTGAGGCAGGTATTGTACACAAGTATAACACACTATATCCTAAATTGCATGGTGATACCAAACATTGCAAGAACATATCATTGAAATATTCTGACAACTTCATATTTTCAAATTCAAAGTGAAAATGTCATTTGATAGTTGGAAATATGAAAAATCTTAGTTGTGATTTTCAGGTGTCAGGTTTTTGCAAACACAACTCACCAAATTACTATGGAAAGTATTGTTTTGAGGGGCTGAAATGTTTTCTTTTTTTATAGGAAACCTCATTTTCTAGACAACTACAGGCTTAAATATTAAGTTTCACGATTTTTGTATTTAACATGATACTGCAAACATGGCATAATTTCAGAATCAATTACACAGCAAGTTGACAATATTTATCTGTATCAGCATACCCTGTTATGTAATGAGCTGAAAGAGGTTCTCATGTGGGGAATTAGCAAACATTGTTTGTCGTATATAATTGTTGATTGCATCCCATTTTATGCTCCCATAGAAGAAATTTTACTTTAAAGTTTCAGCTCTGTAGAATCTTTTATTTTGCAATTATATAATCAATCATATAATAGAAAGGAGTTAAGATTGACCTTATTCAGAGAGCCATGCATAAATTGCAGCAAAAATACATGTATATGCATGCCATTCTAAAATGGAAAGATATAGTCTACAAAAAATTTAACAAAAAGAAAACCATCAAAATCCAACTTCCCCTTACTCTGCATTACATAGGTACAATACCCCATTATGAGGTATTGATAGGTAGTATTCAATTACAACCTCTGCAGTCATTGCCCTGGTTTTTTTATCTCACGAAGTTTGGAATTCCCCGAGTCATAAATACTTGCCTTGCTCACAAAAATATATGAATTGACCAACATCAGGTCATAAACTGAAATCAGGTGTCTGACACCTTTAGAAACTGACCAATCAGTACAATTGCTGGAACAACACAAATCTATTAAAATATTTCACCAATCAGTTCACAGCCAGATTTTAATGAATATTGTTGACCTGCATTCAATTCTGTCCACACCTTTATAACTTTGGTGGCAGGGACTGGTATGATAGAGAAGTCCTGCTATGGAGGGTAACTTCCCCTTTGCTTATGTTAGAGATTTTGCAAAGAGATGAGTGATGAATTGTCCAGTGCAATGCAATATTTCCAAATATTTTATCCTAAAGCTTGTGTCTCACAGTTCTGATTATATACATTTACCTTCACATAAGGCGAGATTGCTCATTCAACATTCGTCTGGATCTGTATTCCAGTACAATCATGGACTTTACTTATCCCAGATGTTATGACAATTCCTCAGTCCTTAACATATCTGCAAACAACTATAGAGTCCATTAGATCACCAAATTACTATTCCAAAACAAAGATATTCAAGAACTTCCAAATTTGATGTTGTCCAAGTTTGATCATTTCAGCCATGATCGAAAATAAAAAAGTCATGTGTCACCTGTTTGTGCAATTTAATGAGAAGACAAGTCTCACTTGAAATTGTATTGTCATGCATACATATATTTAGTTGAAATGTTTAATGAATAAAATTGAAAAATACCCCAAGCAGTTGCCAAACAATCAAAATACAGCTTACAAATGATCAACCATAACAAGGCTCATGCCACGTAACTTTAGAAGATCTGTCTTCAGTTTCAAGGACTGTCCTTTCCATGACATCATCAAAATGGCATGTGATAAAAAAATGTCTCCAGATTTTTATACTTTGTTTTCATAATTATATGATTCCTTACAGGATCTGTACAACAGTTATTGTGATTTTGCTTGGTTTTGTAAAGTACAGATAATATGTAGATGATCTGGGAGGCATCCAATTTGGTGTTTTATATGAAGGAAGTTCTTCATGTGTTCCATTTGTGTATTGATGTGTCTTTTTATTGCCAGATATTATCACCAATATTGCACCAGATTTTAAAATCACTTAGTCAAAATTTATTTATTTTTCTTTTCAATGAATTATTTTAATTGTTTGAAATTTCCATTATTTTACACGTGTATGTACAATGATGGCAGAGTAAGTGAGAAATCCTGATATAATGTACTGATAACTCTGTATT
The DNA here is from genome assembly GCA_949316495.1 of Amphiduros pacificus. Taxonomy (NCBI): domain Eukaryota; kingdom Metazoa; phylum Annelida; class Polychaeta; order Phyllodocida; family Hesionidae; genus Amphiduros; species Amphiduros pacificus. The sequence goes on along the minus strand of OX439000.1, from coordinate 45,729,018 downwards.
ACATCTTTCGGTAATATTCAATTACTACCTCTGCAGTCATTGCCCTGTTTTTGATCTCATTCAAAGATTGGAAATTCCCGATTTTATAAATATTTGCCTTGCTCACAAAAATATCATCAAATCTGAATTGACCAACATCAGGTCATAAACTGTAACCAGGTGTCTGACACATATACTGACCAATCAGTACAACTGCCAGTACAAAACAAATCTATTTATATAAATATTCTTTCACCACTGAGTTGACAGCAAGATTTTTCTGAATACTTATGACTTGCACTGGATTTTGTGCACACATTTATATCTTTGGTGGCAGGGACTGATATGATAGAGAAGTCCTGCAATGGAGGGTAGATATAATGCAGAGTAAAACACATATTATAAGTGTGGAAATCTCCTATTCATGAAGAGATGTGTCTGTAAAAATGTTTCTAGATTGTATAATTAAGCTAAGAATTATAAATCATCTCTGATCAAATTCTACAGCAAAGGTTACCTCTATATATAGGCTCATGGGCTTTGCATAAAGAAAATTGGCTGCTACACAATTCTGATGGCACGAGAGATTTGAGCATGCTGTAAGAAGAAAAAAAGGAAGAGACCTTCTCATGATATAGAATTACCAAGCAGTGAGAATATTATACTTTGCAAGCAGGTGATAACTAATGAAACAAAAAACAGGATAAATGCAAAGTAAAAATACCAATTTCATATTCTTAACTGCTGACAGAAAACTGTGGCAGAATTAAGATGAACATGTTGCTATCCAAATTGTCAATTGAATTATACATGTTGATCCAGAGTAAATATGTTTGATTTAAGTGCACTTATAATGAGCGCCCGGAATGTCCTATTTCAAGGTGTCATTTCAGAAGTATTTATCAATAATCATTCATCATTGTAATGATTATCAGTTGACAGAGGATTTGATCAATGAAGGGTGTGGCACATGCTCTAATATTTGTACAAAATCATCATCCAAATCATTTATATCTTATATGCTTGTTGAGAATATTACACCAATTCTTCATACAGATAACATTCTGCTAGTCAAAAAGAGGATAATTATAATTATTATATGGGTTGATTATTGGGTTTATTGCCTTTGACTCTTTCAGGGGAAGATAAACTGCTTAAAGTTAAATGATAATTATGTGTACTTATTTATTGTATCCCAATCCGCCCTCACAGAAAATGATCTAACCATTGCATAACATAAATATTATGAACAGGTATGGCACATAGGTATGTTTTTCACATGATCAGGCATATGACATCAGATTTCAAGGAAACTGCAGTAAATGCATTACCATTGTGAAAATGATGGCTGTATACTTTTGTTTTATCTGGTGACCACACCTTAAACATGCTTGGCTATTCAGACGCTGTGGAAACCACACCTTAAACATGCTTGGCTATTCAGACGCTGTGGAAACCACACCTTAAACATGCTTGGCTATTCAGACGCTGTGGAGACCACACCTTAAACATGCTTGGCTATTCAGGGGCTCTGGAGACCACATCTGAAACATGCTTGGCTATTCAGGGGCTCTGGAGACCACACCTTAAACATGCTTGGCTATTCAGGGGCTCTGGAGACCACATCTGAAACATGCTTGGCTATTCAGGGGCTCTGGAGACCACACCTTAAACATGCTTGGCTATTCAGGGGCTCTGGAGACCACACCTGAACCATGCTGCACTATTCCTGGGTATTTGGTCTCCACACCTGAACCATGCTGCACTATTCCTGGGTATTTGGTCTCCACACCTGAACCATGCTGCACTATTCCTGGGTATTTGGTCTCCACACCTGAGCCATGCCGCACTATTCCTGGGTATTTGGTCTCCACACCTGAACCATGCTGCACTATTCCTGGGTATTTGGTCTCCACACCTGAACCATGCTGCACTATTCCTGGGTATTTGGTCTCCACACCTGAACCATGCCGCACTATTCCTGGGTATTTGGTCTCCACACCTGAACCATGCTGCACTATTCCTGGGTATTTGGTCTCCACACCTGAACCATGCCGCACTATTCCTGGGTATTTGGTCTCCACACCTGAACCATGCTGCACTATTCCTGGGTATTTGGTCTCCACACCTGAACCATGCCGCACTATTCATGGGTATTTGGTCTCCACACCTGAACCATGCCGCATTATTGCCTGCATCTGGTCTCCACACCTGAACCATGCCGCATTATTGCATGCATCTGGTCTCCACACCTGAACCATGCCACAGTTTTGCCTGCATCTGGTCTCCAGACCTGAACCATGCCGCATTATTGCATGCATCTGGTCTCCACACCTGAACCATGCCGCATTATTGCCTGCATCTGGTCTCCACACCTGAACCATGCCGCATTATTGCATGCATCTGGTCTCCACACCTGAACCATGCCGCATTATTGCTGCGCCCAATCGCCGTCATGGTCCGAAAGCTGTCAATATCCACAACTTTTGACGGAGATTGGGCACGTGACAGCTTTGGGACGACTATTGACAGTCCCGGGGCCGTCATGGAAATATCCACTGGATAATGACTGACTTTTCACAACCGTGACATCTAGCGGTTGACTATTGACGCCGATTGGGCAAGGGGTCCCAAAGCCGTCAATATCCATCAACTGGTCTCCTATCATTTGAAATTAAGAAAATGATCGGTTTCCAGTCAGTATCATTATCTTGAGACAAGCGGGAGGTGGAAAGAATAGCCATTGAATGAATCGTAGATTTTACTACGTTTTTGCTCTGAAAAAAAGTAAATATTGGAATGGTTGTAGTAAAATATTAATATCTCGGCTAATAATCCACGTACAGAAATGATTTTAATGTCTATGATATCGTGGGAACAAGAGGAAAACAATTGTGCATATTACAAGCGTGTCTGACTCCCGGGAAAGGTGTACTTTGATGTTTGGTTACGGCCACGGTCTCAGAGGGGGTAAAACAGAATGGCTAAGGTAAAAGTCGATGGGATAGGAGAACTGTCTAATAGTATTTCCGGTTTATTATCTGGATGGGGTACCAACAAATATCATTTCCGTCAATTTGAACTTTGAACCTGGATATTTCTTGACCTAATTGGATATTTGCCATGACGCCTTTCGGACGTGACGGCGATTGGGCAAAACAATTATTGCCTGCATCTGGTCTCCACACCTGAACCATGCCGCATTATTGCCTGCATCTGGTCTCCACACCTGAACCATGCCGCATTATTGCCTGCATCTGGTCTCCACACCTTAACCATGCCGCACTATTCCTGGGTATTTGGTCTCCACACCTGAACCATGCCGCACTATTCCTGGGTATTTGGTCTCCACACCTGAACCATGCCGCACTATTCCTGGGTATTTGGTCTCCACACCTGAACCATGCCGCATTATTGCCTGCATCTGGTCTCCACACCTGAACCATGCCGCATTATTGCATGCATCTGGTCTCCACACCTAAACCATGCCGCAGTATTCCTGGGTATTTGGTCTCCACACCTGAACCATGCCGCATTATTGCATGCATCTGGTCTCCACACCTGAACCATGCCGCATTATTGCCTGCATCTGGTCTCCACACCTGAACCATGCCGCAATATTGCCTGCATCTGGACTCCACACCTGAACCATGCTGCACTATTCCTGGGTATTTGGTCTCCACACCTGAACCATGCCGCATTATTGCCTGCATCTGGTCTCCAGACCTGAACCATGCCGCAGTATTGCATGCATCTGGTCTCCACACCTGAACCATGCCGCATTATTGCCTGCATCTGGTCTCCACTCCTGAACCATGCCGCATTATTGCATGCATCTGGTCTCCACACCTGAACCATGCCGCATTATTGCCTGCATCTGGTCTCCACACCTGAACCATGCCGCATTATTGCCTGCATCTGGTCTCCACACCTGAACCATGCCGCATTATTGCATGCATGCATCTGGTCTCCACACCTGAACCATGCCGCATTATTGCCTGCATCTGGTCTCCACACCTGAACCATGCCGCATTATTGCCTGCATCTGGTCTCCACACCTGAACCATGCCGCAGTATTGCCTGCATCTGGTCTCCACACCTGAACCATGCCGCAGTATTGCCTGCATCTGGTCTCCACACCTGAACCATGCCGCATTATTGCCTGCATCTGGTCTCCACACCTGAACCATGCCGCATTATTGCATGCATCTGGTCTCCACTCCTGAACCATGCCGCATTATTGCCTGCATCTGGTCACACACCTCAGCCATGTCACACAATTCTTTGTCAAATTGATATAGTTGAAAACATTTAGTCTGAAGTTAATCAGTCACTACTCATGCTTATGACACAAATTCTATATGGAGAATGTTTAAAATAATGTGGCTTTGAAATATATTTAGGGATGGATTAGATTGACAGTGATTATATGAATGAATTTGTTTCTAAAGTCTCAGCTTTGCTCAAATTGGGAATTATTTGTCATATAAGAATATTTTGGTGAATTCTTAAGAAGAAAAGGTATGAGGTTCACAGGGCCTTGAATATCTCTGCAGCAGGATGACTGTCTTTTCAAGTGACAAGAGCCACATTGAAAATGCAGACCTTGTATTTCTGTGCATAGCATATATCATGCTGTGCACAGAAATACCATACTCGCTATTGGTTGACATTTGTGGAGAGTGAGTACATAACATTCGATGAGCTTTTATCGATCTGAATGGGTTCAACTCATTTGGTTCACTTTCTATCAATCACAGCCACATTTTGATACATGTAATATTTCATTACCTTGTTAAAAAGATTTAGATTGACAAAAATGGGGTTAATTGAAACATAACAGATTATTAATTGTTTTTTAGATGCTTGTATATGATATAGAGTTTAATATTTGGAGGATGAATTTCATTTAGTAGACAACTAGGACCAAATGCGTGAAAACTTGGATAGAACATGATGAGACAGGACAGTTTTGAAGCCTGCGTCATAGTAATGAGAGGAGATTTGTGGTTGAGAATGTCATCATTATCATTCAATCAAGCTGGTGTTCACATGTCACATGTCAGTGAAGTTGCTATGCCACTTCCATGTTGATCTCGGGCACTTATTTGGATTGCGTCATTTGCCATTGTTTCATTTCCGATCCATATTGACATGAAACAAGTCCTGTTCCCAATTATAGAATAGTGGTTACACGATATTACAGATCATCAGTTCACAGTTTAACATAGTTTGATTTTGTCCTCAATTGACAATTTGGTCCTTTTATTTGGTACAAAATCCAAAGTGAGACATCAGTTGGGGCCAGATGATAAATTTAATAGAAAAGGATTGACATTATTAATGTCCTAATTGTCATTAATTAATGTTTTATCAGAGTATACAATTATGGTGCCTCAGTAATGCTATAAATCATTGGTAGAATACATTACATCAAAAGTCAGAAATATTGAGAATTGACACCACGCCTATTTCAAGCATACTAAATCAAGAATATCTGGTAGAAAGATCAGGATTATTGGTCAGATACAGACTATATTAAATGATATTACATTTATTTTCAACATAAGACGATTTTTGTGGACATGTGAGATGTGTTACAGTGTCTTCTGCATGCTGTTTGTTGTTAATATGAGGTGGAACATGGGCAGCGTGTCATTTGGGCCCTGTGGGTGAGGCAGTAGAGAGGCAGGAAAGCCCCAGGGAGATAATCATGTAAATGAAAGCAACATAAAATGGCAGGCTTCCTAATAGATGCAGCACAAAATGGTCCTCATGACAACAGTGTAAGGCAACAGGCCTGGGTATTGCTGACTCAATCATTCGTGGGTGATGAGAGACTGGTCCTCACACAACTTGTCTTCATGTATCAATAGCATAGAGGTTGAAGGACATTGCCATATTGGGGATTCTGCATCAAATCATCTCCATAACACCAACAAATTCTACATGTCTCACCAGAACTATTTATTCCTCGCACTTTAGACAGTTTAGAGCCATTGTATAGAATGTTTAGAGTTCCCTTCTGGGCAGCTAGAATTTGAAATCCTACTCAGCTGTGGTTGTAAATTCCTATTGTTATCCTGCAGATGGATCAGATGCAGTGAACTAATAACTGTGGACCTGTTCATAAGGCAGTGGGCTCTAAGACCTCTCAATGAATCATGTATTAACACTATCATTTTATTATTGGGGAAAAGATTAGTGGATGGAATCTTCACAATAATAAGATTATGCTTCGTTTCCGCTCTCATTAAAATAATGCATTCATAACAGGGATCTTCATTAGCTGTGGTAGGTGGGGATTTGCAGATTTACGTAAAAATGGAGGTAAACAATTTGTCTGGGAAGAAGATGTAGCTTGTGCTCCAACTAGCTACATTTTTCCACATTGATGAACATTTTCCATGATTATAGAATGTCCATTTATTATGGTGAATAATTATCATTCATCTTTGTGATTCAATTAACTTATATCGTGACTGTACGATGAAATATGACTGGATTATATTATACAAAATAAGTTAGAAATGAGAACTTGACATTGCTCTACAGCTGCTGTTCAATGATGAATGAAATATGGTTAAACCAAGAAATTATTATTAACTGAAAGTTGGAGTTGCACTGTCTAATAGAAACATGCACACTGTCTTACTGGTTATGAATTAACTACAATTCTGCATTTGACACCCAGGGTCTGTGTATTGAGTCAAGTAATATTCAGCTACTTGGATATCTATGTCAAATTGAATTAATTAATATCTTTAAAGGTAAGAAATTGGTTTTCAAATGGTATATTTCTGATGACAAACAAGCTCAGAGTACTTATCAGTGGAGTCGAACTGTCTATTTTGTCGTATTCAGTTGCACCCTCCATCCATGTAAGAGGGGCTAGGCTGGCTTAATGGCCCTGTGTCAATGTGATTGAGACAGTTGTCTATACTGAATGTATCTTTGTTGGAGAATGCAATGTATGTGCACACTCTGATGACTTAGTTGTCATTTCCATTTGATAAAGGTGATTGAGAGCAAATGCCATAGAACAATATGCATGCCATCTTCTCATGCTCTGACTTAATGCTCTGACATTAAATCGTCAACATTGCCTGAATAAATTTACCACCAATTGCACCAGGTGAATACACATGGTCATATTTTGATGACAGATTTGTTTTTTGTAAGATATTTTTTTATAATCTTTACTTCAGTCCATTGCTAATCTTGGTACTGCAGTAAAAATATTACCAATTTATATCTTAATAATCCGGTTCACTGACCCATGATGGCAGTCGACATAATGGTGGGAGACAATGGCAATTATTTATTGAGAGAGCAGCTAACAAATGATTAACAGAAGTGTCCATAGTAACAATGATGGGAAGCGGCAATCACCACATGTCAACGTCTCAGCATTGTATCGCTTTCTCAAAATAAATAACAGAAACAACTCATTAAAACAACTGAGAAAATAATGTTCTGATTAACTGGCAACCGGGTCATTTGGTTATATATACCATATATACTAGGATGATTATATGTATTACCGTAAATGACCGTATATAAGACGAGGTTTTCATACCCAAACCCCCAGTCAATGTTTGGGGGGGCCGTCTTATACACGAGGGTAACCTGTGGACGGTAGTTTTCGGCAAGAATAATTAATTTTATCAGCGTGAAAAGTAAATAAACTTCGCTCATATGATGTACGTGACGTCCTCGAAATAACAGAAATGGATGTAGTGGATCAATTTTAATTGCGTTTTAAATGATAAATAAAGGTATTTACTTATATTATTTTACATTTATGCTTCTCAGGTCGAGAATTTCTCCACATCCTTGATCTCCACATCCAGGTTATCTTCCGAGAAGTAGTCCTTCACAAGTAGAACCTTGCCCGAGATGTTCTGGGCATTACATGAACCATGAATTAGGAGTTGGTTGCTATGTTTGTATTGTGAGGGCTGTGCTTTTGTGTTCGAGGCGGCGTCTATAATAACACTGTGTACATAGTGAAACACGTGTTGAGCCGGCCGGCGATCGGGATCCTGCCTTGTAATTGGCTGGACGAGTAGACGAATGTGTATTATTTGTATTCCTACCATGAACAAGGGCTCGATTAGCTTGGGCTGGCTTAGGGGCGTTGTATGCAGCGCCATCTATGTTAATTTTGCCGAAATTGCATATTTTTGATGGGTTGCATTGACTTTCAACAAGTTTGTTGTTTAGTCTATGTTTATGTGCCGGAATGGTAGCAGTGCCGATGTCTTGAGAAAAAAAACGAGTCATCTTATATTCAGAAATTGGACTTTTGAAGCAAAATTACCTCAATTTTTGGGGGTCTTCTTATACATGAGTCGTCTTATATACGAGTAAATACGGTATATATATATATGTGTGTGTGTGTACACTGATGAGTTAAAATGTGTGAGTGATGCACCCAACATAGTCTTTAAATAACTTGTCAAACAAACTCGCTCATGCTTTCTTGTATCACCTCCAACACTGAGAAGTAGAGTTTATAATAGGAATAGGCCAACCATTGCACTTTGTTTCTTTATTTCTTAGTCTATTATCAGTGTGCATGCCTTGAAGTACATCCTGTACTTTGCTCTACTCTTGGCACCAGAACATGCCTTGTACATCTTTCTTTGTGTAACAGTGACAGTGTCCTGTTATATGGGTATGCAATCAGAGATATTGTGTATTGGTAAAACACTTTCAATTAAAGATGTTACAGTTCTGAAATGCAGTTCTAAAACTCGTATTGAATTATATGGATTTTGATCTATGGATTATGCCATGATGCATTAATACTATTATATTGTACAAAATTCACCATTGCTCTTCAACTGGTTGTGATATTCTTTTCAAAGTAATTATTTAAATAGATTTTCAGAGAAATTGACAATACTATCTGAACAGGCAGTATGGTTGCAGATATAAAGACTCCATGGCCCTGATAAAATTCAAAGATATCTGTCAATAAAAAATAATCATAATCATCTAAGCAAAGGTTGGAGAGCTAAACATGTAAAATGCAATTCACCTGTGTAAATATCAGGATGTTGTGAATGAGCCAGACTTCTTGTGACCAAATATTCTGGTCTGGGGTTTGTTGATGTCTTAAAGAAAAAAAACCCATTTTGTTGTTATATTGCTATTGGTAAATCTACTGGAAAGAAGAGTATCACAAATTGAATTCCTTGCATGAGCAATTCTTTATCAAAATTTATTACACTTTTAGCAGATTTTTAACATCTCCTTCATCTGAGAATTTATGCTAGACCAGAAAGGAATTTAAGGGGAAGGAAACCATCACTAAACAGTGATCAGCATTTCAAATTGAATCTGAAGAAATATTAGACATGAAAAGAGTATTTTTATCTAATACTTTTACATTTTGTACACAATTTACCAGGCAAGCAGAAAGATATCATAAATTATTTGCAAATTACACAATTAAAAAAAAAATCCCAGACTATATGCATCAGTAAAGTATCATTGCAATATACCACAAACACAACAAATATTTACACATTTATCACCTGCCTATTTGATTCAGTGGTTGAGAAGTGTTGATGCAATTGTGTGCCAAATGGTGGCCATTTTAACAGGAACAAAATTTTTCACATTTAGCCTTGCGTATGGTACAGGTATTGGGCTTATAAAGTATTAATTTTGTTTATTCTTCTATGGAAAAATATAAAATCCCATATGAAATTACTTAAATCAAAATTCACATTTTTTTTCACAATTTTGAAATGGGGTTTTGTTGGTCTTTAAACTGGAATGTTCAAGCTTAAGGCAAGGTTTTCTTGTATTTTTCCTGTATTTTTTTTTATCAACTAATATATATATATATATATATATATATATATATATATATATACAATCAATCATCTTGTGTTATGTCAATATAATAGAGCAGTAGTTTGCACCAAGAGCTGGATGATGGAATCTCAGACTCTGCACACATTATTAATCAATAAAATCTATAGCTCCATTCTGGCCCCAGAAAACAAATGGCAATATGACTACAATTTTCATGTCAGGAATCAAACCTGTGTAGTTTCAGCTGAGTTACTGGATTTGTCAGATACAATGGCCTTTATAAGTCCGAAATGGAACAATGTTGAGAGGAGTAAAGGGACATGTGGCTGACCTCAATGACAAGCAATATTGATTTATTTCATGTATACGTGTGTATCTTTTGCATATTTAATCAATAATACCAGCATTCTCCAGCATGTATTTGTAATTTTGTGTGTCTGTTCATATCAATGCAGTATCGATGCCTGGCAGTAGTCTTGTATTTAGTGCTCTCCTAAAAGCTCTTTCAATTATTTACGATATCCGTTGGACATTGTTTGGTGACTTAACCAGCTCAGTGTGTAATTAGAATTCCTAATTGAGACACTACACCTGCACTGAATGCTATATTCTCATTTATGTATGATCATTTGGAACAGCCAGACTGACTAACACATGTATGATAGTGTGGATTTTATATATGTATATGAACAAAACCTTTTATAAATGTGGAGGGTTGTGTTTCAAACTTTTTGGCACATTTAAGGGCCAGAAAATTATTTTTAATAGTAGCATCATCATTATTATAAATATACAACATAAAGTTAAGCCTTTATTCATTTAGCCTCCTGCGTTTTAGAAAGCTAGACAGATACAACAACTCCAATAGGGTTTTCTCCACAACACGTTAAATGTTAGATATTATACTGTCTACTTTCACTGACTATTGAAGGTTCTATGTGCTTGTCTTCCTCTCTATTTTGGGGACCTTTGTGATGTGACAGTCTGCAGACCTCTATTAATGACACCTTATGTTCCACCAGAACCTTGCAGAGCATAGTAATGCCAACCTTAATAGAAACAATCTATTTTCCACCCATCTTCAGCATCATGTTTGATGATTTGCCAGTATCGCATCACTCAAAGGTTTGGTATTTATAGAAATCATTAATATTTCATTATGTTTTCTTCTATTGCAGAAGTTTATTTTCTCGCAAAGCGAAAGAACAGCAGGCAGAGAGTGGGTCCCAGAGTGCTCCAGGATGGAAGCTGTTTGGAAGAGTTCCACTCAAACAAGCCCCACAGAAAGACCCCAACAAGATCAGCGAGGAATACCAGGCAAAATGTAAGGCCCAACAGCAGCTACACGAGCAACAGCAACAGCATCAGCAACAGCAGCAGCAACAACAGTATCTGCCTGTGAGGGGAAAGAAAACCGACTTAGAAGTTTCCTCGACCACGGCACTCATTCTGGAACAACGACCCGTGTATGTTCTCTATAACTCTGGACTTTCTTATTATAAACTAGTTTAATATATGTATTGATATTCAGAATAATCATGATAAATCTGTATTGGATTTGCTCAATTTAAACTGTTGTTTTTTTGTTTTTTTTTTGGTTTTTTTACAGATTTACTGACTGTATTTGTCTGTTAGACATTAGTGAAAAAACTTTGTTTTTGGTTGGCAGCTGTGGTTGGAAATAATTTTGCCATGGTTTAAATTTGCAATCCCCAAACTATTTAATACTTGCCCAATATGATCAGATTTACTTGGAATTTTTGCAATTAAATTGAATGGAAATGACAGATTATGTGATGTCAGTTCTTCAGATATTAAATATGCATGAAAAAGACATTTTTGAAACTGACTAATGCACAGTGTTTTGATCTTAAGTTACTTTAGAGACTTTATGATCCCAATCCGAACACTGGGTTCTTTATTTATGTTGATAACTGATTATGAATTTGAATTGGATGAAATTATGACTATTTTAATTGCCAAATGTGTCTTGATATATCACACAGTTTTCTACATATTACATTGTCAATGGGCCAAAATCAATTCTCACTGCTTGTGTTTCATCATTTATGATCCACCAAATATGTCTTTTGCCATTTACAATGTATGCTGGGATAGGTTTGTAGACATGACAGCTGATAAGACGACTACCATTCTGTATGCAGGGAAAGGAATTCAATAATATTTTGGCAAGAAATGCACATGTATACAAATCCCAATTCTGAAGCAGCAAGAATTGACCATTCCATTTTATTGAGCAAATTATTCAAGGAATATGCAAGCATAACAGTTGGAACAGGTGGAAGAAAGCAGTTCATTTTTTCTTCAACTATATGAGCTGGTAATTTGAGATGTTGGTCTCCACTTACACATGCATTGTATATTAATATATCTATTGTTGATTAGCACTGTTGTATCTCCAGTGTTGCTACAATAAAAGTATCTTATTCCAGGATTCCACCTGATGTAAAGGGTTTCTATAATGAGTGCAATACAATCATCATATTGAATCATGCACATTTGCCAAGAGAAACTCTCCACATAAAATTTCTAATATAAACTTGATTTAAGGTAATTTAAGATATAATAACTTAGCTTTTGATGGCACAGTATATTTTGAGCAGATCAACTGGAAATGTATAAAGTGCTCAGTTTCGTCATATTCATATTATAGAATAATAATATTAATAGGAAATGAATGGCATCTTTGTGGGTGGTACCTTATATACAGCAGAGTTGTCTCTGTTTCAAGAGTTAAGATCTAGATTTGGTGGTTCTAGATAGTCCTGATTTGCCCTGCACATTTAACCACATCCATTATATTAATGGCTGTGACATGGTATTAACGTTATATATTTACTGTCATGACAGATTTTCTTGTGGTGTGTGGAATTTAGCATTTTTACATAGATAGTAATGTATATCGAAAGTGGTCAGTATAATAACTTAACTTTTGTTTTGGATCATTCCAGGGGCCTACCATCTAAGGACCCAGAGGAGGAAGAGAGACATAGACAAGAATATGAGGCAATGGTGCTGGCCGCAAAGAAAAGAGGTTCGTATTAATCACACAATGCTCTTATTAAGGAAATGGAAATCAGAAATGTGGTTGTTCTCAATATAAACTGTGAACGTGTAGGAAGTTCAAAATAAAACTTTTTTGACTGCAATTTTTTTGCTATTGGTGGATAGATTTTTGGGCTACATTGGCGGCATTAAATCAGTTTGGGGCACAGATCACAGAGCAAGACTTCAAGATAGAGAATAAATGATACAAAATCACCCATTTGTAATCAGGTCTGCTGAAGTGACTCAAAAGTTTATATCAAAATCTCCATGCATTTTACACTGACATTTAAGATGGGTTTGAATGATTGCTATGAAAACCCCAGTAGAGTAATGGTAACATCCTTTGGGAGATAAAACAAAGTGGGAGTGTCTGCAGAGACTGGCCAGCATCTTAGCAACAGGGACTATCAAACTTACTCAGATGAAAGGTCATAGCCCCCTGTAACCCTGGAAAGTGGCCAAGGGGGTGGATCCGGATAGTGTGCCCCGGTACAGGTTACTGCACTGCTGGATCACACGAACACAAATATTATTGGCTTCTGTAGAACCAGATCAAATTCCCTAAATCTGTCAATAGAGGGGGTCAAAGTTGCCAAAGTCAGTCAGATACAGTTTCCCTCATTTTCTGGTGTAAACAGTGTATGATATTCAGCATGAAACATGATAGCACTATATCAGCTTCAGATATGGTCATTGTTTGATTGTTTAAAAAAAATCAAATGATAATAATATCAAATGCAACAGTTTGTATTACAAGGAGGCATTTATTATGTTTTAACCATGCAATTTTCATTGTATTGTTTGAATGAAATTTGAAGAGCATGTAAAAGTTGATAGAGACCAACAAACAAATTTCATAATATTCAAACAATGGTCCACTTGTATATTGAAATGAATATTTTTTCCAGTCCCTGGGGAATTCAAAATTTCCATTTTGGTCTGGTTCAATATTTTGGTTTCTAGATCTTGACTGTTTGTAGGGCACAGGCAAACACTCCTTGCTACCGTTAGGCCTGTTTGTGAATTAGATACTTGGGATTCATGTACAATTGGCTTAGACCAGTTGTTCTTGTGTGATTATTAATTCATTTGAAGTGCAGAGATTAGGTTTGATGTGGACATATACTGATAGTGTATCTATTGGTAGCCCTGCCAATGCCAGAGATAGATATTGTCAATCAGCTTAGTGATGTACAACACATCAAAGTCACAAATCTTGATATTGCTAATCTACTAGAAACCAAACCAGGATTGACCAACATCCAGCACGAGGCCATATCCATGAATCTTTTTATGTGAACAACAGCAATATAGTTTAAAAGTATCGATCACAATGACCAATCACAATAACCGGCAAGTGTATGAAACCTGCAGCTGACACTTAGACACTTTTTACTGGGTCTAGTATCATGCAAGCTTTGCCTTACTATATGCAGTTGAGCTGAATGTTGAGTTTCACACCTCATCTTGTATTCCGAATGCCTTCATACACTTATACAATATTTGTTTCTTGGCACCAGTGATGTCACTGTAAAGTAATGTCAGGAATGGTCATGTGACCGAATGCCATAATATCACTCATCATAAAACTCATTGCAGGTTGGCTGAGTGTGTGACCCATATCAATTTCATGGTAAAGCTATTAATAGTGAACATGTTTCAGTTTCACTCTTCAGACATCCAAAGTAGATGATATACCTGTACTCAGTTTTGATGTCAAAATGCTCGAAATGCAGTGAAAAATGCTCGAAATATTAGATTAGATTGGTACAGATTAGTTTGGAATAGATTAGAATAGATTGGTACATATTAGAATAGAATAGATTATATTAGATTAAATGAGAATAGAAAAAGATGATTTTTCTCATATCTTCACAAAAATGGCACAAATAACAATGGTTTAAATGGTTCAAATGGTTCTGAAATCAAATGAGGATTCCCAAGAAACAATCAGAGAAATCTTGAAGTAATGCATCTATAATCAATGGGTTTTCATTAAAACCAAGCTGACAATTTCAAGATTTAAACTTGAGCATGTTTTATAAAAATGCATTTTTTTCAGTTTATGTCAGCTCTTGATGGTATAATATGGATTGCCAATTTCATGACGGGCAAACATGATATTTAGGTTTTGCTAAGAAACCAGTAGTATTCAGTAGGATGATATATATCTGTTAACTGAAGAGGATACTCAAAAATCAATGAAAACAGATAATTTCACTGACTGAAATTTTGATGTGTACTCTTCCTTCTTGTCTTATATGTAATGGAGTTGTCTTTGAAAATGTTTTATTTAATTATAATGAAGTCATATTTGAAAATGTTTTATTTATTAAGTCTTTGGATAAGCAGACACATCAATCACCTACAATTAATATCCAGGGTAAGGAGAGTGCTGTTGGTATTATTTCTTGATGGTTATATGAACCTAATACACACCAAACAAAGACAATATACAGCACTGTACATTCAAAATGCAGGGGATGATAGGTATATTCATATAACTGATATATGCTTGGCACTCAACATTTTATTAGTGCAGTGAATATAAGAATTTATTATCAAAATAAATAATGAATAAAGTGATAAAAACATTGATATGTGTCTCAGCAATCTCATATAAATATAAGATGTAGCTGAACTAGAGAATGACAATGTTGAGGATATGTCAATATTCTAGGCCAGATCTGCAGATCAATATTTAGAGACTTTGTGAGTGGACATTGGTGAACCTTACATGCCACATTGTGCCGCCCAGCACTAGCAGATAATAGGGGAGAAACTGACAATCTTGCGCTACGGCAAATATTATTGATGGGGCAAAGTCATCATTCTCCTCAGTGTAAAGACTGTTTATCCAAATCCATGCGGTATCAACACACCTAGAATATGTCTTCTTAAAATGTCATGTGCCAAGGTATTTTTTAGCAGTTATAAATGTATAAGAATGAGTTCCTTGACCTTACTTGTGAAAGTGATCTTGATTTGATTTTGAAAATAACAGTGGTATTCCAGTGATATGGCCAGTTGAAAATCATGATCACTTGACATCTTGATCAATGCTCTTGGCAGTTTGATAAACTGGTAAATTGTTATTTATTTTTGCATCAAGCTGAAGCATATGCCATATCATTGTTTCTTATAGTTGCACATTTAGATAAACATTTTATATGTTACTGTTGTTGATTTATGGAACCATTGATGCCTTTCCCAATAAACTGTCCGTTGTCCCTGACATGATACATTTAGCTGGATAATTAGATTAAGAGATCATGGGGTCTACTCATGAGCTGCTGGGTGGAGTCATGGTCACTCGAACTTGCTTCATATAATGCTAACTGATTTTCTTCAAAGAAAACTTTACATTTCACCCATAGCAAATAAAACAACACTTTCACTCATAGCATGAAAGTGTTCAGAGAAGTCTAAATAAATGTAATCATATGAATTAGCTTTAATTCGGCCAACAGCCCATTTATATTCATGCTCTTCAATTATCAGATAAATTTCAGAAGTTCTCCAAATCATTCCATCTCTTAAGAGTCAACATTTGTGAAGATTTCCAGTGTGATAGAATCACTGTATGAATACTCTAGAATTGTTTCTCAGCAAGGTAGTCAGCACAAAAATAATTATGCTGTTTAACTATCTTAAAGATATTTATTACTCCAAAACTGACCTTTACCTAAAATATTACTGCGTTTGGATTGGCAAATTATATATGTGTACAAAAATGTGTAAAAAAAGATATATTGCCTTGGATTTGATATATATGTTATTTTCATAAATTATATGTGATAGTGCAAAAAATAGTTGCTTGTTGACTATTAGTATTGTCAAAACAAGTCACAGCCATTTTTGGGCTCTAACATACATGGCACTATGTTTGTATTTTCTTGAGTGTTTACATTGATGGTGCCCTGAATATGTTAGAGAGAATATCATAAAGCCTCTTGTTTAGCGATCCAAGAAGCTCTTAGGTTCTTGGAAATATGTGGACTTTTATTGTATAACTAGATACGTTTTATGCAAACAGCTTTTATACACAGATCTTGCCTTGAATGATGTGTGAAGACCTAACTGTATTTTTAAGAAACAATACAGGTTATTTGCTCAAATCAATTTCATATATAAATCATATAAAGTTATATTTCATTTTGGAATATGTGTATTTATGAGTATTTATATCCTAATTATAAAAATGTGATTATTTTACACACATCTGATTTACTGACCAATCATGGGAGCAGAAACAATGGTATGGTCAAAGAGCAATTTTAAAAAACTAATCAGAGACGAGCTAATAAAGGGATACAAGAATTGTCCATAATAACCATCACTTAAGATTACAAGATCTGTCTACATTTCAACCTTGTAAAACTTCAGAGATAGTGGGAATGTTGATTTAATTCTTGATTGTAACACTATCAACATTCATTTAAAGTGACTGGCCATCCATGTACAACCAAATAAATGCTGATAATTATGTTTCCCTAGATAGACCAACTACAGAAAATATAAATATTGATCTACTGTAATATAGAACTGCACATGCTTCTGCCAAAGATTTTTGTTCAAGATCATTATTTATAACACAGTTCTGTCTTTTTGGTCGGCCTTTGCGAAGGCCGGCCACTTGGGGTGAGATTGGTTCTCAACTTGGCTCTGTCAGACGGTCTCATTTGCTTAAGTCTCATTCACTTCCCAGTGTAAGAATTGTCTCGGACCTCCACACTCTCTGGTCTGGAATCATGTAATATGCTCCCCCCACACAGCATGCACAAACTTATGATGTAAGGAGCTCACTCGCTTGATTGTCACCATGATAATCATCAGGATACTGTAATTTTATGATATTAGCTTTGAAATAATACACCTCCATTTTTCTTAAACAATTTAAGTTATACTTTTTGTGGAACATTCTTCCTTCTAACACGTAGCATAGAAATCTCGTGATCATCTGACCCAGAGAGGGACACCCTGACACTTGATACCATCCACTCACTCTCCATGCCACAGTGTCCATGCACTGGACTAAAGCTCTCTTGAACCTTTCAGTATCATCATGGACTAAATGGCATCATGCACCACATCTTAAAATACACCAAGAGGTGACAAGTTGTAAAAAGTACCCCACAGAGAACAGAGAGAGGTGATGACCACATCACAGGAATGATTTGAGAGAATTTTGTGTCCAAGCTTGATTGCCACCTTTGATCGGATTACCCCTGCCTCCCAAACTCTGACCTAGAAAAAGTTATGGAGTGCAGCTAATCATGTTTAGTCCTCAAGAAAATAACAATATTACAAAATGGCATTTTACACTCATTGTTGTATTTCAGTGGGGAAGTATATTGTGTGCTGATCATTCTGGTAACTGATTCATTTCCATTCACCACACAGAAGTGATTTATTCAAAACAATTCAAATGTCAACAATTCAATCAATTGTCTTGAGAACCCTATTTAAACCAAAATAACTTATTCTCTAAATCATGAACATATTGTACAGGATACATATAATTACATATATTTACACAATATCATGATCTAATCTTTTCTTATTCGTAAAGGATTAGAATCACAATATTTTGGAAATTGTGACCTATAGGGCATCTAAGTAGGTCATTGTGACCTAGTTACAATTTTTTCTAAAAATTATGAACAAAGATATTGTGTAAGATAAATGTAGGGAGAATACATATTATTTTGCAAAATATCACATATAGTCGATTTTGAAAATCGGCTCCTGTGACCTGGAAAATTGCCTAAGGTCACCCAATATTAAACTTATTCAAGCCCCTCATGTTATATCAATATTGCTGTATTTTGTAAGAAAATAGAGCATTCATAAGTGAATTGCTCCTGTGCTGGCCATGACCTTGACCCAAAATCACAAAAAGTTCAACCCCAAAAATTTCCCAGGCCTACATATTATCATAATATAGTATCTAGTCCTCATGTCCAAGCATAAAGGAATGATGAAGAAAACAAAGTGTGGCGGTGGATGCGGCGGCGGACGCGGCAGCGGGTGGCGGATGCGGCGGCGGGCGGCGGATGCGGTGGCGGGCGGCGGCGGCTTGTGCTGACTTAATTAATAATTCAACAATGTTTTCTTATACTTGTACAGCAGTTTTAAAAGCGGATAAAAAGTGCCGACCATTCCATTTTAATGGACGTCTTGTCTTGCAATGATTGAAGAGAAATATTATTTGTAAACAGAAATGTTGGAGACTCCATTGCTTAGTAGTGTATTTCTGTGCTCTTTCCACAGAGAATAAATGTGAGAAAATTGCACAATCCCAAATTTGAATCTTTTATAGTTGTTGAACATATCTAAAGGATAAATAATAAGAAGTATAGTAACTAAGGTATTCATTTACCAGGGGCCATTTTCACCGATAAGATTGCAGGAAACATGCCGAATTTTCAAATATCACACATTCAAAATGACCTCCGTTATTAGGTAAGGAACACTGAGAGAATTACCCCCATTGTTTTCACAGAGTGAGGATATTTCCCCCATTGTTTGTCCAACTAAAAATAATGCCTAATACCGTTGTTATAATGTTGTTGGGCCCTGTGTTAGCACTGTACTTTATGAATCATGTTCCTGGCATGGTATTGCTGCTCACTTACTTGTTATTGTATGATTAAGAGGCCAAAAATTGCCAGAACATATGATGAGTGCTGAGTGTGTTTGAGATGAGATCTTAAGTGGGCATGAAGCAGGCAGTATGCAGGATGCTGGGGCACACACCTTCTATCATATATCTGGGCCTTGTCTCATATTCACAAGCAGCATCCATAGTAACGTGCCTCCCAATTAAATCACAAGATAATGCATAAATTGGATAATTTCTATTTCAAGTCTCCCTTCAATAAAGCTTGTGATAGTGAGAAACTGAGCTGAGCTAATTGGGCTGTCACATTAGATGAAGTGTAACTCAGGAATGTGATATGTTAATTAGATGAAATGGCAAAGTTTAAGACACAAAAGTTTGGAGGCATGATTGATGAAGGACAAATATGTTGTGCCAGTTGCCTAGTGTCTACAAAGGTACTCTTAGCATTGAGATTCCCAGGCAACATGACAGCTGCATGCACTTGTTGTAGCAAGATTTATTGAGAAAAAACAACTGCTATTGATTTTCAGACGAAAACAATTGTTTCAGATGGAATTGGTGCTCAATTTCACAGTTAAATATTCCAAAATCAATATTGTGATACAAAATTTAGAATGAATGAGCATTTAGTAATCAGTTGTGTTGAAAATTTGTCATTGGAATTTCATTCGGAATAGACTGATTGTTTGCAAACAAGAATAATACAGAAGGAATTTTAGGCAGAGGAATATGAGAACTTCATTATGTGTGGGTGTAATGAAACCTTATTCTAATTCAGAAATAAATATGTTGGTACACAAAAGGGATTACAGCTCGGATCAAATTTAGGTGATATTGCATTTAAAATAGGACAGATAAGATGTTGTTTGTAGAATTTATGTCTTCGTAAATGTCCCATTCCTATCATTGGCCTTGCCTCAATCTCTGATATGTTAAAAGCTTTTTCCAATTGTGATAATAGAAAACCCCTTAAAGCAAGAAAACTTTACAGTCTAAGATCCGGAACTAGCTACTCTCACAAAGAGAATGTCATGTACAGCTTTCTATGTGTGGTTTGGATTGATATGTGTTTATCAGTCACATGATTCCAGAGGCTTCATATTATATCATTTCCCATTTCCCATTAATGGGGCTTCACAATAAGTGACGGTTGCTGTTATCCCTGCCTTTGATGTGTGCCATTGTGCCCCAGCCACTGCCAGATAATGAGGCAGTGTTGTGGTATCATCCTAACTCTCAGCCTCCCAATCTGTATGCATGGCAACCAGTAAATGTTGATGCCATTGTGATTTATTCCACCATGGCTTTAACAGAACAAATCTGGTACAGGTGTAATGTAACAGTATCATCCATATAAGTGTGTTGCCTAATATGTGGTTATATTAGTTTATTTTTATTGTGTATATGAGATGTATAATGGAAGTTTGGTTATTCTGCTTAATGAATAGTCCTTGAGACTAGGATAAGTTTAATGAGGTAATGGAGCCATATTGTCTTGAGAAGTTAGTCTGGTGCCTGGTAACCACACCTGCTTTTTAATTCTCGTGCTGCATCCATGAGCCAAACGTAATAGGTCTCAGCATTAAATAGAGATCAATGCTGCAAATAAACTAAAACATTCAAATTATCCAGTCACTAATTATCAGGCATGTGAATTTATTTGTCACACTCGTTATTGTACAAAAATGTAGATTTTTATCAGAAATGTTATCCCTTTGTGTAAGTGTTTATGAAACCTGTGTTGAAAGTGTATTTTAAAATTGTCTAATTTATAAGAGTTAGACACATGTTAGATCTACCAGCCAAGAAAAAAAGCACCGGTAGTAGAAAGTGGTAGAAAGCAGAGCATGCAACATTATGTAGAAATACAATATGTGGAGTAAAATATTGCCATGCTACCATCAGATTGACCTTTGTTATTGGCAGGTTTGTCCTGACAATGTGGCTAATGGTGATGTATGGGTAGGGACAGGACAGTATACACAAGCCTGCCAGAGATGGCCGACAAAGCCCACTCCAGATTACCCATTGCCTCCAAATAATACCCCCATCTCTCAAAGTGAACGCAAGTCTCTACTACACAGGCCAAACACCACTGTGGCTGTGTGGAGGCATGCAAAGTTTGAAAAAAAAAGATATATGTATATACAGGGCATTATTATGGTGGGTGTCAGATTTGGTAGAGGGAGCAGACAATGAGTTGGCAGTGAGTGATGGCAGTGAGTGGTGGCAGTGAGTGGTGGCAGTGAGTGATGGCAGTGAGTGATGGCGGTGAGTGATGGCGGTGAGTGATGGCGGTGAGTGATGGCGGTGAGTGATGCCAGTGAGTGATGGCGGTGAGTGATGGCGGTGAGTGATGCCAGTGAGTGATGGCGGTGAGTGATGGCAGTGAGTGATGGCGGTGAGTGATGCCAGTGAGTGATGCCAGTGAGTGATGCCAGGTTGTGGGATGGGCTGCCAGTAAGTGTGGCAGGCAATTGACCAGAGCTGCTACAGATTGCCTGTTGTGTGGATAATAAGCTAGATTGAGGCTGCCGTCTATCTGCCGTGGGAAGAGAATACGTGCCACATGACAATCTCCACACTGTCTTGTGTTACTGCAGTCATTTCACTGTGGCCATTTTGTTATTACGCCCACAATGTCGTGATCTCTAAACGGTCGTTTATGGTCAATTTTATGAGTGAAATCTGTCACGCATCTTTGTCAAATTAATGTTTATTATGTGGAGGAATGTTGGCATTCAGGTAAAAATCAGTTCATTGCACATTATATGTATATACATTCCCATCACCAAATAGAAAAGGTTAGAAGGAAATTCCTGAGGTAAAAAGTAGTCTAAAATCAGAAAAGAGAGTAGCAGTTATATGTACATGATAAGTGAAACCAAGACGCATGAGGAAGTTATAGCGTAGATTTAATCCTGAGGCAATACAGTATGCGGGCACACTCCACCTGTCCTTGTACTCTGCATAATATGCCTGGGGAACACAGTCTGAACACAACCACAGCTTTAACACCGTTATATGTGGCCCAAACATCTCTGTAACATTCTAATAGATTCACTTTGATATTGACAAACTATCCCGTGGGCTGTCACATACTTTAAGATGTTCACAGATGTATATAAGCTTTCAATGGCTGCTTTTCCTATCTCACGGGATATTATTCTCCATCCACTCCTTTCTCCAGATTTGTATCACCATTTTCCTGAACTTGTTAGGTTCATTCTATAAGGTTTCACAAGGGATTTTTTCACCAGCTCCTCAAATATAAACTTTTGAGCTTGATGAAAGCAGCTGTCTTGACAAGAATACCGTGGAGGTCTTACAGTCATGGGGATAGCTTTAAGGGCTATATGCTTGATCAGAGTACAGAGTAGATTGAGCCAGAAGCACACAGAAAACAGGCAAGAGACTTCGTGTAGTCAGGCTAGCTGATTGCTCATCACGTGCACTGGAATTGTTCAGGTTATATACATAACACCATTCCACTTACATTGTCAGCATTTTCAATTTATCAGACTTTATTTTATAGACTAAAGTTCTTTATTCTGTGGCGTGAGCCTGTTTATACCAATCCCATTTTGTCCACATTATATTCAAATCAAAAAGGTCAAACTAAATTCAGCTCCAATTTCAAGATACAAGGTTCATACAAATTTGATTATGTTTTGATTATGTTTTTTTAAAGGTCAATGAATATGAACAAGCATTGTCTGCAAATTTTACACTTAGAACACAAAGGTTTATTGCCTTTTGACGCGAGTGACTTGCTTCAGATAACAATCTTTCTGTTGCCAGTTTGAGCCTATCATTTTATATCTGTTCTGTTGCCAGTTTGAGCCTATCATTTTATATCTGTTCTGTTGCCAGTTTGAGCCTATCATTTTATATCTGTTCTGTTGCCAGTTAAAGCTATTAGTGTTTTGGTGAAGATATTGAGGAGATATTTCATTGCCAGTGTCAGAATTGACAATATGATGTATCTGGCATTGGGAGTCTGACCTCGAGGACTACTTGGATGCTAGTCTGAGTGGCTGGCAGCTACAGACTGCCTTCTCATCTTTCTGACCTTACATTAAAGCTCTTTTGTTTCCATTATTGCCTATTTGTGCTGCGATATTGTGCATCAGGATTGGGGCAGCAGTCACTCAGGGATGGTACTATATCAGAATCAAAGCTTGCAGATATTTCTTGTGATTTGCATGGCCTAGCAATGGTATACATAATGGTTTCAGCATCCTGTGGCATTAAGAGGTGCTCTGTATTATATAGCGTCTGCTCAGAATTTACATGAGGTGTCAACACTAAACCTCTTGATATCTGAATATGTCTGGCTGCTGACTTGGAATATCCACACCTCTTACTCCTAACTCTCTGCTATAGTAACTAGCCATCACATTCATTATTTATCATCACACCCTTTACACCCATATTGTACACAGGTGATTTTAGTCTCCATATCATTGTAACTGGGGTTAGAATTATCAATGTTGGGAAGAAAGTAATTTTCAGCTTTTACCATAATTTCCCGTTTGAAAAACAGTTGGTGGTGTTTGAATTATTGATACTGCTCATCTAATGGCAAAGTTAACAGGGATACGCAGCAGAGGTTGGTGTTGAAATATGTGACTGCATGTTTGCCTGCAGGACGAGGTGATCTTGGGTAACAAGGAGTTAGGACTCAGAGCAAATGGAATTTGTGGCCTGGATATTTTGTGTGGAAATATATTAGAGAGTGAAGCATGGTCAACTTGTGTGTAGTCCCTCTTCATTTCTGTCAGAAGTGAATGATTTGTTTCCATTTGTTCTAACTAAATCTTAGAATTTCCATGGCCAAAATGTCATACCCAGAGCTAGCACAGAAATACTAGGCTTGCATGCAGATATCTTGTGGCTCATTTTATGGGTAGATTATTTATTTATTTTTTAAAAATTTTGCCCTGGAAAAATGATTGGAAAATGTGCTTGCAGTCTGATATGCTTGGTAATCTGTTAAAACAATTAGTAGGCATAGATTCATATTGAGAGAGATAAAGTTTGGGGCAAAATTTAGTCTTTTGTAATTGCATTCAGTAATGAATTATGATCTATCAAATATTAATGAATGAATATGAAAGGTTCTGGCAGTGTTATCCATAATCTAAGATGCAAAATGACAAGAGAGTGAGAGCTTGATTACGTAATTATACAACAGCCTCATGGTAAAAGGGATCATGTGATCTGTGATATTCACGAGGCATCCATTTCAACCAAAACATGCAACATATACATTAAAGTCTATTATCATGGTGTTAGAGGCCTGATATTTAATGAATAATGATTCATGTGTCCATACTGAATTATGATGATTATATTGTGTAAATATTTTAGTGCAATGCTTCCACTGATAAACACCAGGTACAATACATATTTTTGTTGAAGAAAGATGATTCACTAGAAAACATTGAGTTTCTTTTTCATATTGTTGACATTTTGATATTCATTTTCACTCCCACTCTATGTGTTATTGCAGAGATGCGTGAGGCAAAGTTGAGAAAGAAGCAGCTGGCAGCCCAGTTGAAGCAGGAGGAAATCCTGACTGCAGCCCTCAAGGTCTGGAACACTGAGATACTCCCCAACTGGGAAACCACGTAAGCATCATTTTTATAAGTTAGAAAATTGACAAATGCTTCTGGCTAAGCTGATAAGCATTTGAGTGTTACTGTCAATAGGATTGATGAGCTGCTGGTATCACAGGAACACACGCACACACACCCGTCATCTTTTTTGTCGACAACATTTTCTTTCTGTGATAATGATTGATAGGAGACACATTTTGAGGTCCTGGGGCATGAATATCATCTGTTCTCTCTGCATGTGTGGCTAACCAAGCACAAAGTCTTGTCTGATCAGAGTTGATAGAATGGATTCTGCTGGTCTGAATGGAATATTTCCTCCCTCCACAAAACTCACTCTCTAGTGTCATGTTCTAACCACACCACGACATTGAAAAAAGTGTCACTAAAGTTTAAAATTTCATGCATATTAAAATGTAATTTAATTTACATTCAAACACAAAGTATCAGTGTGTCATCCTTTATTTTCAAATTTATTGCAGTAAAAACTCCAAGCGTGCTCGCGAGTTGTGGTGGAGTGGAATTCCACCCAGCGTGAGAGGCAAGGTGTGGCAGCTAGCAATAGGCAACGAACTCAATCTTACGCCAGGTAACCACTATTATGTCCACTCATCAACATATGTTATGAGAGGCAAAACTAAATTTTCTGAGCTAAAAAACAGTTTAATAAAAAATTTTGGTTGTTGTAACCAAATTTTCAAATAAAATGTCTTGATTTATAGGAAATTTTATTCTTTATCATATAACACCAATTAATTATTTTTTCAGAGCTGTATGAGATTTGCTTAAACAGGGCAAAAGACCGCCTAAAATTAATCAACGAAACTGGAGACTCAGACAGTTTATGTGAACAAGGTAAGAATATGACCTTCAAAAAATTATGAAGCTCAATTTGTGCTCCATAATGATACTCAGGTCAGTATTTTTTAAATATATTATTTTGTCAATTATATTAAATATTGCTGGGTATATTAAGAGATATTTTTAATACAATCTTTGCATTTTCAGAGCCTGCTTCTTGCAAGGAGTCCAGTGTAGAGGTTATCAAACTTGATGTGTCCCGCACCTTCCCACAGCTATGTATATTTCAAAAGGTGTGTATTTTATGCAATTATACAACTGGAAAGTTATTATCCATGGAAGAAGGACAGTAGAAATAAGACAGTATCACAAGGAGAAAGGGGCAATAATACAAACAAGGGCATAGAGAGGGAGGTCTGATACAAAAAGGCAGGTATACAACGAAGGGATATGATATAAAGATGGAGGTCTGATAATAAAAGGGCAGATATACAACGAAGGAATATGATACAATGAGGGCTATTGATACAAAGAATGACAATTATAAAAGGGGGGACTGACAAAAACTCAAAAACACAAAAAAGGGCAGTCACACAAAAAGGGACAGTCACACAAAAAGGGGCAGTCACACAAGGAGGGGTAGTCACACAAGGAGGGGCAGTCACACAAGGAGGGGCAGTCACACAAGGAGGGGCAGTCACACAAAGAGGGGCAGTCACACAAGGAGGGGCAGTCACACAAAGAGGGGCAGTCACACAAGGAGGGGCAGTCACACAAAGAGGGGCAGTCACACAAGGAGGATTGGCATAAATAAAAGGCTGATTGTAAAATAGGACCAGCAGCGTTACAATTGACTGTTAGTTTTCAATATCATTATTCTCAGATATTTGTGAGATATTCAGAGTGGAGTTTGATGTTGTATTGCAGGGAGGTCCATACCATGAGCTCCTGCAGGGACTACTGGGTGCTTACGCCTGCTACAGACCAGATGTGGGCTATGTAAGTATATTGCATCACACAATGATTATAACCACAATTCAACAGGTCTTAACCAATGCTCTAATTAGGTTATAGCAGTCTTAAATAGTACTAGGTATTAATGATCATGTGGTAGAAGTCATATCTGTCATAAATATGTTGATTGTGCACCTGATTTTAACAAAATGATATAATTTTGAATAGATAATTAACCCATTCAATGGCAGGGTGGCCACGCACCTGGAAAAGTCAGGGAAAATCTTTTTTTTTTTCAAGGTCAGGGAAATGTCAGGGAATTTTAAAAAATGTCAGGGAAATTTCTGATTGACAGAAATGTCAGGGAAAAGTCAGGGAGTTTTGTTCATTTTCATAATCATTGAGTACTTTAAGATCATTGATGGGTTTAAAACAAACATTCACGATTAACAATTACTGAGGGAACAAAATGAGCTCCTTTGGCTTTAAAACTATAATAGCAAGAATTAAAGTTTCCTAGTTTAAGCTCAAATATCCATGATGTTGTTACATGTCATACTTATTTTTTATTTTAGTTCTAGTTAAATCATTCCCATATTGTGGCCTCCCAGGCCTTACATATATAAATATAAATTTATATATATTTCTATGTGCAGTGAAATTTATGGTTCTAAATTTTGTGTTCAACAGGACAGAACCTCTGAACTTGCATAGATTGCAGGATTGAGTCATTTAGCATGATGAATATAAACATCCCCTGAATTTGGCATTCAGCGGGAACATACCTTTAAATTTAGTTGATGTGTGCATGGGAGGCCCCAATATTCATTCAATGTACCATATATATACTCCTGTACAAGATGACTTGTGTATAAGTTGAATGGTAATTATGCATCCCAAATACCTAGATGCATGTTAAACACATTTATAAGATGAATTATTATTTTGGGGTCACATCACCAAATTGATTTTCAATCTCAAGCATGTGAACTGGATTGCAGAAATGGCGTGAAGAAAACTTTTTTCTTCCAATTCGGACAGATTTATTAATGGATTGACATTAAGCTTGTTAACTTCCCGGTAAGACCACAGACAAAGAAATAAGTCACCTAGATAATGAAACCAAGATTATTTAGAAAGTTGTGTGTTGTTGTCAAAGTAAACATGTGTTGAAATGTATGTGATTAAAAAAAAAGAAAATTGTTGAATAATCTGCATTATCCACTAAAATGATATTAACTTGGATCACATGGCCATATGTATTTGTGTATCCTGTTTCCAAAGTAGTATCCTGTAGTAAGTGTGTTGCTTTGAAAGTAATATTTAGTGTTATACCCTCAGGATGTATATGAGACCGAGTATCTGTATTGATGATATTTAGTTTCTCTAATCAGTCATGATGAACTGGCTGATGTGTTGAACACAAATTATACGAAAACAAAAGTAATTCATTTTAAGAGTTTAAAGATACATATTGTACCTTTTAAATCTAACATCCATAATCACAGGCTTATTAAAAATATACATTTATGCATGAAACAATCATCCAGGTAAAGGGTGGAATGGGCGGCTGTAGGGGAGGATGGAGGCCGCAATACCTGGAATTATTTCTTGAGTCAGGGAAATGTCAGGGAATTTTTTTCTCATCAAAGTGTGGCCACCCTGAATGGGTTAATTGTATGCTTTTAGTCCAGAAATTAACCACACGTAGCATGTTGCTAATTGACTTGTTTGTGATGTTCCAGGTACAAGGGATGTCGTTTATAGCAGCTGTACTGCTACTCAATATGGATGTCAATGAAGCGTTTATCTGTTTCGCCAATCTCTTGAACCGCCCATGCCAAGTAGCATTCTTCAGGGTCGATGAGAACTTGGTGAGTCACTTATCGATAAATTTAGCATGTTTCACAAATTCCTTATGACCTAATTATTTAGGACTTCATAAAAATAGACTAGAATTATCATCACAGAACCATATAAAATGGTGATTTCTGTCAAAATAAGTTTTTAAAGGTTTTGGAATTCACCGTTTCATCTTTCAGATGAAATATTATTTTTTGACGTATGAGGAATTCTTCAATGAGAATCTGTCCAGGTTGTACAGTCACTTCAATAAGCAGGGTCTCACCCCAGACCTTTACATCATTGACTGGTAGGTCAGAGATCTTCTACATTTGTTTTGGAGTTATTCACTTCTTGATAGGCCAATAAAGTGAATGTTATTAATTCTTTTTTGCAGTTTAGATATTAAACTCCCCAGTATGATATGCAAATTTCATTTTTGTTTACTACTAATTTCGAACATAAGTGCCAGAAAATTATTTTTAATGATGTTCATTTTTCAGTACGAAAATGGGATAGCATTGGTAGAATGTTTTAATAAATGATAAGATTTTTTTGCAGGATGTTCACATTATACTCCAAGTCATTACCACTAGATGTTGCTAGTCGAGTGTGGGATGTATTCTGCCGAGATGGTGAAGAATTCTTGTTCAGGACAGCACTAGGTAGGCATATCTCAAATTGAGAGTTTTTATGATCATTTAGGTAAAATTACTTAGAAACTTAATTTGTTGTCCTGATCTGAGTGGATGAAATGATAAAATTTATTAAATTAAAAAGAACTTTTTGACTATTATTTTAGGAATTCTGAGGATGTATGAGGAAGTTTTACTAAACATGGACTTCATCCACCTGGCTCAGTTCCTCACCAAGCTCCCGGACAATATATCTGTGGACCTCCTCTTCTCCTGTATAGACAAGATATACATGATGGTAGACAATAAAAGATTTAACCAAGTCCTCGCTGGCCATCGGGACCAGTCACAAGATACATGATGATGATTCCTAAATCAGAGATTCTATTTTGGAAATGGTCATGGATATTATGCTCGCCAGTATCCAATATGCGATCACACTTGTACGTAATTGACTCACCAGGTGGCATGACATGGCAGTGTGATATATCAATGACAGCCAAATATAATCTCAATAAAATCACCACCAGGTGGCACTGCTGTGATATTCGCAGTGTGGCAAGGAAAAACAGCAAGATTTAAGCATGTGCTTGACAACAGCTTATTGAATGCACTTTCAAATAAAAACATGTACATGCTGTGGTCAGTACTGAGAGAATACTGAGATGCGTACAAACTAAATAGTCAAGTCATGTCAACATATAAACTCAAAGCAGACATGTGATGGTGTCAATGGCGTGTGACACATTTGAGAAGTTGACAAAGCATAAAGCAAAGCAGGTGATATATTGGCAATATATAGTCCATAAGACATAAAGACAGTGTTCAGTACAGCAGCATCTTCCAAGAAGATGTGTCCAGTTTTGTATTATGATATGTTAGATTGGTGAGTGTGAGGTTGGAGTGCAGTCACTGGAGATGGGTGTGGCTTCTTTACAACTGTGATGGCAACATTCCTGTGAATATGTACAATCTTGTCAGGTCATTTTAACCTTACCATATCTTCTCTAAATAACAATAATTATCCTTATCCAGTAATAGTGACAAACATTATTTAAGAAGAAAAGTATCTTAATTAAGAAAATGCAATCATACACATGGAATATCTACCTGTGGAACAAATACTGATCTGTATGTAGTTCAATAACTACTGCAGTCTTTTAGGAATTACTACCGGTAGGTTTTGTTAAAATACAGGGACATTGATGTTTTAGTAAGGAAAATAAGATATGTCACTGAAATGTGAGTCAGAATTGGCATAAATACAAATTTGGCTTCACAATAATCATGCAAGGTCTACGATTTAAAACAAGTTTTTGAAAGGCTGGAGAACCCAATTGTTAGAATACTCAGAGTAAAACATTGAATTCTGATGTTTCAAAAATGTGAGTTTGAACAAAGCTCTCAATTATTTATTAATAAACTGGATTATAAAGTGCAATGGATGTCAAACATGGATGTAAAAATTATGGTTCACTCTGTACAAGTATTCGGTATATAAGGGCTACATATAAACACAAATATAGCACATCATAATAGCTCAGCATCGTATTTACCACAACAGTTGCCCCTCATATCATTCCCATCAGAAAACAACCATAGAACACACATAGTTCTGTCATTTTAGTCACGTATACATCATTTTCATAAGTCTTTTGTAAGCAGACATTGTGAGAGGGAACGCTCTAATAGGGTCCAAGGCACTGCTTATGATGACCATAGTCAGGGTGTTGAGATTACTGATCTTATTCCTTTCCAGCTTTATTCTTCTAGTTTGTATATATCTGCTCCACACCGTGCTGTATAACCAGTGATTATTTGATAGTCACACAGGAAATGTATTATGTTAATTCAACTATTTGGAATTTCCTCATGCTGCTTTGGTTGATGTATGGGGGAAAAAGTCCACACAGATATAATAATTATATATTATGCAAAATCTGTTGAAAATGACTCAGTTGACACTGTCCAATGAGAGACCTGTAGATGTTTCACAGTCCAGGCCAAAATGGCCGAGTTTCCATAGAAATCCACATACTCAGCGAACCAGTACAGTATGGTTAATGTTCTTAAAGATCTGATATAATTATCACATTACAATACCAGTATGTTAATCATTTGTTGTGCTGTTTAACTGGTTTTAAAATACTTTATGTGATAAACAATAAGTATCTTTGTATTTACCATCAAGATGTTATATTAATCATCACAACAAACATAGGTTTTGTGAACTATATATATATATTGTTATTGAAAAGATCCATCATCATAATCAGTTACATTTGATTTTCTTTAAAACCCTTTTAATTTAATCAATGTTTGTTAATATTTGTGTGCATGTAAAATGAACCATGAAAGACAGACCCACATTTCATCAGGTGATAGCAAATGATCATTTTCATCCCATATAAATCAGATAAACTGCATCAAGAGAACAGATGGCCTCCTTCCTTCCAGACGTACGCCACCCACGGATCCACGAATACAAGACTGTATTCTTGGTGCCCCGTCAGGCAGCACTTTTATATCTGACTGAAGAAGGGCAGGTTTTTATAATTTGTAAATGCCATAAAAATTTGTATTTGTCCTTTTTGAATGTAAGACAGTCAGGTTAATATTTCCTGAATAATATCATATTTTATAATTGACTGTGAATCATTTACTGAAGGGGATTGTACCAACTACATCTATAATGTGAGGGTGTCACAAAGAAATTAAGTTTCTACATATTAAGGAGATTCTAACCGGTACATATTTTCAGGAAGATGAAAATCATGTTTTACACACAAGCACAAGCGATAAGAAAATCATGTAAATTAATCCTATTGTATTATCATTTCTTTTTGTATAATCTATAAATTTTACATGTGAAAGAGTTTGTGGCATGTATACAGATTACCAAAAAAAACAGTATAAAAAATTTCTCAATATAGAATAAGTATATATAAGGATGAAGATAGTTGGTATAGAACCCTGTAGAATACAGTATTCTTCCAATAATATCGTCCTCAAAGGCAAAACAAATTAAGCATACAGTCCATTGTTAGAGGGTGGGGCAACAAAAGCAAATTATATTAAATGTAAATGATATATGTAAATGACCAGTTTTTATTTCTATAAAAATATAGGTCCCATGCATTTTGTTGAAAGCTTTTGATTGTAAAATAATTAAGTAGGGATTTTTTTGCCAATCAAGAAAATTATATACCTTGATTTGGTTCTGGAGGATGCAAGTTTTTAATGTTTAGAAGTGAGTAATTGTCATCCCTTGTTTGTAAAGATCATCACATGAGGATAAAATAATGCATGAAATTGTCAAAAATAATTTTATACTCAATAAAATTTTGTATTAATATACAATTTTGCTCTTTTGAAATATATTGAGTCTTATGATGAGGGATAATAATAAAAAAGAGCATGAATTTATTACGACCAATTATTTGCAATGTATGTTATTGGTGATGTCAGACACACTTTATTGTGAGCCAGCACAGTATGAATGTCCTGTGGTATGACAGCCTATGTGTGGAGTGTACTTGTGTATATATTATGTCTGATAGAAAATTTGCATCCTCCTCAAGAGTGGACACAAAACACGCTGTGTGAATACAGCCAAATGTATTAAATGCAAAATGTTGATCAGCTCTCAATAAAATATCAAACTAGTATATTTAACCTTGTTGTTATTATGTAATGAGATATGAGTGAATTGTGTGCCACCATTAAAGCATTTCAATTCAATGCAGTTGACTCAATCAGCCCCACATGGCTCGTCTCCAAAAGACTCAAACTGAGGCTAGATTAAGATTACCAGAATGATGCACCAGATGTTTCAGGCATTTAAATCAAAACATTTTTCACTGTTTCCTAATTTATTTTTTTAAAGATCGTTGATGGGATTCATCTCTTGTAAATACTGCACCTCATTTTGAAAATAAAAAGCAAAGAAATTCATCCAATAGTTCCAGAGAAATTTGATGGACCCACTCCCCACAGCTTGGCTACCAGTGTCACAAATGAGCACAATTGGTATGAATTCTCTCACAACTGAGCTCGACTCAACTTTTGACTCTCCTAAGCAAGCTCCATACCAAAGACTTAAAAATTTTCACAGCAAAAAGTGAATAACACAGCATTGGTTTAAAACAATAATAATGAAGAAACTATGATCTTTTGAATATGTACTGCCATTTCATATTATTGTCGGTTTACTTGTAATAATAATAATAATAATAATAATTAATAATTAATACTATTTTATTTATTTCATTTTGTTTTTTTTTGAGAGAGAAAGAGTGCATCATATGTTCGGTAGGGTTTCACAACCACACCTGCTTATAAAGGACAAATTTAAATATTATGGTCACATGTGGAGCTAAATATCACATCTCTAAATCTCCATCTCCAGCTTTCTATATGTCCAACTTGTACATGACTTTGCCTCTGATATGGCAAATACTGAACACTTCAACCAGCAGGGGTACAGGTTCAGTTTGACCAGGCTGCTTGGCTGAATGCATGGCTGAATTGGGTCAATTGCAAGTTCAATAAGGGTCAACATTCAGGTCAAGTAATTATCTGGTCCACCCATGCCAACTATTTCTTGCTTTCAGACATGTGTTACCCATCTAAGACATTATGCCTTCTTTTGACTGTTGTAAAGTGCTCAAAAGAAAATATATTGATAAATCGTAACATAAAATGACTTTAAAATAAGAATAAACCTAACAGAATTACAAGGCCTGTTACTTTGTGCCAACTACTTAATGTCAATATCATTTGATTCTAATCTTGGTTTGATCACTGATAAAGATTGTATTATGTAACTTTCTGCTTGAGTTAACAGTCTAATATATAACTTTGCTTATTAGGATATCTTGGCTCGTTGGTCTAGGGGTATGATTCTCGCTTAGGGTGCGAGAGGTCCCGGGTTCAAATCCCGGACGAGCCCAGTTTTATTTTATACTATCCTTAAACTTTTGTTTTTTTCACAAACAAGATTTGTCTGTTCATATTTTATATTCCAGTGTACAATATTTGATAAATGCAAACCAAAATGATCATTGTAATACAAAAAAATATTGTATGCCTTTAAGAGAAACTTCTGTATAAAAGTACTTAATTACAGTTAACATTTAAGTTTGATTAAAGTCCAATCTACAAATCATTTCTCATGAGTCCATAAAGAATAGATTAAATATAAATATCAATATAATTAACTGTACATGGGGCTTGTATATTGGAAGATGCTGTATAATTGGAATAAGATGCAGCATTTAAACTTAAATAAGTTAATAAAAGGCAAGAATCCACCACAGGAACAATTTGGGTGAAGGTCTTAACCAAATAATAGCAAGATACCATGCAAGGGTTTAAATTTGTTGTCGCTTGGCAGTGCTAGTATCCATGTGTATCTCAAAATGTTCTAAAAATCTAACAAAAATCTAAAAATCTAAAGAACACCCAAAAAGGAAAAGGAAAAAAGTTCTCTGATATATATTTCCAAACAATAACAATTTGTATTGGTATTTGAGCACATTGTGCCATTGTTAATCAAAACTTACCGGTAGTTACTGGCACGACCAACCCCACAATGGAGGGTTGGTGTGAAGCAGAAACGAAGAAGCAATTCATTATGTGCATTTTGCTCTGGTATTTTGAACACATCTTGCCATTATTCACCAAGATGTCAATTGCCAGAGGGAATACACAATAGAAGTCATTTACTCAAAGACTGCAACTAAATCTGTTAATTTCTGTTTTGATCGCTTCAATAAACTATGCTTTGAAAACAAGAAAATGCACTTTCCAAACCTTTGATTTTTTATACATGTTTTTAAAGAGTATTTCACTATCCATATTACTTTTTAAAAATATCTTTTATGACACAGTATGCATCTGTTGCAGTTTCTTATTGTTCGTTTTTTATTGATTCTAAAATATGACATGGGTCCCTTGTTAATGATTCCTTCCAAGACATGAATAATATTACGGTAGAGATTAAATGATTTTTAAAATAATATTTGTATTTCAAAACAAATTGCAGTTACGTAATAAGTTCTGAGGATAAAAATGTGTTTATCAAAATTGGAATTATTTTTTAATTTCCACCAGAAATGTACATGCAGTGAAAGTGAATCTCTACCTGAATATAGGTAGGAAAAAAAAGAGAATCACAAATCACTTACTCCATTTTTTTCAGCAATAACGTTGCATAAATAATTTTATTTTTCTTACATATCAGACCAGCTTAGGGTACACTTGACCTTTCTAGCATTCAATACACTTTCTTTCATTCAACATTTCATACATTTAGAGTTCACTACCATCCTTTCCATAAGCATATTTCAGACATAACTTTACATAAAAGTTCAACATTACCTAAAACTTGTTGTATATTACACTGGCATATACATGTAGCAAACTATTATTGAAGCTTTTAAGACATTATTTTAATACCTTTTCATATTTTAGATTATCTGAATTAATGATCATATTTTGCTGGTGGCAGCCATCTTGTCGAGGGAATTATAGTAATAATATACAAAATTGTCATTCACATGTCATGATCATATATTTGGCAACATCTGTTTTCTTGGCTATAAAGAAAGTTAAATTACATGGGAAGATCTCAACATTTTTCTATTCATGGCCCTATTTAGCATTTGAATATTCTACTAAATCAATTCATAAAGGAAGGAAGGTTATAAAGCTAGGCACTGGTATGTGATGACTGATTAAAGTTGTGTTTCTGGGGATTTTGTTTAATCACACTATCATGGGAGGGTTTATACATATATGTATTTGATTATAAGTTTATATATCTAACAGTAAGGCCCTTATTTCATTTAATTTTAATCAGGGAGTTATATTTTTTAAGCTAGTATGCTGTTATCCTTGCCTATGCATGCCATAATCCCTTATCAATAATAATATTATCAGCAAAGTTAATGATGCCCTTTGCTGTCTTCATTGGCATGTTAGACTCTTCAGCATTCCACATTTGACCACCACTGATAATTTGAAGTGTCATGATTAGAATCAGAGCTTTGACTATCACTGGTGTTTTGAAGTGTCATATGTTTGGCATCAGAGCTTTGCCTATCACTTATGTTATGATGTGTCATATGGTTGGCATCAGAGCTAATCATTGATACTGGTTGTGATGTGCCACTGGTCTTGCTGGTTGGATGGGTTGATATCCACTCTGGTATCTGTCCCCAGCACCCTGATATCCACTCACATGTGTGGGCCTGGGTTGATCCAGGCCAAACAGCATCTTGAGATCTGCCAAGGTGAGCTTGTTGGCTGAAGCACCAGACCTGAAACAGGAAACACGCAACTTTGATGATAAATGCAGTTAACATACATACATAAAACATAACCCCATGGGTTGATAGCTCTGCTGACTTGAATGAAAACACATGAACTGAGATTAAGTACAACAAGCAACCAGGTTATGATTTTCCATACAAGATCCCAAAGTAGGCAAGATGTTGTATTTTCTGAGGTCTAATTCTATCTATTTTCCATTAGACTCAGTTCTTTTTCCATTTTGTCATGATTTTTTCAAAAATCTAATAGCTATCACTAAGTTGTCAAGGAGGCTGTCATTTTGAATAACATAGCCAATGAGAATCAAGATAACAAGTCGGGGCCAAATTTGAAATGTAACATGCATTTTGATTGGTCAAAATCATCATCTGCTCAAGTCTGCTCCACTTTTAATGGTTGTGAGATTTTGCATGCACACAAATTTTGAATTCAAGGTCAATGTGTCAAGGACAAAGGTCACATGACTAAGAAAATATTACGAGGCAGGGCTATGACCTAAGACATTTCTGTATACCAAGTTTTAATTTCTTCTTATAAGTGGTTGCTGAGATATGCTCCTTACAAAATTTGTGACATCAAGGTCACTGCACTAAGCTCAATGGTGACATCACTGAGAATTGAAGGTATCTAAATCTTCAACTCTCTATCTAGCTCTGTATAAAATAGTGTTGGTATATAAAAGATATGAAGTGCATTTAATTCACTTCTAATGGTTATGATGTGGCATGTTCACAAATTTTGAATTCAAGGTCAATGTGTCAAGGTCAAAGGTCACATGACTAAGAAAGTATGATGAGGCACGGCTATGACCTAAAACATTTCTGTATACCAAGTTTTAATTTCTTCTTATAAGTAGTTACTGAGATATACTCCTTACAAAATTTGTGACATCAAGGTCACTGCATTAAGGTCAATGGTGACATCACTAATATTTGAAGGAATCTGAATCTTCAACTCTCTATCTACCTCATAGTGTTAGTATATAACAGATATGAAGTGTTTTTTATTCACTTCTGATGGTTGTGATGTGGCATGTTCACAAATTTTGAATTCAAGGTCAATGTGTCAAGGTCAAGGGTCACATGACTAAAATTGTATGACAAGGCACAGCTTTAACATATGACATTTCTGCATACCAAGTTTTAATATCCTGTAGTAAGTGGTTGCTGAGATATGCTCAGTACAAAATTTGTGACCTCAAGGTCACTGCACTAAGGTCAATGGTGACATCACTAAGATTTGAAGGAATCTGAATGTTCAACTATATATCTACCTCTATATAAAGTATGAAAGATGTACTACTGGTAGTTTTGGAGAAGAAGATTTTTAAAGAAATGTTGACAGACGGACGGACAGACGAACAGACGGACAGACAGACCGACAGACATTTTCCCCCTCCTAAAGCTCTGCGAGCTAAAGTCTCAGCAGAGCTAAAAACAACACCGATTAAACCAGAATAAAATTTGGTTTAAATACATAAAAAAACATACACAAGACAATACCTTTTATTCTTAGTAAATCAAAATACACCTAAATTATGTCAATTTTTTCAAGACTGTAATGATGTAATTTGTTCTTACCCTGAGAGCACATTGGATGCCAATGTGGTTTTGGCTTTTTGTAGCTGCATGATTTTCTCCTCCACTGTATCTTTGCATACAAACCTTAATTGAACATAAGAAACATGATTTTATTTTATAAAATGTAAAATAATGATTATCAAATTCCTTTCTCTGATATTAAGTGCCTAATAAGTTCACAGTTTATCCCATTGGGCCTGGTTATGACATGCAGAAATTATTTGAAACATAATAATGTATTAAAATAATATGATAATGAAATTTGTTTCTCAAACTGCAATATGATGTATTTGTAAACAATCAAAGAATGATAATGAAATTTGTTTCTCAAACTGCAATATGATGTATTTGTAAACAATCAAAGAAGCAGAAAATATGACTTATATTGTTTGACACTTAAGCACCAGTCTTGAGTGACTATTTTGTGCAGATCTATATGGAAAGTAGTATTCTCACTTGTGGATGTGTACATCTTTAGTCTGTCCCACACGATATACTCTGTCAAAAGCTTGTGCCTCCAGGGCAGGATTCCTAAAACCAGCCAAAATATTTCATAACATTACAAAACAAATTTATCACAAACGTTACTGTAATAATCTGTGGTGTCAGCAATAATAGTAGACCTGGCTACAGCCAGATTCCTTGATGCTATATACAAAGGACTGCAAATGCAGATTCAAAAGGTTGATATCTGACCTCATAACCTTTTGTACACTATGCTGTTGTCTGTTTAGTGCACTTGCACTCTACTATCTGATCTTATTTATAAACACAGTTTAAGAAACTAATTTCCTCAATGCTGATTTACAAATGGCTTTAATTGACATCAACCAGAGCCACAATTTTATTTTCTGATATTACTGGTACTGATATTAAAGAGATAGTTCCTTACAATTCTATTCTACAAATTACATTAAAATTTGATCATACATAAGTAATTACATTGGAATTCACAAAAAATATTTCAGTTACCACAGTAATACATGCTTTTTGTAACCAAATTTTCACACTTTCCAATCCTTTCCTGAATTATAGCAAGAGCCCACAGATCAATGTGGATGACAGTTCTCTGTACTCCAAAAGTGTATTATAAAAATGAAAATCTCCCCTTAACATCTACATATATTTTGTCATGAAGCTTACACATTCTATGTCATAATCTGTTGAATGTTGAAAAAATAACAAAGCATTTTAAAAAATGAAAGAGAGCTTGCCAGTGCATATCCATGAGAAAGAGATGGTTTCCTCCAACTAGATTGAGTCCAACGCCTCCAGCACGTAGAGAGAGCAGCATAACCTGAAGATAATGGTAAGTGTTGATTAATATCTATATTAATATCTATGATAAAAAAAATACTATGTGGCATTGATTTACAGTATCTCACATAATTCTCCATTCCAAATTATATTAAATCTAATGTTTGTAAAATATTTTCAGAAAATTTCATGTTTCTTACCTCTGGACCTTTAGGATCATTGTTGAATGTTTCAACAATGTCAGATCTATGCTTGGGCAGAATATTTCCCCGAATTGTGCAACATTTGAATCCTTCCTTCTTCAGGTGATATTCAACCACATCTAACATTTTGGTCCATTGTGAAACAACAACACTAAAAATCACAATGTCATAAATTATTAATTTGTGTGAATTTGTAAAAAGCTAAAAATGAGTAGCTTTATTAACCAAGTAATGACATAAAATATACCCCAAAAAAACATCTCAAAAGGGAAGGAACCATTAATATGAATAAATATATGACATGAAACAACAATTTTAATATAATATCTGTGCTTAAATTTCAGTCATTCTAAGACTTGTTTTAACCATGTTGTAATAATCTACTGTGAAATTAATAAGCCCAAATTCTAATTTGTAGACTGGGCATATTAGCAGTAAGAGAGAAATGTCAGGTTTTGGGGCAAAGTCTAAAATATGTTGGGGGAGTCTCAGGTGCTTTTGGGTTGAAAAGGACTAAGAAAAGGATGGCCTTACTGGAGTTAGAAATGGGGGTTTTGTTTGTCTTTAAGACTTACCTCTTCATTGGTTTGCCAGCAGGAGACAGAGATCTAACCTCAAGAATCTTTTTCATCAAAGTTTTGACCTATAAATAAAACTAGTGTTATTAATTCATGAAAATAAGAAATGTTGAAAAAGAACTTAGTTTGTACAAAATGATCCAGTTATTATTTTAACATTCAATTAATAATTAATAGTTCTTGTTTAAAGATACAAAATCTCTCTTCAATTAATAATGCAAGCTGTTCATTTATTGTAATTTCGATAGATCTGCTCTATCATAGATATATTCTCATATTTGTTGTAGAATACATATCTGGAGGCATATTAATGTATACATAATTTGGTTGTTGGTTGAATTTAAAAATTGATAGCCACATTGTAGTAATATAGGATAACAAAATTATTTCATTTGATGTTCAATAAAATCAATGAAACACAAGTACCAGTAGGATTCTGTGCTTGTATTATCATCTCATCTGTATGAGGAATACACTGTTATATGTACCTTAGTGCTGGAACACTGAACATCAAATATGTCTGCTCCCTTTGTGGGCATGTCAGGATCTTTGGCCTCTGCCTGCTCTGTGAGAGCCATGCCCATCATCTGCTCCACCAGGTCCAGCTCCAGACCATCTGTCTCAAGTGCATCCATATCAGGAGCCTAAATATACAACATTATAATCCTCTGTAATTTTGTAAACGATTGAGTTTATTTATTTTAAATTATAAAATAGATAATACTTTATTTATGATGTCAGTGGATTTTTTTCAACAATAATTTCTACTTATGAAATGTATTCTGACAAAGAATTGAAGGTTATTGTCTGCTAATAACCCTCTGAGATGACATTGGATCTCCAAGGGACTTTCATGTCTGATACTCCAGGATAATATGAGGAATATGACTGGTTAGTTTTCTACAGTAAGTAAAGATACTTACGCATCAAAATATAATACAAGTAAGCACAATCCTTTAAGACACCTTGATATGCCATTGATATACAATAGAGTATCTACTCTTTACTCACATCTTTCATGAGGCTAAGATGACCACAGCACTGTCTCAGTCTCAGCAGACACAGAAGGATGGAAGCGCCACCTGGTTTCCCATTGCTGCCAGGCTTTGCTGCCACCTGGCTGGCAGGAACAAAACCAGGCCTAGTCTGAAGGGATGAGTTGGGGAGAGTGTCATGTTTTGCCCAGGGGTTGTTATCTTGCAGTACACTATTCTTCTGTCCTGTGCTCAGTTCCTTCTCCAAAGCCTTTTCTTCATGGCGCGCAATGTAGGCTTGCATCGTAGACCTACAGTGGAATATTCATGTCTATTTAAAGAACTCTAAATAAATCCACTAATACTATTGACATTTATACAATCACATTAGTTTCCTTGTCTTCATTATATCTATCACACAAATATTGCTTTCCTTTACATGAATGAGGTTAACGAATATATACCAAGCAATGGTTTTTCATATGCATATGTGGAGTATGCTAAATCTAATAAGGGTAACTCATGGCAAAAGTATAAACAAGGTGATTTGTAAAAACATTTATGTTGTCAATAGCAAATGATTCTTCAGGTTGTTAAGCTTATAAAAATCAGACTAAGAAGATCTTTAAAAAGTCAAAATTACTACACTCATAAGAATTGTGTATATATCCTTATTAGAATTTACCTTGATTGTTGAAATATTTTTTCATACACAAGTTTTTCTTCTTTGGATAGCGCGAGCTCATCAATGACCATTGTCTTAGACGGAAGCGCGACCTAAATAACAACAAAATTGCAAAATCTGGTACAGAATATAATATTTCATGGCTTTCACACACATTTACCTTGCTAAAAAATGGTTTTTCAATCCTTCTTCTGCCCCTAAAAGCCCTCTAATTGTGTTCACACATGATGTGAAAAGCCCCAGCTTAATAATGAATATGCAGATGGGTTTCTCCCTCAAAGAACATCTTCAGACAAACAGTAAAACTTATATCTATCTATCTCACTGTCAACATGTTGACACATTTTGTACCAGGCAAGGCCAGGTAGGTCAGTGAGAAGGAAAATTCTTATTAATTGTTAAAATTGTAATTGTTTACTTTTGGTCTGACCAAAGGCGAGCATGAGGTAAAAATAACATCTGCCATCAGTGGGCACTGTTCAAACAAGATAATCTAATTATATTATAAATATCAATTCTTTTTGATAATATAAATATTCATGATCTGCAGACTGCTACGAGCCACCCCCAGTTCAATCACATATGGCAAGTTGGATTGATATTGCCATGTTCTTACATTCAAGAGAGCATAATCAATAAAAGTAACAATATTGCTGGTCTTGACCATGACCTTGACCCAAAGTCAATGAAAATCCATCTGAAAAAATACTCTTTATATGTACTTAACATGTTTAAAATCTCAAGTTCTAGATCAGTTTCTGCATGTTTTTGGAAGTTGTGACCTATTTGGTATGCAAATAGGTCAATGTTCACAAAAATGTGAACAAACAAATGTCATGTTTTGCTGTAATCTTGAAGAAAATATAGGATTCACAAGCGAAGTTCCTCTTGTGTTAGTCATGTCCTTGACCTTGACCCAAGGTCACAAGGAGTGCATCTAACTAAATTAACTTGTGCTGACAAAATTATTCTTACCTTAAATTTCAGCTATGAAATGTTGTGTTACAGACTATTGGTGTGATCAGAACAACAATGGCTGATAAAAAATCAACACGTTTTGTCACTCAGGGTGACCCTTCAGAGCATAGACAAGAAAATTTTGATTGCATACCTGAAGGAGGTAGAATCAAAAACTGACCCGAATGAGGTGGAAAGTCAACTTTACATAAACTTTTTTGTTTTCCCCCTTAAATTTTAGCTACTAAACAATTCAAGTAGCCTTTCTACAACTTATCATATAGGCATTATCATATAGGCAATTTTGAAACACTTTAGTTTTTAAAGTTTTTAAATGATTGGAGTGTAGTGAACTCACCAATGGTTTCCCTTCTGTGTCTGTCTGGTCTTTGGTTCGGCGTAACAGCAAAGATTTCACCAAAGTATTCAAACGCTGTTTGCCTTTCTCTGTAAATATGAATATTTGTCATCAGACAAATAAATTAGACTGCATGGAAAAGTTTTAAAAGGTCATTTTAATATTAGAAATTTCTATTT
Source organism: Amphiduros pacificus (assembly GCA_949316495.1). Taxonomy (NCBI): domain Eukaryota; kingdom Metazoa; phylum Annelida; class Polychaeta; order Phyllodocida; family Hesionidae; genus Amphiduros; species Amphiduros pacificus. The sequence continues at coordinate 45,685,558 of OX439000.1, read as the reverse complement.
ATATCTTTGTCAAAAAAGACTCAAAACTTTCCAAGCTTAATATGTTCAAGCTTTCATGAAATTAGATTTCCAAGCACTTTTCCTAACTTGATATAAATGTCTATACCCTAAACTTGAACCATTTAAATGTAGATGAGTCTTCTGCTAAAATTTAAATCATCCATTGAACACTCTCAACAAATTTTGCTTAACTGAACAGCGATTTAATGCTTGAGTGAATGTTTGCTAATAATGGGGCACCTTCAGATTGGGAGATTGGAGTGCTTTAGCCTACAAAGCCCTGTTTGTCCATTGGTTTTTACCTATTGGTTCAGGCCTAACACCCTTACAGACCAGTGGTCACACGAGTACAAGCATAGTACTAGGTCCTTTCAGCAAAACGCAATAATCCTGGCAGGTGTGTTTTGGTTGACTCCAGGGAGATAGCCTTTATGTATGTATCAGAGTATGAGGACCGTGTGTGATTAAAAGATACCCTAAATCACTGTAAAACTGCCGGTGACCTCTGTGAATTAATTCATGAAAGCTTTAAGAAGATAACCCGTTAATCACTCACAACATAGAGGTCAGCTTACCAGATTTGTTATCGACTTGTCGCTTCCACAATTTGTATTCATCAAATGGAGAACATCTAAGAAATCTAAAACAAACAAGTTTAAATGTAACTACTTTGTCAACATTGTCACTTAATCTACATGTCATCTGTACAGATATTTTTGGTTGTTGAAATAAAATACTAATCCTGTCAAAAAAAACATTAATATAATTTTAATTAAACAATATTTATCGCTAACATGAGTACATTTCAGCTTTAACAAAGAAGCAGTGTGCCCAGAGCTTACCTGAGGAGTGAGTACATGTCGAGGAGGTCATTCTGTATGGGTGTGCCAGAGAGAGCCCACCTTTTACCTGCCCTAAGACGACATACAGACATGGCCGTCAAACTCTTGTGATTCTTGATGTTATGAGCCTCATCCAGAATGATGCGTTGCCAGGCCACACGCAGGAGATTGGGCTGGCTCCCAGCATCCTCTGTGCTCTCTGGTTCCTTTTAGACCATAAACCAATATATCTTACTTAGCATTCAGATTCTTTCAAGTTTGAGGATGTCAATATGTTACAACTGTGTGACACAAGTCAACTTAAATATTTGTATTGGCTTGATATATCTAAAAATATAGACAACTGGCTGATGCACCAACAACTCAACAATATAATGAAATTGAGCTTAGAAACAACCATTGATTGTCAAATTCTAAATTTGATATTAAGAATCATGTGTCAACATTTTTTGTGCAATTTTATATTAATTCTTTAAAGAATATATGTGTGTGTGTGTTTAAAAGTAGTAAAAAATAACCATAGAAAAATGCAATAGGAATTTCAATTTTATAAATGCTAATCCAAAAATTGTTTTAAAAGTGTTAAGAAGGTATTATGGACAATGAACACATACTAATGGTCGCTTCACTGACCAGTGATGAATATGTTTAGCTCTAAATCGTGGGTTTGATGCATTTATATGCCAAATTTATGATTTCACATCTAGATGGCATCGTGATTAAAAAAAACACAGCAGTAACTATGTCCCTTTCAATCTTGTCATGTCATACTTTGTTCATAACCTTGGTGTTATCAATGTTTTTCAAAACCCTGACCCCTTGTGATTTAGTTTTGCTGTAAAATTTCACAGCACACTGTTTGCACTATGAAATTTGGGTGGCTTATTCACATCAAATACAGTGGTTCTAGCTTCTCTATTCATTGTCTGACACTGATCACATGTAATCCATTAAGTTGAAACCTGACCTTTCTTTTTAGGAAGTCATGCTGTCCCAACAAAGATCCACCATGTAAACAAACAGTGGCCAGACTGATGTAGTTTGCTTCAAATGGTATGTTATTACCATATAGTTCATTATATGACAAAAGAAAATAAAGTTAATGTTAAATGCTTAAGTTAAGAGCATAAACAACATGGTAAAAGTTTCCTATTTATATGATAAATATATCTTACCTTATCATCCACTGGCATGTCCTGAACATTTTTATTGTTCTTCATTTCTTCGGGCACCCCAACTTCTCTACTGATCAGGTTGTATGTAGTCAAAACAACATCACTCTCTGCAAGCCTGTATAAAACAATTGGGTATAGATACAACAATAACATAAAGAAGAAAGAAACATCAACAAATTTGTTCTGCACGAAATCTTTTCATTTTCTACAACTTTTATTTCCTATAACTGAGAGAACAGCAACTAACTTGTGAATGTCCGGTTCCCTGTTTGGGCCATGATATAGTGTGACTGAGAGTCGTCCAGCTTTACATCTCTTCTTGATTTCCTTATCCCACTGGTGTACCAGGGATGCTGGACATACCACAAGGGTTGCTGCAGATTTCACCAACCCTGGTCCAACTGAAGTATAAACACACAGTGTATTGTGATACATCTTGACACAATTGCATAATTCCTAATTCAAGACAATTAATAATCTGATCTTTCAACAACAACAATTCTATAATATATTGATTTGGGTGTCATTTCATCTGGCTTTAGATGTATGATATTTTTATGCCTACCTTTCTTACTGAGCCATTCTGCTTTTTCTGTGTCAGCTTCCTTGTCATGTTTTTTCATCTGTTTCTCTTTCATGATAAGTGATATCATTGTCAATGTTTTCCCAAGACCCATATCATCAGCTGAAAAGAGCAAATACCTTTAACACTTCACAACTTTTGTTGAATGCAAAAGTATGAAAAAATTATGCAATTCATCCAAAAGATCTTGCAAACCAGACAAAACAATTTTTCCTTAAATGTTTGTGGAAGATTTTACATTATTATATAACGTTATTATATAACATAACTGAAATGACTGCTTGATAGACACACCTTGAAGACACATCATACACACATGCTTGTTTTGTGTGTGATTGTTCACTCATTTTGTGCCATTTATCAAAGTTAATAATTTTTTTACATCCACATAGGGCACATAATATGGCATATTTGAAGCTAAATCCTTACTTTATCACTACTGTACACCACAAGACCCACAAAGAAAGATGTTGGGAAATATAAGTAAATGTGGATAAATGCAGAACGCGAGATCATTGTGGGTGAACTTTTCTGGCCGAAATAGCTCAATTGGTAGAGTATTCACCTTGAGACCTAGGGGTTCCCGGTTCGAATCCTGACCAGTCAGTGGAATATAAATGTCAACTACCTTAATTCTGCAAAGGATATGTACAGGTAGATATTTACCGAGGATGCCCCCACGGGGCTCTTGTTTCTCTCTCCATAGAAGCCAAGCGATGGCCTGCCTCTGATGAGTCATGAGCGGCACTTTGAGGCCCTTAGGATCTTCCTCCTCTGTGGTGGGGGAGGGACAATTTGCCAGCTGCCTGCAAAAACAAAGCCACCACAAACATGGTCAACATTTTGTTATGTAATTTTTTATATTAAGTAAAGTAGAAAAAACTTTATTTTCGATATTTAACAGAACAAAATTAAGAAGGTATTGAGGAGTTACATACTTGTGTAGTTTCTCCAGGGCTTCTGTTGTGATATTGCCAACTTCTCGCAGCCTCGATTCTGTCATTCGTCCACCATACAATGTCATCATCTGAGGGTTGGCTGTAATTATAATAAATCATATGCACAATAAAATATACCTCCCTGATCACTACAAATCTCTTTAGTTAGCTTGAAAGTTTATTTATCTTCCTGACAGATGTAACAAAACATTACATGATATATCACAATGCTTTGAATGTGTGGGCTTAAAATAATTGGATATGATTCATAAAATTCTAAAAGACATTTTCTTTAGATATTTTTAAAAGCTACTGACCTGCATACATCTGGTTTAGAAGGTAAGGGGGCAGGTTGGTGACATGGTCTGTGATTTTGGTCTGGCGCACACCTGATAGCACCTGACCTGAGGTTGTTTTTACTGCCATCTGTGGCTGCCCAACACCTCCTGATAATAACATAACTCAACTTAATTCTCAGTTGGCATCATAAATCCTGTTTTTTAGGAGATTATTTAATGCTTGTGCAAAATATGTAACACAATTATGAAATATACATTAATATTACAAGTGTTACTTTTTAAAATAATTTGTTTAAGGTCACATTTAAAATTGATGGATTTTTACAAATTATGTGCATGTATTAAAATTTGAAGACATTTGATTTCTTTCAGCCAATATTGACCAATTATTGACCTGTAAGTGTTTCATTCACTTTACCATGGTTTTGCTGTTGCTGTTGTGCTGCTATCTTTTTATCTTCTTGTATTTTAATATCAAGTTGTGATATTTGAGCAGTCAAGTCATCTACTTTGGATTTAATTTTGGCTCCACCATCTGGTAAAAGTGACTTATTCACTGAGCGTTGCAAAATCTTAAATAAAATCCATAAGACTGGGGATAAATAATTTTATTGAAATAATGGCTTTGGTACACTATTTAAATACTGAAAGCAATGCATCTAAATGTGGAAATGTGAAAAAATACCAATTTTGAGACAGTAAGTCTTGTTCTCTTCTGGTAAATTAATAGAAAAAGATGATTTCAAGATTGCCATGCATTAACCAGACTAAAATTAGATATTACCTTCTGAGATTCAAGTTGTCTGACGAGATCAGCTTTCAATGTGATATTCCTGACCAAATCTTTACTGGCAGAGTTGGAAGGTGGGAGAAGCTTCCTTCCAATTACTTTACCTTCCTTGTTATAAACTGGTACACTGGAGGAGAGCTCTGCACTGCTTGAATTATTTGTTTGTAACTTCTGCTGCTGCTGCTGCTGCGATGTGGTGATCACCTGAGTTTGACCTGCACCGTTTGTAGATCCTGGCATCTTAACTATCTGAGGTGGCAGTGCCTTTTTAGGTATAGCTTCAGAAGGACTGATCTTTACCACAGCAGAAGTTTTTGGTCTTGCACCCTGGTCAAGGTGACTGTTTTTTGACAGAATAGAAGTTTTGGAGGGTTCTTGGCCAACAATCAAGCAGTCCTCATCTTCTGAGTCGTCCTGTATTTCCTCTCTTGGCCTCCACTCACTCATACTGTCATTGCCACCTTTAGCAGCTATCAATGTAGGCTTGTTTGTTTCTATGGATTTAACTTCTGTAACTGCTGTTGGGAGAATTTTGGTTTTTATATTATCATCATTGGAAGGTTCCTCAACTTTGGTTTTGACAATTCCCATCACAGGTTTTACTGCAGTCTTCTCTCTATTAAATTCTTTTATTGGAGCAGATTCCTGTTTTCCTTTTACCTGTCCTTGGTGGAGAGTACTCTTGTGGTTATGGTCTGCCAGAGGACTTATCTTGGGCTTCTTTATTATAAAAATAAAATGAAAAGAAATGGGAAATGGCATCTATTTTTGTTAAATACAAATCACCGAGGCAAAGTTATAATGCTTACTACCAGTATGTATAATTATAAGTAGAAGTTGGAAAATTATTTCAGTTAATAACAAATATATCATTTAACTATGATAATTGGAATATAAAACATTCCAAAGAGGTTGATAAAAGGGTAATTTCCATGAATAAATAAAACAATAAAAAGTGATTTTAACATAAAACTGTTCAACTCTTACCACATCTGTTTCCACTACTTTGTACCCACACCAATTTTTTTTCTCTCCCCGAGCCAACATACACCGAGAGAACAACCTGTTTGGGAAAAAATTTGTTTATCATTTGAAAATATATCTCAATCAGACAAAAACAAAAGGCCAAAATACTCCAATATGAGAATTTGTTTACAAGGAAGCACTGAACTGGTCATAATAAATCAAAACACAAATGACTGTCACATTGCTATCACAATTTCAGAAATTCTTTCTGTTGCTCTATTTTTTCCTGAGATATAAATATGGAACATTTAAATTTAACATTAGTGTCTTGTTTTAAACTTTGCAATTACATTGACCACATTCAGAAAAAAATATGCAAAATTACTTTGCTTTCACATCACAGATGCTAACAAATGTTATGATAAGCATAAGTATTTGGTGACATTGTGATATCTGTGATCTTGAAAAATAAATAAATAGGTGAAGATCATGTTTGAGATCATCAATTATGGGTCTTTATGAGGTACACATGTAGAAGAAATCTTAATTCTGTAAATGAAATAGATAACATTTAGAAAATTGTCAGAATTTTTGGAAACATTTTGAAGCATGTGACCTTGAAAAAACATGTCAAGATCATAATTGAAGTCATCTAGTTTTTATGCCTTCATGGGATGGATGTGTGGTAAAAATTTAGAGACTGTAACTGAAATAGGAATATGATACAGCAAAATGCTGGAGTATTTTTTGAGAGATCCACATATGCATCCATACACACACAGAGAGATTCCAATCAGGCAGAGGGAGCTAACAATAAAATAATCAAATCCATGAGTGTTTCTTACCGTTTTTCCTTAGTCGTGTGGCTGATGCTGAATGTTTGCAGCTCTATGGGATGCCCTCTGTGTACACTGCAGTCTGTCAGGTGATTGCCCCTGAAAATAAGCCATATTTCACTGTTTGATGATGATATTTAATAAATGAATTTGAAAGATCAAAGAATATATTTATAAACACTGACTACAGTATAAAAAAAATAATATTGTTCATAATATTATCAGCAAAATAAGATTAAGAAAATAAGTTAGACGAATTAGTTCACATAACTTGAATTCTCTAAAATTGTTTTTATTTTTTGGGGGGGGAGGGGGGGTGGGGTTATAAATGATTTAGTTCCACCATTCATCTTTTATTCTTCATCAGGTCTCAATCTTTCCAACAACATTTATAACAGACTACCTTGTGACAAAATTGTCACAAAAGGTACTTTTATGACCTGCATAAGCTGTATTGTCAACAATATTAGTAGACATGGCTTCAACCCGATTCCTTAGTATTACAGACATTGCACTAAAATTGCTATATTAAAAAGTTGGTATAGATCTAGCCTAATGACCTAGCTTCTGCACTGTGTGCTATGTGCACTTTACTCTTCTTTTTAGACATTTAAAAACATAGACCCCCCATTCCATCTCTTGCCTATTGTGAGCCTTGTATGGCACCACATGCACTGTCAGTTCCTCCAGGATTCTTCATTGTACATCAAATTTCCATGGAGAGAGCCACAGTATATAACACACATTTCAATACCAGCCAAGGCTAAGTCAGAGGCTATTTTATTTTTAGCATTGATGGTCCTTTCAGAACATTTGGTAGCTAATAGCATAAGCTTAAGTAACCAGCAAACAAGGACGAAAGGGTTACTCCTATTCAAAATCTCCACATAAGGTCAGAAATATTATACTCTGGAACATTCTGGAGATATATAGCATACACTCAGCATATACAAGTTCTGAAAAGATAGATTGACATACACACATGATATCAATTCACCCACTGTGGGAAATCTTTTTCATGTGGTGTTGCTCCAATATATTGCCACCTGATGGCAGCACCACACAGAAAATAATTCTAACAAGGGATAAATTCATATCATTTTTTATCAATTAACGCAATTTTGTCACAAATTGGTTTTGCAAAATGTCAAAATAAATCTTTTAAGTGACTCCAATTTATGTGTGATCCATCCCTTATGCTCAGATGGGTCACACATAGATACGGAAGCTTACAGAACAAAGTAACATTAAAGAGGATGGACAGACAAGGTGATTACTAAGAGGTAATTTACCTTCCAATACCATAATAAGAATAAAACTACTAAATTAGGAGGTTCTAAGATGGTTATCCAATATCCTTTTTTGGTGTTTACCCAAATAATATGAATACTTGCGAAATGACTACTGTTGCATCAAATTATATACAAAAAAGTAGAATGCAACCACAGACATTTACCCTCCAATGGCAAACCTGCCTTGTTGCCGGCCACTTTTGGTGGACACTGCTTTTAAATCATATTCAAACATCAGGGATCTGTCATAACATGTTTATATTTCCTCATTTTATAGATTTTAAGTAAATCTTGTCTTTCACTTTTCAAACACATACCTTGCCTCTTTAACAAAAGTACATCTGTCAGCTTGGCGGCTACAAATATAGAAACTTTTGCCATAATTTGCACCTGGTTTTACACCAGTCTTCAGCATACATGGCTTACCTGCAATATACAAATTTTATTGAAAGGATAAACAAATGATCAGACAAAGCTCTCAGATTTTTGACTTGCAAATTATCAGTATCTCCAAACTTGGGGTTTGAAATGTGGCTCTTGACTCAAGCATATGATATTTCATGTCTATGCTTCATGTCCTATGCAACAAAATAAAAAAAACCAAGGATCTCTAAGGATCTGAATTTGCTTTTGCTTATTTTGTGCACTGATTCTTAATGTTCAAAAGACTTCAGCAAATTGATAATCCAACTCAGCATTTTGAACTGTGCATATATACTGCAGGTGGTTATATTATATAATTGTTCTCACCAGCTACTATCCTGATTAAATACAAAAGCTTATCAATTTTCTTTAATATCAAGTACAATACTACTACTTAGTCACAGATTTACAAGGATAATGGGTTAACCTTTTTGGACATGGGCCTCAGTTCATATGGGAAAATGTATCATGAGTTCAATCTCGGCATGGCCGGGGATCAAACCCATGACCTTTGGATCACCACAGAGGAACTGGTGCTAATAAGCTGGTGCACTAACCAACTTCTGAAGGCTTTTACAGAACATATATTCACTTGACTTTATTGGTAGATGGTCTCAAAGTGATCAATTTGAGAAGATTTCATAACTTCTGAATGGGCTGGAGTGGCGTTGAGGCAAAGAAACTGGTAACCACCATATTCATTTTGAGACTTATATTTTCGTTTATTGTTGTCTGCCCTTTTAAACATGGGAATATTATGAAGATATCATGGCATGATGATGTCATCAGTGACAACACAGAAAGTTTAACTTGATAACATCATCGCCAATCAATGAGTGAAATATTTATTTTATTTGTTGAAATTTTTGTTTTGCTAGTTGGAATATCTATTTTATTTTTTATTTCTATATTTTGTTTAAATATTCAATTTTATTTCTGTACTTTGTGTTTCATTTGCTTAATATGTTTTTTATCCAGAGCCACCATGCACTGCCCGTCATAATTAATTAACAACTTCAGTAAAATTTGTTCTCCAACTACAAGATTTCAACAAGTACTTCTCATTTCAATATCAAGCACAAGGCTTTAAAAAAAAATTCTTCATTTTTTCTTGATCTTAGCATTGTTTCGCCATTGTTTATGAGTTTGTGCAATCAGGTGAAAGTGGATGAGTCTAATTATAGGAGGGACAGCAACGATCAGAAGCTCCACCAGGGCTTGACATACACACTGGCCCAGTGGCCCGGGGCCACCAGATCCTCTGTTCGGGCCAGTAAATGCTCTGTTGTATTGGCCCAGTTGGGCAACCATATTTTTGGTCTTTGAGTGGCCCAAACTATCTTGATTTTATTATTCTAATCCTCGATAGATATCATATCACGATAGACATTTAATTGGGACAAGTAACCCCTACTCAGACACTATACAGCCATATGTACAATGCTCTTTATTGCATCACACATCCTATTATCCTTAGAAACTTCGGGCCACCACTTCTCATGCTTTGGTGGCCCAACTGGGCAACCAACATTTTTCTCTTTATGTCGAGGCCTGTCCACTACACAGTGGTGCTTCTGACGTCATATGACATTTCTCCCTGTTTGTGACCATGACGTCATGACTTGGACTCTTCTGAATGCCATTTCATGTTGTCAAGTGTAATGTCAGGCAAAAAATGAAAAAGGATGTTACAGTTAATCCACAGATCTGTACTTTGAGATATCATCATTGAGAAAGACAGTGACATGGGTCATAACACGTTATATAACTACAACAGTCAATCACCAGAGGTCTGGTTCATTTAGTAGGGAAGGATGGGCCATAGAGAACCGCATTAGCCTCCAGCCTCTCATGGCACGTGCATCACTGCCGCACGTGCAGGGTTACCGATGCGTACGCAAATATGATAGATATCAAGAGAGGAAACAAAAATCTATGCATTTCCTGACCTTTCGAGGCAGGTGATGTTGTAAACTGTGCAAACGATTGCTTTCCCTCCAAATGTGTATCTAGCCATCTTCTAAAATGAATTATCTTTGATTCCATGTTTGCAGTATCCCAAAAAGATTTTGCAAAAGTTGGTTTAATCTAGTTCAAAGTCTACAAAAGTGCTATGAAAAAAATTCAGATCACTTTGGTGCCCGGAAGTAATTGGTTGCTCTGGGAGTTATATAACGTCACAATACATTTTCACGTGAGGTCAATCAAAACAATACCCACAACATTCAAATATTTTCAACTCGCCAATCAAGATTTAGCATGCACGTGAGAAGACTGACTTCCGGGCACAAAAGTGATCTGAATTTTCTGCAGACAGGAAAGTTGATAAAAACATGGAATATATTTAATATTTTGGAATATTCTTCTCTGGAATTGTTTTATCATTGTATTCTGCATGTGCTGTCCAAAGCACACCATTCATAATGCTCTGTATACTCTACGGTAGGAAATTCCTTAAAAACTTGTTTCATCTCTTGAAGTACATCATATTTGCACCTCGTGCACGTGCCAACCATTGACATGACGTCACTGACCAGCACGTGTAGTGAACACGTGCTGAAAACTGATGCGGTTCTCTTTGGGATGGGCAGTGTGTGGTGTTTCTAGATACAGTGGATTTCAAGTCTATTTTGATGATGACTCAAGCATTAATTTGCAGCATCTGATTCATGAGGACATCTACATCTATAAGTTCACTCCGCAAAACCAATTGGTATCCCACCGAGGGTGCAAGCGGGGGTGCAAGCTTGTACTAGTGATGCAGCTGGTCAACGAGACCAGGTTTTAAACTCTGCCAAGGGAGTTCCTGAAAGATGCCGAGTTTACAGATTCCAATGTAGTCATCACTGGTGAAATAGCTCCTTGCTCTATCAGTTTTATATGAAGGATTAATGTTCTGGTAAATTGTTAAAGAAGTTACTGAAATAATCTTTGTTTCCTTTTGAAGGAAAATGCACTATTTTTTCTGAAGATAACACAGAAAATGTTACATTATGTGTTTGAAAATTGAATTAACTGAGTATCATAGTCATACTGTTAGCTCTGGATTATCATATCAGCCAAAAGTGAATCCAGCTCCAGGGAGTAATCATAGTTTACACTGTGTATATTGTGACTGTGAGTGAGTTGGTGAAAAACTGAACTTCTGAAGTGATGAAACTGAGTTCTTCACTAAGTTGCAGACGAGGATATTCTCTCTCGGAAAAGGGAACAGGTATTCTGCCAAGAGAAGTCCGTTAACCTTCTTGCCTATCTTAAAATAGAAAACAAAATTACTTACTATGCCCGTCGCATAATACGGATTCCATATTTCCTGGAAATTACACTGAAGAGAAAGTCAACACTGTTTTTAAAATTTTAAGGGAAATACGTCACGTTAAGAATGACCAATCAAGTACGCGCTAAAATCAAATTCCGCCAGAGGGCGACGTCGTGCATGTGCCTCTGGTGGACAGTGTGGCGTTTTCCGTCCCTCAGTTTTCTTGTTTGCAAAAAAACAATATTTGATTTCCCCAATCGCCGTCAAAAGTTGTGGATACTGACAGCTTTCGGATCATGATTTCATTGATGGCGACTGGGCGCAGCATCCATCACAGATTTTAAACCGGAAATACCATTTGACTTCCTCACGAAATCTACCAATCAGAAACGTTGGTACAAATGCGTTAGGATTTTGTCCAAAAACAACATTCAACGCGCGAAATCACTGTGCTTGAAGATCTGTGAAAATTCTCCTCGCAGCGTTTGTAACCGGCCCACGAGTTCACTGGATTAACAATGGCAGATGATGTCCCGGCTGGAGGCGGTGGAATCAACCAGGATCCACGAGAAAGAAGGGAAATCAGACATAATTACAGAAAGCTCATTGAGCGCACACACAGTAAGATCACTGCCAGATCACAAGTCTTGTGGATGTTTAGGCCGTGATCAGTTTAGGCAGTGGTACGGTTAGGCAGTGGTATGCCGTATGGTTAGGCCGTGGTAAGGTTTAGGCAGGGAAGTCAATTAGGCCGTGGTATGTTAGGCAGGGGTGATAAGGAGGGTGTGTTCATCGCAGTACTGCACACCATCACTTTAGAGCATTACATATTTTAATAAGACATCCACAAAAATAAAAATATCTAATAAAATATTGATGTTCAATAGATATCACGAATTACACAAGACATCAGTAAAAATGAAATAAATATATCTTACACTTAATAAAATGAAAAACCACACCTTTGAGCAGAGATGACAGCTCATCAGTAACATGTTATGCGTTAAAATCATCTGAGTTTGAGTACAATTTGCCAAATTCAACCGTACATCATTCGGTAAAGCCATCATTCATATCTTATCAAACTCCACACGAAGTTTCATTCCCTAGCATTTCATCGATAGAAATGTTCTGTATGCTTGCTTCCTGGACATGTCAAAATAGTCTTTATCTTTTGCGTGCAAAACAATAGTCTCAATTTTTTGCATGCAAATCTAGTCAAATCATTTTATCATAAATGCAAATGATAAAAATTGGCAGAACTTACTGGGAATCCCACTCCCAGGGCCAAGGTGTGAGTTATGGATTATATGCAGTTCAACATCTGCTCCTATGTTATGTTCTCAAGAATATGGAGAACATAGAATTTATTTTTTACTGAGTTACTATCCCCTCCATGAGAAGTGTGCAAAAAATGCACAATTCTGAACACTATTCCAGTCCCTGTATGGACCCTCACAGCAGCTGGTGTGTACCAGCTGCACCCCTTAGTGCAACCTTGCACTCTTGCCGGGATGCCAATTGGTTTTGCTGAGTAAACTTATAGATGTAGATGAACACCTTTATTGCCCACTGAGTTAATACTGACTTAATACTGACAATTGTCATTTCAAAATGTTAAAGTAACCAATATTAGAAAAAATAAAATATCACAAATAAATAAATGTTTATATTAGCCTAATACACAAACAAGAAAAAGTGGTGCTCCACATGTAACACGGATCGGGAAAAAAATAACAAACAAAACAAAAATTGCAATAAACAAAACAAAAATTACAACAAACAAAACAAAAATTACAACAAACAAAACAAAAATTACAACAAACAACAACAAAATCATTTAAACATAAACGATCATTGCAAATCGATGGGGCAGTTGAAATTATTTTTGCAAAGATGTGCCTTTTCATGCTCTATTACGTAAGTTTCTCTATTATCGCTCAGGCGCTATCGCAAATCATCGATCCGACTTTTGCATGTCATTTCTGTTCTAATTGTCCGATTTACACCAAATTTGAACTAAACTTACTTAAAATTCCTTGTTCTGTCCATTGTGAAGCATTTCCAAGCAATTTAAAGGGATAATTTTATGCAAAACGATAGAAGAGCATGACAACATTGTTTTTGAACGTTCTGCTTTGTTTACATGACGCACTTCTTTTCTTTTGTTCACTTCTTTTAGATATGTATTCATTCGCCGGACGCATGCGCGAATTGGAATCTTTCGCAAGCAGACGACGAACACTCCACAGTGGCGTCAGTTGCTTTAACAATTATGACCACAGAAAAAACCGAATTACAACCCAAAGGAAACGACTACCCATTTCCCATGATCGTACCGATCACAGAATAACACAAATAGTTCCTTTTTTTTGACAAGCATTGCCTGTCGGCAATGCTTGTCAAAAAAGGAACCATCCGTGTTACAAAAAATATTTTAACATTAATTGCAGTTAAATAAACTGAATGAATATAATGATGATACAAAATACATGTACAAACTGTTTACTATTTATATTATATTTAAATATCTAAAAATCAAACATTATATTTACAATATATTTTCAATTATATTTATGGTTTATACTATGCCAAATTAAACTACGGCCTAAACGACTCCCTGCCTAACAGGTTACTGCCTTTAGAACAGGTTTCTGCCTAAACGGTTTACGGCCTAAACGGTTTACGGCCTAAACATCCAGTTCCCAATCACAGTAATGAAATTAGGACAGTACTACATGACTATGGGTGCACACGATTGAAGCCTGCGGTTTTTGCCAAAATCTGTCGCTATATCACCAGATATGCCGGCGGCCAATATGCCCGCCGTTGAAAGTGGCGAACTAAGTGGTGTTATACAAGGCACACAGACCAATTCATGATTTTAAAACTTGTTTTGATGGTTTATTGAGATACTCTTTTATTTGTAGAGAATAAAGAAGATCTTGTTAACCCAAAGCAAAATGTTGAGGAAGATGGCCTCTACAACACACTCCGAGAGGCTGATAAGATATTTAAAAAAGGTAAGTGGGAATAATGCAAGAATTTAACTGCTTCTTATTACTGTGTATACTCTTGGCATATTTTTGGGTTTATGGAGACATAATTAGTGCTTTAGACTTAAGATTTGCATCACACAGAGGACAGTTCTGGGCTAGTTATGAATGTCTTACCAATTACACTTCTGTCCTGAAAAACATGCTTGAACATTTTAAAAATGCATTGTTTGGCAAAATAACTTCTCCAACACATCATTAAATGGTCCCACACATAGCAAATGTAGAGGGGCTCGGCCAAGTGGACAGCATCAGTAAACAGCATAACATAAAAGCATTTATTCCAGAAATACAAAATTATTAGAAATACTTAATTATTGTTTTGGACAAAGTCCACTGAGCATTACAATATGCCAATGTATTGAGGATCATACTGTAATATTTTATGTATAGTATCAAAATATGTGTTCTGTAACGGAGGGACACTTTTGAACAGCAGCTTTGGAGTCATGTAGCAAAATGGGCTGAACATAAAGTTCTTATGAATATTCTTAAAACTCACTATATCATTTATCATCTAAACATACCTAAGTAGCAAATACCAAAATATCAAGTTTACAATTTTAACACTGTTTTATTTATAAAAGAAATATTGTCATAACGGAGGGACAACAGAAAATAGTAACGGAGGGACACAAATGTTCAGTTGTAATCTTGTCAACAAGTAACTTCTGTAGCAAACTGTACATGTACGATTTAGGTGCTAAATCATTATGAACTTGACAGAATAAATTAACAGAATAAATTGAATGAAATAACATAAGTAACAAAAACCAAATACACACCACAAATGACAACTGGGTACTAAGGATAGATTATGGTCAAAATAACCATGTGAAAAAAGGTGGCCGCGCTACTGAACTGCCACATTAGACAGACCACAGTCAAATTGCTGAATTTGGACATTTTATAAATGTAAATTATCCACAAATGTAAATTATCCACAAATGTAAATTATCCATAAGTTGGAGAAAATATGAGTTTAACAATGTTTAGAAATGCATACTATTTACGTTTTTGAAGACTTAATACTGACACCTAACTTTAAAGTTTATGCTAAAGTTGAGGCCTGAGTGAAAAGTGAAAATATTAACAGAAAGATATGACGGACATGAGGTATAATTACAGCAGAAATTAGCTGAATAAGATTAAGATTGGCAGCTATGTTCAGGTTTTAGATAAGAGGAGGGAATATATAGCTATCATATGAAATGCACATGCACTTGGTCCAGCGGTCCACTTCACATCATGGGTATTTTGACCAGGTACCATAAGGATGACACACACAACTCATTCCATTACATCATCATGTTCTTAGCCTTGTGTTATCCTAACTGTAAGCCAGGAACACTGCATCATCCCTAAGAATGGATTTGTCAGGTACATTAGACACTTTGACAAGATCAAAAGGCTACATAGTGTCACAAGGAATCACACCTATCAAACAGCAATTGTGTTGTCTCTGATGGGACAGCTTGTGTACCCAGTGCAGGTCAGCTGATGGCTTAATTCCTCTGACCAAAGTACCAATGCAAACAAATATGCATTTTTTGCCATAAACTCAGACAGTATTGAAAACCAGTGTTTATAATACATGAGTATGTAGACAGAGAAATAGAATTATATATCACTGACCATGTTGATTGATGCATGAGTATAAACATGAAGTGTCTATTGTCTCTCATGTGACAGACCATATATTAGCCAACCAATACATGTTTAACCATATAAATTGTTTGTGTCCATTTCCACTTGACATAAACCACTTTAAGAAATAAAAATTTCTGGCAAATAACTGAAATAATAACAACTTGCATGAACCTGAACATTTGTTCCTCCGTTACTAGTAATGGAGGGACAAATAAAATATAAAACATATAAAATCAACCAAAAATTAAATGAGTTTCATAAAGGAAACTGAAGGTTATGATACTTCACTATAAACACCTTACTTCTAGAAAGTTTCACATTACTTGTGATATGCATTATAACATGAGGTAAAAATATCAATAATTTTTGTAACAAATTCATATTTTAAAGTTTTTCCCCAAAAACATCTTTAGAGTTGTGTGCCAAGAATTTGACTTTAAATCATGATAACATAGTATCTCAACTTTATCAAAGTCCCATTTCCACCACTGTGCATGTAATTTCTAATCAAATACACTATATTTTCTAAATTGTTAGAAAAAACGAGACAGGAAAATGAACCAACAAAATAGGGTTTTAAACCAATTGTGATAATTTCGCAACCAATAAGGGTAGAGTATAAAATCAAACAGTTTCAGAAACTACAGTTTTTAGTTTATAAGGTACAATTTAAAAGAAGCACATATTTTGAGTTTCACTTTTTCATGTTAATGTTCACTGCCCCTTGGCTGAGCCCAGAGACTAATTTAACAACCATTTGCCAGACATTAACTAGCCTGAAAGTCAATTTCTGAAAAGAGATATAGGATAATAAAGCACAGCATGACCAGGTTCAAGTCTTACCGAGTATTGGAAATTCTTCATTTTCAGTCAAAAATCCCCGAGAGGCAGTGCTGGACAGTCAGTTGATGGCTGTTGTGTCAGAGCTGGCTAAACAAAGAGCAAATGCCTTGGATACAGATTTTTATGTCTTTCAACCTGTAGAGTTTGCAAAAAAGTTGGTGAGTATAATTAATTTTTTTGAAGTGATTGTCATTTAGAACTGCTATATGTACAACCATAAATAGCTAATTATAATGTTATGATTCTCTTTTTAAAAAATGACATTGTTTTGGAGTTTTTTTTAACTTGATGTTGGGGAAGTTTTGGAATGATAAATCCAGGAGAGTCCAATTCTATACAACTCTAAAGCAAACACTTGCAATGTTTATACCAAAGAGAAACATCTCTTGAAGAACTTTGATATTTTCTGAAACAATCAGCTGGACACTTTACAACATAATGAGGGATTTTTAATCCAAATTACCTGTACAACCACCACCTAAAAGTTGATAATAACATCTTGACTGTTACCCTCCCTTAGAAACCATTTTTATGCTGTGAGGATCCATACAAGGAGGGTGTTGATGCTTAGTGAAGAGGGTGTCTCATTTTTACCCTCAGCCCCTGATGTAATCAGGCTGAGGGTATTGCAGTACTCCTGGCGTGGGTATGTATGTGTGTGTGTCTGTATGTGTGTGTGTCTGTCTGTCTGTCTGTCTGGTCTGTCTGTCTGTCCGTCTGTCCGTCCGTCTGTCCGTCTGTATGTATGTATGTATGTATGTATGTATGTATGTATGTATGTATGTATGTATGTATGTATGTATGTATGTCTGTAGCGAACATCCTTGTCATCGCGATAACCCGAGAACAAATGATGGCAGCTTCATGAAACTTGACACACATAAGCATCTGGTGAAAACCTCGGACGAGTTCCATGGACAGCGACCTTGACCTATTTTTCAAGGTCACAGGGATAATTATGTGAAATCCCAAGAATCGCAATAACTCAAGAACAAATGATGGCAGCTTTATGAGACTTGACACACATAAGCATCTGGTGAAGACCTCCGACTTCCTATGATGGAACATGACCTTCACCTACTTTTCAAGGTCACAGGGACAATTATGCGAAATCATCCTTGTCATCGCGATAACTCGAGAACAAAGGATGTTAGCTTCATGAAACTTACCACACATAAGCGTCTGGTGAAAACCTCGGACGAGTTTGATGGACGGCAACCTTGACCTATTTTTCAAGGTTACAGGGACAATTATGTGAAATCCCAAGAATCACAATAACTCGAGAACGAATGATGGCAGCTTTATGAGATTTGACACACATAAGCATCTGGTGAAAACCTCAGAATTTTTATGAAACATGACCTTCACCTACATTTCAAGGTCACAGGGACAATTATGTGAAATCATCCTTGTCATCGCAGTAACTCAAGAACAAATGATGACAGCTTTATGAGACTTGACACACATAAGCATCTGGTTAAGATCTCAGACTTCCTTTGAACGAACATGACCTTCACCTACTTTTCAAGGTCACAGGGACAATTGTACCATGAAATCCCCATCATTGCGATAACTCGAGAACAAATGATGGCAGCTTTATGAGACTTGACACACATAAGCATCTGGTGAAGACCTCCGACTTCCCCTGATGGAACATGACCTTCACCTACTTTTCAAGGTCACAGGGACAATTATGCGAAATTATCCTTGTCATCGCGATAACTCGAGAACAAAGGATGTTAGCTTCATGAAACTTACCACACATAAGCGTCTGGTGAAAACCTCGGACGAGTTTGATTGACGGCAACCTTGACCTATTTTTCAAGGTTACAGGGACAATTATGTGAAATCCCAAGAATCACAATAACTCGAGAACGAATGATGGCAGCTTTATGAGATTTGACACACATAAGCATCTGGTGAAAACCTCAGAATTTTTATGAAACATGACCTTCACCTACATTTCAAGGTCACAGGGACAATTATGTGAAATCATCCTTGTCATCGCAGTAACTCAAGAACAAATGATGACAGCTTTATGAGACTTGACACACATAAGCATCTGGTTAAGATCTCAGACTTCCTTTGAACGAACATGACCTTCACCTACTTTTCAAGGTCACAGGGACAATTGTACCATGAAATCCCCATCATTGCGATAACTCGAGAACAAATGATGGCAGCTTTATGAGACTTGACACACATAAGCATCTGGTGAAGACCTCCGACTTCCCCTGATGGAACATGACCTTCACCTACTTTTCAAGGTCACAGGGACAATTATGCGAAATTATCCTTGTCATCGCGATAACTCGAGAACAAAGGATGTTAGCTTCATGAAACTTACCACACATAAGCGTCTGGTGAAAACCTCGGACGAGTTTGATTGACGGCAACCTTGACCTATTTTTCAAGGTTACAGGGACAATTATGTGAAATCCCAAGAATCACAATAACTCAAGAACGAATGATGGCAGCTTTATGAGATTGACACACATAAGCATCTGGTGAAAACCTCAGAATTTTTATGAAACATGACCTTCACCTACATTTCAAGGTCACAGGGACAATTATGTGAAATCATCCTTGTCATCGCAGTAACTCAAGAACAAATGATGACAGCTTTATGAGACTTGACACACATAAGCATCTGGTTAAGATCTCAGACTTCCTTTGAACGAACATGACCTTCAACTACTTTTCAAGGTCACAGGGACAATTGTACCATGAAATCCCCATCATTGCGATAACTCGAGAACAAATGATGGCAGCTTTATGAGACTTGACACACATAAGCATCTGGTGAAGACCTCCGACTTCCCCTGATGGAACATGACCTTCACCTACTTTTCAAGGTCACAGGGACAATTATGCGAAATTATCCTTGTCATCGCGATAACTCGAGAACAAAGGATGTTAGCTTCATGAAACTTACCACACATAAGCGTCTGGTGAAAACCTCGGACGAGTTTGATTGACGGCAACCTTGACCTATTTTTCAAGGTTACAGGGACAATTATGTGAAATCCCAAGAATCACAATAACTCAAGAACGAATGATGGCAGCTTTATGAGATTGACACACATAAGCATCTGGTGAAAACCTCAGAATTTTTATGAAACATGACCTTCACCTACATTTCAAGGTCACAGGGACAATTATGTGAAATCATCCTTGTCATCGCAGTAACTCAAGAACAAATGATGACAGCTTTATGAGACTTGACACACATAAGCATCTGGTTAAGATCTCAGACTTCCTTTGAACGAACATGACCTTCAACTACTTTTCAAGGTCACAGGGACAATTGTACCATGAAATCCCCATCATTGCGATAACTCGAGAACAAATGATGGCAGCTTTATGAGACTTGACACACATAAGCATCTGGTGAAGACCTCCGACTTCCCCTGATGGAACATGACCTTCACCTACTTTTCAAGGTCACAGGGACAATTATGCGAAATTATCCTTGTCATCGCGATAACTCGAGAACAAAGGATGTTAGTTTCATGATACTTACCACACATAAGCGTCTGGTGAAAACCTCGGACGAGTTTGATTGACGGCAACCTTGACCTATTTTTCAAGGTTACAGGGACAATTATGTGAAATCCCAAGAATCACAATAACTCAAGAACGAATGATGGCAGCTTTATGAGATTTGACACACATCAACATCTGGTGAAAACCTCAGAATTTTTATGAAACATGACCTTCACCTACATTTCAAGGTCACAGGGACAATTATGTGAAATCATCCTTGTCATCGCAGTAACTCAAGAACAAATGATGACAGCTTTATGAGACTTGACACACATAAGCATCTGGTTAAGATCTCAGACTTCCTTTGAACGAACATGACCTTCACCTACTTTTCAAGGTCACAGGGACAATTGTACCATGAAATCCCCATCATTGCGATAACTCGAGAACAAATGATGGCAGCTTTATGAGATTTGACACAAATAAGCATCTAGTAAAGACCCCAAAAGAGTTTGATGAATGGTGACCTTCACCTACTTTTCAAGGTCACAGGGACAATTATGTCAAATTCACGACATTGCAATAACTCAAGAACAAATAATGGCAGCTTCATGAGAATTGACACACATAAGCATCTGGTGAAGACCCCAGATGAGTTTGATGGACGGTGACCTTAACCTGCTTTTCAAGGTCACCGGCCCATCATCTCAATAAATGATGACAGTTTCATGATACTTGAGTAGTCTTCCCGATAGTCACCAGACCTTCAACGGACACTCGGTCCGGCAAAGATGACTTTTTTGCCGGACCGAAGACATATTTACCGGACCGAAAAAAAAAAGAAAGAATATCAGCGTGAAAAGTAAACAAGCCAGATACAAGCTTCCCAAATGGCGATATAATTAAAATCTTATTCTGACACGTGTTAGCAATAGTCCGCCTTCATTTAATAAGTTTAAAGTATGCACAAGTCAGAGAAAATGCAAGTTTAACAATGCTTAAATACGTGTACAAGACACGAGGTCGTCATTACGAAAACCGGAAGTGACGGGGACAGGCTCTTATTTTTGGCGCGAAAATGATCGGTCGCTATTCATTCGCATTGAAAATATTAATGTGTTGCGCAATGATGGATCCCTGACATTTCTTATTTACGTTTGACTTTAAAAATGACTCCCGATCTTATCTAGGGATAAGTTTTGAGAAAAGTTAGAATTTTCACAAAATACATGTCGGACATGAGGTCCGACTACAGCGGAAAATATGCCGGACTGTGGCAAAAAATATCGGTCTGGACCGGCGGTCCGGCGGTTATCGGGAAGACTGCTTGACACACCTAAGCTATCAAAGGAAGTAGATTTTATGGGTTTTTTTACCCCTGCATCAATTTGCCTTGGTGCAGTGACGTTTTGTTCACAAATATTGTGTGGAGCGAATGTTGTGCAATGAGTTACCAGGGCTGAGGGTTGATGCATCTCTGATGCCTATGTTTTATTTTTTTTTTGTGTTTAGCCTGTTGTTTTTTTTGTTTTTTTTTCATTTTCTATTTTACATTAGAATATATATTGTTTAATGTTGTACAGCATGTTATGGAAAATTACTTTGAATTATAGACAACATACATCAGTGGAGAGAGATTGACTGAGGAGGGAGAGACCGGGATATCATCAGAAGCCTGGGAAAGATTGGGTGAAGCTGTCCAGCCATTCTTCAACCGATCACCTGCATTACATTTTATGTAAGTCAGTATGCACTTCTTCTTTGAGAAATGAGTAAAGAGTGGTTTTATGTAGTTAATGGGTTCACCAGGTGACCACTGTGGAGAAGCATGATAAAACATATAAAAACAAAGGGAAATTTCCTTTTTTGGGCTTTATTAATATCTGAGCTGATGTTTCATCCATTTATTTCCTTTAACACCACTCTCAAATCTGAAATGGTTATGAAAATCTCCAAAAGAAATTTGTCAAAATATATGAAAATTGAGAAAAGTTCTGATACAAAACAACCAACATCCTTCTGGAAGTTTCTCATTGATATTTTTGTACCGTTCCTTGTCTGTAATTTATTCCTTGCCTTATTTTATAAGATCATAATTTACAGAAATTAGCCTGCAAATATCAACCACAACCAATTAAATGGATCCAATGTTAAAGGGTTAAATTTTATGGTCATTTGTTGCAGTCAAAGTTTTTAATCTATCTATAGCTGACAAGATGGATGTCAGACAGTGTTGTTTTGTTTATATTGTCATTAATTTTCATTTACAATTTAACACATCAAGCCAAATGGCTGTAAGTTTAGTTTTGTTTTATCCACAGGTTTGGCTCATTTGATAGAGGCCCACGACCAGAGAAAGTTATAAAAGAAAAAGTGCTCAGAAATAAAGACGATAAGCCAGGTGCTAAAACCAAATTAACACAGGTATGAATAACCTATTATTGTGAATATAAATGAAATAAAGGGAGTTAATTTTATCAGTAGGTATGAATAAGACTCAGGTGTGAATAACATCAAGTGTATATAACATATCAAGTATAAATAACAATATCAGGTATGAATAACATATCAGGTATGAATTACATATTATCAGGTGTGAATAACATACTATCAAAAGTAAAGTGTCTGATAAAAGAAAGTTGAATATTGACTGATTTCACACAATCGTTCTGGTTACTTGATGTTGTGGTATATTCTGACAAGTAATTCTTTAATAATCATTCTGATGGACCTTTATCGCAAGTAGTTTTACAAAACTGCTATTTGTAAGAGTTCAAAAGATGGTTAAATATGAATGGAAGCATATCCTGCTTAAGGCAGTGTAAATGGATTTTATTTCTAAAAGCATTCATAAAACCAGAGGTCACAGGCAATTTTACTGAGGTCTGTGGTATGCTTAAATGAAATGTGGCCATGAAACTGTGATACAATTAAGCTATCTCACTAAAATCAACCAAAATACACTGACCATGGTTATTGTGTTTTGCTAAAAATGCCAAGTACTGCCAGTACTCCTTTGACCACCAGGTGGCTACATGTATACAATTATGTGACCTCTATTGTGATCTGTCAGGGTGTTAGGCCTGTACCATTGGACAAACATTAATGGACAAACAGGGCTCTGCAAGCCAAATCACTCCATTGTCCCAATTTAGGGTGCCCCACTGTTAAAAGACTTTACCAAGCAGGTGTTTGTACAAAATCACTGGTCAGCTAAACAAAGTTTGTTGGCAAAGTGTCCAATGGATGATTTGGATTTTAGCAGAAGACTCGTCCACTTTCAAATGGCACAGAAATATATGTAGGGGAAATATGATGGGTAATAACTTGTGATTCCAATGTTAGGGGTATAAACACTGAAATCCAAGAAGACATATAGCAGAATTATATTTTACCTCTTGCATACAATAAAATCTGAAGTTTGAATTTGAAATCCTTGATAATATGTCAAAATTCTTAATATATATTTACAAATATGAGTCTAGTATGTTAAAATATTTACAACTAGGAGTCCAGCATGTTAGAATTCTGATTCATTAGAATGCTTTCAATTATGGTAATATGTTTGGTATTTGGGAACCATGATTTATCTTTTTTAAGTTAAAAGAAAATATAAAATTATTTTTTTTTTCTATGTCATATTTAAGGTTTTTATTCTTCAGCCAAATCATTTTTTATTATAATTTTTTTTCTGAACAGGTGGAAAATGCGAGTGATATTCCCCAAACTGAAACAACAACAGAGGAGGTGGAGCGTCTTCATGATTTGCTCAAGAAGATATATCAAGAAGGAGGCAGTATGTGTTTATACTTAACTAAACCTACCAGCAATAACCAATCCTTATATACAGTACCATATGTGTTCTCCCATAACCTGGCTGGCTGCTCGACTTTCTATATATACTTTTGCAACTTTTAATGCAGTTAGTGTATAATTGGTGGGCTGAGACATTTTAAATATAATCTATTGGTGATATTATATTGTGTGAGACTCACACTTGCACAAAGCTGCCATTTACTCTAAATTTCTTAAAAGCAGTATTTAAAATAATTATTATTATTATCATCTTTATTCAGACTCTTGGTCCACACTTATATCTATGAATACAATGTAAAAAATCATACAGTACATGTATATAAATGTTAGGAAACAGCAAATTAAATAGTACTTAAAAATAAAATGGCATCATTACATTCTTCGACATTTAATATTTGGTTTGTGTAGCCTTCTTTCATGTGTATGATATCCTTAATGATATGGCTATACACAAAATAATCCTCATCTATACTATCAAACCATCCTGATACAAATGATTCTTTTAATACAAACACAGAGTTATTCACTATATCAGCCTGTGTTACATTGTACTGAGACATTATGTATCTAATATTTTTACCCATTGTTGATTTTGGTTCAACATAAGCTTTATAGGCAAGATATCTTACAACACTGTTCTTAGATGATATTGCAGTTCTATAGAACTTGATACAACGACACATAAGAGATATATTCAGAGGAATTACATCCGCCACGAGCATAACAATGTCTCTATGAGCATTACGAGGCAAGTGGTAAATCCTACGTAGAGCATTTCTCCACAAAACATATATTTTATCCATATACTCATGCCACAAGGGCCATAATTGAGAGCCATACATAGAACAACAGTACTGATGAAATAACTTTTGTTTCACATCATTATGTAGACCTCCAAATGTTGATAGAAACCTGTTAAAACTCATATTAAATTTCTTTAAACCATCGTCAACCATAGACTGTTTGTTGTCAGTGCTAAGTTTGTGCCCTACATGGACAGCTGCATTGACTACAGGTACAGGCTCATTATTAACAGTTATTCTAATATGCTCATTTTTCTCACCATATATAAGTAATTGACTTTTTTTACCATTAAAAAGTACATCATGTTCTGAAGCATATGATTCACATATTTTTATCATTTTCCTCAAACCACAAACAGAAGGAACGAGTAATATTGCATCATCTGCATATCCTGCAGCACCACAATATTTTCTTCCAATGACACAACCAATACCTAGTTTCTCTAATCTTACTAATAAACCATCAATATATACTCCGAACAAGAGCGGTGACATGACACCCCCTTGATGAACGCCATTTCTAACAGAAAATGGAACAGAAATTCTATCATTCCATCGTACCTGCAGTTTTTGATTTGTGTACATATTTAACAGCAGGCGGATCACCAGTGGACACATCTTTCTTGATATTAATTTCTTAAATAACAGACAATAGTTGACCCTGTCAAATGCTTTTGATGCATCCAACAGTAAAGCATATACAGGCGTACCATTACTGGTGTAGTATGAAATTGTTTCATTTACCAAGAATGTACATTGAGTAGTTGAAGTGCCATCTTTAAAACCAAATTGAAGTTCTGAAGTATTAAAAACATGAGACTGTTGATCAATTATTATACTATCATACAATTTGCCAATAATGCTGCCCAGTGTTAGTGCTCTAAAATTGTCTGAACAATGATGAGCACTACGCTTGTCTTTTTGCAAGGGCACCATTGTACCTAAAAGCATTTCATCTGGAGAAAACCCATGGCTTATCATACAATTATACAACATTGTCAGGAGTTCATACAACAGTACAGTACCATTTAAGATATGATTGGAAAACATACCATTTTCCTCTTTCTTATCAGGTGCCATCTTGCGTAACGCAGATGCAAGTTGCGCAACTGATATATGGTGGTGATGCTCTACATCATTTCTATGTAGTGTGCACATATCATTAACCATAGAGTTAATTTCACATTTCAATTCATTCATTTGAGCATCATCATATCCAACAGAATTGTACAATTTACCAAACTTTTTAGCTCTGCTGAGACTTTAGCTCGCAGAGCTTTAGGAGGGGGAAAATGTCTGTCCGTCTGTCCGTCCGTCCGTCTGTCAACATTTCTTTAAAAATCTTCTTCTCCAAAACTACCAGTACTACATCTTTCATATTTTATATGGAGGTAGATATATAGTTGAAGTTTCAGATTCCTTCAAATCTTAGTGATGTCACCATTGACCTTAGTGCAGTGACCTTGAAGTCACAAATTTTGTACTGAGCATATCTCAGCAACCACTTATTACAGGATATTAAAACTTGGTATGCAGAAATGTCGTATGTTAAAGCTGTACCTTGTCATACAATTTTAGTCATGTGACCTTTGACCTTGACACATTGACCTTGAATTCAAAATTTGTGAACATGCCACATCACAACCATCAGAAGTGAATAAAAAACACTTCATATCTGTTATATACTAACACTATTTCTAAAAATCTTCTCCTCCAAAACTACTAGTAATATTTGTTTCATATTTAATACAGAGGTAGATAGAGAGTTGAAGATTCAGATTCCTTCAAATCTTAGTGATGTCACCATTGACCTTAATGCTGTGACCTTGATGTCACAAATATTGTAAGGAGCATATCTCCGCAACCACTTACAAGAAGAAATTAAATCTTGGTATACAGGAATGTCTTATGTTAAAGCTGTGCCTCGTCATACAATTTTAGTCATGTGACCTTTGACCTTGACACATTGACCTTGAATTCAAAATTTGTGAACATGCCACATCACAACCATGAGAAGTGAATAAAAAACACTTCATATCTGTTATATACTAACACTATTTCTAAAAATCTTCTCCTCCAAAACTACCTGTAATATTTGTTTCATATTTAATACAGAGTTAGATAGAGAGTTGAAGATTCAGATTCCTTCAAATCTTAGTGATGTCACCATTGACCTTAGTGCAGTGACCTTGATGTCACAAATTTTGTAAGGAGCATATCTCAGCAACCACTTATAAGAAGAAATTAAAACTTGGAATACAGAAATGTCTTAGGCCATAGCCGTGCCTCTTCATACTTTCTTAGTCATGTGACCTTTGACCTTGACACATTGACCTTGAATTCAAAATTTGTGAACATGCCACATCATAACCATTAGAAGTGAATTAAATGTAATTCATATCTTCTATATACCAACACTCTTTTATACAGAGCTAGATAGAGAGTTGAAGATTTAGATACCTTCAATTCTCAGTGATGTCACCATTGCCCTTAGTGCAGTGACCTTGAGGTCACAAATTTTGTAAGGAGCATATCTCAGCAACCACATATTAGAGGAAATTAAAACTTGGTATGCAGAAATGTCTTATGTTAAAGCTGTACCTTGTCATACAATTTTAGTCATGTGACTTTTGACCTTGACATACTGACCTTGAATTCAAAATTTGTGAAGATGCCACATCACAACCATCAGAAGTGAATGAAAAACACTTCATATCTGTTATATACTAACACTATGTTTAAAAGTCTTCTCCTCCAAAACTACCTGTAATATTTGTTTCATATTTAATACAGAGTTAGATAGAGAGTTGAAGATTCAGATTCCTTCAAATCTTAGTGATGTCACCATTGACCTTAGTGCAGTGACCTTGATGTCACAAATTTTGTAAGGAGCATATCTCAGCAACCACTTATAAGAAGAAATTAAAACTTGGAATACAAAAATGTCTTAGGTCATAGCCGTGCCTCATCATACTTTCTTAGTCATGTGACCTTTGACCTTGACACATTGACCTTGAATTCAAAATTTGTGAACATGCCACATCATAACCATTAGAAGTGAATTAAATGCACTTCATATCTTCTATATACCAACACTATTTTATACAGAGTTAGATAGAGAGTTGAAGATTCAGATTCCTTCAAATCTTAGTGATGTCACCATTGACCTTAGTGCAGTGACCTTGATGTCACAAATTTTGTAAGGAGCATATCTCAGCAACTACTTATAAGAAGAAACTAAAACTTGGAATACAGAAATGTCTTAGGCCATAGCTGTGCCTCGTCATACTTTCTTAGTCTTGTGACCTTTGACCTTGACACATTGACCTTGAATTGAAAATTTGTGAACATGCCACATCATAACCATTAGAAGTGAATTAAATGCACTTCATATCTTCTATATACCAACACTTTTATACAGAGTTAGATAGAGAGTTGAAGATTCAGATTCCTTCAAATCTTAGTGATGTCACCATTGCCCTTAGTGCAGTGACCTTGATGTCACAAATTTTGTAAGGAGCATATCTCAGCAACTACTTATAAGAAGAAACTAAAACTTGGAATACAGAAATGTCTTAGGCCATAGCTGTGCCTCGTCATACTTTCTTAGTCTTGTGACCTTTGTCCTTGACATATTGACCTTGAATTCAAAATTTGTGTCACTTCATATCTATTATATACCAACACTATGTTTTAAAATCTTCTTCTCCAAAACTGCCATTAATTTATGTTTCATATTTTATACAGAGCAAGATAGAGAGTTGAAGATTCAGATTCCTTAAATTCTCAGTGATGTCACCATTGAGCTTAGTGCAGTGACCTTGATGTCACCAATTTTGTAAGGAGCATATCTCAGCAACCACTTATAAGAAGAAATTAAAACTTGGTATACAGAAATGTCTTAGGTCATAGCCCTGCCTCGTAATACTTTCTTAGTCATGTGACCTTTGTCCTTGACACATTGACCTTGAATTCAAAATTTATGTGCATGCAAAATCTCACAACCATTAAAAGTGGAGCAGACTTGAGCAGATGATGATTTTGACCAATCAAAATGCATGTTACATATCAAATTTGGCCCCAACTTGTTATCTTGATTCTCATTGGCTATGTTATTCAAAATGGCAGCCTCCTTGACAACTTAGTGATAGCTATTAGATTTTTGAAAAAATCATGACAAAATGGAAAAAGAACTGAGTCTAATGGAAAATAGATAGAATTAGACCTCAGAAAATACAACATCTTGCCTACTTTGGGATCTTGTATGGAAAATCATAACCTGGTTGCTTGTTGTACTTAATCTCAGTTCATGTGTTTTCATTCAAGTCAGCAGAGCTATCAACCCATGGGGTTATGTTTAGTGAATATGTTACCAATTGCATGAGATCCAGTCTCACCATCTATCATATTTGGCAATGAGTGACCAGATTTACTCATCTTTTTCGCTTCACTCCATAACCTACAACCATTACCTTGACTTATTGCCTCAGCCATTTTATAGCTGTTGATTTCTTTTTATTGTTTAATATGTCTTATAGCATAGTGATATTTGGCCCTTGTGCGTCTCATAATATCTGCTACAAGTCCATTTCTAGGTCTACCATTCTGGACCCAAATATCATGCCACAGTAATGAGGTATCCCTATGACTTTGGACAAAATCATTCCAGCCAGGTAACACTTTACCCGTGCCGTTCCCAGACATACTGGCTCCTGTTAGGGGGAGACATTTGTCAGATGCCATTAAACAACACTCAATTATCTTGCTGTACATATCACAGATATGATCACAATGTATTTTACAATTAATATCTGAACATTCAATAGCACTATTGTCAATGTCAATATCAGATAAAAGTTTGTCAAGTTCACATTTATATTTTAACAATTCATTGTCAGTACACTTGTGCCAAGCAACTCTCTGTTTGCATGATCTTTCTTGCTTTACATGATAAATCACATCAACAGACAATTCTAAAATCAAGGGAACATGATCAGAGAAATCATCAGCACTAAATAATGATTTATATACACTGATAGAATCACATAAATTTTGAGTAATGATAAAGTGATCTAAAGTAGATATAGCACCGTTACTTTTTGAACAATATGTATATGGAACATCAGCTTTATCTAAATTATCACACAGAAGCAGATTTTCATCCTGTACAAAGGACTTTAATACATTCTGTCTTGATAAGTCAGTATTCATATCTCCACCAATCACAAAATATTGTGTATGACTTTTGTTCATTATATCACTCAATTCACTTAGCGCCATCACATATTCCTCCATATCAGGATTCCCATCACATGGCAGGTACACATTACATAATACAAATTCAAACTCATCCATAGCAACTTTTATGGCACACATCCTTTTGAAGTTACAGTTTACTTTGTCTATCTTACATTTTATGTTATTGTACCATATTATTGCACAACCTCCATGGGGCCTGCCGACCAGCGGAACAGACTCATCCATAGGACTACAAGCTACACAATCATAATCAGGGTTCATCTGTTTTAGTTTGTCAGAAAACTGCTTTTCATACATGCAGTGCTCTTGTAATAACACAAAATCACAAGCAATTAAAAGAGATTGTATCATTACATATTTATCAACACCAAAGTGCTTACAGTTGTAAGAACCATACTTCAGTTTACTCACAATATCCATCATGAACTTTGGGCATTTACATCAATCTCAGCTTCATGGTTACTACCCTGAACATTGCTATCACCTGGGTCAGGTACTACAGGAGGTACAAGGATACTACCCTGACCATTGCTCTCACCTGGAACACGTGCTTCAGGGGCTACATGTTTGATACCCTGATTATTGCTCTCTCCTGGAACAGATACCTTTTTGGGAGGAAAATATTTTCGAATGCCAATATTTACAGCTAGACCACCAAACTTATGAATGTTTTATTTACCATTTTTGCAAGGTTTGAATATGAATATTTTATTTTTCCAAACAGGGAACCCATTCTGTTTCTTTGAATTTGTGATCAACCCACACTCATTCGGCCAGACTGTGGAGAATCTCTTTTATACCTCATTTCTAGTCAAGGTGAGATCCAGAAGGATAACAAAAGAAAACTTTTCATATGGGAAGATATTTCAGTGTTTGTTAAACATCAAATTAAATCTCTCATTTGTCTCTTGCATATTCACAGTTCCTTTTAATGAAATGTTTCCTTATATTTTATCCTCCAGGATGGCTATGCCAGAGTGTTTTTAGATGAGGATAAACTTCCTGTTATTGGTGAGTGATACAACAACACATTTATAATATTCTAGTTTATTGAGGTACTGGAAGGTAACTTAGCAAAGTACATAATAATCCACAATAAAACAATGGCAGCCATCTTGAATTTTACATATATGTATTAAAATATCTGATCATTTACTTGATTGAGTATAAATATATATTTGTAGAGCCGATAGAACGTGCAGAAGGAGAACATGCTCAAAATGTGGATAGGCACCAAGTGATCGTCACCATAAACAAACAAGAATGGCAGGTAAGTCTGAACAACTACTAGAGTTCTATCGGAGCGAATAGTGAATCTTCTTGTTGATCTTCATTTAATTTTTTTATGTGTGGTAGCTTTTAATTATCTTGCATGTTAAAGTCACAAGGACTTATTCACTCATCACACCAATAAATAAATTGCTCTTACTTTAAATTAGATTAAGAAAAATTAATATGTTTGCCAGGAGTTTTAGAGGATCAAGGCTACATCTTTATGTTCACATTTTTTTCAGAATAAAGATATTATTTTTATTTTAAAAACTATAAAAAAGGAAGAAAAAAAACCTTCTTGTAATGTATGCATTAAAATAGAATTGCCGGTGATTTTTTACCCTCAGCCCCTGATGTAATCAGGCTGAGGGTATTGCAGTACTCCTGGCGTGGGTATGTATGTATGTATGTATGTATGTCTGTATGTATGTATGTATGTCTGTAGCGAACATCCTTGTCATCGTGATAACTCAAGAACAAATGATGGCAGCTTCATGAAACTTGACACACATATGCATCTGGTGAAAACCTCAGACGAGTTCGATGGACAGTGACCTTGACCTATTTTTCAAGGTCACAGGGACAATTATGTGAAATCCCAAGAATCACAATAACTCAAGAACGAATGATGGCAGCTTTATGAGATTTGACACACATAAGCATCTGGTGAAGCCCTCAGAATTTTTCCTATGAAACATGACCTTCACCTACTTTTTAAGGTCACAGGGACAATTATGTGGAATCATCTTGTCATCGCGATAACTCGAGAACAAATGATGGCAGCTTCGTGAAACTTGACACATATAAGCATCTGGTGAAAACCTCGGACGAGTTCGATGTACAGTGACCTTGACCTATTTTTCAAGGTCACAGGGACAATTATGTGAAATCCCAAGAATCACAATAACTCAAGAACGAATGATGGCAGCTTTATGAGATTTGACACACATAAGCATCTGGTGAAGCCCTCAGAATTGTTTCTATAAAACATAACCTTCACCTACTTTTCAAGGTCACATGGACAATTATGTGAAATCATCTTGTCATCGCGATAACTCGAAAACAAATGATGGCAGCTTCGTGAAACTTGACACATATAAGCATCTGGTGAAAACCTCGGACGAGTTCGATGTACAGTGACCTTGACCTATTTTTCAAGGTCACAGGGACAATTATGTGAAATCCCAAGAATCACAATAACTCAAGAACGAATGATGGCAGCTTTATGAGATTTGACACACATAAGCATCTGGTGAAGCCCTCAGAATTGTTTCTATAAAACATAACCTTCACCTACTTTTCAAGGTCACATGGACAATTATGTGAAATCATCTTGTCATCGCGATAACTCGAGAACAAAGGATGGCAGCTTCGTGAAACTTGACACATATAAGCATCTGGTGAAAACCTCAGACGAGTTCGATGTACAGTGACCTTGACCTATTTTTCAAGGTCACGGACAATTATGTGAAATCCCAAGAATCGCAATAACTCAAGAACGAATGATGGCAGCTTTATGAGATTTGACACACATAAGCATCTGGTGAAGACCTCAGACTTCTCTTGATGGAACATGACCTTCACCTACTTTTCAAGGTCACAGGGACAATTATGTGAAATCATCCTTGTCATCGTGATAACTCAAGAACAAATGTACCAGCTTCAAGAAACTTTACACGCATAAGCATCTGTTGAAAACCTCGGACTAGTTCGGTGGATGGCAACCTTGACCTATTTTTCAAGGTCACAGGGACAATTATGTGAAATCCCAAGAATCGCAATAACTCAAGAACGTATGATGGCAGCTTTATGAGATTTGACACACACAAGCATCTGGTGAAGACCTCAGACTTCTCATGATGGAACATGACCTTCACCTACTTTTCAAGGTCAC
This sequence comes from Amphiduros pacificus, assembly GCA_949316495.1. NCBI lineage: Eukaryota > Metazoa > Annelida > Polychaeta > Phyllodocida > Hesionidae > Amphiduros > Amphiduros pacificus. The sequence goes on along the minus strand of OX439000.1, from coordinate 45,652,076 downwards.
AGGGACAATTATGTGAAATCATCCTTGTCATCGTGATAACTCAAGAACAAATGATGGCAGCTTCATGAAACTTTACACACATAAGCATCTGTTGAAAACCTCAGACTAGTTCGGTGGACGGTGACCTTGACCTATTTTTCAAGGTCACAGGGACAATTATGTGAAATCGCAATAACTCAAGAACGAATGATGGCAGCTTTATGAGATTTGACACACAAGCATCTGGTGAAGACCTCAAGACTTCTCATGATGGAACATGACCTTCACCTACTTTTCAAGGTCACAGGTACAATTATGTGAAATCCCTATCATTGCTATAACTCGAGAACGAATGATGGCAGCTTTATGAGATTTGACACACATAAGCATCTGGTGAAGACCTCAGACTTCTCTTGATGGAACATGACCTTTACTTACTTTTCAAGGTCACAGGGACAATCATGTCAAATCCACGTCATTGCAATAACTTAAGAACAAATAATGGCAGCTTCATGAAAATTGACACACATAAGCATCTGGGAAGACTTCAGATGAATTTGATGGACGGTGACCTTAACCTGCTTTTCAAGGTCACCAGCCCATCTCAATAATTCTAGAGTAAATGACAGTTTCATGATACTTGACACACCTAAGCTATCAAAGGAAGTAGATTTTATGGGTTTTTTTAACCCCTGCATCAATTTGCCTTGGTGCAGTGACGTTTTGTTCACAAATATTGTGTGGAGCGAATGTTGTGCAATGAGTTACCAGGGCTGAGGGTTGATGCATCTCTGATGCCTATGTTCTTTTAATTCATGTAACTGAATGAAATGTTTACATTTTTAGGAGCTAATCCAGACATTTAATATTGTGAAACCTTTGATTCCAACCCGCAAGCCACCCCCAGGTTTCAAACAAACTGTAAGTTTATACATCTACGAGACCTAGATTTGGAATAGTCCTTTGTATGTTTGAGATGTAAAATCATGTTCTAACTATATTCTTTATTTTTCAGGGACCAGGAGGTAACAAAAGATGATATATTTGACATTTGGAGTCAGATGGAAGAATACACCAGCATATGTTATAAACAATGTGGCACAGTTCACCAAGGACACCGTGGATTATTATCTACTTGTTATAGAGACAGTGGCAGAGGGCCAGGCCTTTTATATATACCCTTATTTTTAGGGCATTTCTTCACAATTACACTGCATCAGAATTGTTGATAAAGGCTTTTCTGCCAAGCAACCTCTCTGTGCCTCACAAATAGTTGTATTTTATTGCTTGAAGGATATGAGTTTATTCTAAAGCTGAACGTTACCAGATGACTACCCAGGAATATAAAATAATTGAATTCAGAAAAGTTGAAAATTATTCTACCAAATTGTGAGCATAAATTGCAGTTATTTTTCCTTTTTGGAAGATGCCGTAAAAATTTACCTTTATTTCTTGCACCTTAAAAAATTGGATTCAAATATTTTTATTTTCAAGAATAGCATCTTTTACTGCGTTTGAATTTTAAGATATAAAGATCATATATATATGGTAATGCTATATTCAGTTTTGAAGCTGAATTGCAAAGTTAGCAGTTCATTTTTATGAGTTGAATAAGGCGAGGAAATTGTTAAACAGGCAGGTTCTTGTTGAAATATCTCAAGAAAAAAAAACACCTGACTTGGTGACATAATCTTTATTTGCAAAAATTGTTGACTTTGTATATATACAACAGTTACTTTGTTATTCTGTACAAATGTGGTTTTATTTCGAGTAAATGCACTTGTATTTATACATGTTTATATATTACAGAATTCACTGGCAGAGTATAAATTAATTTTGCTTTGAATAAATAGAAATTTAGGATTTTCTCTTCAGCATTTCATATTCCAACATAATGAGTGACCAGATAACCAAAACCATCCCAAATTCTTTAATATGTAAAATTGTAAAAATATGGCAATTCTAGTATATTTTTATACATAAGATTTCAATTATCAATCACAATCATAAATACTAAAGAAATATGCTGTGACATATCATAATATGTAAATAAACTATTTTTTATACAAAAAATCTTTATTTCATGTTTTTCATTTAAGTGCAAATGCACAGAAATAATAATCATTATTGCACAGTATTATCACTATTAACGTATACATGGTAAAAATTACAAAGGATAGTTTATCAGGAATGCTTGAATAAATAACATTTTTAAATATAGTGTAAAAATGATAAACATGCACAATAAAATTAAATTATATTCTGTATAAAACACACGGGTAATTGATCCAATAGATTTTAAAATCATAAATGAAATCTCAATTGCATCAAAATTTATGTTGAAAAGACCAAAATCACTAAATTTTAAAGGTCTGAAAGTACCCCTTTAGCAAAAATTTGCCATTAGATAAGGGATGTGACTTAAATAAATAGATATAACCTGGCTCAAAATAGATAACCACATGAAAGAAGCTGGCATTAATGGTGGCTGGGACATACGGCTGGCATTAATGGTGGCTGGGACACACGGCTGGCATTAATGGTGGCTGGGTCACACGGCTGGCATTAATGGTGGCTGGGTCTCACGGCTGGCATTAATGGTGGCTGGGACACACGGCTGGCATTAATGGTGGCTGGGTCACACGGCTGGCATTAATGGTGGCTGGGTCACACGGCTGGCATTAATGGTGGCTGGGACACACGGCTGGCATTAATGGTGGCTGGGTCACACGGCTGGCATTAATTGTGGCTGGGTCACACGGCTGGCATTAATGGTGGCTGGGTCTCACGGCTGGCCTTTCAGTGGTTTCTCTCTTCTGGTGGTCGATAGGCTAAGCCGAGGTGTTGAAATACAGACTCCTCTGTTGGTGTTGGTAATGGTGTTCCTTTGTTCAGCTTCTCTCCTCCCTGCAATGTATCACAAGTAAGATTTAATATCCACAATGGACATCATAACTTAATATATCTGCATCAAAGAAACTGGAGATATTTTGATCAGATCATAATAGTTAACTTCAGCCATATATTTCTTTCATATTTTTATCGAAAATGTTTTTATTGGCTTTTGCATCTTTATAAAAGGAAGGAATTTGTCTTTTATCAAATTGTCAAGCTGTGGTTTGAAGAAAATGAGGGTTTCCCTTAATAATGATATCTAAAATTGAGCAAATTGGTACACATTATACCCAAGAATAATAACATTTTCTATGCATCTCACATTAAACTGAATATATTGGAAAGGATAACATAATATTTTGCTATAGAAAACATCCAGTTTGATAAAATGGAAAGTTTGTTTTATATGGAATCTGTTTTCATTGCTTTAGGTCAGTAATTTTGACAGGAACAAGTTCCGATGTTTTTATTTTTATAAATAATTCCAACAGGATCAAAGTTCTCAGTTTTTGGTCAATAATTCTGATATGATCATCTGATATGATCATCGTTTTTTTTAAGAACAATAATTCTGATAGAAAAGTTACCATTGCATGTGATCGATAATTCTGATTTTTCCTTTTTTTTTATCAATAATTCTGATGGGATCAAAGTTTTCATTGCCTTTGATCAATAATGCCAATAGGATCAATGTTTTGATTGTTTGTTTTTTTTGTTTTTTTATTATTTCTCCATTTTGCACAACACCATACCTTATTTAAAAGAAACTATGTAGGTCTCCTGGTATATTACTGATTCAATAAGCTGAAAAGCCCATTTTTATTACTTACAAAAAATGTGTACAAAGAGTATGAAAGCAATGTTATTATGACATAACATAAATTGTATTGAGAAGTTCATTGTGTCACACTGCACCAACAAATGTTATTGCATATGATAAATATGCACTACAAAAATTGTTCACTCTTGATTTGTGACCTAAGGACCGCATTCCAGTGTCTTAATTACAATATTATTGCATCAAAGAAATGTTTCCTGGCTGTTAGACACTATGAAGTTCCTGAAATGTACTAGGATCATGGTTTATTGCTTGTTTTTGTACAAAAATTCCAAGTGGAGACAAACACATCTGACCTTTCTGACAACGCCAGTATTCAGAGAATGCTCACTGAGTGACATTCCCATTTTCCCCGCCAGGTGGCGCATTGATCGGTTAAAATGCGCTGATCCAGTGAAGTACATCAAAGCACATGCAAACTCATCATAAGGCACCACAATAATATCCAGGCGTCGATGCTGTGAAATAAAGGGAAACCTCTCAATCAGTTATACATCGTATGGTAGCAACAGTTTGATTTCTCTTAGTATTACAAAGAACAAAACATTTTCTGTCATGTTATATCTTAGTGTTACTGAAAAAATACAAAGAACAAAATATTTTTTATTCAAAAGTATTGAATGCAAATTGCGATCTTAAGGCAAGAACATGTGAGTGCAGTGTTCAGGCTAACAGATCTCTCAAGTTGGTTCTGGAGGAAGGATCTCAAGAATCTGAAGGACCCGTGAGATCCTTCCACCAGAATCAATGAGAGAGATCTGTCAGCCTGAACACTGCACGAACCTATGTTCTTGACTTTAACTCATACTTTATCTCATGCTTTATCTCATGCTTTATCTCATGCTTTATCTCATGCTTTATCTCATGCTTTATCTCATGCAGCAAATGCAGATCTATTTTGTGTGTGTCAAACAACATAAACAAAGCCATGCTCCTTTTTAATGATGTCAAGCTCAATGACGTCATTACAACAGATATAATATTATGTAATGACGTCATTGAGAGGTGGGCATAGCGCCACTCTATGTTGTGAGGCCACATAACAACATAGATCTGTGTTGTTATGTTAACACTGGTCTGCTTTACATATAAACCATCTACGGTAAATAAATATGAGATAAAGATAAAAAGAGTATAGTGTTCAGGGAGACAGATCTCTTAACTTGGTTCTGGTGGAAAGATCTCAAGAGTCTGAAGGAAAATAGTTTGGCAGAAGGGTGATCTGCGAAAGTAGTTTGGCACATGGGTGATCTGTGAAAGTAGTTTGGCAGAAGGGTGATCTGCGAAAGTAGTTTGGCAGAGGGGTGATCTGGGAAAGAATATCTCATAGGTGCAGAACACCCTCTTGAAGCACCAAGTATGAGATGAAGAGCTATACTTTATGACAAAAGAGATGATGAAGCAAGTGACAAAATAAGAATATAACCAGGTGATATTATACTTGCCTTGGTATTTTCGCCAGGAAGTTTACACACTCCCATGTATTTCTTTTGATTACCATTTTCTTCTTGTGAAACCAGATCATCTGTCAAGAATCCTACAAAAACAGAAGGTTTCATCAATTAAAATAGGTTTCATCAATTAAAACAGGTTTCATCAATTAAAAAAGGTCCCATCAATTAAAAAATGTTTTATCAATTAAAAAAGGTTTCATCAATTGAAAAAGTAGACATCCAGTGACCACTTTGCCACAAAGAAGCAATGTCAAAAACAAGTTGATTACAGATAAAATCCTGACTACTTTTCAAATTGCATTGCATTTTCCTTATCTAAAGGTTGGTATTTGACCTAATGACCTAATTTCTGTACTGCACTGCTTTCAGTTATATGTATTCACACTCTACTACCTTATCCTAACAGTATCTTGCAACCAAAATGTCAAGGATCACCCCCTCCCCTGACATATATACTATATCATTAACCTTGTTTAACCATTTTGTCTATATCTCATCATGATGATATAGATCATAGGGAACCCATGTGTCTCTGGTCCTGATGGGCTTTAGTCGGAGTGGATGGCCCTCAGTTTATTGAGGTACTGGAAGGTAACTTGATATTTAACAGGGTCTATGAATTAGATCAGAGAGCAGAGTGTAAGTGCACTTCACAGCCTGCAACACAGAGAAAGACCTGCATCATTAGGTGAGATATCAACCAGTGCAATGTATTTAGTATTAAGGAATCTGGCTCTAGCAATATATTCTATTATTGTTGTCATCACTAATTATTGGAATTCTCATTGTGACATTTGTCGCAAGGTATCTAGTTACCTTAGCATCAGTCAGGTCAGAATCTTGACTGAGTTACAGCCCCCTGCCCCAAGAAAGGGTATATGGACCCTCACAGCATAAAAAAGGTTCATAAGGTAAGTCAAGTCAAAATCATTTTCTGCAACATTTGAAGATCTACCCATGTGAAAATATGGACTTCAGATAGCCATTGCCGATTGTTGAGGTTTGTGGCCAACTAGCAATATCAAATCAGAGAAACATGTAAATATTAACTTTATGATATTCTTTGTTTTGTCAAGTGAAATTATTAAAAGAACTATTTGATCAAATGCATTTGGTCTAACACAACTAATATGATTTATCCAATTGTTCATCTATAATCTATATTCTAGGGCATTAATATAAATATGTTGGGAATTATTCCGTTTCCTGTCCCTGATCTGTGTGCTATCCCTAAGCTGTGTCCTCAGCTCTGATCTGTGTGCTATCCCTAATTTGTCCTCAGCTCAAAGCTATGTTCTGTCCCTAATCTGTCCTCTTCTGTCCTTTGTAATTGAGACATTTATTTTAATATCAATTTATGAATAAAACAGTGACATCATATTTTTTGCCAACTAATGTGACATCAAAGATATAATTTCATGATATGTTTGATCACCACGGCAATGATTGTCTCAGCTTAAAGGACACAGTAAGTACTACACTATAAACATGGGTCACACATTAGGAAAAGGACACAGTTCAGTGGTGAGGTCACAGATTGGGTATGCTATTTTGCCTGACAGGGCAACAATCTAAATTGGAGATAGAAGTCACAGATCAGGGCTAGACCAGGAAAAGAACACAGAGACAGGGACAGGTCACCAATTAGTACCGGGCCTACCATCCGTAGCTGCCACAAATTGAATGTGGATCACCAGTAACTTTTAAATCAGTGGTTATTGTATTTTAATCTAGATGAAGCTAAATGAGCATTTGGCATTCAACTTTGGAGTTTTGCAGTGTTGAAATGTAGACATAGATGTTGATCACCGCCATTAGCTGTTCTCCAAATCTGGTTGAAATAATTGTCCTTGTCTCCTATCTTTGTCTTGACTGCTGTAATTGGCCCATAAACTGGATCCATGTGTGATGCAAAGCATTAATTTCAAGATAAGCCATTAAAGGGATTAAGCACCGATTTTGAAAAAAATGTTTAAAATTCACATATTGGTTATAAATGTATTTGTCTTTCATGTCTATAAATCCTTTGAAAAATGCATCCCCATCATTTTCTGTAAAACCTATTTGAACATAATATAAGCCCCTAATGAAAGCACACTCCTTTCTTGGCGTCATTTTTATGTGGAGTGTCATCATAGAGGCACTGAAAGGTAAAATGATGTTATAAGAGCATGGCAATATGCTTAGGACGTCATGAAATGTATTGTTTTTTGAATAGTGCCAAAATGACGTCAAACAGTGCTACCCTACTTTGAGCCTCAATTGAGGTCAAATAAAGTTCACGCTACCCGTGTTTACCCATCACGTGCAGCCATGGGCTGAAAAAATCTTATACAGACTGTGCAACTTCTATGTCTTGTAGCAACTTTTCTTTTTGCTTGATGTCAGACTTTAATACATCATGATGTTCATATGTATATATACTGTTGCAAAACCAAGAAAACAGGATTGGTGCTTAATACCTTTAACTTAAAGAAAATGAGATGTGGCAAACAGCATTGTGAATGGCATGAAGGCGGCATTCTTAACTGTGTTCTGAACAGATGGATGGAACAATGGACTACCAATAGCTGCTTGAAATTACACATGTTCATTTAAAATCTGATCAATAAAATTAGTAAAATAGAGGAACTTTTGAGAAAGCCTTTTGATATATATATTTGGCTGGTGGACAAACATATGATAATGCAACTGTTGTCTTTAGTTCATTGATGCCTTTTATCTGTTTATTCATGCAAGATCATTTGTAAGAATGTTCAGAAGGAACTGGCAAATTAAAATGAAGAAGATCCATACTGTGACATCATCACAAATGAATCTCTTTATTGCGAAAGCCAGCTTGAAGCTTTATTGACCCAGCTGGAGAAGAACTTTGTCATCAACATCATATTTCATTAATGTTCAGCAAGTTTCTGGTATCTCATTGGGTGCATTCCAAATAATATTATTTCCTGGATGTACTGCAGTAAATGGAAATAACTGGTTTTTGTTGTTGATTTTTCCCATTTAACTGTTTTTGGCAGAAGATTTTGATAGATATGATTATGTCTAAAAAAATTGATATTTAAATAATTTTATACTCAAAGGTCAGCTTTTGAATGGTATCTGTTCTGAAGCAATATTCTAACCTGACTTCTACCTCTAAACTTCTCTATCAGGAAGTGACAAGCAACCCAATAATGTGTAAAAATTTAAGGCTGCAATGCTATATACTACCTTCTTGTTCCCAAATAAACCTTACCCAGCACAAAACCGGTTGAAATGACATGGTTTTGACACAAAGTTTAGACATTATGTTCTTAGGAGGCTAGAGATCTTACTCACTACAAACCTGAAGAAACTCGCAAGAAAACAAGAAAGCTTTATTCAGTCAAGGCACCATCTGCAGGACTCCAGAATGTAATTGAAATCATATTGATTTTTATCTTGATAAAAGTGATTAATTTGCTATTAAGAAGAACCTAAATCATTTATCTAACAGAGCACAATAGGCCTGTCCATTATTAACATGATCACCCAATATATCCTTCAGCATGATCAATTCTCAAAGTTCCCATTATTCCCAAACTGATTTATGACTTTAGGTTCCATGTTGAGAAGCTTTCTGGTTTATAGTAACCAGAGCTTGACCTAAAGCTGCCTGAATACTGAATAAGCTTGCAAGTCCTGATGCTGGTCATTTGAATCAAGAACTAATCTGATTTTTTAAGTCAGATTAATGAATTAATTTCTGAAATAATATGACTAAAACTTCAAAGCTTTGTATCATAACAAGTAACAAATTCCCCATGATGTCATATAAACATTGCACAATAATGTGGATTACCCTATTATTAATAGCAAGAGTGGTTCCCAATGTACGTCAGTTATACGCCAGTGGTCTTGTAATTCACTGCCTTAAAATATCTAAGTGTCATACTCTGACTAATGAGAACTCTCCCATTGGCATCCACTCCCCACCTGTGCTGTGATTGGCCAGTCTACAGTGTGACGTTGGCGGAGAATCTCACTGTCGCATGGCAACAAGGAAGCAGCAATATTTCCAGTGATGTCATGCGCTGCAATAAGCAGCCAGGCACAGCATAGAAACATAATGTGTAGCAGGGAACACACACAGAGAAGTCACGGCTGCCACACTGAGAAGATCACACTGTACAGCTTATAAACCATACACATACTAACTGCAATACACTCCAAGCAAGGATATTCTGCAGTAACTCACATCTTTAACTTTACCATACCAAGTAAGTATATCAATTTTTTTAAATCACAAATTAATCGCTAAAGCATTCTATGGATCTAAGATTGATCACTTTTTTTTGTATTCCTGCATATTTTAACATCTGCTTTATTCTTTTATACAGATCGTCCTTATGTTTTAAGAAGACCGAATCCGTTTCACTTTACATGTTAAAAAAAAATTAGCCATTTATTTGCATGCATATCAATGGGAAAATGTTTTTCACTTTCCAGACTGATAAAAATGACTGGTGTAAACCACTACTTCCCCAGCCTGCGCCGCCGGAATGCCCTGGGAGATGTGTTCCAGGGTTATGAGCCTGGAGACCAGGAGAGAATCCAGGCTGTTTACCTGGAAAGCCTACAAGCCAGGGCAATGTTCAATGCAGGGCTGGAGCTAAATTTGAAGAGTCTGCCATTAAAAAACCTAGACAGCGAGGAAGTTGTGTGCAGTCCACGCTACAGACAGAGAAGAAATGCAATTGTACCGACTGACATGAACACTATTGAAAGCATATATGACAGTCACTTTGCAATAGATACACTGGACAGTCTACCACAAATCTATCAGAATCAATCTCAAATACATGCATTTTAAACAGATAAAATGTTATCGTGCACTTGTGCTACTATGCATATCAAGTCTTCCATTGGTATTGATTATAAGGTATAGCGTGTGGACTGAGGGACTGGGAGCCTGGGGCTCAGTGTGCTGGCACCATCAATCCTTCTGAATCAAGCATCCTCCAGGATGTAACTAACTGCCATGCAAACTCAAGGCTACACGGTGCTTCAGGCTAAACCCTGAAAGCCAAACAAAAGCCACTGTTTATATGCTATATGATTCAATTAAATTAACAAGATTCATCTAGTCCTGTTTTTATCAGTTGTTTTTTAAAGATCAACATAAGTCTATATACCAGTGATGGTGTAAATGGTCTCATTCTTAAAAAAGTTACAAATAAATATGAGGTGTATCATCCAGAATATTAACACTGAATATTAAGGAACAAATAATGAGGTCGAAGTTATGTTTTGGTAGCCAGATAAAATATAAAAGAGTTAAACATTGGTAACAGTGATTAACACCTGGCAACAGTCAAAATGCCACACACCAGTAATGACTCACAGACCTCTTTATGTACTATTTGATGATCATCTTCATTAAATATTAAATATTTAATAGCAGCAATACAAAGTTATACGAGAAATATAGTACTTTATCATACAGATTAAGGATTTAATTGGCAATAAGCTGTCTAACAGATTGATACATGTACAGTATAAAGCCATTCATCTGTAATAACCTTGTTGTATATGTGGGGTAAAATGAGGAAGAGAAAATGTAAAGCTGAACCTGGTCAGATTACGGATCATAATGATCTGAATCCACTAAAAGAGCGAGTGCTTCAGAGCATACAGTTGTGCGTCATTACAGCCAGCTCGACATTCCTCCTTCTTGATCAATTGTATCGAGTTCAGGAAACCACTTACTTAGTCAAGCTATTAATAATATTACATGTTAGCCGAAGTGGAACTCAATGAATATATGTTCAAGTAGAATTGATCCTTAATTGTTAATTACATATTTTAACAAACAGAAAAGGTAATGAGGCCGTTTATTTTGATAAGGATTCAATATGGCTCTTTAATAACATTCATTTATTGTTGCTTTATTTTTAATGTGTATTTCTTTAAATGTACTTAATTATTTTGATTGCGATTTGTTCTTTATCAGTGCACCAAATAGATTTGAGATTACAATTAGTTATTGTCATTGCACAAAGAGTAGAACTGAATTATCAAAGAGTTACATAATAATAAAAATGCATGTTCACACTAATGGATGATTATGGAAAGTGTGAAATATTTACCACTGACACATGTAAATTAATTGAGAGCGCATACCATTATAACATAGAGTAAATGTGATACTGGTGTTTCCTGGAATGTGTGCTGTACTTCGTAACTTATATGAGTCAGCTTCTAACATTGGCAGCCTCTACCACCGTGTGAGTGCTATGTATCTAAGAGTCCATGTCAACTTTTTCTTCTTACAATATGTACCGGTACATGTACTGCACTATGTATATACTGCAATATAGACATACTGCAATATGGACATACATCAAATCTGGAAACCTTACCTATTTTTTCATGATATATTCATTTGTATTTTTAACTGATAGGTGAAATTTTATATTCAATCCCATGTTGGTGGACCCTCTTAGTAAATTACCTCCAGGCAACATATGAAAACATTCCATTTAATTGACCTGACATTAATTACTAATGTGTGATTACCATTAAAATAATATATTGATTTATAAGTAGCATTTGAGATACACATAATAAATCCATAATGAGGTCAGTTGTCTTCAAACAGGTAACAAAGTAAGGGGTATGATTGCTGCAAATGAGAGGTGCTGGAGTCATGCTGATGTGTTATACTAACTTAACTTATTATTATTATGGTAATCTTTAAATAAATGATGGGGGAGGCTGTCTCATTATACACACCTGTATACATCATCTTATATATCGCACAGCCTCCCAATAATAATATTGGCTCAGGATAAAATCAGAAGAAAGCCATTTCATCACTTACTTCTAATTTGTTTTTCTTTTGTCGATCAAGGGAGATTACTTTGTTTCCAAGATACATTTGTAACTCATGAAATCTATATTTACTCTGAATAAATATATTTTTAAAATATAAGCTATTTCTTGTTCTTTACATACCCCGGTAACCACAAAGCACAGGATGTAATCTTAGAACTGAATTAAAAACTTTCATGAAATATATTTCTATAGAAGATTAATCAGCCATGTTTTGAACCTCTATTCAAACACCAGGAGCACATTTAATCAAGTATTGAGCACCATTAGAATAGAGCTGAAAATGTAAATCCCCTCAGACTAGGCTGGTGCACTCAATAGATCTCTCCCATTTTATGTTGAAAACACGTCATGATATATTCCCGACAATTTCTATGCCAAATAACAATATTCTTAAGGGCCTGTGCAAATAAAATTGAACAAGATGCAAATCAGCCTGCATGGTCAAAACATCTGATATCTTGGAAGATCTTACTTTAAAATTCCCACCAAAAAAAAAACACCAGACAATTGATTTGTCCTTTTCCTAGAAATGTTGACGAGACAGGATATTAAGTTTGAGATGAGGTGGCTGAGAGCTCCCTCGGGAGATTGGCAAGTGTGTGTGCTGACGTCACTCTCCACCACCTGAGACACGCAGCAATCTTCACGACCCTACCATTCTAATCTTATAATAAAGAACGGCTAATAAGAAGCAGATCAAATAATCACATTTGGAATACATGCTGCCAACATGGGGAGCAATTAGTATTTGTGCAATGCATTGAGAGATATATTAGTTCTTGTTTAGACACATTTTATTCATATTCCCACATTGATTTATTGGTTGATGTGTCTATCCAAAGGCAAGATATGTGTGATATTTTATTTGATTGTCTATCACAAGGTTACCACTCAAATAAAGAACTCATTTTGATTCTGTTCCTTTTTTAAAGTATAAGTTGAATGCCAGAAGGATATCATAACACAAATAAATAATGTGCTGTTCATCAAAACACTGACAAAAAACAAAACAAAAAATCATAATGCAAAAATAATTAATGATGTGTAATTAAAGATACATCCTAATCAAAAAATCTATTAATTTCATATTTGTATAATCAAAATTGATTAAATACATTAACATTCATTGACATTATAATTATTTGTATTAACCTGAAAGCAGAAGTGCACTTTTTTCATCTTGCCACTCCCATAAAATTTTGTTGCAGTCAACTCATAATGACGTCCTCGTGTGACATTTAACGCAAATGTAACTCCAGCTGTAATGATCATCATGTTTCATAAAACATGTCATCTCTTTGCTAACACTGGTCTGAATGACACACACCTAAATATCATTATTTTAATATTTTCTGTCCACGACACCTCCTGCACTACACAGTATGTCAAGGCGTACAATAAGCACCCTATGTACAGAGCCCACAGATCAATGAAGATTGAAATTTGTGCCTGGCTTCCCAAAATATCTTTAAAAGTAGAACCTTTTCCTTTAGTATTATAATATTTATTAAGTTCTAATTAACAAACCAAATCCAAAACGTAATCTTCATTATGAATGTGCATTATATCAAATCAGCAAGGCTAAATAAATAATTTGTAACAGGCTCAAATGAAAATTACACCAAAACAAAAACAAACTATAGTCCTCTGAGGACAATAGAAATCCCAACCATAAAATACCATTGTTGATCAGCCCCAAAGAATATCATCAAAGGTCATGCAGTAGACAGAATATGAAGGTCAAGGATCAAAAGGTCAAATAACATGATTTGGTTGGGACTGTGATCGTTGTCAATCATCTTGTCCAGCATCAACTTTTTTCTCTAACATGATGTGGCACATTTATCTCCAGTTCATCTCACATACAATACATCAGTGAAGAAGCTCCTACTTTGGGTTGCTGAGCACTCACAATCTTTTTCAAAATTAAAGTCATTTCAGCAAGGTCATAACTCAAAAGGTAAATTGATGTTGCACACACACCCTACTCAAGGTCATTCTTTGTTCCAGACATGGCATAGGTGCTATATAAGGTTGCCTGAATATATCCCAGTAAACAATGTGACGTTTGCACTGCCGCCAAAGCAAACACTTTTTAGATCATATTTCTTTTTTTAACTACTAGTACTAAAAATCAAGTGATAAAAATGGCATTGAAATGCATTCTATAAAAGCTTTGAGAACATGTGAGAACAGCATCCAGGGAAGCAGATTAACAGTTAGCCTCCTTTATGAACCCATTTTTATGCTGAGAGGGTCCATACAGGGCTGAAGCTCAGTCAAGGAGACCGATTTTTCACTCATAGGTTCAGTCCACATGCCCAAGCAACTCAAGTGATTTATGATATACTGAAGTATGAAAAAAATGTTATTTTGATTATTTGTATTGGCAATATTTAGATGTTATGTCAAGCTTACCGGTACATCAAGCCTGAGACTTTTCATCTTGTGCATATTATATACATGTGCAAAACACGAATATGTGTTTCTCTATTAGAAATGCTGCAATTACAAGAATGGGTCATATTTACATCAAATGGTAGCACGTCTGTGATGTTAGACTTGGCAAAATGACAACACCGAATTTATATATAGAATATATGATAAAAACCGCACACATCTGCGCCAGGTCTGTAGCAAGCCACATAAAGGCAGCGTAGCCTTATTCAGCTCTTCAGTTTAACTTTGTTGCCAATTAATTCTTAGTACAATTTTTTTCATATCACATTTCATCAGTGTGTTATCGTTTCAAGGTTACCAATTCTAATAAGTCCTTTATATATATTTGTTATGACAATTAATCATGCTATTGATGAGGTGAAGGACAGGCTGCAGTGATCAACAGAGGCTGCAGTGATCAACAGAGGCTGCAGTGATCAATATATCAAAATCAATATATCAAAATATATCTTTCCCATCCTCAATATCAAACCATCACACGAACCTATGATTCTTCTCATGATAAATACAGATTGGTGCTTTATCATAGATAAATGGTCATAGATAAGAGATAAGCTGCAGATAAGTGGAGAAACCACCAATATCTGATTGATCATAGGCGGTCACAGAATTTGGGGATTGAGAAGTCATAGGGTAGGGATAGTAGTCACAGAATTTGGGGATTGAGAAGTCACAGGGGAAGGGATGGTAGTTACAGAATTTGGGGATTGACAAGACATAGGGTAGGGATGGTAGTCACAGAATTTGGAGATTGAGAAGACATAGGGTAGGAATAGTGATCAGGTAAAGGAGTTACATAAGAAATATAAAAAGTTTCTATTTACAATTTGCATCACACTAAATATAATATTATAGACATTTAGAGTACTGAAAGTGAATTGTTTGTTGAGAAGACATAGGGTAGGGATGGTAGTCGCAGAATTTGGGGATTGAGAAGACATAGGGTTGGGATGGTGGTCACAGAATTTGGGGATTGAGAAGTCACAGAATTTGGGGATTGAGAAGTCATAGGGTAGGGATGGTAGTCACAGAATTTGGGGATTGAGAAGTCATAGGGTAGGGATGGTAGTCACATAAATTGGCGATTGAGAAGTCACAGGGTAGGGATGGTAGTCACAGAATTTGGGGATTGAGAAGTCATAGGGTAGGGATGGTAGTCACAGAATTTGGGGATTGAGAAGTCATAGGGTAGGGATGGTAGTCAGAGAATTTGGGGATAGACAAGACAAAGGGTAGGGATGGTGGTCACAGAATTTGGGGATTGACAAGACATGGGGTAAGGATGGTAGTCGCAGAATTTGGAGATTAAGAAGTCATAGGGTAGGGATGGTAGTTGCAGAATTTGGAGATTGAGAAGACATAGGGTAGGGATAGTGATCAGGGAAAGGAGTTACATAAGAAATATAAAAAGCTTCTATTTACAATTTGCATCACACTAAATATAATATTATAGACATTTAGAGTACTGAAAGTGAATTGTTTGTCAACTTAACCATAAAACAACAAACCTGACCTGGTTACCATGGAAACCCAGAGCGTCATCTACCTGTGAAATTACATCATATTCTGTGCTGCATGATACAATGTCCTTTTTTCTTAGGCTCATATCTTCACAAAGCAGCTTGAACCCAGATGTCAAATGCATACGGTATATCACATATCAAAAGCATCATATCAGCTCATATATCTATTGCCTTTCACCAAATTTGTTTTGGGTTGGGTAAAAACTGTTGAACAAATATAATAGGATATTACATAATCAGGTGGTAATGGTAGTCGCAGGTAGTCCATTAATGGCCGGGATTAATGGGGTTCTATGATATCATATCTCACTGAGTTCACTCACTGCCTAATATCTATGAAAACAACTTATGGGCAAGTCTCATAATGTGTTTTTTTTACATAAGTGAATATCCCTGACCTCAGAGGTGAATTGCAGGTAAGGAACAGTCGTGGGTGGTTAACAAAAGTTGAAAAGGGCATGACGCATTTCCACCTTTTGTATCATCATGAGAGTCGTTTGTGATACATATGAACAAGCTGGGAAAGCACCAAAACCAAGATGGCTGAATGCTGGTCAAATATTGTATTAAAATTTCTTAAGGGCCCAAATGTAATTAATATAATATAATAAGACTGAATAAAACATCTTTGTGTATACATTCTGCAGCTGCCAATTGCTTATTTTGAGGTTTTGCCAACCTTTCTTAAGGGTTGTATCATGCGTTTTTGTTCATTTTGGCACAACAAACAAAAAATAATACAGAGATACTCATAGTGATGAGTTATATGATATGATAGTAATATCTATGATGAATTTACTCGCAAGATATCTCATTTTTAGGTCAGAATATGTTAGTTTTGGTTTGTAATGCTAGGTGGCACCACAGTCCAATGTGGCCCTAAGTGCTGGGAGGACACATTGGGGTCATTCAATGCACTTTTGGGGATATCTTTACTGCTATTAAATCGTTAAAGGGATTAAGCTGTAATTTTGAAAAATACATACAAGTATCGCAAATTTGCAATAAAGATATTTGCCTTTCTTATAGATTGTTTAGGATGATGCACTCCAGTAAATGTCTGTAAAACCTATTGGAACAGGAACCTACCGGTAATCTATAGCCCCCTTTTGAAAGCACACTTCTTTCTTGGCATCATTTTTATGTGGAGTGTGATCATAGAGGCACTGAAATGTGTCATAGGAGTATGGCAATATGCTTATGACGTCATGAAAGGTATTGTCTTCTGAATAGTGCCAAAACAATGTCAAACAGTGCTATCCTACTTTAAGCCTCATCTGAGGTCAAAGAAGGTTCACGCTACCCGTGTTTACCCTCATGTGCAACTGATGGCTGAGAGAGATCTCTGCTAATTGTGCGGCTTCTATGTCTTATTGCAACTTATCTTATTGCTCTATGTTAAACTTCAGCATGTCATGAAATTTTGTATGTAGATATGCTTTTTATACACAAAATTACAGGTCTAATGCTTTACGATTAATACTTTTAATTTTAAGGTTTTCTGGGAGGGAATCCAATCTGAGACATTGATGCATGAACAATTTAAAACTGAAATAATGTTGAGATTTGTTCCAATGGTGAATCACTATTCGGGTCTACTTTAAATCTAGCTCTGTTTGGTCTTGTGTGGACTTGGTTTGACCCATTGATGCTGAATGGAGCTAGCATTTTTAGCTTGTGCATCCAGTATTTTTCCCTCTCATCCCTATGTTCTTGAGCCAAGTCAGAATTCGGATCTGCCTTAAAACTGTGAACCTGGAAAAAAACTGGAAACTGAGTGGCCAGGTCGGTCAAAGTGAAGGCCAACATTGGTTGGTCCTTTATCTACTGCTGAAGGTGGCACTTTCTATCAATCTGAAAAATATTTAATGTCCAGGAGATGTCCTTGGAGTTTTTGTGTTTTTGTGTTTTTGTTTGGTCTGTACATGTATATTGTGATTTGCACATGTGGTCAGGTAGGTTGTTAGAAAAAAAGTGATCAATATAATGAGTTGAACCCTAAAGGATAACAAACATATATTTCCATTGCATTTCGCATATATAACCCATAAACTGTAATGTGTTTTTTCTCTATTCAGCTCATTATAATTATGGACCTTACTGATTGGCGTTTCCCAGAGATAAACATGTTTATCTCACAATGTACATCATTAATGTTGCATTTCTCATTAAGCAACACACAGATTTGCTCATTAAGCATGATATGGGCACATGACAAATTACTCATCCCTGGTGCCAAGTAGGTTATTAAATAGGTTGTTAGATATGTTAATGAGTAGGTTATTGAAAAGGCTATTGAGAGTGTTGAGGCCTCTTCTTGTCATGATATTGTCTATCTCTCTGTCTGTTTATCCACACCTATGGTGCTCACTTTAAAGTTGAGGTGATTTTAGTGATGGAAAAGTTATAAATGGAGAGAAAAGGTACCTCTAAAGCTCATGAGAAGCGTATTTTAAATAGCCAGACTCACATTCTAAGATGGAGGTTGCATGGAGGTTGCATCTGTAAAATGTACCTTTCAAAGGTCAAAGCTAATTAAATGAATTAACAAAGTTACATTGATACTTATAATCTAAAGAGGCAAAAAATTGCAAGTAAATCAATTTTGGGACCCATATATGTGTGTTATGCACAAGACAAAACTACATGTTGCATGTTATCATTACTTTGAGGTATTCTGTAATTTGGAATATGAAAAGCAAATCTAAATATGAACATAATGGCACATTGATGTTTTACACAGAGTAGCAAGACAAGTTACTGACAGGCACAAAAGTTGCACTATCAGCTAACGGGTGTCTTGGCCCATAGCTGCATGAGATGGGTCCCATGAACTCTGTGACCACAGATGAGGCTCAAAGTAGGTTAACCCATTTTACCTACCCCCTTGATGACACTACACTTGAAATGATGCCCAGCAAAGAGAGTTCTTTCAAAATTAAGTAATTC
This sequence comes from Amphiduros pacificus, assembly GCA_949316495.1. Taxonomy (NCBI): domain Eukaryota; kingdom Metazoa; phylum Annelida; class Polychaeta; order Phyllodocida; family Hesionidae; genus Amphiduros; species Amphiduros pacificus. Next base: position 45,633,117 of record OX439000.1, on the reverse strand, counting down.
ATTGGGGTCTTGTTCAAATAGGTTTTACAGAGTCATACTGCAATGCACTAATCGAAACATAACCCCCTGCTGACTTAAATGAAAACACGTGAACTGTGTAACTTGCAAACTTTCTGTAGGCTCTGCAGGCCAGTCCAGTTGCTTTTCACCCATTTATAGGATATGCACAGTAATCGTGTACCTCCTATGAAACACTGTTACTCCCTAGCCAGAGTATAAAGGTTGGCGACTAGAAGCTGGTGTGTACCTGCAGCACCCCTTAGTGCACCTTGCACTCTCGGCGGGATGCCAATTGGTTTTGCCAAGTAAACTTATAGATGTAGACTGGGTGCTTCAGACTTTCATTTCTCTGGATGTCTACCTTATTTTTTGCTGTTACAAGATTACAACTACAATAGGGTTCCAGTTCAACTGTAGCTTGTGATAATTGATTCAAGGGCATATGTATTGAAATGTCTGATGTCGAAGATAAATTTCTTACATTGGCTGGCTGAATGTCAGACATATTGTCTGATGTGGGTCAAAATCTTTTGGCAAACACTGACAACACTTTGCAAAGTGTTGTCAGTGTTTGAATTCAAGGTCAGGATGTCAAGGTCAAAAGTCATATGACTAAAAAAGTATGATGATGCACAGCTATAACATTTCTGTACACAAAGTTCCTCGGTTGCTGTTCAGTATGAAATTTGTGACCATAAGGTCACTGCACTTAGGTCAATGATGACATCACTAAGATTTGAAGGAATCTTCTCCTCTATATCTACCTCTGTATGAAATATGAAACATAGATTAGAGGTCTTTTTGGAGAAGAAAATGTTTAAAGAAATATTGATGGACAGACGGACAAATGGACGGACAGACATTTTCCCCACTCCTAAAACTCTGTGACTTCAAAGAAGTTAGCAAAGCTAAATAGTTGGGGAAATGCATGGCAAATACATTAATCATCTATATATGATTTTTACAGGTTATTTTCAAAATTACTGTACAAATCCTTTTAAAAGGTGCATACTTCCTTTAAAATCCTTTAAAAAATGACACAGACACAGGCATCCTCAGCTCATCACAGATTCACTAAAATATTAAATTGTCTTCCTTGCTTTCTTTTTATCCGGTTTCAATGTTTTTAATAGAAGTGATTGCAATTTTGGTTACCTGTTTCTTTGAGCTTGTTGAGAACTTTGTGGAAGATGCCTTTGTGAGACTTGCCATCGGGGTGTGTGATGAGAACATCCACATCTCCACAGGTTGCCTTCTTCCGCCGGTAAGAACCACAAGCTATTGAAATTAAATTTGGCTGGATGGACAATGCTGCCTCCTCTACCTGCATATAAATATACCCAGAGATTAAAAAATTTCATGACCCAGTACAAGCAAGAATTGTTCCCACCAGATGGCACCACTCTACATGGCATTATTTTGGCTTGATATTAATTGTTTTATACCTAAAACAACTATTACTACTGGCAATTGGTCTGATGTTCTTATTTAGTCAATTTATTCCCATAACAACTAGCAGCATTAGTAACTAGTTTATTTCTTTCAGATTTGGCATTATCTGACCATCACTTACTGAATGAAAGCCCAATTTGAAATTCATTTGATGAAACAATCAAGATGGTACTTTTTAAACATATATCCCACTTGATATCACCATTATATATTCATATTGAAATAATTCTTGTAAAATATTCAGTTTATTAGAGTTACTGAAAAATTAAGCTGAAACTGATTTTACATGCCTGGCAGACTTACCCGGTAACTATTCTCTCAGTAAAGACAGTCCAAAACAATAGGCACATTTGGCAATGTGTAATATATGTAGTGAAAATATATTAGCATGACCGTTTTTAAAATTGACATAAAATGATTTAAAATAAAACTTTCATTCAAACGTATGATTATTTAATAATTTTTCTTCAAATGCAGCTGCAGAGAATTTATCATTACATCCAAATGTTTCCTTTGATTGGCAGATATGAAAAATGGAACTTTGATTCAGACTTAAAATAAAATTTCCCTTACTAAAACTAATTTAGGTGCAAGACATGCAGGGTATTTATGCTCCAGACAGCATTGTCTGCACTGAATTCTCGCTATCTGCTCTCCCTGATTTTTAGCTGGTCTGTGAAAAAATGACAAAATTGGCGTGAGAGAGCAGTGCATGACGGGAAAGATGTTGCGTTGTAAACTTCCGCCTGCCTTGCTTAAAGATGGGAGGGAAATTTCACACGGACATCGTACATTGACACGCTAATGTCAGCACTAAAGCGTGTTTGTTGTGTAATCTTTAAATAAGTATATTGCAATCTAAGTAATTTATGTAAACAATACGGAGGCAAAACTGACAAAAACAACGATGGAAAGATGAAAGGCAGAGGCGACAATGCCCCAAACAGGCTGTCGCCTCTGTTCCCAGATGTGCCGTGTGCAAAGAATTGGGTCAAATATGGTCGCAGCGCTCTGAAAATGCAGCGTATATTGTAGAGCAGATAGGGAGAATTTGCATTACGTATGTCATAAATCCAAATTCTTCCTTTCCCTCTCTTCTCAAACCATATTCAATTTAAAATCAAAGTCTACGATCACATTAATATAATTACCACAGATTGTATTTTGCCTGCTTCCTCCCACGACATGCGATCCAGGAGTTCGTCATAGTACTGCAGACCTATCTTCTGTACTCTGGTCAGGTTGGCCTTCTCCTTGACATCGTCCAGGGTTCTCAAGCCCATCCTCACCCAGTTCTGAGCAGTTGTGGCTCCTGCACCCCAGATTCCCATGAACAACTCCAGGGCTTTATTTTCCTCTGTAGAGGAGAGCTCATTGAGTTTCCTGAGTTCTCCGCTCTCTATGATCTCCCATACCTTATTTGCCAGCTTCTCTCCGACGCCCCTGATTGCCTTGGCTTCCTATATACATGTAAAAGTAAGGTTTTATATAACTTTGATGCCAGACAATATCTGCTCACAGCACTAGATCATAACTGGCAGGGATTTAAACTGGGAATCCCTGAGTCTAAGATAAACACTCAATCAAATTAATACAGACTATTATATATAAATAAATAATGTGACACATTTAAGAGTGTTCCTGTCAATAAATATCTGTATATGAAAAATGAGGAAAGATGCAAAGGTCCTGAGTTTCTTGAATGCTATCTAAATCATAAATTTATAGACTTACTTCGAATGTTTTTATTTCCTTAGGGTATCGTTTCACTGCTGCGATGGCCTTTGTGTATCCCAATGCTCGCCATCTGTCTTTGGTGTTTTCATAAATCTTTGCCAAGCCCTACAACCAGAACAACGTGGATAAATAATCAAATAAGAAGGAGCAAAACATTATGTAGGAAATATTTTCACAATTTAAAAAAAACTAATATATCAGAATTTAAGTCTTGATCATATTGTGACAATTATTCTTTGCTAATATGTATATCTTGCTCAATTAAAGTCAAACTTTTTATAAAGACAAGTCTGACATTATTAAAAGAAGATAAATGGCATTTTCAAAATAGATGATGCAATGGTGCCATCTAGTGGACTTGCATATTGCAGATTTGGTGCCTGTGAGAATATTTTTATATTATGTTCATAATATCAATCATAAAATATGATCTACAGCTTGGAACATCTTTAAAAGGGTAAAATTCTTTTTATTGAAAAATGAATGTCATTTCTTAAATACAGTTCTTAAACAAAGATACACATGGGCCTTTAAAAATTGTATTTAGGATGTTAAAGTATATAAGGCTAGCTGACAAAAATTCATTTCTCAGATCCTATACTTATCAGTAAAATTTATTTGAAGCACCAAATAAATTGACATACCTCCAGTTTATCAGTGATATGTTTATTATGATTGACTCTCTCATTACTAGATGAATGAGCACACACCCAGCTACCAGTCTGTAATAAAAACAAAAATATAAATAAACAAACAACACAATCAACCAATGACAATATTATAACTCTTGGCACAGTATCATAAATTTTTACAATGAAAGCCCCTTTACAAATGTAGATTCATGTGGTCATAAAGTAAGGGATGAACTTCTGAGGAGGGAAAGGATTTGTAAACTGTGGTGCCCAAGTGCCACCCTGAGAAATATTGTATGAATAATTATTTTCACCTTTTCTGTCATTTATGTTTGGGATCTACTGTGAGCATTTTATCTTCCCAGATTGTAATTGGCTTCATTTTACATCACGTTTCCATGGATGGAAATAATAATGAGTCAGAGGTTAGTTTAGTACTGGTACAAATGAGGCAAAAGAGACTATAGAGTACTGTTTAAGAGATAAGGATGGGATCTGATCAGTGCCCTAACTAGTCACAGTTGCCTAGCAACCCAAAAGATCAAAGGATCATTCCCATGTCCCCTGATTGGTGATCTAAAAATGCAGCTCAGCAACTGTTGCCATCCATTATGAACATTTTTATGCTGTGAGAAAGCTTACATCAAGGAGGTGATTGAAGCTCTGTCAAATACTTTGAGCAACAAAAGTGAAATAGGTCCGTAATTTGTGGAAAAAAACTTTTAAATTTTTGGTCTTTGTCAACTTGGTCATGTTTAATTGTGTTATGCATTCATTTGACATGAAAACCACCATTGCCAAATTGTAATTCAAAGCATAGTTTTGAAGACTTTACATTCTAAATTTGAAAATTGTGACTGTGTTCATTAGTTCAGTCATGTTTGAGATGTAGATATTTGGTAAGCAAGATTCTATTTGACTGAACAAGGGAGCTGCAAAGCAAGAAATCTATAGAATAAACATCTGTAGTACATCAGGGTACTATTATCACCATAACTAAAAAAAATTCAACAGTTACCGGTAATACAATGCTTGAAACATGGTATTAAATTTTGTTGACAACATGAATTTTTTGTTTGTTTGCTATGGTTAGTATGGTTATATTTTCAATTGAAACAAAATATGTTGAAATATTGATCTTAATTGGCCTTACTGGTAATTTTCTAGGGGAGATTGAGGGTGTCGATGTTCCAGACCCAATACCAGATGTCTCCGAAGTCACATCACCTGACTTTCCTTCATCATCATCGCTTGCTACATAGTCACTTTCAATATCACTTTCTCCTTCTTGATTAGGTTTAGGTGTTTTATATTTGTACATGTGTCCTATCTTGGGTATATTTTGTTTGTGATCAGAGGTTGATGGAGTAGGGTCATGCGATTGACTGGTATCTTTGACATCTGATTTGTCACTTTCATCATTTTTTGCATTTTCTATTTTATCTTTGGGACATGGGAATTTCAACACATAGTTTTCTGAATCAATTTTTCTCTTTTCTCTTATGCAACTGCTCAGCCACACCGATTTTACGACAGTACACTCGGGTGGAGAGGTTAATTTCATAATCCGACACATGCGATCTGGTTCCATCTTCTCATCAACAACAATGTGAGTTGTGTCTGTCTCAATTTGCTTGTGAATAACACCACCATTGCTGAGAACCTGCTTCGTAAAGATATCACAACGAGCCTTGCCAATGCCAGCTTGCAGAATCAATATCCTCACTCCACCCAAAAAGTTTATTGTCGTTTTCTGTTTTTTATCTTCATTTTCAACAATGTTTTCTTCTGCCTTTCTTTTCTTGTCTGACATGTTTAAATTGTGTTATTTTCTGTTTTGGTGGATGCTGGAGCACTGGTAATTGTGGTTTGTTGGATTACACACTAACTGACAGTGTAAATACTGGTTCAGCATTTGTATTTCACAATTTTCAGTGTTGTAGAACTTGGCTTCAGATTTGTGAGTCCCGCTACAAAATGTTCAGAGAAGATGTCTGTAACCTTGTTACATCTTTCTCGGCAGGTTTTCTCTCAGAACTGTATAGATCTGAAGTCTGACCACTGTCTTGACACTTAGAATTCAGATGTCCCACGGTTTTGAAGATGTTGTTTCTCTTTGACCGATTGCTGTTACATTTGTAAGCTCCTTTACCATTGGTTAAACATGATAAATTAATTGTCATACCTTCGCTGATTGGTTTATTTTAATTTCCGGTTTTAAAAGCTTCACGGTGTCATTCTGATTGACATGCTGATAAACATTGGCAAAATACTTACAATTCAAGGCAAGTAAGTACTTTTCTGTTATCAAATATATATAATGAAAGGACATCATTAAATGATAAATGGAAATGAAGTTATTTTAGATCTATTAGCAGCACATTTTCCTATATTTATTTATTATCGCCCACTGTATCTCACTTGTGCAACTGTCTTCAACTGTTGTCAGTGACAGTGTTGACAGGTTGTTGTTTTCTCTTACTTGTGCAGTTATCTCTCATTTTTGTAACTATTTATCACTTGTTCAGCTGGCTGGCACTGTTGTAGCTATCTCTCACTTGTGCAGCTACCTCTCACTTGTGCAGCTACCTCTCACTTGTGCAGCTATATTGACATTGCAAGTAAGATAAACAGGATGACGTCATACAGGAAAGTGTCATAGTGACGTCAGACAGGAAAGTGTTGTCATGAACCCAGAAAGGAAGTCAGAAATTAGGATCTGGGGAGAGTTTTGGTGGGGAGATAAAATCCATTCATTAAATTGTTTGATTGTTTAGTTCACACAAAAAAGTGAACTTATTTTGTCTTATGATTCCAGAAAATGATTAAATACTTGCAAGTATTATTCTCATTTTACCACCTTATTTCAATACATTTGATCAGTTTCAAAATTTCTATTTGCAAACTAAATTTAAATGATAAACTTATTCACCAGGTGGCAGGCTGATAGACATTTGTATGTCAATGAAATCAATTCTTACTCATTCGGTAACTTACGACCTGAGCAATGCCAAAGGAAGTTTCCATGAAATGGACTAATCTTGCTATTTGTGAATGAATTGGCTGCAGTCAGGTCATACAAGTTCATGTAAACAACTCACATGTGGACCTAAATGCAACTTCTTTACACTGATTATAGCTCATGTCAAGTTATGGAGAAAAAACTGAATGTAAATACCAACACATTAGAATCAACTAACATTTGGTATTTTGTGAATTATGAAGTCAATTTTTGAAAGGGAACTTATGAATTGATATGGAAAACTTTGTGAATAAATGTTTGTTAAAGCAGGAGTCTAGAGGCTTAAGAGTGAAATTAGCCGAAGAACTCACCATGAGCCTCTCACTGACTACAAGTATCACTATGGCCTGGCACGTTTTACGCATACCGTACGCCCGATAATTCTGGTTCCGGAATAGGGGAAACTATTAGCATTCGTTTTGTTTTAGGGACATTGCGTGCGCATCCAAAATTCTCCCGCCGGGCCGCCCTATCGTCCCTATGCCAGTCTGGGCGGGCGGATCGGGATCCCGATCATGTGACTTAGCTTTCCCGACCATGTGACAGTACGCCCTGTCAGGTGACAGTACGCCCGGTAGTGTTCCCGTTTTGGTGCAAAACGAGCCAGGCCTATGCAAATGAGTAATGCATTTGAATCACAAACTGTGTTGATAACTTCACTCACAGTGCAGTTTGCCAAGGTCACTCTGCTGGAATTATGGACTGCTCCCTGTCATTTTTCTCTTACCAGAGGTCTCTACTGCATATTTATGGATTGGTTGTGACAGGAACCATTTTGGATATCAAAGCAGAAGACACTAGTTTTGTCAGATGGAATACATCCTCCAAGTATAGTATTGGCAGGAAATAGGGTGTCCAAATCTAGGTATGCCTCAGACTGATATAAGAATATGAAAAAGTATGTCAGATAAATCAAGATAGCATAATAGGAAAATGGGGTCAGGGCAAATTTATTTTGTGGGAGGGAAAAAAGCATACTTTGTGCTCATTTTTTGTTTTTTTTGCTGCATTTTTTTTGTTTTGCCTGTGGCAGTTTAGGTAATAAATATTATCACAAATGTAGTATTTTAGCACAAAGAAGATACAGGTCATGTCATCTCTTTTGTGTAGGTTCCAGGAAAATATAAACTTGCTATAGTTCATTTCTATGTCTGGAGCTATTTAAATGTTTCATAGTAGTTTTCAGAACTGTTTTTATTTTTTGACATGCAGTCTGTATTGCATAGAATCTACCAATTGTATCCAGTCTGGATGGGGTCTTTGTTTTCTTCATTTAATCAAAGTGAGCTACCAAAGGGGATTGAATACCATTTTCATCAATAAATAATTGTATGGTTGTCTTTTCATTTCATGGTGAAAAACTAAATAACCAAAAATGACAAATGTTTTGTTTTGTTTCAGAAGCTTTTTGTAAGTTACCATGTTGAGAAGAAATCTGACCCGCATTGAGTTAAAATTAGATGACCTTGAGGAGTATGAGACAATAAAAAGAGAACGAGAATTGGAGAAGAAAAGTTCTGGACTGAGCACCCCAGCAGGGGCCATGTCCACACCTGATAATAATGGAATAGTCCCTGGGAAAACAGTTAAAGAGACAATTCATGAAAGAATAGGATATTATGATCCTCAACCTTTACCTCAACCATCAAGATTGCCCATTCACTAGCATATGGACAATTAGGAATATATTATAGTAATGATCTGGAACAATGTAAACCTGAAGAAACATTGAAATAATTTTGGACAATTCAATAGCCAAAAGACAATAATGTGATTTAAAATGTAAAACAACTGGTTATGATCACAAAATCTCCACTTTTCTCTTAACAATATTTTTGATGTTGATACCTAATAACATTGAAATTCAATATTTCTAGCAAATATTTTAAGTTTAGTATTTTTGTTATTGAAGTAAATTAAATGAAACTGACAAATGGTTTGTATGATGGTGACAGTCTAAATCTGCTTCCAATGCATGATTCATGACCAATTGCAGTTTTATGTTTTTCAGAAGATTTTTACAAAATTGGTGTTCTTCACAAGTGGCAAACTTCTTGTATAGGAAGACACTGATATTTGAATTTTAAAGGTGTTTAAAGAGTAGTGTAATATGTAAAGACTTAAATGTGTAGAGCTTGACATTGGCATCAGCCTAGTGGCCCAGGCCAAGCTGATTCTCCTCTTTGACCAGTGACTCCCATGCATTGGTAGCCGATACTAGACACTAGATGATGAATCTTTTTATTGACCTGGTCAAAAATGGAATTAGATGGTTTAGTTCAAATGGCATTTATATTTTTAAAGATAAAGAAATGTAAAATAAATTTGGAATAAATAATAAACAGTTGTGTTTTGTTTTAATTTCACATTCATTCTTGTCAATTAATAATATTCAGAATATAAATTAAGAGATTTCATAAGGCAATTTGGTGTTTTCTGTCAAATTTTATATTCCAATTATATCATAATCATAAGCAATACAAAATTGTCACTTTTCAAATGATAACATATTCAGTTCAATTTTTAAGAAATAATCCAGTTCAATAATCAATCAGTAACACTGATTATCAATGTCAGTTAACACTGATTATCAATGTCAGTTTTAAGGATTGTGTCTGAGCTCAAATTGTTTGCCTGATATTACTTAAATGTATTAAGCATCAATTCTGCAATTTGGTGTTTGAAAGCTTAGCCTCATATGAACATCATGACAAACTAAAATTATAATAGATTAATAATATAAGTTGCTATAAGACATATGAGTTACACTCTCAGCAGAGGTCTGTCTGAGCCATAAGCTGCATGTGACGGGTAAACACGGGTAGTGTGAACTTTGACCTCATTTGAAACTCAAACTAGGGTAACACTGACGTCATTCTGGTACTATTCAGAGGATAATACATTTCATGATGTCATAAGTATGTTGCTATATTCTTATGACATTTTACTTTTCAGTGCCTCTATGATCACACTCCACATAGAAATGACACCAAGAAAGAAGTGTGCTTTCATAAAGGGGCAACAGATTAGGGTCTTGGTAAAATAGAATTAACAGTCAAATATGGGGATGCATCAATAAAATAGAAAATAAACACCAAAGACAAAGCATGAAAGACAATTACATTTATCACCAATATGTGAATTTTAAATGTTTTTTTTTTGCAAAATTAGTGCTTAATTTTCTTTAAATAAAGGTACCTTGCAGCTATTCACAAACCCTGTTGTCACATGTTTCAAAATTTTAGGACATGCATAATTAGGCAGTTAAAAGAACATATTTGTTATTTTTCATCACTGCCCAAGAGTATTTTTGAATAAAATTTGTAGAAATTGAAGACAAAGGAGAACAAGGACAATCAAGAACATGGAAACTTGATGTACAATGAAGCCAATAACCATCTTAGAAGAAATGACAATATGTGTGCTGTTATACAAGGCACACAGTAGATTATGTTGTTATCTGTATTCAGACTACTGGCATGGGGATGTGACAGGGGTCTTGATATTTAACAAAGTCTATGAATTAGATCAGAGAGCAGAGTGTAAGTGGAAAATACCTATGTCATCAGGTCAAATATCACCCAGTGCAATGTATTTAGTATAAAGGAATCTGGCTTTAGCCATGTATACTATTATTGTTGACACCAGACATTATTACAATACTGATAGTGACATTTGCCACAAGACATCTAGTTACCGGAGGAAAGGTATCATGCATATTACATTGTGTTGAAAATCACTAAACGAGACTTTTTATCTGCCTTTCCTTGAAAATGACAGCCTATCATTTAGAATGTTGTTTTGGAGTTTTGGGCTAATTTTTAACTAATGTTATACAAGAAGTCTATTTTATCCACTTTTCTGCTCTAAATACAATGTTGATTCTCCCTGCATTAGTTTCCACTTTTGCAATCTACCAAGTGTCTCCTGTATCATACAAAATGCATGCAGGGATAAGTTAGTAGACATGACTGCTGATATGAGGACAACTATTCTGTGTTATGTGAAGGGTATACATTAAAATTTCAATTGGAGAAGTATAAAGACAGATATTGTAATACAGTGATTGATTTTATTTTATTACTTTGAGCCAAGCTGATTGATTTGTTTTATTACTTTGAGCCAAGCTTGCATTTCTACGAAGTTCACCCATAAGTGATATATATTAACACAACAGGTGACAGCAGGGCCCACTCAAGCAGTGAGAATTGTTTTGCATTTATCACAGAAACACATAAATTACTGACCCCCTTTATGATGATTTAGACCTATCTTTGTGCAAATACTAATTAGGCTAAACATTTTGCAAAAAAACCTGTTTGCACATTGCCACAAGGAGCAGGTATAAAGGGGAGATGATGTGAAGTTTGTTCATCCCACTTTTGTTATTGGCTCATTGATCCCACTTGCCATGTGCAAATGTTTACATCTGTGTCATTGGCTGTGATTGGTTGTTATATTTTCATTTGATGTCACCTCTATTTCGATTGGATAAAGCGAGCCTCACTTTGGTGTGTAATGGCGCCAGTTTGAAGAGAGTGGACGAAAAGTTGTTTCAGCTCAAGGTTTTCACTTATTTGACGCCAGATCAACTAAATTGACAGTACGCACACAGACGTCAAGATCAATACTGCTGAGGTATTTATACTCAATATGTTGTCATACGTGAAATATGCAACAAGGTTTGCTGTTTGACACCACTCAAATTGCATGTGCCATGTTGTGGCACAATTTCCAAGCAAAACTGAGACTTACCACATTACAAGTACCATAAATAAGGAAATGTCTCTGAGTAAAAGGAATTATGAGAGATGACTATATTGTCAAGGAAGAATGATCTTACGATTTTATGTTAAAGCATCTCACAACTCGTGTTTGAAAAAGTGATGAAAAACACATGTTTCACTGGGTCTTGAAACCGCAGGAATCAGTCGAGATGTGCCAAGAATCAGTTAACTGCACACCTCGACGCTTGGCGAAGCTTCCTCCGTGCTCCGTAGGATGCCACGGAGGAGAAAGTAGCTCCTCGGCCGAGAAAGTTTCTCCTCCGCCAAGGAGATTTGCATTAATTGGCTTCTACTATGAAGTTCTAGCTGTCACCACCTTACTAGTGTCTTCCTCTGTGCTCCGTGGGCTGCCACAGAGGAGCAGAAAGTAGTTCCTCGGCTGAGGAGAATTGCATTTATCAGGAAGGGGAGATAGCAGTATTACTCAGACGTCGGTGAAACTTCACAGGATGACAGATTAGAATATGCCTAAGCATATAAATATAACCATTAAATGTTTTACGAAAAGTTAATGTCAATTTGGCACATTTTTCTACAGGTTTGGAGCTGTCATTTCAAACAGTTCACAAAGGCAAGACATGCACATTCCAATCACAAATATAAAGTCATCAAATGTTTTACAAAAAAAATAGGCACATTTTTTCTGTACAGGCAGGGTAAATAATAATAATAACAAAATTTCTATAGCGCTTATACCAGACAAGTCTGTTCATAGCGCTTATACCAGACAAGTCTGTTCATAGCGCTGAAACTAAATAGTAAACAACAGAGTTAGAAGGATATTCTATATTGAATATCCATTCTATAAAATTCGTGAAGTTGTAGGACACTACAGTATATTTGTAGTTTAATTTATTTCCACGGAGGAGAAAACTGCTCCTCCACTGAGGAGAATGCAAACTCTACCAGAGGGCGACATACACAACAGGTTCACCATGTCGCCCTCTGGTGGAATTTGTATAAAACTCGGACAAATGTCATTGCTTTGTAAAGGAATGCAAGATGAACAGCTTCCTGTCCCAAATCGTGCTAATCATCCAATATTTCCAACCAAAACCAACAAATGTGAATAATATAATATGCCGTCGTTTATTCTTGCTAATTATAATTTTTGAATGCATTATATTTATCACATTTGTTGGTTTTGGTGAGAAACATTTCATAATATTAAAGATTTTGAGCAGGAAACTGCATCTCAGATTTCAGGGAAAACAGGAACAATGTCTGAAATCTTCAGATTTCTAGCATTGCACACGAGTGACAGCTGGACAACTGGCATTTGTATACAATAAAATGTGGTCTACTTTGCATTGCAAAAATCAATATTTACAGGCGTACATGTACATGTATGTTTGCTTTTGTCTCAATTGTCACCTCGATCGGACATTACTGCAGCCCTCTAGTGGACTTTGTATGCGATGGAATAAACTTCCAGGGTGACATCTGGCGGTTGAATTGTCCATCCAAGTGAGGAGTTTATCAAATTTTATCAAAAAGTTATCAAAATTGTCTTTTTTTAAAAGGGTCTCTTCCCCTCTAAATCAATGCCACAGCCAGGTAAGATGTCCATATTAACTACAATAGGATACATAATTGCTCAGGAATAAAATAAAACAAGCCACAGAGCAAGTTTTGGAAGTTTGCTCCGCCGAGGAGTTCTCCATGCTACCACGGATTAAGGAGTTGCTCGGCCGAGGAGCTACATAAATTTCCATGGAGGAGCAGTCCACGGAGCACGGAGGAAGACTCGCCGAGCATCGAGGTCTGCAGTTAACTATTGTTGGATGTGCCTCATGTGGTGCATGCCAGAACTGCCTTAGATTTTCATTGCTGTCATACATATCGATTAACACCTAATCATATATTCATAGTCAAAATACTTGAAATCCACATTTCCTGGCAATATAATATATTGCCCATCATATTGAAGTTTCCGAACTAAGAGAATTTTGCCTCCGACAATTGACTGCTGCGGTTATTATCCATGTCACATGTCATATGTAATGTCTCTAAATAATGTGTTACCTGAAATGTCTTTTCTTCGGTTTTCACCCACTGTTACACTCAGGGTCGAGCCACCCTCCAAAGGGTGATTGCTGTCGCAATTTGCCTTGTTTTGAACCACATGGATACCATTCATAAATTTGGTTGCTTAGGAGAGGTTAGATGAGAACAATTGAACATGTATCTGCCATCGACCCACAGATCCTTTCTTCAACTGGTTTATTTTTAAATCTTCCAATTTCAACTTGAAGTGGAAGAACTCTATATCTTAATTGTGCCAAAATACTTGTGATGATCTAAAGGTCATGGGCTTGATCCTCGGCCATGCCGAGATTGAACTCATGATACAGTTTCCCATATGAGCTGAGGCCCATGCCTTAAGGGTTAACCCGTTGTCCTTGTAAATCTGTGACCGGATGGGTTGTCATGTCAAGGACCTGTGACCTGACAATACAGTGAGGCAGCACTATATCTGCTACAAGTAGGTCTCGTCACAAAATTACTGAAATAATGTTGAAAGTGATGTAAAACCCCAAACAAACAAACAAACAAACAAACAAAACTACTATGTACATATTTAAATTACACTCAGTCAGATCTTCAATATCACAAATGTGCTTATTTTAATAGTGGGTCACTTATTGCAACATACTGCCACATCAGTCAAGTAATATGGGAATTGAATTATGATATACAAAAAGATGAATAAGGTTCCTAAAAATGGCATGTGAATAAGATAATATTGTTGCAAGATCTATTTCTATGGTGAATAAATTTAGTACATTTTTTTAATGGGTGGAAATAGAAGATACCTTGAATGTCATTTTTGTATGTATTGTGCAAGGGTATAATTGTATGAAGGTATTGTATGAAGGTATTGTGCAAGGGTATTGTGCAAGGGTATGTGAGATATGAGAAGCATGGATGGTAGAGTAGTGTTATTAGAATATGAGCTTGATTATGAGCTTAGTTGCACAAGTATAAGTGGGTATCTAAATTTGTACCTCCCATTAGATTACTGCATATTTTTGGAAAGGAACACTTAAAGAAATTTTCGCCATTGTTTGAACAGATATATTAGACATCTGCCAAAGCAGTGTTAAAACTGTATCCAAAACTGAATCTGATGTTCATATATTTGTAGTTTGCACAAACATACAGTGAAAACCCTCAAGGGTGTATTATAATATGGACAAAACACTGCTAGCCCTTCATGATGAGGGGAAGACATCAGAACTACAGAAATCCCTGGAGGAACTATCCAATGAGGAGGTAAGACTTGATTTGAAAGGTATAAGTTAAAATTGTCTTTAAAGAACTTGGCTTAAATTAACATGACTAATTAGAGTAATTTTGGGATGGCATTACTTAACAGACTTGATTTTCTTTTCAGTTAATGTCTGTTATTGACAATCGAGCAGTCAGAGGGAGGGGTGATCCAGTGGCTCTGATCAGAGCAATCCTCTCAGGTAATATATTTAATCATATAATCAGCTATAACATCCTGTCAAAGGACAAGTCTCTAAAACTTGTTTGAAAAAAAAAACCTCAGGAATTTCTTCCTGTATGATGAAATGTCTTAAATAAGTTTGAAAATGTTGTAGGTTCACCAGCAGAGAAGAGTTGTGGTTTGCTGCGCAGAATGCAGATATTCAAACACTGTATTGGTCTGCTACAGGGTACTGATCTAAGTTCAAAGGTGGCCTCCGAGCTTGTAGGACTTTTAATGCTGGAGGTAAACTTGATTATACTTATTATGTGAGTCTATTATTTATAAATTAAGAATAATTGATATTAGCTAAGTGTGTGTTTATGCTTCAGACTGATGCGTTCCCCTCAAGATGCCTGGCTGAGCTGGCCTCTCAGTTCGTAGAATCAATCAAGAATGGCGTGGGCACCAGTGGCAAGTAAGAACCTATTCCACCTGCATTAACAATGAAATATAGTTCCGAAGCAGAATTCGGTTTTTATGTCGTTTTATTGACATAACAATTTCAAAATTGCCAAGGGCAATAGTGTACACATTTATTCATCATAATTCAAATTTGAAATATAAGAAAATGATTAGAGATATAGCCATGTTAGGTACCGTATTTACTCGTGTATAAGACAAGGTTTTTGTCCACAAATCCTTAGTTAATGTTAGGGGGGTCGTCTTATACACGAGAGCAACCTGTGGACGAGGATTTACGCCCAAAAATTACGGCACTACGAGTTTTCATTACGAACATTCTTATTTTCGAAATAACGAATATCGGACATAGTGGATCAATTTAACAGTCTTATACACGAGTATATACGGTAAAACGTAAATACGATGTACATATTTTCGAAATAACGAATATCAGACATAGCAGATTGATTTTAATTGCGTTTTAAATGATAAATAAAGGTATTTACCCAATATAATTCAAGAACAGAACAAAGCCATCAATCCATTTAAAATGCAATTAAAATCGATCCACGTGTGAAAACATTTCTGTCAAAAAGGGAAGACACGACTCAAAGCAGTGGAAACAATGACGAAATGCAAAACTGTGAATGCTGATAATTGGTATCAGTGAAATTTTACTAATTTTCACACCACTGAATGGGAAGACATCAAAGGCAGAATTGAATTGTGTGATAAAATTAAATAATAATTTTAATAGACATAGAAGTAAAACGTAAATACGATGTCCGTGACGTAGCGGATCGATTGGCCACGTGACGCACAAATCATGTGATCATTGACTTTGCAGATTTGCAGGAGAATTGCGTTTTAAATGATAAATAAAATCATATACCCAATATAAACACAAAATAGCTTTGCAGGTCGAGAACAGAACAAAACCATCCACCCATTTAACATGCATTACGCAATACTAGCGTGAAAGCAAATATCGGACAGGCGGACTACCGGTACTGTCTACACGTGGTTGAATATTTCTTTGCCAAAGATATTATATCGCTTTTAATTATTTTCGTTTATAACATGCTTTGTTTTGATGCTAAGATCAAGGACGTGGAGAAATTCTCGACCTGAGAAGCGTAATTGTGATAATATTAAGTAAATACCTTTATATATCATTTAAAACGCAATTAAAATCGATACACGTGTGAAAGCATTTCTGTCAA
Source organism: Amphiduros pacificus (assembly GCA_949316495.1). Lineage (NCBI taxonomy): Eukaryota > Metazoa > Annelida > Polychaeta > Phyllodocida > Hesionidae > Amphiduros > Amphiduros pacificus. The sequence continues at coordinate 45,616,366 of OX439000.1, read as the reverse complement.
TTTCTCAAGATCGCCATATTGCGCAATAATGGATGGTTTTGTTTTGTTCTTAACCTGCAAAGCGAATTTGTGATAATATTGGGTATATATCTTTAATTATTATTTAAAACGCAATTAAAATCGATCAGCTACGTCGGATGTCTATTATTTCGAAACGCTTTGTTCTGACTTTGTTTCCACTGATTTCAATTATCAGCGTTTACAGTTTTGCATTTCGTCGTTTCCGCTGCTTTGAGTCGTGTTTTCCCTTTTTCACAGAAATGCTTTCACAAGTGGATTGATTTTAATTGCGTTTTAAATGATAAATAAAGGTATTTACCCAATATTATCATAATGATTTACGGCCGATCGAGTGCTATAAACGATAATAATTAAAAGCAATATAATTAATATCTTTGGCTTGAAATACACAAAGAAATATTCTACCACGTGTTATACTTTTGAAGCTAAGATCAAGGACGTCACGTACATTGTGTTACGTTTTCGATGTGCGGAACACTGTAAATTTGATGTGCGGCAACACGAAGAGAAGCCAGGGATCCATCGTTGTGCAATATATTAATATTTCAATGCGAGTTGATACACTCCATTTGTTTTCGCGCCAAAAATAAGAGCTTGTCCCTGTCACTCCCGCTTTTTAAAATGACGACCTCGTATTGCGTAATGCATGTTAAATGAATGAATGGTTTTGTTCTGTTCTTGACCTGCAAAGCGTATTTTCTGTTAATATTGGGTATATACTTTTATTTATCATTTACAAGTGCCTTTGGCTGGGAAGTGATGCTGTCCCTCACTGTTGTAGCTATCTCTCACCTGTGCAGCTGTCTCTCAATTGTGCAGCTATCTCTCACCTACGCAACCATCCCTCACCTATACAGCTATCTCTCACATGTGCAGCTGTCTCTCACTTGTGCAACTGCCACGTGTGCAGCTGTCATTCAGTTGTGCAGTTGTCTCTCACTGTTGTAACTATCTCTCACCATGTGCAGCTATCTCTCACCATGTGCAGCTATCTCTCACCATGTGCAGCTATCTCTCCCCATGTGCAGCTATCTCTCATGATGTGCAGCTATCTCTCCCCATGTGCAGCTATCCCTCACCATGTGCAGCTATCTCTCACATGTGCAACTGTCTCTCACTTGTGCAACTACCACGTGTGCAGCTGTCATTCAGTTGTGCAGTTGTCTCACCATGTGCAGCTATCTCTCATCATGTGCAGCTGTCTCTCCCCATGTGCAGCTATCTCTTACCATGTGCAGCTATCTCAAACTGAGCAGCTATCTCTCACCATGTGCAGCTATCTCTCCCCATGTGCAGCTATCTCTCACCATGTGCAGCTATCTCTCCCCATGTGCAGCTATCTCTCACCATGTGCAGCTATCTCTCCCCATGTGCAGCTATCCCTCACCATGTGCAGCTATCTCTCACATGTGCAGCTGTCTCTCACTTGTGCAACTACCACGTGTGCAGCTGTCATTCAGTTGTGCAGTTGTCTCACCATGTGCAGCTATCTCTCCCCATGTGCAGCTATCTCTCCCCATGTGCAGCTATCTCTCACCATGTGCAGCTATCTCTCACCATGTGCAGCTGTCTCACCATGTGCAGCTGTCTCACCATGTGCAGCTGTCTCTCCCACAGCTATCTCTTATTTATACAGCTATCTCTTATTTATGCAGTTATCTCTTATTTATGCAGATATCTCTTATTTATGCAGATATCTCTTATTTATGCAACTATCTCTTATTTGTGCAGCTACTTTTCATGTCTCAATACAGCTATCTCTCAGTTATGCAGCTATCTCTTATTTATACAGCTATCTCTTATTCATGCACAGCTATCTCTTATTCATGCACAGCTATCTCGTGCACAGCTATCTCTTATTTATACAGCTATCTCTTATTTATGCAGCTATCTCTTATTTATGCAGTTATCTCTTATTTATGCAGCTATCTCTTATTTATGCAGCTATCTCTTATTTATGCAGCTATCTCTTGCTATTGTAGCAGTCTATCACTTGCTATCTCTCAATTATGCAGCTATCTCTTGTTCATGCAGCTATCTCTTATTTATACAGCTATATCTTATTTATGCAGCTATCACTTAATTATGCAGATATCTCTTATTTATGCAGCTATCTCTTTTTTATGCAGCTATCTCTGATTTATGCAGCTATCTCTTATTTGTGCAGCTATCTCTCAGTTATGCAGCTATCTCTCAGTTATGCAACTATCTCTTATAAAAATATCTGCATTTCACCCATATAGACCCCTTTGTACAAAACCTTGCAGGGCCTCAATAAGTAGGTCAATAAATAGGTCAATTTACCGATGGTTGAAAACAAAGCTCTAATACAGAAATATAGGCATATTGGAGGTAATTTTCATTTCTAATGTAATTATGACAACAAATAAGTGATAAAATTGTGCCATTCATAACATGCTAAAAGCGCAACCCTTCACATAAACTTGCAAAACAAAAGTGAAGTGGAGATTAGTTCAGCGTCACTTCCACCAGATGGCAGGCTACGTGGTGACGGAACAGCGAGATCACACACTCTTTTCAGTGGCGAATTTAATTGCAGCCTATACCTCACACAGCAACTTTTTTTTTTTTTTTCAAATCTCGTCACCCTTCCTCTCTGATCACGTTCATGCTTTTTTTATATATGTATGTAAAAACGAATGGCAAATATGCAAAGTCAATGATCACATGACTTGTGAGTCACGTGGCCAATCCCGCTACGTCACGGACATCGTATTTACGTTTTACTTTTACTTCTATGTCTATTAAAATTAAAATTATAATTTAATTATAGCGCACAATTCAATTCTTCCTATTCAGTGGTGTGAAAATTAGTGAAATTTCACTGATACCAATTATCAGCGTTCACAGTTTTGTGGCATTTGTTTCCACTGCTTTGAGTCGTGTCTTCCCTTGTTGACAGAAATGCTTTCACACGCGGATCGATTTTAATTGCGTTTTAAATGATAAATAATGAAAACGCTTTGTTTTGACGCTAATATCAAGGACGTGGAGAAATTCTCGACGTGGAAAAATTATGATAATATTATGTACATACCTTTATTCATCATTTAAAACGCAAATAAAATCGATCCGCTACGGATATGAAAGTTCAATTTGACATGTTGGCCGCTCCACTTTTGTCTCGTGGGCACCCAGATAATCTGCGAAGTATAATTTGTGATAGTATTGGGTAAATACCTTTATTTATTATTTAAAACACAATTAAAATCGATCCACTACACCCGATATTCGTTATTTCGAAAATAAGAGCATCGTATTTACGTTTTACCATATATACTCGTGTATAAGACCTTTAAGATCTTGTATTGTAAGCATATTTACGTTTCAGTTTTAAAATGGCCGCCAAGCTTCAGCTGAAGCTTGAATGGTAGCAGAGCCGATATCTTGAGAAAAACCAACTTGTCTTATATTCGGAAATTGGTTTTTTTCAAGCAAAATAACCTCAATTTTGGGGGTTCGTCTTATACACGAGTCATCTTATACACAAGTAAATACGGTAAATAGAGTATTTAATCATGATGTGACATTATAATATATTCAGATGAAACAGGAGAGGCTCACAACAGATTATAGAATTAGCTCACAGGCACGTTTTGTTGTTCAATGCCATTTAATTAGACTATACACAAAATCTGAGACAAATCTCAGCTGGAATAAATCAATTACCTTGTGGAAAATAAAATTTGCGCCAAAATTCAATATCTAAGCCAAAGTTTGAATAATAAGCAGGAAATACACAGCTGAGCACAAAGTTAAAAAAAAACAAAAGTTTCCAGTTTAGCACAAAAGATCCAAATTTTTGGAGATACAATAATTATATCAAGTGGTTCCTCTTTTTTCAAATATGCTGTTCTCATCCCTGAATAAATTGGTCCTCTATCTTTATAAAGATGAGTCCAGGGAAATTCAAATGTGATTTTTTTCTCTCACAAAATGAAGCATATTATTCACTTTTTGAACAGATCACTAGAGCTTTTCCCCAAGGTGTTATCCGCGCTAGCTGCCCAAGACACAGTAAGTTATGATGGCAAGGAGATGAGTGGGTCGGATTACAAGAGTCATGTTCTCAACAGCCTCTGCTCTGGCAGGTAGGTAACTCCAATACCCTAAATATCAAACATTAGTGCTTCATCACTTTCTGATCAGCAATTATTCAACAATTCTAATAACTGGTTGGGTAAACCAGAATCTTTTTTCCTGAGACATTTTAAAACTAGCAATTGATCTATTAGTTTCTTTACATTCCTTAACTGATGATTATATTTGCAAACAGGTGGGACACCTCTAGTGTTATTCATTTAGCGGCCATGTTCAAGGATGTTCCCATGTCTCCTGATGAGCTCCGGTTTGTGATAGACAAGATCTTGCGTCTTCTGCACAGCCTGGACCTGCAGGAATTACCACCTCTCATCTATCAGCTACTCCTCCTGGCAGCCAAGGTCAGAAAACACAAATACATAGTAATCGTATGTTGTGAAATCATTGTTTCAAATGTAATATAAGTGGTTTACTTCTTGTAGGGGCATAAAAAGTTTGTTTTGGAAGGGATCACGTCATTCTTCATGGACCAGGACACTCTGTATAAGCGCAAGCAAGCTTCAGAGCAGGACAGGTAAATAACAGCACTGAAATATTCACACCAATTTTATATAACCAATCAAATTTTACCGTAGTTTTGAAATCATAATGCAATAATTAACCTAAATCATTGCATAAGTGTGCATTATTTTTTTAAAAAATATATTGCACCAAAGTGGTAAACAAAGAGGAAATTTGAGAAGCCCCTTGTATATTTCAGTGCATCCATGGATCTCTTGGAGCCCCACGCCCCCGGTGACCAGCTGCGACATGTAGAGGGCACCATCATACTCCACGTCACATTCGCCATCAAACAAGATCAGGATCTCGGCAGGGAATTCATCAAATATCTCAAGGTAACTTATAGACATTCACAGGGATGCTTTGATTCTGCAACCATTCCTTGATCATTTGAGTAAGTGGATTTGTGACAAATGATTTTCAAGTTACAGACACATAGTAGTGTGCTGTGTATTAGAAATTATGATTTATGATTTGTGATGTTTGATTCATGATATTTGATTTGTGATACACAATTTGTGATATACGATTTGTGAAATTTGATTCAAATTCGCCATCAAACAAGATCAGGATGTCAGCAGGGAATTCATCAAATAACTTAAAGTAATTGTGCATCTGAGAAATTATTATATTATATTTATATATATTAGAAATTGTGATATATGATTTGTGATGTTTGATTCATGATATTTGATTTGTGATATTTGATTCATGATATATGATTTATTATATTTGATTCATGATATATGATTTGTGATATATAATTTGTGATGTTTGACTTGTTGTGCAGAGCTGTCAGCAGGGTGAACTCTCTGTGGTGCTCTCTCCATTCAATGTTGCGTTAGCAATGTCCATCGCACGCATACATCGTTTTGAGGAACAGGTGAGATAAATGTCCTTACTTTCATAAATAAATCTAAATGATTTCTCCTAAATGTATTTAGCTAAGTGTCTTCACAATATATTATTATATGTGACTATTTTTTTCTTAAGATATATGACCTGTTGAAGACATCGATAGTGAAAAGTTACAAAGATGCCGATAAACAGAGAGACTCTGGGTGGGTGAGGGAAATGGTTCCCAAGGAGACGGACCTGACAGCCGGAGTACTGGACACCGTCAAAAATAGGTATCAGTATTGCTCTTCCAAAAGAACTATGTAATTATGCTTTCAAAACAAATTGGTTATTATGCTTTGGTCAAATTTGGTAAAAATGTATTGATGGTGTCTCTCCTTCCTAAAGATTTGGGCATCAAATGTCAAGTTAGTTTGACCTTTTTTATTGATTCTGGGGCAGTGATATTGCTTCTGTAAAAAGTTTATGCAAAGCTGGGGGTTTGGAATGACATTGACTATTGAAGGTCTTTGATGTTGAAGTGTGTTTGGCTGGGACCATGTGACACAGGGACTGGTCCAATTGGGCTTCACCTTGATGGATGCATTCGGTCCAAGATCAGCATTTGGTCGAGTGATTGAGATTCCCGCCCCAACCCTACAGTCCCCTACTCAGAAGGCATGTAGTCTGGGAAGCAATGTCCTCATGGAAACCTTCAAGGTAAATTGATTCAGATAGAAAGTTATCTGAGTTGGGGTGTTCAGCTATAGCATTAGAAAGACTTCTGCCACATGTGACCCAAGTACAACATTTTATCACATCAATTTATCAAAACCTACTGTGATTACCTTGTAATTTTTAGCTAATACTATTATAAAGTGCTTAACTAAAGGTTAAGATAAATATTGCTTTGTCATATCTTATCATATATGTTATGATTTTAAGGGGATGTTTTTTATACTCAGTTTTATCATTTCAGATTCATGAAATGGTTCGGTCTGAGATTTTGGAACAAATTTTGAATCGGGTTTTGACAAAAGCAACTTCTCCAGTTTCCCATTTTATAGGTAAAATCATTTACATCCATTCAAATACAATTAAAGAAAATATTGTTTCAGTGAGTAACCAATGTGAATATTCTTTATATTCAAGCAGAATTTTATAACCTACATTGCAGACTTGCTATCTCAAACCATTAGCTCAGCACCACAAATTCTGCTGGACTCCTTACCAAAAGTGAGGGAAGCTTTTGATTACCTGTCATATCTGCCACCCCCCACTGCTGATGGACTCCTACGAGCTGTCCAACCTCTGATGAAAATAAGCATGTCTCTCAAAGATGGACTAATTTTGGTGCTCAGAAAATCAATGTTTTCAAAGTAAGTATTTATCCTGAAAGAAGATTTTTCAAATTTGTGTTTATTTCAAATTTTAAAGAATTGTTTATAATATACTTGACAATACCATGAAATCTATGAAATAATTAAACAATCATGATTTTATAGGCAACTGGAGGCCCGTAAAATTGCTGTGAATGGTTTCCTTCTGATACTGCGTAACTTCCGAGTACTTGGGGGCGTGCCATCAAGCCAGGCAAGCTACAGTCAGTCTTTCTCTTCAAGCCAGGTATTACACATACCTCACTCCTTATTGTCACTCATTTACAGCCTTTTTCGGGAATTTTTCTGTGGCCTTGACCTAATTTCCATGGTCAACTAATGGCTTTTGATATTTAGATCCAGGTGGATGTGCATGTGCCGTATAATGCAGCCACCAATGAAGCACTGTGTCTGGAGGTGCTAGGCAACCTCAGGCGATGCTTATCTCAGCAGGCTGAGGTCAGGCTACAACTCTATGAGGTCAGTACCATCAAAATACTTGTAAATGTTATCTATATATATAGCATTTTAATCAGTAATTACATTATCAAAGATTTCCTAGATTAAATTATATTAGTATCTTGGCGTTTGCAATCAGCATTATATACCTTTGATTATTATCATTATTATATTTTCATCAGTCATACTTTTGAAAACTAAAAAAAATCTGATTTGAACATCCTTGTTTTCAGGGTCTGTATGATGTTCTCTGCAAAAACAGCCAGTTGAAGACTCCAATGCTCCAGATAATGTATTCACAGGTGAATTCACTGACATTTTAATCAGTACTGAGCTTATTTTCACAATGTTGAATGAGGACCTAATTATGTGCCTTTGTTTTGTTGTCAGTTGATACAGTACTACGAGAGGCAGGAGGATGTTCAGCCTCCCATCAAGCTGGACGCTTGTATCCTGGCGCAGGGGGACAATGTCTACCTCGGGGAACCTCTGGTCAGTCCTAGTTAGAAATCCTTACAATCTCCTCACTGCCATTATTGGCTGTAGTGGTTTATTGCTGCAGAAACTCTAGATAGCACATCCCATGTGCTGTGATTTAGTGTCCTACTTGACACAACTAACATGCATTTTGTCAATATAAATCTTAATACATCAGTTACGTTAGTCACCTGGACTATAATCAATGCCATTAACCTCAGTGCCATGAGAAACCAAGGTGCTCAGTCCAAAATATTCATACTTTAAACATTAAAATGGTGTTAGATATTCTTGATTAGACAGAAAAAAAAATGGGACCGAATATTTATAAGAGAAGATCATATGTACTACAGTAGTCAACTGTTTTTATTGCAGGCACATTTACTGTCGTGCATCGTGCAGTGTCTGCTTAAAGCCTCTCAGACGGACGGGGACCAATCAGATGATGAAGATCATGAGGACAGCCAGTCAGATCTGGAGGAAATGCTGGAGTCTCTCACCCGACGTATGATCAAAAGTGAACTGGAAGACTTTGAATTGGTAAGAAATTATACATTCAAGATGGAAAAAAAGGAATAATCTCACTAATAACCAAATATGCTTTGGATTTAATTGGTATTTTATGTTATAGGATAAGTCTGCAGACTTCTCAATGGGTAACAGTGTTGGGGTGAAGAATAACATATTCGCTATCCTTGTTCTGGGCACATATGAAACTCTTATGGAATTTGTCTTCTTCACATCAGACTTTGAGTAAGTATAGAGTACAGCTGTGATTTCCATGCTGAACCTAAATTATTTGAAGAAATAATGTTGTCATGTTAGTACATAATTGAAGAGTAATTGAGTTGTTCAAGGATATCGGCCAAGTTTTTAAGCTTGATAAAACTTCTGTGTGTTTTGCAGGGTGGCTAGTATTCAGAAAGTGATCCATTTGTACCAGAACTATCAAAAGTTAAGTGACATAATTCGATCAGGAGGTGGAGCTAAAGGTGGAGGAGGGGGAGGAAAACGAGGACGACCCACAGCAGGGACCAGTGGAGCTTCAGGAGCGCCCTCTGGAGGAGCTAAGTCTGTACCCAAAAGTCTACTCTCTGTGAGGATGGCTGCCAGCCTACTTAAGGCTCTCTACAAGTGAGTCATACAATACAATCTCATATTGGGGGTCAATTTGCAGTCATTTTATCTTGTTGAAAACATCCCTGTTGAAGGCAATCAGCATTTTCTTCAAATTCTTAAAACACTTTATAAGCTGATTAAATGTTTAAGGTCAAGGCCAAAAAGAAGTTCCACATAAACTTCCTTTGCACACACAAGCATTTTTATCCCAAAGTTCAATCATAGTCTCAGTTTTAGTAGGTTTTCTTCACAGGATTGGATCATTATTTAGATGTATCCTATGATATAGACCTGTTATGTTGTAGTGATGATATTCCTGGGCACCAGGAGAGTGTAGGTCTGCTCAGACAGAGCCTGGATGTCCAGCGATATGTGGTGGGAGTTGTCATCCAGAAACTCTCGCAGATCAATGACCGGGGCACCTGTGATGGAGCTGAGGGAAACAACAAAGAGAAACTCTTCAAATATGTCTGCAATATGGCCAAGTGAGTACATCAAATAGGATATGATTTCTTTCAGAATGAGATTGAAATAAATGTGAATGAAAGATTATATTAGACAAAGATATTTCATCCCCCCACCCCATAGTATTTAATATTATATATTTATTTTTTGATCAGCTTATATTTAGTTATAAAGGACTCAGACAAAAAATGAGCACTTGGATTACATTGTTCCATTCCTGATTTAATTTACATTGACACTTGGTTGGCTTGAAATCTTATTTCTATTTCATTGGTTTATATAAGGGTGTTACTCAAACATTACAATGAGGATCTGAACGCTCCAGACGATATGAAGCGGGATCGCAGCAAACAGCTTGCTTTACAGTGTCTCGATGGCTTCTCTACTGCAGTTAACATCGTGTGCACACGCTACATCAGTCGGCTTCAAGACTTTCTCCATTCAATAGGTATAAGATTATCACTCCCATCTTGTAAGGCATAAGAGTAATTTGTGTCCATGATAAATTAATATTAAGAATATGGTTTGTGTTTCAGATGGAAGTCGTGTGTCAGGGGCAGGAATGGACAAATCTGTGGACGACCAGGATCGCATACATATGCACATCAAAAGGATACAGGTAGAAATTGAGGGAAAATTGTGTCAAAAATTTACATTAAGAAATGAATGAATGTGTAATATTTTGATAACTTTATGAATCTATCTTTATTTTGAAATTTGTCATTTTTCAGCGTTTAGTGTTGACCATTGTGACATCACAGGACGATGATTGTAGCCAAAGAGAGGCAGTTCCTTTAGTCAGCGTGATAGGAGTCCTGTCCAAACATCTGAACCCCGATGGTCAACAGTTCACACAGCTACAAACATGGGCACAGAGAGTGTGTACTGAACAAAATATAGGTAATTATTTATTCTGAGGTTTATATTATGTTATCTCTAATAATTGACAGGGTTGATAGTGCTTTCATTCCCTGCTATTGTTGTGTGTAGATGATACTGCAGTGGTGAAAGCAATGCTGTCCCTTCTAATATCACTGACCATCAAACAGAAGAGTGTTCTTCCGGTGATCAGAAATATAGCACAAGATATACATGGGCAACTGGGAGACATTGATCAGGTATTTGAACTACAGGAAATAATTATTGCAAAATACTTAAGTCTGTTTAGGTTCAAAGATAAAGGTGTCAGTCCTCTTCTCTTCTGAAATATTCAAATTAAAATAATAAATCATAATCATTTTGGTATTTATTTATTAGGAAGTGGAAATAGAAGAGGAAGCTCACTTCAAAGTGGTGACTCAGAGGTCAGCCACCATCACAGTAATGCAACTTATTCTGGGTCACGTGGAACGTGAGATGGATGATACAGACTGGATGATACACCGGCTGAAAGCACAGGGCCAGGGTGAGTTTGAGATACACAGACTGAAGGCACAGGGCCAGGGTGAGTGGGTGATACACAGACTCAAGGCACAGGGCCAGGGTGAGTGGGTGATACACAGACTCAAGGCACAGGGCCAGGGTGAGTGGGTGATACACAGACTCAAGGGCCATGGTGAGTGGGTGATACACAGACTGAAGGCACAGGGCCAAGGTGAGTGGGTGATACACAGACTGAAGGCACAGGGCCAGGGTGAGTGGGAGATACACAGACTGAAGGGCCAGGGTGAGTGGGTGATACACAGACTCAAGGCACAGGGCTAGGGTGAGTGGGTGATACACAGGGTGAGTGGGTGATACACAGACTGAAGGCACAGGGCCAGGGTGAGTGGGTGATACACAGACTCAAGGCACAGGGCTAGGGTGAGTGGGTGATACACAGGGTGAGTGGGTGATACACAGACTGAAGGCACAGGGCCAGGGTGAGTGGGTGATACACAGAGGGTGAGTGGGTGATACACAGAGGGTGAGTGGGTGATACACAGACTGAAGGCACAGGGCCAGGGTGAGTGGGTGTTACACAGACTGAAGGCACAGGGCTAGGGTGAGTGGGTGATACACAGAGGGTGAGTGGGTGATACACAGACTGAAGGCACAGGACCAGGGTGAGTGGGTGATACACAGAGGGTGAGTGGGTGATACACAGACTGAAGGCACAGGGCCAGGGTGAGTGGGTGATACACAGACTCAAGGCACAGGGCCAGGGTGAGTGGGTGATACACAGACTCAAGGGCCAGGGTGAGTGGGTGATACACAGACTGAAGGCACAGGGCCTGGGTGAGTGGGTGATACACAGACTGAAGGCCAGGGTGAGTGGGAGATACACAGACTGAAGGGTCAGGGTGAGTGGGTGATACACAGACTGAAGGCACAGGGCCTGGGTGAGTGGGTGATACACAGACTGAAGGCCACGGTGAGTGGGAGATACACAGATTTAACATTTTTTCCCATGTTCCCAAGTTTTCAAAGACAAATGCCATGTTTTTTTCTCACAGGTAACAGTGGGGCTTCGCAGGTAGATGTGACCCAGAAGGAAGGCCAGGAGAAGAGCGTGTGTACTCGGCTGGGTCACACAGTCAACACGCTGCATGAGCTGGTGCAGACCGCTCTCCCTGTGGGAGCCGCCATAGACACACTCCTCAAGGTCATCACCAGAGTATATGCCACTCTCACTCTCATCACCAAATATGTAAGTGTATGCCACCCTCACTCTCATCACCAAATATGTAAGTGTATGCCACCCTCACTCTCATCACCAAATATGTAAGTGTATGCCACCCTCACTCTCATCACCAAATATGTAAGTACATCCTAGAGGCTGGCAGCAACTACATGTACTTGTACTGGGAAAGTTACTGCCAATGAAGTAGTGATTTCCAGCTGATATAATGGACCACTCTTGCTTAGCTGCTGTTATAGGATGTTTTTATTAGCAACGAAAAGCTGGTCACTCATGATTAATCAAATCCTAACTTTCATCACTAAATATGTAAGCGTATGCTAGAGACTGGTCACAACTGATGTTTGTTGATATTTATGTCAGTCTATTCTGGTAAAGTGTGATATTTTAGCCTGATCCACTTTGCATTTCAGTATTTGGGGCTGTTTAGCCAGAAAACAGGACAGTTGTCTACCCGATTTGAGAAGTTGATAAAGCTGACAGGAGTGAACCTCACACACTACGTGTATGCTATGATCACCTACATACAGGTAACTATGTCAACCTCACACACTACATGTACACTATGATCACCTGCATACAGGTAATATATATATGTCAACCTCACACACTACATGTACACTATGATCACCTGCATACAGGTAACTATGTCAACCTCACACACTACGTGTATGCTATGATCACCTGCATACACGTAACTATGCCAACCTCACACACTACATGTATGCTATGATCACCTACATACAGGTAACAATGCCCACCTCACACACTACGTGTACGCTATGATCACCTTCATACAGGTAACAATGTCAACCTCACACAATACGTGTACACTATGATCACCTACATACAGGTAACAATGCCAACCTCACACACTACATGTACACTATGATCACCTGCATACAGGTAACAATGCCAACCTCGCACAATACGTGTACGCTATGATCACCTACATACAGGTAACAATGCCAATCCACAATGTTCACTTGACTAAATGCACCAAAAGTTTAAGCACAATTTATTGTTCGCTCAAGGTAAAACTCCAGTTTCCCACAATAGCCTTGGTATTATTACCACTTACACAAATTTATGGAGTTTTTTGCTACATTGAATGTGTTCCTATTTTTGATGTACTTTTATGAATGGACTGATATCCCCTTTAGATAAGAGTGTATATTGTTAATATTTCAGGCTTCTCAAAGTGAGCACCTCCAGCAGGTGGCAGAGAAAAGTAAGAAAAAGGACCGGAAGATTTCAACATCGATTGCTATGGCTGGGAAGGTAATAAAAACATACAGTGTGATTGCAGATTACCATCTTGTTTTCATGATTGAATTTTAGAGAGTTTTTTGTGCACTTCTGACCAGATTTAATTTCAGAATACTCCAAAAATAAAGTGGTGCATTCAAAATATCTGGTTAATTTAGTGCATAAGTAGTTTCAAAGTCATTAAGGATCTGTTGCAAACTTGTGACCACAAAATGTGACCACAAAATGAACTAATATTTTGTATTGTTTGTTGATGTGGTCTTACATGTGATATATATTATTTTTACAGGCTCAGGTTCTTAAGGAAGCTAAATCAATTCCAAACCTCATTTTTGCAATAGAGCAGTTTGAAAAATTCCTGATTCAGCTGTCAAAGAAATCGAAGGTAAGATTCCAGGACAGTTGTGAGTCAATTTTGAAGGTGATGTGCTTGTGGGTGAAGCATTGTATTGCCAGAATAGATCTAAATTCTCTGCCTTACATATAAGTAATAGCATCATTTGTACGTCATGCAGATCAACTTGATGGAGCATATGAAAACCAGCACATCCCGTGACTTCCGGATTGAGGTGACAAAGTTGCGTGAGGCCCTGAGGGAGCAACAAAGCAGTGAGAGTGAACCGGAAGAGGAGGAGGAGGAGGCAACTAATGCTCCACAACCGGTATGTAGCTCCATGTACAGCTCATCCATGTACAGCAATGCTGTCATCCCATGACCATGAACAGCTCATCTCATTGCTGTCATCCCATGACCATGTACTGCTCATCTCAATGCTGTCATCCCATGCCCATGTACTACTCATCTCAATGCTGTCATCTTATGACCATGTACAGCTCATCTCAATGCTGTCATCCCATGACCATGTACAGCTCATCTCAATGCTGTCATCTTATGACCATGGACAGCTCATCTCATTGCTGTCATCCCATGACCATGTACAGCTCATCTCAATGCTGTCATCCCATGACCATGTACAGCTCATCTCAATGCTGTCATCCCATGACCATGTACAGCTCATCTCAATGCTGTCATCCCATGACCATGTACAGCTCATCTCAATGCTGTCATCCCATGACCATGAACAGCTCATCTCATTGCTGTCATCCCATGACCATGAACAGCTCATCTCATTGCTGTCATCCCATGACCATGTACAGCTCATCTCATTGCTGTCATCCCATGACCATGTACAGCTCATCTCAATGCTGTCATCTTATGACCATGGACAGCTCATCTCATTGCTGTCATCCCATGACCATGTACAGCTCATCTCAATGCTGTCATCCCATGACCATGTACAGCTCATCTCAATGCTGTCATCCCATGACCATGGACAGCTCATCTCAATGCTGTCATCTTATGACCATGGACAGCTCATCTCATTGCTGTCATCCCATGACCATGTACAGCTCATCTCAATGCTGTCATCCCATGACCATGTACTGCTCATCTCATTGCTGTCATCTTATGACCATGGACAGCTCATCTCAATGCTGTCATCCCATGACCATGTACTGCTCATCTCAATGCTGTCATCCCATGGCCATGTACTACTCATCTCAATGCTGTCATCTTATGACCATGTACAGCTCATCTCAATGCTGTCATCCCATGACCATGAACAGCTCATCTCATTGCTGTCATCCCATGACCATGTACAGCTCATCTCAATGCTGTCATCTTATGACCATGTACTACTCATCTCAATGCTGTCATCTTATGACCATGGACAGCTCATCTCAATGCTGTCATCCCATGACCATGTACTGCTCATCTCAATGCTGTCATCTTATGACCATGGACAGCTCATCTCAATGCTGTCATCCCATGACCATGTACAGCTCATCTTAATACTGTCATCACATGGCCATGTACAGTTTATAATATTTTTATCCCAAGTCAGTTACTACTTCCCATTGGTAAATATATCTAAATGATTAATCAGATACAAGTAAACTTGTGAAGTTTAGTGAACTTGTGAAGTTGGGCATTTCTCATTTAATACCTCCTTCCCCTTATTATGCTTGTGGATTTGAAGATGAGACAATTATTTTGATATGGTGTGCACTTTAGAGAGATTCCCAACATAATATTAACCTCAGAAATACAGAGTATGAACTGAACTTGACCTAAGACTTAATTTTCATAATTTATTCATTGAAACTAAATTAAGAAGATATCATGGTATCTGGTTCTTGATACAGATTTAAATGTGCTTATTTTTAGGATGGAAGTTCTGAGGATTCTGAAGATGAACAGGAAAATATAGCGCCATCTGGTAACAAACGGCCAAGTTCCCCAGTATCACCTCTTCCTCCACAAAAGAAAGCAAAGTTAGGAGCTGTATCCAGCACAAAGACCAAGTCAAAAAACAAAAGATAGATTTTTATAAAGAATAATGACAGAGTGCCAAAACATGTGTGCAACATCTGGTGTTTGTTTAAGATTTGTTGCTTGTTATAGTATATTTAAATTATTGTATAAAAAGGATAAGTACTTTACTAAATGTAAACAAAGAACACTTATTCTTAGTCATTAGTTCACAAATTCATCTCCACTCAGTATTTACAAATTGCTGTAAGAATTAAGAGTTTGTCATTGATACTGTTATATGCTGACATGATTATGAGTCTAATTTTTATCTATTTCAATAATATGAGTTAATGTGTATATTTTGGGAAACTTGTTACATTGGTAGTAAATTAAATTTTCACACTAAAATAAGCATGTTACCCTCTCATTGAAAATGATTGATTTAGATAGGATAAATACATACTGGTAAATGAATAGGACCTGTCACGTTTTTATCAAGCATCCATTGTCAAACCTTTTCTCTATAGTTAGTCAGTAAGCAAACATGAGTAAAGTTTAGTGCCAATCCAGGCATTTTTTCTCATACTGAAGAGGTCATCCCCAACCTAAATATTAATATATCTGACCAACTGATGTTTCTTTCTTGTGTAGATTTACAGTGTGAATCTTATTGTTTGAACCCATCATTCCGAGGGATAATGGTGTGAAATATAACTGGCCAATCAGAACAACTTTTGAAACCGTGTATAACCATGTTAAATAGTTTGATCCGATCATTGTGGCATAATTGTTGTCGATGGATCAATTCAGTGGGTAATTAGGACACTCTTAATTAATATGAATGTCTTTCTTCTCAGACGCAAGTTTTCCATTCCAACTTTACAGAAAGATGGGAACATATGGAGAGAAGTCTCCAAAAGCATATCAGACATGTAAACTTTATTCTGGATAGCAAATGAAAACAGACAATTCAATGTATATTATATTATCTACATACGCCACTAGACTATTAATTTTGTTGCTTAATACTTAATTATATGAGGAATTGACACCCACATCTGCATAATATTTATTTTATGTGAATAAAAGCTTTCATAGTTTCATTATCAGTTGGTTTTCCTTTTGTTTAATGAGGGGAAGATGTAAAGCGCTATGAGCATGCTTTGCTTGGTGTGTGCGCTATACAAATATTTTATTATTATTATTATTATTATTATTATATATTGTAAAACATTCGTAAAGCATTTTCAGAACAAGTACAAAAATAATGAATAGATACGTTTGCTGGACTCTTCTCTTTAAAATAACACAGAAAGTTGACTTAAATTTTGAGAAGGGCAAATGAAGCTTTTAGTTGTAAATTATATTGAAAGGTCTTTTTAAATCAAGATGTTTTTGTGTGGATCTTCACTCTTTCATATTTAAATCGTTTCTTATTGCCAACTGCCCCTACTTTGGATTAAAAAGATTACACAATTCAAACCAGAAAGAAATCTGACAGCAACAAAAAGATCAGTCTTCTTCAAGTTTAATCTGTCATTTGTTCCTGAGATACACATTAGGAAAATTCTGATTCGGAAATCTTGACAAAATGCTGGATTAATGTAGGAGGCACAGGTTTGGGTTTGTAGCAGTTACAATTTCCAATATAAAGTGCCTACTTTTTTGATTACTGAGATAAAAAGACAATCTTAAAGTCAATGTGTAAATGTCAAACCCAGACTAATGTAGAGACTGAACTGGGTAAAGATTACTTTGTGCTGTTGATATTAAGGCAATACTGTTCTCAGCTGGACAAAATTTTAACCCTGATTTTAAAAAGTGAAAAGGTCAACATCAAACAATTCAGCCTTTATTGTGAAGCATATGTGGGTAAAATTTAAGGCTAATTCATCATGTATGGTTTTGTTGGAAAGCCACAATGTAGTATTAAGTGACAGACAGACTTTTTTTGACAGGGGACAATTTATGAGAAATAATTTTTCCTGGCTTTACAATTACTACTTTATTGAGATGACTCACAGAAGTATGGAATTAATCAATGATACCAATACTACTTGAGAATATCACCTTAAAGGGATTAAGCACCGATTTTGAAAAGAAAAAAACGTTTAAAATTCACATATTGGTGATAAATGTATTTGTCTTTCATGTCTATAATTATTTTGAAAAATGCATCCCCATCACTTTCTGCAAAACCTATTTGAACAAGACCTTAATACATAGGCCCCTAATGAAAGCACACTCCTTTCTTGGCGTCATTTTTATGTGGAGTGTCATCATAGAGGCACTGAAAGGTAAAATGACATCATTAGAGTATGCAATATGCCTATGACGTCATGAAATGTATTGTCCTTTGAATAGTACCAAAATGACGTCAAACAGTGCTACCCTACTTTGAGCCTCAATTGAGGTAAAATAAAGTTCACGCTACCTGTGTTTACCCGTCACGTGCAGCTTATGGCTCAGACAGACCTCTGCTGGGAGTGCAACTGCTATGTCTCATAGCAACATATCTTATTACTCTATTATAATTTCAATCTGTCATTATGTTCATATGTGGCTAAGCTTTCAAAAACACCAAATTGTAGAATTGATGCTTAATACCTTTAAAGATGACATTTCATAAAGAATAGTTGGTATGATGGGGTCCATGATGGTCAGTGCAGAGTGAAGGAAAATAGATTGCATTATGGGATCATCTGGAAACAGCTCAGCCACAGAGAAAACAACTTATATGGGTAAAACCTTGGATAAAATGAAAAGTTGTTCCAAAGTTTCCATGATAGCATTTATAAAGTTTTACCAGATAGAAAATGAGAGCTTATCTTGTCTTTTTCACAGAATGTTGTGCTTTATCACACAGAATGGCATAATTTTAATACAATTTATATTCAATACAACACATTCCAGACAATTCTAAAAGCCTTTATTGGAAAAAAGAATACAACATTTTTAAACAAGACAATAGAAAAACTATTGGAGCAAACCAGTAATCTAAACTGGAATACTGTTCTGTAGAAAAAATTAAAATAAATCTATGTAAAAAAGAAAAGAATAATCATAAGACTCCATGTCCATCCATAAAATGTGTAACATGTCAAAAGCTAATATAGGAATATATAATAACCAGATACACAGAAGGATCCTCCCATGCTCACTCCCCATACTTAACATCATATTATATAAAGATTTAATAAGGGCAAACAAGACTTTTCCCCTTTGGCCTGAGGCATTACTCTGTGGAGATTTATTCCTGGGACTTACCTGACAATCTCTCACAGGAGATGTGATGTTCCTAGACCAAGGCACAAACTGAAGTAACGATCACAAAAGGCACAGATGGAAAATGGTTTAGTAACCTTTCTTGTGCATGTAACCTTTGACATTGGTACAAGCAGCTTACTTCTGGCTACTATTTGATCGAGAAAACTTTGGTGCACTGCATTGCATATGTTGCAATTTCTGTGTGTAAGTTTGCATCTAACCTACTGACCTGCAATTTCTGTGTGCAAGTTTGTATCTAACCTACTGACCTGCAATTTCTTGTGTGCAAATTTGCATCTCACCTACTGACCTAGTTTCAGTTCTGTAGGAAGCCATGCATATCCCCACTATCAGTTGTGGTTGTGTCCCAGCTTGCTATCGACAATACATTGCACTTGGGAATGTTGTGCAGCCAGATATTATGGAATGGTCCCTAGTATCCTTTCAGTAGGATGCCTAATGGTCTTGTCCGAGTAGACTTTAGGATGTAGATGTAGATAATTCCAGCCTGCCTACCCTGGTAGTTATTTGAGTGCTGCTATTATTGGGGCTATCTGTATTTTTTTCCTTCACATATTGGCATTTAAGAAAAAATAATGTTATTAAATCAACATCTGACTTCAGGGGACTTCACATACAGATATTATTGAGAATGAGTACATTTGGTTGAGATTGATGCTAGTGTTGAGGAGTTGGTTCTTCACCCCCAAAACAAACATAAAAACAATAAAAAACATTTAACATTTTATAGACATACATGTATAATGGATCGTGTATTCTGACATTAACTGAACCTAATAAAATCTACAGATAAATGCATAGCACAGCTACACTAATCAACGTATAAACAGCTGAGCCCAAGCATCTCTTTGCTGAGCTATTAGATAACCAACCAAGATTTGCGGACCTTGAATTATCTTAATCTTGTAAAATAGCTCAAGGTACATGGTGAATGTACATGTAATGTAATTGGTTTAATGGATACTTATTGAGATAAATCAATAAATATAGGCATCAGAGATGCATCAACCCTCAGCCCTGGTAACTTACTGCACAACATTCGCTCCACACAATATTTGGAACAAAATGTCACTGCACCAAGGCAAATTGATGCAGGGGTAAAAAAAAAATAGTGCACATCTACTTCCCTTGATAGCTTATGTGTGTCAAGTATCATGAAACTTTCATCATTTTCTCTGGAATTATTGAGATGATGGGTGTGTGACCTTGAAAAGCAGGTGAAGGTCAACATTCATCAAACACTATTGGGGTCTTTACCATATGCTTATGTGTGTCAAGTCTCATACAGCTGCCATCATTTGTTCTCGAGTTATCACAATGATCGGGATTTCACATAATTGTCCCTGTGACCTTGAAAAGTAGGTGAAAGTCATGTTCCATAAAAAAGTTTGAGGTCTTCACCAGACGCTTATGTCAAATCTCATAAAGCTGCCATAATTTGTTCTTAAGTTATCGTGATGCTCGGGATTTCATAATTGTCCCTGTGACCTTGAAAAGGTGAAGGTCATCGTCCATCATACTCGTTTGGGGTTTTCACCAGTTGCTTGTGTGTGTCAAGTCTCAAAAAGCTGCCATCATTTGTTCTCACAATGAGTTATCACAATGATGGGGATTTCATGATACAATTGACCCTGTGACCTTGAAAAGTAAGTGAAGGTCATGTTCCATACAAAAATGTCTGAGGTCTTCACCAGATGCTTATGTATGTCAAGTGTCATAAAGCTGCCACCATTCGTTCTCGAGTTATTGCAATGATAGGGATTTCACATAATTGACCCTGTGCCCTTGAAAAGTAGGTGAAGGTCATGTTCCATACAAAAGTGTCTGAGATCTTCACCCGGTGCTTATGTGTGTTAAATCTCAGAAAGCTGCCATCATTTGTTCTTGAGTTATTGGGATTCTTGATATATCACATAATTATCCCTGTGACCTTGAGAAATAGGTCAAGGTCGCCATCCATCACACTTGTCCTAGGTTTTCACCAGATGCATATGTGTATCAAGTCTCATAAAGCTGCTATCATTCATTCTCGAGTTATAGCAATGATAGGGATTTCACATAATTGTCCCTGTGACCTTGAAAAATAGGTCAAGGTTGCTGTCCGTCGAACTCGTCCGAGGTTTTCACCAGATGCTTATGTGTGTCAAGTTTCATGAAGCTGCCATCATTTATTCTTGAGTTATCGCGATGACAAGGATGTTTGATACATACATACACACACACACACACACACACATACATACCCACGCCAGGAGCACTGCAATATCCTCAGCCTGATTACATCAGGGGCTGAGGGTAAGGCTCTGGGTAAAAAAGTAAACAAGTTTGAAAGGGATTTTTTTCAAAATTAATGCATAACTACTTTAAATGTTAACCCCAACTAATAATAAAACTCTAAATTATAATATATCTACATTACATATATATTAAAGAGATACTTTCTAGTAAAATAAATTTTAGAAATTACATGATTAAATGATCATATATGCGTAAATACATTGAAATTCAAAGACCCAAAAACGTTATCAGTAACCATGGAAACACAAACCAACATATAAAACTAATCTTGCAGCCCCTATAGAATATGATCATTTATTGCAATTAGTGGCAATGACGTCATCGTGCGGGATTTTACGCACGTGCAACTCGAGCTGCAATGATCTTCAATTTTCATAAATTTAGTCATAACTTTGTTAATACTAGTCCGATTGACATGGTTTTTACACCAAAATATCACATTTTTCACGTTCTTTCCGTCGCACATAACCATTCTATAGTGCGTCATTTCTAAAATCGTGACACCGCTATTTTGGTTGCATTGTTGTTTGTTTACTAATTATTTATGTAAGTAGGTAATTGCCGCATGATGACGTCATTCTTTTTTTTCTAGCACGTGCATTTAAAAGAGCTACTTTTCTCCAAAAAAAATCATGTTTCCCTTGAGCGGTCATAATAACAGAGCCCATAGATCAATGTGCGTTATAATTCTCCATCATACTACAAAAAAGCTTCAGAGAAGTGAAAGTTTCCCTTTAATATCTTATGCATTTTTAATGTAATCAATGTCATATGCTCACATAATTGAATGGCTATACCATGCAATAATCTGTAACATCAAACAGACAATGACAACAGAAAGACATTAGTTCCTTCTATGGGTCACTTCTTCTCCTTTACATTACCATTTCTTTCATTTTGCCATATCCTTCTTGCTTCATATAATAGTAAAATTACAAACATGTTGTCATTAGTCTTCACTTTGTCCTTGGATTATTGAACACAAAATCATATTTGTGTCACAGATGAATCCATTTTTATGGGAAAACTGCTCTGAGCAAACAATAAATTACTCCTGTGAACATCCTGAACATGATTTTCAATGGACTAAGGATCACACATTAAATGATGGACATCATCATCTGAATATCATTTTAACATAAAGCACTGCAGGATAAACAACTTTTCTTTGATTAAATACCAAAATAGAAGAAGAGGATTTCGCCCTAAATTGCAAAGAAATGTTGCTGAGAAGAACTCTTTCCACACAACATTTCTCACAGAATGTCTGCCGTGAGAGGCAAACAAGTAGCACAGGTAGATGACATCCCTAAAGTTAACATCAAGTTGATTCCTCTGTGAAGTAGGTTTATCTTTACATTTTCATAAAATTTCTTGGCCCTGTCTTAGTTCTAATTCTAGGCCCTGTCCTGAGCCCAGTATTTTTTTGTTCCTTTTACCAAGTCCAGCTGGTTATGGTGATTAATGATTCATATATTATCCTTCAATAAGCATCAAGGATAATGATCAATGGTACAGAGTGTATTATTTCAGGAAGCCAACTTTTCACTCCACCTTGAAGACAGAGATACTATGATCCAGTAAGTTGCATATATACAAGAAACCGTCTGGTGTGATATGAATGTCTGATGGTCGAGTGATAGCTTCTGGCAAAGGGAGCTTACAAAGGAAATCTCCCTTTAGGTTGAATACCTTAAACAAAGCAAACAAACATTAAGTTTATGATTGCAATTATATGGAGAAATGCTCACTTAAATTATTTCTAAAAACAGGCTAAATATGTGGTGTTACATAAATTTGTATACAAAAATGTAAAAATCAACAGCAGAATTTAAAATTCTAATAGCAAAATTGTCCCCAAAGACAATATTTAGAGAACATGTAGCCACATTCAGAAGCTGAGGGGCAAAAATATGCCATGTACCTGAATCTTCATTGCTCTGCTGTCAGCAATGAAGACATTTCCCTTTGAGTCGATGGTGACACCAGATGGCTCCACAAACTGTCCTGGCCCCTGACATTTATCTGACAATGTCTTCACTGTTTTACCATCCATGGTGGTGAAGTACACTTCTCTCCTGCCTGTAGGCAAATAAATCATGTTTTAACACCACAAGAATTAACTCAGCCAGTTGAAAAACATGCTACTGAAAAGAGGGTGCTTGACTGTTACCATCCCCTCTAAAAAAATTTATGCTGGTAAGGTCCATACAGGGAAAGAGGGCTTTAAAAGAATTGTCAAGTGAAGTCTTTCAAATGTTCTCATAAACATAGACTTGTTCTCACCTATGATAAGAACAGTCAGCAATTATTATTCTCTCACCTAAATCTGTGACCACAACAGTGTCCTTGAAGGCAGCCATGAAGCGACATTTAGCATCCTGAGGCCTTCCTAGC
The DNA here is from genome assembly GCA_949316495.1 of Amphiduros pacificus. Lineage (NCBI taxonomy): Eukaryota > Metazoa > Annelida > Polychaeta > Phyllodocida > Hesionidae > Amphiduros > Amphiduros pacificus. The sequence goes on along the minus strand of OX439000.1, from coordinate 45,592,800 downwards.
AAGGGCTGGAAAGGCTTGTCCTCAATATATACACCTCTCTTTGTGAAAAATACCAATGCTGCTCTGGAATGGTCCAGGGTCATCAACTTGCCATTTTCTGTCAGCACTAAGCCTGAAAGATATTAAATCTTAAGTTATAAATGTATTATCTTTTCTTCAAAAATGCTCTTCAAGGGTCAAATGTGAAAGAGTGTTGCTAAATGATACCCAAGGTGAATTTTTTTTTTAACTTTTCATTCACTTAATCCAAGATAATCATTTTATATTAAGAAAGTAGAGCACTAAAATTCCCATCAAACACTCCACCTTAAAAAGAGTATACAGGGTTGCTGCAGGGTTGCTACATAAATTGGATCCTAAAATTTCCAGATCTCAGTTTACAGACATTTCCCAGACCAAATTCAATTTTGAAATTAATCAAATTAACAGCACCTTTATCAAATTTACGTAGTCAGTATCTCATATTCTGGATTATCTCAGACTTTTGTGTATATATCTATTATCTGTTTAAATTTTAGCTTGTCATAACTTATATCTTTGCTTGTATTCATGATTATAGACTCAATATCAGGTCCATATTCCGAGTCATTTCATAACCTTTTGACCATGGTCTTGGGATGATCTTGGCTCTCCATAAATAGAATTAAAGGTATTAAGCATTAATCCTATAATTTGGTGAATTAAAAGCTCATCCACATATGAATATCATGACAAATAGAACTTTTACATCACGTAATAAGAAAAGATGATATAAGACAAAGAAGTTGCACCATTAGCAGAGATCTGTGTCTGTAATAAGCTGCACGTGACAGGAAAACAGCGTGAACTTTTTTTTTACAATTGATGCTCAAAGTAGGGAAGCACTATTTTACATTATTGTGGCACTATTCAAAAGACAATATTTTTCATGACGTCACAAGTGTATTGCCATACTCTCATGACGTCATTTTACCTTTCAGCACCTCTATGATAACACTCCACATAAAACTGACGCCAAGAAAGAAGTGTGCTTTCATAGGTATGCTATAAATTAAGATCTTGTTCAAATAAATTTCACATCCAATGATGGGGCTGCACTATTCAAAAAGTTAATGGACATGAAAGACAAATATATTTATCACCAATATGTGAATTTTAAATGATTTTTGCTTAATTGGTGCTTCATTTAGCCAGCTGGGGCATAATGAAACACATTTGTTATGGGATTTTTGACAATATCAGTGGGCACTTACAGTACATGAGTAGTTAATGTGAGAAAAAAAGACAGATAATATATACTTTTAAGAGTCTATTGCTCTGTTGGTGGGGCCAGAAAAAGTCAGTCAGTTTGTCATAGTCTTGTTTATCATATATTGGCATGGGTACAAATATTACTTTTTAGAGGTCACACCTGGAACTTTCTATGGACTCAAAAATATGGAAGGACATTTATCAGAAACAAATTTATGCACAGAATCTTGCAATAGTTTCCCTTTGAAATATATGTCTACCATATGGCTTCCTGAGGACCTTCTCCCCAAACTCTCGGAGACGCTCCCCATCAATATCAAAGGCTTGGATCTTTACGTTATCTTTCACAAAAATTGTGTCACTGGTATACAACACTGCAGAGGGTCTCTTGAAGTAATGGTTATACTGTAGAAAGAAAAAAAACAGATAACAGTAGTGTATGTTGAAACTTTGTTGAAACTTTTTATGATAAAACTTGGTCTTTTTTCAATCTATTGATAAACAATATCCTCTCTCAGTGACTTCGGAAGTCTGAAATACCATTTTAAAATATATTTGAAAAGGCTGTATAACAATTAAGCATGATGAAAATTGTTGGATTTCAACACAGGTATACATAAACAGCACAATTTCTGATATTAGCAAATAATTCTTACCCCTATTGTCCCTGTATGCTTCCCATCCAAACTGAAAAGTTTAATGCAGTCATTGCCGTTGTCTCCTATAATAACACAATCATTGGAGGTGCAGACTCCTATTGGGTACTGCAGGACCCCAGACATTCCTGCTCCCCGCCGTCCGATCTTGTGTACAAATGTTACCTCTGGAGCTACAAAGGATTGAACTTTAACTGCTGAGTTATATAAATTATGTACCAAGTTATACAAATTATGTACCAAGTTATGCAAATTAGGTACCAAGTTCAATAAATTAGGTACCAAGTTCTATCAATTGAGTACCAAGTTATATAAATTGGGTGCCAAATTATATAAATTGCATACCAAGTAATAGAAATTGGGTACCAAGTTATACAAATTTTAGGCACATCTCATATAGGAGCCAAGTATTTGACATAATATTTCATTCTAGATTATATTTCCATGTTAGACATTTGGCAAAAGAAAGTGTAATAACGTTTAAAACTTCATGAGCATAACTTACTGGTTCCCATATCTAATGTAAGGTGACCATCTATCCAGTACTTTCCAGTTCTTTTAAAACATATTTTATTTTGGACCAAATCTTCAGGCTCCTGTGATTTGTTTTCCTCTTTATCATTAATTTCTTCTTCTTTGCATTTAACAATCTTGCTAGTTTGAGAGGGTTCACTTTTAAGTTGTTTTGACTCCATGTCACTTGTTGCTGAACATGATACTGGTGATGTAGAATTACTTGATTTGGGAGGTGCCACTTTGGGCCCAGACCTGTCCAGTTTGGGGCGCACAACTTTAGGAACCAGTTCTGTGGTTTTCAGAGATTCTTTAGAGGTCATCACATTTTCAGCATCTGTTTTTTTAGATAACCAGGAAGGCCCAGACCTGTCCAGCTTGGGGCGTGCTACTTTCTGAACCAGTTCTGTGGTTTTCAATGTATCTTTAGAGGTCATCACATTTTCAGAATCTGTTTTTTGAGATAACCAGGAGGGCCCAGACCTGTTCAGTTTGGGGCGCACTACTTTAGGAACCGGTTCTGTGGTTTTCAAAGTATCTTTAGAGCCCATTAAATTTTCAGCATTGTTTTTGAGAGGGGAAGCTTGTTCTGCAGTTTTAACATTAAAGGATGTGCCCTTTGAGGCAGGAAATGAAACTTTTTCCACCTGTTTCTTGCAAAAGGATACTGCAACATTATGGTCTGTGGCTAATTCTGATGTTCTCAAAGTGGAAGATTTACCTTTTTGCAGTGTAGAAGCCTGGTCTTTGTTTTCATCAGGGGAAGTTGGTTCACTATTTCTCAGGCTTGCACTATGTAGTCGTCTTCCTCGACCTTTTGAATGAACAGAATCTCCGCCACCAACTCCCTGCATTGTGCCACTCTTCTCCACATTATTATTTCTATCAATAAACGCTTCATTCTTAACTGTTATTTTGAGATCTATGGAATGATCATATGGTTTAATCTGTCTGTCATCTTCACTGCATGTGCTGGATAGCTCCTTCTCACTGTCACTCCAGCTTCTCTTCTTGATTCCACAGGAACTTATGGTTATTTTACCACTTGCCCACCTTGACTTTGGCTTGATGTCATTGTCTCCTCCTCTGCGTGCCATACTGGGTTCCACCACTACAGGCTTGCTGATCTGCTTATCTGATATCTCTGTTGTAGTTTTGCTGCTCCAGTTGTATATATCCGAGTCTTTGCTACTTCTTTCTGAAATGCTCCTCTGGGAATTTACTTTTCTCAACACAAAGTTTCTTCGCTTTTCACCACCAATATCCACATCAGTTTTTGAAAATCTTGAATAATCTTCACTATGGCATCTAACTGGCCACTGCTTGGTTAACACCTTCTCAGTACTGCTGTTTTTTTTAACCACAGGCTTTGAAGTTAGAATTTTATTGACAGCACTGAGGGCAGACCTGGCTACTTTTGGGCATGTTTTACTCACTTTCTCTTCCTGACTGGTCTGTGAGCTCTCCTCACTTTTATCAACCACCATGATATTAAAGGGGCTGCCAGGTATATTAGCACCATACACTTTAACATAAAGGGTGTACACTCCCACAGATTCAGGGGTGTAGCAAACAGAAAATGTGCCATCCTGTTCATCTTTGACCTCCACTGCTATATTGGTCTTGTTTGGATCTTCCACACATACACTGACATAGGTGAGTGCCTCTTTGTGATGTTTGGAGGACACCTGGATGAAGAAGGTTTCTTCAATGCCGAGGAAGGCTTTTGAGAAGTCTGATGACACTGTCACCTCCTCGGGGTCAAGACCTGTACACTGTATATAGCCGAGTATGTCAGAGTCTTGGAATCTGTCCATGATATCACTACAGCGATACTCAAGGAACAGTACATCGCTGGTGCCCTCATCATAGGCACTGCTGGAAATAGACTCTACTTCTCCTAGGGTGTTCCTACCTGACGCATGCAACTCATCCTCATGGCATACCTACGGCAAAGGAACAAATCATTTTATCATAGCAATCTGCTATATTCTAACTTATTACTGTCTATTATATATAGACGCAGCAAGCGTCCCTTTCCGAACAAAGCTTTTATTGCATGCAGACAATGACAGAGATACACATATATTGACCCCTTAGTTTTCTTGGCAGCTACCACTGGGGAGACAATTATTGAGGGAAATGCATATCAAAATAAAAATTTTGAAAAATTATAATATAATTTGTCAAAGCCTAAAAGCATTTAAATTTTATTGTTTTGTTCTACTTACCTGGAGAAGGTCTTTTATTTTGTCAAACTTCTGTGAGAGTTCACTTTTGAGGCCCACAAGTTTCTCCCGTTCCAGTAGCAACTGTTGCTCTTTTTGAACTGTGAACTCACTCACTCTCTCCAACATCTCATTTTTCAGTATAGCAACCTATCCATATGAAATGGCAAATTATTTATATACATAAATGGCAACCTGAGATTGCTAGGCTGCTGAGATTAATAGCAATAAACAAAGCCAAACCATGCAGATGCATCAGATGTTTCTGGCATTAGGGACGCAAGAACTTCCAGAAACTGAAAGTCGCAGAGAATAAATGCTCAGGAATTTTTAAACAGCAATGTGTTTTCATATTTTTGGTAGAATATCCTTGTTTCTTAATAATGTTTCAAATTGGCACTTTGTCCTTAACTCTAAACAAACACAATGTAAATACCGTATATAAGACGAGGATTTCGTTTCCAACCCCTCAGTTAATGTTTGGGGGGGCCGTCTTATACACGAGGGCAACCTGTGGACGGTGATTTATGGCAAGAATATATATGCTAACGCAACACGAGATCACCATTTTGAAAATTGGAATGTGACGAGGGAGGCTCTTGTTTTTGGCGCGAAAATGATCGTAGCATACATTGTATTTACGTTTTACTTCATGGAGAAATTCTTGACCTGCAAAGTGTAATTTGTGATAATATTGAGTAAATACCTTTATATATCATATAAAATGCAATTCAAATCGATCCGCTATGTCCGATGTCTATTCTTTCGAAACGCTTTGTTTTGACTTTGTTTTCACTGATTCCACTTATCAGCGTTCACAGTTTTGCATTTCATCATTGTTTCCACTGCTTTGAGTCGTCCTTCCCTTTTTGACAGAAATGCTTTCACACGTGGATCGATTTTAATTGCGTTTTAAATGATAAATAATGAAAATGCTTTGTTTTGACGCTAAGTTCAGGGACGTGGAGAAATTCTCGATCTGAGGAGCGTAATTGTGATAATATCAAGTAAATACCTTTATTTATTATTAAAAACGGAACTCGATCCGCCACAGATATGAAAGTTCGAAATGAAAACGCTTTGTTTTGACGCTAAGGTCAAGGACGTCACGTACATGGTATTATGTTTTACTTCGTGGAGAAATTCTCGACCTGTGAAGCATAATTTGTGATTGGGTAAATACCTTTATTTGTCATTTAAAACGCAGTTAAAATCGATCCGCTACTCGTTATTTCGAAATTACAAACATCGTATTTACGTTTTACCATAATTACTCGTGTATAAGACTGTTAAGATCTTGTTGCGTAAGTATATTTACATTTCACTTTTAAAATGGACGCCAAATGGTTGAATGGTAGCAGTGCCGATGTCTCGAGAGAAACTGACTCGTCTTATATTTGGATTTTTTTTTTCAAGCAAAATAACATCAATTTTGGAGGGTCGTCTTATTCACAAGTTGTCTTATATACGATTGAATATGGTAGGATGCATCAACCCTGAGCCCTGGTAACTTACTGAACAACATTTGCTCCAAATATTTGTGAATAAAACGTCACTGCACCAAAGCAAATTGATGCAGGGGTAAACATAGGCATCAGAGATGCATCAACCCTCAGCCCTGGTAACTCATTGCACAACATTCGCTCCACACAATATTTGTGAACAAAACGTCACTGCACCAAGGCAAATTGATGCAGGGGTAAAAAACCCATAAAATCTACTTCCTTTGATAGCTTAGGTGTGTCAAGTATCATGAAACTGTCATCATTTACTCTAGAATTATTGATATGGGCCTGTGACCTTGAAAAGCAGGCTAAGGTCACTGTCCATCAAACTCATCTGGAGTCTTCCCAGATTCTTATGTGTGTCAATTTTCATGAAGCTGCCATCATTTGTTCTTAAGTTATCACGATGACAAGGATGATTTCACATAATTGTCCCTGTGACCTTGAAATCAGGTGAAGGTCATGTTCCATCAAGAGAAGTCTGAGGTCTTCACCAGATGCTTGTGTGTGTCAAATCTCATAAAGCTGCCATCATTCGTTCTTGAGTTATTGCGATTCTACGGATTTCACATAATTGTCCCTGTGACCTTGAAAAATAGGTCAAGGTCGCCGTCCACCGAACTAGTCCGAGGTTTTCACCAGATGCTTATGCGTGTAAAGTTTCATGAAGCTGCCATCATTTGTTCTTGAGTTATCACAATGACAAGGATGATTTCACATAATTATCCCTGTGACCTTGAAAAGTAGGTGAAGGTCATGTTTCAAAGAAAAAATTCTGAGGTCTTCACCAGATGCTTGTGTGTGTCATATCTCATAAAGCTGCCATCATTCGTTCTTGAGTTATTGCGATTCTTGGGATTTCACGTAATTGTCCCTGTGACCTTGAAAAATAGGTCAAGGTCGCTATCCACCGAACTAGTCCGAGGTTTTCACCAGATGCCTATGCGTGTAAAGTTTCATGAAGCTGCCATCATTTGTTCTTAAGTTATCACGATGACAAGGATGATTTCACATAATTGTCCCTGTGACCTTGAAATCAGGTGAAGGTCATGTTCCATCAAGAGAAGTCTGAGGTCTTCACCAGATGCTTGTGTGTGTCAAATCTCATAAAGCTGCCATCATTCGTTCTTGAGTTATTGCGATTCTTGGGATTTCACATAATTGTCCCTGTGACCTTGAAAAATAGGTCAAGATGCTTATGCGTGTAAAGTTTCATCAAGCTGCCATCATTTGTTCTTGAGTTATCACGATGACAAGGATGATTTCACATAATTATCCCTGTGACCTTGAAAAGTAGGTAAAGGTCATGTTTAAAAGAAAAAATTCTGAGGTCTTCACCAGATGCTTGTGTGTGTCAAATCTCATAAAGCTGCCATCATTCGTTCTTGAGTTATTGCGATTCTTGGGATTTCACGTAATTGTCCCTGTGACCTTGAAAAATAGGTCAAGGTCGCTATCCACCGAACTAGTCTGAGGTTTTCACCAGATGCCTATGCGTGTAAAGTTTCATGAAGCTGCCATCATTTGTTCTTAAGTTATCACGAAGACAAGGATGATTTCACATAATTGTCCCTGTGACCTTGAAATCAGGTGAAGGTCATGTTCCATCAAGAGAAGTCTGAGGTCTTCACCAGATGCTTGTGTGTGTCAAATCTCATAAAGCTGCCATCATTCGTTCTTGAGTTATTGCGATTCTTGGGATTTCACATAATTGTCCCTGTGACCTTGAAAAATAGGTCAAGATGCTTATGCGTGTAAAGTTTCATTAAGCTGCCATCATTTGTTCTTGAGTTATCACGATGACAAGGATGATTTCACATAATTATCCCTGTGACCTTGAAAAGTAGGTAAAGGTCATGTTTAAAAGAAACACCAGATGCTTGTGTGTGTCAAATTTCATAAAGCTGCCATCATTCGTTCTTGAGTTATTGCGATTCTTGGGATTTCACATAATTGTCTGTGACCTTGAAAAATAGGTCAAGGTCGCCATCCATTGAACTCATTCGAGGTTTTCACCAGATGCTTTTGTGTGTCAAGTTTCATGAAGCTGCCATCATTTGTTCTCGAGTTATCGCGATGACAAGATGATTTCACATAATTGTCCCTGTGACCTTGAAAAGTAGGTGAAGGTCATGTTTCATAGAAAAAATTTTGAGGTCTTCACCAGATACTTATGTGTGTCAAATCTAATAAAGCTACCATTATTCGTTCTTGAGTTATTGTGATTCTTGGGATTTCACATAATTGTCCCTGTGACCTTGAAAAATAGGTCAAGGTCGCCGTCCATCAAACTCGTCCGAGGTTTTCACCAGATGCATATGTTTGTCAAGTTTCATGAAGCTGCCATCATTTGTTCTCGAGTTATCGCGATGACAAGATGATTTCACATAATTGTCCCTGTGACCTTGAAAAGTAGGTGAAGGTCATGTTTCATAGAAAAAATTCTGAGGTCTTCACCAGATACTTATGTGTGTCAAATCTAATAAAGCTACCATTATTCGTTCTTGAGTTATTGTGATTCTTGGGATTTCACATAATTGTTCCTGTGACCTTGAAAAATAGGTCAAGGTCGCCGTCCATCAAACTCGTCCGAGGTTTTCACCAGATGCATATGTGTGTCAAGTTTCATGAAGCTGCCATCATTTGTTCTTGAGTTATCACGATGACAAGGATGTTCGCTACAGACATACATACATACATACATACAGACATACATACATACATACATACATACCCACGCCAGGAGTACTGCAATACCCTCAGCCTGATTACATCAGGGGCTGAGGGTAAAAAAAACATCATCATTTGCTCTAGAATTATTGAGATGATGGGCCTGTGACCTTGAAAAGCAGGTGAAGGTCACCGTCCATCAAACTCATCTGTGGTCTTCACCAGATGCTTATGTGCGTGAAGCTACCATCATTTGTTCTCAAGTTATCGCAATGAAGGGATTTCGCATAATTGTTCCCATGACCTTGAAAAGTAGGTGAAGGTCATGTTCCTTAAAAGAGTCTGAGGTCTTCACCAGATGCTTATGTGTGTCAAGTATCATAAAGCTGCCATGATTTGTTTTTGAGTTATAGCAATGAGGATTTCACATAACTGTCCTTGTGATCTTGAAAATAAGGTGAAGATGACTGTCCATCAAAGGGGTTTTCACCAGGTGCTTATCTGTGTCAAGTCTCATAAAGCTGCCATCATTTGTTCTCGAGTTATAGATGATGGGGATTTCATGATACAACTGTTCCTGTGACCTTGAAAAGTAGGTGAAGGTCATGCTCCATCAAAAAAGTCTGAGGTCTTCACCAGATGCTTATTTGTGCCAAGTTTCATAAAGCTGCCATCCTTTGTTCTTGAGTTAAAGGAATAAAAGGGATGAGTTATCGCGATTCTTGTGATTTCACATAATTGTCCCATTTATCTAACTCGTCCGAGGTTTTTACCAGATGCTTATGTGTGTCAAGTTTCATGAAGTTTCATTTCTTTAGTTATCGTGATGACAATGATGTTCGCTACAGAGACAGACATACATACATACATACATACATACCCACGCCAGGAGTACTGCAATACCCTCAGCCTGATTACATCACGGGCTGAGGGTAAAATCTTAAATGAACTGTGACCCTGGATTAAGGTCATCTTTCTAATTCACTGTTTGAACATGACAATTTCATGATTCTGGCAATAATTCTCTGATAATAAAATATCAATGCTGAAAGCAATTGTACAAAATCTAAACTTTAAATTCATGAAAGGTGATTTGGGTACAGTCATATGGCCCTGAATGGCCAAATGCAATGATTCATGAAATATCAGTCAAAAGACATGGGGCAAAGAAATTTGACCAGTGACATTTTAATATTTCAGTGAAGACATCCATCAGTGAACTCAGTGTTGCCCTTTATAATATGACAATAAAAAATCAAAACAAATATATCATAACACAAACATAATCATTTTAGTGTTTGGGTAAAGCACACTCAACCTGTTGGGCCAGTCTGTCGCAGATGTCTTCAATGGAGCGGCTTGCCTTGTCTCGCCTCATGTAGAGTAGACTGCGCAGACCATAATTTCGACATAAGGCATTGTCCAACTTGGAATGGTAGCTGTCGGAGTTGTGGAGGACGTGAGCTAGATCTGCCCTCAATTCAGCTGTGTCCTCCACCGATGACATACTGCTACTATATCAGAAAATAATAAACATATTAGTTTAAAATACATATTTCAATATATTTTGGAAACAAAAATGTTGTGAGGCAAATTAAAATCACAATTATATTTTTATTTAATTTCAAACATTATCTAATTTTAAACCCCCAATCCCCACCATAATATATATATTACTCTATCTGATGCTACCCATGTGAGCTGTTATACATAATATGGCAAATGTCACAATCAGCAATGTAATAATCTGTGGTGTCAACAATAATAGATGTAACCAGCAAGCATGGATCAAAGGATCAATCCCCCAAATGTCCCTGACATTATGTAACCTTATATAATTTGCAGGGGACAAACTAAGCAAGGAAAAGATGTACACACACATACACACAGTGATTTCTAGGAGATAATGGAAGTTATCTTCCAGTAGCTCAATAAACTTAGAGGTGACAAGAGATGCATCAAAGATCCAAGATTGGTTGCCATCAAAGCAGGAGATTCACATCCTTGTCAACATGAAAAACATTTCAAACAATTTTTTTTAAAACATTGATATCCCTAATTATTTGAAACACAAGATCCTGGCAGGTATATTATGTACTACACAATTCTATGTTATAACTATCTAGTATGGGGATTTGACAACAAGAGACTAATCAAGCTCCAAAAATGGGCATTACTTGTCATTTCACAGAGCAAATGCAATACACACATGGAACCAATTTTCAATTCTTAAATGACAAAAATAAAGAAAAAAAAAATCTGACATAATTACTTTAACAATGAATTACCTGAGTATTTGGAACACTGAATTTTGAACACAAATTCTAACATCCATGAACATTATACATGCTATCATTATTAAATATGTGAAAATCTTAAATTTGCAACCAGATGCATAACACAGCCCATTGAAGTTGATAAACATGACTGAATCTACGGTTATCCAAAAACTCCCGATAGAGTTTGAAAGGTTTGAAAGAACATTCATATGTATAATACCTAATTGATTTATTTGTGAAAACAAAATCTAGTGCTCTCTTTCATCTTTTTCCATAATCATCTTTTTGTCAATACTTTCGATATTCATCATAAATTCACAAATATTTGCAGACTCATAAATTATCTTTTATGTTTAATAAATTAGCCTATCATTATATTTAACTTGTCATATCATAACCAAATATGTTTTGGCTTGATCTCAGTTTGATTATATACTAAGCTGGTCCAATCAAGAGTTCTGGGTGGTTCCCATGCCAGGGACCTTTTGATCTTAATAGGAGTCTCCCGGATTTTTTTTTGAAAGAGGGTAAAATAATTTGTTTGTGAGTTTTGAATTTCACTTGGCATCCAGCCAGCTTACAATCATTCCCTTGTTCTGTACCCTCTCTGACCACCTCTCCCATAGCCTTGCATATCAACTTTCCAGCCTTCCCCCACACACATGTATTAAATATGTATAAATCTTGAATTCTAAGTATGTTTTATAAATCTGTATTGTAGGATTTATTGTACCTTGATCATAACCTGGAATAATCTCATGTACAAATCTAATTTAACTTAATTTGGAACCAAATTTCACCTTGGTGCTATGAGGTACTACAACATTCACTCCATTACCACCTATAATACACTAACTTTCATTGACAGAAATAGCATGATTGCATTATTCTCCATGTGCTTAATTCTTTTAATTAAATAGGGCTGCTTGAGACAATTAGCAGATTTGTTGACAATTGAAAATAAAATCCTTATGCGTGGTGCATGGAAAGTATGCAAGAGTGATCAGCATACAATGACCTATCATATAGGCTATCTCTTGATCAGTCCTAAGGCTTCTTCAGCTATATTGTCTGTTTGTGTGTTATTTGCAATGCTCTGGGTTGTCATCTTGAGATGTACAATGTAGTATTTAAAGTTTTAGTATTTAATGATAGATATTATCTTCTGAATCATAGCATCCTTTTGCAAGATATTCAATATGTAATTTGAAGCACCAAGTAGCCACCTTATCTGTTAAGCCCATTAGTTTTACACCCTTGTTCACGATTATAAATCAAGAATTAGTCACACCAGATACAGAACAGAGGACTTGGTCTTTATCTTCAAAGTCAGACTGACCTACTTTATATTAAGTAAGAACAACCCCAGGCCAGGACAACACCCTTAAAGGCACCACACATAGGATGAACTAGATCTATAACGGCAAAAATACAATCACAAGAAAGTAGGGTACTAATGGTCTGAGCTTAACTTTAACTCTGTACTTTTCTTCACTGGACATCTCTACATGTCATGATGGGGATTCTACAAGGATATGTACTTTGCTTGGTTATGTGCACCCTCATACGTGAATGTAAGTCACTATCACCCTCTTAAATAAAGATAAACATCAACTGAATAGTAACAAGGGACACATATAACTTTGTTCAAACTATGGCTAAAAATTCTTTCTGCACAAGATCTAAAATATTATCCACCACAATTCTCTCTTAGACTTCACAGGATAAATTCTTCTTGTATATTCAAAGGATTAATAAAGTCACAAATAATTCAAACAAGGAATTTTAAAGTACTAATTTCTACTGCATGAATGTTGCTACCATAATCTTTCAGTGAAGAGTTCCCCACCTGTGGTTGCCCCTGTGCTGAGTGTAAGTGTCCATCCCAAGAAGACCAAAGTGACTGACCATGGGATAGTCTCATTCTACTGCCAGACAGGTCCTAACCCCACCCCACACATGTACTGGCGCAGAAACGGGCGAATGATCAACATACGTGGGCCCTATGAGTTCTACAGGACGTGGGGCGGTGCAGTCCTCAGAATAAATCATGTGCGACATAGGAGGGACAATGCCAGGTTTGAATGTGTGGCTTATGATGATGTTAACCCTCCAGTATCCGCAGCAGCTCACCTTATGGTCTACCTCAAGGGACACAGTGAGTACTACACCATCATCCTCACTGAGGCCAATAAAATAATAATAACCTTGATTCCAATAACAAGACCTTAGATTTTTATTGTTCTTTTACTTTTTTATTTTTTTTGGTTAAAAGTGATCAAATATATTGAGAATGGACTTATGAAATTAAAATTATGTCTTTTGACTTAGAAAGTAAAAAAACATAAAACCTTAGGATGGTGCTTTGAACTAGGTCAGGTAGAGAAATCAGAAAAACAAGTTTCTTTTTTTTTCAAGCCAAATTCAAATTGATTTATATGAACTATTTAATCAATAATTACATCAATGTCCACTTCAGTGCCACCTGGTGATTATTTGATTTGGATTACTCAATTCTTTGTTCTTTATGGGTTATTGTTTTAAATGTTAATGTGAGAACCAGTAACTTGTATAAAGCGCCTATATTTCATATATTGTATGCTAATATTCCACTGTCCATATCCAAAACTATTTCTCTGCATAAAAATGTACATTAAGTAAAATCCCACAACAGAAATGTGATAAAGAATAAAAGATTCAAATCTATATTCCTCAGTTCCCGAAGGTTTTCCTCAGATAGTGCTGCACCCTACATTACGTGTTGTACCAGAGAATTTCTACTGTGTGATCCAGTGTGCTGTGGCAGGTGACCCTGAGCCTACCGTCTCATGGATTAAAGACTTTGTCCCTGTCGACCTCACCGACTACAGATTTAGTTTACTGGAAGGAGGTAGGAATGACTTCAATAGAATTATTATATTTTAAATGTGAAATGGTGATTTTATGGCCATATCAGGTTGACCTCCCAGTGTGAAAATAACAGCCAGCAGCGGGAGTTGAACCCACCACCTCCCATCCTCCACTTATATATCTGACAAAGGCCCAGATCCTATGCAACTTCCAACTGTGGTAGTGAGGCCAGTTAACAGAAAAATAAGCTGATGGCATTCAAGTTAACTATTTTTATAAGTTTCTTATAAGTATAATTGTGAGCACATAATCGATTTTTTCTCAGTTTTTCAAATATTTTTCTCAACTGTTATTCTTAATATCTTATGGCAATGTTTCTTAGCTTTATGGAAATATCTGATTTTGAATAATTAACTAACATTCTTTGTTGATCGCATGATTAAATTTAACATTCAACAAGAAAGATATATATGTGAAACAAGTTTATCTAGTAACAATATTTGTACATATATTTTTCCATACACCAATCTCGGAATGATTTTAGCAAACCTGCAGATCATGTATTTGAATGACATGGACGAGGGGACCTATGAGTGTGTGGCACAGAATGTACATGGGCTGGTCATATCAGAACAGGCAAGGCTCATTGTCGTTGGTAAGAATACACACTTTACCATGCTTTATATTTGTAGCAAGCAAAATAAATAGATTGTTACAATTAACACAATAAAACCAATGATGGTAAATTGCATAAGTTGTATAAGAAGTAAATTTTGGATATATCTAAACCAAAATTATTTTATTGTTTCTTCTGTAAGGACAAATTTGCATTCTGCCCTATGACTATCATATACATGTATGCCTATTCACTGTGTTTCAGATCCTTGATGATGGTCCTTTGTGAGGATTGCTGTGGTCAGAAGAGGTCATGTAGAAAGCAGAAAATGAGAGAATTAAAGTCAGAACTCACTACACACTTGTGATCATTATCTGGAACTTAACCCTGCTTATGAAGAAGCCAAGCTTTGAATCTTTAACACTTTTTAAAATGGATATACTGGATAAAACATACACAACTCCATACTAATAATAGTGATGCAGGGGTATATTTATGAAAATTAAATAATTCATAGACAAGAAGATTACATGTAAAGTAAGAAGACAAAGACCAGCATAAAATGGAGCTACCAACACTAATTCCACCAGAGGGCGACATGGTGAACCTGTTGTAATTATACATGTACAATGTAGGGATGGGCCCCGGTACTAACGAGTCCCCGGAACCCTTCGGTTTCCAACGTTTTGGGACCATCCTGGATCACCTGGTGATAAAGACTGTGAAAACAATCAAATGTTTGAAGCCTCTTTTGGTGGCTTTTATGTTACAGGCCAGTTTTCATAATTTTATGAACATGTACAAACATTAAAAAGTATCACTCTGCAGCTCTGAACATATAGAACACTATTTCAATCCTTATGGTGAATAACATAATACTTCATCTATTTTCACCCTAGTTTCATGTTCAGTTTGTGTAGCATACATTTTGCTAATTTTTAGAATCTTGTTAATTGGTAAGTGCTGTACATCAGGGCTTGACATACGCACTGGCCCAGTGGCCCGGGGCCACCAGATCCTCTATTCGGGCCAGTGAATGCTTTGTTGTAGTGGCCCAGTTGGGCAACCATATTTTTGGTCTTTTAGTGGCCCGAACTATCTTAATTTTATTATTCTAATCCTTGATAGATATCATATCATGATCAATATTTGATTGGGACAAGTATCCCCCACTCAGACACTTTACAGCCTTATGTACAATGCTTTTTATTGTATCACACATCCTATTATCCTTAGAAACTTCGGGCCACCACTTTTCATGGTCTGGTACATGTGTATACAAATATATGTCATTAAAAATCTTGATCTGGAGTTTACTGTTTTATTACTCATATACTAAATATTTTCTGGATAATTTTTGCTAGCTAATCTTGTACTAAATTTCTCGTGTAAAATTTTTCAAACTCTTGATTTTAATTTGAATTAGTTCATATTGTTTATTTCACTTTAATAATAGACACAACAGAGGAAAAGAGTTTTCCCAATTGTTATTTTCTGAAAGGTCATGATGTCTTTTTATAAACTAATACAATAGAGATTAGCATTTAAAATTGCACCACTAAAAGATTGACCTTGAACTGACAGGAGATACTAGACATGGTCCATTAGATGCCCAGTAGGGAGAGCAGTGAGCAGACAGAAGCTAGAGTACCAGCCACCTCAGCTCTCTGCCTGGTAGGTTATAGAGGTGTGGCAGACACTGTAAAATCACTCAGAGGAGGGAGCAGTGATCAGCCATGTTCAGATGTACTCCAATAGAACCTAGAGGCTGGCCACATAAGTACTCCACCTAACATATTATAGAAATGTGGTGGACAGTGTCCAAATGACTCCTGGAGGGGACAGTATTGAGCCTCAATGCTCAGTTAAACTCCAACAAAACCTAGAGGCAGCGTTAGGGATATGAGTTTGCCTTGTTGCCCAGAGCAAGCAACTTTTGACTGGGACCAGCAACTCTCTGGGCCTTATAGTACAATTTTTCATTATCTATCTGATCAAAACTGCCTATTTTGAACCATATTCCATACACTGCTTAGAGGACCAGCCACATAAGCCCCTATCTGCAACTCTGGCACCCTATCAACACAGCTGATATACTATCAACACGGCTGGCAAACTATCGACTCAGCTGGCAAACTATTGACTCAGCTGGCACCCTATCAACACAGCTGGCATACTATCGACTCAGCTGGCACCCTATCAACACAGCTGGCAAACTATCAACACAGCTGGCAAACTATCGACTCAGCTGGCACCCTAGCGACACAGCTGGCATACTATCGACTCAGCTGGCACCCTATCAACACAGCTGGCATACTATCAACTCAGCTGGCACCCTATCCTCTTGTCCTACATGGGTAGAGACCATAATTATTAGATGATGATGAAGATAAGTGGATCTGGTTAGAAAATTGGCTGCTGCGACCTTCAAAAAAGCTTAAAGGTATTAAGCATCAATTCTACAATTTGGTGTATTGAAAGCTTGGCCACATATGAACATCATGATGAATTAAAAGTATAATAGATTAAAAAGATAAGTTGCTATAAGCCATAAAAGTTGCACTCCCAGGAAGATTTATCTCAGCCATAAGCTGCATATGACAGGTAAACACGGTAGTGTAAATTTTGTTTGACCTCAATTGAGGCTAAAAGTGGGGTAGCACTGTTTGACGTCATTCTGGCACTAACTGAAGGACAATACATTTCATGACGTCATAAGCATATTGCCATAATTTTATGACATCATTTTACCTTTTAGTGCCTCTATGATCACACTCCACATAAAAATGACACCAAGAAAGAAGTGTGCTTTCAAAAGGGGGCTATAAATTAGGTTCCTGATCAAATAGGTTTTACAGACATTTACTGGAGTGCACCAATCAAAGCAATATTTAGATATGAAAGGCAAATATCTTTATCTTTTTTTTTTGTGTGCAAATATCTTTATCGTTCATTTATGATACTTATACTTATTTTTGAAAATCACTGCTTAATCCCTTTAACTTATGACTCAGTTATTATAAAGGCTGTGAACTTGTCCTTAACCAGGAAATCACCAAAACAAATAATCTTTTTGTTCACTTCGCATGTACACAACAATCTTCCCATCTTTCCCTTGTGTAAATGATCTGCCTTTCTATCTTGTGAGATGTGAAAACTAGTTTGAAGTAAACTACTTACTTTTTTTCAAATCATCAACATTTTGTACAAGATAGGTATGGTGGCAACTAATGCAATTTGGAACATTCTATAAAATACTCAATTTGGGTCATTCAGGTGGTTTTTTTTCAAATTCATGCAGGCCCTTATGAGTTGATCGAATAAGCCAAATCATATTATCAGTGCTGCATCATAACAGATAAGAGAGTATTCATAAGCAATTTAGCTCCTATGTTCAGAGTGAACATTGTTTTCCAAAATTCATTCTCTACTATCAACAAAAAATCATTTCTCACATTAGGCCAGTTGCCCAAATCCTAATTTTCAAGGCCTGCATCTTATTTCAGTCTGGGTCAAATACTTTTTAGGCTACTGGACAGTAAGTAGAAATATTCACAAGACCAAAGAAAAGTGCACTAGCCCGAGCCATTTTGGTACTAGGTTAGGGCAATTCATATTAAATAATATTTATCAAATGACAAAAGGTCATTTCTCCCAGTACCTGAAAAAAATCATGATTGGCAACTAGACAGTCTATCTAGCATCATGGGAAGGTGTACTAGCCTGACAGTGTTTCTACTAGTCTGGGACTACGGGATAGTGCTTAAGCCAAAGATTAAGTGTTACTTGCTGCTATCCAAGTTAAGCTAAATAAATCAAAAGAATAAACATAGGCATCAGAGATGCATCAACCCTCAGCCCTGGTAACTCATTGCACAACATTCGCTCCACACAATATTTGTGAACAAAACGTCACTGCACCAAGGCAAATTGATGCAGGGGTAAAAAAAACCCATAAAATCTACTTCCTTTGATAGCTTAGGTGTGTCAAGTATCATGAAACTGTCATCATTTACTCTAGAATTATTGAGATGGGCAGGTGACCTTGAAAAGCAGGTTAAGGTCACCGTCCATCAAACTCATGTGAAGACTTCCAAGATGCTTATGTGTGTCAATTTTCATGAAGCTGCCATTATTTGTTCTTAAGTTATTGCAATGACGTGGATTTGACATGATTGTCCCTGTGACCTTGAAAAGTAGGTAAAGGTCATGTTCCATCAAGAGAAGTCTGAGGTCTTCACCAGATGCTTATGTGTGTCAAGTCTCATAAAGCTGCCAACATTCGTTCTCGAGTTATGGCAATGATAGGGATTTCACATAATTGTAACTGTGACCTTGAAAAGTAGGTGAAGGTCATGTTCCATACAAAAATGTCTGAGGTTTTCATCAGATGCTTATGTGTGTCAAGTTTCATGAAGCTGCCATCATTTGTTCTCGAGTTATCGCGATGACAAGGATGATTTCACATAATAGTCTCTGTGACCTTGAAAAGTAGGTGAAGGTCATGGTCCACCATGAGAAGTCTGAGGTCTTCACCAGATGCTTGTGTGTGTCAAATCTCATAAAGCTGCCATCATTCGTTCTTGAGTTATTGCGATTCTTGGGATTTCACATATTTGTCCCTGTGACCTTGAAAAATAGGTCAAGGTCGCCGTCCACCGAACTAGTCTGAGGTTTTCAACAGATGCTTATGCGTGTAAAGTTTCATGAAGCTGCCATCATTTGTTCTTGAGTTATCACGATGACAAGGATGATTTCACATTATTGTCCCTGTGACCTTAAAAAGTAGGTGAAGGTCATGTTCCATCAAGAGAAGTCTGAGGTCTTCACCAGATGCTTGTGTGTGTCAAATCTCATAAAGCTGCCATCATTCGTTCTTGCGATTCTTGGGATTACACATAATTGTCCCTGACCTTGAAAAATAGGTCAAGGTCACCGTCCATCGAACTTGTCCGAGGTTTTCACCAGATGCTTATATGTGTCAAGTTTCACGAAGCTGCCATCATTTGTTCTCGTACTATCGCGATGACAAGGATGATTTCAAATAATTGTCCATGTGACCTTGAAAAGTAGGTGAAGGTTATGTTTTATAGAAACAATTCTGAGGTCTTCACCAGATGCTTATGGGTGTCAAATCTCATAAAGCTGCCATCATTTGTTCTTGAGTTATGCGATTCTTGGGATTTCACATAATTGTCCCTGTGACCTTGAAAAATAGGTCAAGGTCACCGTCCATCGAACTCGTCCGAGGTTTTAACCAGATGCTTATATGTGTCAAGTTTCACGAAGCTGCCATCATTTGTTCTCGAGTTATCGCGATGACAAGATGATTTCACATAATTGTCCCTGTGACCTTGAAAAGTAGGTGAAGGTCATGTTTCATAGGAAAAATTCTGAGGGCTTCACCAGATGCTTATGTTTGTCAAATCTCATAAAGCTGCCATCATTCGTTCTTGAGTTATTGTGATTCTTGGGATTTCACATAATTGTCCCTGTGACCTTGAAAAATAGGTCAAGGTCGCCGTCCATCGAACTCGTCCGAGGTTTTCACCAGATGCATATGTGTGTCAAGTTTCATGAAGCTGTCATCATTTGTTCTTGAGTTATCGCGATGACAAGGATGTTCGCTACAGACATACATACAGACATACAGACATACATACATACATACATACCCACGCCAGGAGTACTGCAATACCCTCAGCCTGATTACATCAGGGGCTGAGGGTAAAAAGGTCAGTACTTTAAAGTTTTATCAGTGATTTAAAATCTCATCGATAGATGTATCATTAAGAATCACCTTATTAACATGATTGTTTCAAAGATATAAATTTACTAATATTACTGGAAAAGTGGTGTCTATGACCCTTTCCACAACAATGGCCACTTCCAGTCTTTTAACTAGTGTGAAAGTAACTCTGCTGACAGTGGGAGTTGTACCCACTACATTCCATCGATACCCATTCCATCTTCCACTAAGATAACCAAGTGAGGCACATATTCATTGCCCTTCCAACTGTGCTCGTGGGGCTGGTCTCTAATATTATTATGATACTAAATACACAATTAAAGAAAGGTGAAGTGTCATAGTACCATTCCATATAAAACTAAAAATTCATTGAAATACCAAAAATGTTGATTAAACTTGAGCCTAAGTTGAGGACATCAATGTTGCGTTGACCAATCGAAGAATACAGTAAATCCAATATTCCAGTAATATTATAGTCCAGAATAGGCAGTGCTAGAAAATTCTCATTCTATAAATGCATGAAATCATCTGTGGGCTTATTAAATACCTTACACTATACCCAAAGACATCGGCAAAATAGACTTGAAATCCACTGATTCTCGAAACACCACGCACTGCCCATCATATTGAAGTTTCCCCAGTAAATACACTCGACCTCTGGCGATTGATTGTTGCAGTTCTGACCCATGCCACTATCGTTCCCAGTCATAATGTCTAAAAATGCAAATCTGTGTGCATTCTGTAGCGTTTTTTCTCCAGTTTTTTACCCGATATCAAACTTGACGACGAGAAATGGCATTTAGGAGAGTCCAAGTGATGACGTCATGGAAACGCAAAGGGAGAATTTTCATATGACGTCAGAAGGACCACAACGTTGTTGAGCTTCAGATCGTTGCTGTCACTCCCGTGAATAAACTGACCCACTTTCACCTGATTGCGCAAACTCATAAACAATCGTAAACAATGGCGAAACGATGCCGAGATGAAGAAATAACAAAGAAATTTTTTCAAACAGGGCTGACATCTTAAGTTGATTTAAACAGTACAAAATTCTTTGATTGTTAGTTGCCGGAAGTCGAGTTCTTACAGAGTCTGGACTTAAATTGGATTAGCAGTGCATGGTATTTCTAAAAACAAAGGATTTCAAGTCTATTTTGACGATGTCTTTGGGTATAAGTTAAAGTTGACATTTCAGACATGTGCTCTGCTGTCATGTGTCAGTAAATAGGTGTTAAGTGTAATTAGTAGGCCAGGTCAGGTAATAGTGAGAATGACACCAGGTGGAGCTACATAGTGTGACATACAGACAGGAAGAGTAGATAATGTCTGGAAGGTATAATATACCATGAGTAAATCATCTGTACAGGAGTCTGACAAGTTGCTGACAAGTTGTATGCCCAATGCCAATGGCAGTGGCAGTGATGCCAATGGCAGTGGCAGTGATGCCCGATGCCAGTGATGGAGAAAATCGTAATGCCTGTAATTTGAGTAAACCGTGTTGCTTGTCTCTAACTTTTCATTTTGTTTATATATTCTGATTCCAAAATAAAGTTATATTGATCGGAATTTAAATAAATTAGACCGTCAATTCCAAACCAACATGGCAGCAGCGTTGTGAGCGAGCCTTTCTTCCATGTTTGGCACGTGTGAAAAGTTTACGAGTAATGGAGGTTTCAAGTCTATTTTTATCTGAGCAGTTTAATACCTTAGCATAAGGTTGATATCAACTAAATGTTACATAACAATACACAAGAAAAACACTTCACGGATAAGGGTTGGCAAAGAAACAACATACTTGTGATGTTCACTGCTTTGTTCGAAGAAATCCAACGTCGAAGCAACCGTCGAAGCAACGTCTGCTCAGCTGGGGTCTTCCAGGGTTACCTCCTCGATGACCTCAATTTTCCCCTCCTTTTTTATTTTTGAGTAATTATTTCACCCCAAAAAATGTTTCACAAAAATTACTTTTCTCCGATTGTACTTTTATATAATTTATAATTATCTGTAATTCATTTCCATAGTATTTGCCGAGCTTCTGTTAATTAGTGATTATTAGTTATTTAGATTTCATACAGAGGCAAAAAAGGTCATATTTGCAGACGAAAATTGGACTGCAATTCTTTCAAGAGTTTTCAGGTAAACGGCGGACTAAATATTGAATTTTATAGTAAATCATAAACAAACCTATTTCATGAGCCTTCTACCTGTATGCCCCATACCACACAGACTCAATTGAATAGCGTCTTTTTCACACTGAAAAGCCTTATATTTGCAGGGGCCCACCACCAACTTCGTTAAAAATTAAAGGAGGGGGTTCAAGTATAAAAGGAAGGGGGTGGAGCCTATTAAACAGGTCTTGACCGTCAAAACACCCAGAGCTCAGCCAGTATAAATTGAATACATTCTAATATATTTGTTACTTTCAAATAGAAATGTGTGGTATTCCTTGGTACAATGCTGCATGAACACAAGGCTACAACATATTTTAATCTGAAATCTAAATGTTTGATATCAAAGCTCTTTTAAACAATAAAAGTGTTTTGAAATTTAAATTATTTTGAATTTGATTGACAGTTGACACTGTGTGAGATGTGGGTTTAGGTTTGTTTATAAATACCAAGCACATGGCTGAGCACATGTGTCCAGCATGTTACAACATATTTGTGGTTTTACCCCATACCTCCCATGGGCTAGATATTGCTGGAGCTCGGTGGGGGAGCGGTCAACTTCAGATACTCATTATATAACTTGTGTAAAGATAAGAATCTGATTTCTTGGTCCTCCTCAGATAAACTTTTCAGTGCTTAATTTATGTTTTCTGAATGGCCCGAAAGTTTTTGATTGATAAACATGTAAAAAATGACATATGCACACTTTAAATTATAAGGTTCACCTTTTCTGCTTTTATTCTCTTCCCCCTCTCTTTATGAGATCAAGGAGGAGAACTGTCACTGAGATAGAGAACTGTCACTGAGATAGAGGGTTTAATGCAGGGTGGTGTGATACACAACCCCTTTCTTGCCTATGTTTACAAACAGCCTGCCCAGCCACCAGCAGCATCCAGTGGGCTGTGAGTGGACAGTTTGACCAACGGTCAACTTGTGAGGTAGCTGTGTTGTGTGGAGCAGCACCAATCAGCAGCTGGGGCAAAATCTGGGGTGGGGTTAACTGACCATACGGCTTTTCAGGGGTACTGGACCCCCCTCTTTAAGATAGAGATGTGAAACTTGGGCAGAGTATGTTATAGAATGTTGTGAACAACATATCATTCAGCTAAAAAATTGTTTTTCCAATATGCATTTTTAGTATTTTCTAGAAGGGAATATTTAAAAAAAATACCAGCCAGCTACACTTTGGGATTTTGGCAGTCAGCTGTTATTTTTTACCAGCTGTTAAACTTACCAGCTCAGAATGTGTATGGAATTAACAGCTGCTAACTTTGTTCATGGATGTTTGTCAATGCTAAATTTCTTTTAACAGTTGGTAATGAGCCAATTTCTTTAATAAATAATTAAATGTTAAAAACTTATAATTACAGTAGAAATATCATTAGGCTTGAACAATCTTTGTCAAATAATGTTCATATAATATAATTTATTTTTTATTTTGCGGTTTTCAATGGTGAAATTGCCAGTTTGTTTTAAAATCTCAATCCTTTATTTACCAGCCAGCCAATTAAACTCATCTGCCTGTCAGCTAGGCCATTTTGAAATGTCAAATGTATTTTGAGCCAGCTGGTTGATACAAAAAAAGTTACCAGCTGGTAAACATACCAGCTGGAAATGAAATGCATTAGTTACAAGCTGCCAGCCAGAAATGTGTGCTTATTGGCTCTTTTTGCATATCATATAGTGGTGGGCCCCTGGATTTGGGTTATAATTTCCCCAGCAATGGCAATACTGTACTTTAGGCACCCAGTTCAAGTTGTGTTCATGGTTGTGAAGGATTTTAAAGCATCCCTTTCAGCAAGAATCTATCTCCTGTGTGCTTAATGCATTAGACTACCTAATTTCCTATGTAAACTGAGCTCCTGACATGAGACTTACAAAAACCTCACACCAGACATCAGCTCAGTTATGTGTCCAGCAGGCAGCACCTGACACCTGTCTTTGACTTTGACTTTGAACATGCAGGGGCCCACCACTATATGATATGCAAAAAGAGCCAATATGCACACTTTTCTGGCTGGCAGCTTGTAACTAATGCATTTCATTTCCAGCTGGTAAACATACCAGCTGGGAACTTTTTTTTGTATAAATCAGCTGGCTCAAAATACATTTGACATTTCAAAATGGCCTAGCTGACAGACTGATGAATTTAATTGGCTGGCTGGTAAAGTATTGAGATTTTGACACCAACTGGCAATTTCACCATTGAAAACTGCAAAATAAAAAATAAATTATATTGTATGAACACTATTTGACAAAGATTGTTCAAGCCTAATGATATTTCTACTGTAATTATAAGTTTTTAACATTTAATTATTTATTAAAGAAATTGGCTCATTACCAGCTATTAAAAAAAAATTGGCATTGACAAACATCCACGAACAAAGTTAACAGCTGTTAATTCCATACAAATTCTGAGCTGGTAACTTTCCCAGCTGGTAAACAATAACAGCTGACAGCCAAAATCTCAAAGTTTAGCTGGCTGGTATTTTTTTTAAATATTTCCTTATAGAAAATACTAAAAATGCATATTGGAAATTTTTTTTTTAGCTGAGTGATATGTTGTTCACAACATTCTGTAACATACTCTGCCCAAGTTTCACACCTCTATCTCAATTTTTAACGAAGTTGGTAGTAGTGGGCCCCTGAACATGCAATGTTGGTGTTTTGACTGAAATCAAGGGATCAAATTGTCATTCTTTTGAAAATGGTACACTATTTCCACACAGAGTGAAAGTAAAAAGGGATGTCAATTATTTTTCTAAAATGCATTCAGCTTATTTTTGTAGAATGGGTCCCTGTCTGTGTGATGGAGCAAGAGGCAAGGCAAAGCACTCAAATATCCATTGTTCCCTGTCATGGCATGATGTCACTCAGCTGTGTGCCTGTCTGTCATATAATTTCAACAACAATTACATGAAATTTTCTCGAAAATAACACTACAGGTCAACCTATAATATATTCTTCCAGAATAATGTTGATGAAATTCAGGAAGGAATTTTGATTTACCGGTAAGTTCCATTTTTGTTTTTTTCAGATAACTGAATCATGTCTCTAAATCTCCAAAATGGTTTTCCACTTGATCAAAATCAAGAATACAGCCATCATAAGGAATTATCTAAGTTGGACAATATTAACAAGACTCTTAATGATCTACGTGAAACTCTCCTGAAGAAAAGTGGTAAGGTCCTCAAAAGTCTCTGAAAAGTTGGTCATTTCACTGAGTGGGATTGGCATGCAAAAGGATAACAAGAAATGTTTCTTTGAAAAGGAAAGAGTACTGTTCTGTGGAAAACAATGTATTCAACACATTCACGTAGTATTTCTGTATTAGGTAATAGTTTTTAGTGTCAAGATTTAAAAACTGTGAATCTGTGCCAAGGGTAATATGGTGGTTAAAGCAATTATTCACGTATTTAAAACATAGGCCAATGGCTTAAGTGCTATGCTGATCATTGCTTTTTTGTAATGTTTATGAACATTTTCTGGAAATTGCTTCTTATCTCCTAACGGACGGGAAGGACGGCAACGTTCACCACCGATAACAGACAGGAGGGACGTTGACGTCTCTATTGTTCTGGCTCAATGACGTCATTTTGTAACATTCCCTTGGGCTGCAACTTTGTTACAATGTAATCATGATAATTTTGACCAATCAAAATGCATGTTACATATTGAATTTGGTCCAAACTTGTTATCTCGATTCCCATTGGCTAATATCTTAATTGAAATTCTATGAGTGCTACACGCACATCTTTTTCATGGACCAATCACGACACCTGTCTACATTTCAACATACCATAGATGGCTTTCTCAGAATAAATAATAGAAACAAATCATTGACCAACTGAAAAAAAAATGTTCAAATTAAGTGTCAACAGGCTCATTTAGGTTTGTTATGGATGGTCTAGTTTATAATGTTATTCAAATGGCAGCCTCCTCAACAACTCAATGGTAGCTATTAGATTTTTGATTAAAAAAAACCAATATTGACAAAATACCATCAGGCTAACCTGAGCCTGATGGTAAATATAATTGGTCGCCTGAAAATAAGAGGAATTTTGTCTCACCAACCAAATTCGTTTTGTTGGGCTCAGAAAAAAACCGGAAGTTGATATCTCTATTTGTAGAGAATTTCGTTTCGTTTACCTAGTAGACAGATGCTATTTTACATTTATGCAAATCTACTTGATTGATTCTAAAACTTCTGATGCACGAGGTAGACATTCTTTCTGAACAGGTAAACATTTCAAAATTCATTCATTTTAAATTTTATGAACTGGGAGGTTGTATTGCTGAATTTTCAAGGGAAGTGGTCTGATGATTGGAAAGTCCATCATATTTCGATTTTGGAAGCCTATCCGATTTTGGCTCTAATTGAAACATTCGGCTTAAAGTTACAAAATTCTTCGATACGTTTTCACTGTGATAATCTTGTGGTGGTTGAAATTTTTTAAAAACAGTCCTCAAAAGACAATAGAATAATGAATATTATTCATCCACTGGTCTTAAAATTGTTGCTTTTAAATATCGATCTTGTTGCAGTACATATTCCAGGGGTTACCAATATTCTAGCCGATGCTATATCTCGTTTTCAGGAAACCCCGAAATTGCTACAAATACATTCGATGTCTTTAACACCAACCAAAATTCCTCCTGCTATAGACATCAACAACTTCAAAGTGTAGCAAATATCCTTGTTGAGGCATCACTAAAACCTGCTTCAATTTCTAACTACAAGAACTATATTGAACAACTGTGTGACTTTGTTCAAAATTACCTAAATGAGGTTTGGTCTCTTCCAATTTCTCATAACATTTTGATTCGCTTCATAGCTCACCTCTACCAGATAGGTAATTCCCACGCAACAATTTTGAGCAAGTTATCAGCTATATCGTTCGTTCATAAAATTCGCCTTCTCCCAGATTACTCAAAATCATATTTTATCACAAAAATGTTACAAGGTGTAAAAAATATGTCAACACCAAATTTACCACTATTACCGATAGGGTCTCATTTATTGGGAACGATCTTAAATGCGCTTCCCATGTGCATTGAACAAGAATATGATATTGTTCTGTACAAGTCAGTATTAACATTAATGTATTTTGGCTGTTTGAGAATTGGCGAGGTGGTAATTAGTGGAGAGGATTCCCATACATTGAGGGTAAACGATGTTTCTCTTTTAAACACTGGATCAGAAGTAGATTCAATTGTTGTTTACCTACACTCATATAAATTCAGCTGTGGGAAAACGGCAAAACTACTAATTTCAAGAGTTCCCAATATATATTAGACCAAAGGTAGTGGGACACATGTTTTGTTTGAATTCAGGTTTCCCTGTGACGCGAAACAATGTAGTGAAAGTTTTAAAAGCTGCACTGAAAATTCTGAATCTTCAGCCAGAAAGATATAACACCCATTCTTTGCGGATTGGGAGAGCAACTGATTTGGCAATTAATGGATTTTCCTCAAATCAAATACGTATAATAGGCCGCTGGGCATCAGATGCTTATTTGAAATATATCAGACCCTCAATAGTCAATTGTGTGCCTGACGAATAGGTTTGGTGTATAGATTTCTCATGGGAGCTTGGTGGGGTTTGTAGCTCCCATTTGACTCGACGATTTTGAACAAAATTGGTATATTTGGCTCGAGATTTGCGTGTCAAATAGATATGTCAAGTAGTTTATTTAATTAAAGTTATATTTGAATCGAGATTTTCGTTTCAAAACATAAGCTGGTGGTTACATTTAGACAGATAAATTATATTTTGCAATTAACTGGAAATTTTAAATAATATTTAAATGATTTGATATATATATATATATTAAATAAATTTTTAAAAATCCAAAACAAAAATATGATGTCTTCTTACATTTTTCTGGGCACAACAAAAGAGGAATTTTGTCTCACCAACCAAATTCGTTTTGTTGGGCTCAGAAAAAAAACGGAAGTTGATATCTCTATTTGTAGAGAATTTCGTTTATGTTACCTAGTAGACAGATGCTATTTTACATTTATGCAAATCTACTTGATTGATTCTAAAACTTCTGATGCACGAGGTAGACATTCTTTCTGAACAGGTAAACATTTCAAAATTCATTCATTTTAAATTTTATGAACTGGGAGGTTGTATTGCTGAATTTCGGAAATCCCGCCACCACCCCAATTTCACCTCCTTGATTTTCAAAAAGGAGAAAAAGGGGGGGGGGGGTTGTAGCTCCCATTTGACTCGACGATTTTGAACAAAATTGGTATATTTGGCTCGAGATTTGCGTGTCAAATAGATATGTCAAGTAGTTTATTTAATTAAAGTTATATTTGAATCGAGATTTTTGTTTCAAAACATAAGCTGGTGGTTACATTTAGACAGATAAATTATATTTTGCAATTAACTGGAAATTTTAAATAATATTTAAATGATTTGTCTCGTTATTCACGTGATAATTCATATTTCATCAGCATTCACAAAAGTACTTTATCTATTATTAAAACATTTTTGAATATATCAATATATATATATATATATATATTTTATATATTAAATAAATTTTTAAAAATCCAAAACAAAAATATGATGTCTTCTTACATTTTTCTGGGCACAACAAAAAACATCTTTCTGACTAATTGCTAAGAACTCAAACCAGTAGTCTCAGAGGAAAAGATCAAAGTTGACAAAC
This sequence comes from Amphiduros pacificus, assembly GCA_949316495.1. NCBI lineage: Eukaryota > Metazoa > Annelida > Polychaeta > Phyllodocida > Hesionidae > Amphiduros > Amphiduros pacificus. Next base: position 45,563,653 of record OX439000.1, on the reverse strand, counting down.
AGAATGACAGAAAATCACCCCCCCCCCCCCCCCCCCACCCATCTGCCTAAAAAACTTTTTACTGAGTGATCAATATTACTTGCCTTTCGTATCATCTTTATTGGAGTATAGAAATACTGAGGCACTGAAAGGTTAAATGGCATAATGTAAGTTGGACATAAATTGATCTTTTTCTTATTTCAGCTATATAACAGATAAGTGAAGGTATTGATGTGTAGAATGCAACTCTGCAATTGTATAATATGGCAAAATAAAGTTTCACCATCCAGGGAACACAGTATCTCAATCCCACAGCACATCAGATTATTATATTTCTAAAATGCATAAAAAATGTAATGCGATTAAGAATGTTTGATCTCTAATAATTGGTTAATTGTTCTGTTGATGTGTTTCCTGTTTCAGTGCAGTGCCATTTGCTCCAGGTGGACCTGGCCACCCAGTTCAGTCCCCATATGGTCGACTCTCTCAATAAAGCACACGAGAGCTGTAGCAGCTGCTCAGCTAAGCTACAAACCATGAGTATAGACACAGCTGGATCACAAGGCGAGGACTTACAAAACCCAAACCAGAGCAAGTAGTCAGACGCAGCACCAATTCCACTGGACAAAATGGATCTGAAACTTTTGTGTTTCACTGAAACTTTATATTTTCTGTCAATCTTAATGATGTTGGTCAATTTATTTTGACATTATTGAGTAAATTAGACATGTTTTACAAATAAAAGACAATTATAAGGTATGACCTTTATTTACACTTTTGTGTTGATTTTTACAATATTCCTTTTGAACAATATATACAAATATTTTACAAATATATAACATTTTTATATACACCACTTCACACCATCTCTCTGGTGAAGCTACCTGGAGTGTGACCAACTTGAAACTTGCAATTATTTTTATATTTTCCAATTTCCCACTGGCTATGTCTCTAAATCTTAATTACCGTAAATACTGGTATATTAGACGAGGTTTTTGTACCCAAACCATTAGTTAATGTTTGGGGGGCTGTCTTATACTCGAGGGCAACCTGTGGACGGTGATACAAAGGTATCTACCCAATATTATCACAACTTGCGCTTCGCAGGTCGAGAATTTCTCCACGTCCTTGACCTTAACTTAAAAACAAAGCGTTTTCATTACATACTTTCGTATTTTCAAAATAACGAATATCGGACAGAGCAGATCGATTTTAATTGCGTTTCAAATGATAAATAAAGGTATTTACTCAGTATTATCCCAGGGATCCATCATTGCGCAATATATTAATATTTCAATGCGAGTTAATAGACTCCAATTGTTTTCGCACCAAAAACAAGAGCTTGTCCCCGGCACTCCCGCTTTTTGAAATGACGACCTCGTATTGCGTAATGCATGTTAAATGGATGGATAGTTTTGTTCTGTTCTCGGCCTGCAAAGCGTAAAATGTGATAATATTGGGTAAATACCTTTATTTATCATTTAAAACGCAATTAAAATCGATCCGCTATATCCGATATTCGTTATTTTGAAAATACTAACATCATATTTCCATTTTACCGTAAATCCTCGTGTATAAGACCATTAAGATCTTGTTGCATAAGCATATTTACGTTTCAATTTTAAAATGGCTGCAAAACTTGAATGGTAGCAGTGCCGAGAAAAAGCGACTTGTCTAATATTCGGAAATTGGTCTTTTCAGGCAAAATAACATCAATTTTGGGGGTCGTCTTATACATGAGTCGTCTTATATACGAGTAAATACAGTACATGATTAGAAAAACATTAACAGATAATCATTACTCATAAAAAAAGTAAAAAGATATAAATATTTTATGAAAAATGAGACTGAGTGTACTATGAAACTGCCAAATGAAACTTTGACTACACTTTATTGACTACACTTAAAGGGATTAAGCACCAATTTTGCCAAAAAACGTTTAAAATTCATATATTGGTCATAAATGTATTTGTCTCTCACATCTATTAACTTTTTAATTGATGCATCCCCATTAGTGTCTGTGAAATCTATTTGAACACGACCCTATTGCATAGCCCCCTTATGGAGGCACACTTCTTTCTTGGCGTCATTTGTATGTGGAGTGTTATCATAGAGGCACTGAAAGGTAAAATGACGTCATAAAACATGGCAATATACTTATGACATCATGAAATGTATTGGCCTTTGAATAGTGCCAGAATGACGTCAAACAGTGCTACCCTACTTTGAGCCTCATTTGAGGTCAAACAAAGTTCACGCTACCCGTGTTTACCCGTCACGTGCAAATAGACCTCTGCTGGGAGTGCAACTCTTATGTCTTATATTATTACTCTATTATAATTTCAATTTGTCATGATTTTCATATGTGGCGAAGCTTTCAATTTCACCAAATTGTAGAATTGATGCTTAATACCTTTAAATATCTTTTTGCAGAAACAAAATATTATTTTAACTTATCTATGCACAGAAACCGGTCATAGCTTGAAAGATGCAACCCTAAAACATATGGTGATGGCCCATCACTTCTTGTGGCAAAGATTAATTATGAAATCGTGTATCTGAAGTGTTAATTATAGAATATTCTGCAACTTGTCTCTACATGAAGAGCAAATTAGATGTGTGCTTGTCATAAGAAAAATGTTTGAGACGACTTAATGAAAAATTATGCTGTATTTTTGTTTTGCCCTTCAACCATATTACAATATATATATATTTTTGTTTAACAAAATAATATGTTTAACATATATTTTTTGTATAGCAAATACAGACAAAACTTATGTATTTTTGCACTTTATAAACTGCCTTTTAAGCTACCCAAACAGACATACCCAAGATGCCAGCAATAAATGAATGAACCCCACAAATTTTATTAATTTGTGTGTTTCTTGTTAAACATGAATACAAACCCAGGTGGACATTAGGACTATGCGATAGCCAGTTCCATATACGTCAATAATAATAAAATAAACATTTTGGACTCGCCCTCCTACCACCAACGGTGGCACCACCATCGCCTGCCCAGTTTCCCGCTCAACCTCGCTTGAGAACCACTTTGATCAAAAAATAAATTTGACGCCTAAGCGGGGAGGTCGGGAGGGAAAGCACACTCCACCTGGGTTTGTATTCATGTTTAACAAGAAACACACAAATTAATAAAATTTGTGGGGTTTCTATTAAAATGAGAATACAAACCCAGGTGGACATTAGGACAGAATCACTGATTAGGAGGAGGGTCCCAACCAACAATTTCAACTGAAACTCAAGGCGATCGGTGGCGATAGCAGTCCAAAACCTCTTCATAGTTGATACCATGTTAGGTCTGACCACTTGTATGTCTGATACTAGAGACTGAGGACTATTGCTGAGATTCCCTTCTCTTATATCCAGACAATACTTTATAGAGCCATGCATCATTGGAGGGCTAATTTCTATAGTGTAGCAACTAGGTTTCCTCTGGTAGGTACTACTAGCTCACACTAAGCACCAATCTTTAACGAGTCCACTCTTTTCACTTACCATCTAGTATAGCAAACTTATCCCGTGGGAGGTATTGTTTGCTTTACTAGTGCACCCTCAGAGGTCTTTGTTATGTGTGCATTTTCTGAGTATACTCTGCCAACCTGTTGATGGATTCCCAGAGTTGATACTACTGCACTACAAGATTTGGTTTCTATTAGTAGCGCTATTAAGTCCAATTGCCTAGTAACTTCACTACTAGGGTGCAAGGTGCTATGATGCATACTAATCAGTCTAGTCCTACTCTCATGGGCTTGAGGAGTTTCACTGACTAATTAAGGCTCTTGTAACTGACTCTGACCTCTAATTTATGCACAAACTCACAAAGACCATCCTGTTGAGATCCTCTTCTAAGACTCTCAAACCCCTTGAAATCAATCCATTGTTACTACAGAAGAACCAACATTTCATCCAAATTCCATTAGTTCATCCCTGCTACATCCTTGGAGACATCATCCTCCTCTTCCAGCGCTTGTGAGTTATGTGTACATTTTAGTCAGTTACCTTCTGTTGTGACTGGGCAACTGACTGAACGGCACCCATCCGAACTTGAGAGTTATGACCCGTACCACCAGTCAGCCAGCTACCCTCCATCATGTCATACCACAACAGGACCGAGTCTTTTCCAACTGTCCAGACCTTGACTGCCAACTCTGATGAATAACTTGAAGGTGGACAGTTAGGCCCATCAGCATATGAGTAGCTACCTGGGTCAGTACTCGGAATTCCATACATCCTCATGACCATTCTTCCAGATCTGACTATGAGTAACAGCCATGAAGATATTATCTTCCTCCACCCAGCTTTCTGTTTCTATTGTATATATATAACATCCAGCTGTGCGAGGTTTCCTCTGATACCGATGTTTGTCTAGATATCTGAGGATCTGCCCAATTAGGTCCTAGCCTTTACTTCCGTCCCAACCTCAACTGTACATCTGGGATATAACTTGAAGGTGGACTGTTTTGACCCATCTTACATCCAGCTGTGTGAGGTCTCCTCTGATACCGCTGTTTGTCAAGATATCTGTGGATCTACCAAATAAGTTCTAGTCTTTACTTTTGTCCCAACCTTACCTAGTAATCTGGGATATTACTTGAAGGTGGACTGTTATGACCCATATTGCAGTTAACCATACACCATCCATGTCCCCTTTAGCCAAATTAGCCTTATGGACCATTGTATGGACTTCTTGGTATTCAGTGGAAATGACTTCCTTCAGCTTAAATGGTTTGACTGAATCTTTGAGCCCTGATGAACACCCACAGCTTTCCTTACTGTTTGGATACGGACAGAAATCTGGGTAGTTTCTTTAACGAGATCTATATCTGAACCAGTGCTTAGACTTTAAGGAACTTCCCTTGATGAGATTCCCCATCTTCTTATCAAGCATCATGGTCTTCTTACTGAGAGCTTTATTTAGCCATACTGATGTTGTGCTCTGCTACACATCTTTTCGTTTCTTGTTTGGAACTAAGGAATCTGAGTTATCCATACTGATATCTTTGTTCCTTCCAATTAGTATCTAAGCTGTACACAGTATATATATAACAGCTTGGCCTCTTTATTTACGTCTGGCCCAAGCTGGAGCTTTGGTGCTTCAACTTTGAGTCCCATATATTTCCAATATTCTCTCCTTTAGATTAACAACTTAACCAAAAATTTGGATCTTGAGGCAGTATAAAGAAATTTTCCCGTCCGTGAGCATGTAGGGAGATTTTCAGTCCCAAAAGGCATACACTGGGAGTCACTGATATAATAACACAGGGTATTTACATTTCCTTCACGTTATCATTAGATGCGCCCACTATTGATTGCATATTATTTGCAATACCTCTTCTCCCCAGAACTTCAAAATCCAACGAGATTCCACCTTTCACTGCTGGGAATGTGGTGCTTTACAGTAACAGTGTCCCTATCTCAGGAACCAATGACCATATCCTTTTGAAGCATGTTTTGTACTATTGTACTGGAATGTTCCAACCGTTCCAAACCCTAAACACACTGTAACTTAAGATACCTCCAGTGTCGCTTTCAGAATTTGCTCTCTGGTAGAAGTCATTCAATGACCTTTTACGGCATATCTATAATCTTTATATAACTATGTCCGATGGAGCCTCTCTGTAGAATAAAGGCGTCCCCATACTTGATTCTTAGCCCTCTTCTGGAGTCCTCTGTCACTACTCCCATATCACAGAAACCTCCTTTGAGAATCCTTCCATCACAACTGCAGTCCTATAAAACTGCCAGAATAGAAGAATCACTATTCACATATGAAACACTGACCTGATCAATTGTTTCAGTAGTCTTTCCTCTTAGGTAACTGTATTGGACGATTCATGTATAAATTGAACAACTCTGGATACAGCCCTTCTCAATCTAATGATCTCTGGACTGTCCCAAAAGTATGTACATCTAATCCTGCCCATACCATGCTCACTGCATCTACTATCCACTCGCATCTATCCAGAACCACTGAACACGAAAGATGTGAGTTTAGAATAATTCCTTTTAGCAATCCACTTCAAGAATGGATATTTCCACTTCAGCCACAGGTCCTTAGACCCCCTTCCAAGTGTATAAGCCACACTGCTGCAAGTAGTCGATCTTTTTCCTCAGTCCCTCACTATGCTGGCACATAGAAATTGCCAAGGATGTCGGGTCATTTTCACACCTCTGGGATTGAATACAACTTTGGAAAACACTTGAGTCTCTTTCCAAAAACTTCTGACCTGGTCTCTCCTAGGAGCTGACATACGCCAGTACTTTTAAGTTGATCATTGCTGTCATTATGAACTTGTTCAGTAAATCATCTGATAGCTAGATCATTGTGCTAGTTCTCTACTCTCCAGATCTATTCCTTCCAGATCCAACACACACACATGCCCCCAACCCTCCTTGGAGGCACCTATGAAGGTCTGGAGATCTGTTAAGAGAAACCACTAGTGGTACTCCCACTATGGTACTCTCTAGCTGAAGCCATCACTGCAGTCTAGTCTAGGGCAGATAGTACTTATCACTGCAGTCTTGTCTCTGGCTCCTGCGATTTATCTGGCTCCTACTTCTGGTCTCTTGGGACCTTGAGCATCCAGCCTTACCGCATATTCACTCGATCCCTCCTCAGATCCTTTGATCCTCTGGTAACCAAAACTGAACTGAACTGGGATCTCAACCTCACTCTCAAAGTGAGCATTGCAACCACTGAGTTGTTGAGTACCAACTTGAAACTCCTACATCTCAGCATTGACTCATGTTGTTTTGATTCTCTTGTATACACAACATATTATTCAGCAGAATTTCATTTTACATGAGCAACCCCATTCTACAGACTTTCCTGCATTCCTGCTATGTATGCTCATTACACCAGCACAGTTCTCCATATGCCAGCCTACCAAAGAACTGCTGATTACTTAACAGAAGAACTTCAACTGAACTGAGTTGTTATTCCTCCTGTTTTCATAGCATAGTATCCAGCAAACCTTGTCTGCTCATTATACATATACATGTACTGGACCGAGAACCTTCCTCTGAGCTGACGTGCACTCTACGGAATCCGAACTGTTCTCGTTTCCGTTGATGTTCACTTACAAGAAGCTCAGTTTTGGGTTAGGTTATCATATTCTGTAACTTGTAAGTCTTAGTACAACAACCCACTAATATCTCATTCTATTTCAAAGTGTTGAAAGAACCAATTGCTTACTGATTCACCACACTTATTACTTCATTGCTTCCATATCATAACATTTTGGATAAAATATTTATCCCGATGTTACCAATCTTAACCTTCAGGTTTGCATTGCTTCAACTAACGATAAAGTAATACCATTTATTCGTTTCATGTACTCTTCACAGTACCATATGAATCTTGGCAACGCATGTAACATCTGACAGGAAACTTCTGATGCACTTCTGAAACTTGACCCCAAGTATCAGGCCAGAATTGTTACTACTTATGATTGAAAAACTCATTAATGAGTAATTTGAACCATATTTCATATCAGCAATGGCTTTTCATCATTTGATGATCACTTGTGGATCACCCAACTTTATTTAATTTCATAACCAGTCCTTTCCAGTTATAGAAGTTAAATTCCATCTGTATGAATTGAACTTCATGCCTCAATCCTTTACTCTTGAAGGAGCAACACTTAATCAATCAACTGGACTTCAGTTTTGTATCAGCAGAAAACCTAGCCTGACACACCTGCGTGGTAGGCTAGCATTCTGCCACTGAGCCACCGATGCTTCCATTTAAGTTTCTCAGTGCATCTTTTCCTTCCTCATAGCAAACATAATTACATCCAATCTAGACTATTCCATGGAGTATAGAAAAGGATACCAACATTCTGTACTGTTCCCTTTCCTACAATTCAGACTACTTTAATGATACTTTGAAACATTCACTTGTAATCTCAAATCTGGCCAATACCAACTCTATTCCCATGTAGTCTTGTAATTTACATTGGATTCTAACTCTGAGATAATTTTCTCCAATAGTGTTGTCTTATACTCTGTGTTCAACAAAGCACCGTATTAAGTTACAACATTGAAATCAATCCTCTGAATAATTCATTGCAGTTGACTGAATTGCATGTCATTCTCAAGTTATCTTGAAGTGAATATCTAGTCGATAAATCACATTCATCAATTTTACCTGAAGAGTTATTTCATATAAAGAAACCCTTCAAGTAACAATACACTAATTCATATGAATTTTGTCTAACCAAGAATTCTTCCCAGTTGGTTAAATTCAACAGTTGACTGAATTTTATTTTAAAAATTCAAATTGTTTTGAAATGTTTCACATCAAACACATAAATCACATGTATTTGACACATTGTCTACACATGAATGCTCCACAGTTAACTGAATTCACCAGTTGACTGAATTCTATTTAATCTTCCAATTATTTGTAGAATTATCTCACAAAACTACAAACAATTCACATGTTTAAGACCTTTTGTCTAACAATGAATTTTCAACCGTTTCCTTAATTCTACAGTTGATTGAATTCTTTTCATAGCATAATATCCAGCACACTGACTGAATTCTGTTTAAATTAAAATAGCAAAATGATTTTCTCCATATGAAAATCAATCAACCACAAGCCAGCGGTCACCCATCCCGGTATTAACCAGGCTCGATGTTGCTTAACCTCAGTGATCAAAAGAAATTTGGAGCGTCCATAGCAAGAGGCTACAAACTCATAACTCTTTAATTCTTTGATTTTCATTATATCTTCCTTTAAAATTATCAAATTATTTATCAGATCATGTTTTCGAGTAAAACTATAATCAAAAGACGATCATTTGTAGATTATTTCTTTTGATTTTGAACTTTACCCACAATTCCTCGCTCACTTCCGGTTTCGTATTTCTACTTCCGGTGAACGATTTTCTTCTCTCGAACATGTTTTCGACTCCAAAACCATATAAATTTTAACAAAACCGATTCTAATACAACCGATTCTTCTCATTTCACCATGTTTTCACCACAGAAAACAAGGAATTTTACCTCCGAGATCGTGTCGACCCCAATACTATCTCGCTCGTCACTCTGTGAGCGATAATACATTAAGATAAAAATACGCAGTAAATTTCTTTCTTTTGCTTCTAAAACCCACCAAAATACATGGCGGGCTGTCCCTGAAGCCATTCAATGAATAAAATTCTTATTTATCTACAAAAACCAGAAAACTTTCGTTATTCTCGTCCCACCGAGAGCCGGCCACGAGATTTCAACTCGCGCTGCTCCGTGAGTGACAATGCAAGTATTTTACTTCTGCGTATTTAATTTCTTCTCTTTTGGAGTAAATACGAGCCAAATATTATGGCGGAGTGCTCTCTGACGTCTATAAGGTAGAAATAATAATAATTTACCTTCTTCACGGACCAATTTGTCAACAAACCCAACTACTACGTCTTTTCCGGTTTATGACAGCAACTTTTGGTCGGAAGAGCTCCCCTTTCCTCACGTAAGCGTCCTTCTTGCTCTGAAAAGACATATTGCTTAAACTTTTCATTAAAAAACCAGCTTATTCTGAAATATCTCGCATAAAAATCGCCAACCGTCCTGTTGGTTGGCGTCAAATTTTAAAAGTGGTTCTCAAGCGAGGTTGAGCGGGAAACTGGGCAGGCGATGGTGGTGCCACCGTTGGTGGTAGGAGGGCGAGTCCAAAATGTTTATTTTATTATTATTGACGTATATGGAACTGGCTATCGCATAGTCCTAATGTCCACCTGGGTTTGTATTCTCATTTTAATAGAAACATATGATTTCTGGGCCTCTTGTTCAACTTTTTGGGGCTGTTGAAGATTTAAATAATTGTTGCTTCTTTTCACTGAGACTTTTTTGGTCCAATAATAATATTGAATATATAAAAAATGCATATAGGTAACACTGCAAATACACACCATGTCATAGACCATACATAAACAGAGAGCCTTGGTCTTTTTTAATATATCAAATTCTCTGGAATCTTATGAAGACATATTTCATTGAGACACAGATATTCATATGAAACCAAGCGAATGTCATATCACATATAATGTGCGAAGCAGAGGTAGTCAATCTCCAACCAAGGTAGAGAATCTGCTACTTCTGTTTATCAGATTATATCATATTACGCCAACAACAACAAAATGAGGAAATTAAGACATCAGATTTAAATATGACAGTTCCAAGTGAAAATATTTGTTCTTGTATTCATCAAAGTTCAGTATAATATTTTTACCTAACAAAGTTTATTATTATAAAATAATTTTAAACTATCCATGATTCTGTATCTCGCATCTCATAACTTCAAGCACCCAATATTATGCGGTCCATCAATATTTCCTGATACATGCTATTTGTTAAAAGAGCGTGACTGTTACCATCTTTCATGAACCTTTTTTACTTTGTGGGACTGGAATAATTTTCAAGATTGAACCATTTTTGCGCACATCCCAATCCTAAAATTCCAACCAAGGTATTTATATTATTCCCAACCACTGACTTTCCAATTCTGTAAAGCTGGATTAGTATGCATTCGTTTTGCTATTAACTGTATATTAATGATGTGAGGGAGTGATTTGGCCAGAAGGTAACTGGCACTAAAAACGTTTCACCTCATAAGATGCATCGGGTTGAGGGTGCCCAGAGTTGTTCACAGGGACACTTATTTTGTCTCCTCTCTTATCCCCTGAAACAATAAAAATTCTCAAGGCACTCTGAACTGTCTGCTGTCTCACCACTATCTACAGCCCTGGCCACAGAGAGTAGGTTTCATGTAATTATAGATGACAAGCAGAACTGGCTTGCACAAAGAGTCACCATTTCCCATGAGGGAGAGTAGTTCATAAAAGATTATGATTTTTACCATATTTTTTTTTATTTGTCTGTCTTTTCATAACATCTGTCCAAAATAAATAAACTGAAGCATTAACAATTTTTTTATTCAGTTTTTTCCATTATTCATCACAACTTTTGGACTTTCATTTATATTTAAAAGGCCAACTGCAGTATTGCTTGGTCCAGAGAAATAGCAATAAGGCTGTCATAACTTGCATGACCCACATACAAAGCATGTTATTACTTATTTGTATATTTTGCTTATAAATCGTTATCTTATCAACTTGTCCATTCATTTTAAAACAGCAACTTCTCAACTTATCAAACCATTTGATAAACTACTTGCATCAATCAATGGATTTGACTGTTTGCTTGAGTCCCCTTAAACTGAACACAGATTTTGCATTGGTCAGAGGAAAAAGAGTTTGTACTGAAAATGACAAATGTATGGTTAAATGTTAACCCATCTGCTTGGGGCATTTATCCACTCAAACCAGTTAAGTATGATATTTTATAAAGGGGATAGTATGGATTTATATCACCTAATAATAAGTATGTTAAATGAATACCGATATTTCAAGAAATCCACCAATCTTGACTCAAAATGCATTGTCTATGAGCCAATAATCAAAATACTCTCATTAAGTTGATGATAGTCACTATTTCACAATCTGGCATTCCTTTGTAAACACTGTTGACAATATTCATAATTATTTCAATCACATTTTAATCACATAATTTACAATATAACTTAACTAATGATGTAAACATGATCTATTATATGCCTTTATATACAGGAATGAGGAAGCACATTGAAATCAAGTTTACAGACTGAGATCTGTATGTAAGTGTAGAACATTTTACCCTAATTAAAGTTGGCGGCCAGAGGACGACACTGGATTGGCAGATGGTGGATGTTGTTTATACTTAGCCCATTAAAAAGAATTAAGGTTTGTTGATCATGAAAATCTTCTCTTTCTGTATGTGATGCATCACAACGTTTTAGATTTCATAATTATCAATGTCAAGTTCCCTGCTTTTACTGCAATTGTTCATAGCTTAAGCAATGAGTGGTCCAGACAGTATATCAGAAGAAGTGACATCTCTATAGCACAGCATGTAAGGTGTGCCAGAATAAAATATTCCCAAAGAACAGCAAATAAATACTGTAAAATCTGCACAAAATGTATATAAATTACCAGCGAGGATAGCTGTGCTGACTTGAATAGAGTGAAAATATTCAAACATCAAGATAAATTAGTCAACATTCTGTTTTGTTCCCATCTCCATGTTAATTGTTGCTTCAGAGACTCGAGCCCTGGGAGCTTGATGTGGACATTGTGCGTGTCCTGGGCCGGATACGACTCACTAGCTGCCGAGCAGCTTCAAAGTCCTTGAGCAAGAGATGCTGCTGAATCTTCTTAGTGCTGGGTCTCTCCTCAGGCTTAGGGTTCAATAGATTCCTCACCAAGTCACACTACAAACATACAGTAACTGCATTAAATCATGCTTATATTTCTGACTTAATAGTGTGATTGTGGGTTACCATCATGTTTTTTTAAATGATTGCTTTTTAGAGATTTTCAGTACACCTGCAATTTTTTGGTGTATGTCTGATATGTTGTTTTCAATGGGGCAATGAGAAAACCCACAATCGGACTATTGCGCAGATAAATGAAATTCAGCCTTTCCTTATTAGCTTCCTTATATTTTTCTTTGGGGTGTATTCTTGTGTAATATAGCAAAATTAAAATGCCCCACACAAATTCTCAATTAAATTCCAACCAATACAACCTAGCATTTTCATCATGTTTAAGTTTCTCCACATCTAAGTATTGTGCAGAGTGACTTCAGTATAATAATTACCTCATCTGGTAATTCCCTTGCGAATCTGGGTGGAAAGATGAGTTTATGTACATCTAGCATTGACTTGATTCGTTCCATTTGGGTTGCAAATGGGTAGAACATCTCAAAGAAAATCAGGCCCAGCGAATATATGTCAACCTTGTGGTCATACATCTTACCAGCAACCTAAAAATGATCAATAGATTCTTCATATTATGTTATTACCTAATAAATCATAATTTACAGGATCTCTAGTGTTTTCTAGTAAATCTAATTGGAGTATATATTTCACTGATATGGTTCACCTCAACTTGTGTGCAGTCAAACCTTGTATGAAACAAGATCAGTGAAGGAAAATGAACCATTAACCCCATTGTGTCCGAAAAACGAGTTTGAGTTTTTACATAATTACTTCAATGATCAAAAATAATTGAGTGGATAGCAGATACCTGCTCTGGGCTCATGTAGAGTTTGGTTCCCACTTGGTCCGTGTGTTTGTAGAAAGCATCGCCACTCTGCATACAGAATGGGTCCTGATGCTGCTCCTCCAGCGCTGTCACCAAACCAAAGTCCCCAACCTTCACTATCCCATCAGGGGAAAAAAATATGTTTGATGGCTGCAAATAACATTCACATTTGTATATTATTTGAAATAAATGGTTTTATTACTTACCTAAACCAAAGACTTGAGGAAAAAAACATTATATAACTCTATGATCACTAATAATACACAAATGGACTGAAAGCACAAGAATGTGGGTTTGGTCAAGAAGTGTGCACTTAATATAGGTTTGGTCAAAGGGTGCATATTTAGTATGGGTTTGGTCAAAGGAATGTGCATATTTAGTATGGGTTTGGTCAAAGGAATGTGCATATTTAGTATGGGTTTGGTCAAAGAAATGTGCATACTTAGTATGGGTTTGGTCAAAGAAGGGTGCACACTTAGTGTGGGTTTGGTCAAACAAATATGCACACTTATCATGGATTTGCCAAAGGAATAAGCATACCAAATATGTAACAGCTTTCATATTCAAAAGTAGAAAACTACCTCAATTAGTGGGAGTACATTCTGACCACAGCCACCTTATACAACAAGATTACCTATACAAAAAAAACAAAAAAAAACAAAAAAAAACAAAAAAAAACATTGTTCTGAACAATTCAACAGTGCGGCCTCAAATTTGTTTGGCCTTTCTCAAGATAATTTAGTGATAAATTTGTTCACTAGGTGGGGAAAAGATCCAGCACAGAGAACATTAAAGACAAACATAGGCATCAGAGATGCATCAACCCTCAGTCCTGGTAACTGACAGCACAACATTCGCTCCACACAATATCTGTGAACTAAACATCACTGCACCAAGGCAAATTGATGCAGGGGTAAAAAAAAACCATAATAGTGCACATCTACTTCCTTTGACAGCTTATGTGTGTCATGAACCTGTCATCATTCACTCTAGAATTATTGAGATGATGGGCATGTGACCTTGAAAACAGGTGAAGGTCACTGTCCATCAAACTCATCTGGGGTCTTCACTAGATGCTTATGTATGTCAATTCTCAAGAAGCTGCCATTATTTGTTCTTGAGTTATTGCAATGGCGTGGATTTGACATAATTGTCCCTGTGACCTTGAAAAGTAGGTGAAGGTCACTATTCATCAAACTCTTTTGGGGTCTTTACCAGATACTTATTGTTTGTTTTTTATGGGGTTTTACATCACTTTCAACACTATTTCCGTCATTTTGTGATGAGACCTACTTGTTGCAGATATAGTGCTGCCTCACTGAATTGTCATGTCTCAGGTCCTTGACATGACAACCCATCCGGTCACATATTTACAAGGACAATGGGTTAACCCTTTAGGCACAGGCCTCAGCTCATATGGGAAATGGTATCGCAAGTTCAATCTCGGCACGGCCGGGGTTCAAACCCACGACCTTTAGATCACCACAGAGGAACTGGTGCTAATAAGCTGGCACTCTTACCAATTGTGCCACGGCACGTGGCCTTACCAGATGCTTATGTGTGTCAAGTCTCATAAAGCTGTCATCATTTGTTCTCGAGTCATCATAATGATCGGGATTTCACATAATGGTCCCTGTGACCTTGAAAAGTAGGTGAAGGTTATGTTCCATAATAAAAAGTTTGAGGTCTTCATCAGATGCTTATGTGTGTCAAGTCTCATAAAGCTGCCATCATTTGTTCTCGAGTTACAGCAATGATAGGGGTTTCATATAATTGTCACTGTGACCTTGAAAAGTAGGTGAAGGTCATGTTTCATAGACAAAATGCTGAGGTCTTCACCAGATGTTTATGTGTGTCAAATCTCATAAAGCTGACATCATTTGTTCTTGAGTTATTGTGATTCTTGGGATTTCACATAATTGTCCCTGTGACCTAGAAAAATAGGTCAAGATTGCTGTGCATTGAACTCGTCCGCGTTTTTCACCAGATGCTTATGTGTGTCAAGTTTCATGAAGCTGCCATCATTTGTTTTCGAGTTATCGCGATGACAAGGATGTTCACTACAGACAGACAGACAGACATACATACATACAGACATACAATCATACCCACACCAGGAGTTCTGCAATACCCTCAGCCTGATTACATCAGGGGCTGAGGGTAAAAAAAATGAACAGGCAAATCAAGAAAAGATGAAAAATGCTGGTTGGATTGGACAAACACCGAAGGTCTGATTTATTTTCTGATGAATCTGTACTCACTTTGAGGTCCCTGTGCATAAGCCCACTGTCATGGATATAGTCCACTGCACATACTATCTGATCAAAAATGTCCAGAAGTTGTAAGCGATCCCGGTTAAGTGTATTAGAATTGAGCCAGTCTTTAAGACTTTCTCGTCTACATAATTGCATTTGAATATATAGATACAGTTTAGAAGTCGGTGTTGGTGTTATTAACATATTCTCTGGTGTTGGTTTGTAATTATAATCCATAAGTTCCAACTGAGTGGGGCGTTCGTTTTTAGAGAACACATTGCCACTGGAAGGAAAGGAGCTCTCAGACCTATGCTTAGGTGGTGAAACTGAGAAAGATTTTGATTTGTCGGGCGACCTTGACAATGACTTTGACCCAGAATCTTCTTCTCTTTCTGTCCATGATACATCATGCCTTTTCAGGTTTTCTATATCCAGGTCATAGCTGCTACTTTTGCTTTTTTCACTCTTTTCACCACAGCCAGAATCCTCAAATACAATACTAAAGGAGTCATTTGAATTATCAAATATTTCGCTTTGTTTCTTTTTATCATATCCGTCAAAGGGAAGAGAACCTGTTTGTGATATGCTTTGTGACACTTCATTTTCAGAGTCACGGAATTCTATTGATAAGGAATTATCTTGTTCAAGACCTCTTGTTCCAAGACTGTGAGAGTCAGAATCAGATTGACTGAAAGCATATTGTGGGTAAAAAGGTCCGGTTGATCCTTGTCTTTTTATTGCTGATTCACTCTGTTCTGATTGTGAGGAATTCCAACTATCTGCACCCCCAAAGGGCCTTAAAGGATTAAATTCTGGTTTCAACCCAAAAGGGTTAAGTGGTCCTTTTCTTAATTTTCCAATTTCATCAGCTTGCGACTGCTCCCAGCTAGCATCATTTTCCATCACCTTATCCAAGGTTTGCTGATGCTTAGGAGAATTGTTTTTGTCGTGATTTGAGGTGGCAGATGAGATGATGTTAGTGGAAGGCATTGTGGATGAGAGATCCATGGAATGTTTATCTCGCTCCTCTTGCCATCCTGGAGGGGGACTCTCGAACCAAGCCTGGTAGTATCGGACAATGTTGCTGTGGTCCAACATGGCCAAAGCTTTCACCTCCCTCATCACTCTCAGCTTGGCTTTTTCACTGAAAAAATATCCAAATTTCAAGATCTATTATTTGTTCCTGATAGCTCAGCAGTAGTGAGTGTCTTAACATATTTGTTGTCAGAGCTAATAATTCTACTTGACCAAACAAAGTTTGTATTCCTTGCAGAATATAAATAAATAACATGTAGAACTATTTTATTGAATATATGGTAATATGAATTTAAGAACATCCATATTCAGGGATGTTATCCTTTTAAGATTTTATAATTAACCACCTTTTTTTAAAACATGTCTGGATGGACATTTTGTCCTAGCATTTCATGAAATGCAATTAATGAAAGTAAATTTCTTTGTTGATACATTCTTTTTTTACTCTAAATGGCATGGTAATTTATTTATCCTATGATAACAATGATCTGCCATTTCATCATTGCTCACCTCTTATTTAAAGTAATCCGTTTGATGGCATAGGATATGTCATCCATATTATTAGAAGCTTCAAAAACAACACCAAATCCTCCTCTGCCAAGACATTCCTTCTGGGTAAATTCCCCATAGTATCTACAAAAAATTGTATTTCAATTTATTCACTGAATGTTCCACTAATATCTAATCGATATGCATACTAATATATAAATATTTCTTGCTTCTTAAACACCAGACAACTTTGATCTTGTAATTTGTTGTGTTTCTTACATTATTTATAAATGTGGAACTGCTCTTAATTTAGTGTAAAAATATGTGCATGTTTCCATCAAATCTTTGTGTATTACACAAATCACTACCTGGAATGAAACTCTGAGTTTTCTGATTCGCTGTTGTTTCTGCTTTCTGTTGGTGGATCTGTGGCAGTTGGCACAATCTCTGAGGAATTAGAACTGGTGGTTCCCTGTAAAATATAGTTTTTTTAGTTAGCTTTGTTTCCCATCCCTTTAAAACAATTAAATGTAACATTACCAATTTAATTTCCACAATGTAAAATATTTAATTTGCTAAAGCTACTGGTAGAGAATAAATCTGGAAACTGATGAAGAATATAAGGTGAGCAAGAAATGATGAATTAACATTAGTTTGAGTTTGAGAGTTTTCAGGTAAATATATTTGCACAAATTAATTAACCCATTCACAAAAAAGTCTATTTCACGATTAGATCTGTGGCACTTTTTTAAGGTCTAATGTTTTCACTTTTTTAAGGTCTAATGTTTTCATCTGACCGAGATTCATTTTTTTTTGGAGAGAGATTTCACTCACAAGATTGACAGCCAAGCAGGCACCACTGCATACATCCTTCCTACTCATATTTCAAAAAGTAATATAGTTCACTTGATTCACAGTGGATGTGACTGGTTCACTACAATCCATACCTGAGATGATGAGCTGAGTTTGGCTAGTTTGTGTTTGAGCACACAGCGAGTGATGAGAACATGGACAGCCACAGATGTCACAATGCTAATCAGAGTCACCTCCTTCCTGAAACCATACATTCAATCATATCCCTTCATTAATTCTTATCTTAAACCAAACAAATATTTTAGCTGAACATTATTTTAGGTATTTTGAAATCTGAGACATGTATATTTTTTGTATGACTAAATTTAGATATAATGTAGATTCATTATTAAAGTCTTGGAATCTAGATGTACAAACATAGGCATCAGAGATGCATCAACCCTCAGCCCTGGTAACTCATTGCACAACATTCGCTCCACACAATATTTGTGAACAAAAATCACTGCACCAAGGCAAACTGATGCAGGGGTAAAAAACCCTTAAAATCTACTTCCTTTGATAGCTTAGGTGTGTCAATATCATGAAACTGTCATCATTTACTCTAGAATTATTGATATGGGCCTGTGACCTTGAAAAGCAGGTTAAGGTCACCGTCCATCAAACTCATCTGGAGTCTTCCCAGATTCTTATGTGTGTCAATTTTCATGAAGCTGCCATCATTTGTTCTTAAGTTATCACGATGACAAGGATGATTTCACATAATTGTCCCTGTGACCTTGAAATCAGGTGAAGGTCATGTTCCATCAAGAGAAGTCTGAGGTCTTCACCAGATGCTTGTGTGTGTCAAATCTCATAAAGCTGCCATCATTCGTTCTTGAGTTATTGCGATTCTTGGGATTTCACATAATTGTCCCTGTGACCTTGAAAAATAGGTCAAGGTCGCCGTCCACCGAACTAGTCCGAGGTTTTCACCAGATGCTTATGCGTGTAAAGTTTCATGAAGCTGCCATCATTTGTTCTTGAGTTATCACGATGACAAGGATGATTTCACATAATTATCCCTGTGACCTTGAAAAGTAGGTGAAGGTCATGTTTCAAAGAAAAATTCTGAGGTCTTCACCAAATGCTTGTGTGTGTCAAATCTCATAAAGCTGCCATCATTCGTTCTTGAGTTATTGCGATTCTTGGGATTTCACGTAATTGTCCCTGTGACCTTGAAAAATAGGTCAAGGTCGCCGTCCATGGAACTCGTCCGAGGTTTTCACCAGATGCATATATGTGTCAAGTTTCATGAAGCTGCCATCATTTGTTCTCGAGTTATCGCGATGACAAGGATGTTCGCTACAGACATACATACAGACATACATACATACATACATACATACATACCCACGCCAGGAGTACTGTAATACCCTCAGCCTGATTACATCAGGGGCTGAGGGTAAAAATGCTGCTACATTGGCAAACATAAACAGATTTTCATTTGCAAAACCATATTACTGACCACCACAGCCATAATGAGCCTGTCATGACCACATTGTAAAGGATGTAGTCGGACTGGTTCCCCATCCCGTCCTGCTTCCCACCGTCAAGCGGCGTCGTGTCGGGGAACAGATAATATCCACCATCTGAAAAAACACAACTTTCTCTTTATATCTTTCGTAATGATCCATACGAGCTTATATATAAATGGATGAAGGATCAAATGTACATCTTGGGATAGATCAGATTTTTAGATTTAGATCAGATCAAATTTAGATCAGATTTTTAAAGTTTGAATGAAAATCAGAGAATGAAAATTTAACTTCATTACATGGATATAATTTCACAAGTTAAAATCTTGATAAATAAAGAATGAATGACATAAATAATTCAGAACACCATTGGGAATCAAGGACAAGAGAGACAAAAATGAAAAGTTGCTAATGCTGTGATTTCATAGGATAAATGTGTGCTTACCAAAGGGATATTCCTCATGCCAGACCGTCAGGCCATTCTCATCCTGGCCTTTCTCTTCTTGGGTGATTTGTAACGGATTCCTGTGGCCCAAAGCCAGAGGTGTTCTTGAGGGTGCTAGAAGACACAAAAACAATTAATCACCTTCAAAAGCATCTTTATGTATGTTTTCTTTCAATCCAACTTTCAATATCAGATCATTTTTGCCATTCATTAAATTTTGATGACTATTAATAACAAATATGAAATACATATAAAACATAAAAAATCACCGGATGACTTAAAATTATCTTTTGCCACTTCTAACCTGATTTGAACAAAAATATCATTTTGTCAAAAATGAATTCAAATGGATTACATAGGTAGGCATATATAGGCCTGTTAAATTATCATGTTTACATCATATGGGCAAAGTACAATGCCTTCTTTCCAGTTCTATCCTTATATTATAATAAACTTCAGAGAAATGCTATGGGACCGACACACCTGTACCCAATTATTCAGTTCAAGGTTAATATGTAGGCAGAAAGAAAATATTTCCTGAGAACAATACCAACTTCTAGCAAAATAACGCATTGAAGTCAATTGAGGATTGGATCAGGCCAGGGACATATGAATTATCAGTTGATAGTTAGTTACCTGTGGCAAGATAGGGCCTCCATGCCACCCTGGGCATGTCCACGGTGCCATGAGTGAGTCCTACTTGGTCAACACATTGCTGTACATCATCTGTCATCTGCACCGAGGGCTGAACATACATCTGATTCTCATGCAAACCTGTCACAAATAGAAGGAATTAGTGGTGGGAATCGGTTATATTTTCCAAACTGATGATCGCTTTGGCCAAACCAACCGATTATCGATTAATAATCAAAATATTTCCATGCCCTGGCACGTCCCCGTTTGCCGGGGAAATCATAAATAGTTTCTCATGCTCGACCTCCGTCTCAGTACTGTTTGCTCAGTACAAGATGGCGGGACGTATTCAAAACATTGTGAGTCACAGAAGTTTATGCTCATTTTAGCGAGAATTGCTTGATAATATTACATTTCAACCGGACAAATTCATTCCGATTATAATCAATTTAACATTTTTGCTACCGATTGCTTGGTTCGCGACCTAAACTGACCGATAATCGATTATAATCGATCATCGGCCCACCACTAGAAGGAATATTTAATGGTAACATGGAAACCCCATTATAACTAATGATTTTTAATGAAAGATTTTTGCCCATCAACAAAAACCTATTAAAAAATCAAAATTCCCCTCTGAATTTGTTACATGGGCCAATTGGGGGGGGGGGGGGGGGGGGGGGGCATCTTGCACCATTGAAAACTACATACCATAAATGCACAAACAAAATAAGAAGTACACAAAAAACAAAATCCAATCATTAAAATAATGAGATGGTAACCCATAATTGCGCTATTATCCTGCGATTCTACAAAATTACGAAAATACTGATCAATGGTTGAAGACTGTTATGGTTTATTGCCAAAGTGGAAGTAGCAGAAATTCAAGGCTGTTCTGCATCAATGGTTTAAATTTGGTAATTGTAATGCTATATGAGTTTATTGTTAATTTATTGTGATTCAAGATATTCAGAGATCTGGACAAATGACATTTGAGTATGGGTCAAGATCACCGACAAGAGCACTATTTTGTGACATTGATAACATGCATTCACAATCGAAGTTTGGTAATGCCATCTTGATCTGTTGTCATCCCATTCACAAGATTCCCAGAGATTGGATCACATTATATCCATGATGTGAGTTTGGTAATTCTTTCTTTATTGTTGTCAACTTATTATGTTCACAAGATTTTCAAAAGGGGGGTTTCCAAGACCTTGAAATGAAGTTTAAGGTCACCAACAACATCACCATTTTGAAACAGCAATGTGGTGCAGCCATGGCTTAAGTTTGGTAGTACTATCTTTATTTGTTTTCAACTTACCATTTTCACAAGGTTTCCAAAGATAGGGTCACATGACCTTGAAATATAGTACAAGGTCACTGACGACCACAAATATTTCATACTGAGCAAACATCGTTTGATAATACCCCTTTGGCAAAAGTTGCCAAGGGGAGGGATAAAAAAAGTATAAACTTTAAAAACTACACAATGATTGATTTATGATAGGTGCTGATAGAAAATGTATCACCTTGGGATGATTGATGTCTCAATAAGTTACCCATGTATTAGTAGCAGGTCTTGTTATGTGTTGAGTTTTGAGTACTGACCTATATAAAGCAGTGGCGCCTGAGGCACCTCCTCCTCCTGGGCTTCCTCTTCATTTACACCACTTTCTCCCGAACCAATCTGACCAATCTCCAGGGCAGGGACGTGTGTCTCATCAAATAGATTCACCTCTGATATCTCCTCATCCTGGAGCATCCAGGCTCTCGCTATGGCACTGTCAAACTACCAAAGCATAACAACTCAATTAGGATCTTGCAAATTAATGTATTACCAATTTTACTTTGGATTCTAATGATCAAAGAAAAATATCATTCTCATAAAATATATTTTTCTATTTATTAACTGCATGGTACAACTCATGCAAGGCTGCATATAAAGTAATGTTTTATCTTCTTAAATTTAGGACCCATTCCAAATTTTCTTTGAAAATTATACACTTTGACTTGATGCTTGGAAAAAAAATGAAACAAGGATATGAAATAAAATGATACGGCTTCTTGAGAGAGTATACTACTGAGCTTACCTTGTGCTGCCAGAGGATCTGGTCTGGATCGTTCCTGCTGATGGCGATGACACGCCCCTGGGGCACAACCACCTTGATCTCCACCTCCGAGTTACCATCCCCACTGCCCAGCCAAGAGAAATCATACCAATCATCCTCCTCCTCCTCTGCAACCAGAAGCCCTTAATGCTCAAATGCTTGCTCATAAACTTTTGTTTTGTGCAATTTTAAGTACAAAATATCATGTACTTGTGTGCTATAAACAGGAGCAGTGTGACTATTTGTTACCTGTGTCTGAGCGCAGTATACAGGAGTAGTGTGGATATTTGTTACCTGTGTCTGAGCACAGTATATGCGAGTAGTATGACTATTTGTTACCTGTGTCTGAGCATAGTATACAGGAGCAGTGTGACTATTTGTTACCTGTGTCTGAGCGCAGTATACAGGAGCAGTGTGACTATTTGTTACCTGTGTCTGAGCGCAGTATACAGGAGCAGTGTGACTATTTGTTACCTGTGTTTGAGCATAGTATACAGGAGCAGTGTGACTATTTGTTACCTGTGTTTGAGCATAGTATACAGGAGCAGTGTGACTATTTGTTACCTGTGTCTGAGCACAGTAAACAGGAGTAGTGTGACTATTTGTTACCTGTGTTTGAGCATAGTATACAGGAGCAGTGTGAATATTTGTTACCTGTGTCTGCACATGTGTATATGTGCGCATCTTCGTCCCCCTCTACCTGCTCCCCAGTGTCTGTGATATGATTCATATTCGGTCCATTCCTGACATAGAATATCTCATGCTGACCAACACTGAAATTCCATCTGAAGTTAATAAAGAAATTTATAATATTAAAAAAGATTCATTTTAAAAAAGCTAGATTTCTTGATAATTTCATAGTTGTTAACACTCATACTTTGCCAGTGACTCTATATATCATTCCTACACATACTTTGAAGAAGTGGTTGTACACAAGTAAGCCGTCACTATCAGGTATATGTATTCTACAACTGTGCTTCTAGTAATGACCATGTTGGATGCCGTAAATGTTTCCTCAGCTGTGTATGTAGCTGTGGTGTCTTGATAACAAACAGGATGAGAGAGATCGGTCAGGTGTTCCCTTCCATGAATGCACCTGATGTATCATGCTGTTTAAACAATAGAAATCGTGTATCAACTGAAAGGCATGCCATACAAAAAGTGACTGCACCAATCAGCATGACCTGGGTACCCTGATGAAAATGCAGCATTGTTCACTGCAGTGAAACTTGTTCAAGGAATCTAACATCTTGTGCCAGGAATCTGACATCTTGTGCCAGGAATTTGACCCATGGAGCACACATATTTTATTGTTTTACATAATTGCCAAAGTATAAATTACAATTTTGACGTGATATTTATATCAAATACCATATCATGTTGACAATATGTGTCATTTATTGTATGAACATCTGTGCATTTCTCATGGCTGTCCATAATATTTACAGTGATGACTCTTTCTGAGTACACATATCCCTCTCAGTGCTGTTTGCTCTGACGTATGCTGGTCATGACAAACACAACAAGCATGCTTTGTTTATGTATCACAGTCCACATATCTGGCCCTCTATCAAAATCTTCTTAATAATTAAGAAAATAAAAATTTCTTTACTGTAAATAATTAAATAAATATTCAAATAATAAAAAATATAAAATAATTAATGGTATTTGTCTTGTCATCATACTCCCTTAAAAGGACAAAGTTAGATTTTACACTAATTGAAGAATTACATTGTGATGATTAGGAGTCCAGAATGTTTCATGTTTGAGATTACCACTTTTATCATTTTCGACAGTGTCCCTTTTTTAGGGCTAAAATGAGTTTTTCTTGGCCTTGTCAAGTTTTTAAAAATTATGCATTATGTATTGGTGATGACAATGGCTTATTTTGAAAGCCATTGTTAGAATATATTTATTTTGAAGAAAGATTTTCTTCACATCATTTATATTGATTTCCTTACAAGAGCGATAAAAAAACGAGCAAATACCCAATCATTCTTGAGGTTTGTCACACATCATTGCAATGCTTATGAAAAAAGTGACGGTGGCAATAATAAAAAATTGGCAAGAAATTTTCTTTGCAATTTTGCAAGCCATATTTGCAAGAAATAGAGATATATAGATTCACTTTAAAGATAATGTTGTAGATGATTATAAAATGTGTGGATTGTTCTGAAACAATTTATCCTAGATGCCACTTGTTATGTGGGCCAGACCTATCTATCCCATTGATAAGACGTCACTCACTTTTCGTGTCCGAGCATCATCTCTACAGCTCGGACCGTCTTTGTGTGTCTGGTGATCACTATCATGTCATCGAGCTCGGCAGCGAGTCCAGCAGAGTGGCTGTCATACTGAGTACATCCTCCTGCTGCACAAACATAGTGAACCTACAACCAAAATGCTGAAATAATTTCTAACTCTTCATGGCACATAAACCAGGAGACCAGATATTGGATGATCTTTACCTTCAGAAATGGCACAGTTAGATAGAACAGGAGATCTTCACAGACCTATTGGCATATCGCTTACAGAACTGCACAAAACCATTGATTTTAAAGCTTAAAACTAGGATAGACATACCTGTCCTGTCTTGGGATTGATTCCATATTTGATTGATTCTTTGCCTCCAACAATGGTTGAATCATCTGTGAACTTAAAGGAGGAGCTGAGTAGATTGTCTGCGGTGAAGGGCAGAGCCTGTATGCTCTCACCATCAAACTGGTAGAGGGCGCCATCTAGTGACGGTATCAGTCGTGTCTTCACCCCATTGCGAAGTATCTGAATGTGGGTCAAGTAAATGTTCAGAATACTGAAATTAATTGCATTTAGTGCAGGTGCATCTGGATTAATCAAAATGCTTTAGAATATAATGGTTACCATCTAGATACATTGTATTTTTCAATTTATTAACTTCTTTGAGTGTTAACACCCCTTATAAACCTTTTTATGCTGTGAGGTTCCATACAGGGAGAGGGATGAAACTTGGCCAATCAATGTCTGTGATGCAACAAAATGGATTTTGTCATTATTCAAAATGCTACAACTGCTTTATGAAGATGTTTCAATTAAAGAGTATGCTTCTTATTAAGATAAGTTTAAAAAAGCAATGAATATGTATAACCTCCAAATTACTGATGCTGGACGACAATAGGGGAGTCGGCCCAGCATCCATGCTCCAGTCTAAGTTGCCCTGGTTGTTGAGATCCAGGGCTGATACTTTGCCATCCAGAGTGCTCACCATCACCAATGACCTAAATAAAAACATTATGCAATTATCAGAGTTTAATTTGGGTTATTTCAGCCAATCTTCACCTGTTGAAAATGCTATGTCTTGTGCAATGTATCATCTCAATGACAGGGAATGGCTTACTTGTAGAGTGATTTGTTTTATTGAGATTTGTTTCAGCTACTGTTTCAGCTATTAAATAATATTTTTTTACTTAAAGTAGGGACATTAGAACTATATGACCCACATTCACACTTAGTCAACTAAATTTACTGCAAATAAGATTTCAGAGGCAATATTGAATAAAAATAAGGGTACACCAATTGTATTGGGGGAAAAAGAAACACATTACAGATTCAGAAAATATAAAAGTTAACTGGGTTTCAACGAAGTTAAAGGAATCCAAAATGGATAATAACATTCTGAGGTTGACAATTCTATATCATGATCAGTAGTATTTGATTTTAATCCCCTCCTCTGTTTTCCCTTCGAAGTGGCTGATGCCAAATCAAACCATTGACATCACTTATTAAATGTATACAGATGAATACTCCACAGTGGTATCAGTGGCTTGAGCCATACTGACTACAGAAAAAGGCGAATCACAAACCACAATTAATACATGTTCCCCATGGTCGAACAGATCACAGAATAACACAGGTAGTTCCTTTTTTATCTCCTGACAATACTTCATCTTACTTAGGAATATCAAAGAAATCCACTCAGTAGTTTCAGAGCATAGAGAACTGCATCAGCTTTTAGCATGTGCGTTGTTTACTTGCATCTAATTGCACGTGCTGGCCAATGACGTCATACCAATGGTCGGCAATGATATTTCTCACGGCACGTGCACGGGGCGATGATGTAACGCAAATATGATGAAACAAGTTTTTCAGGAATTTCTCACCACAGAGCATACAGAGCATTATGAATGGTGTGCTTTGGACAGCAGACGCAGAATACAAAGAAAAAACAATTCCATAGAAAAATATTCCAAAATATGTTTTTGTCAACTTTCTTGGCTGCAGAAAATTCAGATCACTTTTGTGCCCGGAAGTCAGTCTTTTCATGTGCATGCAACATCTTGATTGGTGAGTTCATAATATTTGAATGTTGTGGGTATTGTTCTGTTTGACCCCACGTGAACAAGTATTGTGACGTTACATAACTCCTCAAGCAAACAATTACTTCCGGGCACCAAAGTGATCTGAATTTTTTTTCACCCCTTTGGCAGACTTCGGACCAAAACTTTTTGAAATTCTTTTTGGAATATTACAATCACAGAACCAAAGATAATTCAAATTTGAATTTGGCTAATGACATATTTGGAGGGAAAGTAGTCATTTGCATAGTTTACATAATCATCTTCCGAGAAAGGTTAGGAATTGCTGAGATTTTTGTTTCCTCTCTTGATATATCATCATATTTGCGTAAGCATCGGTATCCCGGCACGTGCAGTGACGCATGTGCCGTGAGAGGCTTGAAGCTAGTGCGGTTCTCTTTGTTTCAGAGGAGGAAATATAGTTTGATGGACAGACAGAAGAAATATGTGATTCCATTTTTCACTGACCAGCCAGAAATCCCAGAGAGCAGATGGGTGAAGTACAAGTAGAAAATTATATTGTTTTTAAAAATGATAATAGATAATAAATTAACTCATTTTGGCTGTATCATTAGTTCACAATTGATGAAAGATACAAAGCAAGTATCAAAATGCTGTTAATGCCAATCTAAAATAGTAATGGTTTTATTTATGTTTGTGTCAATGTTTGAGTTGAGTGTCAAATTATTGTTATGTTTGTTGTCTGAACGTTGAGAGTCTTTAGTAATTTTTTATCTGTTTTATTACTGCAAGACTGATTTAAAGTGTAAGTTCTTAATGTCAGTGATGTCAGCTGAGTTGAGCTTTGACATGTTTACAGTGTTATGTTCTTGAGATGTCATCAACGTGTAATTGCCATATTATCGCCCATGTGGATTTCATCTGGGAAATGACTCGCCAATCCAGCTCCAGCCAAATTGACTTGTACATTTCAGGAGATATATAACACTCTGACATTCAGACCTTGAATTGCGGATATGATCTTTCAGTGTTTTTGAACATGACCGATCGTTTCGTGGTTTTGTCTGATGCAAGGTAATTTTTACCTTTTCTGACGTTGGCCCACACATGCTGTTTGTGAAGGAGGTTTCACGTCAACACGCTCAGGTTCTGCGCCTAAATCATCGCACACCACTGTCAAAACTGCCGCTAATATCAAGAAACAACACCATTGGATCTTCCATTGTGTGTTTCTGCCACTTTCCATGGATGACGACAATTTAATTGAAACATTCGTGGATATTCCACGAAACAATCTTCCTTCTCCTGGTTCTGCACTGTGCCTGTGGCTTGTGTTTATAAGGGTCACATGACACGTCTCTCTCATTTCATTGGCCAGAAGTCGCTGACCTAGTTTTGTGTCTGACGTGTCATTTTCATCTGTGGTCACACCACTTTTCCCGCCTTCCCTGAGATCATTCAGTTCCTGGGTCGATACCTTCACTTCTAACTTCTACATCTGCATCTATAAGTTTACTCGGCAAAACCAATTGGCATCCCGCCGAGAGTGCAGGGTTGCACTAAGGGGTGCAGCTGGTACACACCAGCTGCTTGTTTCCAACCTTTATGCTCTGGCTAGGGAGTTCTTGAAGGATGCCAGCTACCTGGTTCCAGTGTAGTTAATTGAGGGGGGAGATTCTTCCAGTCAGTCACTGTCCTTGGAAAATAGCTGTATTTATGAGGGTCACAGCTCGTCCATTTTCCATGTTTTTTCCGTGTAGGAGCTGATTTCATTTTGACATGTTCTGGAAGTTTCAAAGCTATTTCACCATGTATAGCCTTGTACAATAAAACCAGCCTCTGTGTCCCTGCTAGTGAATCCATGTTAGGTCTTCCAGAATTTCTGTTACAGTGCCTGTTTCTCTCTTCCAGTTGCCAGACACAAATCTAGCAGCTCGTCTTTGAACTGATTCTATGTGGTCTATATCTGTGTTATTCTGTGATCGGTACGATCATGGGAATGCGTATTCATTTCCTGTGGTTTGTGATTCGTTTTTTTCTGTGGTCATTATTGTTAAAGCAACTGACGCCACTGTGGAGTGTGCTTGCGAAAGATTCCAATTCGCGCATGCGTCCGGCGAATGAATACATATCTAAAAGAAGTGAACAAAAGAAAAGAAGTGCGTCATGTAAACAAAGCAGAACGTTCAAAACGATGTCATCGTGTGTTAAAATCCGGGGGGGGTACTCTCATGATTTTAACCCGCGGAGGCTGGGATGGAACTGAAAACCCCAGAGCCTGAATTAGGGAAATATTCTATCATTATTGCTACCCTGATTTAGGACTAGCTGAATTTTGGTACCCTGATTTAGGACTAGCTGAATTTTTGATACCCTCATTTAGGGATGATGCAGAAGGAGGAGATTTGGAAAAGGGGACTTGTGATCCCTGTTTTAGGGAGAAATTTGAAAAACAGTACCCTGTTTTAGGGAAAATGATAAAATATCTTAACCCGGATGGAACTGAAAACCCCAGAGCCTGATTTAGGGAAATATTCTATCATTATTGGTACCCTGATTTAGGACTAGCTGAATTTTTTATACCCTCATTTAGGGATGATGCAGAAGGGGGAGATTTGGAAAGGGGGATTGTGATCCCTGTTTTAGGGAGAAATTTGAAAAAATGGTACCCTGTTTTAGGGAAAATGATGAAATATCTTAACCAGTTTTAGGGAAAATAACAGCGAAAAGGACCCTATTTAGCCCAGCTTCCCCGGTAACGCTGACTATGAGAGTACCCCCCCCCCCCCCCCCCGGGGTTAAAATACTTTGTCTTTCTTGAACATGTCCATTATTAGCCTAAATGACGAGCGATGATCAAGAACAACACTCAGCTGTGCGTAGGGATACAAGACGCTCTTTATTTGCTTCTATCAGCCTCGTTGTGGAAATGGGTCAAATGAGCGATATTGAAACATCCTTTCTTTTAAAGTTTTAAAAAGAAACGCTCAAAAACTGTGAGTCAGAATCCAAATCCAAAACTCCGGAAAACACTTAATAAAGTTCAAAAATGTCATTTAGTTATATCTACAGTCACTGAATGTCTACAATTTATGATAACACAGTCTTTTTTGCATTTGACAGAATCAAGGTTATCTGAACAAACATTTGACAAGTCATATTATGGTATATACACAATTTACACATAGTCTTTCATCCTGGATGGTGGTCTGATCACCCGACCAGATCTGGTTGATGTGGAAGCACTGGGGGTTGGTGTCTGTTTCGACAGGGGTGTGGGGCTTGGTGTTATGGCTTCTCTCTGGTGTGAGCTCTTATAAGGAGTTTTGTCACCTTTGGTACTCAGGGCCTTTGATTTCATTGCTTTTTCTCCAATTGTGGGAACACTGGGTACACTTGGGTTACCACAGGTTCAGTGTCTTTCTGTCTGAATGGCTTCTCTCCAGTGGGGATACCTGGTTGGCCCTCATTGGACTTCTTGAGGTCAACTCTATTTCTCCTATACACACCATGTGGAGTTTCTAGCTCATAGGACCTTTCATCTAATTTTTTGCTGACTACAGCTTTCTGCCATTCCTTTTGCCCAGATCTATATGGCTTCATTCTGACCACATCACCTTCCTCTAATTCTGACAGATTTTTTAGAGTGTTTGTCATAGTTCTCTGATTGCTTGGCTTTCAGTTGCACCATTCTCTCCCTTTCACACCTCACCAGAACAGAACCTATTGGGGCTAGCAATTGCCCAGTGGTTGGCAACAGGGTTCTGGTTCTCCGAGCATGCAGTCTCTGGACTGGGCTGCTATTTAAGCCTTGTGTTGGTGTGTTTCTCCACTCGAGAATGGCAAGATATGGGTCTGTCTTGCTTTTCTCACATTTTCTCAGTAGCCTTTTGGCTGATTTGACAGCCGATTCGACCTTGCCATTTGCCTGGCTGTGCTTTGGTTATGTTATGTAATGTTCAAAATCCCACTTCTTCATGAACTCATGGAATTCTTTTGATGTGTATTGAGTGCCTGGGTCAGAAATGACTTTCTTGGGGATGCCATACCTGGCGAATTGCTGTTTTGTTTTCTTGATGAGAGTCTTAGTGTTAAGGTCACTGAGGCGATCTATTTCCCAGAAATTGGAGAAATAATCCACATATATGAGGAAGTGTTTCTCTTCCCACTCAAAAATGTCAGTACCCACTACTTCCCATGGCAGTGATGGCGTCTCATGGGACATTAGGGGTTCTCTCTGGTTGCTGTTCTGGTATGTGTTGCAGGCTTCACATTGGGATACATGCTGTTTTATTTCCGCTGTCATTCCAGGCCAGAACATGCAGTCTCTTGCACGCCTCAGGGCGCTTTCAATTCCGAGATGAGATTTGTGGCCCAGCTCGAGCATGTGCTTTCTCAGTGAGCTAGGCACGACAATGCGCTCACCTCTGAAGACGATTCCATCTTGAACAGAGAGTTCGTCCCTTATGTTGAAATAGGGGGACGCAAGGACTGGTACTTGGTCCTTTTCATCTGGCCAGCCTTTTTGGATGACTTGTTTCAGAACCTGTAACGGTTCATCATGCTCTGTGGCCCTTTGGTTCTCTTCAATTCTGTCGGCTCCCATAGGGAGATATGTAGCCATATTGATGGACGCGAACACATCTGGCTTCTGGTCGCCGAGTGATTCAGGATAGGCTCTGGACAGCATATCTGCTAGGGTCATATCCTGGCCTTTTCTCCAGATGATGCTGATGTCGTAGTTCAACATCCTGAGCAGCATACCTTGTAGGCGTTTGGGCGCCTTGTGGAGGGGCTTCTTTACTATTGCCTCTAGGGGCTTGTGATCATTTTCCACGATGACCTCTCTCCCATACATGTATTGGTGCCACTTTTCAAGCGCGAACACTATAGAGAGGGCTTCTTTCTCAATTTGCGCGTAGCGTCTTTCTGCACTTGTCAGTGCCCTACTTGCATACGCAAGTGGTTTGCCATCTTGAATCAAGACCGCACCCAGGCCACTCTGAGACGCATCACTCTGGACGAGGAGTTGCTTGGCAGGATCATAGTAGGCCAACAGTGGTGCTTTGGTGACTAGGTCTTTGATTTTGCTCATGGCATCATCATGTTTCTCCGTCCACTTCCATTCGACATCACTGTGCATCAGTTCTCTGAGTGGATCCATAACTTCAGACAGGTTTGGCAGGAACCTGGCCAGATAAGTTACACTGCCTTGAAACCTCTGGATTGCTGTGGCGTCTTCTGGATTGGGCATATTGACAATTGCCTCAATCTTCTTCTTGTCTGGCTTCAAACCATCACTTGTGATGAGATGGCCATGAAACTCTGTGCTGGGCTCCTTGAAGACAGACTTCTCCAGATTCAGTCCAACATGCCTAGCTCTGCACCGCTTCAAGAGTTTACGCAGTCTGTCATCATGATTTTGGTCTGCTTCTAGTTTGGTGTCTCCAGCTCCAGCGACTAGAAGGTCATCTGCGACACATAACACACCTGGCTGCTCACCGACAACCTGGTTCAGCCGCTTCTGGAAGATCTCTGAAGAAACCTTAAGGCCAAATGGGAGTCGCTTCCATCTGTACCTGCCGAAAGGAGTGATCATAGTAGTTAGGTAACTACTAGCCTCATCCAACTCACAGTGTAGATATCCGCTGGTGAGATCTAGCTTGGAGAATGTCTTAGCACCTTGTTGAGAGGACGAGGATCAATGCAGACTCTAATATCTTTGTTCCTTTTCTCAACAATGGCCATTCTGCTGCACCAATCAGCAGGTTCATCAACAGGGATCAGTATACCATCGCCTACCATCTCCTCAAGCTTGCTCTTCACAGCAGGTTTGAGAGCAACCGGTATTTTCTTACATTGACACTGGACAGGCTTGGCATCATCCACTAGGTGTAAATGAACTTCACCATCAAACTTCCCCGGTTTCCTGGAAAAGACGTCCGCAAATTCCGAGACTATGGAATTTGTTTCCTCATCAAGAGCGTGCACCAGCTTAAACTTAGAGTAGTTGACTGTGATCAGCTGCATCTTCTCAGCCCCTGATCTGCTTAGCAGTGGTACGAAGTCCCCTTCAACGACCACGAAGGTTACATTGAACTTCTTCTTTGGTGCTTGTAGGTTTCTGATGATGACTTTGGCCTTGCCCACACTGTCAAGAGTGGCGTTGTTGTACATTTTCAGAGTGACGTCAGATGGCACTAGAGTTGCCGAGTGTGGGAGTAGACTCCTAGGGATAACACATACTGTCGCTCCGGAGTCAATTTGAAATTTCTGTGGCTTACCATTGATAACCAACTCCACATATAGAGCCCCCTTCTCTCCCTGGACAGCATTTAGAACAGACACAGCACTGATTGACTCAGTGTCACTCTCTGAGTAGCTATCATCAGCGTACTCAGATACACCATGTACTTTATTGCTTGATCTGAAGCGTTGTGACTTGCAGCATATGGCAAAGTGATTTTTCTGCTTACATTTTCCGCACTCTTTATCCCAAGCTGGACACAGTTCCTTCTTTCTGGGGTGTTTGTTGCCGCAGAACTTACACTGAATCACAGGCTGAGATGCTCGTGATGCATGTGCCGCACTAGGCGTAGACTTCTTGTCGGGACGCCCATGAGATTTTCTCCTTGTGGGTTTGACACCATGCACAGACTGAGACTCACTACTACTACCGATGGTCTTCAGTTGCATACTGGTGGTCTCAGTTGACCGGCAGATGTCCACCGCATCATTTAGTGTGAGTTTCCTTTTCTGTAGGAGCAGTTTCCGTGCATACGGGTCCCTTATACCAATGACAATTCTGTCTCTCAGAAGGCTATCATAGAGACACTCACAGAAATTGCAGGTCTTGGCAAGTTCTCTCAGGGCTGCCACATATGTGTCAATATTTTCGTCTGCTTCCTGGTTTCTCTTATTGAAGATATACTGCTCATAGGATTCATTAGTCTCTCCTATAATGTGCTTCTCAAACTTTTTGATCAAATTAGCCACATCTGTTGGGTCTTCTGCAGCATTAGTGCCAACTGCAGGGGCAATAGTTAAGCTGTTGAAAATTTTTACACCTACTGGGCCTGTGGTGTTCAAGAAAACTGCTTGCTGGTAGTCCTTGGTTTTCTTGCTTAGTTCAGTAATCACAGCAAAATTCTTATACATCTGTTTAAACAAGTTCCACTCCTCAGTAGAATTCCCCTTCAGAGACAGTGGTGGAGGGGGGGTGACGTTTGCAAACACTCCAGAAGTAGCCATGATTGCTTTATCACAGTAACTACACACTAGTAGGAATAATACAGCCAGAGTTGCAGTAGAGTTGCATAGCATTGCCTCATTACACAATTTATACAGAATTTGTAGAATGTCACAATCTCCCGCAGAGAGAACTGCAGACAGTCAGATGTACAGAGAGATCAATAGTTCATGCAAGTGTCAAACAAATATGGCGACCATCAGAGCTTCTGCACAACAGGTGAGTGTTTTCTTACTCATTACGGCGGTCACACAGTCTTTGTGTGGTTGACTGAAGTTTCTTCAGGGTCCTGGGTTCAACTTTACCGCTGCCACCATGTTAAAATACTTTGTCTTTCTTGAACATGTCCATTATTAGCCTAAATGACGAGCGATGATCAAGAACAACACTCAGCTGTGCGTAGGGATACAAGACGCTCTTTATTTGCTTCTATCAGCCATCGTTTCATTAAATTATCTCTTTAAAATGCTTCCCATTCGCTAGAGCAAGGAATTTTCAGTAAGTTTAGTTCAAATTTGGTCTTTGCCCATGGGTGATTGGAGAACACTAAAGTTTACCAGCTCGGCAAAGCCAATAAGCATCCCGCCAAAATGACAACATCGTCATCGCCCATCGCTGTACAAAATTATCCCTTTAGATTGCTTGGAAATGCTTCCCAATCGCTAGAACAAGGAATTTTCAGTAAGTTTATTTCAAATTTTTCCAAAAAAATCGTTCATATACCAAATTAAAGGTTTTTAAAAGATGAATAAAAATAATTTCAACTACCCCATCAATCTGCAATGATTGTTTGTTTTTAAAACAGACTATATAAATGGCACATTCAAGTTGTTTTTCATTAAGAATAAAAATGCTCAATATCGCAAAAATCATCAAAATCGGTGATGTCAGTCAGAATCAGGGACTGGCTATCTTTATCACCTGGTTACCATAGCAATGCATATGATATGAACTTTTCAATGTGGGAAACATAAAGGTATAGACTGTGTTTATCACATGGGACTATATAAATGGTCCATTCAAGTTGTTTTTCATTCAGAATAAGATTGCTGAATATCACAAAAATCATCAAAATCGGTGAATTCAGTCTGAGTGAGTGACAAGGTAATTGCATCACCTGGTTACCATAACAACACATTTGATCTGAAATATGTTCTGTATGTAAAATAAGGGCATGACCTATGTGTACCATTATAGATAACATAGTTTGTTCAATCAATGTCAGTATAATGAGTAATTGCTATGCAAAACATTGCAAAAATCATCAAAATTCGAAAAATTGGACTGAATTGAGGACAAGGTATTTTGATTACCTGGTTACCATAGCAACATAGTTAATATCAAATGGTTTGGGAATCGGACATTGAAGAGGAGGTAGTGTTGAATAATGTCCACCAGTTAGCTAGTATATTCACATAATTTGTCACTGAGATCATGGAGGTCGAATATGTCAAATTTTGATGAAAATGCTACTTTTGAAAAACAGATGACCCTGTGCAGATTTACGCCAACGACCTTGGACAATAATTTGAAAAAAACATGTTATTTAAGTTTAAAATCTATACAGAAATATTTTACAGATCTGTGATAACCAATCTAACTTGATTAAATCAAACATCTCATTAAATTGTATATGTTTTTGTTTCATAATATTTGTTCATTATTCACAAAAATCAGTAAAAATGAGAAAAATGCCAAACATTTGATGCATGACCTTGACTTAGACCTTTGACCTTGAATATGTTTTGTTTTACCAACATCGACTAGAGTCCCTCAGGTGTGATTGTGTGAGATTATGTTCATATCCCATGTGATTTAGGTGTCTTGTGAGCCTGTTTTACTTGTATTGTTTATTGAATATCAAAAATGACAAATTTGATTTTTCATTTTTTCCTCGGGGATTAAAAAAAAAATTTAAAAAGTTCCCGCGAATTTTATTGTTGATGTTGGTAATATAGGTGTTGCTCTATATTGCCATAATAGTGAGACTTCTGGATCTGGCTGGCCTTGGGAGAAAAATGTCCATAAACTTGCCTTGTTTTTCACATTTTGGCTCTAGTTCCGAACATGGCCACCAGGGGACACCACTGTATGGATTTAATAAGGTCAAGGGTCAAGTAAAGGTCAAATATGAAAATCTAAAGACTGGTCCTATATAATAAATACATGCATCATAAATCAATACAATTTCATTAAGAAATATTTTGATGCAAATATTGCAGAATTTAGGGATTTTTATTTTTCAAATATGTGTTTTTTGTTAAAAAGGGGTACCCTGACTTTGGGGTGTTTAAATGATGTTACCATGGCAACCATCAATTTCTGAAAAAAATCCCTTGGCAAAAATCTTAGTTAGACCCTACCCTTTCAAATGACATATGGCTTGTCTTGATCTGTGAGAACACCCTTCGCCACATTTTGCAGGTTTTTACAGGCAGAGCCTCTTAAATGTATTTTGTTGTTTGTTGTAATTTTTGTTTTGTTTGTTGTAATTTTTGTTTTGTTTGTTGTAAATTTTGTTTTGTTTGTTGTCATTTTTGTTTTGTTTATTGTAATTTTTGTTTTGTTTGTTATTTTTTTCCCATCCGTGTTACATGTGGAGCACCACTTTTTCTTGTTTGAGGTAAGGGTCCCACACACTTTATGCATATTCTAAGTGAGGGCGCACCAGTGTTGATATTTCCTGGGCACATATTGAAATTTCTTCTTACAAATCCCAGTACTTGATTTGCTTTGCAGGCAATGTCGATATGTTCATCCCATTTCATATTTGTTTGGAGCTCAACTCCCAGGTAGGGATGATGTTCAACATGTTGCAAGATGTGACCATTTAATGTATATTTTCTTATATCAAGAGCTTGGCTTTTTTCTTGCTTCTCAGGGTGTAGCATTTCTGAGCATTGAAGTCCATTTGCCACTCACTTGATCATTCCTCCAGCATATTTACAGCTGTATTTAGGTCTTCTTGCAGTTTTACTGCATCATCGTCATCTTCAACTATTCTATATAGGAGGCTGTCATCAGCAGAGAGCCTTATGTTTGAATATTTTAGCTTCTCTCGAATGTCATTAATGTAGAGTAGAAATAGTATTGGTCCAAGTACTGTACCCTGAGGCACTCCAGATGCACTCCAGATTTAACATGGACAGTGTAATATATGTATGTATCTGAAGCCACTGCCTAGGTCACTCTGTTGAGCCTTGCAGTGGTGCCACCTATATGTGAGTATGTGAACAACCCAGACCCAACCAGAGCCAGAATAAACCAGATCCAACATGGCAGCCACATGCTAGTTTGTCCAGTTATTCCAGACAGGGTCAGATTCATCACCGTTCACCCTCTGTTCATGGTTTGTAAGCCAGTTCTTTATCCATGAACTGACCTGCCCTGAGATTCCGTAATGCTCGAGCTTGTGATTCAGCCTTTCATGGCAGACTGTGTCAAAGGCTTTACTAAAGTCGAGAATGAGCATGTCAACATTTTGCCCATCATTTCTAGCCTTAAGTATATCCTGTAAGGTTGTGATTAACTGAGTTTCACACGAGTGGCCTGTCCTGAATCCATGATTCATCATGTGTCTGACAATTATATGCTCCAAAATCTTACAGGGAACAGATGTCAAAGAAACTGGCCTGTAGTTTGCGGCACAACTTTTATCTCCTTTTTTAAAGACTGCAACTATATTTGCTGTGCGCCATGCTTTTGGGACTTCTCTTGGAATATTTTTTGGAGGATTGGAACTATTTCATGTGAACATTCTTTCAAGACTCTTGTGGGTATTTGATCTGGGCCATTGGCTTTTTTGCAGTTTAGGTTAGAGAGCAATTTTTCCACACCATCAACTGTGATGGTAATTAGCTCTATTTGTGGAGAAGTTGGGTCACCTTTGTCAGGAATATTTTCCATGTTTTCAATAGAAAAACAGATTTGTACTGACATTTAAGAACTTCTGCCTTGCCTTTACTGTCTTTCACTTCAATGCCATTTTCTGTTAGTGTTGGTACACCAACAGTATCTTTGTGCCTGGATCTAATATAGTTCCAGAACCCTTTTCCCATTGATGGTCTACTCAATTCAATGTCAGGTAAATCGAGTAGCCCAAGGACATATTCATTGTGGGATTCTCTCAACTTGAATCCTTAACTTCATCTTCAAAAAAGACATGCATGTCTTGTTTTATTGCATTCATGTCTCCTTTTTTGTACAGCAATACATTTCTTGGCTTTTGCTTGGCCAGTGTGGCTTTTGCATTGATTTCAGTTATCACCATATCATGATCACTCATGCCTGGATGGACAGATACCTTATTTACTAGGCTATAGTTTGTTGTAACAACCAGATCTAACCTATTGTCTCCCCTGGTTGGGTGCGGGTTTACTTGTGTGAGACAGTGTTCATTAAAAGTATCAATCATTACTGTATTTATTTCAATCCCATATGCTGGGCTTGGCTTATAGGGCATATTCTCCCATGTAATATCTGGTACATTAAAGTCCACTGTTAGTAATATATTAGGGGTGTTTGTGCCGGACTGGGGAATCTTTCCAAGAAATGCATTTAATTCATGGACGTTAGATATTTTTCTGTCTGTTGGCCTATAGTAACATCCTATGAACAGTGGTTTTGTTCCTGTTATGTTAAGTTTTCTCCATACAAGTTCACAGTCAGTTTTTAGGCTCTCCTCCTTAGGGTCTGACAGCCACCTTTTATGGATACCGATCAGTACCCCACCGCCAC
The DNA here is from genome assembly GCA_949316495.1 of Amphiduros pacificus. Classification (NCBI taxonomy): domain Eukaryota; kingdom Metazoa; phylum Annelida; class Polychaeta; order Phyllodocida; family Hesionidae; genus Amphiduros; species Amphiduros pacificus. Next base: position 45,524,941 of record OX439000.1, on the reverse strand, counting down.
CCTTGCATCTGTCTTCTCTCCCTATATCATAGTCAGGGTGGATGGCACTGTCTGCAGTAGTGTGGTCAATGTGGGATTCCATAATGCATAATATATCAGGGTAATTATGCTCAGTTATTAGTTCCTGTATAGCTCCAATTGTTTTTTGGTTGAGTTAAGGCCTCTACAGTTCACTGTCATAATCTTAAGCTTTTGAATGTTTTGCTTTTTTTACCTTGCATTGGTCTTGTGGTTTTTCCTGCAGATTGATCTTCTGTTCTTTCACTTGTGATACATTCATCACTTAGTGTTTCGAAGAGATTACTTGTTTCAAATTCATTTACAAAGAAGGCATCATAAATATTAGGGAGGCGACATTTCCAGCATTCCCATGACAGCCACCTTTGTTTATTGAATAACTCATAATCTTTATTTGTGAGCCCATCACATTTAATGTGTACGTATGTGTAACATTCATCACACTGCATGGCTCTGTGATTTTTGGCAACTGGTCAGCTGACTGGTCTTTCACACACTCCACAAGGAAATTGAACAGGCCCTGGATGTGGGTGAACATCACCACAAAATAGTAGCAGGGATATCAGGAAAAATAACACAAGATTATTGCATCTTTTCTTCATATTTGCTTTATCCCAGTAGCAGAAATTCTGTTTCTTGTATATCATGCTGGCTTTGTGTAAAGCAGTGCCCAGTATTGGGTTTCTTTGAATCACATTGCTTGTGTATCAGGTCATTAATCATTATCAATGCAGTACTTCTGGATTTGTTGGAAGTATTGCCAAATATTTCTTCATGAGTTATGCTTGCCACCAAGATGCAGACAAGACAGTTTAGAATCAGTTTTGGGAGGTAACATTTCATCTTGTTGTATGTAGGTTGGGCAAAACTATGAATTTCAAATTATAATCAGTAGTTTGCTTGGCCCAACTATCAATATAAAAAAATTACGTTGTTATTTGAGTAATTGTAATAGTTTCAGTTCAGTTACTATTTGAATTCAATATCAAAAAATTGCGTTGATATTGTATTTTATATTTCTGTTTCAGCTGCCTTTTTGCCTCAATATCAAAAGAGTTCATTGATTTTGGAGCAGTTGAAGATTTTTATTTTATTTTTGTGTTTTGTGATAATGTTGTGTTTGAGTTTCTTTGTGTTACTTATCAATCAAAAGATTTCGTTGATTGATAGTGTTGTTTTTCCAATCAAAAAATTGCATTGATTGAAAATCTACACTTTCTTTGCAGAGAGTTGAGTGATATTTTCTTGTTTTCTTTGTGGTGTGATTTTCTATGGGTGTTTCAATGGACGGCCGGCAGGTAAACAAACCGGTACCTACCATCCCTCCTCACTGATCGAAATTTACACTGAATATGTTCAGTGATGTGTTGCTAAAAGCATGAACTTAAAGCCAGGAGTGCTCTGGTTGAGGTAGGTAGTCACTGCAGTGATATTTGATTCGTTAAGAGCCCAGTAAATTGCCGAAATATATGACAAAATACGGAGCTAACTCAAAACACTGCCATCTTATTACTTACGCATGCACACCCCCTTCGGACGCAAGGTCAATTTCATTGTCGCACCAGTGGTGCCTTCGGCTGGGAAGGGATGCAATCCCTCACATATATGCAGCTATCTCTCATTGTTATGTAGACACTTACCCAGAGATATTTTCTGATTTACATGTTTACAAATGTCCCTGCTTAACCCATTCGCTCCAGTATTTTGCATATACATGCATGTGTGGGTCACTTGTGACTTGTGCAAAGCAGACTGAAGCACAAGAGATGGCTAAGGTATGCAGCTATCCCTCATTATTGTATTGTATTGTTTTTTTTTTTTTTTTATGAAATCACGTTTTATTCAATGAGGTATACATATACATGTACATTAATATATATGATTTTCAATGCATTATATATTGTTGTAAATAAAGCTATATTTTTCAAAATCCTGTGCTTTGTCATTAGTTGTACAAATATGCTTTTCTAAATAGAGTCTATATTTCAGTTCTGATAGGAATTCATAAAACATAACATTATTATCATTATGAATTCTCTGTTTGTATATGTAATATTTTCCTAACAATATACAGTAGTTTAATACTTTAAACTGATCAGAGTCAAGGTGAAAACCAAACAAAATACTTTCCTCAAGTTCATTAAAAACAGGTGACATTTGAATATCTGACAATCTATTCCACCACAAGAAGAAGGATGTCCAAAATGAGGTTACATTATTACACAATAAAAAGAAATGTCTAAGGTCATCTTTCTCATCACAAAATTCACATTTTGGTTCATTTATCAAATTCATATTATACAGCTTTTCTCTACATGTTATTAATCTATGTATAAGCTTATATTGAAAACTCTGTAAATTAGTATCTCTACAAATTGAAAAACTGAGTGTAAAAATGTGTGCCCATAAATTATGATGACCTAGTTTGAAATGAGGGTATATTTCAGTCCATCTTTGTATACAAATAGCTTCCCTCTCTTTCTGATTGACAAAATACCAATAAAATATTTTACTAGCTGTATCAGTTAGACAATAATGTTTTCTGTTTATATTAACAAGAATATCATCATAAATGTTGTATTTACTATTTTCATACAATATACTCCTCCAACTTTGTGGTATACTTTGTCTAACTTGCAGTACATTTAAAAAGTTACAGTTTAAATTATACATTCTAGATAATTCTTCATGATTTAAGAAGTTTCCCTTTTCATCAACTATATCATTAATTGTTATAATACCATGTCTATACCACTGGGTCCAGAACAGTGACTTGCCATTAGCAGTAATGTTTCTGTTATTCCAAATAATCTGATTTCTAATATATGTAATATCATAGTCAGTATTACCATTATAAACCTCAGCCCAGTGCTTATGAATTTGTTCATAAAATTTAACAGAACATTTTACTGGAGCTTTATTACATTTAAAATGAAATAAAAGGTCTTTTTGCTGGTAAAAGTATGCTGGTGCTTGTTTCCAATGGCCATTGCTTCTGGCAACCATTCTTCTGACCCAGTTTAAATTCATAGCTTTAATCTTAGATTCAAAATCAACCAGTTTAAGTCCACCATCTGCTATACTCTTTATCAATACATCATAAGCTATTTTCGATGGTTTCCCATCCCATAGAAAGTCTACAATAATATTTCTGACTTCTTTGATTACAGTAGTGGGTGTATGAATAACACTAATTAAATATAATAGAGGAGAGATGGCTAATGAATTTATCACAGTCACTTTTCCTTTAAGTGATAATTTCCTACATTTCCAACTCTGTAATAGTTTCTGCATATTCAATATTCTAGGTTTAAAATTGAGTTCATAATGTTGCTTTTCATCACCTGTGATAATGACTCCAAGGCTGTGGACATTATCTTCTGTCCAATCTAACCCAAATAAAAAGTTTTTACATCTTTTTAATGATCCTAGATATTCAGCTTTGGTTTTCTGAGCATTGACTCTCAATCCAGCACATTTACTATAACTATCAAATATTTGTAAGACTTCCCGTACTGACCCAATATCGCTTAAAAAACAACATGTATCGTCAGCTAACTGGGTTATTTTAATTTCAGAATCGAGTATTTTAATACCTTTAATATCTTCATTCTCCCTAATACTAATGGCTAGCAGCTCAGCGGCTAAAATGAATAGGTAAGGGGATATGGGACAACCCTGGCGTACTCCTCGCTTAGGGCAAAACCAATCAGAAGTAATACCATCATTTATAACAGCGGTACTTATGTTACAATATAATGTTTTTATAAAGGATCTGAATTGGGGACCGAAATTAAAAGCTTCTAATGTTTTGTCTAAGAAATTCCAATTCATAGAATCAAATGCTTTTTCAAAATCGATGTTTAAAAGAATTCCTGGTATGTCATTGATATCAGTAAAAAAGATCATATCCTCTATTATCCGTATGTTATAACCGATAAATCTTCCTTTAATATAGCCTGTTTGATCTTCATTTACTATAACATCTAATACTTCTTTCAGTCTATTTGATAGGGCTTTTGCAATAAGTTTATAATCAGTATTTAGCAAGGAGATGGGGCGCCAGTTTTTCAAAAATAATCTATCTTTATCTTTTTTTGGTATCAGTGTAATGATGCCCCTTTTTTGTTCCGTGGATAACTCACCATATTTCAAAGCGTAATTAATACAATTAATCAGGTCAGATTTTAAATCATTCCAGAAGATTTTATAGAATTCTACGGTTAGTCCGTCTGATCCTGGAGATTTTTTATTTTTCATCTGTTTTAAGCTTGATAAAATTTCAGACTCAGAGATAGGTTTCTCACACTTCATTTTAACTTCATCGTTTATTTTTGGAATATATGGGTGACCTGTGAACATTTTACAATTGGAATCAAAATCATCATCAGAATTCAGATTTTCTGAGTATAAATCTTCATAGAATTGTTTTTGCGCGTTTAAAATATCGCTTGGATCTGTTAAAATTGATCCATTGACATTTAACTGAGAGATGAGTTTGTTACAATAATGTTGTTTCTCTAGCCTGAGGAAGTAGGAAGTGTTTTGTTCACCTTCCTCTATCCATTGACATTTAGAACGCAGAATACTGCCTCTGGCTTTATGTTTTTCAATCCATTCTAGTTCATATTTTACTGTTTTATATTCCTCAAAAATTTCATCGGAAACATGTTCCTTGTGGACTTTTTCATGTAATTCAAGGAATTTATTATTTAGTTCATTTTCCATTTTATTCATCTGTTTTTTTCTTATTTATAGAATATGGTACTGTAAAACTGCGCACCTCTAGTTTTATAAGTTCCCACACTACTCGCTTGTCGTTTATGTAATCATATTTTTCACGAGAGGAGCTAATTATATTTTTAATTTCTTCTACATATTTTATGTCAGACAACAAACTTGAGTTAAATTTCCAAAAACCTCTACCTGGATTGCGTTTTATATCATTTATTTTCAAGTTTAACTTGAGTAAACTATGGTCTGAATATAATCCAGGCAGAATTTCCACTTTATCTAAAGAATTTAACAAGTGTTCAGATGTGAGAAAATAGTCCAATCTTGATCTGAGTTTGCCTCTGATCCATGTGAAAACTTTTGCATATGGGTTTATAGTTCTCCAAATATCTATGTATTCATTTGTCTCCATAAATGAAATGATCTCTGCACGGTAGTCACTATTATCATTCTGTTCTGACATAGAATCAAGCTTATCCAATCTAGGATTTAGGTACAAATTCAGATCACCCCCAATTATGACATTTTGTAAACTAAATTCTTGCAAATGACAACACAGATCCTTAAATACTTGCAATTGATCTTTCTCAAAATTACGTGTTGGAGCATACAAATTTGCAATGGTGTATATAGAATTTTCTATACATACATCTATTATAATAAATCTTCCGTTTGTGTCTTTGTATACTTTTAATAGCTTAAAATTCAATTTATTTGAAAATAAAATGGCTACGCCCCTGCTATTTGAGGTACCATGAGAGAAAATAGAGTGTCTGTTACCCCATAACTCATTCCACGTGCCCTCTCTAGCCTCAGTAGTGTGTGTTTCTTGTAACAAAAATATGCCTGGGACTTTTCTTTTTAATCTATTGAGGACTGCTGTTCTTTTTTCTTTGTCTGCCAACCCATTCGCATTGAGAGAATATATACATATATTACTAGCCATTTGAATAATTCGTACTAACTTTTAAACAAGCACATTGCACAATACTGTTTCTCCTGTCTGTATAATAATAGTCCAGGGATAAACCATTCACATACAATAATGCATTATAAACAAAACCAGATGTTTGAAATACAATTGTATACCAAAACTCTGTTACATAACACAAATCAAAAAGGATTGTCATGTCGCCAAAAGTGAACATTTTATACTGCATTTATCAGTAGTTCAAAATACTCACAATGGTTTACTGTCTCAAGAGTTGGCCTTAACTAGATAACAAAAAAGAGAACCATGGTCTCATATCTTACATTAAGTGGATTTGTACTGTTGAATCATATTAAATAAACTGTCAGTGACAAAAAGAAAACTGAAAAAGATCATACATATCGAAGGAGTTACCATGTCACACCCTATAGACATACTTCTTTGGCCTAGGTGGCACCACTTGTCATAAATAAAAAACTAAAGACAAAAAAGCACAACAGTAGTATCAATTATATCACAAAACCTGCAGTTCAAGTATACATAATCTCTCTGAAAATATAGTGTTATGACCACAAGTACTTTCCTATAATCAGTAAATAAACAAAAGCAAAATAGTAATTATATATCCATTATTTGGTACATTGTTACCAGTCAATATTATGAAAGTGACCATTGTTCATGCTTATAAACAGTATATATACTTATTCAACATAGGTGGCACCACCTGTCATAGACTAACTTTTAGACACTGCATCTGCATTTGATGGTTTAGCTCAGAACAAAAGATAGAAATAAAATACCTTATATCAGAATTGCAGTGTTTCAAATAAAGTAAATATTAATTGAAGGACCCACATATCATATTTTTCGATGTTAGTATTACATCAATGTGTATCTTTTCACCTGTCACTTATACATTATTTCCATAATGCAAGTTAGCATATACAAATTATAACTACCACTCATCTGCCCACAGCATCACACATCACATTGTTAGACATTTCCAAGCAATACCTGAGATCTTTGGATTCCAAATAAAGGTAAAAAAATAAATGAGTATCATTAGTAAATAACCAACGATTTATACACACTATCTCTTTGATTCAGACACACTGTAGTGCACATAGCTGCAAACCATGATTATTATTCATTACATCATACAACATACATACAAAAGCAATGCCCATATCACAATTTCAATGTGTTCTTCACAAATATTTTATCAAAATTATGATAATATTTTGACGTACTCAACATTCACCCTGCATATTGGTTACTCAACACACAATATGATACAAAGTCATATGTTTATATAAATGCAATAAGATGGTATATCAGCATAGTTAAAAAACACACATCATACTCCAGTATACAAAGCTGCAAACCACTATACCAATATCACAATTTCCTTGAGTTCTTCACATTCTCAACACTAAGCTTGTATACTTGATATATCTGGTAACACAACATGCAACATGATGCATTGTCATATATTTGTGTTTATGTAATGGGACAATTTATCAACATGGTTGCAAATATATCATACATGTGTGTTCACATCTCACACAATGTGTCAGAGAATAACAAGTGTCTTTATATCCAAAACAGTGTGTCAGTATACATACTAGAGCATCTAGTTCTGTCTGTATACTTATAACAGCTCAATTAAATTTAACTTTACATTTCAAACAGATCACAAATAGTTTTTACTTCCTGTATTTGGTATGAACTCACAACTGTCCTCTTATTTCTTGAAGCAGCTTCCCCAGCATGTTGGATCCCTGCCATTTACTTTTGTCACCTTTTTCTTTGTTTCTGAGTCCAACACCAATCCCAAAAAGGGAATCATATGCATTACATTCTACCAGTTCCAAAGATCCAGTATCTTTGAGATATTTTCTCATGTCTGGATTTTCTTCAAATTTCTGGGTCAGTCCTCTTTTTATCAGGTCTTTTGAAGCTAATTTCCATTTGTCCGGATCAAATTTTATAACTTGCCTACCCAATTGTTTTTGTTCTTCAGGGGTTTTCGCCTTCATAATGAGATCTGCTGTTTTATCATCCTTGAACAACCTGGCCTTACTATACTGTATTAATTGCTCAGAGCAATTATAAGTATTTCCATCAGTGGAAAATATTGTTGGGTAAAAATTACTCAACGGTGTGCCTTTTCCGAAGAAAAACACAAAGTTGCCTTCTCTCACTTCACAAGTGTTTTTCACATATTTTTCATAGCTGGGCAACTGGTTCACGGTGTCACAGGAGTATCTCTGTCCATTGACCAGAAGTTTGTCAACAACTAGACTGGCCCTCACACCATCATCCTGTACTGCCTTCATTATTGGGAAGAGAACCTTTCTTCTCTTTTCTATCTCGACAGGGAAGTCCTCTGACATGCTATAGGTGGTCTCTTTAAGCAGTTTTCTTCTTTGCCATATCATTTCCCTGTCTGTAAATTTCAAGAACTTTATGATGATTGGTCTTTTGTTTTTTGGGCCGAATGGCAGTCTATGAATTCTCTCTATATGAAAGTCTTCAGGATCACTAAATTGCAGGTATTTGTTTAGAAAAGTGTCAACAAACCACATACACAGGCCAGCATTCTTTTCTCCTGCTTTCTCTTCCACACCATATACTCGCAGGTTATTCCTTCTTGATTGAGATTCTAGAGCAATCAGCTTCTCTTGATACAGTTGATTGTCTCTCTTCACAATACACAACTCAGACTCTAGGTCTGCAATGCTCTTCTCACTAGCTGTGACTCTCTCTTTTACATCTGTCAATTCATTATCATAATATCCCAGTGAATCTTGTAATTCTTTTATCCCACCTTGTATTGTATTGTTAGGGTTTCAGTTAAAAATCAGTTTGCTTAGGTTTTTACAACCAGTACCATTGGCTAGATCTTCGAATAACATGATTTAAAAAAGAAAGTTTATCTGAAACAAGCGACTTATATGAGGACCTGTACCCACATTTACCTTTTCTGTGTATTTTGAGATTTGGATCTGCAAGCATAGTAAGTCAATGGGAGTTTGGTTTCACAAAATGGCTGTTTTTTTATCATCTCTGTGCATTAAAATTGATTGTACACGCTCATGCTTGGTATCTTTCAGATAAAAAGTAGTCAGGATTACAGCAAATTAAATTCTGCACAGTTTGGAAAATGTAACCAAATAATAGTGAATACACTGCTGGCGCTCCGATCGTTTTAGCGCCAAAAATAAGAGCTTCTCCCCGTCACTTCTGCTTTTTAAAATGGCAGCTTCATATTGCGTATGCAACCAGATAGGACATACAAAAACTCTATGAAAAACAATGTGGGAAGTGAGAGGAGTGGAGACAAAATTTTGGACATGTTGGATCCCATAGTAAGTCAATGGGAGTTTGGTTTCACAAAATGGCTGTTTTTTTCACCATCTCTGTGCATTAAAATTGATTGTGCACGCTCATGCTTGGTATATTTCAGATAAAAAGTAGTCAGGGTTTTAGCAAATTAAATTCTGCACAGTTTGGAAAATGTAACCAAATAATAGTGCAAATACACTGTGCTGGCGCTCCGATCGTTTTAGCGCCAAAAATACATCGCCATAAATGAAGGACATAGGCTATTTATACAAACAATATAAAATTTAGCCCCCAAAAAATTATAGAGATGTTTGACAATTGAAAATAAGATTTAAAAAATAATAAATCCTGTGACCTTGGGATGACCTTGACATGACCTTGAAATATGAAAATGCTGTTGCACACTAAAACTCTCATTGTTTAAGTCATATTATGAAAGATCTCTCCAAAACAAAACTAACAAGCCCAAGATCAAGTCTGTAGCTATAATAGAACAGATTTTATGGGCCGTTGAATTTTCAGCCCAAGGTCACAGGTATTTTCCATTGGAGAAAAATTGAAATTTTCACTTTGTGAAAAATTGACCATCAATTTAAAAAGTGTCCCATGTGGATATGTTTGGGGGATGTATAGCCCATTTTTTAAGCCATTATTGGTACAAATGCTATTGTAAAATTTTCTGCCTTTTACAAAAATGTGATTTTTATGGATTTCCATTGAAATCAATGTGAAAATCGGGAAAATTATGTATATCTTTCAAATCCAAAAGGCAGAAAATATACCAAACCAACTATTAAAATTCCTTTTGCTTTGCATGCTATTAGAGTTATATTTCCAGCATAATATGCGACACTTTTCATCATTATAATTTCATTATTTGAAAAATTACCATAAACTACAGTGAATTTTAGCAATATTACCCCTAGGAAATGCTATTCAAATGTATATATAGGCACCATTTTTATGGGAAATATAGTAAATTTGTACTATTATTTGACATAATTTTACTTCTTTTAGGTATTTTTCGATAAATAAATATTTCATTAACTAGTTATCAAACATTTTTTTAGAAATTTAAATTTAAGTATGTAAAATGGTGCAAAACATCACACTGACACCCACTACACATGAATTGGGACCCCTACCCGTTCTAACGCCTATGTCCTAAATTTATGGTGATGTAGGAGCTTCTCCCTGTCACTTCTGCTTTTCAAAATACAAGATACGTTACGCTTAGGAAACAGGGACAGACTATCATGGACAACCTTGTTTTCTGTATTAAGTCATTATTTTACAAATAACTTCTACGTTTGCAAAAAAAAAACAATTGAATTCTATGTGTTCTGACACCCTTCTAAAAATATTGTTAGGTCTGGAAATGGGCATAAAAAGTCGGGAAAAAACCTGTGGCGTGGTAACCCGGCCTCTAATATTGGCTTCTACAAGTCTTAGGTTGAAACTCTGTATTTTTCTTTAAAATTTGACCCTTCAAACAATTTTTTTTCTGCAGATGTGCGAGTCTCAATTAATTTTTTTCCTAACGTTGGCATTCTCAATTTCTTTTGTAGCAGGACTAAAAGATCCATAGTGGGCAACCAGTTGGGTAAGTTCATCATAGAACTCAGAGTAGGTATATCTATTCAAACCAGATGGTTCAGGTCTGTAGATAACTACAAAGGTTATTTTTTTCCCCTTGATTAGTATGGATGCTTCCATGAGCTTCATTTCCTTCACAGAAGTTGGGTTCAACCCATTGGTTTTTAAAAATGTAGGCACTGAGTGGAATTTGAGGGAACCCTCCTCAAGTTCACGAATGACCCTCTCATCACCAGATTCATGCAGTTTTACAATGAGTTGACAAGCATGTTTGTGTTTATTTAAGTTTTATTTATTTTAATTTTGATACTTGACAAACATAAACTATCAAAGAAAGTAGATGTGCACTATGATGTTTTTCTTCACCCCTGCACCAATTTACCTTGGTGCAGTGACGTTTTGTTCACAAATATTGTTCTGAGCAAATGTTGTACAGTTAGTTACCAGGGCTGAGGGTTGATGCATCTCTGATGCCTATGTTTTGAGATTAGGGCTTCCTTTATAGACTATTGCAAAGATCAAAACCAATGAGAAAAAGTCATGATGGTTGTTAACCACCATTGTCAGAGTTACCAGGGCTGAGGGTTGATGCATCTCTGATGCCTATGTTTTGACAAGTATTGCCGATGTATTTCTGTGAAAATTCTTTTCTCAAAACTTATCCCTCGACAAGTTCGGCAGTCATTTTCGCTCGCGTTTGTTTTGCCTTTAGGGCTAGATTTTTCGAGGTTTCAAGATGATTAAGCCGTAAGTCTATGGCGGCCATGTTTTGGCTCAATAATTCTGCTTACACCGTCAGAGTGTTTGAGAAGTGATTTGTGAGTGCGTAGTAGAGTGGGGTTTTTCCAAGGATTTTGCAAACTTACGCGAGCTTGATTTTTTAAAATCAACACTTGTTAAAAGTAAAATGTAAATTCGAAGTGACAGGGATCCATCATTGCACAATGTATCAAAATTTCAATGGGAATGAATACACTGTGGTGGGATTCTATCGTTTTCACGCCAAAAATAGGGTTTAGGGTGGGATAGAGTTAAGCACACCTGGGCTTCCATTACACTTGATGAGTGAACATTATCTTAGGCCTGTGAGATTAGGGCTTCCTTTATGGAATCACCCCTCAAATCTTGCATTTTCATACATAGTTGTTTTTCTTCATGAATATGATTGTGCGGAACATTTGGTAAAGGATGTGACCGAATTCATAGACTATTGCAAAGATCAAAACCAATGAGAAAAAGTCATGATGGTTGTTAACCACCATTGTCAACCTTTGGACTTCAATCACCTTACAAAGCATCAAAGGGATAATATGGATAATTTACTATAATCACTGATGTAATGCAAAATTATTTGAAATGGATGACTTATCAGTCACAAACTATGAATCTACTTGACATGTAATGTTCAGATCAGTTTATTGTTATAATTTATTTGTTAATCTTTTTTTATTTTATAGTCATAATGTTAACTATGTATGGGATACCTGGGTAACCTCATAGATATATAAGGAAACTTGCTGGCTAGTGATTTGTGGGCCAGTACCTAGTTGCCTACCATACCTATCTCAGGGGATAAGGAGAACTGCAGACTCAGCAATGACAATGTACAATCGTCTTTATTGGGTGCACACAACATATACATAGAGTCAGACTAGGCAAGGCATGGCATGAGTGTGACAGCAAATAGATATACTGTGACTGCAATGGAGCTCTCCGGCCTAGGGCCGCATCTCAAGATATGCCGGTTGGTAACAATAGAGTCAGTCTCAGCAACAGGACCAGTGTAGAATAGAGTAGACTGAGCACCCAGGTTGTGGCTGCAGCCTGGTTATGTAGGTACACGTTGGATCTATATCGAGGTTGACCTCTCCTGCTCATCCCTGATTGGTGATCGATCTCTGGTGCCCCTCTACGATCGGTGATCAGCCAGTGGCGTGATGAGCATGTGTGTTGATATGGTATGCGTCATTCTTCCTACACAGCCATGATAATGTCTATGGTTTGTTTGTTTGAAATTCTTTATTCGCACATTGAAATATGGCACAGCGCCATAATATCAACAAACGTCCATTTGGTGAGTGTAACACTTTGTGGCGTTTATTCTGCACAATACAAAAACCCGGAAGGAAGTCCGGGAAACGGAACGAACAAAATGGCGTGACTGCTCTTTTCTCCCTTTCCCTCTCCATATATCCATCAAATACACATATATAGACAGTATATAGACAATATTAAGTAAACATTAAACAATGAAAATATGGAAATATTGTGAGCAGAAAATGACATAGTCTTTTACACAATACACTGTAACGGAAATGGTGCTTGAACAATGTTAAAACATGATATTGAACTACAGTCTTATCACTCAATGTCCATGAGTGTAATAAAGTTCCATATTTGTAATGATTAATTGAAATAAACAATATAAACCAATAACTACAAAGTCTTCAAGAGTTAGTTGTTCACAAGTAATGTTCACAAGTAATGTTCACAAGTAATGTAGATGAAAACCATGTTATCCATGTACAAGGTTATATACAGTGATGCTGATATCAGTCACAACTCCACCTATCAGCACATTGATGTGACACAATATGTGAGCTACTATGATAATTATACAGGGCAGCGTTCGGCGTACACCCTTTGAGTTATATCCACAACACAGGCACATGATTTAGGGCAGCGTTCGGCGTACACCCTTTGAATTATATCCACAATACAGGCACATGATTTAGGGCAGCGTTCGGCGTACACCCTTTTGATAATGGACAGATATATATACAGGTGGCACACAAGTGGAATGAATGTATATCAATTGCTCACACATATGGCACAGGCTAGCACATGACTCTACACACATGGGAGCTTTAGTTCATGTCCCACTCATCACTGGACTGCCATGATGGTTTCTTCCTTGAACGGGTTGACCGTCTGGGGGACGGAAGTGCACTTGCCTCTGGTACACAGAGGCTCCATAGACGTCATGGTGGGAGTCTCATCCATGTGGGATCCAGTGTCAGTGGGAGGAACTGGAGGATCAGGTTCCATAGGGGGAACACTGATGTCTGGAGGTATGTCCGGCTGAGACTGTGGGTCTGGAACCTGTTCATTCATACACTCCATGGTCGGCTCAGATTGAATAGTTGTGTAGGAGGGTTGTTGTGGGATACAGTCCTCTGAGTCATTAGGAGTACTATCCTTGTGCAAGCCTCTGACAGGGCCATGACTTCCGCTATCCAAATTGTTGGGGGTCACAGGGTAACAGTCACATGTGCGCATATCATATGTCTTAGAGCGGAACTGTGATTGAGAGAACTTCCGAACTTGGCATTTGTCATCCCGAACACTGCATACCATGTATTTGTCCCGTGCTCTAGTCTTGTCACGATCCCCTTTAATATAAACCAAATCACCGACCTGCAGTGACTGATAACTGGGGGGACCTCGACCGCGGGCTTTGGACTTGGCACTGGATGGGTGATTCAGATGGCGAGATAACTGCTTCTGTAGGATTATCTGCCGATCTGTAATGGGAAGCTGTTCCCCTGTGAGCTGATCTCTCTGGGTCCATATCTCCCTGGCGGACAACCCATTGGTCCTGATTCTGGTGTTCATATTGGCGGTGGCCAATGCGAGTGAGACCTTTGACAAGGGGCCTCCCTCTGGGGCTATGTTCAAACACTCCAAGCCAAATTCTCTGACAGCGTTTTCGGCAACAGGGTTCTTGTTGATATTCTTAGCTTGGCCGATATCAAGTGTAACTCAATATTGCCTGAGAAGAGGGTCATCCACGAGAGCCTGGAAGCCTGGAAGCCTGGAGCAGGGTCCACTCTCACCCTACAGCCGCCATCACCAAGACTGCGGAGCTCGGCACACAATGATAAAATACCATCGCGTAACTGCTGGTGCTGTTCACTCTCAAGGAAACAGGATGTGGTGAATGAGGATACGGTCTCACGTACTAGCAGAATGAGTTGGCGATGTCTTTTGACAACATCTGCCGCAAACTGAGCCCCAATGACATCAGGTGGTGGTGTGGAAGTCTGGGGGTGCAAATGGGTCGGCACTGACTTCAGAGATGAGCATTGATGGCAAGACTCAGTTGCTAGACCAACAGCTCTATCGAGATCCAGAGCATAGAAGCTTCGTGTGAATACTTGTTTGAGCTGGTTTTGGGAGGGATGATGAAATTTGATGTGTAGGGCTGTAAGTAGACCTTCAAGAATGCTGCGTGGAACGACAATCTTCTCACGGAGAGGTTGGAATGGCTGCTCGTCCCTGACCACAAGGACGCCATCTCGTGAAACCACAACGCATCTCAGGTACCGTTTGACATCAGTCAGTCTAGTAGATTTCTTGGACGGTCTCGTACCCTGTGTGAGGTGTGAATGAGTACGTCGGAGTGATTGGCATTCCTGTTGAGTGGCTAACCAGGCAGCCCGGCTTGTGAAGGGCATTTTCATGGAACCATCAAGAACCTCTTTCACAGATAGACCTCGGACTACAGACTCCTCCGCAGCTGCTACAAACTTACAGACTTGGCAGCTAGCATCTGTGCACTCAGCTGGATGGCGACTGGTATAATCAGATGGAAGGTTGGCAGCCCCAGATACATGGCGTACATGGACATGGTACCTGCTCACGGTAGCCAGGAAGGTTGTGACCCTGGCGCTTGCTGAGAATTCTCCTCTACACAGTTTACTGTACGCCTGGACACAAGGCTTGCTGTCAGTGAGAACCAGAGTCACTTGATGTGACTGAACTATGAATGGAGCAAACTGCCGTACTGCTGCACTGATTGCCAGGGCCTCTATTTCGCAAGGAAGCCAGGCGACTTGGTGTTTCTTCAGTTTAGCATTGAAAAAGCCACATAGCATCAGCTTTCCATCCCTCAGGGCATATAATGTAGCAGCGAGGCCTCCGGATCCAACAGCTGCATCAGTGACTATCCAGAGAGAATCCTCCGCTCTGGGCATGGTAATCTGTTTGCAGTTCTGCAGAGCCTTCTGTGCCACTCTGAATAACTCAATCAGTTCTGAGGTCCACTCCAACTTCTCCTTTGACTCTCTCCCAGCCGTGAGCTGCTCTAGTGGGTATAGTAACTCTGCATAATTCTTCAAAACTCTGCTGAGCACTTTGTAGGCACCAATGAAGGAGCGGAGTCCCTGCACTGTAGAAGGTGGCTCCACCGCGGCCAGAGCAGAAACCTTGTGTGGACTGGCCATCAGGGTACCACTGGACCAGATCCATCCCAGTGTGGTTGTGGATCGAGGGCAAATGACGGTCTTGGGTGCAGAGATGCCAAGATTGTTCTCCTTCAGCCTAGCCAGCAGTAGGCCCCAATTGTAGAGTGCTTCCTCAGGGGTGTCACCACCACAAAACATGTCATCAGCTATTTTGACAAGGCGACCCTCCTGAATAAGATCCCCCACCACCCTGGAGAGGAGTTCTTCAAGGTAGGTCTCCGATCCAGGCATGCCCATTGCTGACCTCGTGTACACTCTAACACCCTTAAAGGGTGTCACCACACCACAGTATTTCATTGATGAATGGGCAAGTGGGATTTGATAAAAGGATTTGGACAAGTCCGTCACAATTATGTACCTCCATTTGGAAATATCCCGTAGAACAGAATCTACATTTGGCATGAGAGCGGGTGGCGGTTTGCTGTACTTCCCTACTTCGCCGAAGGACGTTACCAAGCGGCTTCCACCATTGGGCTTTCTGACAAGAAATGATGGGTTGAGATATTCCACAACAACACCCACGTCCTCTGGTTTGGCGAATACTCCATAAGACTCAAGCTCGTCGAACTTCTCTTGGAGCTCTACCATGGTGGATCTGTTATACTGAGGTATACGTCCCTTCCGTTGTGGGGGAAGTGTTGGCCCCATGTTGACTGTGGCTTCAAGAGGACCACTTGCACCATTATACCTTGGGATTGATGGATTGAACACACAGTCATACTGATAATTGAGGTCCTGGAACTTCTGCTTCATGTTGTCTGACAGGATATTATCAGGGTCCACTCTGATTTCAGATGAGAATGGGGGTTGCGGTGAAAGCTTGACCTTAAACTTTGGGTTGGGCTCATTATCTGGGGCTTGGCTGGGGTCTGGTGATGACAGGGCTCTAATCTGGCAGAAGTGCTCATTGCGCTTGAGGAGAATAGGCTCACCAGAGTCATTTTTCAATCTCAGTACATTATCAACAGAAGTGATCTCTTGGGGCTGAGGCCAAACCCTTTCTGGCTTCTGATGCTGGTTGAGGGGAGAGTCAAGTCTTGGCTCCAGGGCCCATTCACCATCTGGATCAGTGTAATTTGGGGTGTGGACATCAAGGCATTCTCCTGGTAAAATGGTTGTCTGTTGTGGGGGGGCTCTCAGTAGGTAGGACTGTGTACGTCTAACAGCACTGGTATGGACCTCTTTTTGGGGACCGTAGGATATGACGTCATCACCTATGAGAATCTGGCTTCTAGCTGGTAATACTCCGATGTCATTTTTGACAAGGAAGGGGTTTCCTGCCAGGACATCAACATCAAGTTGTTTTACTACAAGAGCATCCAGACTGAATGTCTGTCCCTTCCGAGACACAACACAGTGTACTTCTCCTGTCACCTCTAGGGGGGTCACACCGTCCGCCTGTCGTGCTTTTTGTCTAGTAGGCTTGATGGGCAAGTTGATAGCACACGCAAAGGAAGCCAGGACCATATTTGTTGTAGCACCAGTGTCTAGGGTGATGCGAACTGGAAGGTTGTTGAAATAAGGGCTTTGGACCACGTCCACCCTTCGAGCTAAAGGCACAGGTTCTGGTTCATCATCATCAGGCATACTTTGTGTGCAATAGTAATCCTCCTCTTCACCTTCACCGTCCTCCTCCAGAATGAGTCGTGAGATTCCAAAGTACTTCCTGTCAGAGTCTGGTAGGTATGTGCATTCTGACAGGAAATGGCTGCTCCAAGGGCGACCTGAAGCCTTGCAGAGACAACAGGACTTGGGACGTTTCTTTGTAGTAGCCTTGAACCTGGTTGGGAGGGACTGGGACTGGGGTCTGCGTGAAACAGCTCGCATGGCCTTACTATCCTCTATGCACCGGAGCTCATCTAGGAGTGTTGTGAGTGACTGTGAGATCTCAGGCTTTAGGGAGGAAATTGTCTTGTGGCGCAGCTCTGAGCCGTATTTCTGTTTAATGAGTTGGGGGAGACCAGGATGAACCAGTTGGAGCCAAAGGTAGACAATAGTGTTCTCGAGTGTGGGGCTCATGTCCTCGTCCTGAGTGACCCTCTCCCCATGGTGAGTGAGGCCTCCACTCACAGTGAGAAGGTTGTCATCAAAAAAGGCCATGAGTCTCTGGTACAGATCCTCGGGGCGTTCATCAGGTTTCAGTGTAATAGACGAAAGGTCCAGAAAATATGATCCAGTTGACTGAAACCCATAGTGCTCACGTATTTTCTGCCAAATGTCTCTGAGGCTGGTTGAATTTTTCACTATAGTATTCCTGGAAATTATGGTACAGTAATTTGCAATTTGCCCCAACATCATCTCTAACTGGGCACATTTTTGGGCTGCTGTACGACCGCCGATAACATCTGCCCCATCACTAGTAAAGCCTCTGTTAGGGTTTTGAGCAGACTTCTTTTGCCATGTGAAATCGGGGTCAAGAAATGCTGAGAATGTGTTGTCCAGTGAAAAAATGTACATAAGGTTCTGTCTCCAACTCTCCACAGAGTTGGTTGTTTCTGTCTTAGTGAGTTGCCACTGTTTGGGGGCTCTTTGACTAGCCATGATGCCTGGAATACTCAGGTATAGTACTCAAAGACAAAAATGTTCTTATGATGCTTGGAATACACTGATATGGTACTCAAAGTCACACATGAACTTTTGGGACATCTGTCAACAAACCAATCTGGGTGATTTGTGTTTTCATGCAACCGGGGGACATGCAGTGAATGGAAATTACCACACAGTCAAAGTGATATTAAAGTTCACCAGGTTACTGGGTTTGCTTATCCACTGGTCTGGAATATCCCTGGAGTGTTCAGGAACGAGTAGGCATGGATCCTAACAGCTGCCACCACGCCATAATATCAACAAACGTCCATTTGGTGAGTGTAACACTTTGTGGCGTTTATTCTGTACAATACAAAAACCCGGAAGGAAGTCCGGGAAACGGAACGAACATAATGGCGCAGTATAAAAAACAATAGACATCTATATATACAGGTTAAAAACCAAGGTGGTCAACTGGTACATAAATGATCAATTATACACTTGCACATTGACCTATTAAGAAATGGCGAGTGTGTGCCATCTCTCCACCTGCAGAGCTCTTTGATTTGAGCAGACACCCTGCAGTCTTGTTCTTCGGAGTTTCGTCTTTTACACCAAACATCATATAAAACATTTACATCCATATTATACTTTGACATTAAAAATCTCTGATTACCGCCCATAACTAAATGCAGGCTAGACATACCTAAATTAGTTATAGTTTTCACTACCACATTTTTGGACTCAAGAGCCATTTTTATGAAGTTAATACATCTCTTTGACATCCACAATTCAATAGACATACAATCAGCCAAATGAGGCAGTAATTGTCATATATATTGTCTATCTCATACACAGTCATTCTGTGTTCCACAATAACACCCTATATCTGCAAAATGTAAAAGCAATAGATGTTGAGTAACATTTCTGCTTATACACAGGAACATATACTGATTTAACTATAATATGGAACTTTGATGTATATGGAAATATGTCTTAATGAGTTGAAATCATAGACAGAAATGGCATTGTTTGATATTTTCGTTATTTGAAATAAATGATACTTTTATAACAAAATAATGACTTATTCTACTCATTTCATGATAAAAATCTGTCTGAGTCACATGTAGAACAATCTTGCAATGAAATGAAAAGCTTTAATTGAAAGCTTCAGCAATTAGCATACAAATATATTCATGAATAAAAACGTGCATGAAAGATTTGAGGTGTGATTCCATACAGGAAGCCCACATCTCACAAGACTTTGCAGATAATGTTCTCTCATCAAGTGTAATAGAAGCCCAGGTGTGCTTAGCTTTAGCTGTAAGAAGTCAAATTTCTGAACGCCCTACACTGTACTTTGTAGTTTTAGTACTAGATCTAGATTGGTACTAGTTTGGACCTAAAGGGTCTGGAGGTAGTTCCAGCCACAGATAGAATATGTAGAAAACAGAGAGATATAAGGTATCACACTCAAGCACTCGACACAGGCACGGTACCTTGCAAAGACAACACAGTATGATCCTTCTCTCATGAGCAATTTCCGATCAAAATTGCCGTCAGAGCCTGCAAAAAGTCTGGTATCAGATAGACCTCTGTATAGACCGGGTTCTAAGCGTCAAAGTGACCAGAGATAGACCCCTAAAAATCGCCAAAAAAGACAATATTTATCGGAGTTGAGGCCAAAGCTGCCATTCCACACTCAGGCATGCGCAGAACCAATATACACATAGTTACATATAATTACAATACCGAAACATCAATATCACAATATCTAAGTGACTGACAATTGGATCCAGCCAACTAGGTCTGCCCCCTAGTAGCTACACTAGCCACAGCGGGGCAAGTGCTCCAGAGACATACCTGGGCTACATACATTCAAACCTAGATCAGGAGATAAGCTTAGCCAAAAAGCTCACCTCCTTAAAATAAGCATAATACTTAGTCAAATGCACCATCATTTGCCTATGGAAGTATGGCCAAGTCCAGTTGACAATTGTTACAGTGGCTAAACTTTGAATGGTTTTGTTTAGAGCAAATTTTGGAACAGGGGAACCATCCCTGTAGGCAAATAAAGGTGCCTGTGGGTTGATAGGGGTCAATCTGGCATGAGCAGACATATAATCCCAGACAAGACAGACTGCACAGACCCTGTGGGAGGAACACTCTATCCTTTTGGTGAGTCCTTTTGGCATGGTTTTTTACCTGCTTACCTCTAGCTGTGGCTCGCCACAGGGAATCCATGTAGAAGTCGGGTAGTAGGTTACACCTTTGGCACCAAGGATGAAAATGTATTGGTTGCTTTTTTTCCCGTCCTGGGGACATGTGAACTATGGTTTTTAAAGCGATTGTCACCCTGGGGATATTAGTGGGTGGGGCTGGGTAGCCTTGTAATTCATACAGGAACCTGATTGCAGCTAGATAAACATTGCATGTGGCGGGCGCCACTGGGTGGACATGCCTACCTGAACTGCTGAGGTGTGCAATATACCTTAAGATTGTCTCTTCACTAGCCGGAGAGAAACAAAATGATTAGCGAAAACGAAACGAATATACTGCACCTGAGCTGAATTATAGGTTTTCTTAGTCCAGCAATGCATTAGCCATGTTGGCTACATATACACTTTTGACTTTATTCAAACATTTGATGTTATTCAAACTTTTTGTTTTTTACACATGCAAAACAATGGGCCTAATAACATAGTCTTACAGAATACACATACATAGTCATACATCGGTGTGAGACATACGAGATAGGTATTCCCAGTTCCAAAGTCATACAGGATGGGTATGGCTATTGTCATGTCTCTTTCTCTGTGAGGGTTGAGATGCCTAAACCTTGGCATGTCCAACCTACTGAGGATATTGGCAGAGGCGTTATAATAGGTGCTGATATGGATGACCCTGTAGTCAATGCGGAAGATACTTGAAATAGCGCTATAGAAATCAATTATTATTATTATTATTATTATTATTATTATTATTATTATTATTATTATTATTATTATTATTATTATTATTATTATTATTATTATTATTATTAATATTATCATTATCATTATCATTATCATCATTATCATTATTATTATTATTATTATTATTATTATTATTATTATGATTATTATTATTATCATCATCATCATCATCATCATCATCATCATCATCATGTAGTGTGAGGCATTGCCTCAACTGCTCCATGCATGTGGCGGGTGATGATTCAGGTGGTTGTACAACCTTGGGGCAGAAGATGAGCTTTCCAGTTAGTGATAGAAGCTCTCTTTTTGTTACATGCACATGCGTGGAGCTGTACGGACGTGTTTTCGCTGAGCTCTGACAAAGCTCTGTGAAAACGCTTTCTAACTACACTAAAGCTCATCAAAAGTTGTTTTTTTTGTAGGGTGCTCCTGCCTGCGTACCACGGGCCCAGTTTTCCCTGTTTTTTTGCCAATTTGCAGCCTGTTGGCGGACGCTAATCGGACTTATATGCCACGAGGACTGGATTGTAGTCTGTACCTTCAGGTACACAGTGCTGGTGGCTCGCTGCTCAGTGCCCGCCAAAACTACTGCCCGGCTCTCTGAGAGATACCTGGGTCCATCATGAAGCCTTCTGCCCCTGTACCGCACGGTACAGTCAACTACCTGATTACTACCTCTTGTCTCTCTGCCGAGACAATTTACTTGCAGACCCCTTTTGCCGGGGCTGACATTACCTTGCTCAAAGTACCTGACACATCTCTTCTGTTGAGACGGGACACCTTGCATCCCATCTATTGCCTACGAATGCTATAGTTTTGCCTTCTATAGCATTCCTACCATAACTAACTATATATTCTACTGGTTGGTTTCTTCACTATATTGTATTGACCTAAACAATATCTGTTTATCGCCATTACTGTGCTTTGTTAAGCCGCTCAGTATTTAATCCCCCTTACCTCTCACTGCACGCAGTGTTCAAATAAACTGCCATGTGCTTCTACCACGTACTGAACTTTTAGCCACGCCTACAGGTCACGCCTACTGTGACATGCCTACTTTCGCTTTATATTATACCACCACCAGTTCTGTATTACACATATTGTTTTTGCCTGACTGACCACATATAACCACATACTCTCATCATTACTGCCTATACATATTCTTCCCCACATGGTCACTAACTATATAGTATATACCCCCTCTCCTCGCAACTGAGACACACTACCATGGATGAAGGAAGAGAAACCCGCTCGACTGCGAAGCATCGCCTCTCCGGAGGAAACCTGCCTGTACCATGACCGGGCCCTGCCACTGTCTGTACCCCGGGGGGGGGGGGGGGGGGGGGTACTCTCATAGTCAGCGTTACCGGGGAAGCTGGGCTAAATAGGGTCCTTTTCGCTGATATTTTCCCTAAAACAGGTTAAGATATTTCATCATTTCCCCTAAAACAGGGTACTGTTTTTCAAATTTCTCCCTAAAACAGGGATCACAATCCCCCTTTCCAAATCTCCCCCTTCTGCATCATCCCTAAATGAGGGTATCAAAATTTCAGCTAGTCCTAAATCAGGGTACCAATAATGATAGAATATTTCCCTAAATCAGGCTCTGCTGTTTACAGTTCCATCCGGTTAAAGATATTTTATCATTTTCCCTAAAACAGGGTACTGTTTTTCAAATTTCTCCTTAAAACAGGGATCACAATCCCCTTTTCCAAATCTCCTCCTTCTGCATCATCCCTAAATGAGGGTATCAAAAATTCAGCTCGTCCTAAATCAGGGTACCAAATTTCAGCTAGTCCTAAATCAGGGTACCAATAATGCTAGAATATTTCCCTAATTCAGGCTCTGGGGTTTTCAGTTCCATCCCAGCCTCCGCGGGTTAAAATCATGAGAGTACCCCCCCCCGGGGTCTGTACCGAGACCACAGACTGGAAGCAGAAATATGAGGCCGTGCAAAAGTCAAATGCCAGACTTTCTGCACTCTGCAGCTGCCAGTGCAGAGATTACTGCCCTGAAGGAACAAGTGCGTTCCCAGACCAAGGACCTACAAGACCTGGAGACCGGGAGGGCCAGACTCATGGCTGAGCTGTCCCTCACCTCCTCCCTCCTATCCAAGAAAGAAGAGGTCCTGGCTCGCTACCTTCCCACTGCTGCAGATGCCGAAGAGGGCTCAGACGAAGATGACAGCAAGCCCCCTGATGCTGAGGGGGCGACCCAAGTCCTGCTGTGCATCCCTGGTCAGGAGGACGAAGTTGCCGAAACCCTAGCCAGGGACGATGGCACACCTCAATAACTACCGAGACGATTACCTATATTGCCTTGGAACTCGACCTTGTGGAGAAGGTGGACCTGGTCGTCACCTTACCAGGCTGTACGCCTACTCCGCTCAAAGGAATGCCATTTGCCCTGGTTCCACTTGTCTATAAATGCAATGGTACTATGTGACCTTCACCTTGGCCGACTTATACAACCTCATGCCTCAGATAAAATTAGTAATTGTCAACCAAAAACTCGTCAAAAAACTAACAGGGTCCCTCAATCATACACTCTACTTTACGTACTTCTACAGTCCTGTCTATTTAGTTAATAATTCTACTCATTTTTCAATATTGAAATCTGATGGCGCTGGCACCCTACACACCTTGTCTCTTTCCCTGCCTAACTACCACACTAAAAGATTATCGGTTTTGATGGAAAAATACAACTCACTCTCACAAATTAAACATGCAGCACTTACTGTACGTTATTCTGATCTGACCACACCATCTGTTACTCGCTCATCCTCATCTTGCTCGATGGAAAATCGATGCAATGCTGAACGCCATAGGAAGATGTCCGGTAGCTTCCTTGTTGACATTTCAAAAACATCTGCATGTTCTATGTCAGAACCCAGATCCTTGGTGAGGTCACTTGCTTTCTACCACTTGGCCAGTCGTAACTCCCTCGGAATTTGATTGGCTTACGATCTCTGGCAGAAATCACCGAGCTAAACCACCATGTGCTCGACTAAATGATAACACAGACGATCTGACACAAAGCCCCCTAACATTTCACATCTCAATAATAATATACATACTCAACCCGTGTTCACACACAATAAGTCAATCGCAACTGCCATCCCACTTCATAATCGTTTCTCAATCTTAAATTATATGCAAACCCAAACAGTACTGAGCCTGATCCATCAAAATAAGAGAAATAACAAACCAACTGTATTACATGGCCGGCAGGGAAACCCAGGCATTCAACATAAAACAGGTGGCACTGCTCACAATACCAACAATTGAACTCCCATGGCAACCAACAACTCAACCAAAAAACCAAAAAAACTGAAACTAGGCTCTTGTAGTGTTCAAAGCATTGGTAATAAGGTATTATTAATGAAGGACTACTTTACTCTACATGAATTAGATGCAGTCTTCATGACTGAAACCTGGCTACATAAGTCAGGTGATGAAAAAATAATTAGGGAACTGGAAGGGGACTCCCTTAAATTTTATTCCTTCCCCAGGCTTGGAAGGGACGGAGGCGGGATTAGTTTATTACACAAGAAGGAACTGCCCTTTGAAACCAATAGGTTAAACCAACCCAATGTTACAACCATGGAACTGGCGGAATTTTCCTTTCATATGAAAAATAAAAAAATTACCTTTGTGACTATATACAGGCCAGAACCTTCTTCCTCACATAGATACACATACTCTGAATTCTATGATGAATTCACTGAATTGGTTGCCCATTACAGTTCTTTTGGTAATGAAGTCATTTTCTTAGGTGACTATAACTTCCATGTAACAAACCTGACAAGCCAGATGTTATTAAGTTTAATGACATCCTAACCACCTTTGATCTAACACAACGAGTAAAAGATCCTACTCACAAACCTGGAAATACCCTTGATCTAATCATTACTTTCCAGGGAAATAAACTCCTAAAAAGTCATGAAGTTGATGGATACATCTCAGATCATAAAATTGTTAAAATCTTACTAGATATGTTCCTACCCAAACCACCTAAAAAAGCAATTAGGTACAGGAACATGAAGGGTCTAAAAAGCCTTCAGGGACGACATAAGGTCCCTTACTGGGAAGCCCACTAATTGGTCACACCTACCCTTAAGTGACCTAGTCGACTTCTATGAGCATGGGTTAACCAAGATCATGGATAAACATGCTCCCATAAAGGATGCTTGGGTTTCCCAGGATAAACCTGTCCCCTGGATGAATGAGCAAATTAAAGGTTAGAGGGCTCTTAAGAGAAGACTTGAGAGGAAAATGAAGAAATCAGATCTTCATATTGACAGGGAAATCTATAATAGACAGAGGAACAAATATAATTCATTCCTGAAATCATCCCAGTCTAACTTCTATGCCAAATTAGTTCATGAAAAAAAGCATGACCCCAAGAAACTTTTCAGTCATTGAGTCATTGATAAGGTCATGCACAAGACTATGGACACTCCCATGCCACTGTCCACAGATGCAAATACCCAAGCTGAAAGCTTTAACAGCTTCTTCATTGAAAAATTGAGAACATTTGGTTAGAAATGGACAATGCACAAGCTCCCACCTTTCTGTCGCCAGGTGGCACTACGCACAATAGACCTGAAACACTAGATCGTTTCTTACCACTATATGATGTTGAAGTTAAAAAATTGATTCGGAAGTCGACCAAGAAGTCGTGTGAACTCGATCCCATCCCAACCTGGCTTCTTTATGACCTCATGGATGACCTCTTACTGATCATCACTGCCCTCATCAATCGGTCACTTACTGATGCATCGGTATCAGACAACATGAAAATTGCGATAATCACACTGCTCCTGAAAAAGATGGAATATCATAGTTCTGAAACAGCTCTACTGAGAGTACATAATGACATCCTACGTGATCTGGATGATAGGAAATCAGTCATCCTGTTTGTTTGTTTGTTTGTTTGGGGTTTTACATCACTTTCAACAGTATTTCAGTCATTTCGTGATGAGACCTACTTGTAGCAGATATAGTGCTGTCTCACTGAATTGTCATGTCGCAGGTCCTTGACATGACAACTCACCCGGTCACAGATTTACAAGGACAACGGGTTAACCCTTTTGGCACGGGCCTCAGCTCATGTCGGAAATTGTATCATGAGTTCAATCCCGACACAGCCGGGGTTCGAACCCACGACCTTTAGATCACCATAGAGGAACTAGTGCTAATAAGCTGGCGCTCTAACCAACTGCGCCACGGCCTGTGGCCCAGTCATCCTGTTATTACTTGACCTCTTGGCTGCCTTTGACACCATAGACCATCAGATACTGCTTAATAGATTGGAATCAAGGTGTAATGTTAGAAGGCATGCTACCATATTAGGAACATTGCTGCCATCAGACAGTGTCTAGACGAGAAAACAGCGGTCACACTTACCTATGCCTTTGTCACATCTACTCTGGATTATGGAAATGGACTTCTTGCAGGGCTTCCTAAAGCAGACATAAGGAAACTGCAATACATTCAAAATTCTGCAGCCCGGGTAGTTGGAAAAATTAGGAAATTCGATCATATATCAGGGAAACTAAAGTAACTACACTGGCTCCCTGTTCATGCCAGAATTGACTTCAAAATCCTTCTGACAACCTGGAAATCCCTTAACGGTAAGGCGCCGCCTTACCTGAGTGACCTACTCCAAGTAAGCAAGGGGAGAGGAACCTGAGGTCTAACAATGAGATCTGCCTAATGGCCCCAAAGAGCCGTCTCAAAACTGTTGGTGACAGGGCATTTTCATCTGCCAGCCCTAGACTCTGGAATGCCTTGCCTAGTGACCTCAGGACAAGTGCTTCTGTCACATCCTTCAAGAGTAAACTGAAGACTTACCTCTTCAGGAAACATGTTCTGGATACAGCGCTATGAACAGCTTGTCTGGTAAATTTTATAATTATTATTATTATTATTATTATTATTATTATTATTATTATTATTATTATTATTATTATTATTATTATTATTATTATTATTATTATTATTATTATTATTATTATTATTATTATTATTACATGTTGTCCATCATATAGCGATCCAAGATCACACTGTATGTCATTTATGCACTCATCAGAGATGTTAAGCTGTCGCCTGACTGTATCTACCGGCCCCACTAGCTGGTAGAGTGTAGGATCTGTGCCTTTAATGGTTATATAAGTGGAGGACGGGAGGTGGTGGGGTCGACTCCCACTGTCGGCAGTGTTACTTTCACACTGGTTAAAAGGCTTGAAAGTCGACCTGATATGGCCATAGTTGCTGAAAGGGTCGTAAAAACACCATTTCACATTTTCTGACTGTATCTATTACTATTATTATTGAAGGGCTACAAGAAATTCAAGTCTTCGAGAGGGCCCCAGTTTTTTCATCCTATACCTTGCTTCCTTGCAAGTTTTAAGCATTGTCTCTAGTGAATTGTCAGGATGTCGTCCAAATAATGGATGCTGTCACCTGCTGCACCCTTGTTTTATACATGTATTCTAATGTATACAAGTCATCAAAAAGCCTGGGTGTGCTGGTCAGACGAAATGGTAAACATGACATGTGGTAAAGTTTCTCATTACTGTCTGCATCAGGCCATGCATGTCTGAGCAAGTGCCTGTTGTCAGATGATACCTTGACTCTTTGAAAAGCTGCTGCTAGATTGATTTTACCCATCCAAGGAGAATCATATTTTTGTATCATCCTGACTGCGTCAAGCACTGTAACATATTTTAATTAATAAAGATCGTTGTTAATTCCATCGTTTACAGAGTCCCCTGGTGGCCGGGAGATGTTATGAATGACTCTTGTTTTGATTGACTTCTTTTCAAGAAATGCTCCCAGGGGGGCTACCCTAAGTAGGGGGGGGGGGGTTATCCTCTATCCTACCTAGCTTGAGGTTTTTCTTAATGAAATCATCTACCTTGCCTTTCTGTATAGAGCTGGATGGCCAATTCTTAGATTTCACAGAACAGCTGTCATCCCCTGTAAATCCAATATAAACACCATATAATGCCCTGTTATACAATCTATCAACAAATTCACGATCTGGGTAGTCAACTAAGTCCTCCAAAGTTCAGTTGCCAGAAACGTGTTTGCCTGGGCTTACCACAACCTATATGTAGCCTATTTATTATCCACAGGGTACCTTTTCAAAACCTATCAAGATAGTTTTCAATTCCTGTAGGGATCATTTTCAGATAGTTGTCAGTTCCTGCAGGGATCACTTTCATTTCTGCCTATCTGCTCTCCTATATATGCTGCATTTTTAGAGTGCTTGTAAGATCCTAAACAAATGTGACTAGCACAAGAATAACATACACGTGGTTGCCATGTCTGTGATGCTACTGATGCATCATGGGATCATTTATTAAACACCAGAGGACAGCACTGTAGTAACCTCATTAGCCACTAGAGGACGACTCTTCATACATATCTTACATCTCCGCCCTTATTTTTTTTTTTTTTTTTTTTTTTACTTGAACATAACATGTATTTTCTATGAACCTTGAACAACCAACAGCATGTGGTTTCAAATTTTCTGTTATAAATGTAATTGTCACCATGACTTAAATGTCTCTTTGTACTCTTTGACATGTTACATTTAATCACATTCATACATCAATCATAGACCAGAATTTCAATTACAGCAAAACTAACTTGGCATTTATATGTAGCCCATGTCTACTTAATTATTACAAATATTATGAAAATAAAATTGTAACTCAAATATCCATTACCATTACAATTATATAATTATCATCCTGGTCATAAACATACTTTCTCATTCTCATCATTACAAGTCCAATCTAGCTGGTGGCTTTACCATTCTACCACTTCTTGTTGTGGTAAGAGGAGACTGTTGGTTTTGCATAATATGTGGTTTGGGTGATTGCCCTGTTACTATTGGTGAATTTACTACATGTGATCTCCCCCTGGGAGGTGAATTCATCACATGTGAATCTTTCCTGGGTGGTGTATCTATGGGCAAAGTCATGTATGACTCAAGCATTGACTCTGGATCCAATAATGGAGTTGGTCTTGGCTCCTGAGTTCCAAACATATGCCTCCTATTTCTCCTGTACCTTTTACCATTAGGAGTCACCACATTATAGCTCCTAGGCATGTGATGCTTCCCTTCAACATTTCCATATTCCCACTTTCCTTGGGGACTTCTGAACTTCACTGCCTGACCTTCTACCATTTCACTTAACTCCGAACCTGCATGTTTATCATGATACCACTTCTGTTTCTCTTGCCTCATCTTCAACATCTTTTGCATAGGTGGCACCACTTGTGGCCTCAACATGCTAGTTGGAGTTGGCACTCTACCTTTCAGTAGCCTACTGTTCAACATCTGGCTAGGTGCATAACCATCTAATCCATCTATTGGGGTATTTCTGTACTCCAATAATGCTAACTGTGGATCTCTACCTGACCTTTTAGCCTTTTTCATGAGATGCTTAACAATTTTGACTGCGTTTTCAACTTGCCCATTACTTTGAGAAAAACCCGGGCTAATTGTATCATGATCAAACTCCCATCTCTCTCTGAACTTTGTGAATTCCTGACACTGGAATTGTCTAGCATTATCTGATATTACAAGATCTGGTGTTCCCTGCCTTGCAAATATCCATTTCATTTTCTGAATCACTGAATAAGCAGTTTCATCTGGTAACATTTCAATTTCAGGATACTTTGAATAGTAATCAACCAATATCAAATATGCATTACCATCCAGATAATACAAGTCTGCTCCCACTTTTGCCCATGGCCTATCAGGTATTGTGTGAGATATTAATGGTTCTGAAGGCTGAGCCTTGCGGAACTCCTGACAGAGTGAACACTGGGAAACAACTTCCTCGATCTGACCATTGAACCCTGGCCAAAATAGCACTTCACGCGCTCTGCGCTTAGTTTTCACAATGCCCTGGTGTGATTCATGTATCCTGTCTAACATCTCGCTCCGAAGACTGCTTGGCACAATAATTTGATTACCTCGAAACAATAACCCATCGCAGGCTATTATGTCATCACGGAACTTGTAATATGGTCCTAACATTGTTGGCATATCACGTTTATCTACGGGCCAACCTTGTAATGTGACACTTCTCAGAAGCTGCAAGACTGGGTCATTTGCAGTCTCCCTTCTGAATTCATCAAGCTTGTCTTTAGACATTGCTAACTGACTAGAGATCATATTGACCTCCATGACCTCATCTTTAGATTGCCCTAGAGCCCTGGCTGAGATTGACCTGCTTAGAGCATCAGCCACAAACATTTCCTTGCCTGGCTTCCAGACAACCCTGAGATCATATCTCAATAATTTCAGTCTCATATTCTGAAGTCTGGGACTCAGTTTGTTGATTTCCTTCTGGAAAATACCGACAAGTGGTTTATGATCAGTTTCGACCGTTAGCTGCTGGCCATAAACCCAATCGTGGAATCTAATACATCCAAAGACAATTGCGCTCATCTCATTTTCAATAGGTGCATAGTTACGCTCTGCTTGTGTCACTTTTCTGGCTGCATACGCCACAGGTTGTGACTCCTGCATAATCACAGCTCCGTAACCATGTTTAGATGCGTCGGTTGCTAAAGTAACCGGCTGATTCACATCATAGTACTTCAGTACTGGAGTTTCCGTTACAAGTTTTTTCAACTTGTGTACTGCTGCATCGTGTCGCGGTTCCCATGACCACTCCACGTCACCTTCTGTCAACTGACGAAGTGGTGCAGTAATCTCTGATAGATTTGGTGTAAATTTAGCTAGATACGTCACCAAACCTAGGAACGTTCTGAGCTCCTCAAGCTTTTTCGGTGTTGGCATGTCCACTATCGCACTCACGCGTTCTGGACTTGGCCTGAGACCATCTTTACTCAATATATGACCTACATATGACACTTCATCAAGACCAAATGTACACTTGGACTTGTTAAGTTTGAGCCCACTCCTTTCTACTCGCTCTAGGAGTGCCTCCAATCGGCGATCATGTTGCTCATCATTTTCTCCCCAAACAATCAGATCATCAACTATTATGTCAACCCCTTCAAGATCACCAAACTCTTCCACCATGGCTCACTGCCATATCTCACTGGCGGATTTTATTCCAAATGGAAGCCTGAGATACCTATATCTTCCAAACGGTGTGTTGAATGTAGTCATGAACGAGGATTTCTCGTCAAGAAGCATCTGCCAATACCCGTGCTCAGCATCTATGGTACTGAATTTCTTTGCCCGTGGCATTCTGGCTGATACCTCCTCTATAGTTCTCATCGGATAATGTTCCCGACGTAATGCCTTATTCAACTCAGTTGGGTCAAGACACACCCTATAGCGTCCATTTGACTTACGAGTGTAGGTCATAGAGTTGACCCACTCTGTCGGTTCTTTCACTTTCGCTATCACATTCAGATTTTCCATATAATCCAACTCTTGTTTCAAATCATCACGGATTTTGTGTGGAACTGTTCTCACTGGATTCTGAACTGGCGGTACTGAAGGATCAGTACTCATGACATATTTCCTGTCACGCAAGTGTCCAAAGCCCTTGAACACATTGGCATACCTGTCAATAATTTTCTGCCTTCGCAGCAGCATGTGAGCATTTTCAGCACTGACAGAATTACCTTTACTGACAGACGGACTAACTGTTTTAGTTGACAGACCATCCGGACAAACAGACCGGACTGATGGATTAACTGCTTTGACTGACGGATCATCTGGATGGACAGACCTGACTGACGAACTGACTGGACTGACTTGACCTGCTGACAGACCAGTTTGACTGACAGACTGACTTTTACCTCTGTCTGACTCAGGCAGCTTCTGCCTGTCAGACAACATATGTACACTTTGGTCAAACAACACATTTACACTCTTGGGACCACGACTAAGCAAACCCAGCTTAACACATGCATCCCCACCAAGAATCAAGTCACCTTTCTTCACTACTATGAAGTTCACTTTTATGTCCTTTTTACCATTCACATTTACAGGTAACTCTATTTGACCAAGTGTTGGCACTGAGTGCCCTGAATAAGTCTTCAGTTTTATATCAGTTTTACACAACTGTGAGTGATTTATGTCTTTCAACTGTGTGAATACATCTGCTGGAATTAAATTTGCTTGAGCACCAGTATCCAGCTTAAACTTGAGCAAGTCAGCACCCACACTGACCTCCTCTACCCATGTGTCCTTGACCTGTGCGACCTGTCACTGTACCAACAAACAGACTGTCATTAAACTCGTAGGACAAATCATCCTCATCCAACTGCTCAGTAATCACTGCCACTGTCTTTTGACATTTTTGTGACTTCGCAAAATGCCCTTTCCTGTGACATACATGACAAGTTTGATCTTTAGCAAAACAATTCTTCATCCCTGGTAGATGTCTATATGTACAAAAAGCACATTGAATTTTCTTGTCCCGTTGACTGTTCCATGATTTACTTGTAGTGGTACCCCTCACTGGCTGGGATCTGGTCCCACCACTGGCACTGGTACCTGTATGCTGGTATGGCGGCCTAGCATTCTGTTTTCTTTTTGATGATGACCTTGTGATGACCTTGATATCTGCACTTTGATCACATTGATCTGATATGAGTGTCTTCATGTGCTCTTCACTGAGCTCTATAATCTGACCTATTTTAACGGCTTTATCCAATGTCAAATTTTCTGCTTGCAACAGTTTGGCCCTGACTTTCTCATGGTATACTCCACATATAATTCTGTCCATAAGCAATTCATCTTTCAAATCAGCAAATTCACATTCCTGTACAAGGGTTTTCAATTCTGTCACAAAAGTATCAAACTTTTCACCTTGTTTCTGGTTCCTGGAATTGAAATTGTATCTACACACTGTCTTATTCTTCCTTGGTTCACAGAAGTCCTCAAACTTTTTCACAAGCTCTTTTATCTTATCCTTGTCAGCTTCAGGAATAGTCATTGTTTCAAACAACTGCTGGGCTGCAGGCCCAGCCACGTGCAAGAATGTAGCACACTGAATGGCTTCATCTTTAGCTCCAAGCTCTGTAGCTGTGCTGTATAAATACCAGCCTCTTATCCATGTTTTCCAGTTGTAGCTTACATTTCCCTCAAGGGATAATGGTCCTGGTGCTTTTAACCTTGCCATGACAGCTTATTTGGCTCTTATTTTGACTTCTGACACCATGTAAGATCCTAAACAAATGTGACTAGCACAAGAATAACATACACGTGGTTGCCATGTCTGTGATGCTACTGATGCATCATGGGATCATTTATTAAACACCAGAGGACAGCACTGTAGTAACCTCATTAGCCACTAGAGGACGACTCTTCATACATATCTTACAGTGCTGCCATCGTATTTAACCCAATTCTTGGCACGACACACATTCAGGAACAGTGGTGACAGCCTGTTCGGGACATTGTCGCCTCTGCCTTTCATCTTTACATCGTTGTTTTTCTCAGTTTTGCCTCCATAATGTTGACATACATTATGTAGATTGCAATATACATGTACTTATATAAAGATTACACAACAAACATGCAATAGCACTGACATTGGCGTGTCAATGTACGATGTCAGTCTGAAATTTCCCTCCCATCTTGGAGCAAGGTGGACGGAAGTTTACAATGCAACATCTTATCTGTCATGCACTGCTCTCTCGGGCCAATTTTGTCATTTTTTCATGGATCAGCTTAAAATCCGGGCGAGCAGATAGCAAGACTTCCCACAGTAAAAAGTAAAGTAAAGTAATCTGGCCGAAATAGCTCAATTGGTAGAGTATTCGCCTCTAGGTTCGAACCCTGGCCAGTT
Organism: Amphiduros pacificus; assembly: GCA_949316495.1. NCBI lineage: Eukaryota > Metazoa > Annelida > Polychaeta > Phyllodocida > Hesionidae > Amphiduros > Amphiduros pacificus. The sequence continues at coordinate 45,490,765 of OX439000.1, read as the reverse complement.
ACTATCAACCGCTATGAGCAGACATTGTCTGGTATCAGCGGTATATAAATGTCAGCTTTACTTTAAGACTTCCCACAGCTGTTTTTCCATACTGTTTTTACTATATCCAAAGCCATCAACAGAATAGACTTGAATTTCACTGTTTCTTCAGTGCCTGACTGTTCTCAGTGACAGCTGCTGAGTTGGTGTTGGATGTCATCCCCCACTCAACCTGGCAATGGCATGATAAATGGTCTCTGAAAATCCCAACACAAGTGACAAGATTGTAGATACTATAGCCATCACTTTTTCTTTGTTTTGCATTGTCTGTCCCCAAAATAGAACAAAGTGTGCCATACTAATATTTTAAGATTTATCAATTCTTTACAATTACATTCATATTTGAATTTTGATATCTGTAAGAAGCATTTTGCTTTAACCCTTAACTGACGGGAAGGGCATCAACATCCACCAAATTTTAAGTCGATTTTACCGATGGCTTTGGGTATAGAAACACCATGCACTGCCCATCATGTTGAACTTTCCCTACTGCAGTGTTTCTGATGTCAGAAGCACCACTGCAGTGTGGAGCTTCCAGATTGTTGCTGTCATTCCCGTAATTAAACTGACCGACTTTCAACTCTTTTCGCAAATTCGTAAACAATGTCGAGATCAAGACAAACAATAAAACATGGCTCCTGTAACAATTTCATTTAGACATGCATTACCCTTACTGGGCTGTGCCACTTTAATATACATTCTGCATGCTCTACAAAGGTTTACATATGATTTTTTAAAAACAGATTACATAATCTTACTGAGTGTTTTACAGTTAAAAGCTTAAAAGTTTGAATCAATCACCCAGTAACTTTTCTGTTGAAAATTTTCATATTTGAATAATGTGAAATGCGATTGGAATCATTCATTGACAAATAAATACATTGACTTAACATGAATATGACGTAACTTTTGCATTCTGCAAACTGCCTATTATCACTCACTATAGGGGGCACCACCTGTTTTGAGTGGAAAGACATGGGAGCTGTCAAAGACACAAACATAATTCAGTGTGGAAAACTTAAATTTTCTGTCAAATTTTCGCTCGCGTTTGTTTGGCCTTTAGGGCTAGTTGTTCGAGATTTCAACATGGTTAAGCCATGGCGGCCATGATTTTGGCACAAAATTCGGTTTACATCATCAAATGGCGCTTCCGTATATGAAATGATTAGTGAGTGTGTGGTAGAGTACAAAGATTTTCTTATTTTGCAAACTTACGTGAGCTTGATTTAAAAAAAAATCAACACTTGTTTCCAGATTAAAGGGATTAAGTAGTGATTTTGAAAAATATGTATAAGTATCATAAATTAACGATAAATATATTTGCCTTTCAGATCTAAATATTGTTTTGGTTGATGCACGATAACGATAAAGATATTTGCCTTCAGATCTAAATATTGTTTTGGTTGATGCACAGTAAATGCCTTTAAAACCTAGTTGAACAGGAACCTAATTTATAGCCCCCTTTTGAAAGCACACTTCTTTCTTGGTGTCATTTTTATGTGGAGTGTGATAATAGAGGCACTGAAAGGTAGAGTATGGCAATATGATTATGACGTCATGAAATGTATTGCCCTTTGGATAGTGCCAGAATGACGTCAATCAGTGCTACCCTACTTTGAGCCTCATTTGAGATCAACCAAAGTTCACGCTACCCGTGTTTACCCGTCAAGTGCAGTTTATGGCTGAGACAGACCTCTGTTGGGAGTGCAACCTTTATGTCTTATAGCAACTTATCTTTTTACTATATCATAATTTGCATTTGTCATGATGCTCATATGTGGCTAAGCTTTCAATACACCAAATTATAAAATTGATGCTTAATAACTTTAAGACAGCTATTAACAAAAGGAAAACTGTTATGAAAGCTGCAAACAAAAGACTATCATGTTGTTGCAAAGCAGATATTTACAAAGTGCTATATAATTTCATAATTTGAAGCTTACATTTTGTAGCTTTAGAAAATAAACAAGAAACAATGAGAATCATACTCATACATTTTGCAGCTGATCCAACCAAAACAAATTTATAGAAACAAAAAAAAATGGCATTTTAGTCCCACATTAAGTATCTGCACAAGATGTGGATTTGTAAAAAAAAAAATATCATATTTTGGCATGTTTAGATGTCCCTGTAAAATATAGATATTTATGGTTGTAGCTTTATCAATTGCAATAACTTGAACTGACCATAGTTCCTTCAAACCAAGAGGAGTCAATCTTGCCATGAATTTTGAATTAAAGCATTCATGAAATCTGGAAGGTTCCAGGCGATTTTACAGTGGTTTAAGGTATCTGAAAACAATATATGATCTTAAAATTGACATACATACAGGCTATCTGTCTGAAATCCACTAAAGAACATCTGCCCTGAGAATTATGATTTTTTGTGACCACCAAGTACTGCCAGTACTAAACAGGAAGTGTGTTGTGTGACCTTGACCTTTGAACTGTCAGGGGGCTCCGTAAGTCACAGGAGGTGTTGTTTACCAATTGTCAAAATTGGAGCAACACATATTTGGCCATTTTCTTCCACTATATAGAGAAAGAATTGGAATATAACACTTATCATGATGATAGTGCCTTTTCTTGGCTTTCTTTTGGTGGTAAAATTATTAAAAATGGATGCATATTTATGAAGTTATAAATGAAGAAAAATCATTATATTTTATATTATATATGTTTGCCAAAAATTTTTTTAAAAATTTTATACAGCCCAGCTTTTAAGGTGGACTCTATGCAGCCTTTGATGTCTTCCCATTCAGTGGTGTGAAAAACCCTAAATTTCATCAAAGAGGGTCAAATCATAAATTTTACTGATACCAATTATCAGCCATTCAAAGTCCTTGTGATTTAAGGCCAAACCAGTGATCAAAGGGTTTAATGACACTTTTTCAATATCACAGCCTTTAAGTTAAGGGGGATTCCATGCAGCCTTTGAGTCATGTCTTCCCTTTTTGACAGAAAGGTTTTCACATGCATAAGATACTTTTCAAATAAATAGTATACTTTTCCCATAAATGATATATCTTTCATTAGATATTTGTCACAACCATAAGATATTTGTCACAACCATGAGTTATTTAATTGATTCAAATAATATTAAAATAATCTTATGTTGTTCTAAAGTATTTACAAAAGACACAAGATGAACTTAATATGTTGAAGATAACTGTTGCCTGTCAAAACACAGTTGCTGATGATTTAAAATCTAGATCATCTGGCCTAGATGTCAGGTTGACTAGATTGGAGAGACAATGTAATGACCCATTTTATAGGGATACATACGTGCAATCCTCTAAAACTGTGCCTGAAAGTGTGAGGGCTGGCAGTCAGCCTGATCAAGTTACAAGTGTGCAGCCTGCAGCCTGTACAGCACGATGTGACACAGAACCTGATAATGATGACACATGTGTGATGATGATTGACAGTACTGTCAATAACATGAAGACCACTGATGACTGGTCTATGATGGCCCGTGCTGGCAACAAAGTTAAAGCAGTGCCGATGAGGAATATGACCAACCTGGGTAGGACTACTAATGGTGCAGCAACCAACCCTGGCAGGGCTACAAATGGTGCAGGGACCAACAAGATGAACAGATCTGGTGGGCCTATAAATGGTGCAGAAATGAATACAGTGAAGTCTACGTCTAGCAGAAATAACAGACGTAAACCTGGAATTATTGGTACAGCAGAGAATGTGACAATTAAAACTGTGCTAATATACCAAAATTACTAATATATTTGCTTCACGATTTATGCCTGACACTGAACCTGAGATGTTGGAGAAATATGTACATGATAAACTGAATCTAACCGTTAAATGTAGGAAGATTGAAACTGTCAAGAAAAGATTTAGTTCATTTCGGGTAACAGCAGAGTGTGAGGACCCAGAAGTCTTCAATGATCCTGCGGTATGGCCAGTTGGTGCATAAATACGGCGGTGGTATAAAGAACGTGGGCAGCGTGCACAGTTCGCTACTGTAGATGATGGTGTGGTTGGAGGCAAAGGTGCGACTGATATGGCTGGTGCAGCTGGTGTGGTTGAAGCTACAGGTGGTGCTACTACTGAGTCAGCTCAGGGTAGTAATGTTAACTCATCATAATTCAATATAGTAACATATAACTGTAGAGGTCTTAAGGTAGGCCAAAGTGATAGTGATAAATGTCGTAGACATGTTGTAGAAAAATTGTTTGCACATAATGATATAATATGTTTACAGGAAACATAGCTGTCTAAACAGGATTTAGGCAGCTTAAATTCTATCAATGTAAATTTTCATGGTATTGGTGAATCCATAACTAATATACAAGACAGATTAATACAAGGGCATATCCATGGTGGAGTTGCAATTTTATGGAATGTTAGATATGAGCCTTATATTTCTGAACTTCGCTTTAATGTAGATTGGGCTGTAGGTATTGAGTTTAATATGGACAGCAAAAGGTTTGTGATAATAAATGTTTATACACCATGTGAGTCTTATGAAAATGAAAGTGAATACCTTAATAGGCTTGCACAAATTACCAGTATTACTGAAGAGCTTGGTACAACTTGTGTTTTTGTACTTGGTGATTATAATTCTGATATATCAGATACTAGATCTATGTTTGGTAATCATCTCATTAATTTTTGTGAAGAGAATGGTTATTCTTTTTCAAGTAAATTAATGTTACCAGCAGATAGTTTTACTTTTGTAAGTGAAGCCTGGCACACTACGTCTTGGTTAGATCATTGTATTAGCTCCACTGATGCTCATGATACAATACAAAGTATGGAGGTTTGTTATTCTTATGCTACATCTGATCATATACCTGTTAAAATATCATTAAATGTAAATTGTGTTCCATTGTTAACTGGCAATAGTAATGACTATACCAAATGTAAACTTGATTGGTCTAGACTAAAGAAACCTGATATTGATAATTATGCCAGATCAACTGATTTCCTATTACAGAAATGTAAACTGTAAAGATACTAAACATATTGATGATTTATGCACTTACTATGATAATATTGTGGATTGTTTAAATGCAGCTAGTGAACCATTATTTAACTTTAAAACTTGTACAGATAAACATAGGCCTGGCTGGAATGAATGTACATGTATCTGATTTACATTCTGTAGCAAGAGATGCACTTATTATGTGGCGTGAACAGGGTAAACCCAGACAGGGTTCTATTTTTGAGCTGAAGAAACGTACAAATGCAAGATTTAAATATGCTTTAAGATTTATAAAGAATAATGAAGATGCCATGAAAAGAGATTCACTTGCTAGAAAACTACAGAATAATAGTATAGATGAGTTTTGGAAAGAGGTTAAATTGATTAATAATTGTAAAACACCTTTGCCGACTAATATGGAGGGTGTTGTTGGTAGTGATAAAATTATTGAGTTGTGGAAAAATCACTACAATGATTTATTTAATTGTTTACGTAACACTGTAAATAATGTTAAATATGATGTTGAATATTCTGATGAAATGCTTGTTTCTGCTGATGAAATACAAGATGCTATTATTACTTTAGACAGCAATAAGAGTTGTGGCTTGGATAAGATATATGCTGAACATTTAAAGAATTGTAGTGCTAGAATTTTACAAATGCTGTCAAAATGTATTACTGGTTTTTTTGTCCATGGGTGTTTGCCAGATAAAATGATTTCTATAATTCTTGTTCCAGTAATTAAGAACAAGTCTGGTAAAATAAACAGTAAAGATAACTACAGGCCTATTGCCCTTGCAAGTATTTTATCTAAGGTATTAGAGAAGTTAATGTTAACTAGAATGGAAAAATATGTGTTAACTCATGCTAATCAGTTTGGATTTAAAAGAAAACATGGCACTGATTTATGTATTTATGCTCTGAAAGAGATTGTTTTGAAATATCGTAGTATTAATGCTACAATGTTTATGACTTTTCTTGATGCTTCTGAAGCATTTGATCGAGTTAATCAATTGTTTGAAAAACTAGTTAAACGTGGTACTCCAGGTTATTTAATTAGAATTTTAATGTATTGGTATGCTCATCAGACAATGGTTGTCAGATGGGGTAATTGTATGTCTGATCCTTTTAATGTAAGTAATGGAGTATGCCAAGGGGGCATATTGTCCCCTTATCTGTTTAATGTATACATGGATGACTTATCGAAGAAATTGAATGAATGCAAAATTGGTTGTATTATTGGTGATGTTCTACTGAACCATCTTATGTATGCTGATGATTTGATTATTTTCTGTCCATATAGTGGTGGCCTTCAATTGTTATTGAAAATTTGCTCTCAATATGGGATAGAACATGATATTAAATATAATTCCAAAAAGAGTGCTTTGATGATAATTAGATCTAAGGAAGATAAACATTTAAACTTTCCTGACTATTTTTTAAATGGTGAGCTATTAAAAGTATTTAATAATGTAAAGTATCTTGGACATTGCATCTCAGATGATTTTAGAGATGATAAAGATATATACAGGCAATGTTGTAAAATATATGGACAGGGTAATGTACTTGTAAGAATGTTTCACATGTGTACCACTGATGTCAAAGTTAGCTTGTTTAAAACATTTTGTACGCCTTTATACACAGCACAGCTGTGGTGGAATTTCCATAAATATAGCTTTAACAAACTCAAAGTTGCTTATAATGACATTATGAGAATGTTGCTATGCCTACCAAGGTATCATAGTGCTAGTTTGATGTTTGCTAATATTAATGTTCCTGCTTGCATAGCTGTTGTAAGAAATTTGATTTTTAAATTCATTGGCAGAATTGAAAAGTCTGAAAATGTGATAATACAAAGCATAATGGCCTGTGATATAAAGTATACATCTGCAATATGGAAATATTGGTACAGAACACTTTATGTAAATTTTGATAATGGGTAAATGTCCCATAATATTCACTGTATATTACTGTTTAATACTTAATTATTATTATTTTTCTTAAACTATGGACCTCAATGTGTATTATCAAGATTGTTGAGTCTGAAATAAAATATTGAATTGAATTGAATTGAATACTCCTGGCAATAAATTAATAAATTGTACAAAACATCTCCACCCTGTTTCCCAAGCTGGACAGGTGCACAACTGGTAACTCATTAGGTGTTTACACAAGAACACCGACCAGCTAAACAAAACTTCTTGACAATGTGCTCAATTGCTGGTGTAGGTTTCAGCAGACAACTGATCAACTTTCAAGTGCCACAGAAAGTTGTTAACAGGGAATATTTTGGGTACTACTACATAAAAGCACTGTTTAGGGTATAAACATTCATGTTATGTAAAGAAATTGTGTCTGAAAGTCAGGTTTCATGAATGCTTTAATCTTCAGTTGTCACATTAGTTAAGCTCATTTTCACAGAACTTTAGATATGGTTTAAACAAAATTGTGATAAATTTGATCAACTCCAGTCTTTTTTATGGCTAATATTACAATATGACAACTCATTGACATGTCCTTCCTAGTTAGCTAATTTGTAAGGCTGCGCACGAAGTTTGTTTAGCACTGACTGTTTGAAGGCACCTGTTGAAATAGTTCGTATAAGTGCTACCAGGTGGTACAATAATCTCTTGGTAACTTTTGATTGGTTAAAAGTTGGCGGCCATATTGAACATCGAATGTTGACATAAGATTCGCGTGTTGGATGCACTCTGTTGCCACTTCAATTCCGTCCAAAGTTAGTACCAACAAGACAACATGAGTTCAAAGACCGGTAAGTAAGATCCAAATTAGACAACAGAGAGATTAGAACGATCGCTACAATTCCTGAGAGTACATTTTTTGCTTCTCGAGAATGCCACTGACATTTTTGCCGACATTGGCTTGTTATTGGTCAGAACGGCGTGCTAGGTTACGACCGGGCAAACCGCATCCCAATCCGGGGGCGTTTGGTCTGGCGAATTTTTACAGATAAACAATGCTGTGCAATAATTTTGGGAGCTGTTTGCTACTACTTAAACGTGAACACGGAAAAAGTACGGATTCGCATCGTAGATGTTTATCTCAGAAAGAAACTTTCACTGTTTCTTCAGTGCCCGACTGTTCTCAGTGACAGCTGCTGAGCTGGTGTTGGCTGTCATCACCCACCCAACCTGGCAATGCCAATGGCATGATAAATGGTCTCTGAAAATCCCAACACAAGTGACAAGATTGTAGATACTATAGCCATCACTTTTTCTTTGTTTTGCATTGTCTGTCCCCAAAATGGAACAAAGTGTGCCATACTAATATTCTAAGATTTATCAATTCTTTACAATTACATTCATATTTGAATTTTGATATCTGTAAGAAGCATTTTGCTTTAACCCTTAACTGACGGGAAGGGCATCAACATCCACCACCAGCTATGGATGGGAATGACAATAACGTCCCCATTGTTCTGGCTTAATGTCGTCATTTGCATTATTCTGAAGGGCTGCAACTTGTTACAATGTTGTCATGATAATGACATCAGACAACTTGGATCATGAACTTTTGACCCCAGCACGTCATTGAGCATATTAAGTAACCATGGTTATAAATTTCATCAATTTAGTATGTAGATACACGAACCCAGAAAAAAAATGGTTAGTCCTGCCAATCAACAAAATTTAGATATATATGCTAGTCCGTTAGGGGTTAAATAATTTAATTGTATGTCTTCTGTAAAAGTTGCTTCAGCCCCCTCCCTCAAGAAAGGACCCTCATGGCATAAAATTGGTTCATAAGGGGTGGTAACAGTCCACTGAAAAAGATAATATAAAAAAAATGTGTGTTGGAGAATAATGTTATTTTAAATGTGAGTATAAATCTTTTCTGACACCTATGTGCCAAGGTATAAGATATTAATTTTTTTCATTGAGTCAGTAATATTTGCAGCACCATTGATGAATCCAAAATATTTTATAATGTATTACAATGATTACCATCTTTGCAAAGTTTTGAATTGTTCCCCATTCTGATTTCCACTTTCAACCAGTAAAAATATAATCAGATGGCAGCCTGAAATAATTTGCACCATGAGGAGCGATTTGGCATGAGGTGCAGCTGAAGAGGGTTAGCAATAGGATTTTGGTTAAGATAGAAGTGGATGGTGATTTAGATTTGTAAGGAGCCAATGTATATTTTGGTCCCATGAAGGTTTTCTTCCAAGTATATGGCAGTGTCATGACAGCTAGGCTTAGAATTAGGGATGGGATTAAGCAAGAGTTAGGGATGAAGCTAAGCTAGAATTAGGGTTAGGGTTAAGCAAGGGCTAGGGTTTGGGTTAAAGGGATTAAGCACCAATTCTACAATTCGGTGAAATTGAAAGCTTAGCCATATATGAACATCATGACAAATTAAAATTATAATAGAGTAATAATATAAGTTACTATAAGATATAAGAGTTGCACTCCCAGCACAGGTTTGTCTGAGCAATAAGCTGCATGTGACGGGTAAACACGGGTAGCGTGAACTTCGTTTGACCTCAATTGAGGCTCAAAGTAGGTTAGCACTGTTTGACGTCATTCTGGCACTATTCAAAGGACAATAACTTTGAGGATGTCATAAGCATATTGCCATACTCTTATGACGTCATTTTACCTTTCAGTGCCTCTATGGTCACACTCCACATAAAAATGACGCCAAGAAAGAAGTGTGCTTTCAAAAAGGGGCAATAGATTAGGGTCTTGTTGAAATAGAATTAACAGGCAAACATGGGGATGCATCAATAAAATAGAAAATAGACAACAAAATAGACATCATTTATCACCAATATGTGAATTTTAAATATTTTTTTTCAAAATCGGTGCTTAATCCCTTTAAGCTTGATTGAGTTAGGGGTGGGGTTAAGCTATGGTTAGGGTTGAGTTTAAGCTAAAGTTATGGGTCAGGGTTAGGGTTTTATTTTAAAATTCACTAATTTCCTGGGCAAGTAGATTCTCAAGCCACTGGTGGACAAATGGCTCCAAACTATTATGGTCTGCATTGTCCATTGGCTGATTGTCATTTGCATTTAAAAAAAATAAATTATTGGATTTCACAGAATGTTAACAATCACGGTTCTGTTTTATTAAATAGTTCATGTATGGTGTTTTGAACTGGGGATCTAGGCCTTTAGAAAAAAGAATTACTGTCAATAGATATTCTTTTTGTAAACATGCTTGTACTATGCATGAAGGCCTGGGACTGACCTTTAGTATTCACTATTGATATGATGTTCAAAATTCATATTAGTTTTTTCATTCTGAAACATATTGATTAACTATTTTTTAAACTATCTTTTAAAATGCCCTTTATAATTCTATTATTAAAAGTTCAAGTTTTGCCATGAACTTTTGATCCTTATAATTAGCACACCCAAAAGCCTGTCAATTTCTTGGGAGTTCCATTTGATTTCTTCTCATTCACTTTAAATGATAGACAATATGAGTATTCCATGACATTTAAACATATATATTTATTTTATATTTGCAGAACCAGATAGACCTCCACCCCCTATTGTTGGTAAAGTCACCCATCACAGCATAGAGCTGTACTGGGAGGATGCTCTGGTCAAGGCCAATGAAGGCATGGCAAAAGGGGACGGTCGCATGAGAGTGACAGTGCAGGAACGAGACAGGCACGGAGGATGGGGCAATGTACACACGTAGGTGCACTTCTTACTGTGCTCATTATAGCAGATCAGATTGATCACTTCATCCATATATGCCTCTTGAGCCAGGCCATAGTGTTGCAAATATACCAGCTTGAACCTACAATTTTAAACAGAATATTCGTCATTTACTTTTCCAGCAATTATAAATTATATGAATGCATCATATTGGTCCCACCCTTAAAGCACAAGTAAACATTTTTTTCAATAAGAACAACTGTTTTGTGCATTATTATCACCAGCGCCCAAAAATATTTAGGCAATGCATCCATAATTAATTGACCTAAGGCATTTACAATACAAAGAATCATCCGAATAATTACCAAAGTGCAAAGAGATATCTAAATAATTAAAGTATGAGATGACAACAAGACCATGGCATTGTTGAGTATCCAGGGAGACAGAACTCATTGATTGAGGTGTGCGAGACATGAACACACATATCTGAACCAAGTTACAGCATGCTGTGACAATAATGGGCTCTCTCTGTGGTGAGCTGACCACCTCTGTCACTATCAAGGGCATTCTCCAGGGCTAGACACCCTGAAGGTACTAAACTGTCTTATATATGTTCAATCCAGAAGCAGTTGTTAAGCATTCCCTATGATCTATTGGGACTAATGATTAGAAATGTTTGCCTATGTTATAATATATAAGATTTTACCCTATCCAAAAGACCAGGATTTCTAAAGTAGGACATTCATCAGTGTTTCTATCCAACTGTTTTCTGTGGCATGCCACTGGTGCTTAGAAGTGGTTACATGTTGGTTGGTTTATGTAACCCTCAAGTAAGTGCTTATCTTACACCTGTAGGAACAACAGATCCCCATTGCAAAGCCTAATCGCCGCCAATCACTGCATGATGTGCACAAAAAGAGCAATCATGTTGCAAAGAACTCCCAGCTGTTTATACCTGTAATTCTCAGCCGAGCCCTTTCAGTGTAATATTGATTGTCAGCAAAAATTACACTACTGTAATCCAATAAATGAGAAGTTTTATTTATTAGAAATAGGCTATAGATGTCTGGAAAGCTGTGGCTTATTCCCCATAAACCACTTTTCCAGAACATACTTAATGCCATAAAAAAATTAATATGGCCAGATCAAAGGGAAAATAGTCTTCTCATGATGTAAATTACTTGTGTGTGCTGCTTTGATAAAATGGATATGGAAATAGGTATAACTCCTTTGCTCTTTACACAAAATAATCCAGTTCTTGTATTTCCTTACTAATCTGAGAAGATTGGTTTCATATTGCTCATGAAAGAATGTAATATTTTGATGTTTTTTTTTAATATTTCATATAATAGCACATGGGCAAAGGAGAGAGGGGACTCACTAATGCCACAAGTTCAGGATATATAATAACTGGGATAGATCTAAAGAATCACTACCAAGACCATTCATAACTTTATCCTCAAAATTCATATTTTTAACCTCAGTCAAGTGTAGTGACAGTTTGATCCCTGTTAAAGCGTAATATGATTAGTCATTATAATTAACAAGCACTGGGTTTTGCTATTCGGACATAGCATAGCTTCTACTACAGTCAGGGGTGTGACATTTTCTGTGATTCTGTCTGTTTGTTACCCTCTAATCTTCTCTGACAAGACAACTCTGAGCTATTTGTCGGTAAGATGTCATATTTTCAGGGGACCAGTTCTATGTATTTTCCATTATGCTCAGAATTTTGTCCATTTTTTTAATGATTTAAAAAAATTCTAATCTAATATCTGTCATTTAGTTGTCAAGGAGGCTGCCATTTAAGATAACATGACCAATAGACAAACACCAGCCAATAACAATTGTGATAACAACAAAAGGATTTATAAGGATAAAATATAGATCCTACATCAGAACTTGATGAAGTATTATCTATATTCAGTATAGTTACAAGAACAACTTAAATGATAATACTATTTCGAATTTTAATTAATCAAGATGCTATTAGTTTTAAAAGAGTTTACCATTATAATAATGATATTTTCTAAGACATAACAAACAAATGCAGAAGTCTTTACTGAGAAACACTGTAAATGAAACCTATGGCACCACGCACTGTTGTTTGCTTGTAAACATGACAAATGTTGAATTGATTTGTTATCAGAATGGAATCTTGGCCTTGTGTAATTCTGGTGCGGAATGCAAACACTACAGTGCCTATTACACTCTGGCAGAACTTCAAGTGCCTGGCTACATGGCATATTATCCACAATAATCTTATCTTGAAATACCCACATGATTCCCCTTATCTTGATATAAGCTCACATTTTACCTTTTACGCAATCAATTATATGTGATAACATTGATTCAGTCAGGTCAAAACAGATTTTTATACCTTGATTCTTTATACAAATAAGGCTCGTTATCTGATTACTTAAATTATAATAAGAACATTTGTATGTCAAACAAGTTGGCAACCCAAACACCATTTATGAGACACACCCACACATACGTTGTGGTTTATGACAATGTTGGAAATCATTTCTCCAAATTTTGTATTGAATTACATTTCAATTAAAATGAACAAAAAGTAATATCTCACTGCACTTCAGAGTTTCACTGAATGTTCTGAATGTCAAAATGCCTAATTGGAAGTAAAGCATTTTCCATCCAAACTTGGTGCTTGTGAGACATTTGCAAAATATAACCTATAGTTATTTTGACATGAAAAAGTGTCTATAGTTTGTACTTATATGACACGTTTGTTTTCAGATTTCAAACCAGTGAGTGTTTTATTGTATATACTTGTAGCAAAGTAAAGCGATTGAGAAACTATTGATACCTCCAAATTTGATACTGATATATGAAGAATATGAAACTACTTTGTTCTTATTTTTGTTCCCCGCCTCAACAAAATGGAAGAGGAAGACTTAAATTTGGGTACAGTCTGTCTGCCATTTAGTTGGGGAGTTAGTTCGTTAGTGTGATATTTCTATGTGGAATGTTATCACAGATGCACTGAAAGGTAAAATGATGTCATAAAAGTATGACAATATACTTATGACATCATGAAAGTATGACAATATACTTGAAATGTATTGTCCTTTGAATAGTGCCAGAATGACTTCAAACAGTGCTACCCTTCTATGAGCCCCATTTGAGGTAAAAAAAAAGTTCACGCTACCCATGTTTACCCATCATGTGCAGCATATGGCTGAGACAGACCTCTGCTGGGAGTGCAACTTCTATGTCTCATAGCAACTTATCGTATTACTCTATGTATAACTTCAATTTGTCATATTCATCACATGTGGATAATTATTCAATACATCAAATTGAAGGATTAATTCTTAATACCTTTAAGATATCAATATCTTGGAAGAGTTTGATAATGGCTGGACAAATTCTTTTGCCATGGTAACCACTTAAGTGAAAATCTTCCTAGCACGATAAAATACCAGGGATTGCTTGGATTGTTTTCATATTACACAGGCACATTAATGTGTGTCTAACTTTGTATTCTTCATTCTGCAATTCTTAGACAGCTAACATTTAAACACTTTCTTAAACCAACTGATTCTACCACATTCCTTGTTAATGCTCTCATGTCTGAGAAATTTGTTGTATAATTGGCATTAATTGCCATATATGCCTTTATTTTAGAAAGTAATATGCAACTCAATTTTCAAATTGTAATTCTGTTTAACAATGGCATATAAAATGTTTTGTATGGAATGATATCCTACAGAATAGACTTATTGAGCTACCTCAGAGTTTGGCAATATTTTATGGTTTCAAGTTTTCTTCTATAATTGGCATTGCAATAAATGAGTTGATCATCAAAAGAAAAGCAAATAAACTCTGAGAACTATTGAATAGAGGTGGTTGATTAGAGGGTATCATTCAGGCAAGTCTTGACATGGTTAAACACTGATATCACCAACTGACTGAAAAAACCTTGAAATATTTGCTAATATATACCGTAATGAGGTCATAGTATCTTAATGAGGTCACAATATGGTTATGAGGTCACAGGGTCATTGCTTCAAGAACATACTCTAGACAAAGTCGTCAAGAAATAAACTACAACAACAAATGATGTGCTCTCACATTTAAATAGATACTAAATTTTGTCAGGAAATTAAATTGACATTCAGCACAATGGTCTTGCATCCCTGTCACACCTGGGAAGGACAGATCTTTTGATCTCTGGTTGTTATGCCATATATGATGACTAATGGCTTTAATGCAGTTAAGCCTTTTTCCCAAGCTAAAGAAATGCCTAGAAAAGATTGGAGTTTCAGGAAAAATGATTTATGGGGAATTCAGACTTTGATTCCTGCTTTGATATCAAAGGAGGTTTACAGCAGGGAAAGATGTGTATTAACACTGGATATTATTACTTGGTATGGGAGGCATAATGTTAACATGATCGGGTTACAGTTTGGGTTGCCATTGAGTTTATTCAGTCACCTCCATTTTACTGGGTATATATGGTTTTGGGTTGCATTAAGTTTGTTCAGTCACCTGAATTCTGTGGTGATAGCTATGCTTATAGGGTAATTGTTCTGAAGATCCTCGAGTAATGGAAAATTTGGACTATTTCCCCAAGGAAAGTAACATCAGATCAAGACAAGTACTTAACTCCTTGATCACCATTGCTTGAAGGTTACCTGAATTTTTGGATCGTTGTTTATACTTGGAAATATGTTATGGTGAACTTTTGAATTAATAATATTTTTTTTGCTTAAAAAAATTAAAATCCAGGGAAAAGAAATATTTGGTATTCTTAAACTTTGAACAAATATTCATGCATTTGTGAATTTGAATAGGGAAGTAATCTGTCAGTTAGTTTCCTCTCAGAGAGTTAACATAGCAGATAATATATTCTTTAGAAATTATTCTCAGGGTTTGCCAAATGGGCTTAATTCGCAAAATTGCTGTCATATACCTATACAATTATTGTATTTGTATATAACCCCAAACTTCAAAGATGTCATTATCACACCCTCTGCTCACATTGTGACTCTCCCATATTTATTACAGGTAAGATCTGAAATGAGTCAGTCCTGGTGCTTTGAATGGTAAATATGTATATAAGAATTGCCATTCACACTCTGTCTATGTAAAGCATTGTATAAAATCCAATATTTATGTCACAATAATAACATAATTTTCAAAGAATACAGGACTGCAACTGATTTCTAGTTATAAAGGTACTGAGCCTTGGTTGGCTTTCAACATCTTGTCATCTTGTGAAATCTTGTCAGTCAATATTAATAGATCTTGTCACAGTCTATGATTAGTATTGTATACAAATGTTAGAGATATTTCCATGATTTAAGAGATGTATTGTTTATAAAGACCCTCTGTGCAGACTATCATTTAGATATTCTCCATTTCTGTAGCAGCATATCATGAATACTCAAACATCATCAAATCACCTTTAATATCTTAGTCACACCATTTTGTTACTTCCAGAAGTCGTACTCTTGTGTCATTGTCTATAATTAGCGTTGATACAAGACAGGTCTCAACATGATGACTTTTTATGAATGGATTTATCTATGAAATAAATGGGGATTTTACTGGCTTCAGTGGATTTTTGAATCATTTAAACCATTTAATTTGCCACCTGATGTACAAGATGGTGTAGTTTGAATAGTGTGCAGTGTTGTAGAGGGCATATGAACAGACACAGAAGCCTTAGAAGGGCTTGTAATACATTGTGCATATTTGATATTTTTATATTAAAATCATCTATTATGTCTTTGGTATATCTACTTTTTTACACCCACTGCCAGCAATGGGATTATAAAAAATATATATATAAAAAAAATTGGTTTAAAATCTTGACTGCCAAAATTTAGACATGAGCCTGATTTAATCAGTAATATGTAAGAAGAAATAGAAGAAAACAAATTCAAAATATGCTGGCATATTTGTATAAATGTTGCTTACTTTTGGTTACAGAACAAGCTCAAATAATGGCAGTTTTTACCCATTCTGAATACTTCTGATGTGTGCAATATTTGAGCAGATTTACACAAAAATATCTCAATGTAGCATGTCAATTTTTTTATTAAATACATCATAATTGATTCATATTTAATTCCTCTGAAATTTAGTTCACTAAACTTGGAAGAAAGGCATTCTGGCAATATTTTTTTCTAAGAAATATTGTTTGGCAGTTGATTCTGTGAGAATTTCAAGGATTTTTTTTACCTTCTTAAGGTCTATAATCCACAATCAGTTTGAAGCATCGGGAGAGAACTTCGTGTGGTCTCGTATATTTACGTAACTGCCTTCGGCTCTGCATGCTCTGGGGGATTCCAGGATGAGAGTGAGGCTATGACGTCAGTGTGGGGTATTTCTCATACAGCACACATGGTGTCCAGCTGCAATAACTGAGTCGAACCCGTTTTAACGGTAGTTAAAACGGGTTCAATTTAAATAATAAAAGTTTAAGACTAGCTGGTTAAGTTTACTTTTTCTGTGCTAAATTAACAAATAACATGACTTTGAACACATTTAAGCCAAAAAAACATAAGTCTGTCCCAGTGTTTCATTGTGGATTATAGACCTTAAGTGTCATGCCTGGATCTACAAATGATCACAGATGAGAAAGTTTTGAAGCTTATGAAAATAGTAATTGAATGCATAGTCTGTTCTCAGGGGACCTTCATTATCTCCCAGGAATATCAAAGATTCTGACCCATATCCCACTGCATGAAAACCCCACATGAATTTACCCCACATTCCTTTGGCTTAATAGGGTATTGGCAGAAGCCCTTTAACTTAATGGGGTATTATCATCAGCAACCAACAAGGGTGTTTTCAAGTGAATCCAGAGGGAGCAGTTTTACGTTATATGTGGGCTTATATATACAGCTATAATGATCTCTTTTAGATTCAGCTTTATCAGAGAGATTATAGGTAGGTTTAGGATGGCTGGATATGGTAAGGGGGTATACTGGTCTCTTGCTTGAGAAAGTATTGATATATCTCTCCCACATTGCACTGCAACAGGAAGGCATGGATGGAGGCTATGAAAGACAAATACACACAAGGCAAAGTATTGATATTTGGTCTGCACATTTACCTGGCAGTCGTGTCAAATGGCTGTAAGTGAAGTGGAATCATTTGCTCAACATCAATAATAAATTGTGGACCCGACTGATCAATCAATTATCCTTTACAGAGCTGATATATAATACCAGTCCAGGCAACAATAGGTCAATTTGTGCATGCCCAATCTGCTTGATAAAAACCAGTAATGGGGCTATATATGTGATACTTATAATTGAAATTGTGGAAATTCAATATGGGACAATGCTGTACAATTATTATGTCATCCCAAGACCAGGGGAATTTAGCAAATAAAACAACAAAATAATGTTATGACATTTTACTGCAAGGAGTTTGTCTTAACATAATGAATAACAGAGGAAAGAAGAATATCTCAAGACAACCAATCAGAATTTCTTGCGCTTTAAAGGAAAACATATCTGAATGTTGTCATTAGTTGTGGTAGAAGTAGTCTAACACAACTCCAGGCATATGTACACTCTAAATTCTGTCCTGGTAGCTTCTGAATTATTTAGAAAATAATGATTTTTTTTACCTTTTTCTTGCAGTGTACAAATATTTTGAAATATTAAAGTAGTGATGCAGTCTTGTGATATTTCTATATACAAACAAAATAAAAACTCCCTTATTGTTTATTTTCAACTAAGTGCACTTTTATCAAAGATTATCAGTAATTAAACATAATTATATGGTGGGGTACTCATATTGTATTCCCTAGTGGCTCTTTTTCACATCAAATATTCCATCTGACAACAAAGGTGTGATTAGCTTCCATTCTCACACAGCTACACAGGCTCTATATTTCATGTGAATTCTGGCCATTATTTTATTGATTTGTTTAATTATCTCCATCAAAGTGACTTTTTATGTTATGCATATCAAAACTATGAACAGCTCACTCAGCAAACTTTGGTTACCAAGTTATAGAGATTTTGTAAGCAGTTGATGTGATTCAAATATTGACACATCATTAATTTGAAACTAGATTAGATAATTTGTGCAAAGCATGACAGCTTTCAAATCAGGCTTTGCTAAGAGGAAGTAGGAGGGGGGGACATCTGGTTTAAAGGGGGGAGATTTAACAATTCTAATGAAAAACTATATGTATGTATATTATATTATTGTTAACTCGGGAGTATATGTAATGGCAAGTAATGTACAGACCAGTATAGTTTCTGTGTAGGGCAACTTTCAATGCTCTCCCACCCCTGATCATCCCCCTGATCAAACCTATGATCATAAAATGCCCTACTGATGAAAATATTCTGTTCTACTTCTCCGCCATAAGGTGTCCAGTGTGTACATCTCTGTGCTGTAAATAATCAATTTACATGACATTACAATGTTTTCAAAATGCTGAATATAAGTTTAAATATTATTGATTATCTCTTTATGTTTACAAAGGTCACTTTGCAGTTGTGCTTCTGAGGGTCAATGGGGCAGCTGGTGGACCATGTTTGAGAGGCGTATAGATTTGTGGCTTTGCTGGCATTTATAGCATGCTGATGGAGTCTGAATTCGTCCATTAGTGGTATACCACCTTTATCCCAGCAACTTCCCCAGCCTTTGGATCTGTTTCCTCCTTCACTTCCCCAGGCTGAGCTATAATTCATATCTAATGAAAATGTAATCGGCCAAGTATTGACATGGATTTTCTGGTATCCCATGGTTTCCACCTTGTAACATAACAGTGAGGGATATCAGCCCACCAATGACCCACTATCACATGACTTAGTATCACATGACTTAGTATCACATGACTTAGTATCACATGACTTAGTATCACATGACTTAGTATCACATGACTTAGTATCACATGACTTAGTATCACAAGGATCACATAAGCGAGTATCACATGACCCAGTATTGCATGACTCTGTATCACCTGACCCAGTATCACAGCATATCATTAGGTCTGCTAGGAATACTCAGGACTCCCCAGATTTATCTCTTATTAGTGTATTAAACCTCCATTATAAGCTTTGTCAAGTGAAGGGTGCACTGGCAGGTCACTGATCCCCTAATAAGGATAATAGCGATAAGTAAAGACAGATTCCATGGCTGATCCTTCATGATAATATTAGATAGATTCTTAAGATAAGTTGAGTTCAGCACTACACAAGAGGTAGACGCTGCACAAGAGTTAGGTACTACACAGGAGGTACACACTACACAAGAGGAAGACACTCAGGCCTCGACATTAGCCAGTTGCCCGCTTGCCCGGAGGTATATTTCACACCTGTCGGGCAAGTCCGGGCAACTTGATACATCTGTTCCACTTGCCCGGTGGTCAAGTACTGTAATCTGTCCCCAATCAAAGGGTAACAAGTGAAGTCGGCCCCTGAGTGAAGTCGGCCCCCGAGAGAAGTCGGCCCCTAGGAGAAGTCGGCCCCCACATTTAGGTGACTAGAATATCAAGTTACCGGAAGAAAATTAACGGCTACCGAGGGTCCCTAGGGTTAGTTAATGCCCTTAGGGTCAAACAGCCTTCTCGAAGGAGATTTCATGAGTTTTGAGCCGGTACAGAGTGACTGGGGCCGGCTTCTCTTGGGGGCCGAGTTCACCTACCCACGGTGGGGCCGACTTCACTTGGGGGCCGACTTCACATGTATTCAATCAAAGTACCCCACAGAGAACAGCAAGAGCTGCTGACCACATCACAGGGATGACACCTGATTAGAGATAACTTTGTGTCCAAGCTCTGTTGCCCATGGTATTACCCCTGCCTCCCAAACCCTGACCAAGATAAAGCTATGGCCCGGGGCTATGGCATGCTGCTAAATATATATATTCCTCATGATGGTATTTCACACATAGCACTGTATCAGGAGATAGAGCTTATCAATTTCGCACATTTTGGTCTTTGTCAATCATTATATTATCCAGGTAACATGTACAGTTGAATTTATGTATGATGAGTAACAGTGGGATATATCCATCAGTAACACATGACATTACTTAATCTTATAAAGTGATAATTGTAAGTTATATTCTTACAAGATTGACAATTCAGGGTGACATTTTTACTCACAAGCTCAAAGTCTTCACGTATTTCTCTGCTTAAAAATTGAACCCCAGAGTTAGAAAAGGTCCAATTCCTATTGTTTTTATATCCAAGGAACTAAAATAAGAGTTATCAATGATATAAATTGGTCAAGAATTAACTGAGCATTGCCAATTTTTATGTTTTCGTAAAAATTTGGTACTTATGCATATGCACAAAAATTGTAACAAACTTGAGGTCACTGCATGCTATTTTAAATAAAAACATGTACTATTCATTTCAACTTTTTCAAGCCAAATATTGTGTATTCTATGGGTTATATGGGCATTTTTTCTAATTATCAGCCAATGTTTGAATGTACAAATGCTATAAGCCCGGTGGGCAAGTGGATCACAAATGTTAATGTCAAGGCCTGACACTACACAAGAGTTGGACACTACACAAGAGTTAGGCACTACATGAGAGGTAGACACTATACAAGAGTTAGGCACTACACAACAGGTACACACTACACAAGAGGTTGACACTACACAAGAGTTAGGCACTACATGAGAGGTAGACACTACACGAGAGGTAGACATTACACAAGAGGTAGACTTTACATGAGAGGTAGACTCTACACAAGAGGTAGACACTACATGAGAGGTAGACACAACACAAGAGGTAGACACTACACAAGAGGTAGACAGTACATGAGAGGTAGACACTACACCAGAGGTAGACACTACATGAGAGGTAGACACTACATGAGAGGTAGACACTACATGAGAGGTAGACACTACACAAGAGGTAGACACTACATGAGAGGTAGACACTACACAAGAGGTAGACACTACACAAGAGGTAGACACTACATGAGAGGTAAACACTACACAAGAGGTTGGAAGGGGTAATGCAAGTTTGTTTACAGGCCTCACTAAGGTTTGTCGCTCCTGCATGTTTTGCCTTCAGGGCAGGATGATTGAGGTATCAACTCAATAGGCTGTATTTTAGCCCATTTCATAAGTTTGTTGACTTTCTTTAGGCTATTCTGCCACTTGATGTCACTTTTGCATTGAGATTAAAAAGGGTGAACATTGAATTGGAGTGTCTGACCAGGCATTCTGGCAGTATGAGAAAATCTCTGGCTTGAGCTGTGAGATTTTGTCAAAATTTTGAAAGTATTACATTGCCTTTCATTTTTTACCCTCAGCCCCTGATGTAATCAGGCTGAGGGTATTGCAGTACTCCTGGCGTGGGTATGTATGTATGTATGTATGTATGTCTGTATGTATGTATGTCTGTAGCGAACATCCTTGTCATCGCGATAACTCAAGAACAAATGATGGCAGCTTCATGAAACTTGACACACATATGCATCTGGTGAAAACCTCGGACGAGTTCGATGAACGGCGACCTTGACCTATTTTTCAAGGTCACAGGAACAATTATGTGAAATCCCAAGAATCACAATAACTCAAGAACGAATAATGGTAGCTTTATGAGATTTGACACACATAAGTATCTGGTGAAGACATCAGAATTTTTTCTATGAAACATGACCTTCACCAACTTTTCAAGGTCACAGGGGCAATTATGTGAAATCATCTTGTCATCGCGATAACTCGAGAACAAATGATGGCAGCTTCATGAAACTTGACACACATATGCATCTGGTGAAAACCTCGGACGAGTTCGATGGACGGCGACCTTGACCTATTTTTCAAGGTCACAGGGACAATTATGTGAAATCCCAAGAATCACAATAACTCAAGAACGAATAATGGTAGCTTTATTAGATTTGACACACATAAGTATCTGGTGAAGACCTCAGAATTTTTTCTATGAAACATGACCTTCACCTACTTTTCAAGGTCACAGGGACAATTATGTGAAATCATCTTGTCATCGCGATAACTCGAGAACAAATGATGGCAGCTTCATGTAACTTGACACACATATGCATCTGGTGAAAACCTCGAATGAGTTCGATGGATGGCGACCTTGACCTATTTTTCAAGGTCACGGACAATTATGTGAAATCCCAAGAATCGCAATAACTCAAGAACGAATGATGGCAGCTTTATGAGATTTGACACACACAAGCATCTGGTGAAGACCTCAGAATTTTTTCTTTGAAACATGACCTTTACCTACTTTTTACCCTCAGCCCCTGATGTAATCAGGCTGAGGGTATTGCAGTACTCCTGGCGTGGGTATGTATGTATGTATGTATGTATGTCTGTAGCGAACATCCTTGTCATCGCGATAACTCAAGAACAAATGATGGCAGCTTCATGAAACTTGACACACATATGCATCTGGTGAAAACCTCAGACGAGTTCGATGGACGGCGACCTTGACCTATTTTTCAAGGTCACAGGGACAATTATGTGAAATCCCAAGAATCACAATAACTCAAGAACGAATGATGGCAGCTTTATGAGATTTGACACACATAAGCATCTGGTGAAGACCTCAGAATTTTTCCTATGAAACATGACCTTCACCTACTTTTCAAGGTCACAGGGACAATTATATGATATCATCTTGTCATCGCGATAACTCGAGAACAAATGATGGTAGCTTCATGAAACTTGACACATATAAGCATCTGGTGAAAACCTCGGACGAGTTCGATGGACGGTGACCTTGACCTATTTTTCAAGGTCATAGGGACAATTATGTGAAATCCCAAGAATCACATAACTCAAGAACAAATGATGGCAGCTTTATGAGATTTGACACCCATAAGCATCTGGTGAAGACCTCAGAATTGTTTCTATAAAACATGACCTTAACCTACTTTTCAAGGTTACATAGACAGTCATGTGAAATCATCCTTGTCATCGCGATAACACGAGAACAAATGATGGCAGCTTCATGAAACTTGACACACAAAAGCATCTGGTGAAAACCTCGGACGACTTCGATGGACGGCGACCTTGACCTATTTTTCAAGGTAACAGACAATTATGTGAAATCCCAAGAATAGCAATAACTCAAGAACGAATGATGGTAGCTTTATGAGATTTGACACATACAAGCATCTGGTGAAGACCTCAGAATTTTTCTATGAAACATGACCTTCACCTACTTTTCAAGGTCACATGGACAATTATGTGAATTCATCCTTGTCATTGTGATTACTCAAGAACAAATGATGGCAGCTTCATGAAACTTTACACGCATAAGCATCTGGTGAAAACCTCGGACTAGTTCAGTGGACGGCGACCTTGACCTATTTTTCAAGGTCACAGGGACAATTATGTGAAATCCCAAGAATAGCAATAACTCAAGAACGAATGATGGTAGCTTTATGAGATTTGACACATACAAGCATCTGGTGAAGACCTCAGAATTTTTCTATGAAACATGACCTTCACCTACTTTTCAAGGTCACAGGGACAATTATGTGAAATCATCCTTGTCATCGTGATTACTCAAGAACAAATGATGGCAGCTTCATGAAACTTTACACGCATAAGCATCTGGTGAAAACCTCGGAAGAGTTCGGTGGACGGCGACCTTGACCTATTTTTCAAGGTCACAGGGACAATTATGTGAAATCCCAAGAATTGCAATAACTCAAGAACGAATGATGGCAGCTTTATGAGATTTGACACACACAAGCATCTGGTGAAGACCTCAGACTTCTCTTGATGGAACATGACCTTCACCTACTTTTCAAGGTCACAGGGACAATTATATGAAATCATCCTTGTCATGATAACTCAAGAACAAATGATGGCAGCTTCATGAAACTTTACACGCAAAAGCATCTGTTGAAAACCTCAGACTAGTTCGGTGGACGGGGACCTTGACCTGTTTTTTAAGGTCACGGGGACAATTATGTGAAATCCCAAGAATCGCAATAACTCAAGAACAAATGATGGCAGCTTTATGAGATTTGACACACATAAGCATCTGGTGAAGACCTTTTTTTCTATGAAACATGACCTTCACCTACTTTTCAAGGTCACAGGTACAATTATGTGAAATCCCTATCATAGCTATAACTCGAGAACGAACGATGGCAGCTTTATGAGACTTGACACACATAAGCATCTGGTGAAGACCTCAGACTTCTCTTGATGGAACATGACCTTCACCTACTTTTCAAGGTCACAGGGACAATCATGTCAAATCCATGTCATTGCAATAACTTAAGAACAAATAATGGCAGCTTCATGAAAATTGACACACATAAGCATCTGGGAAGACTCCAGATGAGTTTGATGGACGGTGACCTTAACCTGCTTTTCAAGGTCACCAGCCCATCTCAATAATTCTATAGTAAATGATGACAGTTTCATGATACTTGACACAGCTAAGCTATCAAAGGAAGTAGATTTTATGGTTTTTTTTTACCCCTGCATCAATTTGCCTTGGTGCAGTGATGTTTTGTTCACAAATATTGTGTGGAGCGAATGTTGTGCAATGAGTTACCAGGGCTGAGGGTTGATGCATCTCTGATGCCTATGTTCAAGGTCACAGGGATAATTATGTGAAATCATCCTTGTCATCATGATAACTCAAGAACAAATGATGGCAGCTTCATGAAACTTTACACGCATAAGCATCTGGTGAAAACCTCAGACTAGTTCGGTGGACGGCGACCTTGACCTATTTTTCAAGGTCACAGGGACAATTATGTGAAATCCCAAGAATCGCAATAACTCAAGAACGAATGATGGCAGCTTTATGAGATTTGACACACACAAGCATCTGGTGAAGACCTCAGACTTCTCTTGATGGAACATGACCTTCATCTGATTTCAAGGTCACAGGGACAATTATGTGAAATCATCCTTGTCATCATGATAACTCAAGAACAAATGATGGCAGCTTCATGAAACTTTACACGCATAAGCATCTGGTGAAAACCTCAGACTAGTTCGGTGGACGGCGACCTTGACCTATTTTTCAAGGTCACAGGGACAATTATGTGAAATCCCAAGAATCGCAATAACTCAAGAATGAATGATGGCAGCTTTATGAGATTTGACACACACAAGCATCTGGTGAAGACCTCAGACTTCTCTTGATGGAACATGACCTTCACCTGATTTCAAGGTCACAGGGACAATTATGTGAAATCATCCTTGTCATTGTGATAACTTAAGAACAAATGATGGCAGCTTCATGAAAATTGACACACATAAGAATCTGGGAAGACTCCACATGAGTTTGATGGACGGTGACCTTAACCTGCTTTTCAAGGTCACAGGCCCATATCAATAATTCTAGAGTAAATGATGACAGTTTCATGATACTTGACACACCTAAGCTATCAAAGGAAGTAGATTTTATGGGTTTTTTACCCCTGCATCAATTTGCCTTGGTGCAGTGACGTTTTGTTCACAAATATTGTGTGGAGCGAATGTTGTGCAATGAGTTACCAGGGCTGAGGGTTGATGCATCTCTGATGCCTATGTTTTGGGTTTCCGATCATATTGATGTGTAAATCCTGCATGAGATTGATTTGTAAAAAAAATTGTAGTAGCTGAGGGGCATAATATCAAAAGTGAAGTTTGTTCTCAAGAAGTCTTGTAATGGAGGGTAGGCAGGGACTGGTATAAGGGAAAAAGTCCTGTAATGGAGTAAAGGCAGGGACTGTTATAAGGGAAAAGTCCTGTAATGGAGGGAAGGCAGGGACTGAGTTGAGTGAGAAGTCCTGTAATGGAGGGTAGGCAGGGACTGAGATGAGTGAGAAGTCCTGTAATGGAGGGTAGGCAGGGACTGAGATGAGTGAGAAGTCCTGTAATGGAGGGTAGGCAGGGACTGAGATGAGTGAGAAGTCCTGTAATGGAGGGTAGGCAGGGACTGAGATGAGTGAGAAGTCCTGTAATGGAGAGTAGGCAGGGACTGAGATGAGTGAGAAGCCCTGTAATGGAGAGTAGGCAGGGACTGAGATGAGTGAGAAGTCCTGTAATGGAGAGTAGGCAGGGACTGAGATGAGTGAGAAGTCCTGCATTGGAGAGTAGTAACCTTTCATGGTGGGTTGGTTATATTTATTGCAAAACCCTGTAATTTGAGCATGCACAGAGAGATATGGCCTGAAATCTATGCATTGGGTTTCTTAAGACTGGTATAAGGGAGACGTCCTGTAATGGAGGGTATGCAGGGACTGGGATGAGGGAGAAATTCTGTAAAGGAGGAAGTAGATATATACTGGAGGCTAACTTTTGCCTGCACAGTTGTAGAATCTGTCGATTGGACATTTTTGTTCAATTTGTACCAAAGGTGTTTAACCTTTCATGGTGGGTTGGTTATATTTATTGCAAAACCCTGTAATTTGAGCATGCACAGAGAGATATGGCCTGAAATCTGTGCATTGGGTTTCCTAATGTATGTTGCTTAGTTGTACCTGTGCATGAATTTATGTACCCGGTATATGAATAAAGATTAACCAAAGATTACTGGTATAAGTGCCTGACTGGTATAGGTGCTTGACTGGTATAAGTGCCTGGCTGGTATAAGTGCCTGACTGGTATAAATGCCTGACTGGTATAAGTGCTTGACTGGTTTAAGTGCCTGACTGGTATTTTAAATTGCCATACTGGTATATGTGCCACACTGTTATGCGTGCCACACTGTTATGTGGGCCACACTGTTATGTTTGCCATTCTAATGTACGTGCCTCACTGGTATACTTGTCTGCCTGATGTACGTGCCTACTCTGCCTGATGTACGTGCCTCACTGGTGTACTTGTCTGCCTGATGTACGTGCCTACTCTGCCTGATGTACGTGCCTCACTGGTATACTTGTCTGCCTGATGTACGTGCCTACTCTGCCTGATGTACGTGCCTACTGTGCCTGATGTACGTGCTTCACTGGTGTACTTGCCTGCCTGATGTACGTGCCTACCTGGTATACTGGCCTGCCTGATGTACGTGCCTCACTGGTGTACTTGCCTGCCTGATGTACGTGCCTACTGTGCCTGATGTACGTGCCTACCTGGTATACTGGCCTGCCTGGTGTACGTTCCTACGTGGTATACTTGCCTGCCGTTGTACGTGCCTCACTGGTATACTTGCCTGCCTGATGTATGTGCCTCACTGGTGCAGTTGGTCCTGTGTATGACCTCATCCTTTGATCCTGGCTGGCGTGTTTTACTGCCTGTGTATTTGCTTGTCAAGTATCTTGATCATTGGATTGAGACATTAAATCTGATTACTCTGATTGACTAAAGTGGATTATTAATTTTTTTTATTAAAGGCTTTTGAACATGCTTTGATATTCTTATTGATTTTAAGTAGTAGGTGAGAATTTGGAACTTCATTGTTTTGACTGGGGCATGTTGACAACACATTCTGATGTTGGTACTGCAATATACAATATACAAATTAAACATCAGCTTTTTCTTGACTTGGATGAATAGATACAAGTTCTCCTTTGTGACCAGGAAGCAAATCTGAACAGGACGTGTGAGACAACGATATCACTCAATATGTTCCCATCATTATTTGGGTTAGCCTTTTGAAAATGATTATTCCCACACATTGGAAAATGATAAGTTACAGATTTTATTTCTTAACAAAATAATGTCCCAATTTCTGTTTATTGTTGCAGAGGATATTCAGCAAGGTATACACAGAATGGACTTGAACCGTTAACGGAATACCAGTATAGAATGAGATTTATGAATGACTACGGCAATAGTGAATGGAGCATGGGAGTGTCCGTCAAGACCACAAGTAAGTTAAACTCATAGCTTGGAAATATATCGTTTGATTCTGTTATTATTCAGCGTAAGTGATGATTTTCTTGTGTTTGAGCTGGAACATTAGAGGTGACTGCAGTCTGATAGTCACCAAATGGAAAATTAGCCTTCTCAGAGATGATGGATAAACACTTCTCAGAGATGATAGATAAACACTTCTCAGAGATGATAGATAAACACTTCTCAGAGTTGATAGATAAACACTTCTTAGAGTTGATGGGGAGATAAACATTTCTTAGAGATGATGGATAAACACTTCTTAGAGTTGATAGATAAACACTTCTAAGAGTTGGGAGATAAACACTTCTTCAGGTTGATAGATAAACACTTCTTCAGGTTGATAGATAAACACTTCTTCAGGTTGATAGATAAACACTTCTTAGAGTTGATGGATAAACACTTCTTAGAGTTGATATATAAACACTTCTCAGAGATGATGGATAAACACTTCTCAGAGATGATAGATAAACACTTCTCAGAGATGATAAGTAAACACTTGTTAGAGTTGATAGATAAACATTTCTTAGAGTTGATGGATAAACACTTCTTAGAGTTGATAGATAAACACTTCTAAGAGTTGGGAGATAAACACTTCTTCAAGTTGATAGATAAACACTTCTTAGAGTTGATAGATAAACATTTCTTAGAGTTGATGGATAAACACTTCTTAGAGTTGATAAATAAACATTTCTTAGAGTTGATGGATAAACACTTCTTAGAGTTGATAGATAAACACTTCTCAGAGATGATGGATAAACATTTCTTAGAGTTGATGGATAAACACTTCTAAGAGTTGATAGATAAACACTTCTAAGAGTTGGTAGATAAACACTTCTAAGAGTTGATAGATAAACACTTCTAAGAGTAAATATCTTAGCTCATGAAATATTAGATTCAGACATTTATGCTTAGCATGTTTCATTCATAATGGAAGCCTGTTGAAAAAATAGTGGATTTGCATATATGTAATATTTTGGGGGTTTTGATGGATGATCTAGCCTGGACCATGTGGATGTCATATTAATATGTCATTGAAGCTTTGTTTGACACTATAACTGTTAAAGGAGCAACACGTTTCTGGGAAAAGGATGTATATCAATGCTGTCACAACACATGTAGGCAGATTATTCAAACATTGAACATAGCTTAAGTTATAACAGGGATAAAGAGCAATATTTTGTTATTCATAATTGATGTTATGCCTGGATACCATATAACAAACACACATCATTAGCATGGCTCAGTTTTTTCTATATCTGACCAGAATAAGGAAAGGGTTTGACATTAACACTGGCCTGCTTGTCATGAAATATCTTAACCACTGGAAAAGTTTTTATTTTATAAATAGTCAGTGCTTTAAAAATTCCACTGACCCATATTCTATTGTATCATCTGCTTCGGCAGAAGATTTCTGAGAGATTTCAACTACAATATGACATCTCTGTCCAGCAATGTTAGGCCTTCTCTCCCTGATCATTGGCCTAGTGCTTATGATCAATATTGGCATCCATATTGACCATTCCGTAATGATTCAGTCATATGAATCTTCGATCCCTCATGGCAACAGACATGATATCATTTAAAACCAGGCCCTGACTCATTGAATAGACCAATATGAGTCACTGCATATAGCATGACATCATTTTATAGGTCATGCTCAGTCTTCACATGACATGTGGTACACTTCAGTTTCATACAATCAAGCCAAAGCAATTGCACAATTAGAGAGGATGTTACAATGATTCAGATACAAAGGAGAGTGTGACACCTTTAACTGCAAAAAACAAATTTGGGCATATCTATGCATATATTTCTTCTTTTTTTTCACTCTTTCATAAGACAAAGCTGTAGATTCAATGCCAAGTTCAGGAGATCTGAAAACTTAATTGTTTCAGTCCAGTGATTATAATCCTGAATGTCAAGGTCTGTGGTATGCAGTCGGCTTTGTCTTGCCATGAGTTGTGTTTTAAGTATGAGGGGTTTTTCCAGTGTGATCATGTATATTGTATTAGCATGGTCGAGTGCCTAGTAATCAGACTAAATATTAATGTTGCATTTTAGATTTATGTTCATTTTACAGGTCAGTGAAATGTTGTTGTAGGCTAAATAATAAATGTTGAGAAAAGCTGCTCATGGCTTTACTGGCCTGGTCTGGCCAGGTAAGACAAGCAGCCGATTACTGAGGGAAACCAACTGAGGCAGTCTGGGATACCATTTGATTTGATCAGTCCACGTTGTGATACAATGGGGTCATGCCATCAAATTAGATGTGGGTTTTTACCCTCAGCCCCTGATGTAATCAGGCTGAGGGTATTGCAGTACTCCTGGCGTGGGTATGTATGTATGTATGTATGTCTGTATGTCTGTATGTCTGTATGTATGTCTGTAGCGAACATCCTTGTCATCGCGATAACTCAAGAACAAATGATGGCAGCTTCATGAAACTTGACACACATATGCATCTGGTGAAAACCTCGGACGAGTTCGATGGACGGCGACCTTGACCTATTTTTCAAGGTCACAGGAACAATTATGTGAAATCCCAAGAATCACAATAACTCAAGAACGAATAATGGTAGCTTTATGAGATTTGACACACATAAGTATCTGGTGAAGACCTCAGAATTTTTTCTATGAAACATGACCTTCACCTACTTTTCAAGGTCACAGGGACAATTATGTGAAATCATCTTGTCATCGCGATAACTCGAGAACAAATGATGGCAGCTTCATGAAACTTGACACACATATGCATCTGGTGAAAACCTCGGACGAGTTCGATGGACGGCGACCTTGACCTATTTTTCAAGGTCACAGGAACAATTATGTGAAATCCCAAGAATCACAATAACTCAAGAACGAATAATGGTAGCTTTATGAGATTTGACACACATAAGTATCTGGTGAAGACCTCAGAATTTTTTCTATGAAACATGACCTTCACCTACTTTTCAAGGTCACAGGGACAATTATGTGAAATCATCTTGTCATCGCGATAACTCGAGAACAAATGATGGCAGCTTCATGAAACTTGACACACAAAAGCATCTGGTGAAAACCTCGAATGAGTTCGATGGATGGCGACCTTGACCTATTTTTCAAGGTCACAGACAATTATGTGAAATCCCAAGAATCACAATAACTCAAGAACGAATAATGGTAGCTTTATGAGATTTGACACACATAAGTATCTGGTGAAGACCTCAGAATTTTTTCTATGAAACATGACCTTCACCTACTTTTCAAGGTCACAGGGACAATTATGTGAAATCATCTTGTCATCGCGATAACTCGAGAACAAATGATGGCAGCTTCATGAAACTTGACACACATATGCATCTGGTGAAAACCTCGGACGAGTTCGATGGACGGCGACCTTGACCTATTTTTCAAGGTCACAGGAACAATTATGTGAAATCCCAAGAATCACAATAACTCAAGAACGAATAATGGTAGCTTTATGAGATTTGACACACATAAGTATCTGGTGAAGACCTCAGAATTTTTTCTATGAAACATGACTTTCACCTACTTTTCAAGGTCACAGGGACAATTATGTGAAATCATCTTGTCATCGCGATAACTCGAGAACAAATGATGGCAGCTTCATGAAACTTGACACACATATGCATCTGGTGAAAACCTCGGACGAGTTCGATGGACGGCGACCTTGACCTATTTTTCAAGGTCACAGGAGGGTATTGCAGTACTCCTGGCGTGGGTATGTATGTATGTATGTATGTATGTCTGTATGTCTGTATGTCTGTATGTATGTCTGTAGCGAACATCCTTGTCATCGCGATAACTCAAGAACAAATGATGGCAGCTTCATGAAACTTGACACACATATGCATCTGGTGAAAACCTCGGACGAGTTCGATGGACGGCGACCTTGACCTATTTTTCAAGGTCACAGGAACAATTATGTGAAATCCCAAGAATCACAATAACTCAAGAACGAATAATGGTAGCTTTATGAGATTTGACACACATAAGTATCTGGTGAAGACCTCAGAATTTTTTCTATGAAACATGACCTTCACCTACTTTTCAAGGTCACAGGGACAATTATGTGAAATCATCTTGTCATCGCGATAACTCGAGAACAAATGATGGCAGCTTCATGAAACTTGACACACATATGCATCTGGTGAAAACCTCGGACGAGTTCGATGGACGGCGACCTTGACCTATTTTTCAAGGTCACAGGAACAATTATGTGAAATCCCAAGAATCACAATAACTCAAGAACGAATAATGGTAGCTTTATGAGATTTGACACACATAAGTATCTGGTGAAGACCTCAGAATTTTTTCTATGAAACATGACCTTCACCTACTTTTCAAGGTCACAGGGACAATTATGTGAAATCATCTTGTCATCGCGATAACTCGAGAACAAATGATGGCAGCTTCATGAAACTTGACACAAAAAAGCATCTGGTGAAAACCTCGAATGAGTTCGATGGATGGCGACCTTGACCTATTTTTCAAGGTCACAGACAATTATGTGAAATCCCAAGAATCACAATAACTCAAGAACGAATAATGGTAGCTTTATGAGATTTGACACACATAAGTATCTGGTGAAGACCTCAGAATTTTTTCTATGAAACATGACCTTCACCTACTTTTCAAGGTCACAGGGACAATTATGTGAAATCATCTTGTCATCGCGATAACTCGAGAACAAATGATGGCAGCTTCATGAAACTTGACACACATATGCATCTGGTGAAAACCTCGGACGAGTTCGATGGACGGCGACCTTGACCTATTTTTCAAGGTCACAGGAACAATTATGTGAAATCCCAAGAATCACAATAACTCAAGAACGAATAATGGTAGCTTTATGAGATTTGACACACATAAGTATCTGGTGAAGACCTCAGAATTTTTTCTATGAAACATGACTTTCACCTACTTTTCAAGGTCACAGGGACAATTATGTGAAATCATCTTGTCATCGCGATAACTCGAGAACAAATGATGGCAGCTTCATGAAACTTGACACACATATGCATCTGGTGAAAACCTCGGACGAGTTCGATGGACGGCGACCTTGACCTATTTTTCAAGGTCACAGGGACAATTATGTGAAATCCCAAGAATCACAATAACTCAAGAACGAATAATGGTAGCTTTATTAGATTTGACACACATAAGTATCTGGTGAAGACCTCAGAATTTTTTCTATGAAACATGACCTTCACCTACTTTTCAAGGTCACAGGGACAATTATGTGAAATCATCTTGTCATCGCAATAACTCGAGAACAAATGATGGCAGCTTCATGAAACTTGACACACAAAAGCATCTGGTGAAAACCTCGAATGAGTTCGATGGATGGCGACCTTGACCTATTTTTCAAGGTCACAGACAATTATGTGAAATCCCAAGAATCGCAATAACTCAAGAACGAATGATGGCAGCTTTATGAGATTTGACACACACAAGCATCTGGTGAAGACCTCAGAATTTTTTCTTTGAAACATGACCTTTACCTACTTTTCAAGGTCACAGGGATAATTATGTGAAATCATCCTTGTCATCGTGATAACTCAAGAACAAATGATGGCAGCTTCATGAAACTTTACACGCATAAGCATCTGGTGAAAACCTCGGACTAGTTCGGTGGACGGCGACCTTGACCTATTTTTCAAGGTCACAGGGACAATTATGTGAAATCCCAAGAATCGCAATAACTCAAGAACGAATGATGGCAGCTTTATGAGATTTGACACACACAAGCATCTGGTGAAGACCTCAGACTTCTCTTGATGGAACATGACCTTCACCTGATTTCAAGGTCACAGGGACAATTATGTGAAATCATCCTTGTCATCGTGATAACTTAAGAACAAATGATGGCAGCTTCATGAAACTTTACACGCATAAGCATCTGGTGAAAACCTTGGACTAGTTCGGTGGACAGCGACCTTGACCTATTTTTCAAGGTCACAGGGACAATTACGTGAAATCCCAAGAATCGCAATAACTCAAGAACGAATGATGGCAGCTTTATGAGATTTGACACACACAAGCATCTGGTGAAGACCTCAGAATTTTTTCTTTGAAACATGACCTTCACCTACTTTTCAAGGTCACAGGGATAATTATGTGAAATCATCCTTGTCATCGTGATAACTCAAGAACAAATGATGGCAGCTTCATGAAACTTTACACGCATAAGCATCTGGTGAAAACCTCGGACTAGTTCGGTGGACGGCGACCTTGACCTATTTTTCAAGGTCACAGGGACAATTATGTGAAATCTCAAGAATCGCAATAACTCAAGAACGAATGATGGCAGCTTTATGAGATTTGACACACACAAGCATCTGGTGAAGACCTCAGACTTCTCTTGATGGAACATGACCTTCACCTGATTTCAAGGTCACAGGGACAATTATGTGAAATCATCCTTGTCATCGTGATAACTTAAGAACAAATGATGGCAGCTTCATGAAAATTGACACACATAAGAATCTGGGAAGACTCCAGATGAGTTTGATGGACGGTGACCTTAACCTGCTTTTCAAGGTCACAGGCCCATATCAATAATTCTAGAGTAAATGATGACAGTTTCATGATACTTGACACACCTAAGCTATCAAAGGAAGTAGATTGTATGGGTTTTTTACCCCTGCATCAATTTGCCTTGGTGCAGTGACGTTTTGTTCACAAATATTGTGTGGAGCGAATGTTGTGCAATGAGTTACCAGGGCTGAGGGTTGATGCATCTCTGATGCCTATGTTTTGGTTTTGTTTTGTTTATCTGTTTGTTTGGTTTTTCAAAATTCAATTCAAACTTCCTAGAATAAAAAGCTAAACTACACTAAACAAAGCTATCTCCTGGTTTAAAGATTTTGATACAAGCAAGTGCTTCCTTGACATTGAATTAATACCAAGTTGATCAGAGGTTTTTAACTGGTAAATCCAGTGAAGTTCCCTTCAACATCTAAATTTGGTTGTTTCAAACAAGCTTCTATAGCTTTTGCATAATGAGATATATTTAAAAAAAAAATTAATCATAAAGTATACTTGCCAAAGCTGTATTAGTAGTGTATTCATTTCATACATTAGATTAAAAAGTTGGGATAGAGGTATAAGAAATACTGAATAAATACTTTAAAATGGCAGAATTGTTAAGACTGAGGAACATAATCAGGTACACAAGAAAAACAATAGCACCTCCTCACTGGGGGCGCCCTGGCAAAGGTGCTGGGCACCTCCACGGAATTAAGAAAATCAAGACTTAGGATAATGCCCATAGTCCCCATCCATCTGACAAGAACTGACAAGATCAAAACCAATGTTGGTATTGGATGGGACTGCTGTCATTGTTAAAGTATCTTTGTGCAATTTTGCCTTTTACCACTCAGCAGAGATATGTCAGGCTTTGAAAATATTTCGAAAAATATATGGATTTGTTATTTCAGGAGTAACAAAGGGTCATAGATTTTAAATCCTTGTTTTGGCGGCCATCTTTGTTGTGGTTCTCCCAGATTACTCCTCCAGAAAATGATTGTCCACAAAAGCAAATAGTCTCATGTTTTATTTCTCCCAAGATCTGATTTGTTTTGCAATCACCTTTGTTCGGTGGGTCATATTTATCATATTTTATCATTCTGAATGTATCTTTGAAGTTTTTAGTTAGATCAAGTTAAACTACATTGTGACAATCGACCCTCAATTTGACAGGCAACCTGAACAAAAGTATCTCAAAATAACTTGTGAAAATATATGAAACTAAAAACATGGTCATATATGTGAATAATTTTTTTTCAAATATATGTCCATAAATGATTTTTCAGGGGTTAACTGCATCTTGCTATAAATTTATAGAACCATAGACCAGAGAATAAAAGCCTAGCATAGCGCAGTATGTGCTGCCGTCAAGGGCCAGAGAAAAGCAAAATACATACCAGCACCACTGGATTTCATTCCTCTCAAAGAAATATTGATACATTTTTCAATAGCAGGGACCTTTGTCATTTTGCTGTTCAAATGCTGTCTTTTTGTTAAGCCATTTAACGAGCAAACCTTTA
The DNA here is from genome assembly GCA_949316495.1 of Amphiduros pacificus. Taxonomy (NCBI): domain Eukaryota; kingdom Metazoa; phylum Annelida; class Polychaeta; order Phyllodocida; family Hesionidae; genus Amphiduros; species Amphiduros pacificus. The sequence continues at coordinate 45,454,315 of OX439000.1, read as the reverse complement.
ACATTTCCATGAAGGACAAGATAGTTTGTTACCAAGCATTTTTTTTCCTGATTTATAATTAATGAATGTATAGACACGTAAATATAATGAGCACAGGAGATCACACTGTCCCATTCAGCGCTTGTAGAAATACAATTATAAATGTTCAATATATCATTGGCAAATTAAACTGCTGTATATGACAATATATATATATATATATATATATATATATATATATATATATATATATATATATATATATATATACACATATATACACATATATACATACATGCACACTAGAATAAGTACACAAGTCAAGTGCCATATTTTTTGGTGATTGACAATATAACAAAATTATATTGATTTTCCTTTGAGTGGGTGTGCCAAGCTCTTTGATGCAGGTAGGGTGAAGTATTTATGAATGAATTAGCAATATGGAGTATTAAATATATTCATGTTTACATTACCACATCTTGGCCAACTTATGAAATATCAATATTACTTCTCTGAGCAAAATGTCAATCAAAGGTGTCATGTACATTATTCATCTACATTATTACATGTTTACTAATCTGTGATCTATTATGGCATATATATATATATATATATATATATATATATATATATATATATATATATATATATATATATATATATATATATTAAATTTTATAATAGATCACAGAATTTGTCTTGAATAATCTTGAATAATCTTCATTGCAAACTCCAGTCATTCAATTCAATTGTAACTTGCCCTTATCAATTTATTTCTGAGCATTCTACTGCAAAAATCACCCAAAATGTAAGCACGATAAAATATTAAAATACTGTCTCAAATCATTTTCATGTTTATTTATTTTCATGTTAATAATATTAAAAGTATGGTGAAGATTTAATTGTATAAAACCAGTGTTGACTATGAATTTTCACTGATTTACAACATATACAAAACTCAAAATGTTGAGGTAAAGTATGTCCTGGAATATCATCAGTCTCTTATTGGAGAGGTGCCTTAAGTAAGTGATGATTTAGGCCAGGAAGCAGTGGTATGGGGTAACTAAAGTGAGGGATGGTTTAGGCCAGGAAGCAGTGGTATGGGGTAACTAAAGTGAGGGATGGTTTAGGCCAGGAAGCAGTGGTATGGGGTAACTAAAGTGAGGGATGGTTTAGGCCAGGAAGCAGTGGTATGGGGTAACTATAGTGAGTGGCCATTGAGGCCCGGAAGCAGTGGTATGTGAGTGACCATTTAGACTTGGAAGCAGTGGAATGGGGTACCTTAAGTGAGTGAGCATTTAGGCTAGGAAGCAGTAGAATGGGGTACCTAATTTGAGTGAGCATTTAGGCTTGGAAGCAGTGGTGTGGGGTACCTTAAGTGAGTGAGCATTTAGGCTTGGAAGCAGTGGTATTGGGTACCTTAAGTGAGTGAGCATTCAGACTTGGAAGAAGTGGAATGGGGTACCTTAAGTGAGTGAGCATTTAGGCTTGGAAGCAGTGGAATTAGGCTTGGAAGCAGTGGAATTAGGCTTGGAAGCAGTGGTATGGGTACCTTATTTGAGTGAGCATTTAGACTTAGAAGCAGTGGAATGGGGTACCTTAAGTGAGTGAGCATTTGGGCTAGGAAGCAGTGGAATGGGGTACCTTAATTGAGTGAGCATTCAGACTTGGAAGCAGTGGTATGGGGTACCTAAAGTGAGTGAGCATATATTCAATTGACTATTCACTATCACATATTTTGTCAAAATCAAACAAAAAATGACTATCTGGCTATTAATATATGTTTACAACTTTGCATCAGTGTCTTATGTGGAAAAATGATGATATATTGGGTTTTTTTCCACTTGGCGCTATAAGAGTGCATTGATATATATGTAAAATGACTTACATGTGCAGTATTGTGTGTGGTAATATATTTGATCAATATTCCTTTCACTTTAGGGCAACCCAAAACAGGAGAGGATATCCACAAACAAGTTTTTAATAACAGTTTACCAGAATTAATAAAAATCCTGGAAAGCGGGTGAGTTTTTTTAAATCGTAAAATCTGTATTCAGAAAAGATCTAATATGCAAATCTCATGCACAAACATAAAAAAATCTGTAATTCCATTCCATCATTTTCAAGTACTGATGTCTAAGCATAGGCCAATATTTATAAACCTTTTTTTTTTCTCATATGACATTTTGTTGTGTTTTAGAGATATAGCTCAGCCGGACATCCCAGATAAATATGGCTTCACTCCACTCATGCAGGCAGCACAGAGAGGAGAAAGAATAGAGTGAGTATCCACCTTAATGCCCACACTCTCTTAACAATACTCTATTCCGGTCCCAGGCCACAAGCCAAACAAACAAACAAACTAATCAGGTCCCAGTACCTTGGGTCGTGGCCTGGGGTCCTAGCTCTTCTCTAATCAGGTCTGGGCACCTCCCTTATCAGGTCTGGGCACTTCTCTAATCAGGTCTGGGCACCTCCCTAATCAGGTCTGGGCACCTCCCTAATCAGGTCTGGGCACCTCCCTAATCAGGTCTGGGCACCTCCCTAATCAGGTCTGGGCACTTCTCTAATCAGGTCTCAGCACCTCCCTAATCAGGTCTGGGCACCTCCCTAATCAGGTCTGGGCACCTCCCTAATCAGGTCTGGGCACCTCCCTAATCAGGTCTCAGCACTTCCCTAATCAGGTCTCAGCACCTCCCTAATCATGTCCCAGCACCTCTCTGGTCAGGTCCAAGCAACTGTTTTAAAAGAAGGTCTTCATATGCAAACTAGTTTGGATATGGAAAATGTAGATGATGTAAAATATTAGCATATACCATTACAAAAGTTACCAAACTAAATTTTGAAAGGAAGTTTTATCCAAACATATTCTGATCAATTTTGATTGGTAAGTTTGGATCATAATTCTAATACTTTATTTGCTTTATTTATAGTATTATAGAAACTTTAGTCAAACATGGAGCAGACGTAAATCACCAGAATGAGTCAGGCAAAACAGCGTAAGTATGTCTACAAATATCAAACCCTCTCTCCTGTATGAATCCATGTAAACCTGTGCAGTCTAAAAGAATATTACATTAACTGAGGTATTCAATGGTTTTTGCTTACAGTTTAATGCTTGCATCATTTGCCGGAAAAGTGGATTCTATAAAAGAGCTAACTTACCACGGAGCTCGGTATAATTTACGAGACAAGGGAGGATCCACAGCTCTACACTGGGCCATGGACAGTAACAAAACAGAACTCATAGACTATTTATTAGATCAGATTGAAGAGAAAGATAGAAATATTAACATAAATGTAACAGACGACAATGGATGGACTCCGCTTTTAAGAGTTGGTGAGAATTTTTATATCCATAAGATTATCTTTAAGGTGGATTTTTATTGTCCCCTGCCAAACAAGCAGTGTCTGCCTGTCTCTCACTCAGTTTGAAATACTTAAACTAGTTTGATGTTGACCTTTTCATTACCTTTGTAGCTCTGCGGAGACTTTAGCTCGCAGAGCTTTAGGAGTGGAGAAAATGTCTGTCTGTCCGTCCGCCTGTCCGTCCGTCCGCCTGTCCGTCTGTCAACATATCTTTAAAAATCTTCTTCTCCAAAATTACCAGGAATATATGTTTCATATTTCATATAGTGGTAGATATAGAGGTGGAGATTCAGATTCCTTCAAATCTTAGTGATGTCACCATTGACCTTAGTGCAGTGACCTTGAGGTCACAAATTTTGTACATGATCATATCTCAGCAACCACTTACGAGAGGAAATTAAAACTTGGTATTCAGAAATGTCTTAGGTCATAGCTGTACCTCGTCATACAATGTCAGTCGTGTGTGCTTTGACCTTGACACATTGACCTTGAGCTCAAAATTTGTGAACCTGCCACATCACAACCATTAGAAGTGAAAAAAAAAGCATATACCAACACTATGTTTGAAAATCTTCTCCTCCTAAACTACCAGTTATATTTGTTTCACATTTTATACAGAGGTAGATAGTTGAAGATTCAGATTCCTTTAAATCTTAGTGATGTCACCATTTACCTTAATGCAGTGACATTGAGGTCACAAATTTTGTGCATGAAATATTGCATTGGTTACAAGATAATGATTTACAAGATATTAATGAATATCTTATCAAAACTGAATTGGAATCTTGTATGGAAAATCATAACCTGGTTGCTTGTTGCACTTTATCTCAGTTCATGTGTTTCCATTCAAGTCGTCAGAGCTATCAATCCATGGGGTTATGTTTGAACATAGCAAGTGGGTCAGGGTTCGAGGATCCTTGTGGAATTGCCTGGATTTAACACCAAACTTGCAGATAATTTTTTCTCAACAAAATCTTTGACTCATTTTTAGCTTTACTGACTATTGTCTTTGAACCAATTCTATCTATTTTCTATTGCACTCAGAGTTTTTTCCATTTTTGTCCATGATTTATAGCTAATCATTGCGTAGTAACTGCAGTGAGGGGCATAAGAACAATTTTCAGTCATTCTGTCTGTGATTTTCTCTGAAACTATTAGTCAGAGTTCTCAACTCTTTGTAGGCAAGATATTGTATTTTCAGGGGACCCATTCTATATATTTTCCTTATTTCTCAGAATTTTTTCCATTTAAAATTTATTTATAAGAGCTATCACAGTTGTGCCAACCTCAATATTAAAATTATTAGTTTTATTGACATTTTGATTTGAGAATGAGTCTCAGACATAAGTTTGTATATTTCAGCCAGTGTAGGAGGGAATGCCAAGGTCGCTGACCTCTTACTGCGACATAAAGCTGACATCGATATCAGAGACAAAGATGGCAAAACGGCTCTCATGATTGCTGTTGTCAATGGACACCAGTCTCTGGTAGAACTGCTGCTGGAGAAAAATGCTAACCTCAATATCAAAAACGCTGTAAATATTTCTTGCAAATATTTAGACAAATTTTATTATGTAACAAATAAATGGCTGAAAAGTGATTATTCTATCTATTCTAAAATTTTAATCATTCTTATATGTTGGAAATTTATAGTTTGGACCCATTTTTTTTTAAATTTCAAATATAATCCCCATGTCATAAGTGCTTAAAATTTGTTACTGTGCAACATTAATTTGTAATTTAAATTTTAATTTTTCAGTTTGGGAAAACTGCATATGACATGGCACTTTCCATGGACAAACGAGTAAGAGACAATGCTTCTTATTTCAATATTTGTGCCTCGCAGAGTATAATATTGGACTGAAACACTGCTTACTTGTCTAGAATCAGCCTTAAAGGATTTATGTTACAGTTTAAAATGAATAAATATGTGGAACTCATAAATGGGTGATATATGTATTTGCCTTTCTAGTGTATTGCCTATTTTGATTGATGCACCCCAATGACTAACTGTAAAAGCTGTTTGAACAAGACTCAAAATGATATCCCCTTTTTATATGTATCAGAATATGTAACATATATGTTTATATTAATATGCAGGGTGTCATCAGGACAATGGAAGAAAAGATGACCGAACTGGGGATAAATCCCAGTATACGGTATTGATTTGCATGGAGTTGATCAGTGGGATTATACAATGGTGTCCTCTGGTGATTATTGGGATTATAACATGGTGTCCTCTGGTGATTATTGGGATTATAATGTGGTGTCCTCTGGTGAGTAATAAGTGAAGTAGGGAGATGAGGAGGACATCATGATAACTGAGCTCCTTCCTCCAGAGTGCTCCACACTCGGCTGTGTAATTAACATCTGCTGAAGTCTCTTGGAAGCTGACTTTATTTTTAGAGGCCTCAACAAAGTTTTTAAAGAACCAGTGAACACAGAAATTTTGATAATTAAAGAGAGCTGATGAGATACGCCGAGGGAAGTTATGATTGGACAATATTCATGTGGTCTCAAGCTCAACACATACTGTATGTAGATTTAAATAACAGAGTTGGGTCCTGGGTTTTATCATTAATAGTGTGAAAAATCATTCTAGTTTACTTAATGAATTATATGAGAAAAAAGATTGCATTGTTTGATTTTTTACATACCCTTAATAACCTGATATAGAAGGTGTGATATACCATATCAAGGGTGCACAGTACGAAGCTGCCAGCAGGTGAACTATGGTAATGAAGTTGCCATAATCATCTCATGACATATGTTCACATTGATAAGGGAGGATGATTGATTTCAGCATGACAATGAACGAACATTAACTTATTGTTGAACCCTTGTCAAGTAATATATGTTGCAGTCCACTAAGTACATGTTTTCACATTCTCAACATGTGCTTAATTTATAATTTCATAATTTAATGACATAACCAGCCTTAGGGAAGTTGCTAAGTGACATAGCAGCACTAGGGATGAGTTGCTAAGTGACATATCAGCCTTAGGGAAGTTGCTAAGTGACATAGCAGCACTAGGGATGAGTTGCTAAGTGACATATCAGCCTTAGGGAAGTTGCTAAGTGACATAGTAGCACTAGGGATGAGTTGCTAAGTGACATAGCAGCACTAGGGATGAGTTGCTAAGTGACATAGCAGCACTAGGGAAGTTGCTAAGTGACATAGCAGCACTAGGGATGAGTTGCTAAGTGACATCGCAGCACTAGGGAAGTTGCTAAGTGACATAGCAGCACTAGGGATGAGTTGCTAAATGACATAGCAGCACTAGGGAAGTTGCTAAGTGACATATCAGCATTAGGGAAGTTGCTAAGTGACATATCAGCCTTAGGGAAGTTGCTAAGTGACATAGCAGCACTAGGGATGAATTGCTAAGTGACATATCAGCATTACGGAAGTTGCTAAGTGACACATCAGCCTTAGGGAAGTTGCTAAGTGACATAGCAGCACTAGGGATGAGTTGCTGAGTGACATAGCAGCACTAGGGATGAGTTGCTAAGTGACATATCAGCCTTAGGGAAGTTGCTAAGTGACATATCAGCACTAAGGATGAATTGTTAAGTGACATATCAACATAAGAGAAGTTGCTAAGTGACATATCAGCACTAGGGATGAGTTGCTAAGTGACATGACAACATCTGGGAAGTTGCTAAGTGATTTAGTAGCATTTTGGAAGTTGCTAAATGATATAGGAACAATATAGCAAGACTAGAGATTTATTAAGTGATAATTTTGCTAATTCATCTGATTCCTTTGCTCCTTTGGATATGTTTGGATATTGGGATGGCAATGGTTGGCAGAAGCAGGAGTTGATTGTGCAATATTCCTCTCAGATGTTGATTTCCCGTTATGAGAATACAATAACTTAAATATTATTAAAAAAGCATGATTTAAGCAGGTTTTAATCCTATAAATATTAATGACAGGTATGCACAAGTATAAATGTTCTGAAAGTTAGTATCTTGTTTATTTGAGGACATAACTGGCCATGCAAAATGTGATATTTTATGTCAGTTTTTACATTATGATGGAGCATTCCAGCAATACTTGATTTCATTATCAATTTACATAAACGCATATATTTAAGATATATTTGTTACTGTGTCAGGTTTTCTGATTTAAGAGTCTTATTAAAATAATTGTCAGTGTCATAATGTATGTGATATATTGAGAATAATCACAAACACACAACAAGAGTAATAATACACATCATTTGTGGCACTTCTTTTCCGTGAGACTAAGACTGACATGGATATCAAATGGGAGTGATTTATGTCCTGTTAATGGTGACCAAGCAGGTCCACAGCTTCACAAAGCATACAAATCAAGTCTATTTATGTTTGGGTATTTTTTCACTTTTGTGTCGTGAATTTATGAAATTGTACACACTGGAAAAAAATCACGCTTCATGAGAATGCAGTTAACAATAGTCATGGCTGAAATACTTTGGAATGCTGTTTAAATGATTTCAATTATCAATAATTCATTCATGTGTGCAGGAAAATGTTTTTGAATATTTATGGACAAAAGTAACCCCTAAATACTAAGTGGTTTTGTATTTGACCTTGTGACCTTGTAATGGTGACCTTGTAATGGCTGGTCTTTGTCACTCATTTTCAGTTGTCTTCTGGTACATCATGAGATTCATATCTGGCATAAATTGTATATTTAAGCTTAACATTTCAGGCAGATGATAGAAAAGGTATTGCATTTGCACTTACTGAAATGCACTACAATAAATGAATTTAGTGGTGTGTTTAAAAAAAAACCTGCCTGCCTGACAAAATGTTCATTTAACTATAACTAAAATTCTGATTTCTGAAAGAATGGCTCGCAATGTTTGATATTAACATATCAGAAGTAATTGTTTCTTCTGCACCTTAACTTGCCAGTGGAATATATGTCTTGCATGCACACCATGCAAGACATATTTATAGATTGAGATAAAGTACAAGTAAATGGTGTTTGATATATTGATTGCAATAAGGAGCAGTAAGCTCCAGCAATAGAGTATGTTTCTGGTCACAGATCCGTCCAATAAAGTGTTAATGTTATATCTGTTATAGCAATATTTAACTGAATAAAATATATTTAGTTACATGAAATAGATATTATGTTATTTGATATTAAGTAAGGGATGAATTATCTTATGTTTCTTTCAACATAAAATACAAAGCCCAAATGGACATTAGGACTGAGCTTTTAAGCCAGTTTAAAATACGTCAAAATATAAATAAAAAGAAACCATCGTTTCCCTCATCCGGGTATCCTTACTACCCCAGTGACAGCTAACTATCTTCCCGTTTCCGCGCCATATTTGATTTTGACGTGTACGAACAAGGACGAGTTCGTCTTTTGAGCTTGGAAATTCTTAATTTCTTCCAGTTTTGAATTTAGTGGAGAGATATACGTCTGTTCAGAGCAGCTAGAGAGGTTTTAATACGAGAAGACTCTTCAAATACAGGTTTGGTGACACGCTTTGTGCGTTGTGGGTAAGGTGGAGAAACGAGGTATGGTAGTTTGGTTTTTAAACAAATTACTTGTATTTAAGATCCATTTATATCATATTGAGATATATTACTGGTGTATGCAGGCATTTATGTACGGTACGGGCCACCAAAGATGTTCTAATGTGTTAGTTATTCAGAAATTCTAATTTTCTGGTATTATCGCTCAACGCATGTGGGTGGTCTTGTAGCTGGCGGATGGGACTATCAAACGTTATTGTTGTTCAGGGCTTGACATATTTGATGAATGCTCGGTTATAGTGGTCCAGTTGGGCTACCATATTTTTGGTTTTTTTAGTGGCCCAAACTATCTTGATTTTATTATAATCCTGGATAGATATCATATCACGATAGACAATTAATTGCATGCTATTCTCCACGAGCTCTGATGACCCAACTGGGCAACCAACATTTTTCTCTTTATGTCAAGGCCTGGTTGTTGTTGGTTGTAGTAACGTTTTAGGTGGAGCACCCTCTTCATATAGGAGTGGCGACTTGGAAGGAGCCACTTACTTGATTGGTTGGGTAAATTAGTTGGTGAATTGTCTGTTCTATTATTGGTTGTTCAATGACAATTGTTGCTGACAATGAGTTACTATAACAGAAGAACATATGATGAGAGGGAGGATGCTCGGTGGTATTGTATAACTATGGGAGATACAGGGACAGAGATCCTAGGTATGAGTTCCACAGAGATGAGAGGTCGAGGTCCGAGTCAGTTCGTCCTGTGTGTAAATCTGGGTGGCCTGTGGATGATTATGAGTATTCCAGAAGACCGTGGACTGAATCTAGGGAGAGGTCTATGGACAGATCTAGGGATAGACATAGATCTAGAGAACACTCACATAAGAAAAAGAAGAGAAGAGATAGATCCAAATCACCTAGATCAAGGTCTCCCAGAGCTAAGAGAAGAAGGGATTCGCCTGTCAAGACTACGGAGGATGTGGTGTGGGTTGAGAAGGAAGGGAGTGTTCCTGAAGCTACACCACGTGAAGATGAGATGTTTGGTCGACTTGAACCTAACACTGTGAGAAGTAGGTTTGAGGTGGGTGGATCAGATGACAAAGTGTCTGATGTTGAAGAAGATGGTGAGACAGGTGATCCTTCAGAGAAGAAAAGAGTGGATTTATTATTAAAAGCAGTGAGTGACTTGGCCAAAGGTGAAGAGGTCACACAAGGAACTTTAAATGAGCTGTTAAAACAGGCTTCTGTAAAATCATTTAAGGATAGAGCTGAGACAGCAATGGTAAATCAAGGGTTACAGGTGCCTGTAGGTGATGATATTAAAGAGAAGGCGTTGTCTAATCCTAACCCAAAGAAGTCTTCAAAGAAGTGTAAATTTGCAGTTTCGCCTTTGTTGTCTGGTGAATTAGAAGATGTATGGAAGAAACAAATGGGTGGTCTGAAAGGTAATGAAGTGTGGGACCCCATGTCGGCAGAGCCACCTAGTAGTTACTTTCAAAAGAATGTACCAAAACCTAAAGTGGCAGATAAGTGGTATAAGTTACCAGATGATGAGAAGGCCATGCCTGTGTCAGGTTACAAGGTTGATGCTGTTTTTAAGAACACTAAGTCTAATATCACTGTACCTGTGTCCAGAGTTGCTGACTGGGAAAAGAACTTGAGTTTAGCTTTGAGAGTGTGTAACACATTGGATATCTTCTCTGGTGAAGTGATGAATGTAACTTTTAACTCTTTTTCGCAGCTAGAACAAGCAGTACCTGAGCAGTATAAAGATTTGTTACCCGATGGGGAGGAGTTGATGGCAAATTTCATGTCAAAGGCTAGAGCTCTACAGGACCTAGTGAAACTTTTGAGCTGGCAGATGGCAGAGATAGTGGCGACACACAGGGAGACACTGTTGGAGGGCGCCAAGAATAAGAGCGGCCATGTGCTGTCAGAGAAATGTAAGGCCTTATTGAAGTTGCAGCCTATTACTGGTCCAACACTCTTTCATGGTCATGTGTCGGAGATTATTGAAAGAGATAGTAAAGAAGCTACTGATAAAGTGTGTCGGGTCGCGGCAGCAAAACTGACGAACCCTACTTCTACTAGTAAACCTGGTGTGTCTGGACAGGGAACCATGAGAAGGGAGTTTGGTTTTTTTTCGTGGGTCAGGAAGTACAGGCACCACACCTAGAGGTAGAGGAGGAAGTAGCTTTAGAGGAAGAGGTAGCAGAGGTAGAGGTACATTCAGAGGTAAGGGACGAGGTTCTGGAAGTACCACAAGTAAGAATATTGCGAAATGACTCACCAACACTCTCAAAGGTTCTAGACTACATACCAATTTCACCTGTACCAACTCAAGTTTCAGTTGGAGTGAGACTTTACCATTTCTGGTCACTATGGGGGCAGATAGGGGTAAAATCAACAGTGATTCAGATTCTGAGGGATGGGTTGAAGTGGAGGTTCAGGAACAAACCAACTCTCAGAGCTACTCCTTGGACAGCTCAGAATCATTTATCACAAGAGACCGGCCCCACTAGCACAGTTGGTAGTGTGTAGGATCTTTGCCTTTGTTGGTGATAAGTGGAGGATGGGAGGTGGTGGGTTCGACTCCCACTGCCGGCAGTGTTACTTTCACACTGGTTAAAAGGCTCGAAAGTCGACCTGATATGGCCATAGTTGCTGAAAGGGTCGTAAAAACACCATTTCACATTTCACATTTATCACAAGAGAAGGCTGCCATAATGTCAGTAGTGATACAGAAACTGGTACAGAAGGAGGCTGTAGAAATAGTCAGGAATCCAAATACTCCAGGCTTTTACTCCATCCTCTTTCTTCGCCCCAAGCCATCAGGAGAATGGAGACCAATTTTAGACCTCAAGTTACTGAATTCAATGATAGTGAATCACACCTTCCATATGGAGTCTGCCAGAACAATTCAACAGAGTATGGTACCGGGCCAGCATGCAGTGTCAGTGGATCTGACGGATGCTTACTTCCATGTGCCAATTCACAAGAATTTCAGAAAGTACCTCAGATTTTGTAGTTTACCAATGCAGAGCACTTCCGTTTGGGTTGATAATAGCTCCAAGAATTTTTACTCAAGTCATGTTAAAAATTGCCAGAGTGCTGAGAGAGAAAGGAGTGTTGATCAATATGTACCTGGACGATTGGTTGATCAGGAAAACAGATCTAGAGTCCCTGTCAGCGGAGGTGCAGTTCATTATCCAGTTGGTGTCAGACCTCGGGTTATTGATAAATATCCAGAAGTCGGAACTGGTCCCCAAACAGTTGTTCGAGTTTGTAGGAGTACTGTACGACCTGTCAGTGGGGAGAGCTTATCCACCGGAGAAGAGAAAAGTGTCACAGACAGAATCAGTACCTGCAGTAAATTGGTTGTCACTGATAGGACTGCTGAACTCGGTAGCAGAACAGGTACCATTCGGGAGATGGCATGTCAGACCATTCCAGAGGTTTCTGTCAGAGAGATGGAACATAGCAACTGGGAAGAGGTCAGATCTGATAACCATAACCCAGGAGTGTCGACATCAGTTGGAATGGTGGTATCAGAAAGAGCATCTAACGGTGGGAGTGCCACTTTTAGAACCAAAGATAGACTTCCAGATCTTTACAGATGCATCACAGCTAGGTTGGGGTGCACATGTAGTGGAGATGGAGGGTCTGGAAATCTCAGGTGTGTGGGATGTGGATACAGCTCAATTACACATCAACATACTGGAGATGAGAGCAGTCCGTCTGGCGATTTTGCAGTTACGAGACAAGTTAGAGAAGTCATCAATACTGGTAGCAACAGACAACACTACAGTACTGTCATATATAAATCGCCAGGGAGGCACCAGATCTTGGTCACTGATGAAAGAAACAGATCTACTCTTCAAGCTAGTAATAGAAATACAGTGCAACATCAAAGGGAGACACATTCCAGGGAGGCTGAATGTGTTGGCGGACAGACTGTCCCGCAAGGGAACAGTGCTGCCAACGCAGTGGTCTCTACATCCGGTGGTGTTCGAGAATCTTTGGTACAAATGGGACAAGCCACAGGTAGATTTGTTTGCAACCAGACACAACAACAAACTACCTTGTTTTGTCAGCCCGGTACCGGACGGCTTAGCTTTCGCCGTAGATGCACTGAAGATGGACTGGACAAATCTGTACGCTTATGCCTATCCTCCAACAGGTCTGATACAGAAGGTAGTCAACAAGATCAAGAGATCCAAGTGCAAGGTAGTACTGATTGCACCGTGGTGGCCAGAGAAACCTTGGTTTCCAGAGTTGCTGGATCTACAAATGCAGTCTCCAGTGATGCTTCCGGTAAGAAGCGATCTGTTAAAACAACCAGGGAAACCAGTATTTGTACAAAATCCAGAAACACTGAATCTTCACGCCTGGATGTTATTAGGTCAGCAGTAGCAGAAGGAGGCTTCTCTGAAGGTGTGGCAAATCAGATTACCAGAGCTGTCACTGAGAGTTCTAGTCAGATATATCAGACAAGATGGAATAATTTTGCTCAGTGGTGTAAAGAGCAAAGTATTCAACCTGACATAGCTACAGTACAACAGCTGGCTGAATTTTTACTGTATCTGTTCAAAGAAAACAAGTCTGTATCTACCATAAAAGGGCATAGAACAGCGGTGGCAAAAGTTCTGTTACTGAAATCCAATGTTGATGTGTCAAATAACACTGTGTTGTCTGACCTAATTAGATCATTTGAACATGACAGACCAAGGAGGCCAAATCCTTTTCCCAAGTGGAATTTGGTCCTGGTACTGCAGACTTTGTGTAAGCCTCCGTTTGAGCCTCTACATACGGCCTCAAATAAGTTACTAATTTTTAAAACTGTGTTTTTGTTGGCATTGGCTTCAGGCTCAAGGTGTAGTGAATTACATGCCCTGGATGTGAAACAGTTGACGTTCCGTGACCATTGGAAAGAAGTGCATTTAGCTCCAAATCCACAGTTCTTACCAAAGAATTTTGACTACAAATCAGGTGGAAGAAGTTTTAGTGGATTCATGATCGAGGCGCTCAAACATAGGTTGGGCCCAGGGTTAGAAGAGGATGCCAAGTTGTGTCCAGTGAGAGCATTAAGATACTATCTGGATAGAACCAAGGAGTCTAGAAAGGAATCTTCCCAGTTATTTGTAGCTATACAAGAAAAGAAGAGGATGGCAGTGTGTAAGAATACGATTGCTTCTTGGTTAAAGCAGACTGTTAAGTTAGCTTATGAAGGATGTCCAGAAGAGATAATCAAAGAACTCAGTCTTAATGCGCATGAAGTCAGAGCATTGGCGTGCTCAGCTGCTTTCTATTGAAACACTTCAATGAAAGACTTATTACAGGGAGCTCGATGGGCTAACCAGACCACTTTCACTACCTATTATTTGAGAGATGTGTCCCAGGACCTAGAAGGACTAAAGAGATTAGGTCCAGTTATGGTGGGATTACAAACAATATAATGTGTATTATGTCCAGTACTGCATAAGTCCAGAACCAGGCATAGGAAGATGGCTCCGAAGAGATTCTCCACGAGCTCATCTTAATGCCAAAATAAACTGTATATATGTTATAAGTGATTAAGAAGTCCACAACAGTCTCAAGATGACCCTGAAGAAATCCTCCACGGGTATCTGATGATGATGTGGGTAGTATGAGAAGAGGATAGAGGATTAAGAAGAAACCTAGGAGATTAAGAAGTTTGAAGTATTAGACATCACAGTGTCAGCTATAAGGTACATGGTGAGTGTCGTTATTTGGTTCTATATGTGTCAGTACTGATAATATAGTTTACTGATTCTTGGATTTGTACAGTATCTCAGACTAGTCAAATCCAGAATTAGTTTTCAGTAAGAATATAAAATACTTGGCTTAATCATTATTCCAGTATTTTATTGCAGCTGATATCAGGTTAATTTTCAGTTACCTCAAGTAGAATCAGACCTCTTGTGACATGCAATTTCGATCAAGTGGTCCTGCTTGAACTCAGGGTGAAGGTCTTGGCTTATCCATTATTCCAGACTTCAGCTGGGTTGCTAGGGTAGCATAATGTGGCACAATAACAGTATGTTACATTCTCAAGTTGTTCTGGTACTGTTGTTGGTGTTTAAAGAAAAAAAGGGAGGGGCGGATAGTTGGTGTCCCTTGCCTGAAAGCAATAACAATGATGGAATGGCTCTAGGACTGGGTTCTGAGTGATTTTGTCTAATTAATAAAAGTATGCACACCTATCAAATGGGATGGAATTCCGCTCAAAAGTCCCACCTCCTTGGGAGGAATTCTGTCCTAATGTCCATTTGGGCTTTGTATTTTATGTTGAAAGAAACTCACCAAATTTTATTAATGTGAGTGTTTCTTATCAACTAAATACAAACCCAAATGGACTCTGTGGCCCTCCCACCTCCCCGCAGTTGAGTGTCATAATCAAATATGGCGCGGAAACGGGAAGATGGTCGATAGGTGTCGCTGGGGTAGTAAGGATACCCGGATGAGGGAAACGATGGTTTCTTTTTATTTATATTTTGACGTATTTTAAACTGGCTTAAAAGCTCAGTCCTAATGTCCATTTGGGTTTGTATTTAGTTGATAAAAAACACTCACATTAATAAAATTTGGTGAATCTGGCTACCTGCGGCATTTAGATAAATGGAAAGTAAGAAATTCTCATGAATCATAATTTTGGCCCAACTTTCTTAGTGGTACACTAAGTGACTGATAGATCACAACCAAAACTAGTGGATAAATTGGACTACAGACCAATCTATGGACAATTATTTGTTTGGTCATGGGGCCCAGATTGGTAGATAAAGTGGACTGCAGACCAACCTATGGACAATTATTTGTTTGGTCATGGGGCCCAGATTGGTAGATAAAGTGGACTGTAGATCAATCTATGGATAATTATTTGTTTGGTCATGGGGCCTAGATTGGTAGATAAAGTGGACTGCAGACCAATCTATGGACAATTATTTGTTTGGTCATGGGGCCCAGATTGGTAGATAAAGTGGACTGCAGATCAATCTATGGATAATTATTTGTTTGGTCATGGGGCCTAGATTGGACTGCAGACCAATCTATAACAAAATGATGAGTAGTATATAATATAGAATGATGCAGAGTATTACAAAGAGGATAAAATCAGAATGTGCTGTTGTGTATCATAAAACAAGATCCCAACAATGTCCCTGGAATATTCTGGGCATTGTACAAAATTATCCTGTAATTGAAGGATTTGATTATGATATCATACTAAATAAGCTATTGGAATGCTGCATAAGCCTTTGGGATGTCGCTATGGGGATGCTGTATAAGTTATGGAGATGCTGTATAAGTTATGGAGATGCTGTATAAGCCATTGGGATGTTACATAAGCTATGAGGATGCTGCATAAGCTATGGAGATGTTGTATAAGCTATGGAGATGCTGTATAAGCTATGGAGATGCTTTATAAGCTATGGAGATGCTGTATAAGCTATGGAGATGCTGTATAAGTTATGGAGATGCTGTACGAGCTATGGAAATGTTGTATAAGCTATGGAGATGCTGTATAAGCTATGGAGATGCTTTATAAGCTATGGAGATGCTGTATAAGCTATGGAGATGCTGTATAAGTTATGGAGATGCTGCATGAGCTATGGAAATGTTGTATAAGCTATGGAGATGCTGTATAAGTTATGGAGATGCTGTATGAGCTATGGAGATGCTGCATAAACTATGGAGATGCTGTATAAGTTATGGAGATGTTGTATAAGCTATGGGGATGCTGTATAAGCCATTGGGATGCTGTATAAGCCATTGGGATGCTGTACAAGCCATGCGGATGCTGTATAAGCTATGAAGATGCTGCATAAGCTATGGGGATGCGGTATAAACTATGGGGATGCTGTATAAACTATAGGGATGCTGTATAAACTATGGAAATGTTGTATAAGCTATGGAGATGTTACATAAGCTATGAAGATGCTGTATAAGTTATGGGGATGCTGTATAAACTATAGGGATGCTGTATAAACTATGGAAATGTTGTATAAGCTATGGAGATGTTACATAAGCTATGAAGATGCTGTATAAGTTATGGAGATGTTGTATAAGCTATGATGATGCTGTATAAACTATGGGGATGCTGTATAAGCTATGGGGATGCTGTATAAACTATAGGGATGCTGTATAAACTATGGAAATGTTGTATAAGCTATGGAGATGTTACATAAGCTATGAAGATGCTGTATAAGTTATGGAGATGTTGTATAAGCTATGGGGATGTTACATAAGCTATGAAGATGCTGCATAAACTATGGAGATGCTGTATAAGCTATGGAAATGTTGTATAAGCTATGGGGATGCTGTATAAGCTATGGAGATGTTGCATAGTCTTTGGAGATGCTGTATGAGCTATGAGGATGCTTTATAAGCTAAGGGGATGCTGTATCTCATAAGCCATTGGGATTTGCTGCAGCAGTACGAGGATAACTGCCCTTTCCAATGTTCTTTTCTTTTTTTATGATAGATGTATTTAGGATTTTGAACATTCTCAGATAAGATCAAGACATGGCACATATGATGTAATAATAATTATAATAATAAAATTTTGTATAGGGCTGATACCAGACAAGTCTGTTCATAGCGCTGTATTCAGAACATATTTTCTGAATAAATGTGTCTTCAACTTGCTCTTCACTAGTGTTAGTGAATTGCTAGTCCTGATGTCACTTGGGATGGCATTCCATAGTTTTGGGGCGATGGACAAGAAAGCCCTATCTCCTACTGTCTTCAAGCGTGTATGCGGTGTACATAGGTGAGGATGTATTTAATTCTAAAGCCCAAGAAAGCAGGTAATTGATTAGTGAACTACCAAAGATCGCCCACCATTACCTGGACCATAGACCTCATGATATGCAGGGAACAGGAGGGATTCAAGCAAGGTTTTGATGGCGGTCCCGCTAGAGGGAGACACAGAACAAACCAACACATGCAAGTAATTCGTCTGCTGAAGATTTATTTACAATTCTACATGTTCAATTATCACACATCACACGTAGATCTACAGACAAGTTCAATGCGTGCAACTGTTTAGTGATGAGAAATGTGTAACTCGTTGACTGCCCAGCATCTTGGACAGAAGTGGTAAGTATCACACGTCTGTATAACTGTAGTATTTTAATAATATTCGATGTAGTAGTATAAGACCAATAGTAACCCAATAACAAACAAAATTATTTTCACCATTGTTAGTAGATTTTTGTTTTCACCTCATGCAGTTGTGCATTTCTGTGTGTTTAGCTCAAATAATCTCAGTGACATTTCCCTTATAATGTTCAAAGGGTGGAGTTATGGCCCGGTCTACAATTTATAATCCAAACTCTATTTTTACAGAAAATATTTAGTTCATGGCTAAAACAAGTTTGGCCTGCACTTTGAAGAAAGACATAAGAGTCGTATTCAGAATGTATGCTGGACAGCGCCACCTTCATAAAGGACCTTAGTAACGACGCCATTGGCCGAGTCGTCCTCGATGATGGGGATGACGGACTGTCCAACCTCACTGGCCCTGAAATGTAACAATATCAAATACTTTCAAATTTATTATCAATATAGCAAGCTAAACAAAATATCACTTTACAATACTTTCCGTGTTTTAAGATTAAATAGTTTAATGCTCAAAAAGGTTTGGTTAAGGTCAGAAATATCTTACTTGAGAAGTTTTGTCTTGTCAACATGCTCAAAGAAGTACATAGTGTCAGGGCTGAATGTGTCAAGAATTGGTGTATCTGTCAGCTCAGGGCACAGAGCATTGAATCTTACTCCTGTTCTTTGATAATGGAGTGCATGCTAAATGAACACGTAACATATACATGATATGAATAAATTAGCATACATAATGTATATGAATAAATGACATCATACATATACATGATATTAGTTACATAATACATATGCACAAAAGAGAACAATACAGACTGTAAATAACATGGTATTTATGCTTTATTTAACAAATGATAAAGCCACTACCACCTAATAAATGTTTACAAGTAATAACACATAAAAAATCATATAAACCCTGAACCTAAAAAGGATGCACAAAATGATAATTTGTGATGTGATGGCCGCGATGAGTTATAGCCTGTAATATACATTATAGATAACCTATATACTGTACACTTAGTGAGGTGACTAAGCTTAAATGACAAGGTAATTTGCATGAAGGGCGGGATGATGGAACCAAAAATGAGAGCAGCAGATAAACTGTGCTGAACACCTGCTTACATGGCCACGAGCGTCCCATATACTTCTAATAATAAAACTCTGTGAACAGGGGTAAATAAGCTGCTTGTTCAACCTTTAACCCTAGCTTGATCAACCAAACTGAGCTAGTAAATTCTCACTATTTGAGTTTGAACATTTGTAATCCACCAGGTGTCTCTTGTGTTTTATACAAAGCATGATAGAATAGTTTGAAGACATGAAAGCTGATATGATGACTATAATTCTCTTTGCTTTGATGGGAATACATTAAAATTGTGGCAAAAATGTAGTTTTGGAAACTTCAGAAGAATATAAAGACAGTTATTGTTGAAATAAACTGATTGAAATAATGACATGTCAATTCTTTTGCTACTATGAGCCAAGCTTGCATGTCTGCAAAGTTCACCAATGCATGACAGAATTTAATATAACAGGTGGCAGCAGGACCCTCTCAAGAAGTGTGAATTACAGATATATATATATATATATATATATATATATATATATATATATATATATATATATATATATATATATATATATATATATATATATATATGATATGAGAATTTTTTTTATATAAATTACATAACAGATAACGTTGCATAACAACATAACAGAATATTATAAATAACATTGATATATATTGTGGTTATTGTCACAATATATGAAATTTATAAAGTGTCAGAGAATGTGTATACTTGCCGACCATGCTCTCGTTAATCCTATCACAGCATTCTTGGTTCCTGAGTATACTGGGAAGAAGGGATAAGTATCACTCTCAATACCTGCAATAAATTAAGATAAGACCAAATAAAACATTAAATTGTTCATCCCTCATCGAAGCTATAACTGTGCAGTAACAGTCCTTTTTATAAGAAAACGGTTTTTGGAGAAAAACACATTACACACATCTAAATATCTCTGATGCAAGCTGTAACTTTAGAATAAGACTTTCCAATTTAGGCTATGGGTCTTTTCAATGAGTGCCTAGTGGCAGAGGAGAAAATAACCATTGCAAATTACTGTGCTTTATGGAAATTGGTACATTAATTGTGGTCAAATACATTCCCTATAAAAATTAAAGCATTGATGACATTTATCGATATTTGAATTATAAGTTATAATTACATGTGTATCTCTTTCAAAATAGTATTATCCTCCTTTTCCTTGGTTTTTGATGAGAAATGAAGAAAAGCAAATTGATTCTGCAGATTACAACAGAAAAATGCTTGTTTCTAGCTGTGTTGATTTCATTTCAATGTGATGAAAATTCACTGTGATCCTAGATTTTCTCATTTTCACTTTTACAATTTGGAAATAAAAAGAAAGTTTGGCAATCAGATATGTCAAGAGGGGTCATTTTTTTCAAAGGTTTAAGCGTGTATTTTACCTCTTTTTTCTCTCAATTTTGAAAATAAAATCCACTTTGTTATTGTCCTACAATCTGCAGATTTTTTTCCCTTTAACAGCTTGACATGATAAAGAAATCCTGGGGCAGTGAACTATTACTATGTCACTTTATGGGTTAAAAATATATGAAGCATACAATATATCAAAGAAATTCCCATCGTGATTTTCAAATAATAGATCAATAGTTTTATTATAAAAATAAATATCATAAAGTATTGCATAATGGCTGAAAAGTGAAAATAAAAAAGGGAACTCCTTTTGACAGCTGAACAGTTTTCGCGTGCGTTTTTGAAATTGCCTTAGAATATAGAGGTACATTTCAGTGTGAACTATTTGATGTCATCTTTAGGTAACCATATTTATATAAACATTTTTAGGTCATATTTAGTAACCACTGTTAGGTAAAGTTCACAAGGTAAATATCTATAAGTAAGGCAGCTATCTTTCGTTAACCAATCTTTCAAGTAACTGTCTTTCATAAACCGCCTTCAGATAACTATCTTTCGGTCACCAACTTTAAGTAATAATATTTCATTAACCACCTTTAGGTAACTATCTTTCGGTAACCTATTTCAAATAACTATCTTTAAGTAACCACCTTTATGTAACAACCTTCAGGTAACTATCTTGAAGCAACAATCTATATATATAACCACCTTTGGGTAACTATCTTAAGGTAACCCTGCCATCAGCTGCTATTGTGACAAGAACTCACTTGGCATCCTGTAACATTTGCAAGTAACCTTTAAAGGATAATTTCCCAATAACTGCGGGAGCCGTTCAAACATTACCTTATAAATATATAAATTGTTATTATTATTGTTATTATTATTTTTATTATAGCTTATGTTTGAATCGCATATGTAATCAAGATGATAAAGAACTACCTCGGTGCCCTAAAAGGAATTTTGGGCATATCAACATATTAATAACTTGTGCACCGTTGAATGGAGGATATAAATATTGATAGATTGGACTGATAGATAAGATGGTGTTGTAAGATTTTCTAACAATTCCATCATTTGTTCACCCCTGTAAATATGCTATGATTGTAGATTATAGAAACTAAATTGTCTTAGGTTCTACCTACCTTATCCTAAGACATGGTTTATTTATTTGTTTGTTTGTTTGGGGTTTTACATCACTTTCAACATTATTTCCGTCATTTTGTGATGAGACCTACTTGTAGCGGACATGGTGCTGCCTCACTGATTTGTCATGTCCCTGACATGACATCCCACCCGGTCATAGATTTACAAGGACAACGGGTTAACCCTTAAGGCACGGGCCTCAGTTCATGTATGAAATTGTATCATGAATTCGAACCCACGACCTTGGGACAACCACAGAGGAACTGATGCTAATAAGCTGGCGCTCTAACCAACTGCGCCACGGTTCATGGCCAGGATCAGGTTTAAAGAATTTTGATGATTGAATGAATGTGGCAACTAACAACACTTTTAAGATAGGTCAACGGTCTCTCCTTAATGAGCAAATCAGCCATCAAACATTTTATTCAGGCAGAGGAACCAGATGAATGAATATGACGAGATTGATCTTTGTGGTTGATTCAGTGACAGCCCCCTCCCTCAAGGAAGGGACTCTCACAGCATAAGAAGGTTCATAAGGGAAGGTAACAGTCAATTTTTGTGAGGGTACAAATAAAATACAAATGATTTGAAATGATGTTTACCAGCAATGGATGCCACATTGATCACCACTCCACCATTTCCCCCTTTGTCCTTGCCCATATAACGCACTGCAGTCAGAATACAGCGGATAACACCATTCTGGAAAATATGCAGGATGTGTCAGGTATTTTATGATATTCTGTTTTAATCTGCAGTTAGTAAGATATTTATAATTTTTTAAGTGAGTCAAGTTGTATTTTCGAACGGTTTCCAACATATTATGTTTCTTCTTACCAAGATTAAACAATTGAGTGTTTGACTATATTTAGATATACTCCACAGAAATCTATAAAATTATTTCTCCAGTTTGCTATTCACTATCATTTAAATATTGATATCACATTCTAACATATTCATTATTTTAGAACTTCCTTATTTCTTGCAGGTTCCTCTCACACCTGAAAGAAATCATATATCATATATGTATCAGACCAATGTAAATAATTTCCAGGTATGCATCTCCTTGTATCATTCATTCATCATATCACTTAAATCAGACCACCACTTGATTACTTACCAGGTTGCCATACCATGCGTCAGACCACCACTTGATTACTTACCAGGTTGCAATACCATGCGTCAGACCACCACTTGATTACTTACCAGGTTGCCATACCATATATCAGATCACCACTTGATTACTTACCAGGCTGCTATACCATGCACAAAATCATCAAGTGATTACTTACCAGGTTAACATCAACACAGTGCTCCCATTTCACTTCATTAACAAGTCCAGCGTTTGGTATGACAATGTCGATCCGGCCAAATTCCTTTAATGCACACTTGAATATACCTACGAAGATAGCATAAATTTGTAACTTTGGAAGAAGGTGGCGTTAGCATGCCAGGGAAAAAACTACAAAACGATATTCCATCGTTTTAAAGACTTAAATGACCAATATGTCAACAACATCGAACTATATGTCCTTGCGAATCTGTTACATATGGGTTGACAAGGACAACATGAAAATTGAGTGAGGAGTATTATATCTCCTAAAAGTAGGTCTTGTCATGAAATAACTAAGGTAATGTTGAAGGTGACGTAAAACTCCAAAGCTTTGAATTCAAAATATTCAAAATAGATATTAAGTTACCATCGATGTCAGTTTGTTTTGTGACATCACATCTGACGTAAACAGCGGAACCTTTCCCAAATTCCTTATTGTACTGAGAGGCGTCTTTCTGCCCATCCTTGTCTGATATATCACCAAAACACACCTTCAGGGGGAAAGTAAATAAAGTCAACCTGGATTTGACATTTGCTGATATTTTAATGTAAAATGGGGCCCTCATAGGGTTTTAGGATTATTGGATTTTTGGCCTAAAAAAGAGGGATTATTGGATTTTTGGGGTGAAATATCTGGGATTTTTGGATTTTGAGGAAAGTGTTTAGCACAAAGGATAAGCCTGGTACCTTGCCACTCAATGTTTATGTGAGTGACAGAGTCATACCAATACCAGTTGATTTTGAATCATCAACTGGTGGCCAGAGTGTGTTGGAGCCCTCACAAGGGAGAAGTGTCTATGTCAAAAAAGGTTCTGTTGTAGTTATTAACACAATCAAACATGTGCATATATGTAAACTGAGGCAAGATATGCTTGAGAAGGGAAAATGTAAAGGGGAAATCTACTTGCAGAGCCCACTTGAGCCCACAGAGTTCTCAAATCAAAAACAATGTGTCATAGATAGAGAAAATGTCATCACTGTTTTAGATGATACTAACTATGAATATGTTCCAAAGGATATAATTGTTCTGAATGAGGAGGTTTTGATCAATCTTTTGGACCTGATAAAGGATCAGGGTGATACGGAGACACCCAATGAGCAGCAAGAGTTAATTAGTGAGGAATTATCTCAGTTGTCATTTACTAGTGACACAAGGGCCACTAGGCCTAAAAGAGTTTCAAAAAAAAGGAAAGACACAGATTACTTTTTTTACTAATTTTGAATATGTTCAAAAGGATTGGGTGTCTCCGTATCACTATAACAGTGAGATTACTGTTAATTTCAAACTCTGTGGGCTCAAGTGGACTCTGCAAGTACATTTTGTAATGTGGCATGACCTGTGTGAAACACTAAATATCATGTTATATCATGCATGTTATGTAATTCATTGCCAAATAAATTTGTACTAAATGTAAACATATTTTAGGATTTTTTGTTTTATACTTTTGGATTTTTAGATTTGAGGGGAAAATATTTAAGGATTTTTGGCTACAAAAGATAAGGATTTTTGGATTTTTAGGTAAAAAAAGGGGGATTATTGGGTTTTTCATACCCCCCCTATGGGGGCCCCTAAAATGATTGTTTGTGTACTGTACATTATCATGGCGCAATATAAGATTTATTAAGGGATGTCTGTCTTGAACTTGCAGTGATATGTTTCATTTTAGTTGCAACGAAAACTGTCATCTTCCCTTTTTGTTGATTAATTCTTTACAAACTGTCGACAATAAGACTGAGAATTAAATGGAATTCAACCATATTGTCAATGTGAAATACATAAACCTTTGACCATTTTTACACCAGATTATGATTAAAACACTCCCGAAAGATTGGTACTCTATAAGGACTTCTTAATCAATGCCTGATGTATTTTTCCCTTGAATGAACATACCGAACTCTGGAGGTGGTACATTGGAATAAGAAGTGGGGGGATTAAAATGTTCATGTGTTGGAAACGTATTAACAGTTATTGTTTCAAGTGGCAGCTAAGTTGTGAAAGCACGAAAACCAAGGTGGCCGAAAGTGGGTAAAGAATCGCCTCAGAATCTCTTAAGGGCCTTTCGCGTCGTGATACTTGATACCCACTTGATACAGTAGTCATTCATTATCACGGTACTTCACACAGATCCATACACACAAGATAGTACAAGTCTGAACCAAAAAGGGACATATAAATCGTCACCTGGACCGCAAAATGTAATCATTCATCATCTTAAATTAATAAAAGATGAAAAGAGTTAATTTATGTTAATTGTAGGTATTTTAATAGTTATACAGTTTGTCTGTATTTCAGACAAATGTTCTGATATTAAAGTAAAGTAATTGGGCTTGGATATCCACTGCTCTCATAATGTTGTCAATGCACTTTTAGCTTATCAGCCACAATAATCGAGCTTAAAAATGAACTAAAGTTTATGTCTGAAATGTAAATAATTTTCACCTTAAATAAGTATAACATTATTTCCTGATAAATCACAAAGTGTAATCATTTTCTTGGGTTGTCTATTAACTATGGAAGTGTATATTGCACAAAATGTTGTAACTAAATCAAATGGTTTTTAATCAGAAAATCACAAATTCCTAAGTTGTGGAAATTAAAAACTAGGGTAGAAAAGTTTGTTTGAATGATTGAAACCATGGACAAACATAATCTGAGGTGTAGACGTATTGACACAGATGCATATAGAAAGTATGCCAGTTGTATGATTAGGTAGCAAATGCTACAAATCCCTGATAACATACAGAAAATAAACAACTGTTTGCTTCTTGTCATGACAATTTTCATCAGAGTTGCTTCAATAATTAAAGTTTTTTTTACCTTTGCACCCTTGGCGAGTAACTGTCTGCAGAACTGTTTGCCAAGTCCTCCTGTTCCTCCGGTCACTATGCACACTTTGCCCTCTATCTTCATGGTGAATTCGTCTTGTTACAACTCAGGTCGTCAGTATTAAAGACTTGGCCAATACAGCCACAAACTTTTCCGTCGCCCCCTTTTAACCTTTTCAGGATGGTTAACAGGAGCGCTCATATATTACGACCTGGTGGGTGGGTCAGGTCGATGGGTCCACATATCCAGGGAGAACAACCCTACTTGGATTACTCCCAAAATAATGATCTTATTTTGCATAAACCTTGCACACATAAACCGCAATTGGATTTAATTAAATCAAGCATTTAAGTTCGGGATAATAGACATGTAAAACATAATTATATATTGAATCTAAATTGGCAAAATTGAGAAAAGTAACTTAAGAAAATATGTCAGATTTTCTGCGATTTGAAATCCTAAAGAGATCACAAGATTTTCTTTAATTCCCTTTTCCAAATGCTTGCTTTAATATACGTGAAAGATTCTTTTTGCCAGAGATCATAATCTATACAAAAATACAAAGCTTTTGTTTTGATAGACAAAATTTTATTCACAAAATAATTCTGCAAAATTAGAATTACTCCATATTGATTCCAGTGCATTTGTATACCGTATACAATGTATTTGTATACCCTATAAGATAAAGATATGATGAGATAAGATACGAAAAAATCATTTCAAATTGATCAGGTAACAATAAGCATTAGCTCACAACTAGGTATCGATTTTAACTAATACTGACTAAAAGTATATATAATATTTACAGTGTTTGTTTACCAGCTTAACATTATCAGTGTGGTTGTCGTGATACATTCTAAAAGTTTTCACAGATTCGGGGTGTATTTGAATGATAGTCAACCAAAATACACCTACAGTGTTTATTCTGTTTCGTTTAAAGTGTCAAGTACTTGCTGTACTCTTGTGACCTCTCCGTACTCTATGTGGTCACATGTGTCCAAGCATGTGACTTCTATTGTGGACTGTAAGGAAGTTAGGCCTCTAACAATAAAAAAACATTAATGGACAAACAAACCTCTGTACACCAATCTCTCCCATATCCAAGCCTTAAATCATTCATGAAACCACAAAGGTCACAGGCAATTTTGCAGAGATTTGGGGTATGTTTAAATGATATGTGGCCACGACATTGTGATACAAACAAGCTATCTTACAAAAAGAAACCAACCACGGTTATTTTGATTTGCTGAAAGTGCAAAGTACTGCCTGTGTTCTTTTGACCACCAGGTGGCCACATGTATACAATCATCTGACTTCTATTGTGGTCTGTCAGGGTGTTAGGCCTGTACCATTCAATAAACATGGATGGACAAACAGCTCTGTAAGCCAAACCACTCCATTGTCCCAATCTAAAGGTGCCCCACTGTTAGCAAGACTTTACTAAGCAGGTGTTTGCACAAGATCACTGGTAAGCTAAACATAATTTGCTGACAAAGTGTCTAATGGATGATTTGGATTTTAGCAGAAGACTCATCTACTTTCAAATGGCACAGACACTTATGTAGGGGAAATATGATGGGTAATAATATGTGATAGCAAAGTTTGGGATATAATCATTTATATTATGCAAGGAAAAAGTGCTTGAATGCTTAAAGGTATCACATTGTTAGCAAAGCTTAACTCAGCAGGTGTCGGCACAAGATCACTGGTCAGTTAAGCTTGTTGACAAAGTGTCCAATGAATGGTTAGGATTTAAGCAAAAGATTCATCCACTTTCAAATAGCAGCACCGTAAGTGATCTTAGTGAATTAGGGCACTTGTTTTTGTCTCTAAAATCAAGAGAGGTTCCACATAGTTGCCTTTGCAAGACCCTTTCTTGTGTTTAAAGTTAGTCTTCATGGAAAGTGGATAAAAATAAATATAAAAATGGTTAATAACATTTATATCAACATTTGGATGGTCTCTTATTCCTATCACCCCCACGCCATAATCTCTGAACCTTCTCAGACGGCCTTAAAAGTCATGCTCTGGTTGATCACATTTTTGTATAGATTTATAAGTTTAAATGCTATTAATTTGATATACTTGCATGAGGACTTTTCTAGTACGTACTTAGTTATACCTTGGAGATGAAAATTTTCTTTACAATAGAGTTAATATTATATATCTATAAGGTTGTCAATATCTCAGTAAACAAAGTAAACAAATATAATTGCTACCACAGAGGATTGGTTCAGAACAATGGTGTGAAGTCATACGACTTGGTTAAGCTGCAAATACTTTCCGAAACCATTATTCAGAGCTCTCCCACCCTTGATTTTCATGCACGTTTTCCTCAAATAGAACAAATGTCTAAACCAAATGTAAAATATAATATATAAATATGAATATATTAGAAAATTCCAGAACAAGGATCAGGGGTGTGAGAGCTCTGAACCAATCTGGGTGGTAATCGAAACATATCTGTATTTTATGATGTCATACCATTGTTCCGAACCAATTCTGAACCAATCTGGGTGGTTCTGTTATATAATGACTTTTTATGTCTCACAAAAGGCATCAAAATTGTATCAAAATCATCACAAAATTGTACAAATTTCATTTCAGTTGAATGTGTAACATTGTCTTGTTACTCTTAGTGTAAATGTTATGATAATTCTATAACGTTTATATGGTAATATTTGTGCCCCCAAGCCAGGAATTACTCCTTGTTATGCAATCTTAAACTGGGGCACATTCTTGTGTTAAAATTATGCAAAAATCTCATTAAAATGATGAGCATGTTATTTCCTTGAATAATTGAATATACAGTTGATATATGAAGATTACAGAAAACACCGAATGGCAATACTCAGAAACCACTCAGCTGCAGATTGGCTGCGATTTAGTGCCCAGCTCTGTTGTGAGCGTCCAGAATGACGCGCTTTGACCAGATTGGTTCAGAGCTCTCCCATCCCTGAAGGATGTGTAAACAAGGTGAAATCCCAAACACCCTTTTGGTTCCTTTATGGAACCCAGTGCAGGAAAAAAGTTCATAAGGGAAGGAAAAAGGTACCAAAACAGAATCACAAAAGACTGTATTTGCCAAATATACAGATCAGTGAGATAAGTTTTTTGTATCACAGCTTCATGACCAAATATAATTAAACACACCCCAAATCTCTGTAAAATTGCCTGTGACCTCTCCGTACTCTATGTGGTCACATGTGTCCAAGCATGTGACTTCTATTGTGGACTGTCAGGGAGTTAGGACTCTAACAATAAAAAAACATTAATGGACAAACAAGCCTCTGTACAACAATCTCTCCCATATCCAAACCTTAAATCATTCATGCAACCACAAAGGTCACAGGCAATTTTGCAGAGATTTGGGGTATGTTTAAATGATATGTGGCCACGACATTGTGATACAAACAAGCTATCTTACAAAAAAAACCAACCACGGTTATTTTGATTTGCTGAAAGTGCAAAGTACTGCCTGTGCTCTTTTGACCACCAGGTGGCCACATGTATACAATCATCTGACTTCTATTGTGGTCTGTCAGGGTGTTAGGCCTGTACCATTCGATAAACATGGATGGACAAACAGCTCTGTAAGCCAAACCACTCCATTGTCCCAATCTAAAGGTGCCCCACTGTTAGCAAGACTTTACTAAGCAGGTGTTTGCACAAGATCACTGGTAAGCTAAACATAATTTGCTGACAAAGTGTCTAATGGATGATTTGGATTTTAGCAGAAGACTCATCTACTTTCAAATGGCACAGACACTTATGTAGGGGAAATATGATGGGTAATAATATGTGATAGCAAAGTTTGGGATATAATCATTTATATTATGCAAGGAAAAAGTGCTTGAATGCTTAAAGGTATCACATTGTTAGCAAAGCTTAACTCAGCAGGTGTCGGCACAAGATCACTGGTCAGTTAAGCTTGTTGACAAAGTGTCCAATGAATGATTAGGATTTAAGCAAAAGATTCATCCACTTTCAAATAGCAGCACCGTAAGTGATCTTAGTGAATTAGGGCACTTGTTTTTGTCTCTAAAATCAAGAGAGGTTCCACATAGTTGCCTTTGCAAGACCCTTTCTTGTGTTTAAAGTTAGTCTTCATGGAAAGTGGATAAAAATAAATATAAAAATGGTTAATAACATTTATATCAACATTTGGATGGTCTCTTATTCCTATCACCCCCACACTATAATCTCTGAACCTTTTCAGACGGCCTTAAAAGTCATGCTCTGGTTGATCACATTTTTGTAAAAATTTGTAAGTTTAAATGCTGTTAATTTGATATACTTGCATGAGGACATTTTTAGTACATACTTAGTTATACCTTGGAGATGAAAATTTTCTTTTCAATAGAGTTAATATTATATATCTATAAGGTTGTCAATATCTCAGTAAACAAAGTAAACAAATATAATTGCTACCACAGAGGATTGGTTCAGAACAATGGTGTGAAGTCATACGACTTGGTTAAGCTGCAAATACTTTCCGAAACCATTATACAGAGCTCTCCCACCCTTGATTTTCATGCACGTTTTCCTCAAATAGTACAAATGTCTAAACCAAATGTAAAATATAATATATAAATATGAATATATTAGAAAATTCCAGTACAAGGATCAGAGGTGTGAGAGCTCTGAACCAATCTGGGTGGTAATCGAAACATATCTGTATTTTATGATGTCATACCATTGTTCCGAACCAATTCTGAACCAATCTGGGTGGTTCTGTTATATAATGACTTTTTATGTCTCACAAAAGGCATCAAAATTGTATCAAAATCATTACAAAATTATACAAATTTCATTTCAGTTGAATGTGTAACATTGTCTTGTTACTCTTAGTGTAAATGTTATGATAATTCTATAACGTTTTTATGGTAATATTTGTGCCCCCAAGTCAGGAATTACTCCTTGTTATGCAATCTTAAACTGGGGCACATTCTTGTGTTAAAATTATGCAAAGGTCTCATTAAAATGATGAGCATGTTATTTCCTTGAATAATTGAATATACAGTTGATATATGAAGATTACAGAAAACACCGAATGACAATACTCAGAAACCACTCAGCTGCAGATTGGCTGCGATTTAGTGCCCAGCTCTGTTGTGAGCGTCCAGAATGACGCGCTTTGACCAGATTGGTTCAGAGCTCTCCCATCCCTGAAGGATGTGTAAACAAGGATCGGTCCTTGGTCCAATCCTTTTTACCATCTATATGTCACCTCTGGCTGATGTCCTGGCTAAATACGGCTTAAGCTACCATATTTATGCTGATGACACTCAGATTTACATCCCTGTTGACCATACTGTGAGTCAACATGCTAGCATGAGTGTCAGTAGACTGGAGTCATGCATTAGTGAAGTCAGGTCATTTTTGATTTCCAATAAAATGAAAATCAATGATGGTAAAACTGAGATGCTGATTTGTGCTGACAGATATACTTCTGCCCCCGCTGACAACATGCCATCCTCGGTTTCAGTTGGTGTCTGCGACATCAACCCAAGTGAGACTGTAGTTGACCTTGGGGTGACCTTGGACTCTAATATGGATATGAAGGCACAAATAAGGAAGATGTGCAAAAGGGGTTACCATCATATCAGGAATATAGCGGCTATCAGACAGTGTCTAGACGAGAAGACTGCTGAAACACTTGTTCATGCCTTTGTTACATCTACTCTAGATTATGGCAACAGTCTTCTTGCTGGCCTTCCTAGATCAGATATTAAGAAGCTGCAATACCTACAGAATGCTGCAGCTAGGGTAGTAGGAAAAATCAAGAAATTTGGCCACATCTCGTGGAAACTACGGGAACTACACTGGCTCCCAGTCCATGCAAGAATTGAATTTAAGATTCTTCTACTTACCTGGAAGGCCTTACATGGTAAGGCACCGCCTTACTTAAGCGATCTACTCCTAGTGAAACAGGTTGAGAGATGCCTACCGTCCAATGATGGAATGCATCTGACCGTCCCCAAGACCCGCTTGAAAACGGTCGGTGATAGAGCCTTCTCTTCTATCAGTCCTAGACTATGGAATGCACTTCCTAATGTGATTAGGAGTAGTAGCTCGGTTGCGACTTTCAAGAACAGACTGAAAACGCACCTGTTCAGAACTTATGTTCTTGAAGCGCTATGAACAGACTTGTCTGATATCAGCGCTATATAAATTTTATTATTATTATTATTATTATTATTAAGGTGAAATCCCAAACACCCTTTTGGTTCCTTTATGGAACCCAGTGCAGGAAAAAAGTTCATAAGGGAAGGAAAAAGGTACCAAAACAGAATCACAAAAGACTGTATTTGCCAAATATACAGATCAGTGAGATAAGTTATTTGTATCACAGCTTCATGACCAAATATAATTAAACACACCCCAAATCTCTGTAAAATTGCCTGTGACCTCTCCGTACTCTATGTGGTCACATGTGTCCAAGCATGTGACTTCTATTGTGGACTGTCAGGGAGTTAGGACTCTAACAATAAAAAAACATTAATGGACAAACAAGCCTCTGTACAACAATCTCTCCCATATCCAAACCTTAAATCATTCATGCAACCACAAAGGTCACAGGCAATTTTGCAGAGATTTGGGGTATGTTTAAATGATATGTGGCCACGACATTGTGATACAAACAAGCTATCTTACAAAAAAAACCAACCACGGTTATTTTGATTTGCTGAAAGTGCAAAGTACTGCCTGTGCTCTTTTGACCACCAGGTGGCCACATGTATACAATCATCTGACTTCTATTGTGGTCTGTCAGGGTGTTAGGCCTGTACCATTCGATAAACATGGATGGACAAACAGCTCTGTAAGCCAAACCACTCCATTGTCCCAATCTAAAGGTGCCCCACTGTTAGCAAGACTTTACTAAGCAGGTGTTTGCACAAGATCACTGGTAAGCTAAACATAATTTGCTGACAAAGTGTCTAATGGATGATTTGGATTTTAGCAGAAGACTCATCTACTTTCAAATGGCACAGACACTTATGTAGGGGAAATATGATGGGTAATAATATGTGATAGCAAAGTTTGGGATATAATCATTTATATTATGCAAGGAAAAAGTGCTTAAATGCTTTAAGGTATCACATTGTTAGCAAGACTTAACTCAGCAGGTGCCGGCCCAAGATCACTGGTCAGTTAAGCTTGTTGACAAAGTGTCCAATGAATGATTAGGATTTAAGCAAAAGATTCATCCACTTTCAAATGGCAGCACCGTAAGTGATCTTAGTGAATTAGGGCACTTGTTTTTGTCTCTAAAATCAAGAGAGGTTCCACATAGTTGCCTTTGCAAGACCCTTTCTTGTGTTTAAAGTTAGTCTTCATGGAAAGTGGATAAAAATAAATATAAAAATGGTTAATAACATTTATATCAACATTTGGATGGTCTCTTATTCCTATCACCCCCACACTATAATCTCTGAACCTTTTCAGACGGCCTTAAAAGTCATGCTCTGGTTGATCACATTTTTGTAAAAATTTGTAAGTTTAAATGCTGTTAATTTGATATACTTGCATGAGGACATTTTTAGTACATACTTAGTTATACCTTGGAGATGAAAATTTTCTTTTCAATAGAGTTAATATTATATATCTATAAGGTTGTCAATATCTCAGTAAACAAAGTAAACAAATATAATTGCTACCACAGAGGATTGGTTCAGAACAATGGTGTGAAGTCATACGACTTGGTTAAGCTGCAAATACTTTCCGAAACCATTATACAGAGCTCTCCCACCCTTGATTTTCATGCACGTTTTCCTCAAATAGTACAAATGTCTAAACCAAATGTAAAATATAATATATAAATATGAATATATTAGAAAATTCCAGTACAAGGATCAGAGGTGTGAGAGCTCTGAACCAATCTGGGTGGTAATCGAAACATATCTGTATTTTATGATGTCATACCATTGTTCCGAACCAATTCTGAACCAATCTGGGTGGTTCTGTTATATAATGACTTTTTATGTCTCACAAAAGGCATCAAAATTGTATCAAAATCATCACAAAATTGTACAAATTTCATTTCAGTTGAATGTGTAACATTGTCTTGTTACTCTTAGTGTAAATGTTATGATAATTCTATAACGTTTTTATGGTAATATTTGTGCCCCCAAGTCAGGAATTACTCCTTGTTATGCAATCTTAAACTGGGGCACATTCTTGTGTTAAAATTATGCAAAAGTCTCATTAAAATGATGAGCATGTTATTTCCTTGAATAATTGAATATACAGTTGATATATGAAGATTACAGAAAACACCAAATGACAATACTCAGAAACCACTCAGCTGCAGATTGGCTGCGATTTAGTGCCCAGCTCTGTTGTGAGCGTCCAGAATGACGCGCTTTGACCAGATTGGTTCAGAGCTCTCCCATCCCTGAAGGATGTGTAAACAAGGATCGGTCCTTGGTCCAATCCTTTTTACCATCTATATGTCACCTCTGGCTGATGTCCTGGCTAAATACGGCTTAAGCTACCATATTTATGCTGATGACACTCAGATTTACATCCCTGTTGACCATACTGTGAGTCAACATGCTAGCATGAGTGTCAGTAGACTGGAGTCATGCATTAGTGAAGTCAGGTCATTTTTGATTTCCAATAAAATTAAAATCAATGATGGTAAAACTGAGATGCTGATTTGTGCTGACAGATATACTTCTGCCCCCGCTGACAACATGCCATCCTCGGTTTCAGTTGGTGTCTGCGACATCAACCCAAGTGAGACTGTAGTTGACCTTGGGGTGACCTTGGACTCTAATATGGATATGAAGGCACAAATAAGGAAGATGTGCAAAAGGGGTTACCATCATATCAGGAATATAGCGGCTATCAGACAGTGTCTAGACGAGAAGACTGCTGAAACACTTGTTCATGCCTTTGTTACATCTACTCTAGATTATGGCAACAGTCTTCTTGCTGGCCTTCCTAGATCAGATATTAAGAAGCTGCAATACCTACAGAATGCTGCAGCTAGGGTAGTAGGAAAAATCAAGAAATTTGGCCACATCTCGTGGAAACTACGGGAACTACACTGGCTCCCAGTCCATGCAAGAATTGAATTTAAGATTCTTCTACTTACCTGGAAGGCCTTACATGGTAAGGCACCGCCTTACTTAAGCGATCTACTCCTAGTGAAACAGGTTGAGAGATGCCTACCGTCCAATGATGGAATGCATCTGACCGTCCCCAAGACCCTCTTGAAAACGGTCGGTGATAGAGCCTTCTCTTCTATCAGTCCTAGACTATGGAATGCACTTCCTAATGTGATTAGGAGTAGTAGCTCGGTTGCGACTTTCAAGAACAGACTGAAAACGCACCTGTTCAGAACTTATGTTCTTGAAGCGCTATGAACAGACTTGTCTGATATCAGCGCTATATAAATTTTATTATTATTATTATTATTATTATTAAGGTGAAATCCCAAACACCCTTTTGGTTCCTTTATGGAACCCAGTGCAGGAAAAAAGTTCATAAGGGAAGGAAAAAGGTACCAAAACAGAATCACAAAAGACTGTATTTGCCAAATATACAGATCAGTGAGATAAGTTATTTGTATCACAGCTTCATGACCAAATATAATTAAACACACCCCAAATCTCTGTAAAATTGCCTGTGACCTCTCCGTACTCTATGTGGTCACATGTGTCCAAGCATGTGACTTCTATTGTTGACTGTCAGAAAGTTAGGACTCTAACAATAAAAAAACATTAATGGACAAACAAGCCTCTGTACAACAATCTCTCCCATATCCAAACCTTAAATCATTCATGCAACCACAAAGGTCACAGGCAATTTTGCAGAGATTTGGGGTATGTTTAAATGATATGTGGCCACGACATTGTGATACAAACAAGCTATCTTACAAAAAAAACCAACCACGGTTATTTTGATTTGCTGAAAGTACGAAGTATTGCCTGTGCTCTTTTGACCACCAGGTGGCCACATGTATACAATCATCTGACTTCTATTGTGGTCTGTCAGGGTGTTAGGCCTGTACCATTCGATAAACATGGATGGACAAACAGCTCTGTAAGCCAAACCACTCCATTGTCCCAATCTAAAGGTGCCCCACTGTTAGCAAGACTTTACTAAGCAGGTGTTTGCACAAGATCACTGGTAAGCTAAACATAATTTGCTGACAAAGTGTCTAATGGATGATTTGGATTTTAGCAGAAGACTCATCTACTTTCAAATGGCACAGACACTTATGTAGGGGAAATATGATGGGTAATAATATGTGATAGCAAAGTTTGGGATATAATCATTTATATTATGCAAGGAAAAAGTGCTTGAATGCTTAAAGGTATCACATTGTTAGCAAAGCTTAACTCAGCAGGTGTCGGCACAAGATCACTGGTCAGTTAAGCTTGTTGACAAAGTGTCCAATGAATGGTTAGGATTTAAGCAAAAGATTCATCCACTTTCAAATAGCAGCACCGTAAGTGATCTTAGTGAATTAGGGCACTTGTTTTTGTCTCTAAAATCAAGAGAGGTTCCACATAGTTGCCTTTGCAAGACCCTTTCTTGTGTTTAAAGTTAGTCTTCATGGAAAGTGGATAAAAATAAATATAAAAATGGTTAATAACATTTATATCAACATTTGGATGGTCTCTTATTCCTATCACCCCCACGCCATAATCTCTGAACCTTCTCAGACGGCCTTAAAAGTCATGCTCTGGTTGATCACATTTTTGTATAGATTTATAAGTTTAAATGCTGTTAATTTGATATACTTGCATGAGGACTTTTCTAGTACGTACTTAGTTATACCTTGGAGATGAAAATTTTCTTTACAATAGAGTTAATATTATATATCTATAAGGTTGTCAATATCTCAGTAAACAAAGTAAACAAATATAATTGCTACCACAGAGGATTGGTTCAGAACAATGGTGTGAAGTCATACAACTTGGTTAAGCTGCAAATACTTTCCGAAACCATTATTCAGAGCTCTCCCACCCTTGATTTTCATGCACGTTTTCCTCAAATAGAACAAATGTCTAAACCAAATGTAAAATATAATATATAAGTATGAATATATTAGAAAATTCCAGAACAAGGATCAGGGGTGTGAGAGCTCTGAACCAATCTGGGTGGTAATCGAAACATATCTGTATTTTATGATGTCATACCATTGTTCCGAACCAATTCTGAACCAATCTGGGTGGTTCTGTTATATAATGACTTTTTATGTCTCACAAAAGGCATCAAAATTGTATCAAAATCATCACAAAATTGTACAAATTTCATTTCAGTTGAATGTGTAACATTGTCTTGTTACTCTTAGTGTAAATGTTATGATAATTCTATAACGTTTTTATGGTAATATTTGTGCCCCCAAGCCAGGAATTACTCCTTGTTATGCAATCTTAAACTGGGGCACATTCTTGTGTTAAAATTATGCAAAAATCTCATTAAAATGATGAGCATGTTATTTCCTTGAATAATTGAATATACAGTTGATATATGAAGATTACAGAAAACACCGAATGGCAATACTCAGAAACCACTCAGCTGCAGATTGGCTGCGATTTAGTGCCCAGCTCTGTTGTGAGCGTCCAGAATGACGCGCTTTGACCAGATTGGTTCAGAGCTCTCCCATCCCTGAAGGATGTGTAAACAAGGTGAAATCCCAAACACCCTTTTGGTTCCTTTATGGAACCCAGTGCAGGAAAAAAGTTCATAAGGGAAGGAAAAAGGTACCAAAACAGAATCACAAAAGACTGTATTTGCCAAATATACAGATCAGTGAGATAAGTTATTTGTATCACAGCTTCATGACCAAATATAATTAAACACACCCCAAATCTCTGTAAAATTGCCTGTGACCTCTCCGTACTCTATGTGGTCACATGTGTCCAAGCATGTGACTTCTATTGTGGACTGTCAGGGAGTTAGGACTCTAACAATAAAAAAACATTAATGGACAAACAAGCCTCTGTACAACAATCTCTCCCATATCCAAACCTTAAATCATTCATGCAACCACAAAGGTCACAGGCAATTTTGCAGAGATTTGGGGTATGTTTAAATGATATGTGGCCACGACATTGTGATACAAACAAGCTATCTTACAAAAAAAACCAACCACGGTTATTTTGATTTGCTGAAAGTGCAAAGTACTGCCTGTGCTCTTTTGACCACCAGGTGGCCACATGTATACAATCATCTGACTTCGATTGTGGTCTGTCAGGGTGTTAGGCCTGTACCATTCGATAAACATGGATGGACAAACAGCTCTGTAAGCCAAACCACTCCATTGTCCCAATCTAAAGGTGCCCCACTGTTAGCAAGACTTTACTAAGCAGGTGTTTGCACAAGATCACTGGTAAGCTAAACATAATTTGCTGACAAAGTGTCTAATGGATGATTTGGATTTTAGCAGAAGACTCATCTACTTTCAAATGGCACAGACACTTATGTAGGGGAAATATGATGGGTAATAATATGTGATAGCAAAGTTTGGGATATAATCATTTATATTATGCAAGGAAAAAGTGCTTAAATGCTTTAAGGTATCACATTGTTAGCAAGACTTAACTCAGCAGGTGCCGGCCCAAGATCACTGGTCAGTTAAGCTTGTTGACAAAGTGTCCAATGAATGATTTGGATTTAAGCAAAAGATTCATCCACTTTCAAATGGCAGCACCGTAAGTGATCTTAGTGAATTAGGGCACTTGTTTTTGTCTCTAAAATCAAGAGAGGTTCCACATAGTTGCCTTTGCAAGACCCTTTCTTGTGTTTAAACTTAGTCTTCATGGAAAGTGGATAAAAATAAATATAAAAATGGTTAATAACATGTATATCAACATTTGGATGGTCTCTTATTCCTATCACCCCCACACTATAATCTCTGAACCTTCTCAGACGGCCTTGAAAGTCATGCTCTGGTTGATCACATTTTTGTAAAAATTTGTAAGTTTAAATGCTGTTAATTTGATATACTTGCATGAGGACATTTTTAGTACATACTTAGTTATACCTTGGAGATGAAAATTTTCTTTACAATAGAGTTAATATTATATATCTATAAGGTTGTCAATATCTCAGTAAACAAAGTAAACAAATATAATTGCTACCACAGAGGATTGGTTCAGAACAATGGTGTGAAGTCATACGACTTGGTTATGAATGAATATGAATGAATGAATGAATGAATGAATATGAATGTTTTTATTTATCATTTTCTACAACATTAAGATATATAATACATGTTTACATTTTACTTACATATAGATCAATTCTTATAAGAAAGTTATATAGAAAATGAACGGTTACCAGAAAAGATTAATCTTATCTAGCTGGTAACCACAATGATTTAACCATATCATGTTAACATATTAGTTATATTAGAGTATGACAAGTGACATGTTTGTTATGTGATTATATAACAGCTAGTAGTAAGAGATAAAGAATTCCTTTGCTTTTCTCTTGAAACCCTCTATTGTAGTGCAATTTTTTACTGTACCAGGAAGCTTGTTGTAAATTTTGACACCTTGGCATTTTACTGTTTTTTGACCAACTTTTTCTAATGACATGCATGTTGCTCGAATTTCTTGTGTTATGACCATGTATTGAGTTATTTGTAGGAAAATATTCATCAAACACATGGGGTAGATGGCCTAAATGTTGATTTTTGACAAATTTGCAGATTTGCAATTGAAAAATGTCTTTAACAGTTAACAATTTCAGTTCCTTGTGTAATACCATTGTTGGTGTGTACCAATTTCTGGAAAACAGGATTTTTAATACTCTATTTTGTAATGTTTGCATATTTTTAATGTTCTTTTGGCTGGTGTGACCATATACCTCTATTGCATATTGAATTTTGCTGTAGATGAATCCAAAAAAGAGCTGTCGTTTACATTTTTTAGGCAAGAAGTGACGTATTATATTTAATGACCCTGCATATTTTACTAGAGTTCCTATGAGGCTTTTAACATGAGCATTCCAAGTAAGCTCATCATCTAAAATTGCACCAAGATACTTTGCCTCTTTGACTCTCTTTATTTCATTTTGCCCTAATTGGATTGTGTCACATTCTTGTGGGACTTTTTTGTTTTTCTGGTGAAATATGCTGTATTGTGTTTTTTCTCCATGCTAAGACTCCAGCTAGCTCTAATAACACTTTGTTTGTCTCAGCCATGAGCATGTTTATCATTCGATTTTTGATAAACACATTAGTGTCATCTGCAAAAAGCTTGATTTTTACAGTTGTGTTTTTTGATACTGCCTGGGCAATGTCATTGACATACAGAAGGAATAATAGTGGCCCTAGCACTGAGCCTTGAGGTACACCTACCCTTATTATTTCTTTTTCTGATTTAACGCTATTGACCTCAACATATTGTTTTCTGTTTTCAAGGTAGCTTCCAAACCACTGATTTACTGTTCCACAAATGCCATAATGATCTAATTTATGTAACAGTATGTTATGATTCACAGTATCAAATGCCTTTTTGAGGTCAATGTATAGGCCTAAAACAAACTCACCTTCATCTACAGAATCATGTATTTCTTCAAGTATATTAATGAGAGCCTGACTCGTAGAGTGGTTAATTCTGAAGCCAAATTGCCATTCATATAGCACAGTGTATTTTTTCAAGAATGAGTACAGTCGTTTGTGCATCAATTTTTCAGTGATTTTAGAAAACACACCAAGCAGGCTTATTGGTCTATAATTACTCACATAGAATTTTTCCCCTTTCTTGTAAAGGGGTATCACTTTAGCTAATTTCATCCCTGAAGGAAATTCACCATTCATGAAGGATGCATTGATGATATGTAGCAGTGGATTGACAATTTGTTCTGTACATTGTTTGATGACTTTAATGGGCACAATGTCTGGCCCACTAGACTTTTTGGGATTTAATTTGCGTATTTCTTTTCCAAGTTCCTCTTTGGTGACTTGACTGAGGAACATACTATTTTTGACTTTGTTTTTGAGATACTGACTGAATCTGCCATTGCTATTGATTTGTTCTGCAAGATTGACACCAACATTGACAAAGTAATTATTGAATTTACTGACTATTTCTTCCTCTCCTGTGATAACTTGATCATTGATTGATTATGATTTTGTCAATGTTACATTTGCTCTTTTTTTTACCTGTCTTTACCATTGGACCAAATATCTTCCAAAGTGTTTGGACTGATGCCTTTTTGTCTTTAAGCAGTTCTTGATAATATTCCATTTCTGCCCTTTTACATATTGCAGTCAGTATATTGTGATATTTTTTATATTTAGTCCTATTTGCCTCAGTTGGCTATTTCAAATACAACCTGTACAACCTGTTCTTTGTATTACTGCTTCTAATAATGCCTTTTGTTACCCATTTTTTGTCTTTGGCTCTTTTTCTGGACAATTTCACAAGGGGAAAACATGCATCATAGCCTTTGTTGATTTTTTCCTGAAGATGTTCATATGCTATGTGGCAATTATTCTCATTTATCACAGGCTGCCAGTCTGATTCTTGCAGGTACTTTTGGAAGTTTGCAATATTTTTTTCACTGTAGATTCGAATCCATTTTTCATCCTTTTTTTCAGGCTTCTGTTGATCACCAATTAAAATAAAATTGGGGAAATGATCTGTGATATCATTTATGATATTTCCACTTATTATGTCTTCATTCATAGTTTGTGTGTTCTGTGATAACAGAATATGATCAATCAAGGTAGCTGTTTCGTAGGTGACTCTGGTTGGAATGGTCATTTGTGGAATTAGGTTTGCAGATAGAATTGTGTTTATAAAGCTGTTTGTTTGAACATGATTCTGTGTGAGCATATTTATGTTCAGGTCACCACAAATCACACATATTTTGCCTTCATTTGAAATTGTTTGACAGGTTCTATCAAGGTATTCTGTGAATATTTCGATTTTGCCTTTAGGGTGACGATATATACAACCAATCACAATATTTTGTTTTATACCTGCCATGCGAATTTCTACCCATTTGTTTTCTACCTTATAATTTTGATTGCTACTGTGACACTTGGCACTTTTAGCTCATCTCTCTTGCCTATAATTTCAACATCATGGTGGATAAGTAATGCTGCTCCTCCGCATTTGGAATTTGTGGGATCATAGAACAATTCATAGTTTTTGAAAAATACTGCCGAATTTTCAATGTTGTTTGGCCCAATTTCTGTTAGACCTATTATATCGAACTGTTTCCCAATACTTTCTTGTAAAATTTCAAGTTCATATCTGTGTTTTGGAAAGCTTCGTGTGTTGTGGTGTAACATTGAAAGCTTTGGTGAGCATTTTCTCAAACACTGATTCAATTGATCTTCATGATATTATTTACAGTTTATAGTATTACGAGTATCTAATGCCACATAGTCTTCTAGAATTTGCATAAGATTATGTGTTTCAAACAGTTCTCTCAAATCTCTTTTTTGTAGGTATGACAACAGTTCAGTATTAGTTACATTATAGAAAGGTAAATGTTTATTTAAATTAATGTTCATATATTTGATGATAGCTGATGTAATTTAACTGATGTATGATGATGTAGATGGGATAGCTGTATCTTCACCATCACTGTCGTTGCTGTCGCTGCTTCCTGAAGATTCTTGTAGCTGGGATGTTTTCTTGGCTCTGCTTCTGGTTGATCTTGCTGGGCTGCCAGTTGGGTGAATCTGTGGTATTGGTTTAGCCAGTGATGCTTCACTGAATACAGCTAGATCAGCTTCACATTTGACTGCTTTAATCTCATCTGACGTTGTCTTGATGTATATGGCCAATTCCTTTGTCCATGTGGCTTTGATCTTGTTTTGCTTGCGGAGTTGTCTGCATTTGTAAAACAAATGCCCTTCTTCTTTTGAGAGATCTTCAGAAATAAATATGTTGGTGTTTTTGAGGTTTTTCTTTGCAAAAAATACTTCTTTGCGTAACCAGATATTGTGAAACACAACAAGCACAGTTACTGGTTCTGGTGTGACCGTTTCAGCCGAAGATGTAGTGACACTTTCCAGTGGTGGGAATTGCTTCTTGGATGCAGTATTCATTCTGGGTTTTAAGATCCTTGTGGTGATGTCAGAGGTACTGATATGGATTTTCAGTCTATCTCTAGCACACTTGATTATCTCCTCTTTTCCATCAGCACTGGTGCAAATAACCCCACTGAATTTCAGGAGTTTCAGTCTATCCTGCTTGACATGCTGGTTCTTCAGATCAGAGATCTGCAGATCTTGATCCAGTATGCGTTGTTCTAATTTCTGAATAACCCTTTGCTGGGATGACACAGATTTTTCCAATGTTGCTACTGTATTGTTCAGTGAATTTACTGTTTTATTCAGAGTGTCTACAGTATTTTGCAAGAGAAGTAACATGTCTGCCAGTTGAATATCATCATTTTCACCTGCAGATTTATTCCTGCTCTTTGTAGCAGCTTTTCTGCTAGAGTTCTTGTCACTGCCAGCCATGACAATAGAAAACAATGCAAAATGCACCTATTATCGCCCACCTTTGTGTACAGCTGTTTCTTGATGTTATTTCTTCATGAAAAGTCACTGTCATCAGGTTTTGATAGTTGATTCCAGTGCACAATGTTATAATCTTCCATTCCTTACATTTTGTGTCTTGTATTTGACGTTTTATAATCCTAAAAAGTTGAAAAATTGGGAGAGTTGCTCATTTACGGGTAACGCAATATTTTGTTTCTTTTTCCTCTTGTTTGATTAGAATTCTGTGAGCCACGTTCCTCGACGGAAATCAGACGGTTATCTATAAACGATAATATTAACATATTATCTTAATTTGTTGTGTTGTATCTCGTTTCTTTCGACTGTTGTTGGAAGGAAATCAGGAACCCATTTTCTTCTTCTTTTTTTTTATCTTTGCGTGTCCGATTCGACACTGGAACTCTGCTCTCTGCTCTCCGTCTTGGGTACGCTCGTGGCATGATAATTGGTTTAATATAATAATTGCTTAATAACTTATGTTTATGTATCTCACATGTATTATATTTATGTATTGATCTTGTTTTTTACCCTTATCTTTGTAATGAGACAGTGTCAATAGATTCTGGGGTAGGCTTGTATGCTATTCAGACTACATACACACATATTGCAGATCAATTGTCAATCAAAAATTTATTAAATATTCATTTAAAGAAAGCTAAGAATACCCCAAGTTGTAAAACTTGTAGTCTGCTCTTCTCAGGCTTTTTGACTGGTATGTGACGTTCTTAATATAAATTTGAACTAGAAATAATGATGGACCAGATTACTATATGTATTATATTGAGGGGACTGCGCATGCGCGGTGCATATGGCTGCCTTTTTGTG
The DNA here is from genome assembly GCA_949316495.1 of Amphiduros pacificus. Taxonomy (NCBI): domain Eukaryota; kingdom Metazoa; phylum Annelida; class Polychaeta; order Phyllodocida; family Hesionidae; genus Amphiduros; species Amphiduros pacificus. The sequence continues at coordinate 45,410,270 of OX439000.1, read as the reverse complement.
AAGCTCTGTAATAGTCGTCTTGACTGGCGATTTTGCTGAGTTTCCTGGAGGTCTATCTGTACCCTTTTGTGCTAAAAGCAGTCTAACCGCTAGGTCTACCAACTGAACAGACCTTTTGCATCCTCCGACGACAGTCTTGGCGAGAATTGTGCTCGGAAGGGTCGGGACTGATCTGTCTTTACGAGGCACAGCGCTTTCGATCAGCTGGTCTTGACTGTCAGTGTCGAGTGCTCTCTGTACTGTTCCTTTGGTGATCGCTCTCCCTTGTTAACCCTTGGGACAATCTGCCTTTATTGGCAGGAATCTCTGCAGCAACCTTCTGCAGACTCTCTATTTTACGTTTAAGATAATAATCGTAGCTGGCCCACTACTTGGCCTACCTTCTGCGATCATCTTGAACTATCTATCAGTGCAACGTCTACCTTCCTTGTGGACTCCCTTTTGCCTGAGCGTAAATCCTACCTCCACGATCCTTGTGGACCTTCTGGTAGCTACTTGTGGTATATAACTACGATAATATACCTATTTTATATTGTCAGATTTAACACTTGTCAGAGCCTACTTTCTGGCGCCCTGTTATCTGGCCAATACAGACTCGCTACATCTGTGTTATTGAAGTATATAAATTCGAGTGGTAGGAAACCATCATTCTGACTTATATCTTCTTTATTTTTTTTATATTAATATTGACCCCTTATATTAATATTTATCACAAGATTATCTTATAGTATTCTGTACTTTTTTACAGAACTTTGTTGTGTCCATAGATTCTATTTATTTATAGCGTCTCTCACAACAAATTAATCAGACTAGCGCCCCACTCAATACTATACGGGCGCTTGACCTTTTGTACCATATAACTCTGTTGGGCAGCATTTCATTATTGAGCTGAAATAATCCTTAAACAAGGGATTACCTACCTGTTCAATGCTACACAATCATGGCTTTGTTTGTATATGTTCCTGTTTCAACATATACGATAAGAATAGTAGCAAAACCACGAAGACGCTTTCCCTGCCCCACAATGGTATAGGGTCAAGAAAAATTCTGTTATGTGACAATCATATGGGCACTTTCACAAAGAATCTTTCTCTGCAAAATATTAATTTTCATATCTTATCACGTGCTCACTTCAGGTCACTGCAGGACATTAGTGCTAACTCAAATATTAATATATTTGAGTCTGAGCATGAAATTGAACTGTTCCCCTGTCAGTTTCGATGGGTGCTTGATACATGCGATTACATAAAATCGAACACGCTACTATCTGTACATGGGGCAAGCAAGCAAAATTGTCAGTTTGATTTTGTTAGATATACACAAATATCTCACCCAAATCATATTTATTGGGAAAACATATTTATTCTGCCCCCTCGGGCACATAAGCATAGACTATACAACAAATTTGTTGAAAGTCCATGCAATTCATCAAAAATATGCAGTTTTGGCAAAATTAACATAGATGGCGCTGCATACAATACACACAAGCCAGCCCGAGCTAATCGAGCCCATGTTCGTGGTAGGAATGTAAATAATACACATTCCTCTTCTCGGCCAACCACGAAAAACAACATACAGTCATCACAATGTAAACCTAGCAACCAACTCTTAATTGGTTCACGTTGTAGGTCTCAAAAACAACATTCTCGTATTAAGGATCTTAATAGAAACGGGAAGAAAACATTAAACATTGGGTGTTGCAATGTACAGAGCATATCTAGCAAGATCCTGCCAGTAAAAAGATTATTTTACTGAGCATGACCTTGATGCCCTGTTCATGACTGAAACTTGGATGTATGACTCAAAATCTGACAAGGTCAAACGTGAACTTGAAGAAGGCTCACTTGAATTTGAGTCTTTTCCTAGGATAGGACGGACAGGGGGAGGATTAGGGATTTTATACAAATCTGAACTCCCTTTCACAACCAATAGGGCCAACCAACCAGTGGTCACCACCATGGAGCTCATGGAGTCATCCATCACATTGAGGGGAAAAAAGATAACGTTTGTGGTGATATATAGACCTGCACCATCTAATCGGAATAGATATACCTACTCTGAGTTTTATGATGAGTTCACCCAGTTGGTTGCACATTATGGTTCATTTAGTCATGAGGTCATTTTCCTTGGCGACTACAACTTCCATGTCAACCTCCCCTTAAAGCCTGATGTCATTAAGTTTAATGATATCTTATCTACCTTTGATCTAACACAATGGGTTCAGGAACCAACCCATAGGTTAGGGAACACCCTTGATCTAATCATTACCTTCAAGGGTAACAAATTCCTGAAGAGCCACCTGGTGGATGAATACTTATCTGATCATAAAATGATTAAGATATACCTAGATATTTCACCTCCAAAACCCCCCAAAAAACCTATCAAATATAGGAATTTCAAGGGATTAGATCTTGAGTCCCTAAGGAGGGACATCAAATCCCTAACTGGTAGAGACACAACATGGGAACACTTATCCTTGAGTGACATGGTGAATTACTATGACAGGGAACTCACATCACTCATGGATAAACATGCTCCTATCAAGGTTGCCAAGGTCACTAAGCGCAAACCTGTACCTTGGATGAGTGACCAATTAAAGCTGGAAAGGTCTCTCAAGAGGAAGCTTGAGAGGAAAATGAACAAGACTGATTCTCAGATTGATAAAGAATTATACAAGTCTCAGAGAAATAAGTATAATTCCTTGCTGAAATCGTCTCAATCTACATATTTTTCCAACCTGGTTGAGGAAAATAAACATGACCCTAAAAAACTTTTTAGAGTCATAGACACAGTCATGCACAAGAAAAAGGACACACCAATGCCCCAAACCGACTGTGATGTCACTCAGGCTGAGAAGTTTAACACATTCTTTCTAGAAAAAATAGAAAGAATTCGCCAAGAAATTGACAGGGCTCCACTCGGCCATAGTCCGCCACCAGGTGACACTACGAACAATAGTACAGCATGTCTGGAGAGGTTCATACCTTTAACCATAGATGACGTGCGAAAATTGGTCAAGAGGTCTGCAAAGGAGTCATGTGAGCTGGATCCTATTCCAACCTGGCTCCTACTTGACCTCCTAGATGACCTCTTACCAATAATTACTTCCATCATAAATAAATCACTGATGGAATCGGAAGTATCGGAAAATATGAAGATAGCCATCATAACACCCCTGTTGAAGAAACTTGGTCTAGAACTGGTTGAGAAAAACTACAGGCCCGTTTCAAACCTGACATTTATCTCAAAGCTAACTGAGAGGGCAGTAGCCGACCAGTTAGTCCCTCATCTTGTAAGGAATGGCCTTACTGACAAGTTCCAATCTGCCTACAAGGAATATCACAGCACTGAAACTGCTTTGTTAAAGGTGCAAAATGATATCTTGTGTGCACTAGACAACAAAAAATCAGTCATCTTGCTGTTGCTGGACCTCTCTGCTGCCTTTGACACCATTGACAATCAAATTCTATTTGATAGAATGGAGGCTAGATGTAATGTCAAAGGTCACGCCCTCTCCTGGATTAGGAAATTTGATCACATTTCAGGAAAACTGCAGGAATTGCACTGGCTCCCTGTACATGCGAGAATAGACTTTAAAATCCTTCTCCTAACCTGGAAGGCCCTAAATGGTAAGGCTCCGCCTTACTTACGTGATCTACTCCAAATCAAAGATGGGGAACGCTGTCTAAGATCCAACGATGGCACCCATCTACAAGTACCTAAGACCAGGCTAAGGACAGTGGGTGACAGGGCCTTTTCATCTGCCGGCCCTAGACTTTGGAACTCCTTGCCTACTGAAATTAGGACAAGTACTTCAGTCTCCTCATTCAAGAATAGACTGAAAACTCATCTCTTCAGGACGCATGTCTTGAACACAGCGCTATGAACAGACCTTGTCTGGTATCAGCGCTATACAAATTTTATTATTATTATTATTATTATATTTCGCATGGTTCGAAATTATTAATGTGTGATGCTAATTGAGAGTGTTTGGTTGTTTGTTTGGGGTTTTGCCTCGCTTTCGACTTTATTGAGTATGTTGTGTATCTCATAGTTCGATACATTAAGTACCTGTATGACTGTTCTTAAAATTTATATTTAATTTGTACTCAACACATTATCCATACATGACGTTCTGCCAGAGACCGTGATTGTCCATGAAAGTTGTATTTTCATAGTGTTCTGTATTACAATTACATACTGGTGTACTAAACTGTGTTATACTAGTCTGTTTTAGATTGTGGATGGTTACCGGGTTTTTCGCCCAATGCTTCGAACACTTGGAGATGAATCTTCCATGTTACATGCTAGGTTTTAGTGCCCTCAACCGTCCATCCTTTTTGGATGCGACTCATTTTATTTAATATAGCTTATTTTGCATTTTCATTATCATGTATTTGGTAAACGATATTAACTTAAGGGGATAGGATATTTCCTATCTGGTTGGCACCTCCTTGTTTTCCTAGTATTGGATTAAGTGATATTATATAAATCTGTTACTGTAAATTTCGATTTGCGGTTAGCTTAATGTTTATATCTCAGACGTACTATGTGTATCAATTTGCATTTCGTAATAAGAGGCAGTTCCCTCTGCTGATGTTTCTTTCACCTTGGCCCTCTCAGCTCTTAATTCATATGTCTGGCATTTGGTTATTACTTGAGCACGTGTGAAGTCCTCTAATTGCTGTACATCATGTTGTTTGTAATTATCTTAATTGATTAAGAGTATGTTGTACTTAACTAAGATGTAGTAATGTATTTTTAACATGATAATATTAAGACGTAATAATATCGCTATTTTTCTCGTATATTAAGTATGTGAATGACAAGCTATTAAGAGTAAATATGACAAGCATGAACACTACGGTGTTAATTATCCGTCAGTGGGATTATCTTCTTTTGCTGTTTTATAAGACGACATGTTCTTGGTGTATTATCCTTTCGTATTTGTAATTGTGTATTCGCTACCACAAACTTATGTGTCATAATCTGCTCTTTCAATTTGCACACCTGATCTCGGTTGTCAATTTGTTAATTCCCTATCTTACGTATTGAGTTATAGAATCCTGAGAATACATGGAACATCCTTTCTGTACTGATTGCATGTTCCTTACCTTAACCCTGTTGTCTCCAGATCAGAGAACACTTACGCGTTAATTAATAGAGTCCTGGAAATACGTAGTACATCCTGTCTACGTTGCTTGCAAGCTGGATTTAAACTATCCTAGCTTTGGTTTGTCTCTCATTGTTCCACAGGGAAATATCCAGTGATTTCAGAGTGATTTTAGTACCGCAATATTTGTTATAAAATTGTGTTCAGTAATTAATGAACATAATGCTATCAAATATATAGTTAACAGATATTATTAAAATGTATACTATAATCAATATAAAATCAGGGATTTTACATTGCTCTCCCATTTTTTAGTTTAACGGTACTTGTACTTGAAACTACTGGAATTAAGCATTCATTCATTCATTCCACAATGGTGGCTGTTTGTTATTAATATATTTAAGCTAGTTCTAAGCTGTTCACTTATGTACTTAATAATTGGTGTAAGGTTCTTCTATAGTTGATCCTTCGGTGTATCTTATCGTTGGATTTTATTATAAATGTGCGTAGTATTTTATCTCGATGTACACTGCGTTCATAAAACTTTGATATTGTAAACCATGTATTAGTGTATTGTAAGTCTGGTTTAGGTTTGGTTTATGGCATTGGCGACTGGCATATTGGTAAAATTAGGTATTTAAAAAAAAAAATGGTTTGGTACTCTCGTCTGAAACACGAGGACGTGTTTAGTCGAAGGGGGACCGAGTGTAGGATATAAATTACACACCCAGAGACTCTTGAGAACATATAGACATTCATAGACAATCACGAACGTCATTGATGGTTGATACATAGCCATAACCACAACACTGAGAGATCACGTGCAGGCGGACGAGCCCATGTCAGATACGCAGGCAAGACGGGTCCATTCGGTGCCGCGTAAGGAGGACACGCAGGCAAGCTCCACACACAACACAGAGTGATCCATATAGCGGCCCACAACCATTGGATCCTTAGAGAAGACGAGACGGAAGTTAGGAGAAGACTGCGACCGCTTGCTTGCCACAGAAGATCCACGACTCTCAGTATCGTGACTGCATAGACTTGGGTGTTTTGTGGATTGTTAGGATTTCATAAGTATCATGCATTTGGGTAGTTCATATGCCTCACTCATTGCCATGCCGTCCTAGCCAGACAAGGAAGATTCACAGCACCGAATAAAAGGTAACCATTGTGTAGTGTATATCCTGTGTCTGCAGTCCTTATTACCTGATACCTTCACCTGGGTAGATAGGGTAGCTAGGATCCGTGCCCTGACTCACAGCCAGCGAGTTAGATACATCGTACAGTACAGTACGGTAGAGTGGAGAGTAGAGTAGCTATCTATGGTAGAGTATCGATCCCCCGTCCACGTCCCCCAACGACGGATACTCTCCATTGGTGGGTAACATTAGGACTCTAACAATAAAAAAACATTAATGGACAAACAAGCCTCTGTACAACAATCTCTCCCATATCCAAACCTTAAATCATTCATGAAACCACAAAGGTCACAGGCAATTTTGCAGAGATTTGGGGTATGTTTAAATGATATGTGGCCACGACATTGTGATACAAACAAGCTATCTTACAAAAAAAAAATCAACCACAGTTATTGTGATTTGCTGAAAGTGCGAAGTATTGCCTGTGCTCTTTTGACCACCAGGTGGCCACATGTATACAATCATCTGACTTCTATTGTGGTCTGTCAGGGTGTTAGGCCTGTACCATTCGATAAACATGGATGGACAAACAGCTCTGTAAGCCAAACCACTCCATTGTCCCAATCTAAAGGTGCCCCATTGTTAGCAAGACTTTACTAAGCAGGTATTTGCACAAGATCACTGGTAAGCTAAACATAATTTGCTGACAAAGTGTCAAATGGATGATTTGGATTTTAGCAGAAGACTCATCTACTTTCAAATGGCACAGACACTTATGTAGGGGAAATATGATGGGTAATAATATGTGATAGCAAAGTTTGGGATATAATCATTTATATTATGCAAGGAAAAAGTGCTTGAATGCTTTAAGGTATCACATTGTTAGCAAAGCTTAACTCAGCAGGTGTCGGCACAAGATCACTTGTCAGTTAAGCTTGTTGACAAAGTGTCCAATGAATGATTAGGATTTAAGCAAAAGATTCATCCACTTTCAAATGGCAGCACCGTAAGTGATCTTAGTGAATTAGGGCACTTGTTTTTGTCTCTAAAATCAAGAGAGGTTCCACATAGTTGCCTTTGCAAGACCCTTTCTTGTGTTTAAAGTTAGTCTTCATGGAAAGTGGATGAAAATAAATATAAAAATGGTTAATAACATTTATATCAACATTTGGATGGTCTCTTATTCCTATCACCCCCACGCCATAATCTCTGAACCTTCTCAGACGGCCTTGAAAGTCATGCTCTGGTTGATCACATTTTTGTAAATATTTGTAAGTTTAAATGCTGTTAATTTGATATACTTGCATGAGGACATTTTTAGTACATACTTAGTTATACCTTGGAGATGAAAATTTTCTTTACAATAGAGTTAATATTATATATCTATAAGGTTGTCAATATCTCAGTAAACAAAGTAAACAAATATAATTGCTACCACAAAGGATTGGTTCAGAACAATGGTGTCATACGACTTGGTTAAGCTGCAAATACTTTCCGAAACCATTATTCAGAGCTCTCCCACCCTTGATTTTCATGTACAATTCCAGTACAAGGATCAGGGGTGTGAGAGCTCTGAACCAATCTGGGTGGTAATCGAAACATATCTGTATTTTATGACGTCATACCATTGTTCCAAACCAATTCTGAACCAATCTGGGTGGTTCTGTTATATAATGACTTTTTATGTCTCACAAAAGGCATCAAAATCGTATCAAAATCATCACAAAATTGTACAAATTTCATTTCAGTTGAATGTGTAACATTGTCTTGTTACTCTTAGTGTAAATGTTATGATAATTCTATAACGTTTTTATTGTAATATTTGTGCCCCCAAGCCAGGAATTACTCCTTGTTATGCAATCTTAAACTGGGGCACATTCTTGTGTTAAAATTATGCAAAAATCTCATTAAAATGATGAGCATGTTATTTCCTTGAATAATTGAATATACAGTTGATATATGAAGATTACAGAAAACACCGAATGGCAATACTCAGAAACCACTCAGCTGCAGATTGGCTGCGATTTAGTGCCCAGCTCTGTTGTGAGCGTCCAGAATGACGCGCTTTGACCAGATTGGTTCAGAGCTCTCCCATCCCTGAAGGATGTGTAAACAAGGTGAAATCCCAAACACCCTTTTGGTTCCTTTATGGAACCCAGTGCAGGAAAAAAGTTCATAAGGGAAGGAAAAAGGTACCAAAACAGAATCACAAAAGACTGTATTTGGTGGCAGGGTTTCCCCATTTCTAGCAGCACCTATGAGCCGGCATCCAACCTAAATCCCGCGCTAATCAGGGTGTATGAACAAAATAAAAAAACTAGTAGAAATAAATCTACCCTGAACAAAAAATCTGTAAAAACAAAAAATAACTATTTGGAAAATACTGATCATGTAAGTAAACAAGATTGTATGGTATCTTTACAGATGGCTTTAAAGGCAACAAGAGGGCCGGAAAAAAGAGGAGGATCTCCTCTAAATCCTCACCCCACACGCCCTTGGACTGGGCCGAAGCAATGGAGGCGGAGGAAGCAGGGGAAGGAGCGGACCTGAGACTGCTGATCCCTGACGAGGGAGCTACATCAGCTACCACCAGCACGCCCGCCATACCTGTGTCGTCACCTGGGGGGAAGGAACCCACCACGGTCACTACAGGCGCTGGGGGTAACGATGCATCCCCTCAACCAGGCATGTCTGGTGAGGATGAGCTCACCATGAGCATGGATGAGCTTATGTCCATGCTGACACAGAAGTCTCTGAGCTACTCCAAGCTTAAGACGGACGATGAATGGAAGAACGGCAGGATCGAACATCTGGAGGATGACTTAAAGAAAATTGAACTAGAAAAAAGTAAGGCAATTGAAGATAAAAATGAACTCAATAAGAAAAATAACACACTCGAATTTCAACTAAAGTATGAACTGGTAAAAAACAAGAGGGCCAACACGAAGATTGACGAACTGAACATTACCATCAAAAGGAACAACCAGAATATGTCTAAATTAGAGGAAAAAAACAAGGAATATATCCGCAAGATCGGGGCAATGGCCGAGAATAGTAAGTCACAACCAGGACCAGCAGTATCGGTGCCCAGATCCAAGCACAGGGCCCTGTTTATCGCAGACCCTGTGTACAGGGGACTGTTCCCTAAATGGGATGACTCCTGGGATTGGGATATAAATGAGGAGATCACTGAGGTATCTCAGCTGGAGACTATGGCCAGTAAACCTAGTTTCGCCCAAGGACTGAAGGACTACGCGGCTATCATGATATGTCTTGGCCTGAAGGATATTGAACGATGCACCCCAAGCAACAAACTGTACTCTAGTCTCAAGAGAGGTGTATATTCCATAGCTAGACTGTGCACGTGCCAGATATATCTGTGCCACATTCCTCCTATTTCAATAAACTGCTCGTCAAAACTGGTAAATGCACATACGCTCCTAAACATCTACCTTTAGGACCTAAATACTCATCATGAACAAGGTCAACTCAAGATCGTACTCACCCCGGACGAGGTCACATCTCTCCCTACATCGCTATCTGTGACATCCGTCACTGACCACTCCCTGATGGAGGCTGCCTCTACAGAATGGATAAAGAATATCAGCAGAATTATTACACCCTCTAATGACTTCACTGGTGAGTTGGATGAAATATGGGAGCAAGATGAGGAGAGGCTGAATGTAGCTTCGACTCATGGAGATGAACCTCAGTTGAGTACAACTATGACTCAATGCCTCGACATTGTGGATTTTAACGACAGTGATTACGGTGATGAAACTGTTACTACCGTCATTCCTGATGGTGCCGTCAGGAAACTGATTGGCGTGGGGGGGGTGGACAATTAGGCAAATGTCGCAGAAGTCTAACACCCACATGAAGAAACTAAATTCTGGAAAGGACGGAAATAATAGATTCTGAAATAAAATCGAAAGGATGTGGATATCAGGTACGCCGCTAGGTATTGCACAGGCTCTGGTAGAAATGAGGAGGGTCATGAATGACGGGAAGGAGCCTACACCTCGGCAGAAAGACATCTGTTTCTATTATGCACAAGGCAGATGCAAGAACGGCTACAGGTGCCAATATTCACATGCCAGTGCTTCGGCTAGTTCAGCGCCAATTCCATCAACCAGACCAAAGGACCTCCGCTCCAGAAGCCCTGTGAGGCTCATAAATGCAAGAAAAACACACAAATTTTGACATTTGCTAAATGGATGGAGGAAGCATACAAAGACATGTAACGGAAATAGGTGTAAATCAAATCACCTTGAAAACTTATGTCTAAGAAATATTTATCGGCTTTGTGAGCTGAGTCTTGTATCTAGTGAAATAAACATCTTGATGGAGGAAATGTTACCCACTAAATGGTTGAGTATCCGTCGTTGGGGGACGTGGACGGGGGATCAATACTCTACCACTAGATAGATACTCTAATCTACTCTACTCTACTGTACTGTACTGTACTGTACAATAAACATAGCTCGCTAACTCGCTGGCTGTGAGTTCGGGCACGGAACCTAGCTACCCTATGTACCCTCATGAAGGTGACAGGCAATAAGGACTGCAGACACAGGATATACACGACACAATAGTTACCTTTATTCGGTGCTGTGATTCCTCCTTGTCTGGCTAGGCCGGCATGGCAATGAGCGAGGCATGTGAACTACCCAAATGCATGGTACTAATGAGACCCTATCTATACACAAAACACCCAAGTCTATGTAGTCACGATACTGAGAGTCGTGGATCTTCTGTGGCAAGTGGTCACGGTCGTCTCGGCTTCTCTGACTGTCTCTGGCTCTCACTCTCCCTCAGGATCCAACGGTTGCGCGCCTCTTTTAAGGGATCACTCCGCGTCATCTGTGGGGGCTTGCCTACGTGGCTTCCTCACGCATCATCAGATGGACTCGTCTTGCCTGCGTATCCAACATAGGCTCGTCCGTCTGCACGTGATCTCTCAGAGTGGTGGTTATGGCGACTCATCAACCATCAGTATCTTTCGTGATTGTCTATGAATGTCTATATATTTCCAAGAGTCTCTGGGTGTGTATTCTATATCCTACACTCGGCCCTCCTTCGACTAAACACGTCCTCGTGTTTCAGACGGGAGTACCAATCTATATCCTATATCCTTAACTTAATACACAGAATACCTACTTTAACCAAAAATGCCAATCGCTCATGCCAAAGTCCAGACCGAAACCAGACTTACAATAATACTACACAAATTACAACATCAAAGTCGACGTAACGAACGCAGTGTACATCTAGATAAAATACTACGCCCAATTACAATAAGATACAAGCACAAAACAGGAATACACAGTTACACTATTGAACACGGTACGACTTAACATTAAGATACAACAGTCTTAACAATGAAATATCCTTGAAAAATTAAATTACAGAATTAAGAGATGAGAACTTTACACAAGACATTCTCGAAAGATTAATTAATAATAATGTGAGAACTTCGCACAAGTTTAAGGTGCAGAAGCGAACAAGAGTATATTATTATTAAAATTACAACATCAAACACATGAAATATTACACAAGTTTACAACGCACTATAATTACAAAATCAATCATCTGAGGGCGTATCTTCACATAAGTTTACAACACGTTAAAATTACTGAAGCGAACAAAGATAGCAATATCCCAATATTAACGATAATGATGATCACCATTGTGGAGCAATGAGAGACAAACCAAAGTTAGGGCAGGTAATCGAGATGAACCAGCCAGGACAGAACCAGCTAGGTCAGAACCAAACTATGCCAGAAGGCTTCATTTAACTGCATAAGATATGGGGCAATACAACACTGAGAGATGTATCAATAACAAAACTCAGATTTGAGCTGTGTGTGGAGAGCGGGTGTACAGGCTATATGTGAGGCCTCTCAAACCACTTATTCTGGATGCAACAGAGAAAACAGGCATCCAAGTACAGAATGGAGCTATGCACCATCACAGCCACAAGGTTACGTAAGGGGTATCCAATCAGTACAGAAAGGATGTTTCATGCATTGTCAGAACACTATAATTTTAACACGTGGAAAAGGACTTAACACATGCTCAAGTAATAACCAAATCGGCATCCTACAGCAAGTATACAAAAGGTGTTATGAATACATGAAAGATATAAAATAAGTCTGGGGGACAAGTAAAATTGACTTTACCACACTAGAGTTATCAAAGGTACACAATACATCAGTAATTTAAAATATCGTTACACAATAACAAAGTCATACAACATCACGCAATATATACTAGGAAAACGAGGAGTCGCCCATGGCATAGGAAATATCCTACTTTACAACGAATGAATTACAAAAGCAACAAGAGTTACAAAAGCAGCAAGAATTATGGAAAATAACATCGAATGACAGGTTACAATGGGCATTTAACCAGGCATGTAATCATGAAAGGTTCATCTCCAGGTGTTCGAAGTATAAGGTGAAAACTCAGTAACCATCCACAATCTAAAACAGAGTAAAACACCGATGAGTACATTCGAAATCATTGTAGTACACGGAATAGTATAATTAAGCGAAGAAAACAATACATCTTTCAGAAATAGAGTCAAGCGCAAATAGAAGATAACTGGGTACAAATCATAATATGAAAACAGTAGTACAAGACCTGGAAGGTAACGTTTATCCCTAAACATGGTGTACAATAAGTATTACAAAATAAGATACAAACATAGGATATTAAACAAGTAAATAATAACACAATAATTATACAAAATCATATAGCACAGTAACTTTATATCAGATAAAAGGACATCATTACCCAAAAATTATGTCAAATAAACCAGCATGTGAAATAAGATACAAAATCGATCGATACATTAAATTTACCTTAAAACACCATACAAAGTAAATATCATACCACGAACTTACTCGAGACGGAGAGCAGAAAGCAATGAAAATTGTCAATTCAGACACATAAAGGAAAAGGAAAAAAAGAAGTAGAAAACATGGGTTCTAAATTCCTTCGCAAAAGTCGAAAGAATTTCGAAACAACACAGTAAATTCAGACAATAAGTTATGAAGGGATTACATCAGCATTATTAGGTCGAAGTAACTGTCTGGTCTCCGTCCAGGCACGCAGTCCCTAGAATTCTAATCAAACGAGAGGAAAAAGAAACAAAATATCACATAACTCGGAAGCGAATGGCCGAGATGATGGAAGAACATGGGTTCCATATTTCATTTCAACAACAATCAAAAGAAACATGTAGCAATTTACATACAGATGTAGCAATGTACATACAGCTACGACGAATTTTCACCGAGGCTTATAGACCTTCTAATAGCAAATATGCGATGGACTCACATAATGAGCAGGGTACAAAAACATACAAAGTAATATACTGAAGTTAATTTAAATGAATAACAGTGTCAAGAATACAAAATACGAAATAAATCAAGACCTGAGTTATCTCACATAGAACACATACAATATACTATAATAAAACTTAGTATTAAAGAACAAGCAAAGATAAAAAGAGAAAGAAGAAGAAGGAGAAGAAGAAAAATAAGAACTGGACAGGAGCAGGTAAGCTGAGAGGGTAATGGTCTGAACGGAGACCCGTTCGAATTGAGTAAAGAATACTCATTAGACAAATTTTACAAAATGCTATATGAAGAAAGGAACCATTCGTGTAGGTTCTCAGTAACACTCGGAATGCAATAGGAATGAACAAAAACACACGCACAAAAAAAATGTAACATGTATACATATGAATACACACATAATGCTTAGTGGTCCTTTAACGGCTAACACAATGACATAGGCGGTAACACGCAGAGTAGAGTGTGGAAACAAGAAAAATTTGCACGGTCCGCGCGGCCAAGTGACACCACATCGACATATTTGGGCACCCGCCACTCTAAATTATGCAAAAAAATGCAAAAAAAAGGTCAGGTGACCGCCAGGTCACAATCCAGACAAGGTAACGCCACAAGACATTAGTTCGTAAAACACTGAGCAAAAGTTAACATCAATCGGAGAACGTTAAAAGTTGACAAGTTCAAATCAAAAGTGGATTACATACGGATTAGAAGATTATACGTGGATTAGTGGAACGAGGTCACGTGTGAGGTCAGCGAAGAAAATTCCGCCAACCACAGCAGCGTGGGGAATTCCCAACAGGCAAAAAGAGCACTTGGGTGGGAAGACACGAGGAGGAGGGAAAGAGAAAGCAGCCGCGTGAAACTTGATCAGAACCAGGTAATGTAAAAATTTTCTTGGATTTGCATTGAAAATCAGCAAACAATTTGTTTAATTCAGTCAACGTTCCATCGTCAGCCGAGGCAAGATTCGATAAGGTCACTGTCTGTGGGATAACATGTAGTCAACACGGGCACAGTAACCGATCATTGCACTTTATTCATGTCGTCAACCTGTAAAAAGGTTTCACGTATCTCGTGGCAAGGGAGTGAAGATTTCAAACCACATGCTCGGTTTATGCACATCAACAATTAGAGGACACGAAAATGTCCTCATGCAGTGAACAATAATTAACCAGGTGGCGCCAGTGGCAGTTTACGCAGGCATGTCCCATATACGAAACCTTACACGCGGACGTTGTAGCTTCTGTTGTACAAGGCAGTACAAAAGCGCCCCGTGCGGAATGTAGTGTCAACATTAACAGTATTACACATATTCATGAGTACACAATGTTTTAGCAAAATACAACATTTAAAATATTAAAGTAATACAACAGCTAAAGTTTAGATAACTTCACGTACAACAATTAACTATTAATGACTCAAAATCAAATGTCATACGATTAATCCATATTAACTTAATTCACCATGTAATTATTATAATTACCACAAAAGACAACAGTTAACTTTAAATAAATTGTAAGTCACATATCATACAACCAATCATCATGAACTCTGTATTCACCATGTGATTGTTATGGTTATGGTTATGATTATGATTATGGTTACCACCTACAACATTTCAGAAGGCCTTTTACAGCCAAACTACATACCTACAGAAACATACAACAACATTAAATCATAATAGAACAACATCACCAAATGTTACTTCAAAGCATGAATTGTGGACCCAAGCCACTATACTCGGACAAGCAGGGAGAAGGAGTAGATACATTACACAAAGGCAACCGCAGTATCTGAGACGTGGAAGTGAATGACCAGTAAACACTCGAAAACGGGGGGACCTAGCATCCCAGTGGGTATCACGAAACAAGCACACTGTGCATTAAGTCAAACGTTATACTCGAGGAATAGTGGTAAATATATAAATCATATTGAGGGGAGAGAAAAATATGTGTACAGGGTGGACTTAATTAAACCCCGAACTTCAATGAATATTACAAAAATGGCAGATAGTGAATTATAAAGGCCCTTGACTGATATCTGTGGTAGAAGTTAATAAATGAAAGGATCATCACACTGATAAAACAATACACAGATGATGACTGAACTGAACCAGTATTATAAAATTGCAGGTTGGAGAAACTTATGTGTGGGGTGCACTACAAACAGAGACAAGTGATGCCAGAGGCCTGTATATCATGGCAGACAGGACAGGCAGTAATGCAGCGTGGAGACTGCACAAAGGTAAGCAACCTATCCTGTATATAAGAGTACATGAATAACAGACATGACAGCTGAGAACCGTGCCACTCTAGGACACTTATGGGAAGGTAAGTCCACATTAGGGATACACATCCACAATTAGAGGTGTGTGGACAGTGCCAGGAATGTATCATTACTTGTCACACTGGACATGACAGCAGAGAACTGTACTGTATGAAAGACTCATGGAAGATAAGTAGACTTGAGTGACATGTGACAGTGTAAGTCACACAGAACATGACAAGTGAAAATGGAAGTGAAGTATCTGCCTTAGGCACAACAGCATATCAGGGGAGGCATAACAGGGCTCAATAAGTCAAAAGACAAAAACATTAACAAATTCAAAGGAGCAAGGTCATCAGTGACCAGCAAGGTCAAGAGAGGGCTGTGCAATTATGTGGCTCAATACACCATTGCACATGGCTGTGACACCGAGATGCCTCCAGGGAGGACAAAGGACGAATTGCACGATTATCATGGTAAACGGAGGATGTTGAGTCCAAGACGGAGGAAGCAAGGGAAGAAGCAAGATGTTCTCCGTGGTATAACACAGAGGGCTTCCGGGTCGCCCAGTCCGGGTGTGAACGACAGTCAGAGACGTTCGCACCTGGGGTGGGTTGATCAGGGGGAACTCACAAGGCAGCCAACCGAAAAAGAGCAGGACAACTACAAATCCTACAAGGTTTCTTGTACTCTGTCTAGGCTATGAGTGCACAGTAGTAAGCTAGATCCACTGCACCACAGCCGCGACAGCGTATGAGGGGTCACAAAAGCAAGACCACATCCCTGGATACAGTTGCAGGAAAAGGAAACATTTTACTACCTGCCATATTGGATATGACAAGGGAAGTGGAAGATAGGGTAAGGCAAGTATTATCACTCGCCATATTGGATATGACAGAGGAGGTGGAAGAGGAAGACTTAGTGAACGACATCCCCAAATGAAGAAGGGGGCTGACATGGCAAATTCACAGAACAAGGGAAGGTGGAGGCCACGTTAGACACATGTGTCCTGTATATGGAAAAAAATGCAAAATTTAGTCTCACACAACGGAGACGACAAGGTATTGGAGATGGAGGAAGGACTAGAAAACGTAAGAATGGAAACAAACTGATGCATCCTTAAGGACTAAACATGGCAAAGGATCAGACTGAATTACACACTGGAGGGTGACAGAGGGAACTGGCTACCCAACAGGGCTATTACCTGGTCTACCAGAGGCGTTCATGAATGATAAGAAGGCAACATTCATAACGCAGCTGGTGAGACCCGGGGGTCCACGTAGCGGTCCGATCTAAAATCTAAACAGGGTGCAGGAAAAGGTGCGGGGAGACTCCGGTGAGCATAGACATGGCCTTGGACATGAGGTAAAAGGTGCACAAGTCCCTGTCCATGCATGCTGGGGCTTGCCAAGCAGCCAACAAACAGCAGTAGGATCAACACCAGAGTAAAAAAGTCACACCCATACTTATCATAACAGAGAGAAAAGAGAAAAGAGGAAGAGAAAAAAGATGAAGACAGGAATCCAGTGCATGGCAAAACGACATGACAGCATGTCACAAGGCACGGACTGGTACGATCTAAGGAAGGAAAAGAAAGTGGAGGTAATTAAGGCAGTGTGGAATCAAGAGTTATTGCGTCCGAAAAGGAAACTGACAGCAAAAACAACTGAAAACACAAGGTCAAATCAGGCAAGAAAATAAAACATATACACACATTACATATGCAAGTTCCTCCTCACTGAGGTCGATGTGTACACAGCAGGCATGAGAATCTGACACACCTGCCATAGTGTGGAGGAGTCGAAAGCAACCATGCAACCAGAGGACAAGCCATCAGGAAGCAAGGAGCAGGCCTCGCCACACGAAAGGTCAGTCCTTCCACTCAGTGGAGTGGAGCTGCTTGCAAACCAAAACCAAGCACTTTACACCACTGATATGAAGACTGGGCAGCAAAATGAGAGGCCATATAGACATAACAGGAAGACCACTTGCAAGGGACAGTCTCCAAAAAAAAAATAAAAAATCCAGCTTGCAAATGGGATCTTTTAGTTGCTCTGGGACAGGCACAGAAACAACCCCTATTAGTTAGCCTCTTACAACATGCAGGGGATACAGTGGGTATACTCTGATTCCCCAACCCACAGGGGTAAAACAGGGCAAGTCTATGGGTAAAATATATGTAGTAACCTTCCTGTACAGGGAATCCACACATGGGAATCTTACAAAAGTGCTGTGACAAGAGAAACAAACAAAAGAAGGTGACATATTAATGTATAAGCACAAAGTAAAGGAATGGGAGCGAGCTGTCATCAAAGTCATTAATCAGCAAGTCAGTACAAAAT
Organism: Amphiduros pacificus; assembly: GCA_949316495.1. Lineage (NCBI taxonomy): Eukaryota > Metazoa > Annelida > Polychaeta > Phyllodocida > Hesionidae > Amphiduros > Amphiduros pacificus. The sequence continues at coordinate 45,392,044 of OX439000.1, read as the reverse complement.
CGATCAGACTCGATGGGTCGACATGGGGTTACGGAAAAATAAATCCAGCAAACTCTCTCATGAGAACGAGAGAAGGAGTCGTCCAGAAAATTTAACCGGTACAGCCTAAATTAAAAAAACCGTCAGCTACAAAAATGAGATTAATATAGCATAACGTGGAGGCATACAAAAGAGATAATCTGGAAGCAATGTACCTGCAAAAGAAAAAAAAAAAAAAAGGGGGTAATATGTATACACATTAAATAATGGAATGCCCATCCCCGAATAATTTATGGAACAGCCCTCGAGCAGGCGAGCTGGCCCGTAACAGAAAGTGATGCAACGTTAAGGGGGTGAGACAGGGACCATATTTGGATGGCGAAGGGGTGTAGAACAGGAGGGGAATTTCTACGACGTAGAATCAACAAATAAGGGTATAAGACGGGTCAAAAGAGCATGAGAGAAATAATTTGGTGGTTAAAAACAAATATCACCATTTATTTGCAAGGAAGGACAGATCGGGCCAAGATGCGGAGCGCCGCCAAGCGGCGAGGACACTCACACCGCGCAGGTGCAAAATCAGTCATGGAGCTAGCAATCATCGTGCAAGACGTTCTCGAAAGAGCCCGCGGCCTCCTCCATCAGTTTATAGATGGAGGGTGGTCGTGGGCCGAATTTGCTCACTTGGTAGTGGACGCCGCCGTTGCTGGATACAGAGTAAGTACAATTTACGCTTTTCCATCCCTCTGTCAGAGAGAAATAGCGAACACAGAGTTGGATGTGCATGAGCGCTGATGGAGAAAGATTGCGCCGGCATAGGATCACCGGCATGGATCAGCAAGAGATACAGGGATGTAATAGAGTGACCAATGGTCAAAACTCACAACAAAATACGTAGGCAGATAGAAAAACATGTCAGGAATCGATCAGTGGCAGGGGTAAAGTCGGAAGCGGTCGGGTTGAAGAGAAAACCCGATCATCATGGATAGGATCCAGCACTGGAGAGATCAATTTGAAACTGCCGGGTCGGGAAACAAGTGGCGAAAAGTTACCGACGATATGGGAGGGGCGGGGCTTAGCAGCTCCCAGCCAGCTTCGTCAAATGGGACGAACAGACAGATTCGTGCAAATCTTAAAAGTGCGCATCCACGATGCCTGCGGAAGGACAGGTAGGAACAAGGTAACAAGGTAAATAGACGTACAAGGTAATCAGAAAGGGGTAAATTAGAGACGAAATGAAATGACGTCATCAGGGAGAAAACCCCAAAATTTAGCTGTCAGAGATCAAACATCAACTTGCGTAATGGCAAAGGATGAAAGAAGGGTTGTTATAAAAGGGGGAACGGAACAGGGAAAGGCGGGAGGATGGACGGGAAGCCAATGTGAGACTGCCCAAATTAGCACATGAAAACAAAAAGGTAAGGCCGATAAATGTGACAACTTACGTGGATTGTTAAAAGAAAAGTAATATGAACATTGTCTTTCAGATCTATCAAGAGCACCAGCGACGGCGGCAGGCGAGGGAGGAGGCGAGGGCGGTGGAGGGTCTAGGGGGGGAGGTAGACTAGGATGAGCGGGTAGGGTTAGGTAGTTAAGCGGGTAGGGAATGAGGTAAATGTTTAATTTTTTTTCAACTTTCGGCTTTTACACTATTTTTTTCAGGGGGTTTCCAAATTCCTCTTGTGAGCGGGGTGGGCAGCACTGTGATTAGTGCCTAAATAAGCACTGTGATTAGTGCCTAAATAAGCACTGTGATTAGTGCTTTAATCAACTTATTGTTATATCCAAGATTGTTCCTAATAAGGTAAAGTAGGCAGATAGTCATTGTATATATTGTTTTTAAAGTAGGGACTAGTAATTGATTCAACGCCTAATGATTCGCTCGCTTTGCTCACAAGGGACGCCATGACTCTATTTTTTTTCTATGTAAAGGGTAATCTGAAATGGGGATTCCAAATTCTAGTCCAAAATTATATCCAAATTTTTAGAAATTAATATTCAAAAATGGGGCCATATGTTTATAACGACTTTCGGAACTTTGATGTCACGTATTTTCGGAATTTGTCACACCGTCCTTTTCTTAAAGGGCGGCTGGCCGTTTAAAAGGTACCTCAACCTTTCAAACAGCACAATCAGCAAAAATTGAAAATAGTACAGAGTAGATAGACAGGAGTCAGTGGGAAGGGCCACCAAGAAGACCGTCGCCGTACGCAGGCCACCTGTGCAATGCACCAGCCGGCGAACAGAGCCGAGAGACTGTAACCAGCCTGCGTGGCACAGGCGGAGAACTACCGCTGGTAGCAATAATTTGTGAACAGGCGTCCAAGCAATGAAGCCACCGGACTTATACAAAGCTGAGTGATGATACAGCTGTAAGTACATATCAGCCGAACAGAACAGTAAAACGGCGTGAACCGGGAGGTCAGATAACAACTCTGTGGTGGTCATAAACACAACACGTTCAGATGAAAGAACGTACAAGTAGATGCCGTGAAGTGATAAGGACACGGGACGATGCGAGTCCGGCATCGTCTTAGAGGAATGACGGCCTACAGTGACCTCAGGGAGTAAGACACCCGGCTTAAAATGCATGGGCGCTAGTGTGAAACTGTTGTGATATTCAAGGACACCTGTGATAGCTGGTGACAGCAATGTGCCAAAAACCCAACAGAGACTGGTGCTGAAGCAAATCTGTGATAATGTCAGGACTGGAAATGATAAGTTGAACTCTTACAACGTGGACTTAAAGAGAACATGTGTGACTATGAAAGGGTTATAAAACAATTATGAGATGCAGAGAGTGAAGAGGACAATGCAAAAGCGACTGTTTCTAAACAAAAGAGGGTAAATGTATAAGGGGTATAAAAAGGTGTAAACGGGTAATTTTCATGGCCAAATGCCAAAGGGTAGTCGGTAAAGGCGGGGCAGGGGAGCGGATCAAAGTAAATAGCAGTGTGTGATAATATATTGTGTAAAAGAGCTGTGAGGTAATAAAAATGAGATATTTTATTTTTGAAAAAAAAGAAAAGAAATGTCAATTTTATCCGAAACAAGGCTCACCTTATAGTAATTGTGCATGACAATTTAGGGACCCAGGAGCAGTTAAAGCGGGGCGGAACCCGGTCTAGACGCACAGTCAAAACATAAAGGTTTACGGATACCGTAAGCTGGCCAAGAATTTGGTGGGGGACTTAAACATAAGGGCCAAGAAACTGGGAAACCTATGCTAGTGCGAAAGGGGTCTGGGGGTGGAGAGTCAGTGGTCAATGAAGAAGAGGTAGTGTCCGTGGGGGCAGAGAGAAGGACAGGGGTACGGTGAAGACATTTTGGAAAAGAATGTATGACACCTCTAATAAATAACGTGTCTGGAGTACTGAAGGGGGAACACGAGAGGCGGTCATAGCAAACAGCATCGGGGAGGGGGACAAAAGGCAAATAGAAAAACCCGTAGCCACCATATGAGGGATCAGGGCGGGCAGTCCGATAAGTGGGGTTGGGGGAAAAGATTTTAGATAAGGGCAAGTGGGGCAGTAAATCATCCGACAATACAACCACCTGGGACTCAGCGACAGGCAGGAGCACATCAGGCACGTGGTCATGAAATATCAAGGGAGGCCCTTGTAAATCAAAGTATAGCTCAGGGGGAATTATCAAGGGAACGCTGTATACATCAGGTAACGGGGCCAACTCACAACATACACAGTCTGACAAGATTCTATGAACTACCTCAACAAGACCAGGGAAGTATGCAAAATGGCATACTTCAGCGAGAGTCATTATGAACGACTTGTGGGTGCCACGGGGAATATTATAGACACCCAACCCACAAGAAGTGTGAATCTCTAAAACCACAAATTTGAATGCACTGAAACTGTGGAAGAAGAGTACTCTCCGGTCTGGGGCGCACCCTCTCGGAATATCAATAAACCGGGGGAGACGCCTGGAGGAACCCGCCAGAGCAACATTACCGTCTCTGTGAGAGATGACAGACTCCAGTGTCAAGTATCGCTCCATAGGCAGGTCTTCTATGGGTAGGCTGCAGACCTCTGAGAAGAAAGTCTCGCGCCTCGTGGCATGGCGAGATGTGAAATCATCAGGGTCTTGAAGGTACACCATCTGAAAATAGAGCATAAAAGACAACACATAACATGCAAAGTGTCAGGCGCTAAAGCAGTTAGCAAATCCCACTACTAAATAAAAGTGATCATCACGCCAGAATGCAAGAGGCAATAACACATGAGTGCAAGGTGTTAAGTGCAGTCACACAACTAAAAAGTGGAAGGCACACATGCAAAAACATCCCGCGCCGTAATGTATATAACCATCAAATTAAAAAGCGTTTAATAAGGCGCATCATCCCACGGTGGGGGAGCGAACACCCGCAGGGTCTAAAATACTAGGAGTATGGAAGGAGGTATATGACAGCCATGGTTCTAATGTTGATAAAGCTATAAAATATTTGGGGGAAAAATGATCTCTGCCTTCCAGTTGAAAATACAATAGAGCTCTACGAACCACGCGTTCAGCCATGCCCCATGTCATAGGGTGAGACCAGTGAAATAGCCTTTAGAAGCGAAGTGCTGATCTTTCAAGGCATTGTGCGCCACAAGGTTTATTGAATTCAAAACAAGTAAAACAAACAGCAGTATCATGGCATAGAACATAATAAGCTAACACACCGGTTAAGGCTGAGTTAGACCTGACTTTGATAAGAATTTGAGAAGTGAAATGGAGAGGCAGAGTTTGCGTGGCAGAATTACATACGTACGCAGCAAGATGCTGCAATTCCAGCAGGTCAATTTTGAATTTCTGAGACTCCATGGATACAATGTGACAATCATGTGAGGGAGAACTCACCTGAGGCTGGGGTGTAGTGTCAGCCATACTTACCAAATATGTGAGTTCCTCAGAGGAGAAGGGAAAGGGGCGAATTATAAGCCTGAAAGGGAAACTGGTGAGTGAATAACGCACCCCGGAGGCAGGCGCCATCTATATGTAATGAGTCACAGCTGTTCTCCCAGGGTGACTGAGATTTTCCCGGGCATGCTCTCTGTTCTAGCGTGATCACCCCACCTGACTTTCTTGACAGGGGGCTCATGAAATGTCAGACAAGGTGATGATTTGGCAGGGGAGAGGATACTTTTAGGGTGGGAGGGGGTGGTGTCCGATTGCTCCTCTCGTAACTGGTCAAGAGAGGGGAAAGTGGAGCCAAACTGTTTTATGTGCTTCTTCTTATCATATCCGCGGGGGTCAACCGGAGAGGACAAAGCCTTGCGACTCAGCATGTTGCCACGTGGGCGTAGGGGTAGGTCTGAGGGCAGGGCATGGAGGATGTAGTAGCCATCACATCCGATTAGCAGGTTTAATGCATGAGAGGAAGAAAGGACAGATCTAGTGAGCATCCTGAGGTGTAGAGGGACACTGATTACAGAGGGCATGTGGAATTTATGCTCGCGATGCGTGTCTCGCAGCATAGTCATATCCCAGTCAACTATTAGGTGATGGTTAAGGCATCCGCCCGAGAGTTCAGCGTGGGGCATTGCCTCGCCAGGGAGGACTTTGATACAACCAGGAAATGTCAAGATTTCCGTCACAAAGAGAACCACGTGGGAGGTGCCAGAAAAAAGTTCAAGGAATACACTTGACCGAGGGCACTTAGTATCCTGGTCAAACATACGCATGACCGAGGACAAGTCGTGCCTGCGGCGATATAAACTGTAGATCTTCTGAGAGATAAAGATGGTGGCGACAAGCGACAAGGTGGCAAGGCCAATAAGGTCAAACAAGTACAAGGGGCGGGAGCCAGGAAAAATGGGCAGGGCGTCCGTGGCGGGAACATGGCTAAGTTGGTATAGCAAAACAGTTTTCTGAAGGTGGGCGTATTTTCCATGTAGAACAAATAGACAAATTGCACATGCTATGGACAACCCCGTCCCAAGTGTATGAAGAAGACTAAGCCAACTTGGGCCATCTTGTGTGGCAAAACTACCTGGCAAAGCCCAAGAGGGGTCAATATACGGCACCTGAGAATCTTTCCATGCCGAAGCAGTGCGGTTAAGATCGGCAATAACCATGCCCTGTCGGGCAACAAAATCATCAACCCCTAAAGTAAGCAAGTCTAAATCAGGGACATCCAAGCCCGGGGGCTCAGGGAATAAGGTGTCAGCAGCCATACCATGCATAACAGTGTCATTGTGAAATAAAGAAATGAATAACAAATTCGCTATATAAGATTTAGCCACACTTGTCATAACCTTCTTGTCACAGTGAACAAGGCTCGGCGGAATGTACACACCAGAACTAGACTGCATACTACAACCACAACCGAGTGTTAACGTGCAAAAAGTACAGGGCTCCACCTCAGTGGGGGTGACCTCTAACTGGCACGTGACTAGCCACGGTTCACTGTGGCCAATGACCAGAAAGGATGAGTTCTGTAAATCCCTGACAACGCGTAGCGGGGACTTCAATTCTATGAAATCAACCTGACAATATGACATAATATCATGGACCAGGCCCGTATAAATGGACAAGGCACATGACGGGATGTCAACAGGAAATTCTGGGAAAGTCCTATAGCAATGGCGAACGCCAGACCCGAAACATTCAGCCAAATCAGCCCGAGACAATTCAATATAAAACCTCTCATCACGGGATATACCAATGAAATCTGAGAAACCCGAGAGGCATGTAAATTGGTTTGGCTTCTTGCCTCCTGTCGGTATAGGGAAAGATGACACCTCATATATAGTAAAAGCGTTATCTTTCACAACAAGTGGCAAACTAACATCAATATACAAATGGGAGTCACTATTGAGAGCCGTAACACCTGGAATAGCGTAGATAGCACTGGGTTGATCGTACATCAATTTGAAATTAGGGTATTGTACACGCAAAAGATGGGCAACCTGTCTCATAGATTTATGTAAAACATCAGGGGGAACCAAAATATGGGATAGTTTATTTTCAGCAATGGTTTCCAAGGCAAGGAGGGTTGCTCGCGCTTCTGATTCCAATAACGTCAATGCTTGAATGTGACTGATCTCAGAAACACTGGCATATGTGAAGTCAGATAGAGATTTCAGAAGGAGCCGTTGTGCGTCAGTCTGTACCTGGACAACCTCAAGTCTGTGAACAAGCGACTCGCTATTGTGAAGAAGTCTGGCAATATTCAAGGTGTTATTAACCACACCATCCGAAACAATATCTAACCGTTCATTTGTAACTCTCACCAGCGACGAAGTTTGGGCATGCAGGGCATTGAGATTTGATTGCAAGCGTTTGGAGTTGCTCTCTATAATACCGACCCTCTTCATCAATTTATTTCGTTGTTTTTCAGTGACCAACCCAAAAGCAGAACCGAGGAAAGAGCCTACAAATGGTAGGAATGAACGTTTCTGCCTTCCACCTCTGCGGGGTGGGGGCTGAGCAATCGGCCAAAGTTTCTTGATCGACCGCCAGTAGCGGTGGATATGGTTTGTGAGGGAATCGTTAAGATTCCGATATGCAGTGGTTAGGGAGCTAAAAGTACTACAAAATCCATACATACATACATACATACATATCCTCTTCTTCCCTTGTCGGCTCTACCTAAGGCAGCCGGTTGGAAGGTCGGTCTGATCCATAATTCTGGTCGCATCAGGCAGGAACTTCCTGTGTAGGGGTTCCTGTATAAACCGATGCTTCTCCCATTCTTTATCCAATCTGCTTTTAAAGGCATTTAAGCTTGGAGCGTCTTTTATGGTTTCAGGTAGGGAGTTCCATGCATTGACCACTCTCACACAGAAGAAATTTGTCCGACAGGCTAGTTTGCTCTTTTCCTTGTGTAGTATAAAGCGACCTCTCCTCATTGAAACATTCTCATTTATCCTGAGATAGTTAGCTTCTACATCATACTTTCCATGGACATGCTTGTAAACCTCTATCATATCTCCACGCGCTCGTCGGTAATACAGGCTCGGGAGGTCCAGTTTTCTGAGTCTTTCTACATAATCCATGTGCTTGAGCTTAGGCACTAACTTCGTCGCTCTGCGCTGCACATTCTCTACCAAGACACAGTCACCCAACAGAACAGGAGAACAGGCTGAGTTGCAGTACTCTAAGTGAGGTCGTATGAGACCAGTGAAAATCCTCTTCAGAGAAGGGCCATCCAAGTACTTATATGATCTCCGTGTCATACCTACAAGCCTGTTTGCTGCATTAACTTTCTGCTCCCAATGCTGGCTAAACCTAAGGCTCGGATCAACATATACTCCAAGATCCTTCTCTAACTGGGTCTCACTTAACTCAATGTTCTCACCATTATCATTTTCCATATAGTATTTATGTTTCATGTTTCTTCTACCCAGGTACATAACTTTGCACTTAGGTGCATTGAACTTAAGCAGCCACATCTTTGACCATTCCTGGAGACTGTTCAAATCTCTCTGAAGTTCTGCACAGTCCTCTTGACTTACAATTTCTTGGAAAACCTTTGAGTCATCAGCGAACATAGCTATTGCAGAGTGTACAGTTTCTGGTAGATCATTAACATATACTATGAATAACAATGGCCCAAGTACACTGCCCTGGGGAATCCCACTTGTGACATCACTCATAGACGATCTGGCACCATTCACAATCACACATTGCTGCCTCCCATGGAGGAATGCACTCACCCAATCAAGCACTTTGCCCTGTATGCCATATCCGCTTAACTTTGTCAGAAGTCTTTGATATGGGACACTGTCAAATGCTTTGGCGAAATCTAAATACACATTGTCTATACAGCCACCACTATCTAGCATGAGCAATAGACACATCACGCCTGCGCCGAGGAGAGAGGACCAACGGGATCTCCTCCTCACACATACTGAACGGAGGTGTAGAAGCAGGTAGCTCAAGGTGTGGGACGGCAAACATAACTTGCCAGGTCGCTGCACTGTTTGCCACATAGCCTTGTTTCGTGAGCAAGGCACCAACGTTTGGACGGCCTAAAACACTAACAGCAGACACTGTGGGAACACAGAGAAAAAGGACCCACACCACATACATGTTAAAAGCGAGGACCCGAGCCCAAACGAGTTAAACAACGAAAAGGGATGAGAGTGAATTCCTGGACACGAACACTCTCACCACACTTCGGGCAGGCCTGGACCACTGAAGCAAGGGTGGACTGGTTGCGGGGAATGTAAACAACAGGGCACGCCGCACCGGGAGCAGGTTGCAACGGTGTGGGAGGTGGGGGCGGCGGTGGTGGTTGATGAAGGGTTGGTGGGAAATGCGGAATACTAGGGAGAAGGTGGGGTCTGCCGTTCACAGAGGCAAATCGGGGGAGAGGTACTGAAGGCTCAGGAGTAATAGGAAATGCTGGCGTGTGCAAAGGGATGTCAGGAATTGGGAATGATGGGTCGTCTGCGTCAAAAACGTTAGCCCACAAAGATTTATCACTGGGGAGGGCGTCTAAAATGTCGTTTACTTCCTCGTCCGAAAGAAACGCAAGTGGAGAAACGTCAGGAAGGGCGCTAGAAGAGTCTGCAGGAGTCATGACTGGAACATAGTCGTCTCACCTGAAGGGTGAACGATTAACGATTAGTTATTCAGACACGTGGGTGGAAAGAGTAGAACAGGCAGTAATGACATGATATCAAGGCCCATCGAAATGATCTACATGTGGTCATATTACTTAACGTAGTGTAGTAGCTAATCAACATCAGTATTTAAGATAGGAGAATAAAATACATTACAGGCTAATCTCCAATGTCAAACAGCTATCAGTAGTGTGATAACGTACGGTCCAGTACGGGCAGTAATAGTCAGTCAGTCACCGACTTCAAATAGGATTAAACAATGGAACGTATAACCGGTGTAAGAAAATCACTAACTTTATACAAAGCGGCACTTAAGACCTGCAATCAACCAGTCAATTAACCAATTAAGTCAGACCAATACAAATAGTTAAACAACCCGGATCACGCAATAGCAACGTAAGGTGGGTTTGAAAGTCGAGCCAAACATCCGGATCAGACCAACAGTCATTGTGTGTCACCATTAAATGAAGTCAAACAGCAGTTGTAACCGTCACTCCGCATGAATACATGTCAGCCTAATAAATCGTCAATGTACTGGTACATAAAGCAATCCATCCTTAGGAAGGAGTGCACAAAATCATCGCAGCCTGTGTCCCGATGCGCGGAATATTCATTCATCATCACATTGCGTCTTACACCCATCTGCGCGGAATATATATAAGATACAGCCACCCAACGCCATGGAATGCGCTGTCTTCACAAACTCCATTACTGTTTGTGGTCAAAATAGGGACAATATAAGTAAATACAGCCAAATCAACACCCCGTGGAATGCACTGTCTTCGCAAACTACCGATCCTTGTTTACGGTATAGATAAGAAACAGGGAACCAAAATACAACCATTGAACACCCCGTGTAATGCGTTGCCTTCGCAAACTTTATTACTGTTTGCGGTTAAGTAATCATGGCTAACCAACATATTCGTCCGCAAGAGGACCGCAAGGAAACACTCACGTTTTAGGATACAATTCTGCTACAGTCGTCAAAGTCAAGTCAGAAGTCAACGTATAATCAGAGACACAAGTACTACTATATCAAAAGAGGAACCCATATAAGAAATGAGAATACTCACGACTATCTGTAATTAGGATTCAACTCGAGAACTGGCCAGTCAGTAACACACAAGTCAATCTGATACACGAAACGCGGAGACCACAACGAAGGAACGGAGTACGCAGGTAGAAGGAAGCAACTTGAAGGCGCAGGAGCTGAAAGTGTCTGGGAAGTCCGCGGAACCGCTATATCATCCCAGCAGCAACGCACACACAGCAACCAACCTGCGCACGCAAGTCACAAGGTAGCAGTCAGCCTGTCATGAGTCGTGTGGGAAATGGTGGGAGACACACAAATGAGTAGTGAGGCCAATTTTACAGGGCCAATTTCACAGGGCCAATTAGTGAGGGTCTGATGGGTACAAAACAGAGTAACACCAACAAGGGACAAAAGGCCATATGGAAAAGCGAAATTAGATGTCATCAGAACACAACGAATAACAAAGGCATACACAAATAATCCCTTTCAAACCGGGCTTAAATGGAGCCTCTCTAGGGTCTGTGGAGTAAAGTACCAGAAAGGTCACTTGTGATCATAAATCTAAACAGGCTGCCAGGATGGCGACCTGTGCGTAAATCAATACTCAGCGAGCATAATTGTATCAGGCCATTTGCAAAATACAGAATGTAGGTCACCATAGAAACGGGAACAATTGTATGCGAATGAAGTAACAAAGCTAAACACACCGAATAGAGGGAATCATCATGAATAATAAATAAGGAATAAGTCAACATCCAACAATATTACAACACCTAACAACAACTAATATTTTTTTCGTTCTTTAACAGTGGGGGGAGGGTTGGCAAGTACATCTGCCTGTGTTCTTTTGCCCAGGAAGGAAAAGGGTTCGCACGTGTTATCTTTAGTACCATAATCCTTCCACTTAATCAGATATTCCATATCTTGCGAACCTTGCCGTTGTTTCAAAATACGCTCTATCTCATATTGAGTATCGGATTCATCATCCGCGTCTTCAGCATCAGAGTTGGGTGAGTCGCAGGCATGGGCGGTCTCGTCGTTACCACGAGGACCTGGAAGGTCATTCTCCGGCAAGAGATCTGAGGGCGGAATTGCATCGCCCGGAAGGTCGTCACCCGGTGGGGTACCGTCCTCAAATTGCAACGGAGAAACAGGGCGGTCAAATCGCGTGACACAAGGGCGAAACCTGTTAACATGAATAGAGGATTTAGGTTCCACGTGGGTATCACACGCGCGGACCTTGAAATTGAGCGGGGCAGTTTGCTCAATTAAATAATATGGGCCACTATAAGGAGACTTAAGTTTACGGCCGGGGACCTTGGTGGCGGGGGAATAAATCCACACCTTATCTCCAACTTGGAACTTCCAACCCCTATTCCGAGAGTCATGATAAGACTTCATCTTGGCCTGCATGATTTCGTTATTCTCCTTCGCCCATTTGCGCGCGGTCTCAACACGCTCAAACATGTTTCTCACATAATGGCGGACAGAGGGGCTGGGGTGAGTAGGGTCAGGCAGAGACGTCTCAAACGGATGTTTGGCGTCACGGCCAGTCATAGAAAATAACGGGCTATACATCGTGGCTTGGTGCACTGACGCTCTCATGGCGAACAAAGCAGAAGGCAAGAACAAATCCCATGATGTGGGCTTGTCATGGCAAAGACGTGTTAGATTCTTAGAGATAGACTGAACACTTCGTTCGGCCATGCCATTGCTGCGGGGGCAGTAGGGCGTAGTCATGACCTTTCGAGCCTGCATCAATTTACACAATTCCTCTGCGATTACACTAGCGTAACACCCCCCACGATCGCTAACAATAGATTCAACATTTCCCCAGCGGCACCAAATATCTTCAAAGAGACGTTCTGCCACCGAGACGGCCGACTGGTCAGGGAGAGGGAAAGCTTCAGGAAAACGTGTGAGAGCGTCCTGAAAAACAAGAATGTATTTGTTGCCTCGATCCGTTTTAGGGAGTGGGCCGATAAGATCAGTGTGAACCCTCTGAAAGGGGCGTGAAACAGGAATAGGGTGTAAGGAACCCTGCCTATTTTTCGGGAGTTTATTGGTCTTACTACAAACTTGGCAAGACTGTACCCAATTCATAATATCACTATGCATCCCTGGCCAATAATATTTCTGTCGTATCGTGGAATACAATTTGTCAGTCCCTAAATGAGCACCCATCGAGCTATCATGGAAGGCCTCAAGTAAATCGTGGCGAAGGGTGGGTGGGATAACTAACTGAGTTTTGCAGCGGTCCTTCGCCGGACCTCTACCCGGGGTAACATACAAATGAAATAAAACATCTTCCTTCAAATAATAATCATCAACTTGGGCAAGAAGTTTTCGGGCCTCACGTTGGGTGGAAGGGAGGTGTGCTGACTTGAAAAACTTGATAAGGGATTGAAGGGAGGGGTCGGCAGACTGTTTCACACTAATATCATTAAAGGTGTACAAAGTGCCGGATGACTGGTTGAGATCAGACAAACACTGGTCGGCCTCAGCGGGTGAGACAGGGTGTGGCTCGAGATTGCCAGACAGATCAGAAACAGCAGCCAATTTGAGTTCTAATTCAGGTGTGGGGCTAGATTCTAACGGGTACGTGCGGCGACTAAGGCTATCAGCATGCGGGATTGATTTCCCTTGTTTATGGACAATTTCGTAACGAAACTGTTGGAGGGTCAACATCCATCTACCTAAACGTCCTTTCGGTTCCGAACGAAATAACCACTGCAGGGCGGAATGGTCGGTCACTATAGTGAATTTCTCGTATTTAAGATAAGGATCGTGTAGCTTACAAGCAGCTATGATGCTGAGACATTCCCGTTCAGTACATGTATAATTTTGCTCTGCCGGATTTAGGGCACGACCGCCATATGCTATGACCCGTTCAGCGCCGTCCTGCATTTGACTTAAAACATTCCCAATCGCGAAAAGGCTGGCATCTGTCGTGATGATAAATGGGTTATCAGGCTCGATACGAGGGAAAGCCAAGATTGGGGCCGAAACTAACTTCGCTTTGAGAGAGTCGAAGGCGGCCTGCTTCATGTCATCCCATTCGAAAGTACTCTTCTTACTAGTAAGGACATTGAGCGGTTGCGCAATTTTCGCATAGCCCTCAACAAACCTACGGTAATACCCTGACAAACCCAGAAAGGCCCTCACGTCCTTGCAAGAAGTGGGGACAGGATATTCGTCAACAGCTTTAGTTTTAGATGGGTCAACTTCTATGCCATTTTTAGATATGATATGACCGAGGTATTTAACTTGCTTTCTGGCAAAGAAACATTTATCAGTGCGAAGCTTCAACTTAGCCTTACGAAAACGCGTAAAAACTCGAGTAAGGTCGGTCAAATGGCGCTCGAAAGAAGGGCTGTGAACGAGGACATCGTCCAAATATATGAGACAGAGGTCGGAGAGGCCCTGCAACACAGTTTCCATGAGACGTTGAAATGTTGGGGGTCCATTAATGACACCAAACGGGAGGCGTTTGTATTCGTAAAGCCCCCGATGAGTGATGAAGGCAGTGAGCGGCCGAGAGTCAGGGTGAACGCTCACTTGGTGAAACCCGCCCATGAGGTCAAGTGTGCTTATGTGTGTTAATTTACGAGCTCCTAAGCTGTCTAAAGTGTCCTGAATATGTGGCAGCAGGAAGGAATCCGGCACGGTGACCTCATTTAATTTTCTAAAGTCTATGCACATGCGATATGAAACAGTGCCATCCTGAGCTGGCTTTTCTACTAAAACGGCGGGAAAAGCCCATGGACTATTGGAAGGCCTAATGATATCTTTGTCTAAAAGACGCTGTACTTATTTGTCTATAATGCCCCGTTGTTTGTATCCGGCACGATAGGGCCGTAGCTTAATGGGACTAACAGACCCTTTGAGATAGATAGTATGCTGGACGACATTTGTATCACCAAACTCACCATCACGGGTCGTGAAAATATCACTAAACGAAGAAATGAGACGTTTGAGGGAGTCCTTCTGACTGGATGACAAGTCTGAATTCGTAAGGTCTATTTTGTGATGAGGGTTAGGATCAGTAGGAGAGGCTGATACAGGGGCTAGTTCTACATCATCCGTATCACCCGTCGGAGAAGCCCCCCATGTAAGGTCTAAAGTGGGAAGTTCTTGTGGCTCTGAACCCAGAGGGATGGGATCAAAATATCCGACCGAAACACCTTTGGGTAATGTGACGGCATTATCAGCCATATTCATTAAACGTACAGGGACCCTCTGATCGTCGTGAACGGTGGCAAAGACTCTCGCCATGGCAATCTCAGGGTAGGAGGGTAATTTACCATCCATAGTGCAGACCCCTAATATACCAGACATGTTGCTAGGTTTGAGGCGGGCATGAGTTATGTATTCAGACTTGGCTGGGATTCTAATTGTTTCTGCCAACTGTAGCTCAGGTGTTAGTTTGAAAGCAACCCCACGTTGTGCAAAATCAAGGACCACACCATAAGCTGTGAAAAAGTCGCGGCCCAATATAACAGGGTATTGTAAATCAGGGACCACCTGAAAGCAAACATGGCACAATTGATCTCCCACAAATAAATCAAGATGAGTTTGAAAGTGGATAGGGACAGAGCTACCTTCCGCAACAACCACTATTTTGCTAGCTGAGACTTGTCGTGAGAAGGAGTCGTCAGGGCAGAATTCACGTAAGGAGGCAAGAGTGATAATACTACGTTGGGCGCCGGTATCTAATAACGCATCAATGGAGCTAAACTTTGTCCTTGTTGCGATGCGACCATCAGGGGAAAGGGGGAAGAATTTAATATCATTGCCTAAAACAGTGGGGGGTTCTTTTGGTACGGAAGCGGGGCTAACAGATATCAGAGAATCGTCCTGTGAACTAAGATGACTAGAGGACATCTCTGCAAAATAACAGTGAACCGCGTTCAATATGTCTGGCTTACTTTGATTTATTGCAATATTAAATGAATTACTACTCCTATCACGTGGCTCACGAGGCGGGACAGGAGTTAATAGTTTTCCTGCCGGTATTGGGGCCTACTGTCCTGTCGGGGCCCAGAACGACGTTGGTCATTGAAGGGAGGGCGGCCAGAATTATATCTGCCGTCGTTGCCTTGCCTGTTGCCCGAATAAGGTCTATTCTGGAATGGGCGTTGGCTGTTCCTACCACTATTTTGCTCATAGCGGCCACGGCCATACCCAGACTCGAATCGGCCATTGGGGCGGTTGGACCGGCTATCAGCTCGCGGAGGAGCACGGGGAGCTTGGTCGCGGGAGGCACGAAATTTATCAGTGCAAAAAATAGATATGTGTGAATCCCGCCCGCAGAAGCTACAGTCATGGCGAGCTTTGCAATCTCTGATCCAATGGCCGGAATTCCTACAGAAAAAGCAAAAAGAATCGCCTTCATCGGGACGGTTACCAAGCCTATGAACCCCTTTTCCCACATCCGCGACCTCTTCGCGAATAGCAGCAAGAGTGGAGGACTGTTGCGCTAAAAACTGAGACGTGGACTCGGAGGGCAAATCTAAACCATTTAGAGTGACTGATGACTCGCTGGTCATCGTGCAAACCGTCTCGGCTAGTTTAATCTGCTCAATAGTGTCATCAAGTGTTTTAGGCGACTTACCCACTACAAAAGCCTTAAGGTTAGGGAGGAGACCCCTGACTAATATTTTCTTGGTCTCCATGTCGTCCTTTTGCAACCTCTGGCACTGACTCAGAACATCATTTATATAGGTTTCAGCAGATTCTTTCTTTTTCTGAATTCTAGCATCCAGCGATTGCTCAAGTAGCCAAGCGTTTGTCTTGCTACCGAAAAATTTAATAAAAGCTGCATAGAAGGAATCCCAGGAGCTAGTGACATCTGCGGGCAGAGAAGTGTACCAAACGTCTGCCGCGCCATGTAACAACATGCGACAAGCGGGAACCTTTAAGTCCTCTGGAGTATGTGAGAGTTGGGTGTAAGTAAGAAATTTGTTCATAAAACGGAGGGGATCATCTGTGGAGGTGGGAGGAGTAATTTAGAACCTTGCCCCTGGTGGTGAATTTTGTTGTCTTTAGAGTGTGCATGTAGCAACTCTACAATGTCAGTTTGAGCACCAGCTAGATCAACTTTGCGCAGGTGGTTTATAATTTGATGGAACATCTCCTGTACATTCTCGTCTTCAGCCGTCTCTACCGATGGGGATCGTGCACGATCAGAGCCCGATTGATCAGAATCAGCAATTTTAACAGGCACCTCAGATATGGTGAAGGACTCTTGGTCGCTATCCGCAACAAGGAAAGGACCAAATTGAACGTCCGAGTCGGAGTCAGACGAGATGGAAGCCCGAGGGCGAAGTGTGAGAGCTTCAGGCGGAGAAGTGCTACCTGTACTGGCAGACGTATGAGACAAAGGGGCCTTAACACCACTCGAAGAAGGGGAGGTGTGCACACCAGAAGAAGAGGTAAGATCTGACACGGGAGGACTAGAGGGAGGTTCCACTCTCACGGAACCACTCACGTGGTCATTTTGTTTCTCGGGGGGATCTCGAAAAAGTAATTCCAACTCACCTTGATATGTAGAATCGTCTTCTGCTACCGGAGGATCGCGCGCCACTTGCAGCTTGGTGGAAAGCTTTTTCGAAGATCTGAGCAACATAGACTTATATTCAAGTAACAGGGCGGCAGTCAGGATCTCCATACAGTATCAGCAACGCTCAAAGCCATGGATCGATTCGGATATTCTCCACCATATTGTTACCCACTAAATGGTTGAGTATCCGTCGTTGGGGGACGTGGACGGGGGATCAATACTCTACCACTAGATAGATACTCTAATCTACTCTACTCTACTGTACTGTACTGTACTGTACAATAAACATAGCTCGCTAACTCGCTGGCTGTGAGTTCGGGCACGGAACCTAGCTACCCTATGTACCCTCATGAAGGTGACAGGCAATAAGGACTGCAGACACAGGATATACACGACATAATAGTTACCTTTATTCGGTGCTGTGATTCCTCCTTGTCTGGCTAGGCCGTCATGGCAATGAGCGAGGCATGTGAACTACCCAAATGCATGATACTAATGAGACCCTATTAGTATCTATACACAAAACACCCAAGTCTATGTAGTCACGATACTGAGAGTCGTGGATCTTCTGTGGCAAGTGGTCACGGTCGTCTCGGCTTCTCTGACTGTCTCTGGCTCTCACTCTCCCTCAGGATCCAACGGTTGCGCCCCTCTTTTACGGGATCACTCCGCGTCATCTGTGGGGGCTTGCCTACGTGGCTTCCTCACGCAACATCAGATGGACTCGTCTTGCCTGCGTATCCAACATAGGCTCGTCCGTCTGCACGTGATCTCTCAGAGTGGTGGTTATGGCGACTCATCAACCATCAGTATCTTTCGTGATTGTCTATGAATGTCTATATATTTCCAAGAGTCTCTGGGTGTGTATTCTATATCCTACAGAAATTGTTTGTATGTTTGCCTCATTACCTTGTAACTGTAACTACACTGGTGAGATACTTGTAAAATTAAAAAATAATGCTTTACTCACCAAAAACATGTACTGTCTTTTAAAAATATTTCTCACATATCACCTGTCGAAAGACTACGATATTAGAGCAACCAAAATAAATGATTATTACATTATCTCAATCCATTGCAAATCACTTTCACATACGCAAACATGTTTTAGCAAGATCACGCAAAAATCGCAAAATATAAGCACGATCACCCAAGAGAAGAAAACAACTGTGAAAAACATTAAGCACAAAAGTAAAGTGAACCATTATTACGATTTTACTATGTCAACAAACAAATTTACTACTACACCCAATTTTTACTACAAGTCTGTTAAAAATAGCACTCGCTGTACTAAAAATAACTTGCTGACACCATTGTTGGCCTGTTCTTAATGAAATTTCGTCAATAAAGCACCCGGATAGAGTTATAATTAGAACTGGTGGCCACAAATCCTATAATGCAAATTGTCCACGTGCCCATCGTGGGACCGCCCACCGACATACATCCACGATCCGACCCGATACAAGTTTGGCTCTGAAAAGGAATCCATTACTTATTTCACGATATAATGTGGGTAAAGTTGCCAAGAACAATCACAGAATGGAAACACAATTGTCATATATGAATAATCAAACCTCAGTTTGGACGGAAAACGTGTCAAACTCCCGAAACGATACCGACGAAGCCACGCCCAACTCGTACCTGATTCGTCACTCGGCGAAGCATGGAAATATGGGATAGGGGTACCCCCATTGATAAATACATCAATGAACCAAGAGGATGGGGTTCCCGCAGGCCCAGGCCTTAATGCTACAAAGAATATGTCTAAAAATACAGTGAAATCTCAATGCAAATCCACCAAAACTGCTATTAAACATATTAAAATCGGCTCTTGTAATGTGCAAAGCATTAAACATTAGATACTATTGATTAAAGACTACTTTAAAGAAAATAACCTGCATGCCCTCTTTATCACAGAAACCTGGCTGCAAGAGACTGGAGATGATAGGATTAAAAATGAATTGGAGAATGGAGGATACAAGTTCCACTCCTTCCCCAGGGTAGGTCGCACCGGAGGTGGCCTGGCCCTCCTTCACTGAATTGAAATTCCTTTCGAAACTAACAGGGTAAATCCAATAAAACTCAGCACTATGGAGCTAATGGAAGCCACTTTACATATTAAAGGGAAACATATAACTTTTGTAACTATCTATAGACCAGAGCCATCTGGTGGTAATAAATACACTTACTCTGAATTGTATGATGAATTCACACAATTAGTTGCCCATTATGGGTCATTAAATCATGAGGTCCTCTTCTTAGGAGACTACAACTTTCACATGAACAAACCAAGAAAACCGGATGTGATTAAATTTAATGATATTCTATCTACATTTGATATGACGCAATGGGTTGATGAACCGACACATAGACTGGGAAATACACTCGATCTCATCACATCTTTTAAAAATAACAAATATCTCATGGACCATAAAGTGGATGAATACATTTCTGGCCATAAAATGCTTTTACTAAATCTGGATATAAATCCTCCTAAACCTGCAAAGAAATATATTTCCTACAGGAACTACAAAAAGCTTGACATAAATTCCCTTAAACAAGATATTAAATCAGTCACGCAGGATAGATCAGACTGGGATCTACTCTCACTAGAGGAGCTAGTGGACTACTATGATTCAAAACTGACAAAAATTCTAGATAAACACGCACCTATTAAATCTGCTAGCGTCTCAAATCGAAATATGGTCCCATGGATGAGTGACCATATCAAAAAAGAGAGGTCTCTCAAGAGAAGACTTAAGAAAAAAATGAACAAAACAGGATTGCAGATTGACAAAGAACTCTATAACTTAGGGAAAAATAAATATAACGCATTACTAAAAAATGCACAAATTATTTTGCCAATCTAGTCAGTGAAAACAAGCATAACCCGAAAAAACTTTTTAAAGTTATTGACAAAGTAATGCACAAGGACACACCCATGCCTAAATCATGTGATGACACTGCACAGGCAAATAAATTCAACAACTTTTTCCTAGAGAAAATTGATTTAATCCGGCAAAATATAGACCAGACCCCTACAGACCAAATTCCTTCGCCAGAGGACAGCACTATAGAAACCACCCAGGATATACCAACCTCACATAAATTAAACAAGTTCACACCACTTACACTAAATGAAGTCAGAAGATTGGTTAAAAAATCTGTCAAGAAGTCATGTGAGCTGGATCTCTTCCCTGCATGGCTGCTATATGACCTTATGGATGAACTCCTACCAATAATCACCAATATCATAAATAAGTCACTAACTGAAGCAAATGTGCCAGAAAATATGAAGATTGCTATCATCAAACCTCTACTAAAAAAACTTGGTCTAGAACTCATAGAGAAAAATTACAGGCCTGTATCTGTATCTCAGCTATTTCTCTAAACTAACGGAGAGAGCAGTATCTGAACAACTAGTATCACACTTCAAAGTTGGACTCCAAAGGTCGACTCTAAAGGCCATAAAATATGGAGTTCCCCAAGGCTCTGTCCTGGGACCTATTCTCTTTACAATATATATGTCCCCATTAGCTGATATCCTAAAGAAATATAATATGAGCTATCATATCTACGCGGATGATACGCAAATCTACATCCCTGTAGACCACTCATCAAAAAATAATATTGAAATTAGTAAAAACATGCTCGAAAAATGCGTTGAAGAGGTAAGAGCGTTTCTGATATCAAATAAAATGAGAATTAATGATAGTAAAACCGAGATGCTATTATGCACAGACATGCGTGATAGAACTGCAGAAATGCCAACATCCATCAGGGTTGGTGATTCAACTATATCACCATCAAGCAGTGTGGTTGATCTGGGCATCACATTAGATTCCAATATGAACCTGAAGGCGCAAGTTAAAAAAATGTGCAGAAAGGGCTTTTATCACATTAGGAACCTATCGGCCATTAGACATTGCCTAGATGAAAAAACAGCTGTAACCCTGGCACATGCCATCGTGACATCTACTTTAGACTATGGAAATGGTTTGCTGGCTGGCCTACCGAACACTGAGATTAAGAAGTTGCAATACTTACAGAATGCTGCAGCGCGGGTTGTTGGTAAGCTCAGGAAATTTGACCATATATCTGAAAAACTGAAGGAATTACACTGGCTCCCAGTACATGCAAGAATACAGTTTAAAATTCTGTTAATAACTTGGAAAGCTCTAAATGGTAGAGCGCCCCCTTATCTTCGTGATCTGCTACAAGTGAAAACGGGGGAAAGGAGCCTTAGATCTAATGATGGTACTTACCTACGTGAGCCGAAAATGCACTTAAGGACAGTGGGTGATAGAGCCTTCTCAGCCATTAGCCCTAAGCTCTGGAAAGCGCTACCCTCTAACATAAGGGTTAGCACTACAGTCGACTCTTTTAAGAGTAGACTAAAAACTCACCTATTCAGAACTCACGTTCTGAACACAGCGCTATGAACAGTGCTATCTGGTATCAGCGCGATATAAATCCTATTATTATTATTATTATTATTATTATTTGCCAAATATACAGATCAGTGAGATAAGTTATTTGTATCACAGCTTCATGACCAAATATAATTAAACACACCCAAAATCTCTGTAAAATTGCCTGTGACCTCTTTGATTTTATGAAAGCTTTAACATTTTGGCATATCTATGAAACAAAACAAGCAAAAAACAAACAAAATAACGATAAACAAAAAACAACAAAAAAACAACAACAAAAGAACAAAATAACGATAAACAAAAAACAACAAAAAAACAACAACAAAAAAACAAAATAACGATAAACAAAAAAACAAAAAGAAACCCACACACACAAAGGGTCTGGTGTATAATGACATCATTTTACAATGTTGAAGAGTAAATGACAATTTATTTCAATTGTAATGATGATTAACTTTGAGGTTGATAACAGAAAAATGTGTCTGTATTTGAAGTACATAAGTACATTGTGAGTCACTCTCTTTTTGATATCTATTTATCAAAAAAAAACAACATAAATTTAAACATAAATTTAAAGATGGAATTTAAAAACAGGCAATACAAGTTTAGCTATGATATTGCACTTAACGAAATTGACTGGCCAATATGTACAATTGTCCTAAAACGAACCATATTATAGATATCTAATGATTTCGATTTGGACTACCATTATGTTTAAACTATATACAAACTGCAAATGTAACACTGGAATATGAATACCATATATACAAGAATAATATACTGTTTAAGTGAAATGCTTCTACATAAACATTGTTAGGGATCACTTAGATGTGATAAACTAGATTTAAAATAGACATATGCATAGTCTGATACATGTATTAGGGATCATAAATTGTGATATGCTCGTATCATAGTCGACTTGACCTTAATAGATACATCAGGGATCAATTAAAAAATGACAAACACGTTTTAGAATAGATATGTATACCTTATACGGGGATCAGGGATTATCATGGCAAGTATTAAACTTGGAATAACCTTGATACCTGTATCAGAGATGTAGTGGCAAACTAGTAAGTATACCATTAACACATGGATCAGAGAACTTTGCCATAGATCCATTACATGTTCAATGACTTCTGTTGCTTCCGATCATGTTATGCATCAGACAATATCTTAATAAACTACCTTCTTCAGTAGATATATTATGTTTAAGCTGAAACAAGGCTGAGCTGTATGGACGAATTTAGTAATTCCTCCCTTGCCTCTGAATGTGACCATATTTCAAGACTGCACTTTCATAAGAATATTATTTTCTTGTTGAATTTTCATTCGGCACTGTGGCAGTATGTTTAGACAACTAATGTATCGCTTGAAAAGTTCAGAGGAAACGATGTGTAACCGGTGTTAAACCACAACGTTCCACTGTTTATTTGACATGGCTGAGTGACTTGCATCATAGACAGCCGGGTTGGTCCTGAGGCTGGCGTCATAGACAGCCGGGTTGGTCCTGAGGCTGGCGTCATAGACAGCCGGGTTGGTCCTGAGGCTGGCATCATAGACAGCCGGGTTGGTCCTGAGGCTGGCGTCATAGACAGTTGGGTCGGTCCTGAGGCTGGCGTCATAGACAGCCGGGTTGGTCCTGAGGCTGGCGTCATAGACAGTTGGGTCGGTCCTGAGGCTGGCGTCATAGACAGCCGGGTTAGTCCTGAGGTTGGCGTCATAGACAGCCGGGTTGGTCCTGAGGTTGGCGTCAGGGGAAGGCAGGAACCTGTTATCTACTCCCCCTTCCATCTCCTCCTCATCGTCCATGTCCACCCACGTGATCTGGAGGACGGGTCTGGAGGTGATCTGGGTGAGGATGTCCGGGCCCCGAGCCTCACCCTCCAGGTCCCCCATGTCCTCATAGGGAATCGTGAACACCCGGCCCTACATCAACACAAACCGAAAATAAGAGACATATTTAGGTCATGTTTCTTGGAAAAGAATACAAGAGTAAATTTACCAAAACTTCAAATGAAAATAACACATTTAAATCCTCTTTCAATATCATGGACACAAGTAGGTTTATACCATTTCTCTCTCTGTTAGCCAATTAAACCATATGGTCACTCAAATAAGAATTGGGGTCACCATGCCTATTTCCAGGTGTTTGAGAAAATGTTTGACTGAGTTACAGGACCCTCCCTGTATGGACCCTCACAGCATAAAATGGTTCATACGGGATGGTAACAGTCAATGAAAATGTTGGAAGTGGTGAAAACAAAAGCTTGTCATGAAACTTTAACATGATGTGAAACAGACCAGGTCGCAGGTATCTTTAGTAATGTTTCCCTTTGATTTTATCTTTTATAATAAATGACCACCCCCGTTTTTGTGCTAGAATGATACTGACCCTTCCCGGTAGGTAGCAGCAGAGGCACACCATGCCCAGAGTGAGGCAAGCACACCAGGTGGCAGCAACAAACTCCACCAGGGAAAACACCAACAAGAAGGCATTGATGATCATCAACGGGGACTGCAATATATGATATCAAACTCAAACTATGTAGCCCGGCCTGTGTTAATACAAAGTAAATATGATTGGAATGGTGTGAATTAGAAGCAGACCTCCTGTTGGTATCTGTAATGAGGATAGAGTCTCTTGCGGTCATCCAGTAGCACGTCTATACTGTAAGCACTCAGAGCTGTGAGGAAGGTTGCCGAGGCCACTGCCAGGAGACACAGACTCGTGCTCAGCGATATCTGCAATCAGGCAACTATATAAATATAGTATTTGACCTAATAAATAGCAGATATCTTTTAACTTTTTTATGTCAGAAATCAAATTTGAACTGTTGTGTACATCTTAATCACCACACGATACAAATATGAATGCAAATCATTTGTTGGTCATGTTTTATTTGATACATTTTATTTATCATTATACTACAGAAATATTTCAGAAAGATATATTAATTAAGTCATGCTGAATGTGTTTTTTAGGGTCAAAATCCACTCTGTATAGAACATTATAATTCTTTACCGTAGTAAGCTTTTAAATCATACCTTTCCCCTGGGCTTTGCTTTCCTGTTCCCAACGCATATGAGACCACATATAAAGTACTGCAATACAAAACGAGTGAGAATGAGATTTCACTATCGCACATTTGAATATTAGATGTCTTTGTCAATATCTTAAAGCATTCATGAAACCTGACTTTCAGACACATTTTCTTTACATAACATGAATGTTTATACCCTAAACAGTGCTTTTATGTAGTAGTACCCAAAATATTCCCTGTTAACAATTTTCTGTGGCACTTGAAAGTTGATCAGTTGTCTGCTGGAACCTACACCAGCAATTGAACACTTTGTCAACAAGCTTTGTCTAGCCGGTCTGTGATCTTGTGTAAACACCTAATGAGTTACCAGGTGGGCACCTGTCCAGCTTGGGAAACAGGGTGGAGATGTTTTGTACAATTTATCAATTTATTGGCAGGAGTATACTTCAGAACAACATAAGATTATTTTAATATCATTTGAATCAATGAAATAACTCATGGTTGTGACAAATATCTTATGGTTGTGACAAATATCTTATGGTTATGAAAGATATATCATTTATGGGAAAAGTATACTATTTATTTGAAAAGTATCTTATGCATGTGAAAACCTTTCTGTCAAAAAGGGAAGACATGACTCAAAGGCTGCATGGAATCCCTCTTAACGTAAAGGCCGTGATATTGAAAAAGTGACAGTAAACCCTTTGATCACTGGTTTGGCCTTAAATCACAAGGACTTTGAATGGCAAAACTGTGAATGCTGATAATTGGTATCAGTAAAATTTATGATTTGACCCTCTTTGATGATATTTGGGGTTTTTCACACCACTGAATGGGAAGACATCAAAGGCTGCATGGATTCCACCTTAAAAGCTGGGCCTTTTTGCAAACATATATAATATAAAAAATAATGATTTTTCTTCATTTATAACTTCATAAATATTCATCCGTTTTTAATAATTTTACCACCAAAAGAAAGCCAGGAAAAGGCACTATTATTATGATAAGTGTTATCTTCCAATTTTTATCTCTAAATAGTGGGAAAAAATGGCCGAAAATGTGTTGCTCCAATTTTGACAATTGGTAAACAACACCTCCTGCGACTTACGGAGCCCCCAGACAGTTCAAAGGTCAAGGCCGCACAACACACTTCCTGTTTAGTACTGGCAGTACTTGGTGGTCACAAAAAATCATAATTCTCAGGCCAGATGTTCTTTCGTGGATTTCAGACAGATAGCCTGTATGTATGTCAATTTTAAGATCATATATTGTTTTCATATACCTTAAACCACTGTAAAATCGCCTGGAACCTTTCAGGTTTCAGAATCCTTTAAAACATTCAAGCACTTTTTTTATTACAGAATATAAATGTTTATACCTCAAATGCTTTAAACCTTTCATGAAATCACGGAGGTCGCAGTCAATTTTACAAAGATTTGGGGGTATATGAAATTGATATGTGGTCAGGAAACTGTGATACCCGGAAATCAACCAAAATACACCTGCCAGGTTTATTGTGTTTTGCTGTAAGTGCCAAGGACTGTGAACACTCTTAGACATGTACCAATAAACAAACAATAATAGACAAATGTTTGACAAGTCAACTCACTCCTCTGTGTCCCAATCAGGAGGTGCCCAATTGTTTACTGAGCAGGTGTTTGGACTAGATCACTGAGGACGTATCCAATGGATGATTTAGATTTTAACATTTCAGCATCCGCTTTCAAATACCACATTTGTGTAAGGGAAATGTGTTGGGATATTACTAGAAATGGGAGACATTGAACATGAAATGGGTAGCACAAAACTTCCTATAGCAGTGGGTACATGGTGTCACTTTCACCTAGCATAAATGGCGCCAAAAATAGAACACATTCTCCAGTTTATATACATATTCAAGAACGAATTTTAGCACCTTCCTTTTATTGAAGAAAGAAATAAAATATATGAAAATTTGCAGAAAGAAATCAGCTTTTCAGTGAGGTAATCCATTTGTCTCTACATTCAATACATTTCTTGTCACCTGAGGTTTTTTTCTATTGCAAATTTAGCACATTTTCACATACTTTGATAGTTTAATATCATTTTCTTTGTACTATCATGATTAGAGCTGCTTATTGGGGTTATTTTCTGAAAACACACTTATAATTTATATGTATGAAACTTTAAAAGATTGTATTGGTTCAATTTAAAATCCGTCAAATTTCTTCTTTCGTACACCTACCACATTCAAGCTATTTCTAACCAAAATTAGCTTGTTAATAAATATCGAAATTGACGGACTTTATTTCATTTTATTTTCAGGATTAAAGTTTTTTACTATGCAGTATAATATGTACTTTCATGATTTAACCAACAATGAGTTGTTATTATAGATATTAGTTCAAAATAGCTCAGCATATCAATATCAAAATTTCCTCTAATTTCCTTTGCAGATTGGTCCAAAATTAAAAATTGCTCTAATATTGTTAATTATGAACAGATTTTGATGAATAAAGACTCCATGAGCTCGTTTTTGAAAGAGGCAGATGATTGAATATTATAATTTGTAGTAAAATCCACAGATATAAGAGTTCCACAGAACTAAGAGGTTCACATTCAGTCATGTAGCATTTGTGGATGTGTCTCACACAGTAAAAACATTAATATATGCCTATGTCTGTCATTTCTTCTGATGAATAACATTTGATCACAAAGTTTAAGGAATAAATCTTAATATTATATTAGAAAAAGTGATTGAATATCTTATTTCATGAAAGTATAAATATGATTCAGTAGGATAGATACGCCAGTTATTTATAATAAAGATTGTCCTATTAATGAGTTTACCAGAGAAGCAGCCGCCACAGAGAGTGTGGCCCACAGGTTATTGGACGTCAGCCACATGAGGACGCCACTGAGACACAAGCAGAACACTCCACATAAGATCTGAACCACCCCCAGCCTCAGTATGCCGATCCTATAGATGGAGCACGTCTCTGTCAGACAGGTCTCACAGCAACCCCCATCAAACTGTGGCAGCTGCAGGTCAAGGGTAGGGGGCGCCTCCGGAGCGGAAGAGGTGGCCATTACCACATTCCACCAATCACAATTCACAGAAGCTTAAAAAAAAAAAAAAAATAATAATAATAATAATAATAATATGAATAGAAATGATAAAGTCATTAATTAATTCATATGCGGCATCCGCTGCACCAATTGGCTTGATCTTGGGCTCATTGGAAAGAAAAAGATGAAATATTAAGAAAGGTGGAAGGGACATAGCATACATTTCTTTTATTATTAGTCAAAATAGCCAAAAACTGGTATTTCAAGCAGTACAGAGGGAGGAAGTTACCAAAAGGTAACAGCAATATTGTACATGATCATATTAACATAATTTATGATGTTTCCATGACGCCATTATGTTGACACTTCCATGTTTAATGTCACTCTGACAACTTTTTCCTGTTTGACGTCACTATGATGACACTTTCCTGTATGACGTCATCATGTTTATCTTGCTTGCAACATCAATATGATCTTTCAAAAGTCATTGCGGTTCTAGAGCAGGTTCAATCATCTTTCTCCTCCAATTATTTATGAAACTGTGGTCATTTGTATATACGATATTCAGTGGAAAGAAATGTGCATCTCGTAGCTTCACGCAACTGTGTTTACCTTGCTCGCAGTGTCATTATGTTTTCAGAGCAGGTGAAATCATCTTTCTACTCCATTTATTGACGAAATTGTGGTCATTTTTATATATGATATTCAGTGGAAAGAAATGTGCATCTCGTAGCTTCACGCAACTGTGTTTACCTTGCTCGCAGTGTCATTACGTTTTTCAGTAGCGAATTTCCATAATCCAATGTTAATGTAACAAATGCATGTGCCAAGGGTTTTGCAGTTTTTTCGTAACACGGACAGTTCTTTTTTGACACTCATTGCCGACAGGCAGGCAATGAGTGTCAAAAAAAGGAACTATCTCTGTTATTCTGTGATCGGTACGATCATGGGAAATGCGTATTCATTTCCTGTGGTTTGTGATTTGGTTTTTTCTGTGGTCATTATTGTTAAAAGCAACTGAGGCCACTGTGGAGTGTTCGTTGCGTGCATGCGATAGATTAGACTAGTATTCGGCGTATGAATACAAGTAAAACAAAAGAAAAGTGTGTGACGTTAACGTTAGGGGGAACAGGGACACTTCATGCAGAGGATCACAACTGTATGAAATGTGTTGTTGACTGTTGCTAAGATACCAAAAATGCATGACGTCACTATTTCATTAATAAATAGCCACACCACCATTATGACGTCATTGATCCTTCAACTGCATGAAATAATGCACCATTATAACCCACCAAAACCAACTAAATAAATACCATATATCGGTTCAGATGGGATCAATGCTTATTAATACACATGAAAACATCATGTATTGATCGCTTATGACTAATCCATTAGCCAGTAGTTGCTGCATTAGACCTCATCACTGCCCAGTGATACAAAATTAGAAGTAAATTAAACATCATATTTCTCAAAATATCCCACGCTTTTTATGACAAAATTGAGAAGTTTTGCAAGTTTAATTACCAAAATTTAAGAACAGGTTTACTCCAAATATTATTCTATTTAGTTTAAATAGGGGGAATTTTGATTAATGGTCTATATTTTGAGATATCTAACTTTCTTCAAATTCAAGTAAAAAATTATCAAATGGTGTCCAAAATTTACATTTATTTGAATCATTTTATTTACAAAAACACAAATTACTTGAGTTATAAGACATCTTTTAAAATTCTGTTTATTTAAACTAAATAACATCATTCTTGCTAAAGATTAATACCTTGGTTATGCAGATCGCTAGAAGTGTAGTTATGCCCAAAAATGTTTTTCAAGTAAGCTCTATCCTTTCTTAAATTGTTACCAAAAAACCATCTTTTTCTGATTTTTGCTTCAACTTTGAATCTAAAATGATTAAAAATGAGAAAATAAATAAAAATAAATAAAAATCTAATCAAAAGAAAAATCCATCCCTGAGCATTTGATACATATAAGACTGAAATCTGTTTTGTAGTTATTTTCATACAAAGCAATTATCTTGCATCATGTAATTTTTGGGGGTTCAAATAATTTTTTTGGCGGGGAAAAAAAAACTTTAGAAGACACTGTTCCCCCTAACGTTAATAAAGCAGAACGTTCAAAACGATGTCGTCGTGTTCGCTCATCGTTGCATAAAATTATCCCTTTAAATCACTTGGAAATGCTTCCAAATTGCTAGAACAAGGAATTTGCAGTAAGTTTAGTTGCGTAATCGAGACTGAAAAGACACATCTTGGCATAAAGTTGTGCTAGAAAATTCGTTCATATACCAAATTAAAGGGATTAAGCACCAATTCTACAATTCGGTAAAATTGAAAGCTTAGACATATGAACATCATCACAAATTAAAGTTATAATAGAGAAATAATATAAGTTACTATAAGACATAAGAGTTGCACTCCCAGCACAGGTCTGCCTGAGCCATAAGCTGCACGTGACGGGTAAACACGTGAACTTTGTTTGACCTCAATTGAGGCTCAAAGCAGGGTAGCACTGTTTGACGTAATTCTGGCACTATTCAAAGGACAATAACTTTGGTGACGTCATAAGCATATTGCCATACTCTTATGACGTCATTTTACCTTTCAGTGCCTCTATGGTCACACTCCACATAAAAATGACGCCAAGAAAGAAGTGTGCTTACATAAAGGGGCAATAGATTAGGGTCTTGTTAAAATAGAATTAAAACATGGGGATGCATCAATAAAATAGAAAATAGACAACAAAATAGACATCATTTATCACCAATACGTGAATTTTAAACTTTTTTTTTAAAAATCGGTGCTTAATCCCTTTAAATGTTTTAAAAATATGAATAAAGATAATTTCAACTACCCCATCAGTTTGCGATGATTGTTTCATTTTGCAATGATTGTTTCATTTTGTGTTAATTTTTTTTTCTCATCCGTGTTACATGTGGAGCACCACTTTTTCTTGTTTAACTATACAGTTTCTAATTTGTGATAGGTTTTTCACATGGAAATAACCATTTTTACACATTTTCTTAATCTGTTGTTTCATGGTAAGTTCCTGATAAAAAATAACCCCATGTTCTTTGACTTTGTTTGTTCTTGAAAGATTGTCTCACCAACCCTAATTTCTGTGGGGACTTTCCCATTTTAAATTTTTTTTTTTTTACCATATATTAACATCTCAGTTTTAGCATCATTTATCTTCATTTTATTGTTGAGCAAAATTTTCTTGGCGTTTATAATGCATTCTTCCATTTCAGTGCATAATATTTTTATTCGATTTTCAGATTTCTGATCCATGGTAAAGCTGAGTATCATCTGCGTATATATGATGTCTCAACCCATACTTTGCAATAATTTCAGTGAGAGGTTCCATATAAGTTGTAAATAGGATTGGCCCATGACTGCAGGTGTGTTAGACAACACGTGTAGCATGCCCAATAGAACACATTCCATAAAGATGATTTACATTAAGGAACCCAATTAAAACAAATAGATATTAGAATGAGATTTAGAAACACGGAGAGATATTAATGTCAATTTATGGTAAAGTGCACTGATGCTTGGCTGTGAATGCTCATAAATAAGATGTGTGATGGGCTACATTTGTAGTAAACACTAAGGTAACATTATGATGACACTGGGGTTTTCTTTTGAGTCCTCCAACTGGGGTTAGGAATAACTGCATTCTTGAATTTGTAAAGACCACTAAAGTCTGTAAACATCGAACTGGCAGTATTACTCGCCGTCCTTTCAGGGATCATATTTCTACCAGGACGAAGGGTCATTTTGTCACATCCAATATAACCTATTCGTTGATTCTGATAAGGTGTGAATCTTTTACAAATCTATTTAGAGACGGGCATGAGAACTATCGGTTAATGTTATTTTTTCATATCTATTTAAATCCTACATTTCTTGGTCTGAACGTGCATGAGCGAAAATCAATCGTGGTTTAAATACAAAACAGTGAACCGGCTTGTTTACTTTTTTGAAAAGAAGTCAATAAAAAAACCTCAGCAACTATTGACATTATTATCATTCTTCTAAGGAAATATGTTTTTGGCAGTTAACTAAAGTATCACAAACTTAGATATAATATAAAGTTCTGGGCAAAACCTACCTGGTTAGGGGTGTTATTGCCATATATATAAATGAGAATACTTCCTCTAGTTCACCTGACTGAAGTGTAGGGCGATAATACACTCAAACCTCAGCAACTATTGACATTATTATCATTCTTCTAAGGAAATATGTTTTTGGCAGTTAACTAAAGTATCACAAACTTAGATATAATATACAGTTCTGGGCAAAACCTACCTGGTTAGGGGTGTTATTGCCATATATATAAATGAGAATACTTCCTCTAGTTCACCTGACTGAAGTGTAGGGCGATAATACACTCATTAAAATATCAAAGTCCTAGATCTTATTGAACAAATACACATGGATGTTTATCACAACGGACCCATAACATAGATAAAAATCTATCATCAGTATCGAGAAGATTGTTCACATTTACATTGATCCATATTTGACACAGAACGCTCTGAACATGTTATAACGACAAATTGCATTGGTGTTATGGAGTCAAAACTGTATTTTCTGTAATGTTATAAATCATAGGATCATTATCATTGGTCATATCATAGGTCATATTCCCAGCTGGAATCTGGATATGGAAAGATTACCAAGCTAACAATGAGATTGTATTTTACATCGGAAATAATCCTTCATAGTAAATTCAATAGAAATCAGTTCACAATATGATAATATAAAATATGTTTATAGTTGTAATGCAACTCATCGGCAAGTATTGCATAGAAGGAGAACATTATGGGGCGCATATTCATTGTTCACAGAATTGCTGTTGATACTTGGAATGCCCCCGAATGAGGATTATGGGTCAATAAAAATGGAGGTCAAAACCTTCGAGTTTCCAGGGCTCTGCGATGTACTGGTTTCAATCGGGATGATACCAGATTTATTTTATTTTTGTGTGTGCAAATTTTGATTAAAATATATTATTTTGGGTACATGAAAGATTTTGGATTTAGCCCATGACTTTTCACTCATTTTAAAATAACACTAACTGTTTGATAAAATCCTGCCGTTAATATGGAGAAACACATTCCTTATAAACTTAAATGCCCTTAAAATAGGGTGTTAAACCGCTTTGTTCACTGACCCATGAACCACTTCACACAACAATGAATATGTGCCATCAGAAAGTAATTCATAATTATAAAGAAAATTCCCCTCGAAAATTCATTCTTTTCTTTTGTTTTGGAAATAAGCCATTAACAGTTAGTGTAGATATAACAATCAAAACGTACCTCCCCAGGCGATTCATAAATGAATTATAATCCTACTGTTTGCAACCTGCTCAATAAAACAGAATATAATGACTATTTTTTACCAATCCCGTAAACCCCACAATTATGCTTTACAATATAGGTTAATGGGTATGAATTTATCCCCTAATGGGCATAACTTTATCATTATAGCACTAATTGACAAGGGAACATACATTGCATAACATTATCATTTAGGTAAATAATTTACACTTCCATATGTAGTTCATGAAAATATAAGCTTTTTAATTTAAGTATCAGATGGACCGATCGTGCCCATATCCATGATGTAAAACCATTGTGAAAAATACAAATGAAGTAAGATTAAGATTAGTATAATGCCTCTTCATTTAAACAAAACAAAGGCTCTATTGAGCTGATGGCCTCTTATAAAAGTCATCATTTATGACTACGGTAACTGTATATGTAGATATGAAAAATGTCATAAAATAATCATAACATTAGATTCACGACATACACACCATACATAAATATTTAGCAACACAATAAGAATAATGTTGAGTTGAATATGTCAAGCATTCTAAACAGCCCAAGGTGCTCAATTAGATTTGACACACGTATGAACTATAAAATTAGTAAATAATAAACATTTGATCAAGATTTGATTATCTTTATATTTGACTGAAATGCATTTAGACCTTTCTCAGCAATCATACACATAAAAAACTATATATTTTCAATGGTAACAAATGTAAAACATTGCTTTTATTTTTGTTTATTCTCAACAAACTATTGGATGTAATTTGTCCCTTGATGAAATAAGGCCCTTTGGCAAACATGCATGGATTTCTGCGGTATCCATATTAGCATGTCACTTCTATCCTGACTAAACTGGCACCAACACCTACAACTTGGCAGGAATACTCAATCCGGACCCACATCCACCGACATCGGGGACATAGCAGCTGACATGTGTCACCAAAATATAGTCAAACATGGGAATAGTTTATAAATGTCTCACACCCACTGCAGTCCTTTGTGAAAACAGCACATTTAAATGAGACAGAGAGTGGACATTCCAAACATGATGGAGACTAGAGGTGTCCATATGAAGACGCTCCTGCCTCTCAGTCAGGTAATAGAGGAATAATTAGCGGGCTGTGTACTGAGAGAGAGAGAGAGATAGATATGGAAGGCGACCTACAGCCTTAAGCTTGTGAGCCGAGTGTGTACCAGGTACAATGCTAACTAACCATCTTCTTCCAACTTCCAGCATGAAACCCGCTCACACGCTGCTTTATTTTATCCTGGTGCATCTTCTTATCGTAAAATGTAAGTATTGGAAATTATTTTTTATTTTTTAATTATGCTTATTTCGGGAGTATACTGTGAGATGGTTTCATTCTTGTGGGATCTTATCTCTAGTCTAATGTCAATGGTAACATTACGCTCGTTTGGGATTATTGAGTTTCATCGAGTGTTTTTGTTTTCTCATAATTAGGTTTTGGTTATAAATTGCATATTCTGTGAACTTATTTTGTGATGATACCAAATTCTTTTATCGGAAAAATTAAGAATTCATGTATATTCCGCCTGGCAGACTTTTAAATTAATTATCATATTTATAGATATCATAAATTCTAAACATTAACCCTTAAACAATGATATGAAAAATAGCTTTCAAAGACTTTAGAATAACGAAGCAGAAGTTCATATCATAAAAACCTGTGGAATATTTTGGAGGTTATATAAATGTAGAAATAATCATTGTACGTGAATCATTCTTCAGTTATAACCCGGAAGAAGTATATGTCCTGAGGTCATCACGTGGTCAAGATGGCGGCGATGTGATGAGAGTAAACCATGCATGTACTGTCTATACAAATAATGTCAGGCACTGCCTCCAGCAAACTGAAGGCATCACTTCACCTCATAATTATAATTAGACTACCACTGTGAATGTGTCATATGAATGGCTCACCCAGTGATTAACACTGGCGGACTTTTCTGGGATATTTTGCCATCGGTTTAAGAACCAATCATAACTCATTTGTGGTTAGTTCTCTGACAACTTAGACTCTGTGCCTAGTAATTATGTATACACTTCCGCTTAAAATACCCAACAAAACTACAGTTGGAATATAAGTCAAATAGAATGAGTCATAACTGCTATGACTATACTTGTGGCCCACCCATTATCATGACAATGGGTAGACCAGTAACGTTAAAGATCTGCCCATATCATGCACACACCCATCTTTAAAATCCTCTTGACATTCTCGCCAGGCACATCATCAGGACTACCTAAACGTTAGTTTACCTATATTTACAAGCATGACTACTTCCCTTACCCCTTTGCTAC
This sequence comes from Amphiduros pacificus, assembly GCA_949316495.1. NCBI lineage: Eukaryota > Metazoa > Annelida > Polychaeta > Phyllodocida > Hesionidae > Amphiduros > Amphiduros pacificus. The sequence continues at coordinate 45,356,691 of OX439000.1, read as the reverse complement.
TTCCTGCTTTGACTTTCAAAGATCTCGAGAATATCTCCCTGTTTGTTGTTTTGTATCATTCTTGAATACATATTAAGAAATTAACAGTATCAAGATAAGGTTACAATAAATCGCACACTTCGTCTGAATCAATATTGATAGACTTTGTAAACCTGAATACGGTGAAAGACGTTCTAAACGGTGAATCTAATAGACTTCTTAAAGAGATACTTTCCAGTAAAATAAATTATATAGACTTGATATATAAAGATAAATGATTTCAGGCATTGTATCTAAAACGTATAGCGATTGCATTAATATCAGTATAATGAAGAACTAAATAAAGTCGTTTTACATACAAAAAAAATACATATTATTTACAGTATTGAATATGATGTAAAAGCTTTGTTTTAATTCGAGTTACAACAGGGATAAATATACTCTGAATGCCAGAGGTCAAAATGTGAGGTACACTCAGAGACAATACAGATTAACAAATGATAATGCTTATGTACGAAAATAAAATGGACGAGGTATCCTCTAGTGCTGAATATATGCAAATGGGGATCTATTATCCCATATTCAAGATCTATTTGGAAATTATCTACCACCAAGAAAACTTAAGGAAATTACCTGCCATAAAAGATTACCAAGAGAAGGTAAAACTAACTTGGTATATATGAATATGTGAATTGCAGTGATTACGTCATCGCCCTTGACAGTGAGCAAGTGTACCAATGAGCAGATAGAGCTGTCCTGCCCCAGGGGGAGCTGCTCTCTGGACATCGCCTCCGCCCGGTTTGGGTTCCCAGAAGATGACCATTGTAGCTACAAGGAGACCGACTGTTACACCAACGCCAGCCGGGTGTGGCAGCTCTGCCACGAACATTCTGCCTGCTCACTTCACGTCTGGGAGGAAAGGACAAGTCAACTAAACTGCCCCGTGGCCTCGGCATATCTCCACATCAGCTATACCTGCAAGTGCTGTGAGTAGCTCTCAACATTAATGACATAGTCCTGTAATTTTTGTCTTAATATTTCATGTCATAAAACTTAATTGTTGGTGCTCATTGCATTAGCACAAGGCAGGGGTGGTTCAATATTTATGGAGTCCATGTCACTCTCATTATACATTGTATTGTAAGCTTATAGGATATTTGTAGCCAGCTGTTTAGACCCTGGAGTGCCCATGTATGGAGATGTGACATTCAGCTCACCTTACCTTACTCACGGGGTGAGTGTAACCTACCGCTGTGATGGCGGCTACAACCTTGTAGGTCCGGCGGTCAGACTCTGCCAGCACAACGGCAACTGGACGGGAATACAACCTGCTTGTTGTAAGTACCACTGCCACTAGAGTCTACCTCTATCCTATGGTCACACTGCTTACAAAGACACACATACATGCACATGCAAAAGAGGACACGGGTCGAGGCGCAGTTGGTAAGAACGCAAGCTTAAAAGCACCAGTTCCTCTATGATGATCTAAAGGTCGAGGGTTCGATATCAGTTGTGCCGGCATTGTATTCGCGCATGAGCTGGTGCCCAGGCCTGAAATGTTAACCCATCGTCCTTGTTACGTGTGGGTTGTCAAGGACGACTTGACAATTGAATGAGCAGCATTATATCTGCTTCAAGTAGTTCTCGTCATGAAATAACTAAGATAATGTTGAAAGTGACATAAAACTTCAAACAAAGAAGCAAGTAAATCCATGCATAACCTTACTGTTCACAAACATAAACTCACACACACACACACACACGCATACACACTCGTAGGTTTATACTATATGACATGCTTACAGCTATCCCGCCATCCCTGTGTCCTCCTGCTCAGGGCATCATGGTCAGCTATGGTAGCGTCTGCTTCGACTTCATCTCGTCGCGAGTGGAGAACTTCACCACAGCCCAGGAGGAGTGCGCCATCCACAATGGCTCCCTCGTGCACGTGTATGTGGAACAGGAGTTCACCTTTGTCCAGTGGCAACTCTCTGAACTCAAGGTCAACAACCGGATATGGGTAGACAGTATGTGGCCTCTCCAAAGTGATTTAGGTGAGTGCATGATTACCAAATGCTATAGATGGAATCTGCATAAATATCCTTCTATTCTTTCCTCAAACAGTCCAAAGCCTGATATACCTGAATAGTAATGACCTGCATCCAGTCCTTCTACCAATGACGGCAGGAATTAAAAGTCCCGTAATGGAGGGTAACTGGCATGGAGGGGAACTGGCATGGAGGGTAACTGGCATGGAGGCTAACTGGCATGGAGGGTAACTGGCATGGAGGGTAACTGGCATGGAGGGTAAATAGCATCATTTATAGAGTGAATCACAGGGTTACATTTCTCATAGATATGAATGAATCTATTGCAGACATATCACAAGAAGAATGTTTAGAACTGGTACCAAATACAACTGATGATAAATGGAATCTCCATGCAGCTAAATGCACATACAGAAATAACTTCGTTTGTAAATATGGTGAGAGAAAACTAAGATATAAAAAGTTTCGACATAGAGTACGCAGTGGTTCCGAGTATGATATAAAAATACACTCAAATTAAATTATACAAGCCGCAAATGATATGGACATTTTGATAGGCACTTAGACTTTATTACTTACAGTAATTCGTATTAGCATACTTAAAAAGTATAATATGTTAATATGTTTGTCTAATGTTGCTTATGTCATACTGTTACAGATGTAAATGCAACCTATTTAGGCTATGGAGAACCAACCCCAAGAAGAGGTACCAGTGGGTGCAACCCTTTGAAAATATTGAATCTCACATTTAATTAAATCGAACAGAGAGATTTTTGCTGATGCCATCTGTTTAATTACAAGCCATCCATTGTCAGACGTAGAGAATAATATTACAAGGACGTGTATTTACTTTGCAGACATTGGCGTCGGTCTCGGTGTTGGTATCGGTGTGGCTGTGGTCTTTATTGTCGTCTGCCTATTTTTCATCATTTGCCATAAAAAGTAAGTAACTTTTTCACTGACTGGTATCAATTTATTCATAATCTAGAAAGTATGACAATTACTATTTAAACATAATCAGGACCAAGATTCCTGACCATCTATTTATATAAAAAATTTCTCTTTTATTTGAACAATATTTATGTCTTGCAGCTCATCTAGCTCATTCTATTTATTCTAGAAAACAGGATAAACACTATGCCAATGTGGACGACAGTAGTGTAGTCAAACCAAACAGTGATTACAAAAACCAAAGCAATGGAGTTAGCCAATATGATGTGGAACAAGTCTACTATGATGATGCAATTTCCGCCGGAAGTACCAGTGTCCAAGGAGATATAACTCCACCAGAAAGACAAGATGAGGATTGCCCCAATGAGAGTAACCCGGATGTGTATGAAGGGCAGGCAGACTACGACGACGTGTATATCCCAGACTCCAATGATGGAGAGCAATCCATGGCTTTGGATAATCAGCCAAATCAATACGAAAATGTTGTCGTGCATAATATAGTCGGGTCTCTAAAGAAAAAGTTGAAGACATGGGGAAACCAGGAAGATTCAACTGAAACCGAAAGTGATATAAGTAGTCAAATGAATGATGAAGACACCGTTAGAAGATCAAAAAAGCCTAAACCAGCCCCCAAACCGACATTACGAGATTGTAAAACACAATCTTTACCCAGCCCCACAAGAAGGAAAGCTAAGGACGATAAATCCTCAGTAAATCGGGACGAAACCTTTGACAATGGAGAATATTTATATAGTAAACCAAACAAGAGAAATGATGTCAAAAGTGAGATCGAGATCATAGAGAATGAGTTGTATGATGATTCTCATGGTAAGCAGCCCACGACTGAGCTGTAGTACACAGTAAAAGCATCACCTGTATCTAGATATTTGTGAGGATGTTTCTTCAGTGGTGAATGTTTCTGGGACAGTAGGTCGGATCTATGATACAGGAAAGGAACACATTTTGAATTATAAACTTACACATGTCTGCTGTCCTCTTTGTATAAAAACTAGCATAAATCACTTTGATATTTTCCCAAACATAAACTAATTTAGTCTCCTTTCATTTGGAGATTTAATTTTGTAAATAGACTATTATTATTTGTGTTTATATAAAGCATTTGCTTCAGTCTCACGTGCTAGAGACCACGGTTTTGGTAGAAAGCATTGTCTTAAGACCAGTGTTCTTTTGAAAACAATATCAGTGGCTCCTTGTTTATCACAGTTAAAAGGGTTTCAATATCAAACCATTTATTTTAAAACAGAATACTCGGTTTAACATATTATCGCATTTAGCAGATTTTATTTTGTGTGATATTTATAAATATATATGGAGATGAATGCCACGATGAAACGTAATGAGATGTTTACATTTATGGCATTTATCTGTAAATAACTTTAATCCTAAAAAGGTAAAAATGTTATTATCTTTGTATACTCTATATCCTTCAGATAATATGCAGAAACATAAAAACGGTAAAAACAATGTTAATTGAAACAGCAATCTATTAAATGATTAACAAAAAATATTGACATGTTTTGTTATCTCAATAAATAAATAGATATGCAGATATAGATCTACAATGTAGCAAATCATCACGACCCACCCTGAAAGTCAGCAACATGGCTATTAGTCATAAATGCTTTGAAACAAAGGTGCTTAGGAATATTTGTCATCAAAATGAATTGTGTTATTAGACTCTATTTGAATGGAATAACCTGTCACAAAAATGCGCCTACATGGAATCCCGGCTTGTTTATCGTGGCTTGTTTATCGTGGCTTATTTATCGTGGCTTGTTTATCGTGGCTTATTTATCGTGGCTTGTTTATCGTGGCTTGTTTATCGTGGTTTGTTTATCGTGTCTTGATTATCATGGCTTGTTTATCCTGGCTTGTTTATCCTGGCTTGTTTATCCTGGCTTGATTATCCTGGCTTGTTTATCCTGGCTTGTTTATCATGGCTTGTTTATCCTGGCTTGTTTATCCTGGCTTGTTTATCAAGGCCTGATTATCCTGGCTTGATTATCCTGGCTTGTTTATCCTGGCTTGTTTATCCTGGTCTGTATATCCTGGTCTGTTTATCCTGGTCTGTATATCCTGGTCTGTTTATTCTAGTCTGATTATCCTGACCTAATTATCCTGACCTGATTATCCTGACCTAATTATCCTGACCTGATTATCCTGGCCTGATTATCCTGACCTAATTATCCTGACCTGATTATCCTGGCCTGTTTATCCTGACCTGATTATCCTGGCCTTATTATCCTGACCTGATTATCTTGGCCTGGTTATCCTGGCCAGTTCCAATTATATTGTATAGCCTCCGGATGGGTGGGATATCCTTGACTGTGCATAGCAAGTGTTATCTCAATTCAAATCACAGATAATGGCAGTGTTGTTCTTATCCAAACATACTTCATTCGTAAACCTATCTATAGAAAGTACTTCACTGACCTACTACATGAAATTTATGGGGTAAATATAACCGAATATGCTAAGACACAAGACAAGTCGACTATTTCTTGGGGACACTCGGTAATAACGGAGATGTTTATTATACGTGACAAAGTGGTCAGTGAGTATAGTGTGGACTGCCACTGGACAGGAGGCAAGTCAAGCTCTTATCAGCATACCTCTGCTTTCTTATCAATAAACACCTCTTCCTGATAAGCTCCGCACCATAATCAACTTGCCCATAATGCAGTTATGCGAGATAATTCAGTCTCCTCTCAAGTCTATCGCGAATTTCACGGCATGGATTAACTACACGGATTTCGTTTAAAATGTGCAAACTTAACTTGTACGAGAAAATGTGGGACACTCTTAATGCGTGAAAAACAGCATTTGTCAAACAGCAATTTGTGTTAATCCGTATATTCAAATGATGTTCAGCAATCGGGATATTTTGGGGATCATATTTACAATTTTTATATCATTATATACGATACAGGTAGGTGATAATGTAATATTAGTAGTACAACCATGTAGACTTTGTTAATTGTGTAACAAATCTCATAATGATCAAAGAAATGGAATAAAATGAGGATAGGTATTTGTATTACAACATGCAGTATCAGTGTGACACGAAGAGTCAGGGTTCAATGTCTATCACTACTTACAGGGACAAAAGAGATATGAAACAACACACCCACAACAAACAGGAAGGCTTCATTTCCAGGCGCAACTGTTGTAAAAATAACCATACTCCAAATTATTAATACAACCCGTTTTAAACCATGTATATTATCATTAAACAGTCAAGAACGGACGATTTATAATACCGCATTGTGGTAAGTCGATATTGAGTTAAATACATCGATAGTTTTGATCAGAAACTTGAATCATGCACTGTGTTTTCAGCTGACATGTGGCTCCCCTTACAGGAGTGAGGAGGACGTGTATTATGCTGTAGAAGAGGAATACGTGGAATATGAAGTGATACAATATGAAGATGGTGAGAGAATGATATTTACTTATTCATCAATCTTCACCTAATATTTATGCGACGATCATGCCACTATTTTTATTATTGATTTTTTGCAACCACTGCTTCTTGTGTCTCGTCCTCTTTTTGACGTCATTTATGCTGGGTAACAGTGACGTTAATATTAAGAAGTCTTATGTTTCAAGTGACAAAGATGAATCTCAAATATTGCCTGGACACTGTAAACAAACTGAAAACTGTTATCTGGTTCTGTATCTTCCTTTAACCATATCAAGATATTCCTGTCCCTAATTTTGAATGATATTATACATCAGTCTCAGTTTAGAATAGAACTCTAGGGACACTGCAATGCCCGACACTGATCATCCTCCTTCCCCGGCAAGCGATTTCAATGATTTTTCTCCTTGGAAAAATGGCAAGCTTGGCAGGGAAATAGATAATGCACCAGATCGCAAACCTTTTTTTCAACACCAGATGACATTACAAACAATGCACAACTCACTATCAATGCTGGTGACGTTTGGAAACTGGTAACAAATGCAGCAAATAGATCATGTGAGCTTAATCCATTTCCCACCTGTCTTGAAATATACAGCCCTTTATCACAGCCATTATAAATAAATCAGTGTTGGATACTACGATATCTGCCAATATAGAAACTGTTCAAAATGCTGAATTGTTAAACAAGATGGGCATGTGGTTAAATAAAGTAAATAGCTGGTCCTGTGTATTAAATGTGACCGAAGAAGCATACAAAGAGAATCACAGCGCTAAGACTGCATTGCTCAAGGTACAAGTGGACATTCTACCTGACCTTGGCAACACAAAATCAGTACTATTACTGCTATTTCATCTTTTCATTGGATACCACTTGAGACTAAGTGCATAGTAATTGGTCATGCCCTATGAGATTTAGTCAAAAATATTTTAAAGAATCAATTATACAATAAAATAATTATGCAATAAGATAATACGAGAATGTTCTCGAGGTGTCATATGAATTTCTTTACAAAAAGCACCCTTTTAAAATGATATACCCTGAAAGGATAGTACAAGTTTGGATATACATTAATAAGTACCAGACTTCAACTAATCCAAGTGTCACTATATAGACCTTTCAAATATTCAAAATATTATATGGTCAAATAATCATTTTTCTTCTGTGAGATATGTTTAATTGCGTATTTTATTTATAACATTTTAGATTTTGCCGATGGGACTACAGAGCATCATGAAACCACAGCTCATACAACTACTGAGTATGTGACAACTTCTTCTGCGGGTGTTTCATTAACTTCTTCACCACCAGGTGACTCTCAGACTACCTCACCACCAGGTGGCTCTCAAACTACTTCATCACAAGGTGATTGTAACTAAAAAAAGCAATTTTTACAAAATAATATAATAAAAAAATACGAATCTTTGCGCATGTTTTTTCAATGATAAATCTGTTTATAGGTTAATCTAATGACGTCATTATCATTCTGATCATATTCTTGACATTAATGACCTATTAACCTGTTGCAAGTGAATCTCAAAAATATTACATTTGATAGTTCAACAATTATATGGAAAATATTTTAGGCTTGACATCTACACCATGCTATGGTGATAGGAAATCTTTGTGCCAATATCCCCACTAAAAGTGCCAATATATCCTATTCATATCTCCCCCTTTCTGTCCCCACTAAAAGTGCCAATATATCCTATCCATATTTCCCCCTTTCTGTCCCCACTAAAAGTGCCAATATATCCTATCCATATCTCCCCTTTCTGTCCCCAATTAGTGCAATAATATACAGTAACCAATCAGTTTGACTAGTGAGGATATCAATGTTGCATTCGTGACTCTAAATGTTTATTGAAAAATTGTCAATATATCCTATCCATATCCCCCCTTGCTGTCCCCACTTTTAGCGCCATTATATCCTATCCATATCTCCCCCTTTCTGTCCCCACTTATAGTGCCAATATATCCTATCCATATCTCCCCCTTTCTGTCCCCACTTATAGTGCCAATATATCCTATCCATATCTCCCCCTTTCTGTCCCCACTTATAGTGCCATTATATCCTATATCCATATCTCCCCTTCCTGTCCCCAATTCGTGCAATAATATACAGTAACCAATCAGTTTGACTAGTGAGGATATCAATGTTGCATTCGTGACTCTTTGAATTTTTATTGAAAAATTGTGTCTGGAAACACCATTTTATTTTTAATGTGTGAATGATATAGAACTAAATGATCTTTTTAGACACCACAACAACACAGACTTCCCTTACATCTATGAATCCAATAGGTAAGAAGATTTCGTTTTGTATCAAAGTTATATATCTGAGGCACTCATCATGATAAAACTTTCAGCGTTTATGATGATTGCTACTAGAGTCTTATTCCGGTTATGTTTCAGTTTGTGCTGATGGCCGATTTGGCCCACTCTGTGAGCTATGTAACTGCCTGAACGTCTCTGAAGTGTGTGATAAACAAACTGGTGCCTGCACATCGGGGTGTGCCATAGGATGGAGTGGCCATGCATGTCTGACAGGTAAATAACCTAACTGGAATTCACAGGTATAATTCTTTCAGTTGAAAAATGAAAATACGGGAGACTAATTTTCATAATTCTCCTGACTTGTTGTTTAGAAGTGAATGCCCATAGAAGTCTCCATCCTTGTCCACAAAGATCCATAGAATTGAGTTCTTCTCTTCTTGTTCTTGAGTAAATTGTTAGTGTTCTCCAATCACCACTACCTAACAATCCCAATATGTGATCCTTCGTGGACATCCCGTGTGAAGAAAATGATTTGCCAGTATCTACTTCCCAACACAACGTCTGATTGGTTAATCTCAATTAATCTTTTTGTGAGACATTAGATATAATTATACATAAATTACGAGCTCAAAGTGTTGGGTTTTTAAAAAGATCCTATCACAGCCTGCAGCATTGGTGTCTTGGAACATTAGTAGTTTGTTCTCAATATCCCAGTCCTCTCCACCCAGTGACGGGATATGGTATGTTTGCAGAGAAGCGGCCCGGGGACACGTCGGTGGTATTCATGCTGGCGGTGCTGGTGGCGCTCCTGGCGGTCTTATGTATCGCTCAGTGTCTGTATCTCCTCATCCTAGTCCCGAGGAGGAAGGCCAGAATGTCGAAATATAGTGCTTCAACTCGTGGACAAGAAAATAATGGATTTGAAATTGATGATGTGGCAAGTGAACGTTATAATTGACAAAACGAAACGCTAATCACGTAGATGTGAAATACGATAGCCAGGGTATCCCCAAATAGGACGTGTCTTGATAATAAGATAGCCCAGGTATCCCCAAATAGGACGTGTCTAGATAATAAGATAGCCCAGGTATCCCCAAATAGGACGTGTCTTGATAATAAGATAGCACATGTATCCCCAAATAGGACGTGTCTAGATAATAAGATAGCCCAGGTATCCCCAAATAGGACGTGTCTAGATTACAAGATAGCCCAGGTATCCACAAAAAATGGACGTGTTTAGATAATAAGTTAGCCCAGGTATCCCCAAATAGGACGTGTTTGGATAATAGGATAGCCCAGGTATCCCCAAATAGGATGTGTCTAGATAATAAGATAGCCCAGGTATCCCCAAATAGGACGTGTCTAGATTACAAGATAGCCCAGGTATCCACAAAAAATGGACGTGTTTAGATAATAAGTTAGCCCAGGTATCCCCAAATAGGACGTGTTTGGATAATAGGATAGCCCAGGTATCCCCAAATAGGATGTGTCTAGATAATAAGATAGCCCAGGTATTCCCAAATAGGACGTGTCTAGATAATAAGATAGCCCAGGTATCCCCAAATAGGACGTGTCTAGATAATAAGATAGCCCAGGTATCCCCAAATAGGATATGTCTAGATAGTAAGATAGCCCAGGTATCCCCAAATAGGACGTGTCTAGATAATAAGATAGCCCAGATATCCCCAAATAGGATATGTCTAGATTATAAGATAATCCCAGATATCGCCAAATAGGATATGTCTAGATTATAAGATAGCACAGGTATGTTTAGTTGGCCAGGGACTATGATCGTCGTCCAGCTCTTTCTTAAGGATCCTTGACATTTTTTACTAGGACGTGTCAAAATAGTAAGATATTCAAAGATAATAAGATAATCTATAAATGTTAATATATGGAGGTTTAAGTGATAATCAAGATATGAATGCACACGTGTAGAGGCACCACAAATATTACTTTCACTGACATGATTGGTTTTTAAATCAACAAAGTCTTATATGTTGGACACACACGTCGATGATGTAACGTTATCAGCCATTAATGGCATGAAAAAGGTGTAATTATAAGAGAGCATTATTTGCCTTCATGATATTTATATATTCTCTTTTTAAGGAGTTAAGTTTGAGAATACATACCCATTTATATTCACCCATCCATCCATATTTAAGGATATAATCGCTGTCTATTTACAATTTCTTGAGAATTTCAGTATTTATTAAAGCAAGTTTACATTCCTTTCTGAAACAAAGGATGACCATCTCTTTGACAAGTCTTCAAAATACTCTTACTGTTTAAAGTTGCACTTAATGAAATAATGCCATAAATTTAAGTAATAAGTTGCTATTCACGCACAATTTCTGTGAGAATGTTTGTATCTATTATTGCAAGTAAACATTTCAACAATGTAAAGCGTTGTGTCCTGAATATATATTTTTTAATTCTATCCAGTCCCCTGACAAATATTGGCACAGTGTGACTGGGCAAAACTAATTGAAATATGTTATACCCCGCCCCCTCCCCCGCTCTCCCTGGACAAGAGAAATGTCCAGTCTAATCCGTCCACAACTCAACCTATGCCTGGACCACAAAATCAACAGAAATTGTCTTGCTCATAATATTGTACCCTACCATATATTTAGTCTTTTAAATAGTTTGGTCCACTTTAAATCTGTTTTTTTCTTGGAGGGTCATTTGATTTTCAGGACTAGTAGTGCGCTTCTCTGGAGAAGTTGGTAGCTCTTTATAGAGTAGCCCAGATTATCCATGTATTTAAGGGCGATATAAGTTTCAACTAACTTAAATTAGAAAAATTATTTTCTTAAACCACTCCGCCAAATAAAAAACTACATCATTTGAGAGTAGTCAATTTTGTCAAATAGAATGTGGCAGAAGACAGCAACCGGAACTCTGCTATTGAGCTGCGCAGGAGCGTGGCGCGCATTCGCGAGACCAACATCCAGGTGATGGCCGACCCGCTGGGCGAGGGCAGGTTTGGTGATATAATGAAAGGATACCTTAAACATGAAGGCACAACCTTCGAAGTAGCATACAAAACATTAAAACGTGAGTATCAAAAAAAAAATTAGATTTTAAGAAATGAAAAAGTGAAAAGAGGTGTGAAACACACGAGAAAAGCTTGAAATCATGGGAAATAGGGAAGAAATCATAGCCAAAGAGAAATTAAAACACGAAATGTGTGAGAAATTAAGTGAAATAGGTGAGAAATCAGCGAAATAGATGAGAAATCTGTAGAAATAGGAAATTAATCAGAAATAGGTGAGAAATTAGGTAAAATAGGTGAAAAATCAAGGGAAATGGCTGAGAAATCAGGAAAAGTAGGTGAGAAATCAGAAATATGCGTGAAATTATGTACAATAGGTGGGAAGTCAGGAAAAATCAGTGAGAAATCAGGAGGAATCACTTACAAACTGAAAACTAATACTTTCATTTCAATGTTTAAAAACTGATACTTTAATAGTGTTGATTTCCTGTTGATATTTACAGCTGAAGCCACAGAGGAGGAGAAGGTTTCATTTAGTTCCCAGCTGGAGTTATACAGCTCATTTGAACCACATCCTAATATTATACGCTTCTATGGGCTGTGCACAGTTGGAGGTAAGAAGAAAACATATATTTTTTCAAAATCGAAATTGGTTAAGTGACTGATATGTATGTTTGGAGCAGATATAGTGCTGCCTCACTGAATTGTCATGTCGCAGGTCCTTGACATGACAACCCACCCAGTCACAGATTTACAAGGACAACGGGTTAATCCTTTGGGCATGGGCCTCAGCTCATGTGTGAAATTGTATCATGAGTTCAATCTCGGCATGGCCGGGGATCGAACTCACGACATTTGGATCACCACAAAGGAACTGGTGCTCTGACCAACTGCGCCACGGCACGTGGCCTTGACTGATATGTATACCATATAACTGTACCAAGGTTGCATGATATTTGAATCTATCTTTTCAGATTCCTATTTTGCTGCATTTGAATATGCTCCGTATGGAAATCTGCGCAATTTTCTGCGCAATAGTGCAATGCCCGAGGGCCAATCTGGAGAGGTGGAAATGTTGCCACTCAAGCCGCGAGGAAAGCTGCTTAGGTTTGCCTATGAGATCGCCCTGGGCATGAGGCACCTGGCCAGAGCACGGGTAAGGTTTATATAGAAATAGTACAAACAATCGCTTTTCTGCTTTAAAGGCAGGTAAATTTAACCAAATGGACACACTGTTATCAATATATCTAAAGAGCATGATATTTTTTTTCAGATCGTTCATAGAGAGTTATGCTCCCAGCATATTCTGCTCGGGGAAAACCTCCAGGTCAAAGTGGCTGGTCTTAATGTGCCAAATGGAGGAGCAAAGGTCAAATATAAATATTTATCTAAGTCTCATTACCCATTTTTAAAGTCATAAATCTTACACTGACATAGTCAAATGTTCATACCTCTCACTAACCATGTATAAGATCATTTGAATTCTGATTACTGATATGGCTAAATTGTAACTAACTGATATGATCAAATATCAATTATTTTCTTTGTGTCACTGACCATTTAAAAGTCATCACTGTTGTATATAAGATATGTGAACTTGCTATTGACTGAACTATTGTTTGGTAGAACCTGCCTATGCGCTGGATGTCCCCGGAGAGTCACCAGACTGGACAGTTCACCGTGCAAAGCGATGTGTAAGTAGTTAGCACTCCGGCAATTATCATTCAGTGATGATTTGAGAGTATTATCATTCAGTGATGAATCGTGAGTATTATCATTCAGTGATGATTTGAGAGTATTATCATTCAGTGATGATTTGAGAGTATTATCATTCAGTGATGATTTGAGAGTATTATCATTCAGTGATGATTTGAGAGTATTATCATTCAGTGATGAATCGTGAGTATTATCATTCAGTGATGATTTGAGAGTATTATCATTCAGTGATGATTCGTGAGTATTATCATTCAGTGATGATTTGAGAGTATTATCATTCAGTGATGATTTGAGAGTATTATCATTCAGTGATGATTCGTGAGTATTATCATTCAGTGATGAATCGTGAGTATTATCATTCAGTGATGATTGGAGAGTATTATCATTCAGTGATGATTCGTGAGTATTATCATTCAGTGATGATTTGAGAGTATTATCATTCAGTGATGATTTGAGAGTATTATCATTCAGTGATGAATCGTGAGTATTATCATTCAGTGATGATTTGAGAGTATTATCATTCAGTGATGATTCGTGAGTATTATCATTCAGTGATGATTTGAGAGTATTATCATTCAGTGATGATTTGAGAGTATTATCATTCAGTGATGATTCGTGAGTATTATCATTCAGTGATGATTTGAGAGTATTATCATTCAGTGATGATTTGAGAGTATTATCATTCAGTGGTGATTTGTGAGTATTATAATTCAGTGATGATTTGAGAGTATTATCATTCAGTGATGATTTGAGAGTATTATCATTCAGTGATGATTTGAGAGTATTATCATTCAGTGATGATTTGTGAGTATTATCATTCAGTGATGATTTGTGAGTATTATCATTCAGTATCATTCAGTGATGATTTGAGAGTATTATCATTCAGTGATGATTTGTGAGTATTATCATTCAGTGATGATTTGTGAGTATAACCATTCAGTGATGATTTGAGAGTATTATCATTCAGTGATGATTTGTGAGTATTATCATTCAGTGATGATCTGAGAGTATTATTTGGTATTTATTTGTGGGTAATTATCATTCAGTGATGATTTGTAAGTAGTATCATTCAGTGATGATTTGTAAGTAGTATCATTCAGTGATGATTTGAGAGTATTATCATTCAGTAATGATTTGTGAGTATTATCATTCAGTAATGAGAGTATTTTCAAATTGTGCAAGCGATTATCATTTAAATAATGTTATCGGAGTATATACGTAACTGTAGAATATCAGCAACTTTTGCAGTATTTTAACAGCAATGTCTACTGCGCCTTAATAACAATGTACATTGCTGTCATATAACAGCTATTTGTACTGTAAATCATCATAACACTCCAATACTGTCAGACCTACAGCAACATTTACTGTAATATTAATCCATTATTACATAACCAACTAATTAGAATAGCAAAAAACCAATATTTCCTAAATTGTAATCCATTTTTCTATGATTATAGGGTGTTAAAAGAGATCTTTCAAAAGATGTATCATGGTATTTCGAGAGTGATTTGCCGTGACATTACATTATTAAGGTTTAAAAATTAAAATTTGTAATCTGTAACATTTTACAGCAAAAGTTGCAGGTAACTGTACTGTCAGCCACCTTTCTGTAATTAAACAGCAAATATACTGTTACAACTATATTTACAGTGCAGAATATACAGGTATGAACAAACAGTCATCAATTAAATTATGATCCGAGAGTATTATCAGTTTATATTAATCGTCATGCTTAATATTATTTTTTCAGTTGGTCATATGGTGTTACCTTATGGGAAATAATGTCAATGGGTAACAAGCCGTTTCCTGAGCTGTCTGCAGCACATGTTGCCACTAACGTCAGTAATGGGGCGAGGATGGGCAAACCAGAGGGCTGTGACAGTGACATGTAAGTATATACACTACTGTATACTGGAAATACAAATCCTTTATTATGTCAGTAATGGGGCGAGGATGGGCAAACCAGAGGGCTGTGACAGTGACATGCAAGTATATACACTACTGTATACTGGAAATACAAATCCTTTATTATGTATTAATCAACAAGAACACACATACACATAGATATAGATATAGATTTAGATATAGATATATATTTAAATATATATATATTTATATATATATATATATATATATATATATATATATATATATATATATATATATATATATATATATATATATATATATATATATATATTTGTATATATTTGTATATATATATATATATATATATATATATATATATATATATATATATATATATATATATATATATATATATATATATATATATATATATATATATATATATATATATATATATTTGTATATATTTGTATATATTTAAGCTGCCTATAATTACAGTTATGGGTTGATGCGATGGTGCTGGCATGAAAACCCCGAAGACAGACCCACCTTCCTGCTTCTATCAAACACCCTGCGCGAGATGATCGACTCAGGACAGGTAGGTGTCTCAAGGAATAATAGCCATTAGGTTAAATCTAATATGACATTTGAAGGAAATGTGTATTCAATGTGTGACAGAAATAATAACAATATCAAATATAACATAAAATTCATTAGTAATGATATCACTAGAAATACTGGTTATTAATCAAAATATCCTATGCGGCCGACCCTGGTTTTAACCAAATATTTCAAACGCAGCATCCATACCTTCACGTTCCTCACGAGTTGAGGCATCTGAGTCCGAGCATATATCAACTGAATGAATTTAGATAGTTATGACCTAATTATTTCTCTTCCAAAGAAGTGAGTATATGCATATAACGCGGTTTGTCGATTATGTTTGCAGGTAAGGTTAGACCTGACAGATGATTCTGATATCGAAGGAGATGTATAAAACGTGGAGATTCTGACATAATTAGGAAATGTGTAAATTATGGAGATTCTAACATAATAGGAAATGTGTAAATTATGGAGATTCTGACATAATAGGAAATGTGTAAATTATGGAGATTCTGAAAGAGATGGGAATATGGAATTCCGAAGAGGTGGAGATATGCAAATTATTGAGGTTCTGTTAGAATGGAAATGTTTAAATTATGGAAATTCTGATCAAAATGGTGAAATTCTGATAGAAATTGAGATATGTAAATTAAAGAAATTATGCAAAGATTACTGATCTACTCCAAGTCCTGCAGTCAGTCAAAATAAAAATAATAATATAATGGTGATTCAGTTGAAATACTCAGCATGTTAGAAATAAGATAATGCTATCTCTTGTGGAATGAAGCTTTTATTGTTTCTGATTCATTAAAATCCGATGTCACACTTACTCAGCATGATGTGTCAGGAACATAGTGACAACTGTATGGACAGTGAAGAGTGGACAATATGAGGCTCTTTGCATCTTTATGAATTTATGAAGTTTTATTTATTCAAGAATGCCAAGAAGAATACCTGTATAAAGTATAAAGTTTGTATATAATTTTGAATAAACAAAAATGAACAAACATTGTATGTACAGTCATTGGATATCATTCAATTCACAATGTAAAACAAAAAATCATTACACAGGAAAATTCCTTACAGAACTTTTACATATGATATCTTGAGGTACAATGTATTTTTGTTTCATTACCACAATAAATTGATTTCCAAGATTATGATTGGCTGGTGCCTGTTGTGACACATGAAAATTGATCTGAATATCAACATGATGACACTTTATTTTCTGAAGTGGTTCAACATGAACATGAACATATTTAGGTCTGCAATGCTGTTAAAATTCAGGATCATTTCATGGCTATTTTGCCTACTCTTTTTACTTGCGGCTTGCATGTTTTTAGATCTATTTCAAGTCTATTTCATGCGCTCTTACCCTCCATTTTGACAGGTACACAAGACTCTAAATAACATAACATAACTATCCTATTTATATTCTAGCACACACACCACATCATGACCTTTCATTGTGTACCTACTAACACATATCATGACGTATACATTGATCATGACATTCACATAAATTTCTTTTATAATTAATAATTCATCTATCACCATATATCTGGACAATTGACAGACGTAAACATAATGATAAATATATACCATTTCAGTGTCAGTAATAGAAAAAAAACCATAAGTTAAGGAATTAAGGCAGTTCAGAACATGTGCCTTATGAAACACTTTAAAAACTCTACATATCGTAATTTTAAAATGAGAGGTCTGTAAACCAACTAGTTTGGTTTATTCAATCACCATCGCTTGTATATTCATTCTGTTGTTCACAAACCCTGCAGCTGATTCATAAAAGTCTCTTCATAGAGAGATTTCTTTTCAAAACATTCAGCATATGGATCCCTCGCGCCTTCATATCACCAAATCATTTCACAAGGAAGACCTTATTTAAAAAATACTTTATTTCTAATTCGTAATGATGTTATTTTCTTTATCAGACAGAACATTCTATAATAATCATAATAAATGTCCTTTTCATTGAAACAGACCGCTCCTCCACCCCTGAGTATGGTAGTAGTGTAGAATACAGTACAAGTGAGTTACCGTCTCTGAGAAGCAACCATTACAGCTTCCTCTCAGATCTCCTCTGACCTTCTGGGTCTGATTACATGAACTATACATCTATTAATACGTCCATACATGTAGGTATCGGTTGTCTACACTGGTAGCTCTTATGTGTACCAAATACTTTTCTCTTTTAGCCAGCACATGATTTCATGAAATCTTTGTCCGAAATTGTGAAGTCAGGCACGGCAACTATCAAAGGAAGAGACAGTAACTTTCTGGAAAAGACCAATAAGAGAACAGTAATTTCAGTTCTTGTGAATATTTTCTTTGATTCTTCGTCCTTCATTTTGGGGATGTACATGTTGGTATATATTTGTGCTGCCCCTACTTCCGGTCACCATATTATTTGAACACCTTTATATTATCGGTTCCATGATAAAATATGTACTATGTACCATTTGCCATACATCTGTGTCCTCTAATCATTATTTTAATTTATAGTTGAATGAAACATAAAGAACTATGAGGTCTTGAAAGACTTGGAATATGTATGTTCACTGAATGAATTGTTAGGCATGAATACGACATAAAGTCAGAACAAACTAGTTGCACGTGGTAGACCTAGTCGCTTATTATACAATGTATTGGTCTGCACAGTAAAGAATTACATCTAAACGTCTGTGTACAAACATCTCCTGTAGAAAACAACCAAGTTACCGTACTCAGTCAGTGGGATTACCATACTCATTCAGAAAATATCGTGAAAGTTACTATCACATCAGAACTTTGTAATCAATTTATTACTTTAGAACATGATATATTCTATTTATCGGGTGGTAACCATAAAAAAGTTGTTGTATTTGAATATTTTTATTGTGAAAACATTGCAAAATCATGTGCATGTCCTTGCAATCAGACCAATCAGATCCGAGTTTTTATTGTACTCTACCATACCCAGTGGTGGAGGGGTGCATAATTAATGTCCCTTTTCTGTTGACTCTGAATCTGACATAGATGAAATACAAATACTATCTCACTCCCACTGTAATCGAATTAGTAGTAAATAAAGATGCATATTAAGGACCTTACATTGACAACTTGGTTGCGGAGCCTACAGTGCCACCTTGTGGCTGGTTTTGAGGAGCTTACAGTGAAGCCTTTGGGTTGGTTTTGAGGAGGTTTTTGATACTGTATGGTGACATGTCATAGCCAGTTTCCCTATTCTGCGCCATAGTTGCTAGAATCTTACCAGTCCTGGGGGAGGTCTTGAATCCGTGCCCTTAAAGACATAACAAATTCCAATAACTTGTCAGATGGCAATGAATCTATACACAAATATAAGATGCATGCATGTATTTGGGAAGGGCAGGGAGAGGTATTCTAATAACCTTACCGGAGAATCCTGCTCCTATTATAATATTGTTCCAGCTTGGATGGCGGTCCAAGATGTAATTCTCATCCTCCGTCATCTAAGATACATGATTGTACATATTAATTGAAGTAATCCATTTGTAGTTACGATAAATGTACCTGTGTTAACTAATTTATTGTATAAAACTATAATTACCAAATCTACCATGATTATCAAACATAATTACCAGACATAATATAATTACCAGACCTCCCATCATTACCAAACCTAACATATTTACCATTCGTAATAGAATTACCAGACATACCATGATTACGAGACATACCATGATTACGAGACATACCATGATTACGAGACATACCATGATTACCAGACATACCATGATTACCAGACATACCATGATTACCAGACATACCAATAAGACCGAACCTACCATAATTACCAGACCTAGCATAAATATAAGACCTAACATAAATACCAAACATACAATAACTACCAGACCTTACTTATCCTAATTATCAAACTAACATAAATACCATACTCATATAATTGCCAGAAGCATAAAATATCACGGAGGCATAGGATGTGATCAGTAATTACAAATATCAGCGTTTTCAATACATACTGTGTAGAAGCATTTATCCACAATAGCAGGTTTGGTATGATCTATGAATGGCATGAACTTCTTTATAAACTCTGAGACTAGTTTGATATCAAGTGTGTATGAGTCAGTGTCCCTGTCATCTGCATCAATGGTCGGACCGTGGTGGACACAGATCTGAAACAAATAACTCAGAATTAGGATATTTTAATCATGCAAATATAAAATGGAAAAAAAAGTAAAAAAGTAAGTTTCTACTTTATACTACGGAGAGAGAAATTACCTATGCACCTTTATAAGCCCAGGGTACTCCATTTCAGGAACAATGTAGATATTATGTTTTCCTTGATTGCTAATAGCAGCTGGGAACCTCAAAGCAGGGAATCTGTCTATATTAACTATACCAGTTTCCTTGATCTTCCAATACAACACACTGATACGCCAAGGCTGAAATCAATATTAATTTACTGAAATAAATGAATCATGTACAAGCAAAAGCGGTTCTATTTTTCACACGTGGGCGGCCCTAAGCACAGCATGTCTCAATTTTACTTTGAAGGAATTTCATTGTGAAAAACAATAAATGAAGAGTTTAAGATGGAAACATAAACCATTGCAGGTTTTGTCCTTTCCACTTAAAGAAGTGACCCAACTCACAGAGAGAGGCAGTTTGAGGCGGAGTGGGGTCAGTACTTTGTTGGTCCAGGGCCCGGCTGTGATAACAATGGCATCTGCTGTGTAGCGCCCTCTGGCAGATTCCACCGTCACGTGATCACCAGGGGTGATTGACAGCACTTCCTCCATGTCACGGACAGTACCGCCGTTCATCGTGAAAACATCCTGAAATAAAATGATGTACGCATAACTTCCACAGGTTTTTCTGCTTCTAAAACATCCCTTTATCATAAGGGACATGAATATTTCTTCCTTTAAATGAAAACATATCTGCCTTTGGAGGTGCAGCACCGGAGTAAGGATCAGGCGATAGGGGGTTAAATTGTTGAACAATGTTGAGTCAGGAGTGCATTTACAGTTATTGTGTTTGGGGCAAAATCTTTTGTGATGGTGTTAACCAAGCTGTAAAATCATTGAAACCAAGATGACTGAAATTGCCTCAAAATAACTTAAAGGTCTGACAAGTAATGAATAACATTTGGTCCCCTACCTGAAATGCCCTCACCGCCTTGTCCGCCAGGAGAATGCCACAATCGTCCTCGTACAATGCCATAGCGGTCTCAGGTAATGACAGCATCGGGTACTCCTTTGCTAGGTCAGCATGGTTGAGTTTACGACAGGACATACCAATCTTACTGGTAACTTGCTCAAATCTCTCACCAATCTCAGCATCAGTAAAAACACTTAGACTTCCAACGGGTCTGCAAAACCAAAGGTTGAATTTCAAAACTTTCACATAATATAACAGACAAAGAATACGACCCAAGAAACATAAAATCTCGGAAAAGAGTACACATAAAGAGAAAGCCAATCAAACAATTTCCTCTAATCATTAACTGCAAATGCATATACCTTTTATGAACAAATACACACTTCATTTCTTATTTATGAATTAACGTTGATAACCTACCTGAATATAGTGTATTTTACCTCTGATTCCAAAGTTTTCCACAAGGATATTGCTTCATCAACCATCTTGCAGTAATGCCGATGTTTGTAAGGATAGATCTTGCGGAGCAGTCTACTATGCCCATGAGAGCTTCCTCGAGGATGGAAATTGGGAAACTAATGGAATGCATAGAATTATATTAACCAAGCAGAAATTTACAATTGAAGTTTAGAGCTAGTAGCAAACTCATTTAGAAATGTAAGCAGGGCCTTAATATACAGGGTGCTACACCATGCTATTTGTTTTTTTTACCCGAAAAATGTGATTCTTTAATTGAAGCAGGGAAAGACAGATATGCTTTCTTTTAAAGCTTTCATGAAACAACAGATGTGCAGGCAGTTTCACAGAGATTTGGGGTATGTTTAAATGATATGTGGTCATGATACTCTGATACATTCAAGCTATCAATAATATATTATAATAATATATTTGCAACATAATTTTCTCATGTCAAATGCACCACAAATGGACCTTATTATGTTCATATGAACCTCATTCTTTCATAACTATTGAAACTACAATTACCTCTATCTAATATTTCTCATAATTTCGGAAATCCTTGATTGGGTTTCAGCCACCACCCTCCTCCCGCACGTTAGGGGCTGACATAACGATAGGATTACAGTGCCGTAGATATTTGTACTGAATATTCATAGGCTATTCATGATTTACAGGCAATTGTGCTCCGATAAATCAGGCAAGTGACTTTGTCAGGAAAGTGATTATGCCAGTCATATTGAAGCCACAATGCAGATATGAATTGGGACAGTAAACAGCTTTATTATGACACCATCCCTTGTGAACCTTTGGATGGGATTTACAAAAATAACTTGGATTTTTTAGGGATGGGAAATGTGCTCGACTGTTACCATTCCTTATCAACTTTTTTTTACACTGTGAAGGTCCATACAGGGACTGGAATAGCGTTCAGAATGGTACCATTTTTGCACACTTCCCAATCCTAAATTTCCCCAAGTTATTTATAGAAGTCCCAACCATTGACTATCCAAGTCAGATTTGCAAGCTTCTTGACCAAAGGAACAAAAGTGTCACCTGTTGGGACAGTAGGCCTGTGCCTATTGTTTCCAGAAAAGGTGTGGTAATTAAACTGTCTGCTGTCTTAACATTTGTCTACAACTCTGGGGACACACTTTGTGTGGCTCTTATCAATGCTTACCATGCATATATGAATATAAAAAACGAGCTCAGACTGCTTAGAGATAATTGGTCACTATGGCAGGTTCCTCTCTTAAGGGAGGCGGCTGTAACTCAAGAAATGTGCAAAAAATGGAACAATTTTGAACGCTATTCTAGTTCTTATATGGACCCTCACAGCATAAAAAGGTTCATAAGGGATGGTAACAGTCAACAGAAATTCCAAACAAAAAACTATGTATCATAAACAACCTTGTATACATCTGATACACAATCTTTGGACAAATCGTATTTGAAGAGGAATAGAAGAGACAAAATATTTACCTGTTCCAGCAAGAGTGTTTTCTTTGCATCTTTAGCTAGATGATAGGCTGTTGAAGAACCTATTATGCCCGCTCCTATTACTATGACATCAAAATGCTCCATCATATTTGATAAATTGTCTGTGCGCGACGTGGGTTTGTAAACCTGGAAGACAGCCATACCACATAAATCATCTTATCCCGAGGTAGATGAAGAACAGGCCAATGACACTGAGGATGTTTGTAAGACCCACTTAGAGCACATTTCATATCTATACAATTATACTACGAAAGTACATACGAATGACCCAATTAACTTTGGTCAGCATGACATGCTTAGATTGACTCATTGCAGTAATGGAACAAGAATAATACTAATGCATGACACAAAATAAACTAAACAATAACATATGCGACAACCTATTACATCAAATCGAATATTGAGTATTGTATTCTTAAATCGTAGTAGGATATATTATTGAATTTTGTTACCATGTGAAAAAAACCGAGCATATTCATTTTTTAGAATTAAATGATTTGCACGATGAATTCATTATTGATGAACAAAGGGGGAGAAAAACTAGGAATTGTACATACATTTGTAGATAATAGTAAAGATAGGCAAATATAATACATTCCCTTTGAAGTTGATGAAAGGATCTCTGATCGCAATGTAATGAAAGGAAGAACATTATTATTTTACTTGATCTACTTTAACAAATGCATCACAACGAAGTTTAAGTCTTTGCAATTAACCATAATTAGGTCAATATAGATAATAATGGAGATAAAATTAATTCAAAATAACAAAACGCGATAGAAATCAGTATTAGTGTTTGTGTTCAACTTGTATCGGTTGTTAAATCGTGTTGAGACGGCATACGCGCCCAAAACATATATTTCTCATGTGAATTACATTGGACACGATGACAATCCGATCAAAGATGATCAATCAAGAATGAAGCATGCCAGACTACTCGAAGAAGACGTACCTGTGAGTTCTGAAGCAGTCGGTGTGAGTATATTGTCTATCACGCTGCAGTTGTTTCCCGGTAGCCCGAGCCTGTCAGGTCTAATGATTGTGAGACCCACTTTACTATTTTTATTTTTTTTTAATGAACAATGAACAAAACACCTGAACTATGAACTATGAACTATGAACTATGAACAAACACCTGATCTACCTTTCAGCTGATCTACCTTTCACCTTTCACCATAAATGGGGCCCCCATAGGGTTTTAGGATTATTGGATTTTTGGCCTAAAAAAGAGGGATTATTGGATTTTTGGGGTGAAATATCTGGGATTATCTCAGTTGTCATTTACTAGTGACACAAGGGCCACTAGGCCTAAAAGAGTTTAAAAGAAAGGAAAGACACAGATTACTTTTTTTACTTATTTTGAATATGTTCAAAAGGATTGGGTGTCTCCATATCACTATAACAGTGAGATTACTGTTAATTTCAAACTCTGTGGGCTCAAGTGGACTCACTAAAGTGGAAACACTAAATATCATGTTATATCATGCATGTTATGTAATTCATTGCCAAATAAATTTGTACTAAATGTAAACATATTTTAGGATTTTTTGTTTTATACTTTTGGATTTTTAGATTTGAGGGGAAAAATATTTCAGGATTTTTGGCTACAAAAGATAAGGATTTTTAGATTTTTTGGGAAAAAAAGGGGGATTATTGGGTTTTTCATACCCCCCCTATGGGGGCCCCATAAATAATGGTTAGAGACAACTGGCTGGCTATTTCGACCGTTACCATATTCGACCGATCTCCTGTTCGACCGAAGCATCTTCGACCGTTCAAAAGATTCAAAAGAAATCTTTTATGATCTGTCCATTTGCGAGGTAAACACGCATACTTGACCAGAAAATAGTTCTCATGGTCAATTGATCCATAATTGAATTTTTTAAATGAATAACTAATTGGAATTGCAAGGGTTGGCACGATAATTTTGTTTCCATTAATTCACCCATTAGATAAACTTTCTTTACATATTTTGTTGATGCGTATTTGCAGCATTTGTGAGAAGACAACACGATGTAATTACTGTGCATGATATTGCATAATAATGGGTAAAGGGTAAGACTACAGAAGCCTTACTCTGAACAAACATTGGTTGGACACTGGCTGACTCAGGAATCAGAGGCATATCATACTACCTCCACCTTTCAGGAATCAGAGGCATATCATACTACCTCCACCTTTCAGGAATCAGAGGCATATCATACTACTGTTACGACCCTTTGTGACCATAGATGACCAGTAACAAATCCAGTAGATATTATATAATAAGTTTAATGAATCTCAATACATGTATATGCTGGGGAGGTTGGAGGCCTAAGGGTAGGTAGGCAAAGTCACTTGAGCACCTAGCAGTGGTCACGTGACATCCTATATTTACAGGGGCACTATAATTACATAAGCCTAAGGTAGACCAGGGATGGCTAAGCATCAAAATACTTTGTAACAATTACTCCCCCCGTAAGGAAAATTGAGTCCCTCAATTTAGACAGCAGGGCATGCAGGTAAAGCAGATATATACAATATATAGATCATTCAAAATATACATAAATAATAAGATTACTCAATAAAATAATAGATACTATTTAAAACAAATGCAATAAAATAATATATGTGCTTTGATATAATGATAAATATTGTAAGGTGAATGTCCTGAAAGTATCTGCAACGTCACTTAATTGTACTTTTGAATAAAATAACAAAAATACAATATTGTAAAAAGAAAAACTAGCAGCACATGAAAATAAACTGTTAAATTAATAAATCAGTCCATAGCACTATTTGAGATGTAGATGTCGACATTGTATACAATGGTAGGTTTAAAAATAATCACATGAGATGAAAAGTACAATCCGCTGGAGCAGCCATAAAGTCAATAATCATCACACAGTCTGTCTCTGCACAGATATTATAACACCTGCTCCTATAAACTAGTCACTTCATTTCATACATATATTGTTTTCAATCAAAGCACTATAAAACACTGCACGCATTTTTCTTCATAGCATAAATAGATGAGAGGGACTTCTTGCAGTACACCAAACTGCACATTCAGCCAGTTTTGCAGGTCATCATCAGCAGATGGTGTAACATGCAAGTGTCTACCTCTTAATGTAGACAACCATTTTAGCATTTCTCTGGACATGCCCTTTTCCCAACTGACAAGTTTCACAGGTTCTACAGTAGTCTAGTGTCATTTGAGACATTTTGGGGAAATAGTACCTTTCTACTAGATTGGCCAGTGTTTTGTCATAGCCCCAATGACCACCTGCAGTTTGAATCTGAGTATGCATTCTGTCAATCAATTTATGTTGTAAATCTTGAGGAACACACAATTGCTTAACTATATCCTTTGAACCTTTCTTTGGCTTATAGAGATGGTATAAGGTATTATCAATCAAAGCTAATCTCTCACATTCTAACATGATATTTCTAGCCTCTTTAGTTTTATCTGGAAGTGCCCTGGATGCCAGATACTCAATGTGTTTTTTCCAGTATGCATCTTTCTGCTGTAAGTCTCTAAACTTAGCAGGGTCCATATTTATGAATGGATCACCAGCAGCAGTAGTAGTACTATGATCAGCTGTGTTTACAGGTAGTACATCATCATCATCAGGTGGTGGAGAGTAGCCCATTTCTTTCAGAGGGAACCTACTCAAGGCATCAACATTTCTACTCTGTGAACCTTTTCTATGTTCAATTGTGCAATTATATCTAGATATTTGAATTGCTGCACGTCCTAATTTGCCTGTAGGATCTCTAGCATTGGATAGATATCTTAACGAGTCATGATCTGTCACAATCTTAAATTCAACATTGGCAAGATATACAGCATATTCTTTAAGTCCATGTTGTATCGCAAGTACCTCACGGTCAATTGTACTTTGCTTTTTCTCACGATCTGTGAGCAGACGTGAACTGTATCCCAGTACTCTACGTACCTTATAAGGACCTTGTAACTGAGACAATATGGCACTAACTGCAAAAGCACTGGCATCGGTTTCCAAAACAAAGGGAAGATCAAAACATGGAAATGCAAGAATGGGACTATGTGTTAGCTTGTACTTTAATGCCCTAAAGCAATCATCTTCCTTTTTGGTCCATTTCCATTCTACATCTTTCTTCAGGAGTGCATATAAAGAACTACACAAATCACCATAGTTAGCAATAAATCTTCTATAAAAAGAAACGAGTCCCATGAAAGTCCTTAATGAAGAAACAGGGTCATTTGTGTCTGATGGACAAGGAAACTTATTGATAACTTCTACTTTCTTGTCATCAACATGGAAGCCATCTTCACTAACATAGAAACCAAGTAGAGGTATTTTTAACCTACCAACAAATGTCTTGTTTGGATTGAGTTTAATATTATATTGTTGGAATCTGAGCAACACCTTTTCCATATTCACCAATAGTTCTTCAAACGTTCTGGCATATACTATACAATCATCAATGTAGCATAAACATATGTTCCCCTGAAGTTGAAAAAGGACCTCTCCCATCATTTTGCTAAACACAGATGGTGCATTGGTTAGGCCAAAGGGTAACTTCACAGGTGCATACTGGCCTACATGTGAAACAAAACTGGCCTTATCTTGGGCCTCAGGTGATAAATTAATATGACTGTACCCGCTTTTGGCATCAAATAATGAGAACCACTTGGGCTTTGAGTAGGCTAGAGTGTCAAACATTTCACTGATATTCCCAATTGGATATGAAGTTTTACGGGTGACCGAATTCAAACGGCGAAAATCCACACAGAAACGAGTGGTGCCATCTTTCTTGGGGACAACTAGAATCGGAGAACTCCAAGGTGAATCTGATGGTCTAATTAATTTGGCCTCTTTCATTTCTTCAATATGTTTTTGAATGACTTTTCGCTGAAGAGGATTAGCCCTATAGGGGGCCTGTTTAATGGGTTTACTATCACCTGTATCAATTTCATAAGAATACTTTTCAAATGTGCCTAATTGTTTCAAGGTTTGTGCAAAAACTGTTTTGTATTTTGTCAATAATCTGAGCATTAATTTTTGTTGTGATTCAGACATGTCTTCACCAAGATCTAAGGGTGGCAAGGTGGTTTCTGATTTATTAGAAGCTGAAGGTTTAGAGTCTGAAGGTATACCTGTCAAATCATGTTCAAGATTTATGCTCATGATGCTTGCTTCTGGTCCAAAGTAACAAAGTGTTGAGTTAGGCCATAATGTTACTGTATCATGTGTAGGGTTAATAACTCTGAGTGGTATATGCCCATCTACTATACGACAACAAGCTGTGGCTACACCTATATGTTTCTTTTCAGCCAATGGTTCATATTTCACTGTTAGCCCCATGACTCCTTCAAGTTGTGAGGGTTTACAATCCTTACATTTAATTTTGCCAGATAGTATCATTTCTGATCTTGGTGGTATGGAAGTGTAACTTTGTACTATAACCTTTCTCATTTTCAAAGTAGTCTCTTCTGTGCTAAGTGGTACTACAACTCTGATGTTACCTTTGGGTTTTAATATTAGTTTATTATGATAGAAATCAATACAACAATTGTTGCATTTCAAGAAATCAGTCCCAATTATAAAATCATAATTAGAATTAGGAATAACTTGTGTCTTTTCATGCCTAAACCCAAAATCACCTAATAAGAATGGAAGAGAAATAGTACCCCAGGAATAAAGTTTAGTACCTTGATTGGCAATTCCATTTACCTTGACCACATTATTTCTATTCAAAGGCAGATCAATTAAGAATGATTCATAAAAGTGACTTGATATCAAACTTGTGGTACTGCCACTGTCAATAAGTACTTGGACAGTTCTTCCTTTGACTGTTGCTGTTGCAAAGCACCTATTCGGAGAATTTGGATTTATAAAAGCTTCTTTCCTCCCAAATTTGTTATTTTCATTCTGAACCTGGGGAAATGTTTTGGATCCCCAGTTTTTAACATACTTGGGTCTTAATAGTTTAAATTACCCCTTCTGAAGGAACCTCTGCCATAATTATTACCTCCTCTCATGGTGCCTCTGTTGCCACCCCTACTACCTCTCCAACCTTGCCGCCAATTGTTATTTCTTCTTGGGCAATTTTTCACAAGATGCTGATCTGAGTTGCACTCATAGCATCTTTTTATATATCTGCCAGGGCCGCTATTCCTGGCAGCAGGTCTACGGGATCTGTAGTTAGATTGCCCTCTTCCCTTGCCTGGTGGAGGTCTATATGTGGCAGCAGCTACTGCTTCTGTCTCCTGGCCCTCAGAAGCCACCTGTACCGAGGCAGGCTTGTGCACCATGACTACCCTCTCAATTTTATGGGCAGCAGTTTCTACTGCATAAAGGGTGTCTAAGCCATCCTTCAGCATCAGGTGCTCCCTGATAGGCTGAACAAAACTTTGCACTAACAAACTTGCCTTCATTATGTCAGGCAAGGTTGAAATTTTGGCCCATTTTGGCACCACCAAGGCCAGAAAATCGTCCACACTTTGTCCCCTTTGTTGTTTAATGGCATTGACTTCAGTCAGGCGTTGAGAGTCATCTGCCTCTGTAGGGAATGCGTCTTCAAGTTTCTTAAGAAAGATGGCATATTCCATCTTTTTCTCCCCTTCCGTGTAGAACTCCTTTTCCTCTTTTGACTCGAACCAAGCCTTGGCCTCACCACGCAAGGTGGTAAGGGCCTGACCCAAGACCTGGTCATCATTCCACTTATTCGCTAATTTCAGATATGACAATTCCCTTGTAAGGTCTTTGACACTTTCCCCCGACCTGGCTGAAAAGGTTACATTATTAGGGGCATACATGCTGGCTACAGGGTTTAGGTCTATGGCATGCACTTCTACTCCTAATTCGCTTGATTCCTCTTGCACAATTTCAATTAAAGCTTTTAGTTTAGCCAGCTCTTCAACAACATCAAAATTTCTGGCTACAGTTCCCTTATCTGTCATTATAGTGAGCCACACTTACCCACATAGTTCTTCAGAATTACTTCACTTCATCCATTCTGACTCTCCATCCTGACCCTGACCACTGACCTGAGGTCAGAAGGTCAAAGGTCAACCTCGCTCTGCTACCAATTTGTTACGACCCTTTCTGACCATAGATGACCAGTAACAAATCCAGTAGATATTATATAATAAGTTTAATGAATCTCAATACATGTATATGCTGGGGAGGTTGGAGGCCTAAGGGTAGGTAGGCAAAGTCACTTGAGCACCTAGCAGTGGTCACGTGACATCCTATATTTACAGGGGCACTATAATTACATAAGCCTAAGGTAGACCAGGGATGGCTAAGCATCAAAATACTTTGTAACACTACCTCCACCTTTCAGGAATCAGAGGCATCTCATACTACCTCCACCTTTCAGGAATCAGAGGCATTTCATATTACTTCCACCTTTCAGGAATCAGAGGCATATCATACTACCTCCACCTTTCAGGAATCAGAGGCATCTCATACTACCTCCACCTTTCAGGAATCAGAGGCATTTCATATTACTTCCACCTTTCAGGAATCAGAGGTATTTCATATTACTTCCACCTTTCAGGAATCAGAGGCATATCATACTACCTCCACCTTTCAGTAATCAGAGGCATCTCATGTTACCTCCACCTTTCAGGAATCAGAGGCATTTCATACTATCTCCACCTTTCAGGAATCAGAGGCATTTCATATTACTTCCACCTTTCAGGAATCAGAGGCATCTCATACTACCTCCACCTTTCAGGAATCAGAGGCATTTCATACTACTTCCACCTTTTAGGAATCAGAAGCATCTCATACTATCTCCACCTTTCAGGAATCAGAGGCGTTTCATATTACTTCCACCTTTCAGGAATCAGAGGCATCTCATATTATCTCCACCTTTCAGGAATCAGAGGCATTTCATACTACTTCCACCTTTTAGGAATCAGAAGCATCTCATACTATCTCCACCTTTCAGGAATCAGAGGCATTTCATATTACTTCCACCTTTCAGGAATCAGAGGCATCTCATACTACCTCCACCTTTCAGGAATCAGAGGCATTTCATACTACTTCCACCTTTCAGGAATCAGAAGCATCTCATACTATCTCCACCTTTCAGGAATCAAAGGCATTTCATATTACTTCCACCTTCCAGGAATCAGAGGCATCTCATATTACTTCCACCTTTCAGGAATCAGAGGCATCTCATGCTACCTCCACCTTTCAGGAATCAGATGCATCTCATGCTACCTCCACCTTTCACAATAATGCAATATGACCGAATCCTCATCCCACCTAGAAAATGAAATCCTACCCTCAGCCTAGGAAGCGGGCATCTCACGACTAAGCTATGACTCATCCCTATGCTGTTTGCATTGGATCGGCATTAAAAAGTCATTTGAAAAACGCTAAAATACTTTTCACCATAACACCTGAAAAGCTGAGACGGGATGAAAAGAGATAAAGACTAAAAATGTGAATAAGTGTTATTCAAAATATGACACTTAGTGTTGGGCCATTTAGAAATTTTCATGATGTATACTTCCCTTAAGAAAAATCAAACACATTTTCAACCAGTATTCTATCCTGATAACTGATATGAGTGAACTCATTGGTTATATATCAACATGTCAGCTTCCTTTGAAACCTACATCCTACCGGACTACTTTACATATGACTTCTGCAGAAAAATACACAGCACTGACTTTATTTGTTTTATTATTATTTTCTATTTCTAAGGTTCAAGTTAAATATATAAAATGTGTCTGGACATTATATGGCACATTTCATATTCATTATAAGTAATTACATGCTTACATTATATACCTACTTAAAAAGAATCAATCAGAAAATGGTGTCTTAATTTAAATGATACATGAATTTTAGATATCTACTTCTTTTGATCTCTTTGCATTAATTTTGATACCATGTTAGACATGCATATTTTATAAAATTTTGTACTTTTTTAAATGTGGCTCAGTGGGCAAGACACCTGTATCCCATGCTAAAGGTCTGGTATTTGATGTTCGGTTAAGATAAATGCTTAAAATGAAATCTTCATATTTGGATTTTATTTGAGCCACAGGAGTATCACAACAGATAGATTTGAAATACTTTTTGTAAATGCAGAAAATATAGAAAATAATGTTAATAATTTTTGTTTTTAATTATTACCTTGGCTGCTCTCTGATATTACTGAATTGATTCATTCATAAAATAACTAGATATTGTGATGAAAACCTGACTATTTCTGTGATTTACCAGTGAGAAGGTAACGTTGTACTTTTCAATGTGGCTCAGAGGTCAAGACGTCTGTCTCCCATGCTAAAGGTATGGGGTTAAAATCATGGTTAGGAATTACTTTTTGAAATCTTCATATTGGGGTTACATTTGAGCTATATGCATGTCAGGACGTACAGAATTGATAGTTCCTTGTCAATGCTAAACATTTTTAAAATAATAACTTTTCATTTTGTTATTTATCCGAGCTCAGAAACTTAAACATGGAGGCAATTTCAAGATTTAACATTAACTTTCACAGCTTGGCTTAAGTTTTCACTGATAATCTTCCCGGCAAAAAAGGATGTGAATGTTTTTTGACCCTTTATAACTTTTGAATGCCCCACCCCACTACTGTTAAACACTCCAGTGTTTCACCTCCAAAATCAGGTATATTCGTTTATGGAAGAAAAAAATGATATGATTTTTAATGAATATAAAGACCTTTCATTAAAGTCAAATGACTATCAACAGGAACGTATAAAACAGGAACAGGAACGTATAAAAACAGGAACATGGAAGTTGGCTATGGGTAGCAGGTGTCTTTATGTGTTCCTGCTGTCAAAGGATATGAAAACTTATAAGGAGAATTTAAATGATTTGATGAGGATAATTCATTTAAAGGCTGAGGGTAATTATAAATGAGAAGTATATATTTATTACCATGCATTATTGTCACGATTAGGGATTAAAATTATATCATTGACACGAAAAATGCATCTGCTTCCAAATATGTGTGATCTTGTGAAGTAAAGGAGAAATGGAAGAACCTGACAAGAGAAATTGTGCTGGAGCCTCGTTTTGATTGCCAATGCTAAACAGCTTGCATTTTGCCTGTAATTTTGTGTTTGTGGATTGAGTCTGTTCAGGCGATATTTAGTAGGGATATCTTGTCATGTCTTTATGTGATATCCTATATATTCAATCAATTCGATCAACCTAATATGTCATCGGAACAAATCCTTTAGTGCAAAGTTCCTTTGATTATCATAAGATAAAAAGTCATATCAAAACTTTAACACCATCTCATTACATGTTATCAATGCAAAATCCAAATCAACATAAAATTCATTCGACTATCAAATGTTTTTGCTACAAAATTATACCGTAATTTATATAAGACTGTAGCTTGCAAAAATACATTTGGAAAATTCAAATACTTTTGATTCATCTTGAAATATAATATTGTTGTCAAAGAATAATTCTATGATATTATTGTTCAAAGTGTTTTCCTTGGCTTGCCAGTAAAATGGCCTGTTGAAATGGGCCCAGAATTACAGGGAGGCCTTTGTAAACCTTTTGCAGTGTTTTGCAATACTGAAAGGTGTCATATCATAGCCAGTCTCTCTATTCAGCACCATGTCGCTCAGAATCTTCCCAGTCCTCGGCGAGGACTTAAACCCATGACCTGTTAACAAATATATATGATGATAAGTATCAATTAATGTTTGCCCCCCAAAAAGAAACTTAAATAATAAATAATAAAATAAAATAAAATAAGATATCAGTAACAATGGTCATATATCAGGTGGACTTGTATGAAAGTAACACTGACAGCACCTCCACTTCTCCACTTATATAACAAAGGAGGGCAAAGATCCACAGCTGTGTAAAAGGGACCGGTACTATATTTTGCATATATTCCATGTCAATTTATCACACCAGATCTCATTGTCTTACCGGAGAATCCTGCTCCTATTATAATATTGTTCCAGCGAGGATGGTGGTCCAAAATGTAATCCTCATCCTCCGTCATCTGGTGGTAAAATATTTCCGTTTTATAATATGTTAAACATATTTTGAAGATAACTCTTAAATGTATGCAAGTATGATCCAAATAGCCCTAAAATTACTCTACTAGGATCTACGATGTCTACCATTCCCTATTGCTATCTTGGGGATTATGATTGTCCTATTCATTGTCATGTGTCTTATTATTTACCTATTGTTCCTTTTATTATTTAAGCTGATGATTATCGTACATACGGTATAGAAACATTTATCCACTATGGCCGGCCTCGTGTGGTCTATGAAAGGCATGTGCTGCTTAATGAAGAGTGAGACAACTTTGATATCCTCAGTGGATGGGTCAGTATCCCTGTCATCTGCATTAATAGGGGGACCATGGTGAACACAGATCTGCAAAATACACATTTATATATAGATGATATGATATAAATATTGAATATCCTTCTTTTAACTGTTTTTCTTTTTGATAAATGAGATTTTGAAAATGTAAGCTTCAAGCATAATTTCTTCAGTTCAATCACTTGTCAAACGAAGGGTATACTTTAGGTTTGGCGCAGATGAGTGGTATACTATATGCTTATTATATTATTTTATTCATATCTATAAAAACATATCCAATATATCATAAACAAACACTACAGATCAAGGAAGGAAACCTCACCTTCATGAGTCCAGGAAACTCCATTTCAGGAACTGTGAAGATATTATACTTTCCTCCAATGACACGTGGAAATCTTATCAAGGGAAATCTATCCACATTCACGATTCCAGCTTCCTTTATCTTCCAGTACAATACACTCACACGCAAAGGCTGGTGTCAAACAAAGTTCAGTTAATGACAAGGACAAGTGCACATAGAACATTACGTATTAGGCCCTTAAGGGATGTTAAGTGGAGGTTAGAGTTGTTTCGCCGGGGTTAGAGGTGAACTGGAGCTGCCACCAGGGCCTCGCCTTGCCATGAGGGCATGAGGGTATAAGGACATTCCCCACCCGGACATTCCCCACCTGGACATTCCCCACCCGGACATTCCCCACCTTGGACATTCCCCACCTCGACATTTCCCACCCACCATCATTCCCACCCCTCAGCCCCCATACACCATTTGATACACCCCCTCCCACCACCATCACCTCCTTTCTATATTTGTATCTATACCCCTGTCAAACTGTGATTGCATTTGAATTTGAATTTCTTCTTTAATCATCTTACTTTCCGTATCAATTTCTTCAAGCTATTTCACCTAGAAATATTATTCTCATAGCCAAATGGACTATTCTATCATGTTAAGCAGGTCTTTTGACCCTATTTGTGTTATTCTCAAGTAGATGTGTGAAACAGAAATTAGTTTTTCGACTTGATCAAAATGCAAGTAGTGCTAAGGAATCCGTAGGCGCTCAATGCACAAGTACAGTAGTTTTAAATGTTCACAATTATGAGGTTTAAGGGTAAACAGATACCTAGTGATTGCATCTAGGGAAATAGAGTCATACACTAATGTCCGGGTGGGGAATGTCCGGGTGGGGAATGTACTAGGTGGGGAATGTTCGGGTGGGGATTGTCCGGGTGGGGAATGTCCGGGTGGGGAATGTCCTAGAACCGGGCATTAGGGTATGAGTGAGCTCCCCAGGTGTCATCTCCAGGTTCCCGCCTTTCTACCCTGAGGGACTGGTCAGTCTGGGTCAATACTTCATATCAATGCCCAACTGAAGATTTTTCAGTTTTATAAATCCACCACACCGGATGGCATTCCATTTCGGCCTCTTCCTTGTAAGAATTCTTTGCATAAGGAAAAAAACACATCACGTCCTTTTCCAAGAAATGGCATGTGCTATTTTATTGGGCTCATATATAAGTTATCGTCCCGAAATATGTACAGTTTGATTTAGAGCTATTTTAAGTTTGATTTAAGTATATTCTGAGTTTGATTTAATTCTATTCTGAGTTTGATTTAAGTCTATTCTGAGTTTAGATCTATTCTAAATTAAATAGATATTGAGGTGAATAAGTGTTTACGGTAAGAGGCAGCTTCTGGCCCAGTGGGGAGAGAATCTTATTGGCCCACGCCCCCGCAGTGATCACAATACTGTCAGCTGTGTAGCGCCCTCTTCTGCTTTCCACTACCACCTGTTTGCCCGGAATTATTGATGTTACCTCTTCCATATCACGAATGACTCCACCATAACTCCTGAACATTTCCTGAAATACCATTAAGGTTAATAAACGTTGAATGATACACTCTGTAACATGGAGAATAACTATATTCTATAAGCTCGTGGCACAGGAAATTTACCTACCTGTACCTCTATTTATATGTTTACCTGGAATGCTCTCAGTGCTTTATCTGCGAGGACCACGCCACTTTGGCTCTCCATCAGACCCTCGGCTGTCCTTGGCAACACTAACATTGGGAACTCCCTGCCAAGCTGCTCATGGCTTAACTTCCGGTAGGGAATATCCAACTTATTGTTTCCATCTTCACAGGCTTTACCAACCTTTGGATCTATACTTATACTCAGACTTCCATTTGCTCTGTGATTTACAATAAATAATAGTTTCATTTTCAAAATAATATTTATTTTTAAATCCCAACGGTTCACCTATTTATGATTTACAATTTTATGTTTATTGATTGCCTATCACAATCACATTGTAAATTTGTAAATATTTAAACATTTATCAAGTGTTTGATGCTCATACCTGAACAAGACCGAGGCAGTCTCAGCCTCCAGGATTCTCCACAATGGGATAGACTCTTCCACCATTTTGTTGTAGTACCATTGTTTGAGAGAGTACATCCGCCGTAGTGTTCTACTGTATCCATGGGAACTCCCCCGAACATGCTGACTGGGGTACTAGTTTTTATTTTTGGCAGAAATAATAAAATCGATTACAGTATTTAAATTAATATTAGAGTGAGACTAACTAAAGACTTTTTCCTATCTAGTATCTGAATAATTACATATAAAGAACAGTATTTTCAATGCAAATGATATTAGAATTTGATCCACAATTTCAATCATCAAAGCTCATTATTAACATATATGTGCATTCGGGGATGAAAGATGCAAGTTTTTTAATATGATAGTTAAATGTCGAGTTTTGCATTGCTGTCTCACACACTGGTACGATGGGTTGGAGTAACTGACATTTATACTGTAGTCGATGCACTCTATGGTATGGTTGCAGCCATGGTATGGTTGGTCTGATATCTTTTGAGGTCCTATCATATCTTATTGTACCAAAGTTCTTAATGAGCATACACTAGCTTGTCAGCTGGTTTGTTTGTTTGTTTGTTTGTTTGTGGTTTTACATCACTTTCAACATTATTACAGTCATGTGTTCGTGATGAGACCTACTTGAAGCAGATATAGTGCTGCCTGACTGAATTGTCATGTCACAGGTCCTTGACATGACAACCCACCCGGTCACAGATTTACAAGGACAACGGGTTAACCCTTTTGGCATGGGCCTCAGCTCATGTGTGAAATTGTATCATGAATTCAATCTCGACATGGCCAGGGTTCGAACCCACGACCTTTGGATAACCACAGAGGAACTGGTGCTAATAACTGCGCCACGGTCCGTGGCCTTTGTCAGCTGAACTGAAAGTTCATTTTCAAACTTATATACATAAAAATATATTTAGAACTCCTTTTCGGGCTATACCTTACAAAAAGGATTAAATATTATTCTTTGATATTGTTAGATATTTGAGATTAATACATTATACTCATTTTACATCCATAAACAACTTTAAAAACAAAGGCACGGATATGAACGACATACTCTTAAACAAAGGTTTAAAATTGTGTTAACAGTAATCAAGATCTATTGAAGTATTAAGTACAACTGTCTCTCCACATTTAAGATGCCATTTTTAGAAGATCGAATAGTAATACAGTTACTGAGACGTCTCTGCCAACTTGTTGTACACATCTCTTTCACATTGCACACCACCCAATAGTCCTCAGGCTACTATCATTATAAATTCATCAAATTACATACCTATTGGATTTCCCAATCTTGGGAACACATTCTACTTGAATGCAGTATTGCAGTGTATTGTTAATTGCCATTATCAATGTCATATTCTGATACAGAATTCCTCAAGTAGCACAGATTTCGTTACTTCACTCGAGTCTGTTAATCATATAGATATTATCAATGTTTAAAAATTACATTCTGATTATGACCTTTCTTTCAATACCACAATGCAACAGGATGCACATGAGGCCCTACTTAAACTATGACTTGGTAATTGATTCTTTTGGAGATGTTAAAAGTGGACTCAAATTTGTTTAAGGGATAGAATAGACAAGTATTGTAGTAACTGCAGAACTAAAACCACACACCAACACCTTTATATCTGTGTTAATTTATCGCTTCAAACAACTCAGCACAGGAAGAGGACATCTAAAGACTCATCTACCGTCCACTGCAATGAGTAGCTTTTAACACCAAATTTCATTACTAAGTACAGTGGTCACTACATTTCAGAAATAAAATCAGATGAAATGTGGCATGAATGTAATAATCTTAACATCAGGTATACTAATATCAAAGAGTTCTGTTCCTCAAAGGAGGTTTACATCATTTTTTATCAAAAGATAGACTAGATGCAACTGAGGCATTGACCTAGCGCACTGTGTCAATGGACGCCGCCTGCTGGAGTCGAGAGATTGGCATTGAAACTCGATACTCAGTAGGTCTCCCCTGAGGACCTCATATATTTGCATTCTCAATATGGACTTCAAGCACTGTTCTACTGATTTAACTGTGGTTTGTCTAGACTCATGGATGAAACTTGTGATCCTCCTTCAAATGCATGCTGTGAGGTGCAGTATTTGGATAATAGTCTTTTGTGAGATGATATCTATAGTGGCTAGCATTACTATTACCTATGTTCACAACTGGATCGCCCCTGGATTTTGAGCTATCATTACTCCCTTTAATCCTAATCCTAAATATATATATATATATATATATATATATATATATATATATATATATATATATATATATATATATATATATATATATATATATATTTTTTGGGGGGGGGACAAAACATTTTCAGTGAGAATTATCATCTGTGTTGTAATGTCAGTAATAGGTAAGCATGACTGTTATTTTCTCAGGAGAAATCATCCACATTTTCAACCTCTAATCAACCATTGGGGGACATTCAGGTAAAGGGTCATAATTAGAATATAACTGAAAAATGTAATCCTCATTACAGTCTGGTGAACTGATTAAGTGCAGTGGTTCCTCAAAGTCAAAACACGTCATGAATTTATTTCAAATAAAACAATACAACATACCTGTTCCAGCAAGAGTGTTTTCTTTGCATCTTTAGCGAGGTGATAGGCTGTAGATGAACCTATGATACCCGCCCCTATTACTATAACATCAAAATGCTCCATCATACTCTTGGTTATCAAGACAGACTGCGAGTTATATGTGTCAATGTGCATTATATAGAACATACAAATATAATATACCTTTGATCCCTTTTTGCAGATACAAGTATCTGTCAACAATCGTGATCAGCCAGAATAAAAGTGTTAAACATTTTCGGCAACGACCTTAAGATATGAAATCAACAATGAACTTTTGTTTTGTTATACATTATCAGACATATCTATACTGGTAGTGTTTTTCTAGAAAAAACACTATAGTCAGGTTGCCAAAGTTGATTTCAGGGCCTAACCCTGCACCGAAAGTAAAAGTTTTTTTCTTGCTGGATTCTATTAGACTGGGACCTCTATAATGAATATCTGGTGGATAACAAGAGAATATCCTTGGGCATTCCAAGAAATCCAAGATGGCTGCCAAAATTGCTGCGGTACTCCGAAAAAGCTAACTTTTGAACCAGTTGGCCTAGAATCACAAATGATACCTCTTTTCCAACTCATTTTGGGAAGAAAAATTCATTGGTATGGTTATTATTGTAATTGGAAGTCAGGAACATGGTCAAAAGTCAGGTTCAAGGTAATTTATGTCGATAACATCAAAGAAAACTGCATTTTTGGATGAAACATGTACAATGTTCACTCTAATTAGCACCTTGGACACTTCATTACGTGTTTTTCCCTTAAGCCAACATACCTGACAAAAAGAGGAAAGTCTCAGGTAAGGGCATGAGCTGTCTGCAAACCAAATGATAAAAATAGGTTTGATCTCGGCCATGTGTCTATATATAGCATTACTATATATATAAACTAAGGGCATGAAAGCTCTTGCACCACATTTATGTCAATCTGATGTTTGAAATCAGATTAAAAATACTTATGTACATCCTAAAATTTAAAGGATATCATCCATTCAATGATAAGATACCAAAGCATTTTTAAAAAGTGAAAACTTTACCTTATGGCTTTCAAAAATATTTGTTTGATGAAGCTGAAAATTGTGTTCCAAGAGAAATAAGAAAAGACCGGTGGTTGGGTGGTGGAACACCCTGGAAAAAATATCATTCCCTAAGAAACATACAAATTTTACGCCCCCTATTGTTTAATAGCTCATACTATTTGCAAAGAGCTACAAGGCATTGTCACGCCCCACTGAGCACAGGATAAAAGTATCATATGGGACACTATTGATTTCCACCATTCCTTCTATTGGATCACAGGCTTTTCTGATTTTTGTACAAGGTATCTCAGATTTGGGCAGAAATATTACTTAAGGTAAGGCTAGGTTAAGTTTTGAAACACTGAATTTAAAGAATGGATGGTACAGATTAGAAATATCCACACCTCAAGGTCATAAATGTAAAATTAATAACTTTATACATGCAATGGAAATGATCTCATCCAAGGGTGTGATTTCAGCTTTCATCCCTTTAGTTGTATATAAGTAAAGTGGGAATTGACATTGATCACACAATTTCAACACTATCATAGCTTTTCAGATTCCCTGTGGGTAAGGGTACCGTAGGTAGAGATTAAAAATATGAGCTGGCGTCCTGCTGGGAACACTTGCTTACTGAGATTAGTACTCAGATCAGTGGGGTGTGTAGTCACTTTCAAATATCAAAAATAGTGGGCAAATCACTGTACACACATCTGAGCATTATTACTACACGTGTTTCTTATTCAAATAGTGGTTTTATTTGACAATTAAAATAATGATTGCAATATTTGAATTTATTTCAAATATAGAAATTCTAATTCTATATTGTTAGTAGTGTTTAAACAACGGTGAAACTAGAGAACTATTTTAGAGGTATCAACACCATTTCCAAGAGGTGATCTTTGCACATACGAGTACATGCATTGTTGGCTGATCTCACTGGACAACAGAGAAATGCACATACAGGTGACATGTGACCTGTTGATTTCCATCCTGTCAGTGACTGATATGGTCAAATATTGACAACTACACATTTTGAAGATCTTGAAAATTGTTTTGGAATATATAATATACCAATCTGATTGAATGTATTTAAGAATGAGCATTGTTTGCAGGTATGTTTTAAGTGTTGATGAATTGTAACAACACCTTAGACAGGTACAGTCCATGTTTATTTTTAAATGTGGATCCAGGTGAAATGTTGAGTGAGCAATCCTGCCATGAGAAAAGGTCAAAGCATATCATCAGACCTGTGAGACACATAATAATGCTGAAACATTGGGAACTATTGCATCGCACTGGATATATTCAGAGATGCTCAAGGTTGGCCTCTTGATCAACTTACTCGAAGTTTAAAGTCTATGATAAATTCTTGAAATTGGATCCATGTTATAATTCGTTTTTTTCTAAACTGAAATAAAATTGGAATATGAAGATTTCATATTTGTTTTCTGCATATAATTACTATTTTTTATATTTTCTATGTTGGCAAAAAACATATTCAATTCTATATGTTCTGACATGCATATTGCTAAAATATTACCCCAGTATGAAGATTTTATATTTGTTCACTATATAAAGTCAGTATTATTAATATTGTCTATGTTTGCAAAATAAAATAATAAAAATTATATTCTTCTGATATGCAAATTGCTCAATAAGAACTCCAATATAAAGATTTCATTTTTTGGGAGGTATCAAATCATTTCTATTATTTTATATTCGTCTGCATTTGCAATAGACAAATCAATTTATGTTTTCTGAAGTACATATCACTCAAACCAAACCCCAATATTAAGATTTCACCTTCAGCATGAAAATAATACTTTTCCCAACCAGGATTCGAACCCTGGACCTTTAGCATAGAAGACAGACATCTTAACCACTGAGCCATGTATCACCCTGTGTCAGTACTGTAGAAAACTTGGAGTCACAGCATTGTGTGAAAATTGAAATTGTTCCATTTCTTTGCTAATAAAGACATTTTATTTTATTTTTTTGTATTTTCTCCATTTGCCAAAAAAAAAAAAAAAAAAAAAAAGAAAAAACAAAAGAAAAAAAAAAAAAAAAACCAAAAAAAAAAAAGAAAAAACAAAAGAAAAAACACATTATATGCGTTCTGACTTTCATTCTGCTCTAAAAATACCCCAACATGAAGATTTCACCTTTGAAGATTTCACCTTTGTTTATTGTATCGTCATTATTTTTTATAATTTCTATCAAACTAAAAAATGTTTCAATTCTATATGTTCTGATGTGCATGTTGCGAAAATAAAACTTCAAAATGAAGATTTCAGTTTCAGCATGAATAAAAAAAATAATATATTGTTCCCGGTGGGAATCGAACCCCAGACCTTTAGCATGGGAGACAGAAGTCTTACCCACTGAGCCATGTTGATTAGTATGTTTTGACCTTCTCACTGGTAAATCACACAAATAGTCAACATCTTTATCACTTGATCAAGTTAGTTTTATAAAGGGATATTCCGTTATTTCACACAACAGCCTAGATTAAATTTATAGAGTAAAATTTTCCAAAAATGTGTTTGTCTCAGATGATATCAATAGTAATGCAAATCGATAAAAAGAAACAGATATCTATAACTCATCTCTCATTTAAATCTAACCATTTTCTAGTTGATTCTCTGTAGGTAGGTATATAAGGTTAGCATGTAATAATTTATATCAAATATGAGGTGTGTCATATAATGTCCATACACATTTTATATATTTAACTCGAACACATAAAACAGAGAATTAAAATTAGGCAAAGAAAATCAGTTACTGGAGTGGTGCACATTTTTCTGGAGAGGTCTTATGGAAAGTAGTCCGGTAGGATGTTTATTTCATAGGGAGTTAATGTGTTAATATGTACTCAATGAGTTCACTCATAACAGAAATCAAGATGGCCGAATGTTGGTTGAGAAAGTGCTTGATTTCTCTTAAGGGGAGTACACGTCATGTTAGCCATTTGACAGTATTTGTACTAGACTTATAGGGCCCTTTTTCTGACTATGTGAGATTTAAAAGTTTGATTCTATCACTTTTAGTTGTGACGATATAAGTATTTGGAAATTTTTTATCTAAATTGAGATTTTTCCCCTGCCGGGTGTTAACTTAAGTTCAAATGTAAATCTCTCAATAATGAAAATTGATAGAAGCTAGCTTTAACTTCTCACATACTTAGCAGATCAAGGCCTTTTAAATGTATATCATAGGCCAACCGTGTTTTACCAACACCTGCCAGCAATGTTATTTTACTTGAACGAGAGAGAAACCCTATTTCCCACCTACACTTTGTTCCTTTCTTATACACTAACCCAATTCTTTTCCCTATGCATAGAATCTAATATTAAATGGTACGTTCACTTTATGTTTCAGATTTGCATGGAATGTGGTTGTGGTGCTGATAACAAAGCATAGAGTAGTATAGACAATTAGTGCTTCATTGGTGGTGGTGTGAAATAGTTATTGAAATGGAAGAAAAGTACATTTTCAAGTTGTTCTGTTATGACTGTTCAGACACTGAGAGACCCCCAAGTGAGCCAAAGTG
Source organism: Amphiduros pacificus (assembly GCA_949316495.1). Classification (NCBI taxonomy): domain Eukaryota; kingdom Metazoa; phylum Annelida; class Polychaeta; order Phyllodocida; family Hesionidae; genus Amphiduros; species Amphiduros pacificus. The sequence continues at coordinate 45,312,802 of OX439000.1, read as the reverse complement.
ACAGTGGTAGATTGAAAGATATCATTGAAGCCAGCAAAATACAGGGTGATGATCTACATTTAGAACTTCGTACAAGACTGAAAGATTATCATGCCAAATACCATAAGTCATGTGTATCAAAATATCTTATAAAGGCAAAGCGTTTGTCAGAGAAGCAGAAAAGAGCTGCAACAGATCCTTCTCCACAACCAGAATAGAGAACACATTCCAGTTTGGTGAATCCATTTGACTGGCTCTCACACTGTTTCTACTGTGGAGGTGCATGTGATGTTGATAGAGACCTGAACTATCTGAAGTGATGGATACCTGTTTATATAGTAAGGGAAACAGAGGAGAAGAAACAGAATGTTGGAGGAGAAAAGTCTGGAGCTATAGAGAGCAGGGTCAAAGCAAAATGCCAGGAAAGGACAGACAAGTGGGCCACAGATGTACTTCGGCGCCTGGCTGGTCTCACAGTCAAAATAGCTGACCTTCATGCTGCGGACACTCGATATCATCGAGATTGCTACACAAATTTTTTCAATGGCAAACCTCAACCAGATGTTACAAAAAAAAGAGCAATCAAATGACCCTTCTCGAACTCCATTACAGTCTCTTGTGGATGAGATGGAATGTCATCGCTCTGAGCAGTGGGACTCTGTGTGGCTGATGCAGGGCTTTTGGCAGCCATCTTGGATTTCTCGGAATGCCCAAGGATATTCTCTTGTTATCTGCCAGATATTCATTATAGAGATCCCAATGAATCAGAATCCAATGAGAAAAAAACTTTTACTTTCCTTGCAGGTAATGAGAGTAATGAGAAAAAAACTTTTACTTTCCGTGCAGGCTATCTGGCAACCTGACTACTACCAGTATAATCGGAGAAAATCGGCATCCGGGTACCCAAACACAAAATAATGGGCAAAATTCCCGGTTTTCTCCGATTTACGGGTCTCTAGCATATCAAAACCGGTCTCGCACCAAATTGCTAGTAATAGTTTAAGGTCAAAAAGAAAAGAATGATAGATGTTGAATCAGTTATAAATAAACCAATACACATATCATGTTATGTTACGTAACTTAGTTTCAACATTTCTTTAACAGATGAATCTGGTTTTTTTTACAGATGAAGCTTGTCAGACAGCAAGGACGGTCACTCAGCAGGAGAATTCTATGGTTCACTTTGTACGTTTTCAACAGATTTTACAACTGGATGCAGATTTTTTCCCAAATCTGGCATTTGGTAATTTGCGTTCACATCAAAGATATTTTCTCAAGTTCAGGTATATTAGTTATGATGTCATTTATGTCATGTATGATTTCGTCAGTTTTCGTGTGAATCAATGCTCATGGTGGTAAACACAGGTGAAACACTGGAGTAAGGAGCAGGCGCCACAAATGCTCTTACACGTATTGTGTAATGTAATAGCCGAATGTGAAAACATAAGACTATGGTGGCTGAGAGCTGGTCGAAGACTACCCCAATTTTCTTTTAACGTTGTGAGTGTAGATGTGTTGAGCACCAAGAGGTGATAAGGTTGATTAATGCGATTTTCTTTTCTCTTTTTTCCTTCGGTGTTTGCAGTAACAAAAATATTTAATCAGTTTATTGTCTACACACCAAGATGATGTTCCATAGAGATTTATGCGATCAATATTGGCTCCGAAGATCTTAATTGTATTTGTCTTCAGATAATGGGTTACAGTCACTTCAAACTTTGCACCTCCTGGTGATACTTTCAGAACTACTATGAGCTCCTCTTGGTCTTTTGTTTTGTATTTAAGGAACACCTTTCTTGAGCTCATTTTAAAATGTGCACATTTGCTTTTAAATGGCTTCAGGACTTTATTGATGTGATTAAGAGCAGCCGTGGAAGTTAAGTGAGTTAATTTTCCATCAAGTATTGTTTGCATGTTATGTGGGTTATAATGACACATGCAATATTGCGGGGGGACATCAGCATTGACACATGTTCTACTGTCTGGTATGCGCTGAAAGAGACTGATACCGCTCTCTGATATTGAACCTTCATCAGTGCCACTTTTATCTACATTCATCAAATCAATCAATGTCTTGTGAATGTCAAACCATGTCACTAGTCGTCTTTGATTGTGAAGTACATTCGCATAATGTTTGGGATATTTATTCTGGAACTGTTTTGGTAAGATCACATAGTGAAATGGAAGCATGGCTTCATATCTGCCAACATGCGTTTCCCTTAATTTGCCTTGCCTAATTCCATGATCTCCAAATATAAATATTACAGTGTTTTCCAACAGCCTAGAGTCATGAATGTATTTTAAAAAATCATAATAATCATCCTTTGCAAGGCCCATTCCATTGATGTCATCATGTGTAGGATTTGTGGACATTAGAAAACCAAAATATTTACTATTTTGGTACATTGTGACATACTCTGTCAGCCAATTCAACAAGACTTTGGTTTTAGTTTTTTCTCTTATACATAATCTATCTAGTTTCCCTTGTATTTCATCCACTGCAATTATAAATGGTCTGTCGTAATAATCCACAGGTGGTGTTACAAAACCCCCTGCTGCTCGATTGAAAGTAAAGCTACTTGCATAATCTTCACCATATAATGTGGCATAACCATTTATGGAGAAATTCTTCCAAACAAAATTGTATCCATCAAAAGGAGTAGAGGATTTTGACCATGGTAATTCTGTAAGAAACTTTCCAGTTAGAAGTGGGGTCAAATTAGCTAAGGTGCCATATCCCACTTTATTCATTCCCTGAAGTTCTATTCCACCCATTTCTGTTGTTATGAAGTGATGTAGTTTTCTGCTATGTCTGTGGAAGTTCAACCTTGACATGGAGTCAATTCCTATCATGAGAACACTTAATTTTCCATCATCAGATTTATTCAGTCTTCTGCTTGTTTCCAGCACAGTTTTGTTGATAATCTGAGCATGATAGTTGGTATATATTGTCTTATTATTCTGACCAAAGCATTTCACTTCTATGAATTCCTCTGTCACCTCAATAGTGTTATTAAATGATATGCGGTCTTTATAAATTACTTTCCAATCTTTTCCTGGAGGCCTGTGAATAGCTCTGTACTGACAATGTGTAACGTTAACAGATGACTTCAGGGATGCCCTTTTGTCCATAACAAGCTTACCATCCACCAGTGAAGTCAAAGGCAACTTAGCTGAATTGGCACACAAATACTGTGACTTATTTATGAATAGTTTACTTATTGTGAGATCCATTGGATCTATATCCCATATATTACAACCAGGAGTGTTAACAATCATCCCTAACTGATTCTTTCTTTCTGCTCCATGATTTAAGACGCTAAGTGAGTTAAGTGAGGAGAGATTGGATTGGCTGTAATATATATAAAAAATAATATTGAATGCACATATCAATGAAAATACAAAGATATTCCTTTTCATTTGTTTGTTATCCATCATTCCATGTTCTACATGCAAGAAGGGTCACATGGAAGTATTATGACATGTTCTACACTAAAATGTATATAAAAGAAGGAGAAGATTGTAGTTGACTTGTACAAATCATGAATCAAAATTCGTGTTTATCGTGGTTGATCCAATTACAACTGAACCTAAAATATAAAAGAACATAAAATTAATGTAGAGCAGTACATTTTTTGGAGTTTTATAAATCAGTGTCATTATCATTATTATTACATCAAATATTGTATTATATCATAACATCAAAATATCATTTTATTGAGAACAAACATTAATGCCATAACTTTTGTTCAATGCATTTACTAAAATGTATTTGAGTAACTATGATATATACAGTTAAAATGATTTTGTAAATGTCCTATTTATACATTAAAATGTGATATTAAAGAAAGTTTATGTATTATAGCAGATCTTTTTATTACATTTCGTTTTTATAAAACAGTTCGAATTCAGTTGAAGTCAGGAAAATAGTAAAGTTTTGGAGTATGGTCAATATTTCATCTCTTCATGAGCCGGTTTGTTCAGAATAGTAGGTCTACAGTGTAGTGTTTATTGTCACACAAACTGTGATAGCTTGGCCTAAACCTAAAATATGATATCTCTTTTTGAAAATATCATGCATGCTCAGAAATATTAAAATGGAACTTTCCATGGAAATTATTTACCTCTTAATAATGTCAAAAGTCAAAACGTCTTGGGGATGCATACTCACATCTTGAGGAATTCTTGAAGAATTAAAAGATATTTACCATAAGTTTTTCTGCAATAACAATGCAAAATGTGTAGTCAATGTTTTGGTCAGAATGTAGCATATAAACTTTGCACAAGTGTACACATTGGTGACGACGTTTTGTGTGGTCAGATGCATTTTGACCTCTACAAAACCAAGCACAAGCCGACTGAATCAGACCAAGTCAGTCCACTGTCCCTGGTGACAAACAAGATACATCTGTTATTACCATTTATGCTACGCTCTTAACTGTCAGACTGGGATTATCCTCATCCTATAAGAACAATATAGATTTTAATCTGAAGGGGGAGACATGCAATCTCAGACATAGGAGTTAGTTTGAAGAGGTCCATTAAATTGATGATAAATGCGTTTGTATGGTAGTTGTTGCAGTTGACTGGGTCTGAGGGGCTACAAACATAATTCGGCAACGACAGGGGCACCCCACCCCCACCGCCTCAGGAGTCATCGCCACACTTTTTTTTTAACTATTAGGTACTATAATAAAGTACTAGACATGTCCTCAGAATGAATACTGTCCTTATTTTCTAGGCTCAAATCAAAACCGTGCCTATCCAAGTTAAATAGTAGTTTTCTATTTCGTGTAACTTGAATAGATTCATGCAGCTTGATTAAATTCCAACTGGGAATTTCAACTAGAATTGAACTCGGGCAGACAGTATGAGAGACATTCATATCCCCACTGAGCCACGCCCCTGCTCTTTCAGTATATGAAACTGTTATAACATTGAAATTAAAATAACTCATATGAAATTTATAATCATCTTTTAAAAAGACATGTCATTCTGAAGTAAAAGATCTTTGACAGAATTCTATTCTGCCTCAGTCAGACATGGTTTTGTATTTAACCTGGCTACCTACTCTCCACAGCAGATCCAGGATTTATACCTGGTATATGACTCTGCCTCGCCATGCAGAGTACCTGGCTACCTACGCTCCACAGCAGATCCAGGATTTATACCTTGTATATGACTCTGCCTCGCCATGCAGAGTACCTGGCTACCTACTCTCCACAGCAGATCCAGGATTTATACCTGGTATATGACTCTGCCTCGCCATGCAGAGTACCTGGCTACCTACGCTCCACAGCAGATCCAGGATTTATACCTGGTATATGACTCTGCCTCGCCATGCAGAGTACCTGGCTACCTACGCTCCACAGCAGATCCAGGATTTATACCTGGTATATGACTCTGCCTCGCCATGCAGAGTACCTGGCTACCTACGCTCCACAGCAGATCCAGGATTTATACCTGGTATATGACTCTGCCTCGCCATGCAGAGTACCTGGCTACCTACGCTCCACAGCAGATCCAGGATTTATACCTGGTATATGACTCTGCCTCGCCATGCAGAGTACCTGGCTACCTACGCTCCACAGCAGATCCAGGATTTATACCTGGTATATGACTCTGTCTCGCCATGCAGAGTACCTGGCTACCGTAAAAAAAATTACACTTGTAAAAATAATACACTATGCACGAAAGTAATTTGACTTGTCTTAGTTTCTTTTGAGTGATATTTGAGTGATATTTGCTGGTACTTTATTGGATCATTGCAGATCAGGAGAATGATGAATATTATGTTTTAAGATAAAAAAAAAATACTTCTTTAAAACATATTCCTTTTCCGAACAACCATTAAAATGTGATCTGATGCGGTTTTGATTTTAGTCCAGAAAACAAGAAAGGGGCCATTATATTTAGAACAGTATTAGTCCTAAAAGTAGTAAGGTGGAGGTTAATCCTGGAAAGGGTGCAGGGTTGGTCCTCTGGCTCCCCGACTAACAGGTTTCACGAACTCATACTCTCACTTTTACGGTGTATGTGCACATGTACACTCCCAGGGATGTAGGTCAACCTCCCACCAATAGGTGTTAATAATTTCTAATTGGTTAGCACGGGTAGAAAATTGGAAACAAATTAGATAAATAGATAGATAATAATCTATGTAATGAGAGGTTAGAGGGTATTTGACCGCGGTTAGAGGTGAACAGAATCACATGTTCCGCAAATTCCACAAATTAATTATGTGTGTGGCGTTCTCTCTCTAATAATTATCATATTTCAACATTTATTATTATTTTGTTATAGGTCCCCACACTTTCTGTATCAAATATTATCAACTCTATCTTCGATACACAAATCAATTCCTGCTGAAATTATTTGAATAACTACTTTCACCAAAGCAAAGCAGAATATACGATAATGCGAAAGCGTATTGCGGAACACCCCTTAAATAATACCGGTAGTAACTGAAGATTTTAAAAAAATCTTGAACTATTTGATTGAGTACACCTCCAAACCTATACTTCAATACCTGATTAGATATTATTTCTTGAGAAGAATAATGATATTGCTTACTCACTTACCTCAGATAGAATTAATTTGTTTTGCTATTGGCTTCATGCATGTCATCTCAAAATGGGCTCCATATGAGAATCTCACCAAGCTGTACAAAAAGCATTAGGGTCTGGGGCACAGAGACCGTTCAACCGGAATGTGATATGCAAGACCAGTGATCTATTTATAAAATAAATGATAAGAAGGTGTGGTTTGAGCTATTTGTGTTTTTATAGATATTACCTCTACAAAACGGCATGAAAGGGTGAATATTTCAAAATAAAATAAAAATACTGAGGTTTACCCAAAATCCAAAAGCTTTTACAAGACAGTTAGGATGAAAAGATATCGAGGCATTTCTCGACCAACTTACAGCCACCTTGTTTTGGGTGCTTTCACAAACTCAACTACTGCTTTCACAAATGATTTTGTAGCGAAAACAATAGGTGCGAATACACTCACGGCTTTACCCTATTAACTTTATAATCTCTCACGCTGGTGCCATACGAGAGAATTTCCTTTCAATTTTTGGTATTTTCTATTGTTTTCTGTTGTGCGCAGTGCCAAGACAAATCTGTCAGTTTTTTTTAAATTTACGATTTTGCCATAAAGACCATCAGGACATGTTAAAGATCAATACACCAAAACGTTCTTCATGGTCTCAGGACATATAGATCCTTTACACATGGAGAGCACTATTGCAGAAACCTTCCTAAATTGTTAAACATAAAAGAATCTCTTCTGGAAAAATATTGTGAAAAAAGTGGGCGGGAATGTCCTGGCGGGTACTGTCCTAGGTGGGTACTGTCCTGGTGGGTAATGTCCTGGCGGGTAATGTCCTGGCGGGTAATGTCCTGGTGGGTAATGTCCTGGTGGGTAATGTCCTGGTGGGTAATGTCCTGGCGGGTAGTGTCCTGGGGGGTAATGTCCTGGTGGGTAATGTCTTGGTGGGTAATGTCTTGGTGGGTAATGTCCTGGAGGGTAATGTCCTGGTGGGTAATGTCTTGGTGGGTAATGTCCTGGCGGGCAATGTCCTGGTGGGTAATGTCCTGGTGGGTAATGTCTTGGCAGGTAATGTCCTGGCGGGGAATGTGCTTGTACTGCATATGTGTGCCGTCATAAAAGAAAGATCCCATACAAATAATTGGATAAACGTAGAATGAAAAATAAATCTAACAAATCAACTGGTGAGAATATTTTTATTAAAAAATATAGACATATCTGCACAACACAATAGTCCTCTGTTTATTACCTATGATAACATTACAATGTTTCAAATAGAAATACTAATACACCAGCGAGGACACGGGGACCATGATTACGTGTTTAGCCTTCAAGATAACCCGTTTAGCCATGTTCCAGTCAATTGAATTGGCTCCCCAAACAAAGCGTGTAAACGCACTTTAAACAAGATAGTATTCAACTCTTTAAGCCCCAACACACTGTTTCCAGTTCGGCCTCTCCCAGGTTTCTCTTGAGGGGAAAACACGACATGGTTAGCTAGAAATAATATGTACAAAATAAGATTATGGAATTTAATCTGCAACCTGTCAGCATTTTTGTGTAACTGTTTCACATTCATTTTATGAATGCATATTTTGTGTTGATTGTATTTGTTGCATACGTGTTCATGTCAGGGTCTCTTTAAATATTGTAGGAGAGTTGTGAGAGCGATATTTTATATTCAGAGATTTTAACTTCTGAATCAAAACAATCTGAATGTTTGCTATTTAGTGCAGACAAATATTTACATGACTGATCATATATTAAAATGACCTAATGTATGGTCCCGGTAAGTAATACTATAATTACCATACTCACTAATCGCACCTTCCTCTTGTGAAAATATTTTTAAACCGACGATTTTAATTCACACGTATTGTATAAAATCATAAAGGTGTAAATCAAAATCTACTATATTTCTATCATTATTCATTCTAAAATGGGATATTCCTCTTATATATATATATATATATATATATATATATATATATATATATATATATATATATATATATATATATATATATATATATATATATATATATATATATATATATATTATCACAGATACAAAACATAGACATGATACATGATAAAGTGATCTAGATTTATGTATAACTGACCATATTGAGAAAAGATAATTCTACATTGATTTGGTACATCTCTTTGTGTTCTACTTTCTGCCTTTTTAAAAGTAACAACTGCACAAATGTGGTAAATCGTCAATTACTCTATAAATCTAAGTTATCTTATAAAACAACTATAAAAATAGGACCAATTCTCTGGTGTAATAATGAAGTTAAATGTGAGATATACAACTATTTCACCAAATGGAATTACAGACATATTTCTATATAATTCAAAGTTAACGAATTCTCTAAAAATAGTGATATTATTTTTTAAATACACAGAGAGTATAAACGTGATATTAAACTTTTGTTACATTCTAGCGATATATACAATGCATAAAACATCATTTTTTCATCCAAAGTCAAATTTCCATTACAATAGTAGTTGTTCAGTTGAAGATATTGGTGCATTCTTAAAGGTAGACATTAGCATCATCTAAATATACTTACACACAGAAACACTTAATACACTAACAACATGAGATTTTATTTTTGAGGTCAAGGATTAGACCAAGACAAAACAATGTTCCTGGTTAAATATAATCATTCTATAGATAAAAACATCTTTGTCTTGATTTATAAAGATTCTTATAAAACTGGATTCGCGGCGCAGATAAACTTATAACGGTCATGCTAAGTTTGAAAAGAGTGGTGTTTGTGCGGTACGTTTAGAGCGAGGTAAATTACATTTGTCCCACCTCCAGAGGGTTATCCAAGTGCCAGCTTTCCTGCCCTGCACTTGTAAAAATGGAATTATCTCTATGATAATTCCTATATTTTTATCAAACAAAAGTGTTCTTCTTCATTATACCTTCATTCCACTACCTTTGGGGGTACTCATTCTGTGTATTGCTTTCACTACCAAGAGGCTTGACAATAATCTGTGAAGTTCTGATTAAGAAATTGCTGGACACATTCATTTAAAACTTTAAAACATTATGCAATTTGAATATATTATACATGATTTATTTCCATGATAATAAACTTGTAATGATTCTGGAATATACAGTCCTGTTTCAGCAGTTGATGCCCACTATATATAATGAAGACCTTGATAAAGGAAGTGGTGTTGGTTTCATATCATGCACTTAAATATTAAAATACCACTTACCCTTTATCTAAGGGTTTATAAATACATAAATGAGTTGGCTAATCTTGGATGGTTTACAGGACGTGTTTTTTCACAAAAGAGAAAATCTCACACTAAGGAAGTCACCAGCCAGTCTGAGGGATTAAATTTTTCAACTTGATTTTCAACTGGTGGTGCCTTTTATATTGAAATGAATGTGCACTTATGGCTTAATGGAGGATGAAAGTTGAGCTAATTTCTCCTCAGGAAATAACACGTCCTGGTGTTTATATAGAGTATAATATAGAGTACAATCTGCTTTCATACAGTTTGGAAGAATTACAGGATTTTATGAGCAAATAGCGCACCCAACAATAATACAGCAGTAGAGAGAGTATAGGTAGCAGCGCCCTGTGTTAAGGCATAATCCAGCGAGGTTTCATCATATATCATCTTGTCAATGATGTGGATCACACCATTCTGCATCTTCAGGTTGGCAGTTATGATATTAATCTCTACTGGGAGAAGTTCAGAATCCTTTACTTTGTAAAGTATGTAGTATCCCCCTGTAAAAATCAACACATTCAAGATCAGGAAAATTAATAATGTTTCATCTGTGTAGGGCAGAGGAAAATAGTTTTAATCTAGAATTATTACAATAAAACATATAACATAATTTTGTCTCTAATTTAACACTATTTGCGAGTATAATAACTTTGTGCTAACATAATTCTATTTATGATATATAATAAGAGCACCCTTTCAATAACGTTCCAATTTATTTTTTAATACAAAAGAGTCTGCGATTTTTATCAGAGATACATAAATGTATAATATACCTTGATTTTTCTTATGTATTTCCAAATTAACTCCGGCATTTGTTTCTACTGACATCTGGTTTCCATCCATTGAGTCCAGGTAGAGCTCACCTGGAACCTCGTGTCGTTTTATCAGCTGAAATTGAATAACGATTCTTAATCTAATAAAAATATTAGCTTTAACAATAAATTGAGAACAAATCTACCACTATCAAAATATTTCCAAACCATTAATCGCACAAATAACCTTATGAATACAAAATATACATACTGCGGAAAGAGCTACACTCGAGCCCAGGTACTTTCTGCCAATATCACTGTTCTGCATGGCAATGATTCCAGCATTCAAAGTAGCAAACACTGTTATTTTACCTTCCTGGCCAAAAATGGAGGCGCTCGGGGTTCTTCTTACCAACGAGTAAAATTGACTAAAAAATAAAACAATTGTGGCTTTAGATGAATACATAAATGCATCTTGCCTAGTAAATATTGTAGATTAACACAAATGTTATATGCAGCTTATCTAATGTAACTTATACTGTTTCTTTAAGGTTTGATTGTTATTAAAATTGATAGTGCTATTAAGATTGGATATCTTGCTATTAAGATTGGATATCTTATTATTATATTTATTATTATATTTATTATTATATTTATTATTATTATTATTATTATTATTATTATTATTATTATATTTATTATTATATTTATTATTATTATTATTATTATTATTATTATTATTATTATTATTATAATTATTATTATTATTATTATTATTATTATTATTATTATTATTATTATTATTATTATTATTATTATTATTATTATTATTTTTATTATTATTATTATTATTATTATTATTATTATTATTATTATTATTATTAAGGATGTGATTGTTATTAAGGTCGGATATCTTGTTATTGAGGTTGGATATCTTGTTATTAAGGTTGGATATCTTGTTATTAAGATTGGATATCTTGTTATTAAGATTGTTGTTTTGTTATTAAGTTTTGATATATTGTGCCTACATTAATGGATCTTCTCGCTCTATGTATTGTATGATGGTGTAAGGGGCCACTCCTAGCACCGTGTCGACGTAGTGGACGATGCCGTTCTTAACACACAGGTCGGCCTTCGTGATCCTGCCCCTCACGTGATCTATCTCCACTATAGTAGCTGCAATATACAAGATTCATCAAATCTCCTGCCATTAACCCATTTAAATGATATCAGAGTGATAATAACAATCAACTCATATAACAATCAACGCATATCACAGTCACTATAAACTCATATAACAATCAACGCATATCACAGTCACTATAAACTCATATAACAATCAACGCATATCATAGTCACTATCAACTCATATAACAATCAACGCATATCACAGTCACTATCAACTCATATAACAATCAACGCATATCACAGTCACTATCAACTCATATAACAATCAACGCATATCACAGTCACTATCAACTCATATAACAATCAACGCATATCACAGTCACTATCAACTCATATAACAATCAACGCATATCACAGTCACTATCAACTCATATAACAATCAACGCATATCACAGTCACTATCAACTCATCTAATGATCAATTCATATAACGATCAACTCATCTAACATTCAACTCATATAAAAAATCAATTGAAATAAAAAAATACCACATTTATAGAGTGTTCTCCAACTTTATCCGTCTGTAGTTCTGGATGAACTTTAAGCTTACTATTTTCTTTCAGGAAATACAGAAGCCAACTCACTGTCTCCCTCTGTGTAGAAGTTAGCAAAGACTCCGGGTACTCGGGTCTCCTTCCGTGTACCATTCACCATCTCCCGCACAAATAACTTCTCCTTCAACATATGCTTCCGTAGGGTCTGAAGTCAAATGTGAAAAGGGAACCTATCAATTTCTATGTCCTCAGAGAATTGTGTATAGTGATGAATAGAACAGTTATGTCAGTATGGGATATCACTTATTTCGTGAACAACGGGTGGTGAAATAACTCTGATTTTGTTTGTCTATTTATATCTAATTCATATGGAATATAATTTTATGATTAATCCCAATAAGCTTACGGTTTCTAGGTCGGAGGTTTGGGTGATATCAATGTTGGAGGAGAATGCATCATTGATAGGTGCAAACAGAGTATAGATCTCATCGGAGGCAGGACTACTGCCCTGAGGCACCCGCAACTCATCCTTAAAGCCGCCTGTACTCTTAACATTGCCCTCAAACTTACTGCAAAAAGTAAAGTCACACTTATAGCAGTCACATGTTAGAAACATGGAAAAAGTAGATTATCATCATCATCATCATCATTATTATGTCTAGAAATTCTATATGATCTGGTTAGATCGATATACATAAACCGTGAACACTTATTCAGTTACATAAAATATGATATTACTGTCTATTATAACAGTTTCTTTTATTTGTTTAATGTTATCCTTAAAGGCCACGTTGACTTACTCCAGTACGGGTTCCACCTCCATGAGTGAGTACATGTCATAGTAGACCCACCCCATCATTCCGTCTATGATGTGGATCACCGCATTGCCCACCGTGATGTCAGGCATTATGATCTTACCCTGAGCACAGTTGTTACTCACATACACTGAATAGAACCAAAAGCTTTTTTTCAAATTTCAAGAAATATATAGATGCGTGCCACTTTCTTTATTTTTGTTGTATGTTAATTACTTAAACAAAAAACATTTTTCACGTGACAACGTTAATGTGAGTTTCCAGGAAAATGTTGTACTTTATCTTTTTCCAAAATATAAATGTTAAATATTGAGGTATATTTGGAACATATCAATCAGCTTTTGTTTAATCATTTTATTATATTAATTCATAAAAAAGAGAAAGAACATGTTTCTTTTCAATAGTACTATTTTTAACAGATGATTTTTAAACACTGTATAGAATTTGAAATAGTTTGTAACGCAAAATATTTAATAGCAATGAAAATGATGACTTCGACTATACCTTCATCTTTATACTTGTTAATCTGAATTGTCCCATAGAGGGCACTGCGCTGATTTTGTGATGACTCAGCAATCTTTTCAAGGACTTTAAGGTGGTACACCTCAGCAGCTGAATCTGACTGTTCACCCAATATAATATGCGACTCAATAACCTATAACAAATAAAGACAATAGAGTACAGACAGCTCTCACTGTTAAAAATATTTCTTAGTTCCATAAATATTCAAGCTTTTGTCTAATGATACTTAATGTAAGTTATTTTTCTCAAATTAACATGACCTCTCGCCCTTTGAGACTGATTCAACGTAGTTAACTTTACAGATCTTGGACATTGATCGTTTAATGAAAACTATAATCGGATTGGTCAATACACTTATAAAGCTTTTACATTGCATATCTAATAATCAAAGAAGAATCAATCTTTTTGGTGATTCCACAGGTGATGTTTAAAAATATTTTCGCTGCGTACATATTTAGTACGTTGAAAAACTACAAAATAGTTACCTTTTTGAATAGTTCTGTATTGTCAGTCAGTTCCCTTTCATAATTATTTACAGTATCAAAGTAAATATCATATGGGACAAATACAGTGTGATAGCGATCATAAGGTTCCAGTGAGTTTGAAAGTTCCAGTGAGGCTTCACCTAACCCTAGCCTCTTGTAACTATCTATCAGATTACTGAAAATCCTGCAAATAAAAAAGAGATGTACGTGATATGTCTGCTCTCCAGATAACCCTGAAATACATTCTTAGCTGTTATCAAAAGGCCGTGATTTGTGCTATCATCTTTATGTGATGATACAAAAGAAAGTCTCTGAATAGAGCAGGGCAATTCGTCTCGTTCACAGGCTACTACATGACATGGTATAGCCTAAATTATTTGTAAAGGTTGTTTATATAAAGTAACAAAAACAATACAATACAGATATATAGATCTGTACATAGATCATAAGTCATGCCTACTCACTGAGTGTTTTGGATTTCATTAGTGCTCTGTATGTTTTCATCAATCCATTCCTTGGCGTTCTTAGTGCTGTAGGTATGGTAGAATAAACCGTCCACGATGTGCATCATACCGTTGTCAAGATTGATATTAGGTGTCAATATCAGAGCGCCATTCACAAATATGTCATTCTGAGTAAAAAGAAAACACAAAATCCCCAAATCTTACTTTTTGAATGTATGTATGTATGTATGTATATATATAAATATATATATATATATATATATATATACATATATATATATATATATATATATATATATATATATATATATATATATATATATATATATATATATATATATATATATATATATATATATATATATATATATATATATATATATATATATATATATATATATATATATATATATATATATATATATATATATATATATATATATATATATATATATATATATATATATATATATATATATATATATATATATATATATTGCATTTTTGTTGAAAAATAAGGTAATCATTTAACTTACGTCCAATTTCTGTACGAATAATTTCAGGCCTCCGGCTGAACGAAGGACCTGTTTCGTCTCCAGCTCAGATGTACTAGATTTTGATATCACTGTAAAACATCATATTTATTATTTCATTAATAATGAGTATTCGAAGTTTCTTAAATGGCTAAATACCAGCAAATGTACTCTTTGACCCTACTCTGCTGATCCTACTCTGCTGACCATACTCTGCTGACCCTACTCTGCTGACTGCTGACCCTACTCTGCTGACCCTACTCTGCTGACCCTACTCTGCTGACCCTACTCTGCTGACCCTACTCTGCTGACCATACTCCGCTGACCCTACTCTGCTGACTGCTGACCCTACTCTGCTGACCCTACTCTGCTGACCCTACTCTGCTGACCATACTCTGCTGACCCTACTCTGCTGACCATACTCTGCTGATCCTACTCTGCTGACCCTACTCTGTTGACCCTACTCTGCTGACCCTACTCTGTTGACCCTACTCTGTTGACCCTACTCTGCTGACCCTACTCAGCTGACCTTACTCTGCTGACTGCTGACCCTACTCTGCTGACCCTACTCTGCTGACCCTACTCTGCTGACCATACTCCGCTGACCCTACTCTGCTGACTGCTGACCCTACTCTGCTGACCCTACTCTGCTGATCCTACTCTGCTGACCCTACTCTGCTGACCTTACTCTGCTGACCCTACTCTGATGACTCTACTATGCTGACCCTACTCTGCTGACCCTACTCTGCTGACCCTAATCTGCTGACCCTAATCTGCTGATCCTACTCTGCAGACCCTACTCTGCTGACCCTACTCTGCTGACTGCCGGCCCTACTCTGCTGACCCTACTCTACTGACCCTACTCTACTGACTCTACTATGCTGACCCTACTCTGCTGACCCTACTCTGCTGACCCTACTCTGCTGACCCTACTCTGCTGACCCTACCATGCTGACCCTACTCAGTTGACCCTACTCTGCTGACTGCTGACCCTACTCTGCTGACCCTATTCTGCTGACCCTACTCCACTGACCCTACTCTACTGACTCTACTATGCTGACCCTACTCTGCTGACCCTACTCTACTGACTCTACTATGCTGACCCTACTCTGCTGACCCTACTCTGCTGACCCTACTCTGCTGACCTTACTCTGCTGACCCTACTCTGATGACTCTACTATGCTGACCCTACTATGCTGACCCTACTCTGCTGACCCTAATCTGCTGACCCTAATCTGCTGATCCTACTCTGCTGACCCTACTCTGCTGACCCTACTATGCTGACCCTACTCTGCTGACCCTACTCTGCATGGCTCCTTTCTGGTGAGTAGTGATGAGCATTTACTCCAGTAGGACTACATACCGAGGTGCCTGAGGAAGATATCATTATAGGTGTTTCTACTGGTGGAGCTCTGTGCCAGCTGTTGCAGGTCGTCGAGCACCTTCCTCGGCAGGGGCGGGGTGATAAACACCATATCATGGCTGGCAAAGAAAGTGTAACCACGCGACGTCGACAATCCCAGCTCAGCCCATATTTGAAGGTTTTCCAAATAACGTTTTAACTGTTAATGCAAAACGAAAATAGGCTATCACCGCTAAAAATCAAATCACATCATTTGAAATAATATGAAAACAGAAAGCTTTTTGGTGAAGGGAGCAGTTGACCATGTGAACTGAGAACCGGCGTCAGTTTGCTCAGATTAAATAGCAATAATAAAAATAGTTCGACAAATTATCAAAATTCAGCTACATGTATAAATGAATCGGCATTTATGAATCGATGGACAAATAGGAACTAGTTCACTATAGGAACTCGTTTACCCATGTCAACCTTTTGCTGTTTTACAGCATTTCTAGATCTAAGCAATCTAAGCATTGAATCTTTTTTATTATTCTAATTTGTTAAAAGAAAATATCCTCTTGATACATTGTTACATACATATATAAAAAAAGCATGAACGTGATCAGAGAGGAAGGGTGACGAGATTTGAAAAAAAAAAAAAAGTTGCTGTGTGAGGTATAGGCTGCAATTAAATTCGCCACTGAAAAGAGTGTGTGATCTCGCTGTTTCGTCACCACGTAGCATGCCATCTGGTGGAAGTGACGCTGAACAAATCTACCACTTCACTTTTGTTTTGCAAGTTTATGTGAAGGGTTGCACTTTTAGCATATTATGAATGGCACAATTATCACTTATTTGTTGTCATAATTACATTAGAAATGAACTATTACCTCCAATATGCCTAAATTTCTGTATTAGAGTAAATTGACCTTTTTATTGACCTAGTTATTGAGGCCCTGCTAGGTTTTGTACAAAGGGGCCTATATGGGTGAAATGCAGATATTTTTAACCACCACGATCATGCAATTGGGATATAGCTGCACAAGTGAGAGATAGCAAGTGATAGACTGCTACAACAGCAAGAGATATCTGCATAAATAAGAGATAGCTGCATAAATAAGAGATAACTGCATAAATAAGAGATAGCTGCATAAATAAGATATAGCTGTATAAATAAGAGATAGCTGCATAAATAAGAGATAGCTGCATAACTGAGAGATAGCTGTATTGAGACATGAAACATAGCTGCACAAATAAGAGATAGCTGCATGAATAAGAGATAGCTGCATAATTGGGAGATAGCTGTATAAATAAGAGATAGCTGCATAACTGAGAGATAGCTGTATTGAGACATGAAACATAGCTGCACAAATAAGAGATAGCTGCATGAATAAGAGATAGCTGCATAATTGGGAGATAGCTGTATAAATAAGAGATAGCTGCATAACTGAGAGATAGCTGTATTGAGACATGAAAAATAGCTGCACAAATAAGAGATAGCTGCATAAATAAGATATAGCTGCAAAAATAAGAGAGAGCTGCATAAATAAGAGATAGCTGTGGGAGGGACAGCTGCACATGGTGAGACAGCTGCACATGGTGAGAGATAGCTGTACATGGTGAGAGATAGCTGCACATGGTGAGAGATAGCTGCACATGGGGAGAGATAGCTGCACATGGGGAGAGACAGCTGCACATGGTGAGATATAGCTGCACATGGGGAGAGATAGCTGCACATGGGGAGAGATAGCTGCACATGGGGAGAGATAGCTGCACATGGTGAGAGATAGCTGCACATGGGGAGAGATAGTTGCACATGGGGAGAGATAGCTGCACATGGGGAGAGATAGCTGCACACGGGGAGAGATAGCTGCACATGGGGAGTGATAGTTACAACAGTGAGAGACAACTGCATAACTGAATGACAGCTGCACACGTGGTAGTTGCACAATTGAGAGACAGCTGCACATGTGAGAGATAGATAGCTGCACATGGTGAGAGATAGCTGCACATGGGGAGAGATAGCTGCACATGGGGAGAGATAGCTGCACATGGGGAGAGATAGCTGCACAGTTTGAGAGATAGCTGCACATGGGGAGAGATAGTTGCACATGGGGAGAGATAGCTGCACATTGGGAGAGATAGTTGCACATGGGGAGAGATAGCTGCACATAGGGAGAGATAGCTGCACATGGGGAGAGATAGATGCACAGTTTGAGAGATAGCTGCACATGGGGAGAGATAGCTGCACATGGGGAGAGATAGATGCACAGTTTGAGAGATAGCTGCACATGGGGAGAGATAGCTGCACAGGGGGAGAGATAGATGCACATGGGGAGAGATAGTTACAACAGTGAGAGACAACTGCACAACTGAATGACAGCTGCACACATGGTAGTTGCACAAGTGAGAGACAGCTGCACATGTGAGAGATAGCTGTATAGGTGAGGGATGGCTGCATAGGTGAGAGATAGCTGCACAATTGAGAGACAGCTGCACAGGTGAGGGATAGCTACATCAGTGAGGGACAGCATCACTTCCCAGCCGAAGGCACTTGTAACATAAAACAACTTTAAAATATCTAACATTTAACAACTGCTTCATGTGTATATTTTTCTGTCTTTTACTCATTGTCTGTTTTTGTGTTTTCAAGGTGTCACTTCTGACATATGAAACCATTAAATAGAAACAATTGTCTTATGGCCGGATATCAGGTGCATGATGGGGGGAATCACATGACCAGTATATTGTTATATGTCTCACTCTTTATCTCTGTTACCTATACATCACAGTGTGACGTGGAATTAACTGAAGATCCCCTTCTACTATCGGCCATCCCCCCTGCTGAAAATGAGCGCCATGGGGAAATATTAAACAAAATGTAAACTGCCATTATGATATCACGTGACAAGATTGACGGAACATGATTCTGAAGTGTCAGGTGTTTAATATTTGGGTCAACGGTATGCCATTTGTAGCTCAACATATAACTCTTGTATAGTTTTGGTCAGCGAGTTTTGGGTCGCATTTTATCGGAGAATGACAACAGATTACTGATAGATCGTGTTGTGTTGCCATGTTAATAAATGTATTGCTACAGTCATAACATTTTGTGCAGTAAGCTTTATACCAACTGTGAGCAAACATGGTCTCAGTCAAGCCCAATGTCATTGTCCCCTTATTATATTATAATATATTGCTATCACATTGTTATGTAAGGCGATTGAGAATAGCCACATGTAGATTACTACATCATTTAACTCGTTTGAAAAAAATCATTTTTAACCTTGTAATCATTTCGTATTTTCTTTAATGTGGATTAAATTAAGATATTCAAATTGTGACTTAAAAAACAATTGTTAATTCATGTCACTGTGAAGGTGGAAGTCAATGGCAAGCCCAATTTACATGTATGTCAGTTAGCATATTGAATTTGTCTAACACAATGTGACTGACATGAATAAATAAAATGACAGTGAATAAACAAAATCAAAGTAGATTATTTAAACGGGCATAAAACTACAACAGAATGCTCCACAACATTGTGGCATTGTCAAATATGAGCATATTGTAATATTGATTAACGCGGGGAGTCCCCGGCCTCAGACTTGACCTAGATTACCTGCAAGTCTCAACCAATCAGAATCTGTGACATACATGTATATATACACACATAAATCGCACTTGTGTCTTATCAGTTAAATCAGCAGCCTTGACGGACACCAAAATACATCATTGAGAACATTAATTTTCCCTCCTCCTATTTTATAGAAAGTTATCGGCGTGAGCGATTGATCGCTGACTTTGTAGCTGAAAGTGTAGCTGAATTTGACGTGCCATGACACACCTTTCAAACAGTCGCAGTCCACTTAACACTGCCACACTAATAAACAGCCAAAACGCGCGCTTACCCGACTTAAATCGCGGCCTGGAAGTACACTCGTGTCATCAATGGTTTCTTTGATTGTCTTGGTGTTGCCATGGTGCAGATGAAGACAAAGGATAAGGCAGAAAGCGGCGATCTGCTGCAACATGTTAGCTGGCTTGTTCCCCATCCTTGTACCGCTCAAAATTTAAATGTTAGAAAACACCTGTGTCGGTATTGGCTTGTACATACAGCTAACCTCGTCCTTATTTGCCCAACTCTCACGCTGCTGAGGTCAAGCATGCATGACGAGTTACCTGGTTTCAAGGTATGCGCTGACCCATTTCATACCTAAAAGCAGCGGGTTGATGATGCAGTATGTTTATTAATACACCTGCGTGCCTGAAACCACCAGCTTCATGTGTAATTGTAAACAAAGGAAGGATAAAGTCAAGGTATGGTGTGATCGAGTCTTTTTCCAAGTATATAACCCCTAGTGGGCAGGTACAGAACTAAAAGTAGCCAGGATCATGTTCCATGTTTTGCACTGGTTCTCTCAGTTCCGTTCTAATTACTACTAGATTCGTTCGATGATGACACACAAATACCCAAAGTTAAAAAGACGGTTGTATGTCTTTTCCCAGCTTTGCTATTTCTGAACATCGGCTTTGAAACACAAGAGAAAAGAAATACATAATTCACTCCATTGGGACATTGAGTATGGC
This sequence comes from Amphiduros pacificus, assembly GCA_949316495.1. Taxonomy (NCBI): domain Eukaryota; kingdom Metazoa; phylum Annelida; class Polychaeta; order Phyllodocida; family Hesionidae; genus Amphiduros; species Amphiduros pacificus. The sequence goes on along the minus strand of OX439000.1, from coordinate 45,291,820 downwards.
ACATCCTCAAAATCTTCTATGATGAAATCATCTTTTTTTGACCAGCCATGTAGATTTATTGAATGAAATTAAGCCAATATTATTTATCAAATACGTTGCAAAAGGTGTTGACTGTCTCTTAGTAAGAATAGCCCAGAATGACGAGAGATTTGAATGCAGGTACTGCATGTACATATTGTATGTAAGGATTGGTCAACATGAGCCTGAGGAAAAAGCTAGAAATATATGAGGAATAAATATACCCAGCTCAAAATATATATTTAAAAAAAAATTTTAATTCGCTTGATTTGTGGTTGATCTTTTCAATTGATAAATATTTTTAATTACATTTTTTATTTAGTATATAACGATGAGCTCAGAGATAATTTGCTTCGCACAATAGCACACGTATTTTATTGATGAAGAATACCAATAATAACTGTATATTTAATTCAGATTTGTCCATCTGTCTTTTTATGAAGTAGCAGTGCATTGATTTTGAATTTACGACAATGTATGTTATTATCATGTGGCACATGTGGTGTTAATAGATTCGATCCACATGCTTTCAAATTTAATGGTGGACATTTCCCACAAATTAACACGGCTCTGATAGGTCACCAGGACGTGTAATGACAACTTCCCAAAAAGGATGTGAGATTTGCTAATACTTGTCACATTATATAGCTTCACACGAGGAGTACACAGCAGTACTAATATATGCCATTTTATGCTGTATTTTGTAAAGAATATGATCTTTGTCACATTAATGCATCAACTCTAGGTGAGACAGTGGGTGGTTTGGTAGTGGTGACAGTGGTGCAAGTACTGAACCCAAAAGAGCTGAAGGTTGGCTGATAATTGGCTCCAAATCTTTCAAAGACCTTTTACGTATTGCTCTAGTGTGGTCATTTTAAATTTCAGTGAAATATGTTAAACTTCTAGCAGATAAACTTTGGAAAGGATGAACAACACTTTAGCTTCAGAAAATATTTATTTAAACACATAAAGAATATTGATGGCATCCATTACTTGATGTTTTATACAACAATAGTGGAAGAGTTCTGACAAAGGAAGAAAATCTTTGTTTTATGGGCATATCGGCCATTGGTTTGTATTAATGACCTTTCCATGAAGGTCAGGTTGTATCAGATTAGATAGAAGTCTACGCTTGGAATGCCTTACTCTTTTGGAAAAATGAATGGAGATCTTTACTTTGCTTTATTACATGTAAAATAACACTAATCACGTCATTTGAATTACAATTGGTTTAAAAATAACAAGTCTTTATTGTATGCCCAAATTCTGCTTAAATCCAGACCCCTCAGCCATACGATTGCTAATTAAATTCTTACAGAATCAATAACATCACTTAATATTACAAATATGACAAGGCTAATAAAGACCCAACCCCGCCCCTTTATGTGTCTGATCTAATTCCCTAAGGAAAGTTATGTCTTTCCTTCCGACTTAAAAAGGTGGAACACATAGTATCATTAAATCAAATATAAAATTTTAGATTTTTTAACCCATCCAGTGAGTATGGACATAAAGGGTTATACAGGAGGGGCTCATGTCCAACATTTTTACAATATGCTGATGTGTACAGATTTATACAAGGAAATACGAAACAATGCAAAATAATAGGAAAAAAACATGATGAGGCATATATATATATATATATATATATATATATATATATATATATATATATATATATATATATATATATATATATATATATATATATATATATATATATATATATAAAAATATATATATATATATATATATATTCTTATATATTCATATATTCATTCTTAGCATTGCTCGGCGTTATCCTTGGTGTCCAATTCATCGTCAAATACCATTTTCCCATTTATAAAATTTCCCAAAGCTTCAGGATCTGATGATCTATAATATTCTATACATAGTTCTCTGAAGTAGAGCAAATCCACACGTTTACTTCCATTCTGTAATCACAAAATTTATTTGGATTAAAATACAACTTATCTTTGAAACGATTTAGAATATTAGATTAATATGTGTGTTATGGGTACTGGTATCATATCCTATCAGTTGTGTTAACAAGTCATTTTTTCATGACATTAAATGTACAGATACTCTAAAGGCATGTTAACAATGCTTAGTATGTGATTATAATTAAGGTTGTGAATAATTATATTTGTCTTTTCAGTGTGTGATCGGATAGATCCCAATGGATTTACGAGGTTAATCTGAAGATTTATTGACCTTCCTGCGAAAAGAAAGGTTTCGTGGTTTATTGACCTACCGTGAGAATGAAGGTTTGGTGAAAAGAAAGATTGGTTGTTTTTTAACCAACCTATGAGAATAAAGATTTGGTTGTTTATTAACCTTCCCGAGAAGAGAGCTTTGTTGGTTGATTGACCTACCTATGAGAATAAAGGTTTGGTGGTGTAGTGACCTACCTGTGAGAATAAAGGTTTGGTGGTGTAGTGACCTACCTGTGAGAATAAAGGTTTGGTGGTGTAGTGACCTACCTGTGAGAATAAAGGTTTGATTATTTATTATCCTACCTGTGAGAATAAAGTGAATGCTGAGCGGCAATCTTTGGCCGGAATGTTGAACATGGACATTACGTATTCGTATTCATCCACATCCACATTGCCATTACCTGTAATATCATTTAAAGCAAAATAAATATTTTTATTATCGAATTTGGTATCAAGACCGTCCATGTCCTTGATTTAATGCAACAACAACAAAATAATATAACAACAACAACAACAACAACAATAACAATAACAATAACAATAACAATAACAATAACAATAACAATAACAATAACAATAATAATAATAATAATAATAATAATAATAATAATAATAATAATAATAATAATAATAATAATAATAATAATAATAATAATAATAATAATAATAATAATAATAATAATAATAATAATAATAATAATAATAATAATAATAATAATAATAATAATAATAATAATACATATAGAATAGATTATATTTCTTGTTTGTAACATTTTGATTTATAATATTTTACTATAACCTCAAACATTACTATTATCCAGAAGATCGACATGGAATGCGAATAAATATTAGACATATTGGTGAAGCAATTTGCAATTTGAGCTTTTAGAATAAACATGAGCTATATCAAAAAGACCATGCTGTGAATACATTCCACCATGTGCGCTAATCGTTTACTGTGACATTTGTCTCGTATCAATTAACAGTTCCTCTGTGTAACAACCATGTGACATAATTAATCTCACACAGATATTACTCAATGGAATCCTAGTGAGAAATAAATGCCAGAAATGAAGTAATAAACTGACCTGTTCTGTCCAGGAGATTAAATTTGTACTGTATGTATTTCTCTAGCCACTCGGGTATTTCTGGCTCCTGATCAGGTTTCTCTGTCTTACCATTCTGCAACTTGTTCACCTTGTGTTGCTCTATATTAGTCCACATTACCAACTGAAATATGTTATAAAAATATATCTTTCCAAGTGTGATATTGAAGTTTTAACAGTCTGAAACCAATCAAACATATATAATTCTCAGATATATTCATAAAAATAGGTTTTATTTCTTATTTTTCAAAATAATTAATAAAGGGAAAACGATACAAAAACTCAGCTGTAGCAAAGTTCTAGCTAACTGATTCAATGGGCACATTCTCAAATCACTACTGATATGCTTCAGATGGTTTTGCTATGTCATTCTCTATCAACCTTAATATAATATCTATACATCGGCAAACCGCTCAGGTATCAAATAAGGATAGTTAATGCAGTTGGCATTTTGTTGTGACTTAACAAACGTCATAGATAAGTTTTCTGTGTGTATACGAAGAATATGCCTAAAAATGTATTATAACATTTAATGAGAAGAAGACAATGTGTATAAGATTTCAATGTGTATAGTTATATCCCCACTCATATCTCATAGGGACTCTCTTTGGTGCCTTGCTTATATGACTTTCTGAATTATATTTCATAATTTCATGCCTAGTTTTAAGGATGAACAGGATATTGAAGAGAAGAAAGGGAGGTTTTGCCCAAGACAATTGGTTTACACGTAACTGAAGTTATTTTTATGGATTCCAGATGTGCAAACGTCAGTGTAGAACACAGAGCTCTGTAATGCTGACATTGACAAATCGTCCATATTGGCCGAGCAGCAAAGCTTGAGCAAAATTACAACATTGTCTTATATTGAACAAACTGGCAAGTGTCATGCCACGGAAAAATTAACGGATATTTTATAACAAAGATTTATCTCTTTTTAAACTTTATTTATGGAAACATCGTCAGATCGATGTAACAACAGGAAAACATTAAATGAATTAATAATCGCTTGGAATAAGACTGACACATCAATATCACTCGAAGGAGCAACTGGGTTTATAATTTGTAAAATTCTTTCATAGGATAAGAAAAAATGAATAATCCTTAGATTTGGGATTTCAAAACTTCCCTTAGCCTTACATTAATCCATGTTTATGCCCAAGTCTAAGAAGAATTGGACAAAATTCAGAAAAGTTTGTGATCCTGTTGAGGGAATTATGGAAATGAGTAGTATCAGAATGCTGTTTAAATCCTATGCTCAATTGGGCATGACAATGCCTTGTAGTTTTGTAAATATTATAAGTAATTGAGCAACAGGGTGCACACAGTTTGTAAACTTTCTCGGGAATATATAGAGGGTATTCCTCCAGTTTATGCCATTTTTCCACGATTGAGCCAGATACATTTTCCTATTTCTCTTGGAACATAAATTTTAACTTCATGAAAAGAATATTGTAACACAGTAAAAGGCCAGTTTACAGTTTCTAAAATGCTTTGCTATCTTAGTATTGGATGGATTATATCCTTAGAATTTCAGTATATACCTAACTATTTTAAATTATATTTTCAACACTAAAATGACAGAAATGTGGTGCAGTTTTCATGCCATTAATATATATACCGTGATATACTAGAAACATCGACAGAAGACTAAGATAAAATATATTCTTATCATTTGGTTTGCAGACAGCTCATGCAGAGAACTGCTAAATTCATTATGTAAAGGGTAATCGATATTATAAAATGTGATTTTTATGTACCAAATTAATCGCTTGAGTCTAAGCTGGGATAAACAAGTGAAGTGCGTACAGTAATGTTATTGAATCTATATTTCTAACATAGGAAAGTTAAAGATCAACATTTTTTTCTGATTTGTAATATCATCCCAATTTAATGAGCAGATAGAGTTGTGACAAATTCAGAGAATAATGGTAGATGTTTCTTTACATTGTCTTATATTGATCAGGTGAATCTTACCCACTCTTCCTCATCAATGATGCCGTCGACGTTCTCGTCTGCGGTCTCCTGGAGGTGCTTCCAGATATCTGAGAACAGCTCATGAGCGTGCATATATCTCTCTGTTCCAATCTTCCAACCACTCATCTTGCAAATGTTCTACCAACAGATAGTCAATGATATGAGTAGAAATGGCGCTTTGGAATTTAAAAGGTTAAATCAATATTTGAATTCTGAAATTTTCTTGAGCAGTAAAAGTGCAGCAGCGAGGATAATATGATCACCAAAGTTATATACGGCTAAAAGGAAACATGTATTTCATTTTAAGTCCTAGAATTCCAGAAACCTGGGGCCATTGGGAAAAGTGTCATGCAAATGGAAGCCCAGAGGACGAGAATTACTTCATTTAAAGGCGATGTTTGGGATGTACATTTCAGGATTCAGGAAAGATTATGATTCAAACAAAACAAGATTGGGAATATGACTAACCTCTCTTGCCATTGTAAAATCCTGCCACGATAAATTTCCATCTTTGTTTAAATCTAAAATGAATTTCAAATGTACAAGTGCTACATGTATTCAAATCAGACTCTTTACAAATGAAAAATTATTTTAATCCCCATATTTTTGTTTGATAGTTCACTTTTCCTGTTTCGTGTGTTTTGCAACCTTCATCTTTTTTTGGGGGGTGACACTTTCCTTAAAAACATTGGACTGCATCTAAATAAAATCTTTGTCCCATTTATATAAATAATATTTCTGACAAGATCTTTGTCCCATTTGCAGTAAGGACATCCCTTATAAATTCTTCATCTTCCGATCTATTCAAATTCTTTTATATACCATTTTGCTTTTGGAATAAATCAAATAAAATATTCTTGATTCCCACTCCATTGTCATGTACAATATAGTCTATTGTTAAGAAAAAGGATTGTACATCTTGTAGTGTACTCACCATAGAATGTTCTGAACTCATGCAATAATTTCCTCTTCTGAAAAGTAGTCAATTCAAATTTTCCAGGGGTTGCGCCCATTTTGAATAATATCAATGTCACAACCAGAGAGGCATAAACCCAGGGAATTATTCAAACAATATCTTTGCAGAAAAAAAGGATATTCTATCCTGAAATAACATATAATCCCCTATTGCTCATACGTAATAAAGCTGCGGCCAATGGTCAGGAATGCTGTGTAATATGTGTTGTATCTAAACAATGAATCACAAGAAATCAATGGACAGCTGTGCTAAGTCAATTACGACGATGAAACCACGCCATTTATTTCATGGACATCAACCTATATACCGGGCCAACATATCAATAATCCCTAGAGAATAACATGGATATATATATATATATATATATATATATATATATATATATATATATATATATATATATATATATATATATATATATATATATATATATATATATATATATATATATATATATATATGGGTGATGTCAGTGGGTGATATCAGTGGGTGATGTCAGTGGGTGATGTCAGTGGGTGATGTCAGTGGGTGATGTCAGTGGGTGATGTCAGTGGGTGATATATATATATATATATATACCCACTGATTTGACCCACTGATATCCCCCACTGTCACCCACTGTCTTCAGGCGCGTCTTTTGAATGATTAGGAAGAGGCCATTGCTAAAGCTGAGGTCTCTTCCATTTTGTTTTAGTTGAAGTAAGTCTTGTATGTAAAAGGGTGCCTTACCGTTCAAAGCCTTCCAGGCATGTGTCAGAGTGATAGCAGTCTTTTCATCAAGGGATGGTCTAATTGCGCATGATCTAATTGTGCATGATCTAATTGCGCAAGATTCCTAATGTAATAATGACCCTTTTTACACATTTTCTTAATCTGGGATCTCATATCCATATTAGAGTCCAGTGTTACTCCCAGATCTATAACTTCATTACTAGAGGTATTGTTACTATTAGCTACTCTGATCGAGTTATAAAGTCCGTGATAGAGTCATATTTATTTTTGCAGATGAGCATTTCCGTTTTTCCATCATTTATCTTCATCTTATTTGAAATTAAAAAGTTCCGGACCTCATCCACACATATATCATGTTTTTTTCTACTAATGTCTACTTGTTGATCAGAAGTGTGGTCCACAAGGATGTAGATTTGGGTATCGTCTGCATATATGTGATAATCAAGGTTATATTTAGCAAGTATGTCACCCAAAAGTGTCATATAGGTAGTGAAGAGGATGGCACCAAGAACTGACCCTTGGGGGACCCCGAATTTAATTGATTTAAATGAAGAGCGTTGAGTACCCACTTTTGTTTTCGGTTGGTTAGGTATGACCTTGTCCACTCCAGTGCATGACCCCTTACATTACACCTGGATTCTAATCGATCAAGCAGTATCTGGTGGTCTATGGTGTCGAAGGCCGCTGATAGGTCCAGTAGCAGAGGTATCACTGACCTCTTATTGTCCATGTTTCGCATTATATCATTGTGAACTCTCAGTAAGGCAATTTCAGTACTATGATATTCCTTATATGCTGACTGAAATTTGTTAGTAATACCATTACTTACAAGATGAGTGACCAGTTGGTCTGCCACTGCTCTCTCTGAGAGTTCAGAGATACAAGAGAGATTAGAGACAGGTCTGTACTTTCTTTCAATAAGTTCCAGACCAAGTTTTTTTTAGTAAGGGCGTTATGATAGCTATTTTCATATTTCCTGACACCACTACATCCGATAGTGATTTGTTTATGATTGCCGTAATAATCGGCAGTAGATCATCCACAAGATTTCGTAAAAAGTCAGTAGGGATTGGATCAAGCCCACATGACTTATAAGATGCTTTTTTAATCATTTTTGACATCATTCGTTGTTGACCGAGTAAAGTTGCGCAGAGCAGGGCCCATGCTATTGTTCCTAGTGACCTCTGGTGGTGATTCTTTAGGTTCAGAATTATTATCTGGCTCCTCCCGTATTTTTTCAATTTTCTCAAGGAAGAAATCATTGAATGTTTCTGCTTGGACAGATTCATTCACTTATGGGGGGGCATCGGCGTCTCTGTTGCCTTATGCATGACCTTATCTATGACCCTGAACAATTTCTTTTGATAATGTTTATTTTCTTCAACTGAGTTAGAGAATAATTTGATTGTGATGAATGAATAAATAATTTGATTGTGATAATTTCAGAAGGGCATTATATTTGTTTCTCTGGATGTTGTATAGTTTTGTTCATTTTTCTCTCAAGCCTTCTCTTGAGAGACATTTCATACTTAATCTGGTCATTCATCCATGGGACAGCTTTCCGTAGGGATACACATGCATTTGTAAGGGGAGCATGTCTATCCATTAGGGATGTCAGGCCTTTATCATAGTAATCTACCATGTCATATAGGGATAATCCTTCCCAATTTGGTGCAGTCTTCAGCATCTCCTGAAGGTCACTTCTAAAGAGTGCAAGGTCAATGCCCTTTATGTTCCTGTATCTAATTGATTTTTGGAGCCTTTCGATGCATGATATCTAAGTTAATCTTAATCTATTTATGATCAGAGATGTATTCATCAGTGATCCACTGTGTAATATCAAAGGTGTATAAAATCTCGTTAAATTTGACAACATCTGGTTTTCTAGGTTTATTAACATGAAAGTTGTTGTCACCAAGAGCTGGGGCACCACAGTGTGCTATTATTTGTGTAAATTCATCATAGAATTCAGCATAGGTATATTTTTTATTTTTCTGATGGTTCAGGTCTGTAAATGGTAACAAATGTTTTTTTCCTACCCTTAATTAGTAGGGATACTTCGATACTTACAGAGGGTTGATTAACTATATTCATTGTGAAGGGTATCTCCCTTTTGTGTAGCAAGGCTAAAACCCTCATTCCCCCAGAGTGACATTCTCTCAATAGGGATAACACTTCTCTTCTTTTAATTGATTATTTGTTCTCTCATCTCTTATATTCTGCAACCAGGTTTCATAAACAGGGCAGATAGATTATTTTAAAAGAAGTAGTCTTATATTGTCAGTATTTTTGAACCCACTGACTGAACATTGCATGACCCTATTATTAATTTATTGTAGCATGATATATATATATATAGAAGTCTAAAGTGTTGTCACAGGAGTAGTTTCTGTAGTTAAAGGGGCAGTTCCTAATAATCTAACCTTATTTTCTTTTAACATGTAATGAAATATATGAGAATAAGATATCATACCACACACATCCTACATTAATCTAGCCAACAGTTTATTTACAAAGTGGATTTTTGTTGTGGCAGCAGGCTGTCCTGGAGAGAAAGGTCGGGTTCGGGAGGATAATAAAACTTCGGAGATTATACGTCACGGGTGTAACTCCTTATCCCGGGAAACTGGGTCTCACAATGGTGGACGTGCGGGAAAATATTTCACAGTTCACAGTTCACAGTTCATTTTTCAATTTTTTTTCAGAAAATATGACTTTGCGTTACATTTTAATTAAAAAACATATGACGCAATGCTTCAATTCTTTTCAAATTTTCAGGGATTACTACCAGAGGATATATATATTGCCACAAAAAATCCCAATGCAAAAAAAATAATTTAAAGGTGCAAAAAAAAATGTTGAAATTGGACTTTGAAAAAAAAACCAATATTATATATTCTACAGTTAAAAATAATTATGAGAGCTGTTTCAATGGTGGTGTCCTTTATAGGGATTCATCTATAGGGTCCCTAGTATCTTCCAGAATTTTCACTAATTGAGCAATTTTTTTAAATGGTTGAATTAGGAGGTCAAACATCACAAAAAATGAAAAAAATCAGTTTTTTTACACAACGATTTTTTTTATATGAGGGTCATTTCAATGTTGTTTTTCTTTTTAGGGAACCATCTATAGGGTACCAAGTACCTCCCTGAATTTTTCACTAATTGAGCAATTTTTTTAAGGGGTTGAATTAAGAGGTCAAACTTGGAAAAAAATGAAAAACTCTCATAATTTTAATGGTTTTTTGCACAACGATTTTTTGATATGAGGGTCATTACAATGTTGTTTTCCTTTTTAGGGAACCATCTATAGGGTACCAAGTACCTCCCTGAATATTTCACTAATTAAGCAATTTTTTTAAGGTGTTGAATTAGGAGGTCAAACTTGGTAAAAATGAAAACTCTCATAATTTTAATGGTTTTTTATACCACGATTTATTTATATGAGGGTCATTTCAATGTTGTTTTCCATTTCAGGGAACCATCTATAGGGTACCAAATACCTCCCTGATTTTTTCACTAATTGAGCAATTTTTTTAAGGGGTTGAATTAGGAGGTCAAACTTGGAAAAAAATGAAAAACTCTCATAATTTTAGTGTTTTTTTGCACAACGATTTTTTTATATGAGGGTCATTTCAATGTTGTTTTCCTTTTTAGGGAACCATGTATAGGGTACCAAGTACCTCCCTGAATTTTTCACTAATTGAGCAATTTTTTTAAGGGGTTGAATTAGGAGGTCAAACCGGGAAAAAAATGAAAAAAATCTGTTATTTTGGACAACGATTTTTTTATATGAGGGTCATTTCAATGTTGATTTCCTTTTCAGGGAACCATCTATCGGGTACCAAGTACCTCCCTGAATTTTTCACTAATTGAGCAATTTTTTTAAGGGGTTGAATTAGGAGGTCAAACTTGGAAAAAAAAGAAAAATTCTCCTGATTTTAATGGTTTTTTGCACAACGATATTTTTATATGAGGGTCATTTCAATGTTGTTTTCCTTTTCAGGGAACCATCTATAGGGTACCAAGTACCTCCCTGAATTTTTCAGTAATTGAGCAATTTTTTAAGGGGTTGAATTAGGAGGTCAAACCTGGAAAAAAATGAAAAAAATCTGTTTTTTTGGACAACGATTTTTTTATATGAGGGTCATTTCAATATGGTTTTCCTTTTCAGGGAACCATCTATAGGGTCCCAAATACCTCCCTGAATTTTTCACTAATTGAGCAATTTTTTTAAGGGGTTGAATTAGGAGGTCAAACTTGGAAAAAAATGAAAAACTTTCACGATTTTAATGGATTTTTGCACAACGATTTTTTTATATGAGGGTCATTTCAATATGGTTTTCCTTTTCAGGGAACCATCTATAGGGTACCAAATACCTCCCTGAATTTTTCACTAATTGAGCAATTTTTTTAAGGGGTTGAATTAGGAGGTCAAACCTGGAAAAAAATGAAAAAAATCAGTTTTTATGGACAACGATTTTTTTATATGAGGGTCATTTCAATATGGTTTTCCTTTTCAGGGAACCATCTATAGGGTACCAAATACCTCCCTGAATTTTTCACTAATTGAGCAATTTTTTTAAGGGGTTGAATTAGGAGGTCAAACTTGGAAAAAAATTAAAAATTCTCATGATTTTAATGGTTTTTTACACAACGATTTTTTTATATGAGGGTCATTTCAATGTTGTTTTCCTTTTTAGGGAACCATCTAAAGGGTACCAAATACCTCCCTGAATTTTTCAGTAATTGAGCAATTTTTTTAAGGGGTTAAATTAGGAGGTCAAACCTGGAAAAAAATGAAAAAAAACAGTTTTTTTGGACAACGATTTTTTTATATGAGGGTCATTTCAATATGATTTCCTTTTCAGGGAACCATCTATAGGGTACCAAATACCTCCCTAAATTTTTCACTAATTGAGCAATTTTTTTAAGGGGTTGAATTAGGAGGTCAAACTTGGAAAAAAATTAAAAATTCTCATGATTTTAATGGTTTTCTACACAACGATTTTTTTATATGAGGGTCATTTCAATATGGTTTTCCTTTTCAGGGAACCATCTAAAGGGTACCAAATACCTCCCTGAATTTTTCACTAATTGAGCAATTTTTTTAAGGGGTTGAATTAGGAGGTCAAACTTGGAAAAAAATGAAAAATTCTCATGATTTTAATGGTTTTTTGCACAACGGTTTTTTTATATGAGGGTCATTTCAATGTAGATGGTTCCCTGAAAAGGAAAACCACATTGAATGACCCTCATATAAAAAATCATTGTCCAAAAAAACAGATTTTTTTCATTTTTTTCCAAGTTTGACCTCCTAATTCAACCCCTTAAAAAAATTGCTCAATTAGTGAAAAATTCAGGGAGGTATTTGGTACCCTATAGATGGTTCCCTGAAATGGAAAACCATATTGAAATGACCCTCATATAAAAAAATCGTTGTCCACAAAAACAGATTTTTTTCATTTTTTTCCAGGTTTGACCTCCTAATTCAACCCTTAAAAAAATTGCTCAATTAGTGAAAAATTCAGGGAGGTACTTGGTACCCTATAGATGGTTCCCTGAAAAGGAAAACAACATTGAAATGACCCTCATATAAAAAAATCTTTGTGCAAAAAACCATTAATATCAGGAGAATTTTTCTTTTTTTTCCAAGTTTGACCTCCTAATTCAACCCCTTAAAAAATTGCTCAATTAGTGAAAAATTCAGGGAGGTACTTGGTACCCGATAGATGGTTCCCTGAAAAGGAAATCAACATTGAAATGACCCTCATATAAAAAAATCGTTGTCCAAAATAACAGATTTTTTTCATTTTTTTCCCAGTTTGACCTCCTAATTCAACCCCTTAAAAAAATTGCTCAATTAGTGAAAAATTCAGGGAGGTACTTGGTACCCTATACATGGTTCCCTAAAAAGGAAAACAACATTGAAATGACCCTCATATAAAAAAATCGTTGTGCAAAAAAACACTAAAATTATGAGAGTTTTTCATTTTTTTCCAAGTTTGACCTCCTAATTCAACACCTTAAAAAAATTGCTCAATTAGTGAAAAAATCAGGGAGGTATTTGGTACCCTATAGATGGTTCCCTGAAATGGAAAACAACATTGAAATGACCCTCATATAAATAAATCGTGGTATAAAAAACCATTAAAATTATGAGAGTTTTCATTTTTACCAAGTTTGACCTCCTAATTCAACCCCTTAAAAAAATTGCTCAATTAGTGAAAAATTCAGGGAGGTACTTGGTACCCTATAGATGGTTCCCTAAAAAGGAAAACAACATTGAAATGACCCTCATATCAAAAAATCGTTGTGCAAAAAACCATTAAAATTATGAGAGTTTTTCATTTTTTTCCAAGTTTGACCTCTTAATTCAACCCCTTAAAAAAATTGCTCAATTAGTGAAAAATTCAGGGAGGTACTTGGTACCCTATAGATGGTTCCCTAAAAAGAAAAACAACATTGAAATGACCCTCATATAAAAAAATCGTTGTGTAAAAAAACTGATTTTTTTCATTTTTTGTAATGTTTGACCTCCTAATTCAACCCCTTAAAAAAATTGCTCAATTAGTGAAAAATTCTGGAAGATACTAGGGACCCTATAGATGAATCCCTATAAAGAACACCACCATTGAAACAGCTCTCATAATTATTTTTAACTGTAGAATATATAATATTGGTTTTTTTTTCAAAGTCCAATTTCAACATTTTTTTTTGCACCTTTAAATTATTATTTTGCATTGGGATTTTTTGTGGCAATATATATATCCCCTGGTAGTAATCCCTGAAAATTTGAAAAGAATTGAAGCATTGCGTCATATGTTTTTTAATTAAAATGTAACGCAAAGTCATATTTTCTGAAAAAAAAATGAAAAATGAACTGTGAACTGTGAACTGTGAAATATTTTCCCGCACGTCAATGGTGGGTGAAGCTGGACCCTCAACATGTACTCAAAATAAGCTGCCCTCATTGTCAGGGGAATTGTGTGTTATAAATATTTGCAACAAAAGTAATTGACAAGGGATCAATGTTTTCAATTCCCCCAAAATAGTGGCAAAAGTTTGAAATACACAAAATACGCAGGTTTGAAACACAGCCTAAACACAGGGTTATCTATGAAGAGACCATTTCGTTCTTGAGTCAGAATATGGTAACAGTTGGGCCTGAAACAATGATTACCAGAGGTTCCATAGGCTAAAATGAACTGTAACTCTTATTAGACCACATCCCAAACCTAGTGATGATTAGATTAGCTGAACAGAGGTCATTTCACAATCCACAAAACAGAGGAAAGAAGTTCTAGACAAGTCTACACTACTGATACAATGATCAAGTGGCAGTGTCAGAAACACTTGCATACAAGGTCAGGGTGCTGAAATGAGACGTGAATGTAGATACCTCAGTGATTCAATGTGTTGTTCCCAGGAAAACATTTACCAAAATATTGGTTTTGTACAAGTGATCTCAGATTTAGGCAGAAATATTAATTAAGGTAAGGCTAGGTTACGTTTTGAAACACTGAATTTAAGGATTGGATGGCATAGATCAGATGTATCCACACCTGGGACTAAAAATGATCTCATCCAAGGTTTAACCTTTCATCCCTTTAGTTGTATATGAGTGAAGGGAGAATTAAAATTACATTGATCACGGAATTTTGACACTATCTTAGCTTTTCAGATTCCCTATGTATTCAAGAGACTCCAGATTCTAATACGATTTTGTAGCAGTCCAAAAAAGTTGTTAATCCCATACAGGTTGTGAAGTGGTCAATATATGTGGTCAAGATACAGCATGAGTTGGATATGAAATCATTTGACCAATAGAAATATATCGCACAACAGTGATAGAGATTTAGGAATACGCAGCTTGTTCATGCAATTAAGTATTGTGTTTTAAACTGCGTTTCGTGTTATTTTATGATTATTGACACCTAATTCTTATATCAACTGAACAGTCCCAAAGTTTGTATAACTTGACAATGATATATTTAATGGAATAGAAAAAAGAGGTGTTTCAATTTTAAAATGATACACTTATCAAAGTTCCTTCTAATAATAAATATAATAATAATAATAATAACGATTTATATAGCGCTATATCAGACCAAGTCTGCTCGAAGCGCTTCATTAAGATAGTGTTTTCTAAATAGAAATGTTTTAAGTTTCTTCTTGAAAGTTTCAACAGTTTTACACTTTTTCACTTCAAGGGGCAGAGCATTCCAGTTCCTTGGCGCATACGCCATGAAAGCCCTATCTCCATAAGATTTCATATTAGTCTTAGGTACTACGTATTCATTTTTATCATTAGATCGCAGTCCCATACCCAACTGTTTATATTCTAATAAATCAGACAAATATTTTGGGGCAAAGCCATTTTGCACCTTCCATGTTAATAGAGATATTTTGAAATCAATCCTAGCTTTTACTGGTAACCAGTGAAGTTCCTTAAGTTTTTGCGTGATATGATCTCTCTTTTTGAGCTTCCCAACTACCCTCGCCGCAGCGTTCTGTAATTTTTGTAATTTGGCTAATTCACACTCAGGAAGACCCGCTAGAAGGGCATTTCCATAGTCAAGGGTAGAAGTGACAAATGCATGAGCAAGGGTGTTGGCTGTTCCCTCATCTAAACAATTTCTTACTCTTGATAAATTTTTTACATGGAAGAAACCGTTTTTACACATTTTTCTGATTTGTGATTTCATAGATAGTTCTTGATCTAGAATAACCCCTAGATCCTTAACAGAATTTGATCTAGGGATTCTAGTTTCCCCTACTAGAATATCTTCAGGTACATTTTTCTTTCTGAATTCACAGCTTTTACCACATAAAAGCATTTCTGACTTTCCATCATTTATCTTCATCTTATTCTCTATTAAGAATTTTTTAACCTCTATAATACAATTTTCCATCTCCTTGCAGGACTTAACTCTAGTTTCTTTAGACTTAGGATCAATGGTGATGTAGAGTTGTGTATCGTCAGCATAGATGTGATGCTTGAGACCATAGTTACCAATTATATCTGATAAAGGCTCCATATATGCCGTAAATAATAAAGGTCCCAAAACTGAGCCTTGTGGGACACCATATTTAATCTTAATATTATCAGATCTTTCACCATCTATTACAACACATTGTTTTCTATTAGACAAGTATGATCTAAACCATTTAAGGGCAGTTCCTGTG
The DNA here is from genome assembly GCA_949316495.1 of Amphiduros pacificus. Lineage (NCBI taxonomy): Eukaryota > Metazoa > Annelida > Polychaeta > Phyllodocida > Hesionidae > Amphiduros > Amphiduros pacificus. The sequence continues at coordinate 45,275,609 of OX439000.1, read as the reverse complement.
ATACCACATCTTTTTTCCAGTCTATTAAGCAATATTTCATGATCAATAGTGTCAAAAGCCGCTGATAGATCAAGTAGTACCAGCATTACTGTTTTACCATCATCAATATCCATTAAGATGTCATTCTGCACTTTGAGTAATGCAGTTTCAGTACTATGGAACTCCTTATAGGCTGATTGAAATAGGCCTTGAATATCATTTCTAACTAGATGTCCCACAAACTGTTTAGCTACTGCTCTTTCTATTAATTTTGATAAGTAGGCCAGGTTCGAGACTGGTCTATAATTCTTCTTTATCAATTCCAGGCCCAATTTCTTAATTAAGGGTCTAATGATGGCCATCTTCAGGTCATCAGGCATGTCTCCTAATGAGATTGACTTATTTATGATGGCCTTTATTAATGGCAGTAAATTCCCCATGCATTCATTTAGAAGCCATGTAGGGATTGGATCCAGCTCACACGACTTCTTTGCAGATTCTTTAATTATTGTTTTGACTTCAGAATCACTTAACAATGTGAATTTTATCAACTGTGTATCAAATCTGACTTCCTCATTTATTTGTTGATTATTTTTATCAATTTGGTCCATGGACTCTCTAAGATTCGAAATTTTTTCAAGAAAAAAATTATTAAATTCTGAGGCTAACTCCTTTTTGTCATTATGACTAGGGAAAGGGGTGTCCTCTTTAGTATGTAGTAATTTATTTAATATTTTGAATAATTTTTTCGGATCCGATTTATTTGAATTTATTATTCCCGAATAATAATCGTTTTTCGAATTCTTAATGATATTATTATATTTGTTCCTCTGTATTTTAAATTGTATCTTATCTGAGGAGAGGCCAGTTTTATCATGTTTCCTTTCAAGTCTTCTTTTCTTTCTTTTTTCAATCCTTACATCATCAGATAACCATGGTGCCGGTTTCCTAATATTTATGGTTTTCTCCACATTAGGAGCATGTTTGTCAAGTACCATTGTCAATTTGTTATATTTATCAAGTAATTTATTTAGATCTGCATCTTGATAAGATTGACTATCGTTGAACATTTCCTCAATGTCTCTTTTAAATTCATCGATATTCATTTTTTTGTAATTTCTATATGATACAGTTTTTTTGTTATTGACTTTAGTCTGCAGATTTAAGGTAAGTCTTAGGATATTGTGATCTGATATTTTTTCATCAACTATATGTTCCTTAATTACATTACTATGTATGCCTGTTATTAATAGGTCGAGCGTATTTCCCATAATATGCGTTGGTTCTGTCACATGATTATGTAAATTATATAGATCTAGGACTTCATTGAATTTTATTACATTAGGCCTCTCGGGTCTATTCATGTGAAAGTTATAGTCGCCCACCAATATAACTTCATGTGTATATGTGCTATAATAAGACAGTAGTTCACTGAATTCTTCGAAAAATTCTGTGTAAGTATATTTGTTCTTATCAGAAGGCTCAGGTCTGTATATTGTAATAATAGTGCATATCTTATTTTTAGTTTTAATATTTATTTCCATCATTTCCATTGTCGATAATTTATGTGTGTGATTAATTTTCTTTATGTCTATTTCAGGTCTATAGATAATCGCCAGACCCCCGCCAGACCTTAGGACACGTGGTACATGTTCAATATCATAGTTGTTACCTTTAATTTCACCTCTTATGATTTGTTCATTCATTTCATTAATCCAAGTTTCAGTTATAAAGAATAAGTCAACATTATTTTCATTAATATATAAATTTATCAATTCTGTCTTATTTCCAAGACTTTGAACATTGGCTGTTGCAATAGTTAGATCTTTGTTCATTATCATGTGTGTATTTTTTTTAAGGTTATGTTTTACATATCTATTCATTTTGTTATTAGTTAAGTTTCTATTAAAATTAATTTTATTTGTATTCTCCTGAGCATTAAGGCAACTTTCAACCGGGAAACCGGCCATTGACCCTATGACGTCATTATGGAGGGAACCTCTTTCACCCCCAGCAGATTGCCCCCCATGACGGCCAATCAGATTAACGGAGGGCGGAGCTAACGTCCAATCGCTTCGAGACTTAGTGCGGTGATTAATAATATAAGGACTATGTTCCTTTTGCCTGAAATTATGGGTTGCAATTTTGTTACTGTCAGAAAGATATTCAAATCGATTTGAGAGCGATATTTCGTTTAATGGCGTAGTAAAACCTGTTCTACTCTTACGGACCATCCTGTGGTGGGTGTGGTTATTTAGACCACGTGACCCAGATAAGGCATTTGATTGGTTCAAGTTTTTTCTTATGTTTCGTATGTTAGAGCTACCATTAAGATGCTTATCATTAAGAGTGTCCAGTTGGGGAAGCCCTTCACCCCTGGCCATATATTTAATATGATCATTGATTCTTACCATTTTATTTAAAGATGATGTGCTTCCATTAAATTCTTTACACTTGCGTTTTCGGATATTATTGTATAGATTGACTTCTTGATTGTTTGGAATCTTCAATACCTCAGCATATGTGGGCTTTAAAAATTCTACATGTTTATTTGCTGTTTCATATTCTTGGCTATCTTTATTACTTAAAAGATAAAAAACTTTGTTTTGACATTGATTGTTGCATTGGCTACAAGGACATAAGGTATTATTATTACTGAAAAGATAAAAAACTTTGTTTTGACATTGATTTATGCATTGACTACGGGGACATAAGGTATTTATCTTTTCATGTGAAAAAATGACATTATTAAAATCTTTTTTACGTTTGTTTAAATTTATTTTCATGCAATTTTCTTTAAAATCGTCCTGCATCATAAAAACATCTCCATTCATAGAGTTTTTCTCATTTATAAAAACATTTTCATTCATGCTGTAATGCTGTAAGATGCAATCATTTTTTAAAAGTTTCACATTATCGCTAGGTATTATATTTTTTAATGGCACAGAGATATTTTTAGAGCTGCCAATCGTGGTCCAGTAATTCACACTACCATATTCATACCTATAAGCATTATCATTATCTACATGATTTAAATTTTGGTTATACAAGATTCTTTCATTATACATATTTCTCTTCTGAAACCTTATGTCCCCCCGACCCCGTCATTTGTTAAATTTTTGCCTCTTCAATGAATGCAAAGATTTGCATCTATCCCCAAACCTGCACTCCCCATTCTTCTCATAGTTTTGACAGGGAATTGCTTTACTATCTAATTGTTGCATATTTTTGTACTTTATGTTAGAATTTCTTCCGAAAATTAATTTTTCATGAAGCGATTCAATAAATTCATTTGATGCCATCAAAAGTCTGTAAGAAGTATACAATGGAAAGAATTCTGTACTTTCTATAAAGTTCTATATTTAACCTTGTAATCTGTTTTCAAACAGGAGATTTCTGTCTGAGTCCAGTATTAGTGTAGTAAGACAGATAGTACCTCCCGCACGAGAAATACTAATTTAGAGCTCCGTCTTATACAATAGCCTTAGAATAAATTCAAGACATGTTCTCTACAATTGTGTGTCTTCACAAAAATAAGATAGATAGTATTCCCCGCAGGAGAAATACCAATTTAGAGTTCTATCTTATATATGTATCAAGAACAAAATTATCAGTGTAGTAAGACAGATAGTACCTCCCGCACGAGAAATACTAATTTAGAGCTCCGTCTTACACAAATAATATTAGCCTTAGAATTGTGTGTCTTCAAAAAAAATAAGATAGATAGTATTCCCCGCACGAGAAATACCAATTTAGAGTTCTATCTTATATATGTATCAAGAACAAAATTATCAGTGTAGTAAGACAGATAGTACCTCCCGCACAAGAAATACTAATTTAGAGCTCCGTCTTACACAAATAATATTAGCCTTAGAATTGTGTGTCTTCAAAAAAATAAGATAGATAGTATTCCCCGCACGAGAAATACCAATTTAGAGTTCTATCTTATATATTTATCAAGAACAAAATTATCAGTGTAGTAAGACAGATAGTACCTCCCGCACGAGAAATACTAATTTAGAGCTCCGTCTTACACAAATAATATTAGCCTTAGAATTGTGTGTCTTCAAAAAAATAAGATAGATAGTATTCCCCGCACGAGAAATACCAATTTAGAGTTCTATCTTATATATTTATCAAGAACAAAATTATCAGTGTAGTAAGACAGATAGTACCTCCCGCACGAGAAATACTAATTTAGAGCTCCGTCTTATACAAATAATATTAGCCTTAGAATTGTGTGTCTTCGAAAAAATAAGATAGATAGTATTTCCCACACGAGAAATACCAATTTAGAGTTCTATCTTATATATTTATCAAGAACAAAATTATCAGTGTAGTAAGACAGATAGTACCTCCCGCACGAGAAATACTAATTTAGAGCTCCGTCTTATACAAATAATATTAGCCTTAGAATAAATTCAAGATATGTTCTCAACAATTGTGTGTCTTCAAAAAATAAGATAGATAGTATTCCCCGCACGAGAAATACCAATTTAGAGTTCTATCTTATATATATTAGCTTCTATAATTTTGTGATTAAGTTGCCACCAACTATAGGGGTTCTTAGTGCCACTGTTAATTTGCTCACTTGGGCCAGAACTGTTTGAGGTAGAGCTATTGTCTGGCAGGCCAAGCTTTGTGCACTGACACCCCGGATTAACCTGTCAAATGATGTGGGTCTTATGTTTCAAATTTGTTTTCACTGTTCCCTCAATATTTCTTACCAAGAAATATTATATTCAGTGGAGAAATACTATTAGACTTTTGCTTTGTATATTTAATTCAATGTTATACGCACCTGGTATATATACGTTTATATATACTTATCCAACGATGGTGTTGTCTTAAACAAAGATTTGAAGGTGTTAATCAGGAGCTCAGGCTAGGCACGTCTGCACTGCTTGAGAGCTTGACAGTAAATAAAACAATAACAATCATGATATCAACCTTCTATTTCTTAAGGTCTAAATCTGTGCCAAATGAAATGTCAAGATACATGATTTGTTATTTTCTTTTGAAAGCAAAATTAGATCTCATTTATTCAGTTTATTTTAGAAATACAACTTGTAACATATAACATTGATATGTTTGACTATTAACTGTTGATTAACCTTGGATGAGATTTTTTTACTCCATGGGGGTACAACATTTGTAATTTAATAGGGTGTTCCACAACTGAATCACAGAAATTTTCTCATTTCTCATGAGCACAAATATTTGCTTCATGAAAATAATATTGTAAGAAAACAAAATGTAAAATATTCATATTCTAAAAATGCTTTGCTTTCCTAACATTGTATGGACGATATATTTTTTATCTCAGGGCATATATACCTTTTTATTATTTAAATTGATACATTCAATTGACAGAGATTAGGTGACCTGGCTTGACTTGACTTGACCAGGCTTATACTGAAGTCTATTCTATTCATTTGGTTTGGAGACATATAAAGAACTGTGTTAAGCCCAGGATGGGCAGAAGGTAAAGGGTAATCAATATTATTAAATGTGATTTATATGTGCTTAATTATCACAGTAATCACCTGGGTCTGACGTGGAGATCCCCGGCTGGCTTATTGTGGCAGTGATAACATTAATCTTGCTCCATATGTTTATATGATGTTTGTCTAAACCCAAGAAAATCAGGCCATATCATTTCATTAAACTTTATTCTTTCATTATAAAGAAAACTTGAGAAGTGTCTGTATCATTGCTGTGAGTTTAAATAAGGCATTTTGTTCAACTAAAGAAGGTATATAATGTTTCACGGTTTTCCAGACTGGCATTCTACATTGCAATATGGTAAAGAAATGTTTTTTGTTCCACGAAACTAAAAACCTTGAATTGTAAGCAAAATATATTTCATCTAGTTTTAAGATACTGGCATACTGAAATTTGACAATCTAAAGTTATACATAGCTTGCGTAAACCCACGTATAAGCTTATCACAATAAATAATCTAACCTCTCCTAACTATAGGGTCCATTCACATTGGGATTTTGTTTTGGGAGATCTTTTTTGGGGATTTGGTTTTGGGGGACTTTGTTTTCAAATTCTAGACGTAACATATAATATTCATTCTCAACAAGGTTGTGCCGCTCTGATACTGATCAACCTTAATCTCTCCCTGAACTATGACTAATGTTTTGATGTTAATATTGTGTGAGTCCTCCCCAATCATATTTGCCCATTATGTAGTTGCCTGGATCGAGGCTGTTATCACTGGTGAGGTATTGGAACCACAACTGCTCAAATCTGTCCACTTCAACCACTTCAAGGATTATGTTGCTCTGGAATAATAAAAAAAAATAAAAAACACAAATGAGTGATAAATATATTTGCCTTTCATGCAATTTACTTTTTGGATATGTCTGTCTGTCTGTCTGTCTATAAACAATAATTAGATGGCAATACATGGTTGTAGACATGTTACATATTGGTGACACAGTAATTCCTTAATAAAGGATGTTTTAATCTTTTTGATGCAGATATTTTGCATGATATAGCTCGGCATGCACTTGGAATATGAGAAACCTATTTTAAAATAGTATCGAGTTCAATTCCTGTACATCTTCACAGATAACTTGTTAGCGACAGCTGTTTTCTTGTATCCCCATTGCAGTGCACACTTTATAGGTCTTTTCAATGGGTGTCCCCCTAGTGTCAGATATAATAGTGATATTATATTCATGCTCGTTGAAAAATATTTGGTAGCCTTTCAACTCAAAACCTAGAATATTATAAAATAAATCAATAATATAATGGTGATGTATAACTCTGTCACCATTTTATTTTTATCTAAAGATTAAGATTTGGTTCAACGAAGAAATTTCCAATCTATTTTGAAAGAATAAATCACAAATGTCATTATAAATGTAAATATCTCAAAATTACACGACCATTAGAAAGTGTGAATGAAAAGGGAACTTTCTTTGACAGTTGAGCAGTTTTCCCTTTTGGAAAATGTCTAATTTGGTTTAAGAGGAAAGTCGAGTTCCCTCAGAAATCTATCACCAGAGGTCACTCATCCATAAACCATCTGAATTATTTAAGGTTGAAGCTATAATTTTCGGGTGTTATTAATATCAAATTAGAGTAATGGTGCGTGATGAATTTAAGAGGAATTCCATGCTCATTTATATGTTTTGGGGCAAAGTGATATTCAATCCAAGCATATATTCAAGATGGTGTATGGAAGACTTGCTCTTACCTTAGGATCTGTTGCAAACCTCTCAAACGCCAGGCAGCAGTCCTCTTGGCTAATCCCAAACTCTGTAAAACACTTGACATATTCATCCTTGTCTAAGCTACCATCTCCTGAAATCATTAAACAAGAATGATGTCTTTATAATATAAACTATAACATGCTGTAAACTTAATTTCAGAATCATTTTTCGCAAGAAGATAACATAAAGAGACCATTCTAGCATTTGATAGTTTTGAACATGTTTTAATTTGCATTTTTCATTTGCAGTTTTATTATGCATTAAGTCCCATGTTACTTTGCAATGCCAAAGCTCACCAGAGGGCGACAGTGAGGTGCCATATAAATCTAAATCTTTGATATGTTATTCTGAAAGATCAAGATAATACAGTGTAAAACACATGCTATAAATATAAACTTATTTAGTTCTTAGGACACGAAAATATATATTGCCAATATTCTATTAAAACTTTCTTCCTGTACAGCAATCATAAGATGAGTACACGAATCGCTGTAATCTGAATGATACTAAATTATATTTTCTGCTCATTCGTGTCATAATACGTGGGTTTCTTTGAAATTTCGCTTCACTTGATTCCGATGTTTTATAATGAATATTGAGAATATGCCTCTGTCGCAATCATGATATGTATTGTTTATCAGTTGTAATCATGATATGGTTTAAGCAGACCTGTATTGTTTCTCAGTTACAATCATGACATGGTTTAAGCAGACCTGTATTGTTTATTATTTACAATCATGACATGGTTTAAGCAGACCTGTTTTGTTTATCAGTTACAATCATGACATGGTTTAAGCAGACCTGTAGAGAATATCAATGATCCGCCATTATTGAGAACAAGACTGCGATTTCACTGCACTGGCGAATCACAATCATTTTTTTCTGAATATATCGCCTTCATTCAAGCATCGAATGTCATGGCCTGACTATCCTGCATTTTGATATTTAGTCTTGTAGATATTTTGCACAGAACATCACCTGCACGCTTTGTGTGTATGGCTGCATTTGAAGCATATTTTTCACGTCAGGTGTATTCCTGATATACAGAGCTCAATTCTTTATAAAAGGGGGGGGTTCTGCGCATGCGCGAGAGTGGAATGGCGACTTTTGTTTGAGCTCCACACTGTCCACCAGAGGCACACGCAAACTATTAGGTGATAGGTTCACCATGTCGCCCTCTGGTGGAGTTCGTTTGAGCTCCACTAAAATCGTCTTCATTGCCGATTTTAAAGGGGTCTATCTCTAGTCTATCACCACACATTCACGCTAAGAAGCCTAGCTACACAGAGATCTATCTGATATCAGACTTTTAGCAAGCTCTGACGGCAGTTTTGATTGGAAAACCGCTTGCGAGGGCGGGATCATACTGTGTTGTTGTCTTTTCGAGTGCTTGAGTTTGAGTTTACCTTTTACCCTTCTGTTCCCCCCTTTCACCAGCCCTTACAGGCCTTCGGGTGAAATTCCACATTACACCAGCCTTCTTGGCCTTCGGGTGTAATATTTTTCAAGTCACCAGCCCTTCTGGGCCTTCAGGTGCTTAACTCTAACGCCAGCCTCTTGTCAGGCCTTCGGGTGTTTAGTTAAAGTCTATTATTCTGTTCCTCACCAGCCTGCAGGCCGTACGGTAAAGATCTCACTGAGAAAGTGAATGAGTTAATTTCTTATAAGAAAATCCTGCACGATTTCTAATACGTATAGAAATTATATTTACTTCTTTATCTTTAAGAAACGGTCGGCTTGTCCCAGCCCTCTACCGTTGAAATCTGACATATTAAACTACATGTACTCAAGTTTCTTTCAATTTAACATCGTGGAAGAATAAAACATATAAAACACGTAGTCCAAAATACAGAACGTGTCAATCACTCATTCAGCTTGACCCGTATATATACATTCTTCATTGAGCTGAAAATTGACGAGCGTGAAGTTCTTTTGATATTTGATATTTGACGTTTTTTTCAAAAGGTGTCAACAAGTATGTATCAGTGTACCCTTTTGGGACATGGTGAAAAAAGTTATGTAAAAGGATATATATCCTGTCAAAAACGGGTATATCCCTTTTCCGGTGACAAATGAGTTTTTCTGAAAATTGAACATTATTTCTGATAATAATCCGTAAACAAGGGATTACCTACCTGTTCAATGCTACACAATCATGGCTTTGTTTGTATATGTTCCTGTTTCAACGATAAGAATAGTAGCGAAACTACGAAGATGCTCTCCTTGCTCCACGATGGTATAGGGTCAAGAAAAATTCTGTTATGTGACAATCACATGATCACTAACACAAAGAATCTCTCTCTAGAAAATATTAATTTTCATATCTTACCACGTGATCATTTCAAGTCACTGCAGAACATGCCATCTCAAATATTAATATATTTGAGTCAAAGCAAGAAATTGAACTGTTCCCTGTCCAATTTCGATGGGTGCTCGACACATGCAAATACATAAAGTCGAGAACACTACTGTCCGTACATGGGGCAAGCAAGCTGAATTGTCAGTTCAATTTTGTTAGATTTACACAGATATCTCACCCAAAACAACTTTATTGGGAAACATATTTATTCTGCCCCCTCGGGCACATAAACATAAAATAATCAACAATCACGGCAGTCGAGACAATGATGGGAGACAATGGCAATCATTTTGACCAATCAGAGAGCAGCTAACAGACGATTACAAGAAATGCCCACAGTAACAGTGCCGGGAACCGGTGATCACCACTTGTCTACATTTCAACATCGCATACATGGCTTTCTCAGAGTTTTAAATGACCGATTATTGTAACATCTGAACATAAATGTAACTGACAAGGGTTATATGGCCTGTAATTGCAACATCTGAACATAATTATAAGTGGAGGGATATCTTATCATGAGATACAGCAGTGAAAAAGTGCCCTCACAGAGGTTAGACATAATCTTTGGATCTGATTACTCCGAGGAAGCACCTGCCGTCGCTCCATGGGTTGATAGATCATGTTGTGTTGTCCAATGATCCGATGAAGGTTTATATCTTTGACCTATAGGGGGTAAGACACACCGCCTATAATCCTGAAGCGCAAGCTGCACACCGATAGTCAGAATGTGGTAAGGCCAGGACATCTCCATATCTCAGGACATCTGAATAAAATACCTACGGTACCTTTCTATCTGGGCATTTTATATATATATAATGATTTATATAAATTATGATTATGGAGCTTCCTACACCAATTGTGAATTATATGGAGCTTCCTACACCAATTGTGAATATCTTGACCTGTCAATCTATACCCATAATTTGTTTCATAAGTTTGAATTACATTGTGGTCCGCAGTGCACTCTTATTAGATGTAACGGACTGAAAGGTGAAAAGGTTCAGGAAAACATTTAAACAGAAACTTCACTTTTGCTAACATCAGTGATCTTTATGAATCTGAGCACCATGCTTTTTGTATCATCTTAATCAATCTCAACCAAATGTATAAGGAGTGTCTGGGACAGATGTGCGCCCGAAGTATGTACAGGGGACTTTAATCATTGGTCAAATCGACGAAGTATCCTTAATCCAGGCCTAGAATAGGAAGCGTGAGAACAACAGAGGGGATGCCGGGAAGGCATTGGTGATTGCTTAATGGCTGCTATGCACTTAGACGGTTTAGATATCTTAAGACCAACATCATGTGCTCTTCCTCTGCTGGAAAGATGGGTAGAATGGAGTAATGACTTTTGTCTGTCTTGCATGGTGAATAGACAATAATACGTTTTAGTTGTCTGTTTTTGTTAAAAGAAATTAATTGTTTCCTATCGGTTTACAAATGAGAGTTCTGAATGGAGACTAGATTAATCCTCTGGAGACGGTCGGCATTAAACATTGTCCAAAGAAATGAAATCGATGATGGCAAATTACTTATCTACTGAAATCTTAATACATATAGTTTATAGTTTACATATATACACTTTTTATTAAGGTGGAATAGATTTATCGTATGATCACAGCGTTTTATTAAGCACAATAAGCTGAGAGAAGAGTAGAATGAATCGTGTAACAATTTAAGCACAACATCAGTTCTCTAATTTGTTGGGTGTAAAGTGCCATTCACCAAACTCCTTATATGTTAACACGTACTATGAAAGCCAGATCTATAAATACATGGAGAAAAACAAACTGCAAGAGAATGGTTAAAATAGCTGGAGCAATCATTCTTCATTTTATTTTTGTAATTTTCCTTAATCTATATACAGAGGTACATTTCTTGCTTCCTAATGAACAATAGAATCATGTTATCATTATTGCAACATTCATTACTGTCCCTGTGTTTTGGCTTTATAACTTTATATATTTACGACTTTGCATTGGCCGTAAGTGGTCACGAATCAAATGAGGATCAACTCATTTGAAACCATAAAATCTCGTACTGGACGAGACATAAAGTGTGGGATCAACTATCCATAGAAATTTCCCGGCTTCGGTTTGAGTTTAGTTCTGTGGAAAAAAACAGACCTGAAGAGTCATATTCTTTACAACTTCGCAAAATAAGCTCCTTATATAACCTCCAAACATAACTGACTTCTCACTTGAATACTTTTTCACAGCCTCAAATTGTAATAGGACAACTTAGAGGACCTGAAAGGTATAGGGGTGCTGAATAAACCTATAAATGAGTGGTGTATTGTTTAAACCCTAATTAAAAATGAATGGTATCTACAAGTGCCAAATATATTAACGGCGACTGTAAATTAGAAATAACTGCAAAATGTGTCTCATACAAATAAAGAAACATAAGAACAGACCTTAAGCAGTCTGCCTGCCTAAGTGAACACGATTTAAAATAATTAAAACCTTGGCAGAATTGGTCTTCAAAGATACCAGCATAATTGGTCTTCAAGATACTAGCATACACAGCTGGTATGGTCCAGCTGCATTTCATTAGAGATATTTTGCACTCATTTAAGTATGTCCGATCTGTATTACTGACCTTTATAATATCTGAACAGTTAGGTATTGCTGACCTCTATGATATCTAGACAGTTTGGCATTACTGATTTCTATAATATCTGGACAGTTAGGCATTACTGACCTCTATAATATCTGGACAGTTATGTATTAATGGTCTCTATGATATCTGAACAGTTAGGCATTACTGACCTCTATGATATCTGGACAGTTAGGTATTACTGACCTCTATAATATCTGGACAGTTTGGCATTACTGATTTCTATAATATCTGGACAGTTAGGCATTACTGACCTCTATAATATCTAGAAAGTTAGGCATTACTAACCTCTATGATATCTAGACAGTTAGGCATTACTGACCTCTATGATATCTGGACAGTTAGGCATTACTGGTCTCTACAATATCTAGACAGTTAGGCATTACTGACCTCTATGATATCTGGACAGTTAGGTGTTACTGGTCTTAATGATATCTGGACAGTTAGGCATTACCGACCTCTATAATATCTGAACAGTTAGGTATTACTGACCTCTATGATATCTGGACAGTTAGGTATTACTGACCTCTATAATATCTGGACAGTTAGGTATTACTGGTCTCTATGATATCTGGACAGTTAGGCATTACTGGTCTCTACAATATCTAGACAGTTAGGCATTACTGATCTCTATAATATCGGGACAGTTAGGCATTACTGACTCCATTATCACTTTCCAGCACGGTTCTATCTCTATTAGACTGGGTTCCATCTCACTCCTCCATATCAGAATATCGTGAATTGAATAGGGGATGAGACTATATTGCTATTCACCCTTATCTGACGTGCACGTGACAAACCAGATCAGGGAAACCATACCATGGACTCTGGTCCTTGTGTTTCTTTTACATGTACCACAAAGAAAATACTTTTGACAAATGCTCAGACTATAACCGCATAACGAGTCTCTAATCTTATTAGATTGGCTTTTTAATTTTGTTTAGTGAATATAAAGTTAGCAAATTTAAATTTAGTTTATTGCTTGGATTGATAATAACATAAAATTGAGGGAAGAAACCGGACAAAAACAAACGTTACATATTGTTTTCTTGAAAGAGTTAAGCGTAAGCAACTACCATTTGTGTCCATGAGGTTGTACATGAAGGTCATGTAGTCTTTGTGCCAGGCGTAGCTGACCTGGCCGTCGAGGCTGGTTTCCGGCCATCCTCCACATCTCCGGGCTGCCTCCACGAAGTCTCCCCAGTATCTCCGCCACTCATTCCTGCTGATCTGAACAATTCAAAAACGCCATATACAAGTCTGAACATCGGATACATTTAATGAGTGTCATTTTCTTTTAGTGCCGTATATCCTTATGGATATATCTTAATATCTGTATTTAACTTTGCAGAATTTAGACTAAAATATGTAGCAAAAATGATATACTTAAATATGACCCTAAACATACATAGCTGCGTCTACAAGGCTTTTTGTATGATGCATATCGACTGTTATTGCAAAATATCAATTCCTGGCAAGATTTAGAATAAAAGCATTCAACAATATGTAACAAGATAATCTCTAATATGAGATATTACACATAAACAGAATGTGTTTTATTGAGTTGCTGTGTTGATCCTTCATGACATTATGATGTTTACGTCCTCCTCTACTCACGTGCAGTTGTGATGCTTTGTTTCTGTACTTTCTATTGCCCTTGATGAGGCCTGACCAAACCCGGGAAATGGCCAGATTTGCCTGGATCAACTCTGGACTACTGTTTCTCCATGCTCTCAGTTTTTGGGCTTTCTGTAATACAGATCAAGATGAATGAGACCAGAGTAATTCAGATTGAGTCGAGAAAAGACAATGCCAACCGATTTAAGACTTATTTAATCGATGTTAATGCTAAGTTCAAAGGGACAAAGATATTTTCCTACCTTTAACAGTTCAAAAAAGTCCTGTCTCGATATTGTTTTGTCGTTCGTTGTATCTGAAATGTATTAGAGCAATCAATGGCTGACTGATGTTATTTCATGTCTGGTATAAAATTAAAACATAATCAAGGTTAAAACATAATCAAGGTTATATGCGTCAGGTCGCCCGCATATGGCTGTTATAAATTGATGTTATGTTCACGATAGAGAGGAATAGGCTGGATCAGTGGTAAGATGCCCGCCTGTCAGGTTGGCGGCCTGGGTTCTATTCCTGTTTAGACAAGGACTTTGATCATGCAGCATTGACAGTACTGGTAACCGGAGCAGTGGTGTAATTGTGCTATCATTATAAGCTGGCATGGCTGGCAATTGTGCTATCAATATAAGCATAACATAAAATATCCTTAAAAGTTGAGTATTACACCTATCTCCAAATGACCCAAGAGTGCATTACCATAAATTACCACAGAATGTACATAAGGGTTGAGAGAACTGACGCTAAAAGAACCCTGATTTCACATTCTCGAACCTTTGGAGTTAAAATGCTATTATTAAAAAGCAGATATAATTCAGTACGAGGGCTTAATATCATGGCTGGCAATTACATCACAGTTAGGTATATGACAAGATTGACATGTGAAATATTCCGGAGGAGTTTCCCACCAGAAGCTTTGTATGATGTTTGGGTTGAGGAGTCAGCAGGAGCTTGGCAGTTGTTACATAGTGATTTACTGACGTGCTGGACGTGAGTTAAGACATATGGTATCTCCTGCTGAGATAGTCTGCAGCTTGTTTGTGCAAATCGTCCAGATGTGCATACACAACCTCTCATTAACATGTTCGTGCCAAACTAATTACCTTCATTGCCTTATTAAACAAAGTCCCTGCTTGGTATATTTTATCTGCTTGTAAATATTAGAACATTAGACCATAGGGAATCTGAAAATCTACGATTTTCTGAACGACACGGTGCCGGAATTGTTTTATTAATGTTATGTCAATTCTCCCTTCTGTAATAAATAACTAAAGGGATGAAAGTGTGGATATTTCTGTTCTTTACCTTTACATTTGATGTTTTAAAACTAACCACAGCCTTAAAATGATTCAATGTCTGTGATCCCGTTGATGTTTTGTTTGTTTGTTTGTTTGGGGTTTTACATCACTTTCAACATTATTTCAGTCATTTCGTGATGAGACCTACTTGTAGCAGATATAGTGCTACCTCACTGAATTATCATGTCGCAGGTCCTTGACATGACAGCCCACCGGTCACAGATTGGAAATATGTTATCATTCATAAAGTTAAAGACAGTGGCTTCTGACTTCTCTTTGACCTTAATCTAAAATTTTACTGCACAAAATAAAATCCCTGATCGGAAGGTGATATAACTTTTAGAACAGGGTGATCATATTCATTTATACCACCCACTCTCTTTTGTATCGAGACAAAATATTCATCAAGTTGGTTTTTAAAACACGATGACAATTCACATTATTATTTCAATATTCAGGAAATCGACAAAAGGACAAGCGTTCCTATAAGTCATGCACAAATGTGGCAGTGATGCAAGTTTGCATGACCGATATGATGCAGCCAATGGTGGGACTCAGGTTTTTACTCCCACAACTTGAAGTCTTGTTTACACTTGACTCTCATGATGCCATGGGTGCGCACGTGCCCTAACATCCCTGAACAGCCCACGTACAGGCTGCTAAGTACGCCTATATGTAATAAATGAGAAACTGAGATATGTCATCCACGTTGACTTGCAACAACATATAATTCAATTTGACTTGCAGCAACAGTACATTAACTCGATATTTTGTTTTCATATTATTATGAAATACTAACTTTTCCAAGTCACATGCCACGAAATGTCTTGATTATAATTTTCTCTATTCTTGCAAAGATCAAATTTCTCTGTATTTTAACACAACTTTTAGCAGATTTTAATATGACAAATTCAATAGGAATATATTCATTAGGAATAAAAATATGGCCAACATTACAACATTCTATTTTTCTATTAACAATTTTTATATTCACAAATGGCTCATTTTGTAACAGAGTGGTAAGGAATAAGGTTCGACGAATATAATTAATCTGTTATAACAATGGAAATCTTTAACTTAATGGTATCAGATTTGTTCATTTCAACTAATGAATTGACATGGGAATAAAAGATGATTTATCTTCCTGTGTTCCGACTTCATGGATTCTTGATTATCCTTTTGTATAGAGGTACAAGTTTATAATCTTCAAATGTGCATTTGCCCTTGTATTTGCGATACAAACCTTTACCAAAGTTTTCGCTCATTAAAAATTAGAGATATCAACTCCAAACAGCTTATAAATACCTCACAACCTCGTTATATTAATGACAATTACCATAATTACCTCCTGCCCCTTAATGGGAATTTGACATTACCTCTCCTTACGCATTGATTTGCAATTATCTTAAATGTGAGCTGCTTGGAATTTAATGTTATTGAAATAAGATTTGTTCAGACCATTACACTGTACGTTTATAATGAAACTTACATGCAACTGAAACTAAAACCTACCATAAAGGACATGGAAGAGATGATCAAACTTTGCCCTCTGAAGATCTGTAAGATTGTCTCCAGCTTCATTGATGGAATTCATCTTGGAACACTTAGGTGGCTGCGTATATCAGTAGGACTGGTCAGAGAAAGTTGCGGTCCGGACGTGCAATGTGAGGCCGTGCGTGAGACTCAGGAACATACCGGATCAATGTGATGACTCTCAGCCAAATGGTATGGGTGGTAGGATCACACTGGGATCCCCAGAGAAGTCATCCACTGACTGTAGCCAATGGCTGGAAAGTATGATAAGGAAATGCCACGAATATACAGACTGCCAAAACATGTGGCATGAATGACCGCAATGACCGCACGCATTATCTGCATACTGTCTGCTGAGAAATGTTCTCCCATGCAATATCTGCCTCCACGCATTGCAACTTATATACTAATACCGCCATGGAAAGCAATGAATGCAGTTAGTTACAGCAGTTAGTTTGTCGGTGTTAAGATCAATTTGCAATACAGTACAATGCCCTCAGAAAATGCATGGTTATTCTTTTGGTGTTTTGATTGAAATTTCCAATTAAGTGCTTTGCACAATTAATTTAGAAATTACATATTTTTGGAAGGACATGAATGTAAACTGTGTTTATCAATGAAGTCAGCATGATATAGGCCCACGCTCATAACTAGCTAAGAATGATTTTGTGTTCTGTCTAAAAATGTCCTTTTAATTACCCAAGCATTTTCTTTTTTTTTAAATGATGATTATTATTGCGTAAAGCATATTTCTCAAGAATTCCTTCTTGTGAAATAGATTCCAAGGAACCTATTCAGCTTTGATAAATGAGAGACATCTGAGGGGTGACCATGCCTTATCGGAAGGGAATATTACTTTTGCTTATCAACAGGGAATATTACTATTGCTTATCAACAGGGAATATCACCCGTACCAATCAAATAAAAAACATGTCCATTTGGGAAAGAGTACCATTAAAATCAAGAGTGAATATTATTTGTCAATAATCTTCTATATTTGGCACATTCATAAATTCAAAGTCCCAAGTCTTTAAGATTTGTATTCATTCTTTAGTTCTTGAGAAATATGTATGTGTGGCAAAACACTCTATCTTCATATTTTTCATGTCAGAGTTTTGAATAATAAGTCCTTTCTTATTCGGTTGCCTCGCCACCTTTTAATCTTAACTTGGTTTTAATCGACATGTAAGGTTGAGTTTTCCATGTAAAAATAATATTAAAAGGTTTATATATGTTGATTATATCGGCCAAAGTGTCCATATAACACTGTACCTTTTATCTATTTATTTCTTTTATGAGAGCAAGCTTAACATTCTTAGTTCAACTCATGTCCAGTATTATATCACACCCTATTCTCAGATTGAGCTGTTAAAGGACAACAAAATTCCTTACAAGAAAATGGACAACATATTAAACTGCTTTTCATACACTAATTCAATTGGCTTTGATAAATATGATACCGGCTTGATATTTTGTCAGCTTTCTTCTTTAGTTCAGCATCTGTTTTAGTCTGTAGTAAAGAGCAGCGGTTCCTTAACCACGCCTTCCAGGCATCGGAAATAATCCTATTCTGATTTAGATTCCAGATCTAATTATTAAAATGATATTTACCCCAGCTTCTATCTTTTGAAAATAGATGCGAAGTTCATGTGATAAGCCATGGTACGTTCAGTTTTGCTAGAGATATTTGCTTTTCTTCGAATGACCAAAATAAAAGTTCACTTCCGGAAAATCTTGCCTCTGATTTAAGCCAAAGGAAATTAATCAGATGAAACTGAAAATGCAAGTGAGTGTTATATGGATCAAGTTACAGCCTATGTGGGAGCACCGTGAGGAATGTGATACATGGATAGGTCAAACTAAAGCTATCCAAACATTATCTCAAGATAAGGCCCGTGACCCCTGTCATGTAGTACGCTTAAATGTATTGAAAATGTACAGCAACGCAGTCTGAATATGTTGTATTACCGAGGAAATAGAACAAAATACATACCAAGTAAAAATTGAGGGTCAACAAAATGCTATACAGTACTAGCTTTGCCAGACCAGTTACTGGCTTCCGGTCCAAGCATAAACATAAAGTAGTATATCCCCATATTTCTGCTTGTTCAGTAGTCAGTTATTATGATACAGTTATCATGATACCAAATTATATTATCTAGCCTTAAACTATGATATAAATGGACATGGTAGCCGATAAAAGTAGCCGATGCTGCAAGGGAGAGCATGACATTATAACAGCTACGATAACAGCTACTATAACAGCTACTATAACTGCTACTATAACAGATACTATAACAGCTGTCATAACAGCTACTATAATTGCTATATAACTGGCTCTATAACAGCTGATATAGCAGCTACTACAAGAACTGCTATAATAGCTGCCATAACAGCTACTATAACTGCTACTATAACAGATACTATAACAGCTGTCATAACAGTTACTATAATTGCTATATAACTGGCTCTATAACAGCTGATATAGCAGCTACTACAAGAACTGCTATAATAGCTGCCATATCAGCTACTATAACTGCTACTATAACCGAATGTTATATCAAGCATTTTACCAGGCTACGAATCTGGATTAAGATTGTCTTTAGTCGAGGTTATCGTAATGATCTTTTGGGTTGATACAATGCTGATCTGATATATTCAACTCTGTGATGTTTGCAGTCTCAAAGTAATCCATATAAGTGACAACATGGATAGGACAGGTGAAATTGCTTGCATCCTGATTTGAGCAACATAACGGTACTAAATGTCAGGAAACCATATCGTTGTTACATATTCAACACATTATCAATACCCTGGAGTAATTACATAAAAGCTACCTTTTAAAATATAGTCTATTGTTGAAGAAAAACATTGTTAATTATTCAGATGAATACAAAATTATTTAGATGAAGGAAACCAATGAGGCGATGAAGGAAATTCAAATCTAATATTGTTGAGGGTAATTTATGACTGTGAAAGAAAAATCCATGTGACCACATTTCCACTTTCATATATCAGAAGATCAAAACTGAGCATTGTTTCCATTGTTTCAATTACGAGATGTTGTCATGATGATCAACTTGCAGAACATAAATATATTATGCCAAATTTAGACTGTTATATTCTGATGACTTCAATTGATGTGTATATTGATTAAAAATGTTGAAATCCAAACCATTCTGGAATGATTTATATTTCACGTTTTTCTTTTTGAATTCAAATCATGTTTCAATATTATGAAGGCTTTAGGGATAATTATTTTCTCGTTCTGTATATACATTTGTATATAATACATATAATATGTTGGCATATTGCAATTTCATTCTTTTGATTAAAACTATTAAATGAATTAAAAACTGTAATCAAAAGTTACATGAGAGGTAGAAAGTACTGCTTCAATTATGTCACTGATATCAGGAGAGCTAAGCCTTTAAATATTTTATGAATTGCCCTCATCATTCAAATTACCATAAACAGATTATAACAGTCATGTGAGAGACTTATCCTTTCCAATTTGAATTTTGACTGTATAAATTCCCTTTAACTCAAAACAAGACATGTAACATCAGGATGATCTATGCTCATCTTGAAATTGTGATTAAAAATTTGAGTCAGCAATCTTGTCTTGAATGAAATGAATGAATGCATATTATCACAACTTAAAGACAAGTTGTATTATAACATGTGAAAATGTTGCATCACATTGAACAAAAACAACATTATTCAAAAGTCATCCTGATATGAAACAATACCATTTTATCAATTATTTTTCGTTTGTTTGCTTAATCCCAGCCCCCGGGAATCCCGAGTCATGGTAGTCAATAAACAACTTGGGCCGATTCCACACGGGAGATAAATCCAAGCGTAACCCAATATATCACACAAACCAGAAGCCAGACCTTTTGAATACTGTCAAACCGGCAAATGAATCTCTTATCTTTAGGAGTGGAGTTGGATATGTATATCTTTAAGAATAGAAGGTTTGAGTGAATATCTTAATCAGGGAAATATAACTATTTATGCATGAAACCAAGTGGACGTGAAATTATGTCTGAACTATCTATATCTGAAACATAGCAATAAAAGTAACGCAAAAAGAATTATCATGATGTATCTGTAGGATTGCATGCAGATCAGGGTATATCTTAAGGAAAGGGTACTGTTATTCATATCCAGCTTTCATTAATATACAAGCGCAAAAGAAAGTTCAAGGCGCCCTCATTGATATCATGCAAGACATTGCTCACTGAAAACGCTTAAATGTTTGGAGCATGAGGGGAAGAAAATAAACAATAGACATTATGAAGACTAATGAGATAAGAAATTAAATTCATGACTGCTGACTGTAGAAAAATAACATACTAATGGGCTTAACA
Organism: Amphiduros pacificus; assembly: GCA_949316495.1. Lineage (NCBI taxonomy): Eukaryota > Metazoa > Annelida > Polychaeta > Phyllodocida > Hesionidae > Amphiduros > Amphiduros pacificus. Next base: position 45,254,581 of record OX439000.1, on the reverse strand, counting down.
GGAAATAGTTACCTACCAATTATCCAGCAGATGGGGACATGTGTTCCTCTTCAGTACTTCAGGATTGCCCATTCACTTCACCAAATCATTAACGTGGTAGTACTCTGCTAAACAGACTAGTCTAGCCACCTGGGTCTGCTTGGTAGGGTACGTGGCCCGGGGGGGGGGGGGGGGGGGGGGGGTACTCTCATGATTTTAACCCGCGGAGGCTGGGATGGAACTGAAAACCCCAGGGAAATATTCTATCATTATTGGTACCCTGATTTAGGACTAGCTGAAATTTGGTACCCTGATTTAGGACTAGCTGAAATTTGGTACCCTGATTTAGGGATGATGCAGAAGGAGGAGATTTGGAAAAGGGGATTGTGATCCCTGTTTTAGGGAGAAATTTGAAAAACAGTACCCTGTTTTAGGGAAAATGATAAAATATCTTAACCTGTATTAGGGAAAATATCAGCGAAAAGGACCCTATTAAGCCCAGCTTCCCCGGTAACGCTGACTATGAGTACCCCCCCGGGGTACGTGGGTACTTATCTTTGTAAAATTATTATGGACACATTTCTCCCAGAATTACCTGTTTTCTGTTAGATTACGTATATGATTAATAAGAATTGGGCTGGTTATAAATAAACACAATTCTAATATTTGAGAGGGAATTCAAGCATCTGATTTTTTTTTATTGAAAACTCCTTTTTTCACTTGAATAATTTCTTGCTTTTGCTTTGGAAGAATATTAGATCTATATAAATATATATATATATATATATATATATATATATATATATATATATATATGTATATATATATTTATGTTACAACGAGCCTGGATAAAAAGTAAAATATCTTGTATAACACATCAAGTAAATATCTTGTATAACACATCGTTTCAAATATTATCATCAATCTTACATATATACATGACTTCAAATGTCATTGAAGAGATTATCGCCAAATACAAATCATATTTATTTCCAAGAAATTTGCAATTCAGAATAAGATTTAGCAAAACTATGAATATCATTTTACTTTTAAGAATACAAAGTTTTCATGAATACTTATAGTCTATATCCGTATCAAGTTGACTTTTATAATTTTGCCAAACGTCAAGTTAGACCAAGATTGGATGGCAATTCTCCATTCTGTAAGGGGAGTGTCACAGGCAAAACACATGGACTCAAGCTCCCGGATGTGACTCAGCTGCACACTCCGCTTATTTTCCCTCAATGCTCGAGACTGCTACAAACGCATGGCAAACTCTCTCTCTCACAGAGACCCTCCTGTCCTTCTGCTCAGCATATCTCTGATCATAGCAAGTAGTCTCTGAGTACGTCTCGAGGCGCCACCTTGTGGCTGATTTTTGCTGTCAGCAACCGTCTCCAGTAATCGCATCAGAGGGTTATTGTCCGGGTCGCCGACACTGTTATAACTGCTTCCACCGTAACCTAACGATCGGGAACCGTATTCCACTGGTGTAGATGATCTTTTACCAGAATTTCCTGTGGAATGAAATGGAAGAAAGGATAAATATAAACATTAGATTGCAGACGAGCATGAGGAATGATATAATAACAAGGGCATATAATGAGGGGTTTTCCTACTGCTGTCCCGACTAACCTTGGGCGATATTACTCTTACAAATGGCTAAATATCAAAGCAGACGATAAAAATATCAAAGCAGACGATATAAATATCAGTACATATTGAATTCTTTGCCAAAATTGGCGCATGTAATAAAGATGGGGACGTGGCCACTAGCAATTTAATATCTTAAATTTTAAAAACATCAATTGCTCCTAATCTTTTTAATACTATATTTTGTAGATTGAATGCCAATTACTCGTGCTATATGAGATATTTCATATTTCAAACCATGAATACATGCGTGTTTACTTGTTATAATGGAAATTTGGTTACTTTTCAGGATTAAATTCTCATTTATATTAATATGACACTATTCAGACTAAAAAAATATTTTTTATCTAAAAAATATCAAAAATATATTTGTAAATCGTCATTTCTTATTTTTAATATATTACAGTAAACGCCATAACAGAATACAAACAGACATGAAAGTTTGACATTCATATTTTTGGAAGAAGATAATCTAATTCTGATTTAGCGAAGCAAGAATGAAGTGAATTGGAGGCCAGCTTCCGGTTACTAATGTATTGGGCAATCTGATTTTCTACGTGACCAATTCTTACACTTGTTAACCTGTAGCTCCACTGAAGTGCATAGTGGCCACTATCCTCATTAGGAGAACAGGACAAGACACACACACACACACACACACACACACACACACACATATATATATATATATATATATAGACGTTTAAATTTGTATAAGTGCGCCAAATTCCAATGTCTTAAGCAAGAAAACAAAAGTTTCTAATGGATGTTCAGTTTATGTTGTTAAAATAATGTTCGGTTGATATGAGAATGTATTTGTAGCACTTATGTAGAGTTTGCAGGGAGATGGGTGCTGCAGGAAGATGGGTGTTGCAGGGAGATGGGTGCTGCAGGGAGATGGGTGCTACAGGGAGATGGGTGCTATAGGGAGATGGCAGCATATTTTTTTGAATAAAGAGATACACTTTCAGCGTTTGGAAAATGATTTCTTTGTTAAGTGTAGAGCCCGTTAATTAAACAAAAATATGTGTCAACGATCACAAAAAAGATTGAAAAGGAAACCAAACCTCTAAGTACAACAAATAATATTAGATGGAATTTGTTCAACATAACTGACTGGCAATGTATGGTACTAAACATTACATATAAATATATATATATATATATATATATATATATATATATATATATATATATATATATATATATATATATATATATATATATATATATATATATATATATATTTAGAAGCTGGTACAGATATGAGGTACTGGAGGTATTTTTGTCAGACCTCATTATGGGGTACCATCTCATACCTTATTGTGTGTGACAGGAGAGTGCCATCTGGTGTTAATAATGAAAGTCTTTTACATACCTCACAAATCTAACATTCATATCAATGGCGCTAATGCCATTATCCACCACCAGGGCACTTATTACAACCTGTGACACTAGATGGCAGTGATTTATATAGTTATAGCCTGGTTGTATAAATATGCTTCTCAGACATGTTTGTTCAAAAAGGCCTTGTACAGGTTACTTATGTAACTGTGACTAAGCAGCTGCACTATGAAGAGGGGGGTATTTTATATGCCTCACAGTACGTCAATGCCCCACAAGACAGGTCTGAGATTGGTAAAAACCCCATAACTGATACAATCTCTTTCTATATATATATATATATATATATTTATATATATATATATATATATATATATATATATATATATATATATATATATATATATATATATATATATATATATATATATATATATATATATATATATATATATATATATATATATATATATATATATATATTCATTTCATGAAGTTCGTATATATATATATATATATATATATATATATATATATATATATATATATACATATACAATCGGACAATCATACAAACAACAATATTTAACTATAACATCAGATATACTTCTGTGGATGAAGGCACAAGGTGAATTATAGGCAATAACAAGGCGTCAGACAGACCCTCACTCTTCACAATCTCTCATTGTATCAAAGGCACTAAACAGTCGGCATTAAACAAGGGCGTACACATGCAGAAAGAGAGAATGAAAGGCAAAAATGATAGTAGAAATAGATATCAACTAAGCAATCAGTAATATATTTGGAGTTTTATAATAATGATTAGAGAAATAAGCTTAGTAAGAGATTGTTCGATGCACAATCGATAATAAACTTGATAGCAAATGATTTGCATTGAATTATATATTAAGTTATTTGTGAAGAAAGATAAAACATAGCTGAGATTGTCTGGGAACAAAATGAAGGTATGTAAGTATCAGTTGTTCAACCACTTACCTGCTAGGCACATAAACCCGTACTCCGCCGGACACTTGCACTCTGAAAAGAAATAGAGAAAGGCCGAATGTACATATCTGATAACATCCTTACTAAAATCTGGAGAAACAACTTGTGAATGATAAAGGAATGGCTATATCAACAAAGTGAGTTAACTCAAGCACATGATAACACGCGAGACGGCTGTACGCACTGCAAAGCATTGCTGCAAAGTCCAACGCATTTACATTGATTTGTGGCATCGCATCAAAGGTGCTGGAACATAATGGTTGGTCTTCTGGGAAAACGCACCTTCCTGCAAGACTGGCGCTCATTAACACTTTTTTTAAACAACTCATTCCATGTGGGGTCTTTAAGAAAAACTAATATTTTCTTCTTGGTTTGAATGAAAATGTGAAAAGCGAATGCCAAAGTGTAATAGAATTTTGTGATTCCTACATGAACTATTTCATGAAGTTCGTAAATCGTGTGTGACACATTCTGAAGCCTGTGAAGAGAGTTTATGATCTGCTTCATACATGGAAACATGACACCCAATCCTTAAAAGGTTGAAATGCAATAACTTTAATGTTGTGGGTATCTATGACACAGACTCACTGAAGAAAAAGAAATATTTCTTGTTGGAGATAGGGTTGGAGTTACACAAATTACCACCAAGCCCTGAGTAAAAGCCTTAAGTAAGGTATTATGTATCATATTAAAGTACATCTCGTTTGTTTTTTTATCAGAATCTTATCAACCCTGCTGTATTTTTATAAAAATTCCTCTTGCACCTAAAGTAACAATACATGTCATAAAATGATATGTGTTCTGTCATCATGATAAAGTTACAAAGCAAGCAAAACGACACTATTTTCTGTTATACATGTCCATTTCAAATCAACCAAAGTATTTAAAATATTATGAAACCTTTCCAAATACGTAATAAATCCTTAAAAAGAATATTCTAATTAGTTATCTCGTCCAAAGTAATATTCTTAGAACCATTATTTAGATGACACTAGCACATTTCAATACAGAAAATGTCATCCAGTTTGTAATAGATCTTTTTAAACTTTTTTAAAGTGATATCTCATGAGATTTCGAAAGGAATTTTAGAGAGATCTAAAACAGTGTTCATCATATTAATAACTCAGAATTTTAATTAACAATTATTTATTCTTATCTAATCTATTCTAATCTATTCTAATAATTTACAGGTAAATGCGTTATATAGATATTTTATTTAAAAAAATATTTTTACAAGATTTCTACAATCTTTCAGCAAACATTACTAGAGAAAATTATATTAATCAACCAAAAAGCATTTCTGGTAACTTTGCTGGAACAACGTTTGCGGCAAATGAACAAAAAATGTACTGTAATAACTATTCACAGTGAACGATTGGTGACGAGGCATAACTGCGCTTGAAAAGGGAAATTGTTCGTGAATAGTTCTTCAAATGGTACAACACATAAATACTGGTAAAAATGCAATCAGTGACTCCCGATTGTTCTCTCAGACATACATACATTCAGTCGGCTGAGCCAAACTTGTCAAAACGGGATTCATCGAAATCCGAAGGCTAGCTCAAAAAAGGACTGAAATCAATTTACCAATGTTCATAGCATGTTATGGCGAGTGAAAGTTATTTTTGCTTATCCGATGCCAGAAATGAGCCTAAGATTGAACGCCATTTGAGCAGCTATTTGAGCAGTATATTTATGTAACTAATGTACATTGTCGTCCGTCATAAAAAAAACATACTTTAAGTTTTTATTTTCCTTCATTGGTATAAACCATTTAAACATGCTCAATGTTGACCTGTTGGCTAACTTACTCTACGTTTAATGATAATCTGTTGACCTGAGACCATCACTCTAAAAGAATATGAAGTGTATTCCGTGCGAATATTTTAATGAAACCAATCTAATCTAATTCATCCTATTCTAATAACAAATAATCTATTCTATTCTAATCAATTCTAAAATATTCTATTGTAATTAAATCCATTCTAAGCTCTTGTTATTTATTCTATTCTAATCTAGCCGCATCTATTCCATTCTAAACTGTTTCATTCCAATATATTTAAATCTATACTAATCTTCTAATTTGTTCCAATCTAAACCTTTCTAAATGACTCTAATCAATTTCAATATATTTCAATCCATTCTTTTCTTGAAATATTTGTTATTGACATTTATGGTCAAGGTTACAGGTGTTTTCACATATTGTCAAGCAAATGTGCCCATTTCTTTATTCTAATCCATTCTATTATATTCTAACATACTCTAATCCAATCCAAACTAATCTATTCTAATATAATCTATTCATATCTATTCTTTTCTATTCCATTCTAACCTATTCAAATCCCTTCTAACTTATTCTGTTTTAATCTTATCTAATTCCAATTGCCGAGGTTTCACCAGGAGAGGACATCCAGTTGTACAACCAAGGTCAAGGTCATGAAGAGCTTGAAAAGCCCATCTTATGAAACTCTTTTTTCACGTAGAGAAACGATTCAATTAATGTTTTTTCTATATGCTTAATTTTACACCAACTCTAAGATATAAGAAAGCTTTATAAGAAAAGGAATGCTCATAATTAATCTTGGTAAACTATGAACCTTTAACGTTATTTTTAACATGAACGGTTGATTATCCGACCCATTCCCAATAAACAACTGGTTATAAGATCTCAACGCCTGCATAACGCCTACATTTCACAGAAAATGTCATCAAGTTCATCCATTTCTTTCATCATGATAAGAGTATGGAGGTTGCAAATTGAATGTTATAGGCTTGTCACAACAGGGTTGTGCTGTCCTCGCTGCGTCTTAACAATCTGTGATCTGCAGGCCCCTCAGAAGAACATATCTGTGTTTTAATACCCACCAAAATTCTGTGTTATAATACCCACCACTAATTGCAATTGAGCTTAATGTTGTGTCTCACATGTCATCTTGTAATTCCACTATCTTTCAAAATGTTAAATGTGTTTATTTGATTTCACACACAAGAGAAAGTCCCAACCACTCTCTTAGTATTAACCTATATAAAAGTAAGTGATATCACTCTGGCTGCCTGTGGTGGAGGTTGAGACATGTGTGACCTAATTCCTACACCTCAACACTGGATCTGCACCCTGCAGTGTTGAAATTCAAAACTGCTATAAATTTGCCACATGGACACTGTCACAACACTGCTACCAGGGGCGGATCCAGGATTTGTTTACCCCTAAAGTAAGGGGTTCCAGTCCCATAAAGTAAGGGGCTCCAGTTCCCAAAGGCCCCCTAGCCACAGACCCAGGCACTGAAGCCCCTAAAGCCCCCTCCTGGATCCGCCATTGGCTACACATGTGGGCTGGGTGACGTCAGATATTTACACTATGGCTCTCGTCGTCTCCGTTCGCTTAGTAACAGTCTGTGATAACAGAGCCTTTATTATAACATAAATTTTCTTAATGGTTTAAGACCTGTATACAAAAAAGCGCGGTAAGGTCTCCAAGAGTACCTCAATGATGAAGGGGTCACTTAAAGGAAACGCCATGGACGCCAGCAATCACACTCCTAACAGTGTCTGCGCTTGCGCACTATGAGGAGGACTTGGTTGTGTCACATGAGCACCGCTCACACACAATTGGCCAGTGGACTTCATAGAGTGGTCCTGTTGGGTGACGTTTTAGTCTAGTGTTACCTTTATACAACTATATACAGTGGTTTGTATCAACAAATGAAAAGATAAATTCCAATTTTACCAGACCCTTCAAGTACCTCTTTTTAAAATCTGAATTGTCTGTGCCGTATCCTTATCCAGCAGGTTCCACTTGGCTGGGCTCTGGTATTCAAAGCAACACCTGAATATTTCTTGGTTTGGTGTTGGAACCTTAAAAAATTTGCTATACAGGATCAGGGGCATAATTAACAACATTAAAAACATTAAAAACATTAATAACATAGGGGGCCTAGAATTGATCCCTATAGCACGCCGATGGTGATATAAATTTTTACCGATAGAGTTCCAATATAATCAACATGTAGCGTCCTGTTGTTGTACATATATTTGAATCATTGAGTTCAGTTTCACTTATTGCAAAGGAATTAACATGCCTTGTATTAGTATGTCAACTGTATCAAATTATTTTCTCTTCAAGCATCACTACCAGTGAAGTTCCTGTGTTTATGCATTTCACAAATCATATATTTTGATCAGTGCAGAAGAAGTTGAGTGGGAGGCCTAGATCCAGATTGACAAATGGTAATCAGATTATATGTGTCTTGAAATGTGCAAAGTTGAGCCTGTAGTCGGGGAGCCAGAAGGACCCAGCATGCACCCCTCTCACGATTCACTGCCACCCTATTCTTAACAATTATTATGTTTTATAATAAAGAACTGGACATGTCCTAAACAAACGGTCCCTTGGTAGGTTTTCTGGGCTTGTAGTCAATTGACGCATTACTCTCAGAATTCCCACTGTGACCAGGCCAGAATTAACAAATTACAATATCAACACTAAAAATGAGGAATGTTTTTCTCACTTTCCTAAATAGCTTTGTCTCGTATCACGAATGTCAAGAAGATGTCAGTGAACTATATATGTACAAAGTGGTGCCTGTTTGTCTGATGATGTGCCTTGGAGGAGGAGCCTATCGGCATATTTATTAATAACGTGGGGTTCATATTCCTTTTGAATACAGTGGTCAGATTTTTTGGCCAGACGTAGGCAGAGAATTGACTACCTCTATTTAGTACAGTAAAATACATACTTTCAGAAATGTGAGACGGTGAACATGAAATGGGTATTACAAGACTTCCTATTGCAGTCGATTACCCAGCATAAATGGAGCGAAAAAGAGAACACATTATACATTTTATACACATAGTCATGAAACCATATAAGCATCTTCCTCATTTTGTAGGGCCAAAAAATGATATATGAAAATATGCAGATTGATTTCAGCTATAAAAAGGAAATTCATTTCTGTCCACATTCAATATGTATGTTAGCATAACATTTTTACTATTGCAAATGAAATCATTTGATTAGACATTTTCTCGTATTTTGAAAGTTTGTTATCGGATGCTTATGTAATATCATGAATAGTGCAACTGATTTTCTGAAATGACACATTAATTAACCACTTATAAGCTGCTATTATAGATATTATTTCAAATTAGCTCAGAATGTAATTCATTCCTCTAATTTCACTTAAAAAATGATCCAAAATCTTTGGTATAATATTGGTAATTATAGCTGATTGTGATGAATAAGGACTCTATGAGCTTGTATTAATAATAAATCTAAAGCAAAATCTCGAGAAAAGTGAATTTCATATCTGAGCTTAATGAAAGGTCACTTCTAGGTCACTGACATTTTCAAAAATAGCCTACAAAAGTCCACATTCAGTCATGTGTCATTTGTAGTGGTATCCATATAACTAAAGCGTGATAAGCCTATGCCTGTCATTTCTATTGATGTAATTGATGCAGCTAATACGATACAAAAGGCTATAGGTATAATCGTGAGGCAAGGCGGATGGGTTCATGCATCTATAAATCTATGGCAAACTACATCTCAAGTTAAATGAGAAGTGGGCGAGATAATGCGTGATTATGGCGATGTCATATGTCAATTAGAACACATCTAAGGGAAGAAAGGCAGACATAAGACTGGGGCGATGAGGGACGACCCTGGTCATTATTTAGAGGGGACATTATCCGGTCGTAACACCGCACACCGCTTCCTCTCATTACTCATTCGGCCGCGAGGATTAAAGCCATTAACTGGGAACTAGTCATTGTTAAATTCCCATTCTTTTACTTAACTCATGGAGCTTTTTCATTTCCAACAATAGACTCAACATAATCGAATTATCTCATGAAATAAAAGCAGATATCGATGTAAAATATAGTAATTGTTCCTTGGGTTATTTCCTTAGCCATAAACATATTTATGGTATCAAAGCCAAAGTCAAAATATTTTATGACAGTACCACCCTATATCATGATTGTGCAAAAACATTGCACATTTTAAAAGGCCATTCTCTGAAAGAAATAAGAGAGACAAAGGGAGATTTAATTGATATATTTGATATATTACTCTGTGCTGATAAACTGAAGTGGTCATCCAGTGAATATTGGCTTGATCACACATTTAAATCATTGTAATACAATAAGGTTAATAATTAGACGGATACTAATCAATGAAAGTAGCTGTGGACAGTGGCATGTGAACTAACACAGCCTGACTGATTTAACACGATAAAGACTTCATTCCCACTGTGTGCCACTTAGTTTTAATTAATTTATGAGGAATGTTATTTATTTGCAGTTTAATGTTTACTGCAGAAACACTTTGTGCTATTCCCATGTAGATTTCCCGTACTTATTCAATTAGTTAGTATTCAATTATAGCATCACGAGAGGTATGATTATTTTAAATAAGCATAAAAATGAATACTATTCTCAGAGGTTACTTATATAAATGTATAGGTTTTTATATGCTTTCATACAATACTATCACAGATCTCCTATAAGAATGGGGAATGCGCTAACACTTTCTGGAGGTATAACCGTATAGCACATCAGCACATAGAAGAACATCTTTGCAGTTTTCTTATCAGGTCATACACACTGAGTACTGAGCGAATCTACTTTCCTCGCAGGGCGTTACTTAAGGTGAATGACTACCTACCTACTTATTTAATTCTTTACCATATTCACCACTCGTCCTCATAACTTATAGTTGATATTTATCTTTGGAGGCTATATATTTTATATGAACGATTCATCCATTATTATCCAACAAATACCCAGCCTGAACCCATCAGCCTGAACCCATCAGCCTGAACCCATCAGCCTGAACCCATCAGCCTGAACCCATCAGCCTGAACCCATCAGCCTGAACCCATCAGCCTGAACTCATCAGCCTGAACCCATCAGCCTGAACTCATTAGCCTGAACTCATTAGCCTGAACTCATTAGCCTGAACTCATAAGCCTGAACCCATCAGCCTGAACCCATCAGCCTAAACTCATAAGCCTAAACTCATCAGCCTGAACCCACCAGCCTGAACCCACCAGCCTGAACCCATCAGCCTGAACTCATCAGCCTAAACTCATCTGCCTGAACCCATCAGCCGGAACTCATAAGCCTGAACCCATCAGCCTGAACTCATCTGCCTGAACCCATCAGCCTGAACTCATAAGCCTGAACCCATCAGCCTGAAGTCATCAGCCTGAACCCATCAGCCTGAACTCATCAGCCTGATCCCACCAGCCTGAACCCATCAGCCTGAACCCACCAGCCTGAACTCTTCAATGTTAACATGCATGCGCTCCTCCAACAATCCAACAAAGAGTACCTGTCGTTAAAATAACTATCTAGATTGTTCTACATTGACTATGTTATATTAAATTTGAGGAGCCATATTTCAACTTAATGGACAATGACTTCCATTGTGATTCCCTGATAGGTTCTGAAATTCTGCAATTTTACATTATTGATAACATTATTGATAACTTTTTAACTGTTTGGAACACATCCACATCTACTAAACATTTTATTATCCTTTTATTATCCTATCACCATTCAAATACGATCTCAATTGTGCACATAAGACGAGCCAACCAACACCCCCCCCCCCAGAGTTTGCTCCCCAAAACATGACATTTCCTAATACTGCTCACATAACCAGTCTGAATTTGGCCTTAACATTTCCGATAGTAAATCATTACACTATGGGTGAAACGGATTTCAAAATAATTGAAATTAAAGCATGACTGCTATCTATCACAGTTGTGAAGACATCGACATCTTTCAGCAAAAGCAAATGGCTAGGTGACCTTGACAAAATGTGTGGATACTGATACATATATCAAGTTGTTAATCCATTTATCAACAAGCTAAATTTGTTGGAAAATAGATTAAACTGGATTGGTTTACAAAATATGAAATTGGAGAGACCATAAAATGACCACACCTAATCTTTTGAAATATTAGATATTTGTTTTTTATGCTTATTTTAAAGAAAATAACCGCCTACATATTACTCTAGTCATAATAAAATAAATGAAAAAGCCAAAACATGTTCTTAGAAAGATTGGAACTTATTCTAAGATAAAGTACCAAATTTGTAATAGAATAAACTGAAGATGAAAAAATATTAGATGATATCTTACTGCAAATTTGCAATCTATTTTCTAAAGTATGAGGCATTTTCTCTAATTATTTAATGAATATATATATCAAATATACAGAACGTATGTCATATTTTATGTGCCATTTATGCTGAAAACATTATGTGTTAGGCCGTTAGCAAATTTGGATGAAGTATTTTACCAACTTTCAGCCACCTTATGCCTCAGTCACATTTGGACCGGGAAGTAACAATCGGCCGACTTCCCAGTCTGCCAGGCGCCGGGGAGTAGCTGTGGTCACATTAGTATTTAAGGGCACCGCACGGCACGTGCCAGATTGAATGGCGCAGACGTCTGTAGGATATCCTTAAGACGTCTAGATCAATGACAAACGTCTGTAGGATATCCTAAAGACATCTAGGTCATTTGATAGATGTCTGAAAGACATCCTAAAGACGTCTATATGATATCGTACGGAGCCCGTTGGATCATCTGACGATGGCCTGTGAACACATGAAATAAAAAAAATCCTATTTTCACCGCACGATGCCACCGGCAGCCGTAAGATAATCTGCCGATGTGCCTGTGGGACACTGCTGGGACCCTGCCGTGTACTTTAAGATGATATTTGCTGATAAGACATTGGGGAAATGCCGGCAACTTTTATGTTGGAGCTAAAAGTTCCCGATGACCTGCCCGATGTCTTAAAGATGCCCAATTCTGGCCGATGATCTCCCAGTGCCCGCACTTCAATCTGAACTGCCTGCCGATTTTGTAAAAAATACCCATCGGCCGGGCATCTTTACTGAAATCGGCGCAAATGTGACTGAGGCATTAAACAGCTTGGCATGAGCTATCATACTATTGTTATTTAAATCAGTTGGCCCCGTTATGTAATGAGATTATAGAGGTTCTCTTGTGGGGAAATTAACATGGATAGGTTGCTCATTTCTCATTGCTCATTAGAATCTTTCATTTTGCAAAATATGGTGAATCATATACCAGAAATGAGTTAAGAATGACCTTACACAGTGCACCATACATAAATCACAGCTAAAATACAAATGCATGCCACATTGAAGAAGGTAGGTTTAGCCGACAAAGGTAAACAAAAAGGAAACCATTAAAATCCAAATTCACTTCTGCTCATTTTGCACCTGATAAAATATGAAATTCTCAATATTGGCATGATACTGAAATAATCGTAGATGAGTTATGAATATGTCCAACACAATTCAAGAGTTCAAAATATTTTATCATGACACTTGTGTCTGATTATGTGGATTTATTTTCATTCATGGAAAGATTGCTCACTCAACGTCTTGCCTGGGTCCACATTTCCATACAATCAAGGACTACTCAACCCAGATATCATGACAATGCATCAATCCTAAAAACATAACTGCAAACAACACACATCCTGGAATAAGGTCCATCAGATCAACAAATTATTATTATTAATAATATTCATGATCTTCAAGATGTGGTGTTGTTCACATTTGACCATGTCAGCCATTTTGGAAATCAACAAGTCACGTGTCACCTGTATGTGATCTATTGTGACCATAACACAATAGATGCGAATGTATTCGCCATAATTCAAAATTTGATTATCATTATATTTAATTCCCAGCGCTTATTTCATACCAAATTCTTTCTTCTCAAGTTTGGTATTTTCTCTTAAAACACGCCATGAAAAAGAGACGTTACACATCCACTTTAATAAGAGGTTGCATTTGTTCAGTACCCGTTCCAAGGACTTCTATTGTAAAGATATTATAAAGATATCTATTGTGAATATATATGTACATTAAGTTGATTGTATTGCAGATGGGATTACACAATATTCCTAGTTTTCATTTTCTTATAATGAAAATCCTGAAGGTAATACCTCGAATGAAACCAAGTATACGTTTTGTCCCTAATATTTGCTTTGTCAACTTTGTTTACATTTCTAAGGGTAATATAATTCATCTTCGTGTTATTAAGGGAATCGATAAACTTTACCAAACAGCGTGCATCAAGCTTATAGAGTAATTCTATATATGAATGTGTAGGCTTAAATCTAGAATAGACTTCTATGACAACAATAAGCTGGGAACTCCATAAGGTAACAATACATCGCACTCTTTGACAGAAACATTTTAGTGTCCATTTGTGATTTATATTGGATATGGAATCCATCAATCACAGGGAGCAACAGGCGCGGCATTCCATAAGACTTTATGAATGACCTCATGTTGAAACCAAAGATCTCCTCATCCACATTGGGCACAATGCACGTTTCTTAGAGTGATCTCCTGCTCAGGTCAGCCATCATGACTGTAACACCCACTCCACCCCCCTACCTCCCATGGACCATTACTGAACCCGCCGCATCTCGCCGCGTCCTCGTCCATTCGTCAATCTGTGGCTGTTTGACTGAATAGTATAGAGTGGGCTCCAAATATGGGCCCATTTTGACCTTGCACTTACGTCAGTAATGGCCCATCATATGGTAATGAATCTCTATAAACCTGACCTATTTAATGACCATATATTTCATATTGTAATATGCTTTTCAACTATTACAGAAGACCAATATATGCAGGATGCGGGGTAAAACAGAATCATGCTGACTTGACACATACACACACACACATATATATATAAACATGTTTATATGTGTGTGTATATATGTGTGTATATTTGTTTAACCTATTCATCACTATTCAAAGATAGTATTCAAAACTCGTTTTGTCAGATAGAGTGGCTGTCACTGTGACACAATGCACAGTGACCAAGACTTGTAAAAGAGTGTCTTTTGATTTTCCTTTTATATCATGGCTTAGCGTGAGATAGCTCTTAGTAGTATGCGTATGTATACATGTGTGTGTGTGGAAGTGAGAGTAAATAAAGTGATCAAACAGTCTTGGGGAATGTTAAGAACTAAAACACGATCACGGCTTCAATTAACATGATTAACCACAGTGAAAATTGCAAAGTTTCTACATGACCTGCTCATGAAATGACTAAAATAATGTTGACAGTGACCTCAACGTTCCCACCCTTATCCCCCAAAAAAGGTTAATAAAAAAAAAAAAAAAAAAAAAAAAAAAAAAAAACACGAAAACAAATTAAAACATGCCTGACTCGTAACTGTTTTGTAACGAATAAAATATTTTAGGTTGTCTTTGAAGTGAAATGCTTTATTGCACTAAGATAAAAGACATGTAAACAATCTAAGCTATCTTGAATCAATTTGAAGTGGAGATGGCAATAAAGATAAGAGCTCTTGCCCTTCAAAACAACCTTCCCATGACTTGAAAGGATTTGAATCACGTAGGTGTACGTGACCTATATTTGGATGTACTTCCGGTGTATTTCATGTCTTCAGGGAAAGGGGTCGGGTCTCGTGAGAGGCCATCCATATACTCTGTATAAACAATTAGTATATCGCTACAAAATGTGTATCGTTACATTCTAGATAGACGCAGTTGTATCGACATCACAAATGTGCGATGTGTCAGACATAGTTGCTCACTGTTCTTGTATTTATTCACATCAATGAGAACAAAGCTAAACGATAACGTGGTGAAAATCTCTCCCAGTTGCAGTGGAACTATCCTTTTCCTTTGTTCTAAAGCACTCGATAATTTCATGATTAAATACAACTCTTGCTGGGTTCCTCAGCAAAACCCCATGACAAACAAAGACATCTATTGATCACCGGGAAAAATCCTTTCTAAAAGTAGTCATCATGATTTTAATGTTTCACCATTGATCCCATTTTACCTACTTACACCAGAAGTGCGTGTAAAGCGAGCTGTTAGTGTCCCTGTTTGCGTCATGAAGAGAGGGGGAGAGGGTAATTACCAACACCCACCATGGTGAACACACCCTGTATAAGTGCCACTAAACAGCCACCTGTTTACCTTTGTTCTAGGAGATTCCTGGAAAATGTGTGCTTACTGGAAAGTTTGGCCTGTCGCTTATGACAAGTAAAAACATGATTCTAAATTTAGCATTTTCTTGCAATTGTTGAAATGTCAAATCTGTGCGAAGTAAAATGCTGAAATGATACAATTGACAAAATGTTATATCATACCAGAAATATTTTCAATGCAATATTGTGACATGTGCAGTGGGCTGATTGCAAAACAGGAAAAAACGGTTTACCTTGTATATCTTAAGCCACTTATCTTCTACGTGGCTGATTGTAAGCATTGTGAATTCTTTGTAGATGCATTCATGTAGATATGGCATGCAAACTTGTGTTACTTTCACGAGTAAGACCAAATATATGATTTTCTTTTTATGTTCCGGTGTATTTATGTGCACATGGCGCCAAATTTTATTTTTTTTGCAAGTTAATCCAAGAACAATCTTAAAATTGGAACAAACATATGGAAACAAATGTGAGTGTAAATACCATTGTTACTAACAACACAGCATTACAAAAAGAAATCTTCTTTGTTATAGCCAGAAGGCACTGTTACTTTTCCATTAAATACAATGCCAATACCTGCATCCAGTGACTTATGCCAACCATCCAGTTTGGGACAATACTCTCTGACACAATAGAGTAGAATGTTAAGGTTGATGTACAGAGAGAGCTTGTTGGTTATTCTCTAAACATAATTAGGAAGTCAAAAAGGTACAAACTAAATCATTTCCAAATACACATTATCTTATTATATGCATGCCTTGCTTCAAAGCAGAGGCTAGTGAACCTTGCATTTAACAAGATTCTAGGAGTACGTGGACTGACCCTTGTGGCTATAAGCAGAGGAATGGAGGCAGAAAATCCGAAAGTTAAAAATGGAAAAATTGCCCTCAATCAGCTTTCTCCAGAAAATTGTTTGTATATTTGTTTATATGTTTATATATATATATAGCAAAGGCATAAGATTTATGTAAGTGAAGCAACCTTTCAGGGATCACCAAGATATGGAACTATTCTACCTGCTATCCTGACCTGACTATACACAAGCTGGAGACCGGCATCCTTATGGACTGGCCTCATGCTGGAGACCGGCATCCTTATGGACTGGCCTCGTGCTGGAGACCGGCATCCCTATGGACTGGCCGCTGGAGACCGGCATCCTTATGGACTGGCCTCATGCTGGAGATCGGCATCCTTATGGACTGGCCTCATGCTGGAGACCAGCATCCTTATGGACTGGTCTCATGCTGGGGACTGGAATCCTTATGGACTGGCCTCATGCTGGAGACCGGCATCCTTATGGACTGGCCTCGTGCTGGAGATCGGCATCCCTATGGACTGGCCTCATGCTGGAGACCAGCATCCTTATGGACTGGTCTCATGCTGGGGACTGGAATCCTTATGGACTGGCCTCATGCTGGAGACCGGCATCCTTATGGACTGGCCTCGTGCTGGAGATCGGCATCCCTATGGACTGGCCTCATGCTGGAGACCAGCATCCTTATGGACTGGTCTCATGCTGGGGACTGGAATCCTTATGGACTGGCCTCATGCTGGAGACCGGCATCCTTATGGACTGGCCTCGTGCTGGAGATCGGCATCCTTATGGACTGGTCTCATGCTGGGGACTGGAATCCTTATGGACTGGCCTCATGCTGGAGACCGGCATCCTTATGGACTGGCCTCATGCTGGAGACCGGCATCCCTATGGACTGGCCTCATGCTGGAGACCAGCATCCTTATGGACTGGTCTCATGCTGGGGACTGGAATCCTTATGGACTGGCCTCATGCTGGAGACCGGCATCCTTATGGACTGGCCTCATGCTGGAGACCGGCATCCCTATGGACTGGCCTCGTGCTGGAGATCGGCATCCTTATGGACTGGTCTCATGCTGGGGACTGGAATCCTTATGGACTGGCCTCATGCTGGAGACCGGCATCCTTATGGACTGGCCTCATGCTGGAGACCGGCATCCTTATGGACTGGCCTCATGCTGGGGACTGGAATCCTTATGGATTGGTCCTCATGCTGGGGACTGGAATCCTTATGGATTGGTCTCATGCTGGGGACCGGCATGATTATGGATTAGTTTCATACTGAGGAATGGCTTGCTTATGGAATAGTTTCATACTGAGGACCGACATGCTAATAGGTTAGTTTCATGCTGAACCCGACATGCTTATAGATTAGTTTCCTGCTGAGGACCAGCATGCTTATAGATTAGTTTCATTCTGAAACCGACATGCTTATAGATTAGTTTCCTGAGGACCGACATGCTTATAGATTAGTTTCCTGCTGAGGACCGGCATGCTTGTGGATTGGTCTCATGCTGGAGGCCAACATCCTCATTGGTCTCAAAACGACTTTAGCAGTCCACCTTTATGCTTCACTAAATAAAAACTTGAAATTATAAAACTCAAAGGGACAATAAGCGTACTTGAAGATCTCTCCAGTCCAATAATTTTCTTTTTGTGTGAATAAAAACCTCAAGGATTTAACCAAAACAAACGTAATAAAGAACAGAATCAGATCTCTGCTCTACCTACAACCGTCCTATCGAAGGCTGTATCACAATCCTGCATTTTCTTTTCAATAGAACAGAACCCTATTGTACAAAGGAATATAGAATACAACCTTCAAGTTAACAGAATGAAACATTTTCGGCTACATAACTGAACATTGGTATCCAGAGAAATCAAAGAATGAATCCCTATGTCTGTAGCACTTCAGAATTGACCTCTCTGGGCAAAAGAACAAGGTCCTCCTGACCTTAGCGCTTTAGAAGAGCATCTCCGTTTCGAAAGACTATAAAACAAAACCTTTGTGTTTATAAAAGTAAATGGCAGTGAACCTTGTGTCGGAAAATACTGTGGCTATCAAACAGAACCATCGTTTCTATAGAATTCTTTTGTTTATATCAGACTCTCCTGTCCAACACAAGCACATAACAAGCTTAGACCGAATGCTGAATAACAACTGCATCACTTTGTTTGAGTGTGGCATATAGTTATGGCATTACTAATATGACGTAGGAATGTTTCTAGGAATTTTGTACCATTGCCTTTTCTATCTTGACACATTAGATGATAGTGAAATGTGTAATCCCGTCGATGGAATGTGGTGCTAAGTGTTTTCACCTGATGGCAAGGGCGCCACTGAATGGCCCATTATATGCTTGCCACTAACCGGATGCTCTGAGAAGGCTAAAATTGTCCATCACTGTCACCTTGTCATCTTCCTTACATTGACTGACATTAGTACGCATAATCCTAACACTTTGACTGCGCCAGGCAGCTCAGCGAGAGGGCTGCAGGAATGCGTGTGTTCAGTGAGCAAGGAGGAACTAACCTATCAAGTAGAGCCTCTACCGACACTATTATGCCGCAAATGTACGTGTCAATGGATTTCTTGGAATTGATGTTAACTCTTATTTTTCCAGTTGATTTTCTTATATAAAAGGATGATAAAAATAAATGACAGTCTACATATCTCTTTCTGGCATTTCTTTGTTATATTTTTTGCACAAGACACTATTAAAAATATCACATTTTCCTTAATGGATAGAAATGTACCGATTATGATGCAAAACTTTAAACCATTTCATTAAATGTTGCTCTCTATACAAAAAACATATACATTAAGGTAGTATTTTAGACAAACCTTTGGCAACGCCTAGCTCCTAAATTCAAAAAGATAATTTTATTGTTATTGCATGTGCTATTTATTGGCAAAAACGTGAAGGAAAATGAGCTTTTATGATGTTGGCAAATATTCCTCAGGAAGTGTCTCATGTGATTAAGATAAGATCGAGACAAATATAGGGTAAGTTGGTGTCAGAATTAAATCTTAATTTTAATCTCAAATCTTAAAGAAACAATATTTGCATTGTGGAGATGACACATAAATACGGGATAGGCTTCAGGCACATTGGAATTACAAGTGTAATGCAGCGCGGGAGAAGTTACCTGAAGATGCTGGTATGTCCTAATTGAGTCTTAGTGTTGCATATTGTCAGATATGCTACAATACGAAACAAGTTACCTAATGACCTCTTAAGTAACTTGCTTCATATTGCAACATAATTGGCAATACGCGTATCGCTTAAAATGCAACTAAGATTTCAGTATATATAATATGCCTTTCACTATCCTCATATAGTGCTTACAAGCGAGATGCATCTCAACAGAACTTACTTTAAATTGTCTGCATCCTGACTCTAATAGACTGAACATCCCCACATCATTACTTGAAACGAAATTCCAATTATGCTAGAATGCAATGTGTGTGCAGAGAGCTGCAGTGTGGTCGTATAACTTATAATTGATCTCTGAGAACCTGAGGCCAAATCCATTATATGGTATCTGTGCAATATGAAGTTTATCAATCATAAATATTTCATCGAATGTTTGTTGTGGAATACATTATAGCTTAAGGTTATGTTATCGATATTAGGTACATCTTTTTTTCTTAATTCGATTTATCTACAAACTTCAAGAAAATAACGATTTCTGCAAGTAGCCTTTTATACTTTTTGAACAAAGGACAAAAAGTGATGTTAAAGCACATTTTCGTCCTTAACTAAAAGCGACATGAGATGGATTCAGGCATTCAATTATCCTTTATCTAACCATTCTAATATAAGAGGACAAGGATTAAAAGAAACAATTTGGTCTTTTTACTACAAGCTGTTGTCATTACAAATTAGTGAAGGATAATTAAGCAAGAAAGCTTTATTTTTTTCTAAATTTGTCCCGCTTTCCAAACATGCCCTGTATCTTAGACTGAACAAGGAAACACATTGGTATATATGTATAGAGGACACATAGCAAATTCCCTAACATAATAGAGTCACTAATACTGTTGTCATGGCCTATATTCTGTTAGAGGGATAGAGACCTTGGTTAAGATGGAGACAGACCCTCCCTGCTTTCCAGACTTTTTCCAGCAGACCTTTAAGCTGCCAGCAAAGCTTCTTGTTGGAATCCATTTACGGCGTCAGACCAGTCTCGTAGTAGTATCAGCCACTGCTAACATTCACTCACTCTATATTACTTTTCTTAAAGAAAAGCAAATTAATCCTGTCAGCACTATCATAAACCTTAGTCAGAACTGTCATTTATGTGCAAAATACTATTTTCATACTTATTATCTGATGCTGACTGTGTCCTATTATACTGAAAATCCCCCTGAAAAGTTGTTTCACAAACAGACTTTGGCTTACATTTTTTTTAGCAATCTATTTTTTTCCGGTTTTATTTGAATTCAAAAGATATCATTTTGCATAATGTCTATTTCAATGATTGTGATTTCATACAAAATATTAGTAAACAATTAAATATGCAATAGACTGCGGTGTAATTCATTCACGCTTATTCGGCGATTAATATCAGCGCACAGATATGTACTATTGTATTATTCCGTCCATATTCATTTCAGTCACAGATAATCTGTGATTATGACTGTTTCCAAATGTCATTTTGGAATGAATCAGAACGTATACAGTAAATCTGTTACATTTGTTACTAAAAAGGCAACACTCCTTTGTAAGACATAGAATGAGTCTGGTATTGACAATATGCGCAAAACATCGAGAAATAGAAGTTGTTCTCACCTGCAATGATCACGCCCACAGTGAGTAACGCAACAGTCAATATTATTGTTGTCATTTTGTAGTTGTACTGTGTGTCAAACTTATGTCCTTGTTAATGTTGCTGCGGATTCTTGCCCTATCCGAGGGCGTGTTGACCTGCGCCCTTGCCTCTTCTTTGGTGGAGACAATGCTTGAGAGAGGGCCTGTCAGATGTCAGGGAAGAAGGGATTACCACTCAGTTCTTAGCACTCACTCTCAGTACGGAATAGCACCTCAAGGCGTCTAGGCGATAGAAAGGACCGCTCCACAACCCAGTCTTCTTATTTATACACAACACTTGTTAGCGCCAAGATTGGACTCACTTTGTCAGACAGTGGTAGTTATTTATCCCAATACATAAATGAGCCATATGAGGCGTGCAGCGACCTCCCCCACAAACAGGCGTGTCTTCACAATGCAGGGGCCACGCTACCTACCCGAGCCACGCCCTCCACTACCTTATCAACGCCAAGTCATCATCTACCTAAACACATTATATCAAATAAGTATGCAAGGGCAACGTGGAGCATGGCTACCCACATTTTCTACCTATACACATTATACCAATTGGGTCAGCATTCACACATCTTCTACCTATACAAATTGCATCATTTGGGTCCGTAGTCTCACATCCACTACCTATACACATTATATCATTTGAGTCTGCCGTCACACATCCTCTACCTATACACATTATATCATTTGGGTCTGTAGTCTCATATCCTCTACCTATACACATTATATCATTTGGGTCTGTAGTCTCATATCCTCTACCTATACACATTATATCATTTGGGTCTGTAGTCTCATATCCTCTACCTATACACATTATATCATTTGGGTCTGTAGTCTCATATCCTCTACCTATACACATTATATCATTTGGGTCTGTAGTCTCACATCCTCTACCTATACACATTATATCATTTGAGTCTGCAGTCACACATCCTCTACCTATACACATTATATCATTTGAGTCTGTAGTCTCATATCCTCTACCTATACACATTATATCATTTGGGTCTGTAGTCTCATATCCTCTACCTATACACATTATATCATTTGGGTCTGTAGTCTCATATCCTCTACCTATACACATTATATCATTTGGGTCTGTAGTCTCATATCCTCTACCTATACACATTATATCATTTGGGTCTGTAGTCTCATATCCTCTACCTATACACATTATATCATTTAGGTCTGTAGTCTCACATCCTCTACCTATACACATTATATCATTTGAGTCTGCAGTCACACATCCTCTACCTATACACATTATATCATTTGAGTCTGTAGTCTCATATCCTCTACCTATACACATTATATCATTTGAGTCTGTAGTCTCATATCCTCTACCTATACACATTATATCATTTGGGTCTGTAGTCTCATATCCTCTACCTATACACATTATATCATTTGGGTCTGTAGTCTCATATCCTCTACCTATACACATTATATCATTTGGGTCTGTAGTCTCATATCCTCTACCTATACACATTATATCATTTGGGTCTGTAGTCTCACATCCTCTACCTATACACATTATATCATTTGAGTCTGTAGTCTCATATCCTCTACCTATACACATTATATCATTTGGGTCTGTAGTCTCATATCCTCTACCTATACACATTATATCATTTGGGTCTGTAGTCTCATATCCTCTACCTATACACATTATATCATTTGGGTCTGTAGTCTCATATCCTCTACCTATACACATTATATCATTTGGGTCTGTAGTCTCATATCCTCTACCTATACACATTATATCATTTAGGTCTGTAGTCTCACATCCTCTACCTATACACATTATATCACTTGGGTCTGTAGTCTCATTACATACCATAGCCATCTCTGCTTTGCTCAAGAGAGGAAAAGTTTGTGATGACATTTCCTCATCAAACTATACAATCTGTGAAATCAGTATAATTAGATATTGCCACAAAACCATTGTTATATTGATAGATTGCTTTCTGAACTTGAGTTATCAAGCTTTGAATTTGTCAGTGCAGAGAATGCAGGGTTTGTTTTGACCTCCATTATTATTTTACCCAGTTCAAAAGCACACGGTTCCTGTCAAAAGTAAACAACCTCATTATGATGTCATAACACTTATTCTGAGCATGCCCAGACAAGGCTAAAAACACATGGTTCCTGTTCAAAAAGTAAACAAGCCTCATTATGATGTCATTGAGGTTCAGCCATATTGGAAAATGGTGTCAAAATTGTTTTGGAGCTTTTCATCTCAGAAGGTCAAACCCATCTCATTTCCTTAAGTAGGTCCTTAATTATTTATCAAAGTGGCATATTATCACAAAATACTTCAACTTCAATTGGGCAAATTTTTGTACAAAAAGTAATGATGATGATGATAGACTGAAAGGAACATTTCCCTTTTCCTAAGTTTAGGAAGTAGCAAAAAGGTCTGCGAATATTATTCACAATAATGTGCCAATCATGTGTTGCGACCACCATGTCAGGACACTATTAATTCCTCATTTCTGGTCAATGTTTATTTCTTTAAAATCTCTTTTTAACCAAAGAATGGCACATAAAATGGCATATTTGAACCTGAATTAGAATCGGCTTATCACAACAAGATTTTGAAGTGATGCGAAATAAGAAATAGGTAGGGAAACATTGGCAAACATTGTTAAATGCAAAATCTGAGCTTGCTTCATTACCTAGCATATGAATTACTGCAAGATATCATCTTACAGTGCTAATTGACTTAACACAGTGAATCTTGTGGCGAAATATGTAATTAATTTATTACTAAAGTTGTAAAGTTATTACCAAGATGTAACACCTGCATTTTGTTATCCTATCAATATAAAAATGCTGATGATACATTGTGATAATTCCATTTCTTTAGATTGATCTTTATTGAATGCAGAGATGCGAAGGAGGATGACGTCACACCAATAACGGTTAAGTTTCAACTAGCTAGTCTCGCACCGATCCAAATCATGATTAGGATTAAGATGGAGCCCAGTCTAGGTTTCAACCAGTGCAAACCATGTAAGACCTTTTAGAGATCCATTTGAGATGATAAGAAGGCGTCAAACTATAGGACGTCAATTATATTTCATATGACAGAGTGTATTGGAATTTATTATTATCACAAGACCAATGATTGCCTCAGTCTAGTGTTACAATCTATCTTTGATGACACAAGGTTGTCATGGAAATTGCTTTATGGTATAACGGGGATGATTGTTTTAGTCCTAGGGCATAACAACCTACTGTGTGAGACGATGTAGTGACAGTACAGTGACAGTATAGTGCCAGTATCCCAACAATATAAAGTCACTCCAATCGTTTCATAAAGATTGGACAGATCAAAACTCTTATGGATTACCAAAGTGAACTTTGTTACTGGTAGCAAAATCTGGACATAGAGTAAATATGTTAAGAGACAGAGTGGGTTGATTGTTAACTGTCAAATGCATGTCTAGAAAAAGAGCATAAAACCACCCTACTGTACGTATCAGCAATCAACATTAATCAAACTTTTGATGACACCGCCTGTTAGCCCTTGTCTACATATCTCATGCAAGATATTATTTCTACATATCTCATGCAAGATATTATTTCGACATGCAGAGTACTTGTAATCAAAGTACTATTCATTAATATTGCTTAAAAGAACAGGTAATATACAGGAATGACTGACAGGCATCTCCCATACACATCTAATGCTTCACCCTCTCACACTGGGGTCCAACCACACAATAAATCAGCATATATTGCTCTACATTCGTGAACCTCTGAAAAATGAAATATATTTGAATCTAATGGTGTGAAATATTAATGTTCTTAGTGTCAGGTGTCTGTGTGATACTAAATACACAATGTTTCCTTCATTTACTCCAATCATTGTGACAAAAAATGCGTTTTTATAGTTTTGAAATTAAAAAGCAGAATTTAATCAATTGTGTACAATATCGGCACATTTATTTCTTTTGCATACAATGTCAGAATATGAAGCGGATTTGATTAATATTAAATATAAGATACAAATATTTAATCTTGGTGATTTGAAGTGATGAGCATGGAGAAGAAAACCTTGTGGTTAAATTGGCCAATAGAGTACAACAGGGAATCGTGACCTGTAACAACTTAGATAATTCTAAGTATATAGTGAATTTAATAGACACGACAGCGTTCTGAATGAACAAAATTTAAGAAGAACAAAATAATCATGTCTTTTTTGTGATTTAAGTGTTTTGTTATTATCAACTGCAATATATATGCATATAAATTCCGATAGGGTCAACATATCAGCATAACATGCCAGTCGATGTGATAGAAGAGACTCAAAAAGGGACAGTCCCAGTAACTGGATTTAGCAGAAGTTAGCTCACAACATTGCACCACAACTTACTGACAACGTTATCTTGTGTTCACAGATCTACGTCCATACAATGTCATGTTACTACCCTGTTAAGCACCAAAACAGTGTAGAAAAGCTAAAAGTTGTTCCGTTCATATATATCTACATCCTTGTGGAAGGTCTAAACAATTTGTTTTCAAATTGATTGACAATTTAGTGGTTATCCTACCAAGGCCCCATACCTGATCGACAGCAACTAAGAAAGAGTACATGCGTCCAGCCTTCTACTTGCTGTTCAAGAATACAAAGACGAGATAAAAAAGAGATTTACCTGGCGTCTCCATTACAATTCAAACTTGCAAACTATATTATTCACTGCTATGCTGAACTATATTTAAATCACGAACAGCAGGTATACTTTCCGGGTAATATATGTTCTGTGACCTTAAATGACAATAATTCATATATCAAAAATACATGCCAACGTTTTGCTTGTCCAAGAATAATCAAATGTTATTTTCCGCACCGCTGGGATTCTTTTGTGGGCAGATTAACCTTATAATTAATCTACATTTTGCAAAAAATATTTTGGAAATAGATCTAAAAACATGCAAGCCGCCAAGTAAAAAGAGTAGGCAAAATAACCATGAAATGATCCTGAATTTTAACAGCAAAGCAGACCCAAATATGTTCATGTTCATGTTGAACCACTACAGAAAATGAAGTGTCATCATGTTTGTTTGTTTGTTTGGTGTTTTTCATCACTTTCAACATTATTTCAGTCATTTCATGATGAGACCTACTTTTAGCAGATATAGCGCTGCCTCACTGAATTGTCATGTCGCAGGTCCTTGACATGATAACCCACCCGGTCACAGATTTACAAGGACAACGGTTTAACCCTTTGGCATGGGCCTCAGCTCATATGAGAAATTGTATCATGAGTTCAATCTCGGCATGGACGGGGATAGAACCCACTACCTTTGGATCACCACAGAGGAACTGGTGCTAATAAGCTGGCGCTCTAACCAACTTCCCCACACGACCGGTGTGATATTCAGATCGATATTCAGATCAATTTTCATGTGTCAAAACAGGCACCAGCCAATTATATTCTGGGAAATCATGACACTTCATTGTGGTAATGAAACAAAAATATATTGAACCTCAATATATCATAATATGTAAAAGTTCTGTAATGAAAGGTCTGCAAGAGCTGAAGTCATCACCAATTTTCCAAGGTAACTTTAAGTAGTTATATCCATTACTAACAGATAAATAACAACAGAACATAATATTATGTTCATATTAGATCACGTCTACTCAATTATAAATCTGCTGCATGTTAAAAATGTTTCCTTCCGATACATTTCTTTCTGCAAATAGCACAATAGTACTTTTTCTGATATCATTATGTCACCATATGACAAGTGCTTTCACAGCTTGGCTACAGTTATCAAAAATTATTTTCGCGGGACACAGTAGGTGTGAATGCTTTTGCCGCTCTCCCCTATTTAGTCCAGTCAAAATATGAAATGACCCAGAACAAATTAGAACAGAAACCATTTTGGTGTTATTTGTCTCAGAATGTTACCCAGATGAACATATAAAAAGTCTACCAAAATCAACTTAGTGGAACATCACCTAATTTGCATAAATTAAAAATTGCCGCCTCTCATTGAAGTTTCACCCTATTTCATGCTTATATTCAGGTTTTTTTGTATGATTAAAGGTTCCTTGCACACTGAAATAATGTCATGCCCTTGCTGTTGGTGTTCAGAAGTTATTTTCGCTCGCGATTGTTTTGACTTTAGGTCTGATTGTTCGAGGTTTTGATATGATTAAGCTGTAAGTCTATGGAGCTTACCCCGATTATCGGTCCATGGCGGCCATGTTTTGGCTCATTAATTCTGCTTACACCGACAGATGTCGCTTTTGTTTGAGAGGTGATTTGTGAGTGCGTGGTAGAGTAAGAAGATTTTGCCTTGGTTTTTTTTGCCTTGGGATTTTGCAAACTTACGCGAGCTTGATTTTTTTTAAATCAACACTTGTTAAGGCCATGATAAGGAAATAAATAGCTTATGTAGTGTTTCTTGTAATGTATTTCATACGATGCCAGCATCATTCTGCTATGAAATACATTATATATATATATATATATATCTTTATGGTGGAAAGAAAAAAAAGAGTATTAATACCAGTTAGAAAAAAGGACTGTCTGAAGTGTTGCCACTATTTGTGAACAGCATTATGAGACTTGGCCAAAACTATCAAAGCCAGAATATAATTTGTTAATAACCTACATGCTGCCAATGCTGTCAAACATCAGGCATGCAGCACCAATTTCTACACAGGCAAGTCAATTCCTCACAAATTCCAAATTTAATGTCAAACGAGGTGTGGTGGCACCACCTTCCTTCACTACCTTTAGATGTCCATATAAATAACTTAAGCATTTAGGTAAAATAATGCTATGGATGTGGACACAAATAACACAAAGTTCCTATTCACACATACATAATTTGAAATATCAGTTCAGATATTAGTTATTTTGTGTACTTAATTATCAAGGATCAAATCACAGAATGCATGTCAGATTCCATAAAAGTGCCAAATACAGATATATGTTCATTTATTCATGAACAGATATAAAATCATTGGGAACATGAATTAGGTTAACATCATCTGTGTGATCTTTATGAACGTGAATTTTCAATAGACCATTTAGCCTCTTCTGTGTCATGCTGACCCAAAAGTATGTTTTCACTTTGAAAACTGATTGTTTGTTCGCTGGTAGCATTTGTTGCTGGCATTACAAGAATTTCACTGTATAGAGATGCATCATTAGTAATCATAAAATTAATTTTGGAATTTCATGTTGGTGTATTCTTTTCAAGAACTATGTTGCTTTGTAATGTGTCTATTTGAGTTTTCAGTCTATGCGCATTAATGTCTGAAGCATACAGATTTGTCATAATTGCAAACTTCTGGTCATATGTATAACCAGCAGCAGCCTTTAACAACATATTCTATAAATTAATATACACTTTATAGCCTCGATGATCAAATCTATCGTCTTTAGCATTGATTATGAAATCTGCAGCTTCATAATAGATTTGTAATGTTCCTGTATGGTGCCAGGGTGATATGTAGGCCCTAATCCAGAGAGCTGGGGACCAGTTACGCCTAATACATTACATTTTTTATTCACTTTGTTCTAAAATTGATCAAATGCTGTGTCTGTCTGTTTTGTTTTGAGTGTTATAATTGTTGGGCTAGCCATTCTCTGGCTTTCTGCTTCAGACACTGGTGGACTTACTAAGATTATAACTGTGTTTCAGATTGTTTTCTGCCAATAAGACACCAAAGTCATGTACACATCTAATACTCCTCTAACTCTACTGTGCATTTTAAAATCTCTAACATAATCTAAAGCCTCTTCCCAGACTTCATTTAAAACTTTAAAATTCACAATGACATTGTTCATAGTATCTGTCTTTACTGTCCATCTGGTTGGACAAAGGACCCATATGCCAGGAGAACCAGTAGTTATTGTTTCTTTTTATCTTAGTAGTCACCAAGCAGACCAATGATGAGTTTCAATAGGTTCTCTGGCAAAGATAGAGTTTGTCTTCAGACTACTACCTGACACTTTCGAGTTTTAAAAAAAATTCTAATTGGAAATTATTGTTTCTCTCCTTTTTGAGAACTTGTTATTGCAGAATAATATGTGTTGTAGAAGATATCTCAGAAAAGGTGTAAAACAGACAGATATAATCAGAATACAAGCAAAGTTCTAATTTTTGACTTATTATTCTACTTTTATTGGTCATTGTTATGAGGAAGAGTACAAAATATGGGTATTACCAATTTGAAAAGTTTCCCATTGGATTTACCATGTCCAAAAAACATAAAATAGACTCTAATATTACTCAAATATGTCAAATAGGAGTCATGCTATATAATTTTTAAGATTTGCCCTGCCATGTGTCGGCCATTTTGGATTTATGCAATTTACGCATTGTTCCACTACTTGGACTTTGGTAGACTTTTAGTATGTTATTCTCTAGGCTCTTCTGAGACATTTTCTATGAGTTTTATTTCTGTTCTAATTTGTTCCGGGTTAGGCCATTTTTTGTCATATATTGACTGGACTATTTCAACTTTTTAATCCCCCACAACTGTTTCTTAATTTAGTTCGTGTTTTTCCTCCAAAATCTGGGTTTATTTGTTCATGGAAAAAGATGTGATGAGTACATCTAATTGATGTGCTACATGCAAGTTGATAATTCTTTATTTTAAATACAATATATTTTATCCAAAGTCAAGCTTAAAAGACATTTAAACAAGAAAAATGGTGATCCACATGTAACACGGATGAGAAAAAAAATTAACAAACTACCCAAAACTGTCAACAAACAGAACAAAAATTAAAATAAACAAAACAAAAATTACAACAGACAAAACAAAAATTAAAATAACAAAAAAAAACACAAAACGAAATATTATCTTGATCCATCAACTGTATGCAAAGATGTGCCTTTTCAGGCTCGATTATGTAAGTTGCCCTAATATCGCTCAGGCGCTAACCGCAAATCATCGATCAGACTTTTGCATGTCATCTGACTTCTAATTGTCTGATTTACACCAAATTTGAACTAAACTTACTGATAATTCCTTGTTCTTGCGAATGGGAAGCATTTCCAAGCAATTTAAAGGGATAATTTTATGCAACGATGGACGAAGACGATAACATCGTTTTGAACGTTCTGCTTTTACATCACTTTTGTTTACTTCTTTTATTGAAGTATTCATACGTCTGGGCACCTGCGCAAATTGGAATCTTGCATGCACACGGACGAACACTCCACAGTGGCGTAAGTTGCTTGAACAATAATGACCACAGAAAAAAACGAATTACAACCTACAGGATATGACTACGCATTTCCCATGATCGTACCGATCACAGAATAACACAGATAGTTCCTCTATAAAAAAGGAACCATCCGTGTTACAAAAAAATTATATTATAAGACCTGGATGTCGCAATAGTATATGCTTCCGGGTCCACATTTGTTTGTACCGTATTCCCTCTGGCTAACAACTGATTACCTCGGAGTCTGAATGTCTGTTATATCCATAATGATAACAAACATAATGATAAGTCTGACATACACTGTCACAAGTGAAGCTTATTCGGTTTTAAGGAAATGTGATCATATTTATAAAGCTTATTCAGTTTTTAGGAAATGTGATCATATTTACTAAGTATAAGAAATGTATCAACAATTTCTATTGTGAAGATATGTCTGAGATTATAGACTCTTACTTTAGGCAACGTTGCAGCTGTCATTAAGCTACATTATATTCACAATCAGATAGGATATGACATTCCTAATATAATATTCAAGCTCATATTTTGACTTGTCAACTCCATGTCTACTTGATTGATCATAAGAGATAAGGATCTGGTAGTCATCAGCGTAGATATATAAGCAGACAAATAAGCAGTGAGTTGAGTTGGTCCAAGGACTGATCCTTGTGAGACCCCATATTTTGATTGATTTCGAGGCGGATCTACATGTTCACATTTTAACATATTGTTTCCAATTCTTCCCTCCTTTGAGCCGGACCAGTTACTCTGCATTTACTTTCCAGTACAGTATATTGTCACATACTGCCGAGAGGTCAAGAAGGGTCAGTAACACCTTGGAGTAATAATGAGTGACGGGGAAAGATCAAAGGGGATATCATAGATGCCGCCGTGGCTATTGTTATAATGACGCCATATAGGTGCAAGATATGAAAGTTTTGACGTAATTTTTTTTCAGAACTATTTTAAGTTATCAAAACTACAATTTAGAGCTACACATATCGCGAATGAAATGTTTGTTTATTTATGCAGATTGTGGGGATATAAATTTTATTTCTCTGCTCCAAGTATTGACGATTTTATTTTCATCATTATGATAGGATCAAAGGATTTTAAATCCATTGTGTGAAACAATGTGTTGCTATGACGCCATAACTCGCATAACGGCCGTCACGTCTCCATTCATAATTACTCCAAGGTAACACTGAGTCTCTATCAAGGTAACACAGAATACCACTGAGCAGTCTTCGTACTTTTGAATTATTTATATACAGTTTTGAATTAGGCCAAGAGGGGATTGGATCGAGCTTACATGATTTATTTGCCACATTTCTGATGGATTTTAAAACCTTATCTTTAGTATAAGGGACGAAGGAAACAAAATTGACTTATTGATCATGTTGGCATTTGTATGTGCATTGTTCACCACTCCATCTGGCGGAAGGGTTGGTTCAGTTACACTGTGATGAATAAGGCAGAATACCTATCTGAGGTGCATATGACTCAGCTCCCCTGTTATCTAATACACACCTAACTTTCTGCATGTATTGTATGCTCTGGAACCATTGAGCACTTCAGGGTTCATATTTTCATGAATGTTGGTATGTACTCATGTATTATTCCCGCAGACATCTTAGCACTTCTTCGTGATCACTTCTGAATATTTATCCACTACAATTTTTGCATTTCTCAGAAAAAATATACAATAATAAAAAGAAAACGATCTGTCTTGCACGAAATCCGGGAAATCAAATATTTTTTGTCAGACCAAATTACTATAACTCCTGTTTTGTGTATATCATGATCATGATGACAAAGTCGAAATGTGATCTGCAAATAGTGTACATTATGATGAAATTAGTCATATTTCTTTTAAACATGAAAAAGTGTACCCAGCTTTACTAGGCCTCTTCAATACACGCCCGACGTCTTAAAGATGCCCAATTGTGGCTGATGATCTCCCGGTGCCCGCACGGGGCGTGTTACATTCGGCAGGCTTGTTGCATTCGGCACGTTATGCGCGTTGATGCGCGTTGATGCGCGTTGTGTCAATTCTGACACCTGATATTTTTGGGGGCTTTTGGGATCAAAATGTTTGAATAGAAATGTTTGCATGTACATACTAGATAACATCAAACTTGGATTTAAATCATAAAACCCAACCATTTAAAAGTTTTAAAAATGAAACTTCACTGAATTTGGCGGGAATCAGCTTTGGTATATTGGCGTGTCCAGAAATGGATATTGAAGGGGGTGTTCAATGGCATTTGAAAGAGTCCAAGTGATGACGTCATGGAAACACAAAGGGAGAAACATCATATGACGTCAGAAGTACCACTATGTTGTGGAGCTTCCAGATTGTTGCTGTCACTCCCGTGAATAAACTGACCCACTTTCACGTCTTTGCGCAAACTCGTAAACAATGGCGAAACGACGCTGAGATCAAGAAAAAACAAAGAAATAGGGGAGACAACTGCATAGGGGATCCAGCTGATCTTTATGATTGGAAGAGCCTAATACACAGCTGTTTTGAGACACATTGCAAATTAGTGGAATTTATATAGTTTGAAGTGGGAACTTTATTACAAATATGATACTGTGAGAAACATGATACACCAGGGACCTGCCTGGTAAAATATGGGAGTGGATATAACTGTATATCGCCAGAGAATTGGAAATAACATGTTCAAAAGTTTCAAATCAAGGACCAAAATGGGGAGGAAAAATGAACAGCCATCAGATTACATGGCCTTCATGGAGATAATCCTGCCCCTATGCATACTCCTGGTGGCAGGGTCATTCATGCAGGCCCAGCAAACCCCTGCTGTGCATGGCCACTGGAGCAAAAATCAGTGGGCAAATACCACCCAGCCCAGCCCATGCAGTGACATAACATCTTACCTGACCTCAAATGTAACACTCCACAACAACAATATCAGTCAAATCCTATTTACTTATCCTGTGTTTGTAAACAAACCTGTGGGCCACGGGCCGTGGCGCAGTTGGTTAGGGCGCCAGCTTATAAGCACCAGTTCCTCTGTGGTGATCCAAAGGTCGTGGGTTCGAACCCCGGCGATGCCTGGATTGAACTCATGATACAATTTCCCACATGAGCTGAGGCCTGTGCCAAAGGGTTAACCCGTTGTCCTTGTAAATCTGTGACTGGGTGGGTTGTCATGTCAAGGACCTGCGACATGACAATTCAGTGAGGCAGCACTATATCTGCTACAAGTAGGTCTCATCACGAAATAACTGAAATAATGTTGAAAGTGATGTAAAACCCCAAACAAACAAATAAACAAACCTGATCTAGGATAGACACCCACACATCAAGGCACACTGACTTTCTATTATAACAGACTTCTGGGAAATAAAGCTGTTCATGCATATAATGGCAATCCCACCCTGCCAAAAACATGCTTGGAATGTGACCAACAAATAGAAAGTGATGATACCCTTCAGTGTGACAGCTGTCATATGGATATACACATCTCATGTCAAAATGTAAACAATGCTGAGTTAGAAACATTTGAGATGTTTGACATCCCATATATATGCCCAAAATGTGAATGGGATGAGTTGGAATTACCTTTTATGGACTCTTTCACAGTCACAGAGGATGACATGGATATAGACCCAGACTCCGTACCAGATTTCCCAATAGAAATTAGCAGGCCCAGTGGAAAAGGATTAGTAACTGCGTGTATAAATGTAAATGGATTAAATGTAGAGGGCCGAATGGATGAAATCAGAATCATCATGGCTCAAAAGCCATTTGATATTATTGCAAAAAAAGAAACAAAAATAGATACTTCCTGGGAAGATAAAGATATAAAACTTGATGGATATCTAGTCAAAAGGAATGATAGGTTGGAAAACAAAGGGGGTGGAGTGGCTCTATATTACAAAGAGGAGCTTGAAACATGCTGCAAAGAGAGAACAGACCTGATACCTACAAAATTGGAAGCATTCTGTATGGAGATAACCCTACCAAACAACTAGCATGTCATTGTTGCTACTGTGTATAGGCCCCCAGACCAACCAGTTGCCTGGTTCAATAAACTGGAGCAACTACTTATAAACCTTGACGCAACCAACAAGGAATACATCATACTAGGAGACTTCAACTATGATTTGCTAAAGTCTCCAGTAGAAAATCACACAAAACACCTTATCACCTTGTGTGAAACACATCTGCTGACACAACATATTGACAAAGCAACAAGGATTACTCCAACCTCACGCACCCTGCTGGATTTAGTAATAACCTCAAAACCAGAGTACATTACCAGTCATGGAGTAATAAGATGTCCAATAGCAGATCATGACCTGGTGTACTGTATGCGTGCCAGCAAACCACCAAAACGTGTACAATCTCACAGAACAGTAGAAACCAGGTGTTTAAAAATTTTTAATCAGGATGATTTTATAAAAGATCTTCAACAATGTCCATGGAGTACTATAGAAATATATGATAATGTAGATGACTCTCTAGCTCACTGGAGAGATCTTTTCATGGATATATGCAACAAGCACTGCCCTGTGGTCTCTAGGAGAGTGAGAAAATGTTTTTTACCATGGGTGGATGCTGAAGTAAGAGATCAGATAAAGCTAAAGCACTATTACCAAAAGGAGGCACATAAACACAACCTGGAGATATTGTGGAACATGTACAAACACTTCAGAAACAGTGTCTCTAATATGCTGAAAGCAGCTAAGAAAAAATATTACACAGAAATGATTATTGAAAATAAACACAAACCAAGAATGATGTGGAGATTTATCAGGGAGTTACTGCCAGGAAATTCTAAAAGGGGACCACAGGGCCTAGAAATTGATGGAAAAATAGTGACAGACAAAAAGTCAATGGCCCAGTGTTTCAATGAATTTTTCACATGTATTGGACGTCTGCTGGCAGAAAAAATCCCAAACATGGATTTCTCAGATGAATACCTACCAAAGGATTTACAAAATCAATTCAAATTCCCAATAGTCACACCGGAATTTGTTTCTAAACAATTGAAAAACCTACCTACAAATAAGGCAACAGGACTGGACCAAATTTCAGGAAAACTATTGAAATATGGGGAACCTGCTATTGCAACACTATTAGCCTATATCCTCAACCAGTCCCTGCAGCAAGGTCATTTTCCTTCCAGTTGGAAAAAGGCCAAAGTGATACAGGTCTTCAAGTCTGGCTCAGTCTCAGACAAGAATAATTACAGACCCATATCAATTCTACCAGTATTATCCAAAGTTTTGGAGAGATTTGTTCACAGTCATTTCTCCTCATTTCTGGAAAAAAATAAACTTATAACATTGGTGCAATCAGGATTTCGTCGAATGCACTCAACATTGACATCACTCATAAATGTAACAGACAGATGGCTTCGGAATATTGATCAAGGACTAGTGACGGGCGTAGTGTTTATAGACCTCCGAAAGGCCTTTGACACGGTAAACTTTGACACTCTCCTGAAAAAGCTCCCTTATTACGGAGTGTCAGGTGTGGAGCTTGAATGGTTCTCATCATATCTTCATGGTAGAACTCAGAGTGTCATTGTGGATGGATGCCTGTCCGACCCATTGCCGGTCACAGTTGCTGTGCCTCAGGGCAGCATTCTGGGTCCACTGCTCTTCACATTATATGTGAACGAGCTGCCAAGTGTGCCCAATGAGTGCTTGTCCAGTATGTACGCTGACGACACAGAGGTGGAACATGCTACCAAGCCATGTCACATTAAACATATGGAAACTGTGATAAATAATGATATGGAAAAACTTCAAAAATATTTTCACTCAAACAAACTCAGCCTCAATGTGCCTAAATGTGAGTTTGTCCTTATTGGAACTCATCAAAGCTTGGCAAAATGTGAGGATATTACTATAAAAATTGGAGATGAAGTAGTACCGAAATCACAAAAAGCCAAACATCTTGGTATGGAAGTCGAGGATACTCTCAGATGGAGCTCACATATTGACAAACTAGCCAAAAAGCTGGCTTCCAAAATTGGCATACTCAGAAGAATCAGACACATAGTACCACATGGAACTCTACTTCAATTGTATAATGCAATTGTCATTCCACACTTTGATTATGGCGATTTAATATATCAAACATGCACAAATAAGAACATGGACAAACTACAAAAGCTGCAAAACAGAGCCGCCAGAATAATCGGAGGGTATGACTCACGGAAACACCGCAATGATATGTACAAGGACCTTAAATGGCTATCGCTTAAAAACCGAATTATTATGCACAAATGTATAATGGTACATAAAAGTCTAAAAGGTCTGGCACCAAAATATCTCACAGATAAATTTGTTTATAATGACAATGTTCATGGACTGAACACAAGATCAGCAAAGCTTTTGCATGTAAAAAAGTCAAAGACAGAACATTATAGTAGAAGCTTTGAAATAAGTGGGGCAAATGCGTACAATGCATTGCCAGCAAGTGTTAGAGAAGCAGAAACAGTAAATCAATTCAAAAGTAAAATGGAAGATCACTTGCTATCACAAAACCAATTTTAAATGTTTATCTACTTTTATGTGAAGCTTTTATCTGTACATAGTTTTAACATGAGTATGAAAGATGTGTAAATGTGAGAGGCGCTCAGCCTACATAAAATAGTTTTAACAACTAATTGTAGCCACTGAGGATAATAAATTTTATTGTATTGTTGTATTATTGTTGTAGCTGCACAGTTGAGAGATAGTTACAGTAAAAGAGAGATAGATTGCTGCATCAGTGAGAGATAGCTGCACAAGTGAGAGTTATTTATAGCAGCGAGAGACAGCTGCATAAGTGAAAGATAGCTGCAGAAGGGAGAGACAGCTGCATAAGTGAGAGATAGCTACAGAAGGAAGAGAGAGCTGCATAAGTGAGAGTTACAACAATGAGATACAGTAACAACAGAGAGATAGTTGCACATATGAGAGATAGCTGCACATGTGTGAGACCGCTGCATAAGTGAGATATAGCTGCACAAGTGAGAGACAGCTGCATTGGTGAGAGATAGTTACAAACAGTATGTGACGGTTACAACAATGAGAGATAAATAGCTGCATCAGTGAGAGATAGTTGCACAAGCGAGAGATAATTACAACAGTGAGAGATAATTACAACAGTGAGAGACAACTGCATAAGTGAGAGACAGCTGCACATGTGGGAGATAGCTGCACAAGTGAGAGATAGTTACAGCAGTGAGAGATAGCTGCACAAGTGAGAGATTGATACAACAGTGAGAGACAGCTATATCAGTGAGAGACAGCTCTGCAAGGGAGAAACAGCTGCATAAGTGAGAGATAGCTACAACAGTGAGAGACAGCATCCTTTCCAAGCCGAAGGCACTTGTGTTCATATAAAAGGAACATGATTGTTTGATTGTTAGTTGCCGGAAGTCGAGTTCTTGCAGAGTCGTGGCTTAAATATGAAGGCCAGTGCAAGGTGTTTCTAGAAACAGTGGATTTTAAGTCTATTTTGACGATGGCTTTGGGTATAGACCAGGATTAGTGTCTCAGATAATATAATTAAAAAAATACCTAGGAACGTACATATTCTGGAAAGATTATTTCTGAAAGTTTTATAAAGTTTTCTGAAAGTTTTATAAACAGACACTCTTCTTAGTGAATTTTCTTTGAATAATATCATTGAATACTGACACCATATATAAAACAGATATTATTAAGTTGAATATCCTCATTGTAAAAATACTGTGATACAAATGGAACATTGCCATCCCAGATATTCACAGTATATTCACAGTATATATATATATATATATATATATATATATATATATATATATATATATATATGATTTCCTGATAATCTGAGAGGAAAACGGAAATTTTAATCATTTTCATAAATATGATATGAATTTTGATATCTCCTCATAAAATCATCTAAACTTGTAGCAGAAAAATAAAATTTATATCCCCATAATCTGTATGAAATAAGAAACATTTCATTCGCGATATGTTTAGCTCTAACTCGTGGTTTTGATGACTAAAAATAGTTCTGAAAAAAAATAACGTCAAAACTTTCATATCTTGCACCTAGGGTATATGGCGTCATCATAACAATGGCCATTGCGGCAACTATGATATATATATCCCTTTTGATCTAGCGACGTTGCGCCTCCATTCATAATTACTCCATTTTCTGAAGCCATTTGATATTATTGCAATAAACGAAACAAAAATAGATACTTCCTGGGAAGATAAAGATATAAAACTTGATGGATATCTAGTCAAAAGGAATGATAGGTTGGAAAACAAAGGGGGTGGAGTGGCTCTATATTACAAAGAGGAGCTTGAAACATGCTGCAAAGAGAGAACAGACCTGATACCTACAAAATTGGAAGCATTCTGTATGGAGATAACCCTACCAAACAACCAGCATGTCATTGTTGCTACTGTGTATAGGCCCCCAGACCAACCAGTTGCCTGGTTCAATAAACTGGAGCAACTACTTATAAACCTTGACGCAACCAACAAGGAATACATCATACTAGGAGACTTCAACTATGATTTGCTAAAGTCTCCAGTAGAAAATCACACAAAACACCTTATCACCTTGTGTGAAACACATCTGCTGACACAACATATTGACAAAGCAACAAGGATTACTCCAACCTCACGCACCCTGCTGGATTTAGTAATAACCTCAAAACCAGAGTACATTACCAGTCATGGAGTAATAAGATGTCCAATAGCAGATCATGACCTGGTGTACTGTATGCGTGCCAGCAAACCACCAAAACGTGTACAATCTCACAGAACAGTAGAAACCAGGTGTTTAAAAATTTTTAATCAGGATGATTTTATAAAAGATCTTCAACAATGTCCATGGAGTACTATAGAAATATATGATAATGTAGATGACTCTCTAGCTCACTGGAGAGATCTTTTCATGGATATATGCAACAAGCACTGCCCTGTGGTCTCTAGGAGAGTGAGAAAATGTTTTTTACCATGGGTGGATGCTGAAGTAAGAGATCAGATAAAGCTAAAGCACTATTACCAAAAGGAGGCACATAAACACAACCTGGAGATATTGTGGAACATGTACAAACACTTCAGAAACAGTGTCTCTAATATGCTGAAAGCAGCTAAGAAAAAATATTACACAGAAATGATTATTGAAAATAAACACAAACCAAGAATGATGTGGAGATTTATCAGGGAGTTACTGCCAGGAAATTCTAAAAGGGGACCACAGGGCCTAGAAATTGATGGAAAAATAGTGACAGACAAAAAGTCAATGGCCCAGTGTTTCAATGAATTTTTCACATGTATTGGACGTCTGCTGGCAGAAAAAATCCCAAACATGGATTTCTCAGATGAATACCTACCAAAGGATTTACAAAATCAATTCAAATTCCCAATAGTCACACCGGAATTTGTTTCTAAACAATTGAAAAACCTACCTACAAATAAGGCAACAGGACTGGACCAAATTTCAGGAAAACTATTGAAATATGGGGAACCTGCTATTGCAACACTATTAGCCTATATCCTCAACCAGTCCCTGCAGCAAGGTCATTTTCCTTCCAGTTGGAAAAAGGCCAAAGTGATACAGGTCTTCAAGTCTGGCTCAGTCTCAGACAAGAATAATTACAGACCCATATCAATTCTACCAGTATTATCCAAAGTTTTGGAGAGATTTGTTCACAGTCATTTCTCCTCATTTCTGGAAAAAAATAAACTTATAACATTGGTGCAATCAGGATTTCGTCGAATGCACTCAACATTGACATCACTCATAAATGTAACAGACAGATGGCTTCGGAATATTGATCAAGGACTAGTGACGGGCGTAGTGTTTATAGACCTCCGAAAGGCCTTTGACACGGTAAACTTTGACACTCTCCTGAAAAAGCTCCCTTATTACGGAGTGTCAGGTGTGGAGCTTGAATGGTTCTCATCATATCTTCATGGTAGAACTCAGAGTGTCATTGTGGATGGATGCCTGTCCGACCCATTGCCGGTCACAGTTGCTGTGCCTCAGGGCAGCATTCTGGGTCCACTGCTCTTCACATTATATGTGAACGAGCTGCCAAGTGTGCCCAATGAGTGCTTGTCCAGTATGTACGCTGACGACACAGAGGTGGAACATGCTACCAAGCCATGTCACATTAAACATATGGAAACTGTGATAAATAATGATATGGAAAAACTTCAAAAATATTTTCACTCAAACAAACTCAGCCTCAATGTGCCTAAATGTGAGTTTGTCCTTATTGGAACTCATCAAAGCTTGGCAAAATGTGAGGATATTACTATAAAAATTGGAGATGAAGTAGTACCGAAATCACAAAAAGCCAAACATCTTGGTATGGAAGTCGAGGATACTCTCAGATGGAGCTCACATATTGACAAACTAGCCAAAAAGCTGGCTTCCAAAATTGGCATACTCAGAAGAATCAGACACATAGTACCACATGGAACTCTACTTCAATTGTATAATGCAATTGTCATTCCACACTTTGATTATGGCGATTTAATATATCAAACATGCACAAATAAGAACATGGACAAACTACAAAAGCTGCAAAACAGAGCCGCCAGAATAATCGGAGGGTATGACTCACGGAAACACCGCAATGATATGTACAAGGACCTTAAATGGCTATCGCTTAAAAACCGAATTATTATGCACAAATGTATAATGGTACATAAAAGTCTAAAAGGTCTGGCACCAAAATATCTCACAGATAAATTTGTTTATAATGACAATGTTCATGGACTGAACACAAGATCAGCAAAGCTTTTGCATGTAAAAAAGTCAAAGACAGAACATTATAGTAGAAGCTTTGAAATAAGTGGGGCAAATGCGTACAATGCATTGCCAGCAAGTGTTAGAGAAGCAGAAACAGTAAATCAATTCAAAAGTAAAATGGAAGATCACTTGCTATCACAAAACCAATTTTAAATGTTTATCTACTTTTATGTGAAGCTTTTATCTGTACATAGTTTTAACATGAGTATGAAAGATGTGTAAATGTGAGAGGCGCTCAGCCTACATAAAATAGTTTTAACAACTAATTGTAGCCACTGAGGATAATAAATTTTATTGTATTGTTGTATTATTGTTGTAGCTGCACAGTTGAGAGATAGTTACAGTAAAAGAGAGATAGATTGCTGCATCAGTGAGAGATAGCTGCACAAGTGAGAGTTATTTATAGCAGCGAGAGACAGCTGCATAAGTGAAAGATAGCTGCAGAAGGGAGAGACAGCTGCATAAGTGAGAGATAGCTACAGAAGGAAGAGAGAGCTGCATAAGTGAGAGTTACAACAATGAGATACAGTAACAACAGAGAGATAGTTGCACATATGAGAGATAGCTGCACATGTGTGAGACCGCTGCATAAGTGAGATATAGCTGCACAAGTGAGAGACAGCTGCATTGGTGAGAGATAGTTACAAACAGTATGTGACGGTTACAACAATGAGAGATAAATAGCTGCATCAGTGAGAGATAGTTGCACAAGCGAGAGATAATTACAACAGTGAGAGATAATTACAACAGTGAGAGACAACTGCATAAGTGAGAGACAGCTGCACATGTGGGAGATAGCTGCACAAGTGAGAGATAGTTACAGCAGTGAGAGATAGCTGCACAAGTGAGAGATTGATACAACAGTGAGAGACAGCTATATCAGTGAGAGACAGCTCTGCAAGGGAGAAACAGCTGCATAAGTGAGAGATAGCTACAACAGTGAGAGACAGCATCCTTTCCAAGCCGAAGGCACTTGTGTTCATATAAAAGGAACATGATTGTTTGATTGTTAGTTGCCGGAAGTCGAGTTCTTGCAGAGTCGTGGCTTAAATATGAAGGCCAGTGCAAGGTGTTTCTAGAAACAGTGGATTTTAAGTCTATTTTGACGATGGCTTTGGGTATAGACCAGGATTAGTGTCTCAGATAATATAATTAAAAAAATACCTAGGAACGTACATATTCTGGAAAGATTATTTCTGAAAGTTTTATAAAGTTTTCTGAAAGTTTTATAAACAGACACTCTTCTTAGTGAATTTTCTTTGAATAATATCATTGAATACTGACACCATATATAAA
This sequence comes from Amphiduros pacificus, assembly GCA_949316495.1. Lineage (NCBI taxonomy): Eukaryota > Metazoa > Annelida > Polychaeta > Phyllodocida > Hesionidae > Amphiduros > Amphiduros pacificus. Next base: position 45,211,633 of record OX439000.1, on the reverse strand, counting down.
ACAGATATTATTAAGTTGAATATCCTCATTGTAAAAATACTGTGATACAAATGGAACATTGCCATCCCAGATATTCACAGTATATTCACAGTATATATATATATATATATATATATATATATATATATATATATATATATATATATATATATATATATATATATATATATATATATATATATATATATATATATATATATATATATATATATATATATATATATATATATATATATATATATATATATATATATATGGTTCCCGGACATTCCCCACCTAGGACATTCCCCACCTAGGACATTTCCCACCCACTTAGTGTATGACTCTATCTCCATAGAAATCTTAACTACTTAGTAGATTAAGTTGAGCTATATATTGTATCTTATAACTTATAATAAAATTGATATTTCATTTTGCAATTAAACTTATCAATAATTAAATTGAATAAAGGTATTTTCTTTATTCCCAATTTTGAGGTGACACAGTGTTAGCAGATTACAACAACCAGACCAACATGAACTTTCTAAGGGCTGTTGCCCTTAACTTCACGTGGTGAAGTGTAAAAGACTGTGAGTGGGTGAAATGAGAAGTGTTTGTGTGCAGGTGTATTGTGTATTGTGTGTTTAATAAGTGTATGTGCCTGTATGTGTATGTAAATATTAATGTATTTGTTAATTGTAAATGAAAAAAAACCCTCAAAATTGTGAAAAGGTAAAAAAAGTGTTAAATAGACAAGTAGGTATACAAGTTTATTGTAAACAAAATATGTACTGTAAATCCATCATTTGTATTGTAAATAAAATATGTATAAAACATGTAAAAACTTAATGTCTTCTTTGATGTATTTATTTACATGTGGAAATATTTAACAGTTGCGTATATGTATAATGTCACTGTATGGGGGCTGAGGGGTGGGAATGATGGTGGGTGGGAAATGTCCAGGTGGGGAATGTCTGGGTGGGGAATGTCCGGGTGGGGAATGTCCGGGTGGGGAATGTCCAGGTGGGGAATCTCCTACTCATATAATTTACCTCGCATTCTAACGCCACAGGATATGTTCTAGACATGTCTAGCAAGTATGTCTAATCCTCCATTAGTATATCCATGATTGCGAAGACAGTGCAACAATGCTTGGGAATCATTAACATGCAAAACAATGTGACTGTCATAGATAAAGGTATATTTCAATGTTATACAGGATATATATCCTATTACATAACGTTTCTACCCAATTATCAAAGGAGTATGAAGGTGTATACAGTTATTCTCCATTAATATATTGATAATAAATGATTAAGACTGTGCTACAAGGTTGAGAAGGCCATTAATCATACTGAAAAACTCATTTGTCACAGGAAAAGGGATATACCCGTTTTTGACAGGATATATATCCTTTTACATAAATTTTTTCACCATGTCCCTAAAGGGTACACTGATACATACTTGTTGACACCTTTTGAAAAAAACGTCAAATATCAAATACCAAATATCAAAAGAACTTCACACTCGTAAAATTAAATTGGCTAATATTTTATTGAAGTTTTACAACATACTTAGGTGTCTTTTTTTAAAGAAAAATTCAGAATAGTTGCTCTTTTGAAGCTTACAATACCATCCACTCATATATACTTCAAATAAATCTATTCATTTCTGTTATGATTGTTTCAATAATAAATGTTCTGAAAAAAAGAAAAATACATATTCCAAACCTTTTATTTTTTCATATATGTTTATAAAGGGAGCGGTAGTATTCATATAACTTTTTTTAAACTTTTAAAACAAAGTACTGTTAATGATATAGCATTTATAAAGTTCTTGTTGCATTTTTTTATTGTTAATTTTTGTTGATTTTAAATGACATAACATTTCATCAGGCAAAGTATCTATGTCAGCGCATATATTGGCAGGAATATAAATTTTCTGATAGTATTTTTTTTACTCAACAGCATGGTATATTTTTCCAATCTACCAATATATGCGCCAATAATTAAAAATAAACTGGAAAGACAAAAATAACAAAAAAGTACATGATTTCCTGATAATCTGAGAGGAAAACGGAAATTTTAATCATTTTCATAAATATGATATGAATTTTGATATCTCCTCATAAAATCATCTAAACTTGTAGCAGAAAAATAAAATTTATATCCCCATAATCTGTATGAAATAAGAAACATTTCATTCGCGATATGTTTAGCTCTAACTCGTGGTTTTGATGACTAAAAATAGTTCTGAAAAAAAATAACGTCAAAACTTTCATATCTTGCACCTAGGGTATATGGCGTCATCATAACAATGGCCATTGCGGCAACTATGATATATATATCCCTTTTGATCTAGCGACGTTGCGCCTCCATTCATAATTACTCCATTTTCTGACACTTGCATGTGTAAACAAAGTAAAATGGTGTGATAAATATCGGTAATCAATTGATAAACTGAACCACAGTTCTGTTGTCGTCCGCAGCTCTGTTTTCGTCGGCTGTATATATATATATATATATATATATATATATATATATATATATATATATATATATATATATATATATATATATATATATATATATAACCAAACATAGATTATTGGACTAATATTGCTTCGATCTTCCAGAGCCATCCTTCAGAGAGCACCATTCTTCCTGTCCATTGAATGAAGGTTTTCTCACTTATGCCTGATTCATCAGATCAAACAGAATGGGTATGTTAATCGATCTCTTATGGGCACCTCAAACGTGTCTGTCACGAATCACGAAAATAACCTATCATCTATTGAATTAACACTCCAATGCCCTCTATGATGAAGGTCCTTTGGGATTATTCACCAGATGATAATATGCCTTGCAGCACCTTCCTAAATATTTGGTGACCTTAGAATTGCCCTGCACTTGTTTGCCCCTTTGTTGAAATAATATTTTGGTTTTATAACTATTATGATTTCCTTTCATATATTATGGCACCAGCATGGTGATATTTGGAAGACAAGTTTGGAAATCTGTCATGTTTACATCATCTACTGTAAATTTAGAAAAGAAATCTGAATATTAATGAACTGTGAATAGTGAATACAACATAGTAGATAAGGAGATCTCTGAGGTCATAGTGACCTTATGCTCAAAATTGTACCATTTTTGCACTCCTCCCAATCCTGAAAGATTCAATAGTTATTTATGTTCTAGTCAGTAAAACAAGCTTTTTCGTCAAACCAATGTGTCACTTGCTGTGACAGTGAGGTCAGTGCCTATTGTTCAAAGCAATATTGTGATGTTTGTTCCAATTTCACAAAAAAATTTATTCGTATATTTCAAATACGTCCATTTAATATTCCTTAAACATTTGTTTCATGAAAACTACTATTTCTTATCACAAATACCTTCATAGGTATTCTGCTAAAATCACTGAATTACCCGTTTGCTTTACTCCGAAATTTGACCCTTCTGGACTCATCACACTGGGGCAGTTTGAAACCTTTTAGAGCTAACGACCTAAGGGGCGATCCATTTGATTTTTGTGGGGTGGGGTGGGAGATTTTGGAGAAAAACAATTATTCACCCACCCCATCCCAGAAAAAAAATTTATTCATTCACCCTACCAAAGACAAAAAAATTATTCATCCACCCTACCAAAGAAAAAAAAAATTATTCATCCAGTACTGCTGTCCCACCCCACCCCACAAAAATCAAATGGATCGCCCCTTAACAAGAAAAAAAATTTATTCACCCACCCCACACCAGAAAAAAATTTTATTCACCCACCCCACACCAGAAAAAAAAATTATTCATCCACCCTACCAAAGAAAAAAAATTTATTCATCCAGTACTGCTGTCCCACCCCACCCCACAAAAATCAAATGGATCGCCCCTAATCTCGTTTGATTTACATCGTTGACAACTCAAAATTTAGCTTTTTGGACACTTCTATTCAGTTATGTGAGTTTGATGTTCGTTATATTAATTTTCATTTTGAATTTGATACTTGGGGGATAATGAGAGAAATATAGATATCATTTTCAAAAAGGAAATTCCACACAAAAAAAGACTTTCTTATTAAATTATAAATTACAAGGTCAACAAGGCAGAGTAGAGTAACCAACGACCCCCCTCCACACCATACCAGCTTTCCACTTTTTCCAAGCCATCGATGTTTATGATATATGTTATACGAATATTCTCCCCACCTAACCAACTTCAACCCCACTTCCGTTTCTTACCAATCTTGTATATTTGAGGAAAAGCCAAAACGGTCTGTTGCTTGATTAAATTATTCAAACATATTGAATCACGTGAATATGATAAGGGTATCTGTACTTTTAATAAGGTTGCTATTCCGCCAGGTGACGCTAAAGACAATAGCCACCAGGAGTAAAACATAATAATAATAATAATAATAATAATAATAATAATAATAATAAACCATCTTTGAAAACCAGTTATGGAGCACTGACTGGAATAGGAAACTCAGTAACAGATTTCCACCTTTCTTGACCATGCAACATGACCAAAAATTTGTTCCAATTAGGATTTGAACCCAGGACCTTCAGCACTGAAGACAGATGTCTTACCAAACTGAGCCACTGAACAACCTCCAACCCCCATATTTATTAATGTAACTTGTCTATTTTACCAAGAAAAAGACATTGCACTGGTGAAGGAGAGGGTTCATCTGAGTCAGATTTATATAATAGTTTCTCAGTTAACTTTTAGGGTTTTTCATGGTCATTTAATTTTATTGACAAGTTGATAAACAGATATTTAATGAGTTCTTATCAACCGCACAATATTTATCATCAATAATATCCTCTGGCTCGGTGGTAATGTACATACTCAGTCATCCCAATTGTTTACCATACAATACTTCATTTGTCACTGCATTAGACGTGGTCACTCTTCATTGAAGTGAGAATGTATGCATTCAGGGTCTCTCAACTGCGGACATTCACCTGTCTGTATCATCCATTATCATACTTTCTGTGGCCTAGTAATAAATCATTTAAAGGTTATTTTATTATAAAATTTCTCTTAACCTTCCGGTTACATCAAAATTAAAAATAAATTAGCTTAAAGTCAAATTTAGTGGTGGCTTAGAGGTATTTAAGGCTTGTTAGAGTGGAGGGAACAATTCAGTCACATTATGCATGTACGGTAGGTCACTACTTGCACAGCAGGGCCCTAGCCATGGTGATTACACAGGTGCCAGCATGTGTCACCCCACTGTACACCTTGGTAGGTACATTCCTGCATCAAGACAGTTAAAAATGTGTTGCTATATGATCAACACATATATCAAGAAAGATTACTTTTTTGCAATAATAACTAAGCATAGAGGACACATATATCTTGATACATAAATCAAAGATATTTCCATTGTGATTTTCAAAAAATAAGTCAAGAATTTCATTATTAAAATAAATATCATAAAATGGCATTTTATGACTAGAAAGCTTTAATGATAAGGGAACCTTTTTTGACATTTGAGCAGTTTTCCCATCCTTTTTTGAAAATTTTCTATTTAGGCATAAAAATAAACTATTTTATCAAACTTTCGGACACCCATAACAACATGTAAAGTTTTGTACTACAATAATGAAAAACAAAGGTGTGGTTGATACTGTAGGTCATCTAGTACATTTATAAATCATCCATTAGTTAAGTCAAAACACATCACTTTGTGTTTATAATATTTATTATCTTGTGTACTCAACAGAATACATTTTTGTCAATATGTACAAAATTAGTTTATATACAAACACATACAAGCATCTACAAAGTATACAACTGTGCAGAATTAAGATATTCTTCTACAATGCTACAAGGTACCTTAAACATCATCAACTCATACAAAATGTAAATGAAGTACTTAATATAAATTAAATATTATATCATACAAATTTGCATTCCAAACACTACGTTCAGGTCTTATTTCAAAATTCTAAGCACTCATCCTCGATAAGTATTTCTTTAGATCACAGAATAATTATAACACACTCTACTCTTACAGAATGAGACATTCAGTAGATAGAACGATATACAGTTTTTAAAGTTTTGACTGGTTATAATATCAAATTAATTTTTCAAAGCAAAAAAACATGTCTTTTTGTATGGAGATTGAACAAAAGGCAGCAGATGATAAAATTAACATTGGAATTGATCTGCCTTTTTAACTGCTGATTATATTAGAAACTCAAGTTCTCGTTCATATCATAAAGTCAACAATTTTTTTAATGTTGTGGCACTAAACAGACCTGAATAATATTACCATGTCAGAAGAATGGTGGGATTTATTTTGATTTGGTTGACAGATAGGTTTTATTTTCAAATAATAAAAACATGAAATCTTTGCCCTGATTATAAGGCAACCAAATAAAATACATATAAGTTAGAACCACTTTATGTAGCAAACATCAATGCTTCATTTCCAGTTGCAGAATAAATCTAAAAAACATTCTTTAAAGCACATCTAAGTTCCTTTGAATGATCAACTGGTTAACCATTGATACTTAATACAATAATAGGTATGTACAGATATATATATATATATATATATATATATATATATATATATATATATATATATATATATATATATATTGTAAACAATGACAGAAAATGACATTTGCCAGTTTTAGCATTTCATATGAATGGCACTTGGGTGTGTTCTTTCTCTGGGGATCAACTACCCAATGACAAAACAGTAATTTTACATTCACCTCTGTAACATTTCACACATAATCTAAATAACAGCATACAAAATATTTTTCAAGATGAATGTTTAATTTTCCTCTGGGTAAATTCTTATGAAATACAATGTTACAATCAATCCATTTTCTAAACTTTATAACAAAATTATTTCTAATATTCATTTCAGATATAAAGTTTCATCGAAGAACATTAATGTTTGCAACTTTCATGTCTAATCCTTCAAAAATGGATTGTGTGTCTTCTAGTTGAAGCAGGTAGCCCATTACAGTTTTCATCAGGGAATTTATGTACCAACAAAAATAATGGAACAAATGAGAAGTAGTTTTGTTCAAAGGATAGGAATTACCAACTCAACACAGAAAGATGAACTTGACACTGTGACAATCTTGTGATCACTAGAACTAATGACAAGTGAACTGTGAACACTTACTGACCAGGGAGACTGCACTCAAGTGACCAGGGAGACTGCACTCAATCACCAGGGAGACTGCACTCAAGTGACCAGGGAGACTGCACTCAAGTGACCAGGGAGACTGCACTCAATCACCAGGGAGACTGCACTCAAGTGACCAGAGAGACCGCACTAAAGTGACCGGAGAGACTGCATTCCATGACCAGGGAGACTGCACTCAGTCACCAGAGAGACTGCACTGAAGTGACCGGAGAGACTGCATCCCATGACCAGAGAGACTGCACTCAGTCACCAGGGAGACTGCTTTCAGTGGCCAGGGAGATTGTAGTCAAGTGACCAGGGGATCTGCTGAGCCATACTTTTGTGAAGAAATTTGGTGACATTTATTTCTTGTTTAATATGTACAACTTAGATCTGCACAGATGACATTGTCTTCTACAGGCGACATTGTCTTCTAATCAAATGTTTTGCAAACTTTGCATTATCTGAGCCATAATGTGGGCTGTCATGGAGATTAGTTCCACGCAAAATAGTAACAAAGTGATCATATAAAATAACATATAATATATTTCATACAAAGATTATATTTCATTCAAAGATTGTCAGAATTCTACACATATATACCGAGGGTTTTTCTTAAAACTGCTCTTGGTTATCATATATTTGTGATTCACATCCAGGAATATCAAACTTTGAAATGAATGGTTCCAGTTTTTATATCAAAACTGAGATGTGAATATCATGGATTTTGTTTTGACCACTTGCCAAGAAACTCAATTTAAAAAAAATAATTTGTCAAAAATCAATCATTGATTCATTTTATAAAGATGAAAATGTCCCTTGCCAAGATGGTTCTAATGGCAAATTAGTTTGTGTTGAAAATAGTTTCTTCATATGACAAATTCTTATTGTAGTTTGACGTTTCAACTCACAAATTTCTGTTTTCTTTATAAGATTTCAGTACAATTGATTTTCAGTGGCAATATCATTTATATTCCTGGAATAGAGGACACATAAATCTTGATACATAAACTCTATCAAGTGAGGTAAAAGGACGTGTCCATGATTGGCCACTTCATTGAGATTGTATTACCCAAGATAAATGCATTAGCAGTGACAGAGTTTTCTATTGTTCACTTGATTCTATACAATTGAAGGAATAAGTACAAATAAACCCAAATAATTTATCTCTTTTACAAATAGAACACACAATGAGAGAACAGACCATCAGGGTTTCAGTTGATTTACTATTTCATTGTGTTCGTGGCTAAGGGAGTCCCTGACGTGATGTGATTTCATGAATACATGAAATAGGTCCTTGCTTAGATAAATAGTTTGATACGAAAATATATTTTTGCTATCACCACATGCTGTAATCAAAATCTTCACTGCTAAAAAGATAAAAATATCCGAGTATTGTTAAGAAGACCACTGAATTGCCCGCCAACACTAAGCCGCACGCTCCCCACTCAATCTGCAAACACAAAGGTTGACAACATTAATCTCACGTCTCATTTTATATTTTTTGTGGTCTCATTTGATGTTTATCATATACTTATAAACTGCTTATTCTTTTGGTCATATTTTTAATTCAATTACCAAATAGTTAACATTTTCTGTTTGACTTAAATAAAATCATTACCCACTCTGTGCTAAATACTTTATAGGCTACTAGACAGTCTGGCAAGTAAGTAGAGATTTGCACTAGCCCGAGTCTAAGTAGACTAGCCTGAAACATTACTGTACTTGGTTTGGGCAATTCATATCTATTAGACAGTTTAGCTAGTGTCAGGGGAAGGTTTTCTACTTGTCTAGGACAACGGACTAGTGCAAAAATCCCAGACTGTAGGTGTAAAATAAAATCTAGGTATACATACAACAGGGGTGTCCTTGGGTGCATGAGCCAATATAATGGGCAAGCCATATGCAGACACCACTATTCCTGTTGTGATGAATATCATTGCTTCTATGAGAGCACTGCTGGCTTCTACACTTTCAGCATACCGCTTCGCTATCATTGTTGGTACCGGAGACAGTAAGTAGAAAAACAGCACAAACATTGGCCACCAATTGCTACAAGTGAAACAAATTGTACTCTGTAAGGCAGACCACTATAATACCCACAATGGGGTCAAACTTCAGACACGTTTTACTTTCTCTATTAAAAAAGTCAGAATAGCTTGTCAATTTGATAGCTAAATGTAATTCCCAAAAGATATAAAATTAAATCACCAGGATTAGGTGCCACAGTTACCCAAGATTAGTTACCACAATTTGATAAACATAGGCCAATGGCCTTAGAGCTATGCTGATTATTATTTTTTTATAATGTTTTTAAACATTTTCTTGAAATTGCTTCATAAATGATAATTTAAAATCTTTTCCAGAGCAGGCTTGAGTAGATGATGATTTTGACCATTAAAACATATCAAATTTGGTCCCAAATTGTTATTTCGGTTCTCACTGGCTATTATTTTTAATGTTATTCAAAATGGCAGCCTCCTTGACAACTTAGTGACAACTTGACAACTTAGATCTTTGAAAAAAAATCATAAAATAGAAACAGATAGAATTGGTCCCCAGGAAATACAGCATATTTCCTTCTGATATCTAAGAACTCCACCCAGTAGTTTCTGAGGAGATCAAAGTTGATGGACAGAATGACAGAAAATTTCCCCCTATCACAACAGAAATTATGCTGACTATAAACATCTACCCCATATCAAACATTTGTCATTTTCATTAGTTGAGAAGTGCAAAGCATCTGAATAAATAAACTAAAAAGTAGTGCTGATGAGATATGAGATCCATGCATGAAAACTGGTGTGATAAAAGTAGTGCTGATGAGATATGAGATCCATGCATGAAAACTGGTGTGATAAAAGTAGTGCTGATGAGATATGAGATCCATGCATGAAAACTGGTGTGATAAAAGTAGTGCTGATGAGATATGAGATCCATGCATGAAAACTGGTGTGATAAAAGAATAACTTACTTGAATTGTGGTAACGCACATCCTAAAACTAGAAGTAAAATGCCTATGGCTGCAGCAAAAGCCAAACCGACCAACCTGTCATAATAAGAAAATTTTAGTTTTTGTATCACTGCACAAATATTGTACCCATTTAAATTATTAAAGAAATGCAAATATTACAAATCACAAGAATATACACTGAGTAAAACTAATTCTCTTATTTTTTTTCCAAGTTTATCTCAGATTCAGTGTATTAATGAAGTGCTATGCACTGACCAGATTCAAATTTTCTCAGGGGATTCCCAAACAAATTATTGTCTTCTAAATTCACTTTCAATCTTATTATTTCAAATCAGTGTTTGTGCCATTTTCATAATATTTCTCCAAAACTGAATTGACATGGGGAATTGTGCACATTTGGTAACATATTGACACATAACTGTAACTCAGGACATCCAAAAGATTATCACACTGCAAAATAATATGACATATGTTTTTTGACTCAATTCAAGTAAATTATAAATTCTTTTCTGTTGTCTTTTAATGTTTTGTAAACTTATACAGTAAACTGTAAGACTCTATTCAAGTCTACTGAGTCCTCATACAATGAATATTTTACATGAAAAACCAACACAGCTAAAGTATTAAAATAAGATACTTACGCTATTCACCAAACAAATCCAAGCCCATCCAAATTATCCATACATGAAAGAAAGACAGAAAGAACCAATCATGACAAAGATCATCATTTTCATCAAGTTTCAAAAAACAATTTATGCATAATAAGGACGTCACAAACATTGTATTTACGTTTTACTTTTACTTCTCTGTTTATTAAAATTATTATTTAATTATATCGCACAATTCAATTCTATACATACAGCCTTTGATGTCTTCCCATTAAGTGGTGTGAACATTAGTAAAATTTCAGTCAGTGTTCACAGCTCTTCAAGGGTATTTTGTCATTGTTACCACTGTTTTGAGTCATGTCTTTCCTTTTTGACAGAAATGCTCTCACACACATAATATATTTATAATACATTTACTTATCATTTAAAACACAATTAAAATTGATCTGCTACGTCTGATATCCGTTATTTCGAAAATAGATGAAAACGCTTTGTTTTGACACTAAGGTCAAGGATGTCACGATATCGTATTTACGTTTTACTACGTGGAGAAAATCGAAGCGTAATATGTGATAATATTGGGTAAATACCTTTATTTATCAAAATACCTTTATTTATCATTTAAAACGCAATTAAAATGGATCCGCTACATCCGATATTCATTATTTCGAAAATTTGAAAGGTCAAGGATGTCACAGACATCATATTTACTGTAAATCCTCGTGTATAAGACCGAAAAATTATTCAAAAGTCCTTTGATCGGGATATGAGACAAATATCTATAAAGGGTTAGAATAATAAAATCAAGATAGTTTGGGCCACTAAAAGACCAAAAATATGGTTGCCCAACTGGGTCACTACAACAGAGCATTCACTGGCCCGAACAGAGGATCTGGTGGCCCCGGACCACAGGGCCAGTGCGTATGTCAAGGCCTGAAACTGTTTTAAATAGTCAATGAAACCAATTGCTACTCAACATTTAAGATTTGTGATTTTATACTGGCTATCTCATTGTTTTGGTTTTTCTGGGAGAGAAAAAAAAAGAACCCAGTAAATGGCTACTGGGCTTATGCGTTATGAAAGAGTCATCAGTGTGAGCATTCAAGACCAATTTTTCAACCATTTATTTGTATTTCAAGAAAATTCATAGGTCAAATGTTGATATGAATTCAAAATTAGTCCCCAAGATCACATTTCAAGATATAGGATTTCCATAAAAGAAGATTTTGTACAAAAGTATTGCAAGGGACAAACTTTATTAACCATTTCAATACACCTTAAAATTATAGTTATTCAAAATCATGGGTATAAATAACAGGAAAACTGGCAACAAAATATTTAGTTCAACAATCCAAAATCCACTATCCAAAGAGTGGCAGCCCTTCACAGCACATCAAAGGATTATAGGCGTGACAATACACTCCTTGTATCCTATACAATATGTGCATGACCTTGTACGCATTAAATATTGTGCTGGCTTCAGTTCTGTGCCACTCACAAACTATCTAGTTTGTAATGTTTGTGAATTTTCTGGATGAAAATGTTTGCAACCATTACAAAAAAGCAATGATCAGCATATCTTTAAGGCCAGTTTAACCCCAAAATTATTTTTTTTGTTTGTTTGGCTGCATGAACCAATTTTTTTTTCGGACATGTGTATCAGCTCAGAAAAAATTGACATAAATTTAAAAAAACAAAAAAGTACAAAACCTGAACAGTTACTATGTATGAATTGTCACCAATTATAATGCAATATATGTAATGTTTGCTATTTTCCAGATCCTAATTCCATTGAATCTTATTCTATTTTTTTTTCACTTTATCACACCAAACTTTTGTCAGGAAGATTAATATGTCACTTGGTAACCGTCTGTTTGTCCGTCAATAAAAAGTAAAACTTATTTTCATTATTCATCATGTTTTCATTATTCATCATTTATTGAACATGTAACAGAGTAAAGCACAGTAACCCACAAGAAACGAAATGGAGGAGTCGCTGCACTACACATTATATCTCACCTGTTGTCCCCTTCAGTTACGGTTTTCTATGTTATATTTAAAAAACCTTCATGGAACAAACTTGGAACAACTAATTTCAAGTTGTTCAATAAATAGACCCATTCAAACAAATTTTTCTGACGAAATATTTCTATCTGAATCTTATAATAAAGTCAGTGGTGTACACTTAAATTATTATTCATTATTATCATAAAAAAATAATGCAGGTGTATCAATATTTTAATCAAATTGATTCTTCTGAGAAAATGTGTACCCAAAAGAGCTGCAGCCTGTATGACCTCAAACTCCACCAGAGGGCGATGTGGTGACCCTATCACCTCTGTACCAACTCCACCAGAGGGCGACATGGTGAACCTATTGTGTGTGTGCCTCTGGTGGACAGTGGTATGACCTCAGCTGGGTTGTAGCCTGGTTGTAGCTGAGCCATAGCCTGGCTTCACTTTGAAATATTAATTATTAATCTTTAGAAAATAAACTAAAATAAAGTTCCAGAATTTCATAATCAAACAAGCAAGCTAGCACGCATCATTTTAAAAATAATATCAATATTAATATTTATTATGCTCTTTCTGACAATGGTGCAGATTTGACAGAGATCGTTTGTCTCAGTTACGTATGGCCTCCATTGGCTCCAATGACTTTTCATAACAATCAAATGATGGGTGAAAACTAACCTTGCTCACCAGCTGATACTGAAAATATGATCACATAATTTGTCAACTAATTCTTGATAATATTTTTTCAAGTTTAAAAGTTAAGTGCCTATGGACTTGTTAAAGTAATATGAGTTGCTGGTATCATGAGGCGGACGAGTCGTGAGGCGGACAGGTCGTGAGGCGGACAGGTAATGAGTTGCTGGTAGTGTGAGGCAGACCGTCTAGCATTCATATATAGTACTGGTTGTTGACTTTATAAAGAGATTGCATAACAATTTGGTTTCCGAAAAAGATGTAATTGTGATCGATATAACAAGATGTTAAGTATAGTTTTAAATATTTCACATGCTGATGTATGTCTGCACTGATTTGTTTTCAACATATCCAATGTGGCCGCTGTTGTCAAACGGAACTTCGGCGGAAGTGATATCAGCTTACCTCCTCCTATAGTTTTAAATACTTCACGTTAATATTTCAGCTAGTAACACACTTACATAAATTAAATAAATATGTATGAAACTGTCTATATTAAATATGCATGAGCATGTGCATACATATGCATGTATGTGGAATACAAAAATGGAGCCACCTCTTTTTTTTGACAGAAGTTTTGGTCAATCTGCCCTGGTGCCATTGGTGGAGACTACTGTTTGAGTCTGAGCATCAACTGATGTACGGTATACAAATATGATATTTCCCATGCATATTAAGGACATGGTTATATCATATTGCAAAAAATAGCGACATTTTGATGACAAATTTGCTTCTGTTTTGCAGGTGACGGTCTCGTTTCTTTCCGACGATATTCCACTTCGGCTTGATTGACAGCCTTGGAAGTTTTCCATGTGTTTATCGGATAAACAAGTTCAAGGAAGCAATGTTGTGTCAAAGATAATACTTTATCTGCCACAGTATGTAGTGAAAACCATGATATGTTATAAATCAGCGTAATAACACCGTAATTAATCTTTATCACACAACAAAATTCTTACCTCGGATGCCTGCCATCTTTGCAAATGTGTAATACGTCATCAATATTTGTGTTGTTTCTCATAGCTATCACTGATCCAAACTGCTTGTTTTGTTTGATACAGGAAATGGTAGACTGCAGTCCAAGGAAATGGGTATCTTGCACAATGGCGACGAGCGTGAAAGAAGCAGACGAAAAATTGAAAACTTAAATTCTTCAATTGTTACATACTATACAAGTGCCTTCGGCTCTTAAAGGATGCTGGCTCACACTGTTGTAGCTGTCTCTCACTTGTGCAGCTATCTCTCACTGTTTTCACTACCTCTCACCTGTGCAGCTATCTTCCACCTATGCAGCTCTCTCTCACTTGTGCAGCTATCTCTCTCTTTTGCAGGTATCTCTCACTTAAGTAGCTGTCTCATTTGTGCAGCTGTCACTGTTTGTTTTTCATTGTTGTAACTATCTCTCACTTGTGAAGCTATTGCTCTCTGCTATAACTCTCTTAATTACTGTTGTAATCGCCCCTCACTGTTGTAACTATCTTTCAACTGTGCAGCTATTGCTCAACTATGCAACTGTCTCACTAATGCAGCTGTTACTCACTTGTGCAGCTATCTCTCACTATGCAGCTGTCTCTTTTGTGCAACTGACTGTCACTCGTGCAGCCATCTCTCAGTGTTGTAGGGCTAACAACCGCCCATTTCGCACATTTTGGTCTTTGTCAATAAATAAATAAACTGACCTAACATGAATAGTTATCAATATGTGTGCTATAGTGGGGTATATCCATCAGTAAGACTTGTTATTACTTTAACTTATAAAGCGATGTGCGTATATTCTATCCTGACAAGATTAACAAGTCAGAGTAACGTCTTTGCGCAAACGACATGAACAACCATAGCCTTCGCGCACTCTTCTCTCTTCAATACTGAAAGACGAAAATAAATAAATCGTACATCAGACTTACATATTTGAAGAGAAGAGCTTAAAAGCTAAATTTTGAGTTGTCAATGAAGAATATCGGTCAAGAATTGACAGAATAGCGCCTATGTTTATCTTTTTGTGAGAAGCTGGTCCTCATGCACGTGCACATTGTAACGCAATCGGGGTCAATGGGTGCAGTTTTCGTAACAATTTAGTTTTACCATTCATATAAACATTTCTATGTCAAAAAGTCCATTGTTCCATTTGTTTATAACTGTCCCTCACTGTTGTGACTACCTCACACATGTGCAGCTATCTTTCACCTATGCAGCTGTCTCTCACTTGTGCAGCTATCTCTCTGTGTTGTAACAGTCCCTCACTGTTGTTATTGTGGGTAATACTTCATATCTGACATAATTCTGACAAAAAAACAAGTGAAAACTACTCTATTCATTATATGTATACAAGTGCCTTCGGCTGGGAAAGGATGCTGTCTCTCTCTGTTGTAATTATCTCTCACTTATGCAGCTGTCTCTCCCTTGTACAGCTATCTCACTGATACAGCTGTCTCTTACATGTGCAGCTATCTCACACTTATGCAGCTATTTCTCACTTGTGCAGCTATCTATCTCTGCTGTATCTACCCCTCACTTGTGTAGCTATCTCTCACTGTTGTAACTATCTCTCACTTTGCAGTTATCTCACTTATGCAGCTGTCTCTCACTTGTTCAGTTATCTATCTGTATTTTAACTGTCTCACTTTTGTAACTATCTCTCACCTATGCAGCTGTCTCTCCCTTGTGCAACTATCTCACTGATGCAGCTGTCTCACATATGCAGCTATCTCTCACTTATGCAGCTGTCTCACTTGTGCAGCTATCTATTTCTGCTGTAACTGTCTCTCGCTGTTGTAATTATCTCTCACTTATGCAGCTGTCTCTCCCTTGTACAACTATCTCACTGATGTAGCTGTCTCTTACATGTGCAGCTATCTCACTTATGTAGCTGTCTCTCATTTATGCAGCTATCTTTCCCTGTTGTAACTGTCTCAATATTGCAACTATTGTAACTATTTCTCACTTGTTGTAACTATCTCTCACTTTGTGCAGCTATTTTTCATGTCTCAATGCAGCTTTCTTTCAGTTATGCAGCTATCTCTTATTTATGCAGTTATATCTCTTATTCATGCAGCTATCTCTTATTTATGCAGCTATCTCTTATTTATGCAGCTATCTCTTGCTGTTGTAGCAATCTATCACTTGCTATCCCTCACTTGTGCAGATATTTCTCACTTGTGCAGCTATCTCTCAATCATGCTGGCTAAATATATTTGCATTTCACCCATATAGGCCCCTTTGTACAAAACCTACTCTCCTTTGCATCGGGCTCAGTATAACACCCTCTCAGATTATGCAATCAGATATGTTCAAATAGGCCCGTTCCATTAGCCCCGCCCACTTAATGTAACCACGTGCACGTGCACGATGCGATGACATATTTACAGCCTTTCAGTAGGACAGCACTTGCACAATACGATGATGTAACTCAAATCTCTAGCTAATTAATATTCATGAGCGCCCAAATAGTACAACATTTGGTCGCATCATCGCTAGGCCTATATTGAAGAGGCCTGGTAAAGCTGGGTATACAAAACCAAGCAGGGCCTCAATAATTAGGTCAATAATTATAGGTCAATTTACAGATGGTTGAAAACAAAGCTCTAATACAGAAATATTGAATATAGGCACATTGTGGGCAATATTTCACATCTATTAGCTAACATAATTTTGACAAAAAATAAGTGAAAACTACTCTTTACCTCATATACATATTGCTAAAGACATTGCATAAACTTGCAAAATAAAAGTGAAGTGGGGATTAGTTTAGCATCCACCAGAGGGCAACATAAAAACGCAACAGCGAGATCGCACGCTCTTATCAGTGGCGAATTTTATTGCAGCCCATACCTCACACAACAACTTTTTTTTTTTTCAAATCTCGTCACCCTTCCTCTGTGATCACTTTCATGCTTTTTTATATATGTATGTAATTACGCAACCCATCACATAAACTTGCAAACAAAAACTGAAGTGGAGACTGATTTAGTGTCAATAAATTCTATCAGAGGGCAGGCAATGAGGTGATTAGTGTTCTCCAATCACCAATCGGCAAAGCCCAGATAGGTGATCTGGAGGGGTTTGTCGAACGTCCATGGTCTCTACCAACTGCAACCAAAGAAAAGTTTGGTGGAGTTGATTGAGCTCTAGTGAAGTAAAAAGTCGCCAGCTGCAAAAACTGGTAAACCCGTTTAAACGTCAAAATTGAACCCGTTTCAACTGCCGTTAAAACGGGTTTGACTAAATTTTTGCAGCTGGCGATTATTATCAAGTATTTATATTTTCCTTATTTAATGTTGTCCAAAGAATAATCGAGCTTTTTTATGAGATTTTAGACATAACCATACATAAAATATGAATTATCACTAAAACAATTGTGTATTTAAAAAATCACATCTGAACGAGATTATACATGAAACAGTAAAATTCTCAGACCTCTCCAGATCACCTATCTGGGCTTTGCCGATGGGTGCTTGGAGAACACTATGAGGTGATGGAACAGCGAGATCGCACGCTCTTTTCAGTGGCAAATTTTATTGCAGTCCTTGCCTCACATAGCAACTTTTTTTTTTCAAATCTTGTCACCCTTCCTCTCTGATCACGCTCATGCTTTTTTATATAGTGTGCAATAAAAAAGCATGAACGTGATCAGAGAGGAAGGCTAACAAGATTTGAAAAAAAAAGTTGCTGCGTTAAAATTTGCCACTGATAAGAGCTGGTGATCTCTCAGTTGCGTCACAAGGTTGCCCTCTAGTGGACCCTAGGCCATTCTCCAGTTCAGCTTTAGTTTGCAAGGTTTTGTGATGGGTTGCATATTATGCATGTAATGAATAGAGTAGTTCTCACTTATACATTTCTGTATCAGGCCTCAGTTTTACAACATCAGTAATTTGACCCAATTATTGACTTAATTATTGAGGTCCCGCTAGGTTTTGTACAAAGGGGCCTACATGGGAGAAATGCAAATACTGTTTAGCCAGCTCCACGAATGTGAGAAACGGTTGAGAGATAGCTGCACAAGTTGCACAAGTGAGAGTTTGCCGCAAATGAGAGATTGCTATTATAATAACAGCAAGAGGTGGCCGCATAATTAAAGATAGCTACAACAGTAAGAGATAGCTGCCTAACTGCACAAAGTGAAAGATATTTATAACAAGTGAGAGATTGCTACAACAGCAAGCGGTAGCTGCACAAATAAAAGATAGCTACAACAGTGAGAGATAGCTGCATAACTGACAGATAGCTGCATTGAGACATGAGGAATAGCTGCACAAAGTGAGAGATAGTTAGAACAAGTGAAAGTTTGTTTGTTTGTTAGGGGTTTTACATCATTTTCAACATTATTTCAGTCATTTCGTGATGAGACCTACTTGTAGCAGATATAGTGCTGCCTCACTGAATTGTCATGTCGCAGGTCCTTGACATGACAACCCATCCTGTCACAGATTTACAAGGACAACAGGTTTACCCTTTGGCACGGACCTCAGCTCATGTGTGAAATTGTATCATGAATTCAATCTCGGCATGGCCGGGGATCCAACACACGACCTTTGGATCACCACAGAGGAACTGGTGCTAATAAGCTTGGACTCTAACCAACTGTGCCCCTGCCCCTGGCACAACAAGTGAGAGATAGGTACAACAATTAGATAGCTGTATAAGTGAGTGATGGAAACAACAGTAAGATACAGCTGCATAAGTGAAAGATAGCTGCATGAATAAGAGATAGCTATAAAAATGATAAATAACTGCACAGATGAGAGGTAGCTGCATAAATAAAAGATAGCTACAACAACGAGAGATAGCTGCAAACTAAGAGATAGCTGCATAACTGAGATAGCTGCATTGAGACATGAGAAATAGCTGCACAAAGTGAGAGATAGTTATAACAGTGAGAGACGGTTACAACAGGGAGAGATGGTTACAATGGTGAGACACATTTACAACATTGAGAGATAGCTGCATCTAAAATTATATAATGCACGTACCGGGGTGGGGTACACTTCTGATGTTTTACAAATAACATTTGTAAATAGTATGACATTTGGTCGCGTCATCGCTAGGCCTATATTGAAGAGGCCTAGTTAAAATTGTGAAAAATTTTCATTTTTCCAAATGTTTGACCTCCTAAGTCAACTCCTCATACTAATTGCTCGTTTCAAAGGTTCTGGGTACCCTATGGATGATTCCCTATATTGGACAACATTGAAACATCTCTCATATAAAATATTTTTGTTATTAAATATAATAAAATTGTGGGATTTTTTTATTTTTCGAAATGACCTCATTCCAAACCCTTTTAATAATTCCTCAATTAGTGAAAAATTCAGAAAGGTACTAGGTACCCTGAAGATGATTCCCTATAAAGGACAACATTGAAACGTCTCTCATATTGAAAAATTGTCATGCTAAAAACCCTTATAATAATTGCTCAACTAGTGAAATTTTCATGAAGATAATTGGGACCCTATAGATGTATCCCTATAGGGCAAGATTAAAAGAAAGTCCAATTCAACAATTCTCATCATTAAATTTATTTTCATTGAGATTTTTTGTGAAAGGTTGAGGAGAATTGAAACATTGTGCCACATGTTTTTTTATTTAAAAAAAGAACAATTTTAAAAATGAACTGGTAACTAGTAAATAACCTCCTGGTAGTATGTTTTCTTCATGACATTCTACCTGAAGCCAAAATACCTGACATGAGGAGGAATTTCTCAGGTGATGGTACTCGTGGAAGAGATTAGAAATGTGAGAGAGTGCAGAGAGTACTTGCTTGAAGTTTTAAATCAATGATAAAATTTTGGCTCCAAATCAGCCAAAAAGAGAAATCAACTTAGTTTGAAGTTTTGGGTGTCCTCTTTACCTGCCACTAGATGGCATAGGATATATTTTAGCTGCGTCTACCATTGGTGTAAAAAACAGTTCCATATCCCTCAGAATACTGTAATTTGAAAACATCATATCCAGTTGGGGCCATCATTAAACAGGGCAACACCTTTAGAAACTTCCTTTAAAGTGTAGTTTGGCATTGGAAAAGGGTTATATCCTTTTATTTGCAGGCAGTATTGATCAATATTCTAAAGTGTATCTTGGTATATATGTCGGTATATTCTGAAAAAATAACTATCAAATGATAGTCTCTCGCATTGTGGTGTGGAAATCTTGTCCAGGATTCTGAAAATATATCTGATTTGGTAGTTATTTTAAAGTTTGTGAGACAACTGCTTTACTGGATTTTGTGGACATTTATGTATGATGTGAATGTCTGTAAATGCAGATGTACATGGCCAGGCTGTATTTGTACATTAAGAGATATGATTGGAACAAAAATACAACTCATGCCCAATTCGCTTATCTGAAATATCCAATGAATAAATCATCCCCTCTGTTGCTCGACCTGCGATCCATGTAAATTAATCTGCATGATATATACCATTGCTATAGCATAAATGGTTCATTTGAATACAAGTTGTCAGAGGACTTGTTCTGTTCTGACAAATAAAGATGACCACCGTCCAGCCTATTGAGAAAGGTGTGCCAGCACAATCAGAATCTTCTGGAGGAGTTCTAAAGCCAGCTGTCACAAGTAGTACATATGTTCAAAATACACATAGAAAAGGTTTGCAGTTATACAGTTTGATTTTACTTAATTATAATATTCTACAGTTTGAAATTTAATCTAATGTAAAACACTGTAAAATGAATCTGCTCTTGTTTTCTGGAACAAATTATTTTAACTGTACAGTTTCAGTCAGAACTTAACACATTGATTTATAAAAAGCACTACCACAATTTAGTCATTGAAATAATTCTGATTGGATATAACACATTCAATCTAACTATATATATTTACCTACAATATAGTTTTATCTTTGTTAAGTAGATGCATGTATGTATTTCTGTGCTTATTGCAATGCAGTTTTACTGTTTACTTATTTGGAAGCTTTACACACATGCATTATCCATGTTTCAGTCTTGCAAGTCCCAGAGGAAAAACATTCAAAATTGTGTAAAGTTTATGGGATGTATATGTCTCATGTTTGAATATTATCCAGTATATGCCATTTAGTTTCAGCAACATTTTATTCAATGGGTCTGATGTATATAACTTAGACAAAGTGTGGTTTTGTAGATAAGACATTGGGAAGATATTTGAAATGTATTATTTGGCACTAAATTTAGTCATGGCTAAGAGGAAAGTGGAATGTTTCAAAATATCAATTATTAATCAATGTCTCTATTTGAAGAAAATAAGCAAAATAAAACTGTGGAAAAAGATTCATTACATGTGGGAAATCTGGAAAAATTGACCTCTTAATTTCTTTAAAAAAAAACAAAAACAAAGAAATCAGTGATCAGGTCTAATGCACAACTATTGACAACTGGATTATTCCAAAAATATGGCTGTACAATATTACTACATAAAATGAAAAATACTTATCCATTTTGAACAGAAATATATTACTTACAGAGTCCTATTTTGTGCTGGAGTCCTATTTTGATGTCCTAACAACAATCAACCACTCTAAATATAATTAAGCCATGTATAATAAATGAACTTTGACGTTATGTCAGATAGAGGTTTGTAAGTGCAATAACTAGTCCTATTTTTTGATTATACTAAGCACACATGTTGAATTGCTTCACATTTTTACATGTCAACATCCCTTGTATTATTCAGGATCTTTCACATACTTTCAAATTAAATGAAAAGAAAATATGTGGATTATGATATTGTAATGTTTCTCAATATCATGTGATTTGGATGAACAAATTGAGCTTTGAAAACACCTGCAAATGTTAAATTATTAAGTGGACCAATTATCTAATCTTGAATCACCGGATATACTTTGGGAGATCAGTGTATTGTTTTGATTATCTATGCATTGTTTTTGATACTGATATAATGGTAATTCTGTAGCTTTCAGCAATTCTTTCAGGGATTTATCAACTGGAATATACCAGGCTTTGCTAAACAATCTCATAAACTCTCCTCTAAGACAACTATTTGCTCATATGTCACAATTAAACATTGTATTGTCAGACTTTATCTAGATTTGAGCATTAAATCTTCCAAAACAGCTTCCCAACATTTCTTGAAAGCAAATGTAAGGATTTACTTTAAAATTTGAAAAACCTTCTTTCTACATCAACCAGGAGTATTTTCTAGATTTCGATTTTAAAATAATATCAACACCGTTTTCAATTACATCCAACACAATATTATGTGAAAAGTATAAGAATAGCCCAGCCTATATTTTAACCACTAGCATGGGAATGTTCCATTTTTATTGTTTTTTTTTAAAGAATCTTATTATTAGGTGAAACATATTGTTCTTTTTTCAGTGCATTAAAACGGCTTTTGCTCTGCTTCACATCATTATGATGTGCACTATAATAGAGAATCATCAAAATGCACATAATAATAATTATGCAATATTTGATAATTCATTGCCAATATTTTTATTGATAAAACATTGTGTGCAAATGTTTATGAGGATATACTCTTGTAGATTTTCAAATCGTATATAATTTCTTGTGATTCCAGTTTTAGAAAATTTATTTATGTTCCTTCAATGTTAATGTATGTATTTTATATTCAAGATCGCTCCCTATTTAGTATACTTATGTCCTACATAAGTATACTAACATTATAAGTTGTGAGAATGTGATACATGTATTCACACAGTTAATATCATCTTATAGAATATACTGAGAATTACTCAGAATCTTGATCTTAATATGAAGAATACAACAGTATCAACTCAGTTAGAAATTGAGAAATATTACATGGATGACACCATGACTTGGTTATACTATTTTGTCATGCCTCTCAGTCAGCTGTGCTTCTGTTTTCATTTTCTTTCATAATGCTCTTGTTATTGCAGTATTCATCCAATTTGAGAAGCTGAGGACTATTTTGTTTTCAACCTAGCTCTGGGAGATTGTGGCAGGGGTTACTCTCATCATATGTTTACTGAAGAAAATAATAAATCCTAACTCTATACCAATATGCTTTTGAATGTTTTTTATAAAAGTTGATGAGTTTATAATATATGATTTAAACCTTTATAGAGATAACTATTTTATTTTGATGAACAGGTAGCAATGATGCTGGTTAATATGTTGTGCAATATCAGCAGTACCTTGCCCAATTCCTCCGACTTCGCTTCATGGAGAAGATCCCAAAGCAGGCCTACCTCTATGCCATAGTGGAATCTAACTTTATGTATGCATGGCTTATCAACTCTGCCATTAATCCTCTTATCTATCAGTGGAAAAGCACAAGCTTTCGGAAGGCTTTTGGAAGCCTTCTTGGGTGTAAAAGTGGCAAAGATGAGGAAGTTTCTAGCCTTGGATCCAGCAAGAGTCGCCAGGATAGCACTAAGGCTACTTACTGATGCCTAAATTAAAACCAAAGCAATATTCTCCTCCAAGGAGAATACCAGTCCAATCATGTTTTACCTGCTTGATAATGAGTTTCACATTTAATTCACAATGTGCACTGTTACATACAAAAAACGAATCTTGTTATTCTGAAAATATAAATACAATAGGTGAATGTGAAGTATTTCGACAGTGTTAATCACATAATATGTTTATCTCAACTAAGCATTCAGTAGAATTTGTCTATTGTCACCTTGTACCTCGGAAATATCTTGTATTATTAAGCAACAGACTCATCATAAATATAAAAATACATTAGCAACTTAAAAGTCACATGACAAGAAAATTGTGAAAATGTTTATATTGAGCCATAATATATTACAATACATGGACATTGCATTTCAACATGTTTTACACATTTTTATAAATGGAGTACAGAATTATAGTGGATCAAAGTGATTTGCTGGACACGCCCCTTTTTATGTGGGTCAAATCAGGGCTGCTGAGATTTTGCCGGAAGTGACGCATGTTCGCCCTTCATGTTCAAAACAAACCACTCCAAGCCAGTGAAAGTCTGGAGGGATTGTAATTTATAAGTAATAACAAGAGTGTTGATGACATCTTTGAACCACTGGTGGCCTAATTAGCACATGTGGATAGTAGGTCAGATCATGTTTCACATCATAGTCACTTGGATTCTGCCTGTAGTGATGGGGAAGACAGGAATACAGCCAGCCTCCCAGTTGGGTTTGGCAAACTTACATCTGCCTATTGAGATTATTCAGATCCCTCAAGGGACTGAACTATTCTTTATCATAACATTATGGTCAAAGTCATTTCCTTGTTGAGAAAGAAATGTTGAAATCTCAAAGTTTAGTATCATTTTTACAGAATTTCTATTTTCATTCAAAATTCCTTTGTCTGTTTGAATATAAATACTGATATATGATTTAGTTGGGTACCCACTGACACGCAATGACAGACATTAAAAAAATACCAAACTCAACATTTCAAATGGCCATTGAAATACAACTGCAATGCATAAATAATATATAACCAGACCTCAAAATTTAGAAGTCAAAATAATTTCCAGCAATGAAACAGATCTAAAAAAAAAAAGTCGAATGCTTTCAAAACTTTTTTTTTCAATTATGTCATGCGAAGTTTAGCTCAACATTACTGAATATGAATAATATTCAACCAATTGATATTGTTACTGGTCATTGGTTAACAAATAAATAAATAAATTTTCAGTGTAAAAAAATATGGAAATATCAACTAAAAATAATTCATAGATATTTTAAAAGTGTCATCTCAATGTTCCATTTACAGTTTGAAAACCCTTAAACTTCATTCCATGATGTTTTGGGCTAGCTAATAAGTGTCTTGAAACTGATAAAAGTAGAGCAGGCCATATTTCAGACACTATACCCAATTAAGTCATGTTTGCTTATTTTCTTCAATTAAAGTAGGGATTGTGGGATGGGAAGCTGATGTAAATGCAAGTCTCTATTTTACAGCCTTAAGTTTTGCCATTAATCATATTTTCAATGGATGTTATTTGTGTAGAAGTAAGGACATCAGGTGTTATACATGTACAGACATAGGAGGAATATGTGTGCAGGAGATGCATGCGGGGCGCAATGACGTAGGCAGCCTGCTGACCCAGTTCTAGGTCAAGGGAGTAGGTTAATTACCCTGGGGGTTCAAAGATCTTGGATTATAGCTAAACTAAACATCAGACTGCAGAAAAAATTGTCAGATGTTTCTCAGAAGTATTAAATCTAAAGATTTACCACTTAAAAAAATTCTTGTCATATGACTTTTAAACTTACGTAGTCCTATCAGTAGCTCACCCATGGGTGAAGGGATAGTAATGATAGACCTCGGGCCATCCAACATCCTAAGAAAGTCAAAGAAAGCAATTCAAGGGCAATTTATTGACCATGTGATACGACCCCTGTTGATGAAGTGAGGGATCACAGAGGATAGATAGCAGGATTTGCAACAGCATGCATCCACATAAACAGACAGAAATAGACAGATTTATGCTGCCTAATAAGTACCTCATAACTTTTATGGTCCTCTCGCTCAGTGATTGAACCATAGGAAAACGAACAAAAACCAAAAGACTGTATTATGTTGCGGACCAGGATTTTAATCATATTCAAAATAATATATAAAATAAATGGCTTCAAGCCATAACATATGAAATCTCAATATCCAAATAAAATTTCCAATCATATTCACATTAAATTTATCACATAAATGACTTCAAATCACAACATATTCAATCTCAATATCCAAATAAATTTTCTAATCATATTCAAATTAAATTTATCACATAAATTTCTTCAAATCACAACATATTCAATCTCAATATCTAAATAATTTTTCCAATCAATTTCAGCTTAAATTTATCACATAATTTTCTTCAAATCACAACATATTCACTCAATATCCAAATAAATTTTCCAATCATATTCAGATTAAATTTATCACATAAATGACTTCAAATCCCAACATTCAATCTCAAGATCCAAATAAATTTTCTAATCATATTCAAATTAAATTTTTTACATAAATGGCTTCAAATCACAACATATTCAATCTCAGTATCCAAATACATTTTCTAATCATATTCAAATTAACTTTTTTACATAAATGGCTTCAAATCACAACATATTCAATCTCAATATACAAATAAATTTTCTAATCATATTCAAATTAAAATTATCACATAAACGGCTTCAAATCACAACATATTCAATCTCAATATACAAATAAATTTTCCAATCATATTCAAATTAACTATCACATAAATGGCTTCAAGTCACAACATTCACTTTCAATATCCAAATAAATTTGCCAATTACACAATTTCCTGACCTATTATCCAATAAATCATTGAACCAAAATTTAGACAAAGCACTCTCAGAAAAACATTTATAATATTTTACCTTATCTGACGACATATTGACCAATTATAATTATATTATTATATCCAATTGAACTTAATTTGTTATTCACACCTAAATTTTCCTTTAAATTGTTCCTCCAGTTTAGCCCAGTAAGAAACTTAGGTTAAAACACTTTCCTCCGCTGGTGGGAGCTATCCGCCAAGGCAGGACTGCAAGTTCTGCCCTCCAGAGTTGGCACAAATCTGGAGAGCCCCACCAGCACCCCACAACCCCCTTAGTATTGGAAGGATTCTTGATTTGGCCTTATATATCTTAGGATGCATTACTTCTCCATCTACCTAGTGGTCTTAGTTGAACATCTGAAGCTCCTTTTTGGGCTGCTGTGTACCAATCTTCGTGGTCTTACTTTCTTCTTTACTGTAGGCCTCTATACTGTATACCATGGATATGTTAGTCCCATGATAACCATGTATCAGGGTATAATATGTTAGTCCCATGATAACCCTGTATCTGGGTATAATATGTTAATCCCAAGATAACAATGTATCTGGGTATAATATGTTAATCCCAAGATAACAATGTATCTGGGTATAATATAATGTTAGTCCCATGATAACTATGTACCAGGACATAATATTCATATGTACAAAAAATATATATATCCACATATATATCCCCTGACAATCTGTTATCAAGGTAGAAAGATAATATTGTAATAAGTAAATAGACTATGCAAATTGTATGTAATATAATCCACAATGGTATGAATTTAAGGAAATCCTATAGTAGAACTCTGCAATTATTCCTATTTCTAAAAAATTATAAAACCAGAAATTAAAAAAACCTGAGTCCCTTTTGGGATACAAGTAATTTTCATTTTTTAAGATATGATTTTTATATAAACTTTATAGATTCTTCAGAATTGATTCTTTTTACGTTCCGGATACCTTTATTTCAACCTGGTCTGGTATTTGGCCTCCGGACCTTTTGAGCCTTGATGACCCTCATATTATAGTTAAATCAATTTAATGATCATTCATATATCCATTTTAATAACTAATGAAATCGTTTCAATTTTTGTATTTTATCTGTTTTTTGTAAATATTTTCCATGCATAGTATAATCTTAATTTTCTCATCACTATTCTCACATATCATAATATAATAACCTTTTCACTTGATATTTTTGTAATAGTAAACTATATATAATTATACCATAGTCTAACAATGTTGTTCCCTTGATCACACCGTGTCTCGGCCGGGAGTATCCGGGTCACTCAGTGCATCACGTGATTTCACAGCTTGGCAACCAGAGCACGAGCCACTGGCCGCTGAAAACAAATGCGTAGCAACCATTGACAAGAAACAGCAGTGAACCTTCAAAATTTACGTTTTCAGTGATATCTTTGCAATGCTTCAAGATATCAACAAAAAGTAAAGAGATTTAGAATCTGTGGACCAAGACGCTTCCATTGACATGATTGACATGATAATCAAAAGGTAAATTTCTTCGTATCGGTACTGAATACTTTTGACTGTGACTGTGCAGACTGTGACACAGGGAGACGGATAGTCATGGCATCCACTCCCTAAATAACTAGCCCTTTCCTTAGGATATATTCTGCTATATTTTATTTGCATTTTAAACATATTTGAGCAGCTTAGGGGCAGTTTTTAGGTCGTGGAGTACTTCAGTAAAAAAAATCTGTGTTTTTCATTCTCCTGCCTTCTTCGTGGAAATTCACTGTTTGTATAATAATCTTGGGGGGACATTTATTGAAACCTCACCACAAATATTCCTTACCTATTTTAGAGTATGACTGTCCTGCTAATTCAACATTTAAACGTGTACAAGCCTGATAAATCAGGGATGACAATTTTAATTTTATCACAAGAAATATCCAAATGTTTGTAACAGTAAAAATGCCAGTAAACATCACCAGATAAAAACACTCTTGAGACAGTGAAAAATGACTCCCCACAATGAACAAAAAGTGGAGGGTGAAATTTAGTCACGTGGTCTAAACCAGTCTTAACATTGGCGGCCATTTCAATTCTGAAGAAGCTGAAATTCTTCTCCATTTAAAAGTGTGATAACTGACTTAAAACAGAATAAAATTATTGTTTTACAACTGGATATTGAAGAAAACAGATTATACTTTGCAAACAACCAGGCCATGTAATCAGTGAGTACGTAATTACGACACCTGCAGTGTGTGTTTACCACGCGCAGCCCAGTGGGCTGCGCTAGGGCAGATGAAATTTGACGATCTCTCTCTAGCCGTGAAATGGCCGCCGGACCCAAAATAAACAAAAGGCAAATTCACTGCTAGAGATCCTCGAGCTAGGAGACGGAGAGCTCGAGAGCGAGTCTGGAAGAAAAAAAATTGTTCACCTCAACATATGTATGCTCATACTAATATATTATAGATACACATATGGAAGGATAATTGTTGTTTCTTTATCTTCCAGACTCGCTCTCTGTCTCCCTGTGGACTGTGAGTGGAATAGAAATGGATATGTACAGTCTACAGGTATAAGAGTAGTTTCCAACACAAAATATAACATTTTCTGTGTTATCTTTAGGGAA
This sequence comes from Amphiduros pacificus, assembly GCA_949316495.1. Classification (NCBI taxonomy): domain Eukaryota; kingdom Metazoa; phylum Annelida; class Polychaeta; order Phyllodocida; family Hesionidae; genus Amphiduros; species Amphiduros pacificus. Next base: position 45,182,334 of record OX439000.1, on the reverse strand, counting down.
AACAGTATGCTTTTCCCTTGAAAATATTATAAATTATTCCAGTAGCTTGTTTATCAAATTATAAAAACATATAAATATTCATATAAAACTGACAGAGGCAGGAGGCTTTTCAGCAGTGATGTTTTCAGGTGGTGTTAATTATGTATGAGAAGTAGTTTCTGACAGTCTTATCACACCTTGGTGAAAAATAAAATATAATTTTTGATAAATAACATTATTAGAATAACATTTTAGCTTAATGTTTCTTAAATATTTTAATCATATTCGGCATTTCTACTTCAAACTACAAAGAGAATGATAAATGACATGCTAAATATGACCGTGATCATTTATATCTTGAAAAATTTAAATTGAAGAAAACAAATCAAGTCATTGAAGGATTTTACGAGTAAACTAATGCTATCGCTCATGCCAACAAGTAGTTAGTGACAGAACATTATTTGAAAGAATTTCAGACCTGTGGAGAAGCCTGTGTCAGAAAGTACTGCCTGTCAGAAACTAAACCGATGCCTGTACATGTATAACATTCAACAATTTTAGTCTATTTATTCCATGGTATCAACTCTTTTATGATGATAATGTACTCTCAGTATCTTTTTTAATATTGACAATTGGGTGGAAATCTGAATTGTGTTTCCCTAAAAGAAATTCATATAATTTGTAGGAACATGCAGCATCAGGCAGCTGTCATGAATCGCCAGGCAGCTGTCAACTCATCAGCTGGTATGGGTAAATGGTCGACAAGCATCATTCATCAACAAGAGTAAGGTGGTTCTTTTTACATATAATATCAACTACTTCAACATGTATCTATCAGTCTTAGCAAAAAATCTAAATGATCAGTTATATCTTTCATTTCGGAGTTGACAGCTCTTATCATGCTTATGGTCTATTGAAGGGGATGAAGTTCACAATTTATCAATAAATAAACTTGAATAGTTTATTAATTTTTCTACATACAACTGTGAAAATTTGTGAAATCTATCTTAATTATAATTGTGTATACCTTTGAGATTTATTTAATAAGCTTATGATTATTTGTAGGAACATCCATCACAAGCTTATATGGACAGGCAGTCACCATGCATCACTCTGTATCACCAACTGATATGGACAGGCAGTCACCATGCATCACTGTATCACCAGCTAATATGGACAGGTGGTCACCATGCATCAATCTGTATCAATTAATACAACATTGGATTTTTTTTGCACAGAAAAGTTTATTTGAATGGTTTGAATAAATTGAAGCCACCCCTAAGACAGAATATGTTGAAGCCACCCCTAAAGCCACCTTCAAAGTCCTTGTGATGTAAGGCCAAATCTGTGATCAAAGGTTATTCTGTCTTTGTTTTCACAGCTCAGCCCATGCAGTATTTGATGTCTTCCCATTTGACAGTAATATTGTGCAACAGCTTTGCAACCAGAGCGCAAGCCACTGGCCGCTGAAAACAAACGTGTAGCAACCATTGACAAGACAAGACGTACTAGACATTTCTCAGCTGTTTCTCTCCAAATATGCCCAGAAGTTGTGTTGCAGTTGGGTGTACCAACCATGATCTGATGCAGGGTGATCAGAAGAAGTCATTCTTTGAGTTCCCAAAGAGAAAGCTTGACTCCGGTCGTAGAGACAAGTGGCTGAGTGCTCTGCACAGAGAGAATGATGATGGGTCCATCTACAGTCCACCAAAGTCCAGAACACTCTGCTCTGACCACTTTATCACTGGTAAATATCCATTATTAATATGTCCTAATCTTATATTTGTCCCAAACAATAAGCAGGAAGACTTTGATTGAGATTTGTATTGTGAAATGACTGCATTTGTGTGGACGATGTGGACGAAGTTCTAGCATTTTCAACTCAGTCTGAGTCAGTCTCGGATCTGCTCATTTTGTGCTCAACATGGACTCATATGGTGGCATCTACTGCTCCTTCTTTTGTCTATGACTGGGTCAGTGGGTGTGACAGTTAATTCAGTTGATTTCATATGATTATTTATTATTTATTATTCATTATTTTGTGAAAGTCAATATCATAGTACTATGTAAATGGATATGGCTACTGTGAAGTAACTTTAACTTTATTCAGCTTGTTGACTTGTTATCAATTTTATTACAATATTTTTTCATGTCCTATATTTTCTGGTCGGCCTAACAAGAACCACTTACATCCAGATTACGTGCCATCAATCTTCATACACAAGGCCAAGAGCACCGTCAAGGCACAGCACAGCCTGAAGCGGTATCTGAGACGCGAAGAAAGTGGTGCGAAGAGATGCAAGACACAGCTGCCATTCTCCGAAGAGTTTTCAAGTGGTGATCGTGATGTCGTACAAGAAGAGGGTGTGTCTGATCTAGGTAAGATACATCAAGACATTGTGTACAATTAAAGACATGTTTGTTTATTTACTGACAGACAAGTTTAGCTAATTAATTGTCATAAACAATTTATATATTGAAATGGTGTGTAAGGTGAGAGCAAGTAATATACAATGTGATGAAATCATGAATGTGATGAAATCATGAAGTAATATACAATGTGATGAAATCATGAATTGTAGACAATTTCTGTTTTCAGTGATCTTGTATTTGTTTTTCAATGATCTTGTATTTGTTTTTCAATGATCTTGTATTTCTTTTTTCAATGTACTTAATATTTCTTTTCTTATTGTTCAGGTGTTACACCTCTCTCAGAGGAGCAGCAGTGTCCTGCAGAGCCAGACCAAGTGTCATCATCATCCGAGTCAGACCTGCTGCCAGAAACAGAACTGCCATCAGATTCACCTCAGCCAGAACAACCTGAGTCATCACAGAAAGAGGAAGAATGGCAGAAGGTCATCGACATGTTGAACCTTGAGGTGCAGAACCTGCGCAGAGAGAGGGATGAGGCACTTGAGAATGTTGTGCTTCTCGAAGAGAAACTCTGCGGTGTCCGACTGGCTGCATGTTCGATAGAGGGCAATGACACTAAGTCCAAGTTCTATACTGGTATTCCATGGGATGTGTTTGTGCGCGTATACTACCAGTTAGTGCGGTTTGCTGGTGGCAAAACCAAGGACAGTATGCCCTTCATGGATCAGTTTTTTGTGACACTGGTTAAACTAAGACTTGGGCTACAGTTTGATCTGATCGCATATCAGACTGGTTATCCAGAGAGCACTGTGAGAGACATTTTCTGGAAGTGGATAGACATTTTGTATGCTCGGCTTCGCTTCCTTGTGCGCTACCCAGACCGCGAGTCCATCAAGCAGACACTGCCTCCACAGTTCAAGGCCAAGTTCCCTTACTTGACTTCCATCATTGACTGCTTTGAGGTGTTCGTGGACCAGCCAGCAAACCTGAAAGCCAGAGCACAGGTCTACTCCAACTACAAGAAGCACACGACCATCAAGCTTCTCATCGCATGTACCCCCCTTGGTGCGATCTGCTTCCTATCTTCAGCCTGGGGTGGCAGAGTCTCTGATGTGGAGCTGGTACGAAAGTCCGGCTTCCTGTCAAGTAACCTCCACCTGCCAGCCGATCAGATCCTGGCAGACCGTGGGTTCACCCTTCAAGACGATTTTGCAACTCTAACAGGATCACATCTCATCATCCCAGCCTTCACCAAGGGAAAGAGCCAGCTCCCTGCTTCAGAAGTTGAGGGGTCACGCGAAATGTCATCTGTGCGTATCCACGTAGAACGTGTCATCGGTCTTCTGAAGAACCGTTACACCATTCTTCAGAGAACTCTTCCTGTGCCCTTGCTGAAGAACCAGACTGATGAGGCTACTGGGGCAGACATCGCGAGCATAGACAAGTTAGTCACTGTCTGTGCTGCCCTTGTCAACCTTGGCGAGGGTATTGTGTGTAAGTGAAAAGGCTGTGCCCATCAGAGACTGTCATGTGTCCATCATGCCGAATTACTTTTGCAGATCATCCCTGTGCCAAACTATTTTCCTTCAGACTCTTGAGATCCTTCACCAGAACCGACTTTAGATATCTGTCAGCCTGAACACTGCACTCACATGTTCTTGCCTTAAAGTTACATTAAACATGAATTTAGAACTTGGTTCTCACATGAGGTAAAACGAGGTAAACAGCTTTTTGTGAATCTAAGATTCAGGGTGTATCGTGAGATGTGGTTCGGAACCACGCTTTAGCTGGGCACACCCATTACTTCGTACAATCTCGTGTTAGCTACACACTCTCAAATCAGATGAAAATATGTCAGGGGGAGGGGGTAAATTTCCATAGAAATTGTCAACTTTTTGTTTTAACAATTGTCAACTAGCTGTGATAAACGTATTCAAGTTCTTTCTTATGGAGTTAATCTAAGAAGAAAAAACCTACCACTGCAACAACACAAATACCTATTGTGATGGGAGGATTGATATGGAACTTCTTATAATTGTTCTTACAATTGTTTCTGAATGGAATAAAGAATATGAAGTGTTATGATTTGTTATTTATCTATTTATTATCATATGCATGACAAAGAACTCATCACTATCAGTGTGCAAGTCCCCATTACTGTAAACTTTATTTTCACCATTTCATCACATATGAAAAACAAAATTATTTAATACAATATAATACAAAAAGCATTTTACATCAAAATCCCAGTTTATCAGAATCTCAGACAATACCCCCCAGCATTAATGATAGACCCCTATTTCAAAATCCCAGTTTGTCAGTTTGTCAGAATCTAAATCCCAGCTGTTTTGGGTTGCTCAATTAAAATGTAGTGGGGGGGGGGATTCATTTTGAAATGCATTTACTCCATAATTTAATCTTATTTGGCTTTAATCTTATTTGGGTCCATATCTGCCTAAAATTTGTCAGACCATGGAATGTTAAAATATAATCTTAAAAGAGGCTATAGCATTACACAATATTAATAAAAAAAAACTCTTCACAATGTATATTTCTATAAAAATCTTTATTTACATTTTGACCACACATGACGCATTTCACATTTCACAAAGGCTTCTTCCTCTTCTTACCACGTTTACAGTCTTTACAGTACCAGGTACCAGTGGGCACTTTCTTTCGCTTGGGGCGGATACATGCCAAGTGTACCCATTCGTATGGGCAGTTCTGGCCATCACACCCAACTACTGTTGATCCGTCATATCTCTGCTTACAGTAGCAGACCACACATCATCAACTTCGGGTTGCTGATTTTCTTTGTCGCCGGATTCAATTTTGCGTGTTAGTAATTCTGGGGCAACGTGTCTCTCCCAGAACAGTTCAAGTTTGAGGATAATATCCTGCAAAAAATAGTCATCGCGAAATATGCACTGATGAATTGTCTCTCCTTTCAGATACACAAGGAAGTCACAAAATGATGCATTATACACAAACATCTCCAGCTGAACCTGTGTGTAGTATTCATGTTTTTTTGATAACAGACCACCATACATGTAGGTGGCTGGGTCGTTGATCACCTCTGATGAGGTACGGTGTCTCCAGGAATATGGGCACTTTATTTCAATAACACCACTACCGTGACACGCGCACTTAACAACACCATCAGCTGATGCTGATATCCATGGTTTACTCTCATGCACACGCATGCCGGTCTGTCTCACTTCTGCACCAGTGTGAAGACTGGATGCAGCTTGCACATAACAGTTGAACACAACTTGCTCATTCTCACGGCCCCACTTGATGGCATCCGACCTGACACTCTGGGATGGGGGCACTGTCATAGATTTCAACACAGATGGGGCAGGTTTGTCCTGGTCTGTACGTAGGGCTTTGTGTGCTGTTGTTGATGTGATGTCACCAGGCCGTTGTTGGGACCACACCATGTTGGAAGCCTGACCCCGCGTGTTGATTTCCAGATAGTCGATCTGGTCTGGTGTGACTGCCATCTGTGACTTCAGAAGCTGTACTTTCTCACTGAGATCTTCTTTGGAGAGAGATTTGTTATCCGGTGTGTATCTCTCGTAACGGCTTGGGTAGCCGCACCCGTGACACCTCTGGCTGTTTCGGCTTGAAGTTACCTGTAAAATAAAAACAGTTTATATTTTATTACTAATAATTTCTGGCACAAATTAATCTCTTTTGTTGGGTTAATATTTCTTGTGACCCATATATCACCAGATTAATATTGTGTATAAAATCATTTTTCTGTGTTTAAGTAATATGTATATTTTAAGTAATATGTATATTTAGCAAAATAACTGGATAGTGCACTTTCATAACAATAGGATGTATGTCACTTAATTCTTGATTACCCCCCCCCCCCTCCCCACCATGCTTTTTCAGGATAAAAATCATAACTTTGGTACATACCACAAGTCTCTTTGAAGAGGCTAAGTCCCACAGGCTTGGACTGTACCATCAGAAGGGCCTTCAGCATGTCCTGCTCTTCTTCATATGTCGGCTCAGGAACTGTCTTTTTCTGCCTTGTGTTCAAGTTCTTTGCTGTCACCTACAAATATAAATATAAATGGTTTAGAAGTCATTAGTGGCTAATCTGACAGCCCATTCCTGGCAAATAAACAATAACAATATTAAGTATATCATGTGTAACCATTTTATTAATCAATAATTTATCACAAACAAATGGGCATTCCAATATGTCAATATGTATGACCAGACTGTATCTTTAAATAATAATCATTTTATAATATGACATCTCATGCATTTCTGTTTTTCTTGGTGTACAATAAAGATTACCTCTTCTCTATAAAAGTTGATCTTGGCAACAGGTGCTGGTTCGACATTCTCCATGAAACAGTTGTTCCATTCGCATGGCTTGGAGGTACAGGCAACAGATGTGTAGCCAAGCCGGACTGCAGCCTCAATCTTAAACAAGATGGCAGCTACGTGGGAGCAGGATTCACCAAGCCTGGAATAAGTGCTGTCACCTACAAATATAAATATAAATGGTTTAGAAGTCATTAGTGGCTAATCTGACAGCCCATTCCTGGCAAATAAACAATAACAATATTAAGTATATCATGTGTAACCATTTTATTAATCAATAATTTATCACAAACAAATGGGCATTCCAATATGTCAATATGTATGACCAGACTGTATCTTTAAATAATAATCATTTTATAATATGACATCTCATGCATTTCTGTTTTTCTTGGTGTACAATAAAGATTACCTCTTCTCTATAAAAGTTGATCTTGGCAACAGGTGCTGGTTCGACATTCTCCATGAAACAGTTGTTCCATTCGCATGGCTTGGAGGTACAGGCAACAGATGTGTAGCCAAGCCGGACTGCAGCCTCAATCTTAAACAAGATGGCAGCTACGTGGGAGCAGGATTCACCAAGCCTGGAATAAAAAGAATAGATACATAATTTAAACAAGTTTATCAGATTGATAAAATATATCATGTTAATTTGTATTTTTCACGTTCTTGTCAAATGCCAATTGGAAGTACATCATGTACATTGAACCATGGAGATCAATAAAATTCTAGAGTTATGTCAAACAATAAATCTTTCTATCAAGCTCAAGGAAATGTATATTTTGGGCTACTCAAAGCTCATATAGAATACTTCAATAGTACACATTCAGTTTTAACTTACCCTGCCATGCAGTCACAGTGGCCAACAAGGACGACACCGTCAGGAGTTGTCGTCAACCACGGATGGTGGGGTGGTTCACCCATTCTCTGTGAGGGTCTCACATCAGCATGGAAGACGCAGCTTCCTGTTGTTGTAAACAGGTGGCGAACTGTACCAACGAACCCCGCTCGGAAGAACTGGTGTGCTTGCAGGCTCTTGTAGTTTTTCATTGCTTCACCATTGAACCCTGAAAGTACAGAAGGAAGAAAACATATTAAGTACAGTTTGTAAAATTCTACAAAATTAACAATCCATGACTCATTTTTGTTTAAAGTCAATGTGCAAATGAAATGATTAAAATATTAACAGTTGATGTTCATTGGAAAAAATGATTCTTTACTTTATTGCCAGACTTTGCTTATTTCAGGTAAACATTGGAAATCATTCAGGCTAACACCATTACCAGCGATTATTAATAAACAGTGAAAGCTGAAAGCATGCATGTGACATCTTGACACCTGCCAAGGCTGCCATTCCAGTGTCAAACTGTCAAGTTTTCACACCTATGAGTTCATCATGAACTGAGCATTTGGCTTGGCTTGGCTTTAGTGCACATGCACCTAGCCAAAAAATAGCAAACCAGTACCACATTGTTTCGGCAGTATTACCATGAAATGCACACACTATATGCTACAGGCATCAAGAAACTACATTGTAATAACAGTAAACCACACATTTGCTTACCTGGTTTGTTGATTAGGTAGTTATACAGGTCTGCATACTCAAGAGATGGCCACTGAGTTGGGTCATCTTGCCACACATCAGTTGGCAGTTGATATGGACACTTGTCTAGCCCAGACAGGGTCAATTTCTCCCCATATCTCGATCTAGCCTCACTAGTGAGGTGATCTTGATAATCATACGACATTTGGGCAAAATCTGAGTGCAATACACGGTGATAAATGTGTAAATTCTCTCTGTGTGCAATAGGTGTGTTCACTTTGTTTTCAGCGGCTCCAATATGGCCGCCGTGGTCGAGAGGGAAGTCACGTGACACGTGACGTTGCACCAAGGTAGGGAATAGCGACATTTTGATGACAAATTTGCTTCTGTTTTGCAGGTGACGGTCTCGTTTCTTTCCGACGATATTCCACTTCGGCTTGATTGACAGCCTTGGAAGATTTCCATGTGTTTATCGGATAAACAAGTTCAAGGAAGCAATGTTGTGTCAAAGATAATACTTTATCTGCCACAGTATGTAGTGAAAACCATGATACGTTATAAATCAGTGTAATAACACCAAAATTCTTACAACAAAATTCTTACCTCGGATGCCTGCCATCTTTGCAAATGTGTAATACGTCATCAATATTTGTGTTGTTTCTCATAGCTATCACTGATCCAAACTGCTTGTTTTGTTTGATACAGGAAATGGTAGACTGCAGTCCAAGGAAATGGGTATCTTGCACAATGGCGACGAGCGTGAAAGAAGCAGACGAAAAATTGAAAACTTAAATTCTTCAATTGTTACATAATATACAAGTGCCTTCGGCTCTTAAAGGATGCTGTCTCACACTGTTGTAGCTGTCTCTCACTTGTGCAGCTATCTCTCACTGTTGTAACTGCCTCGCACCTGTGAAGCTATCTTACACCTATGCAGCTGTCTCACTTGTGCAGCTTTATCTCAATATTGTAACTGTCCCTCACTGTTTTCACTACCTCTCACCCATGCAGCTATCTTCCACCTATGCAGCTCTCTCTCACTTGTGCAGCTATCTCTCTCTTTTGCAGGTATCTCTCACTTAAGTAGCTGTCTCATTTGTGCAGCTGTCACTGTTTGTTTTTCATTGTTGTAACTATCTCTCACTTGTGAAGCTATTGCTCTCTGCTATAACTCTCTTACTGTTGTAATCGCCCCTCACTGTTGTAACTATCTTTCAACTGTGCAGCTATTGCTCAACTATGCAACTGTCTCACTAATGCAGCTGTTACTCACTTGTGCAGCTATCTCTCACTATGCAGCTGTCTCTTTTGTGCAACTGACTGTCACTCGTGCATCTCTCAGTGTTGTAGGGCTAACAACCGCCCATTTCGCACATTTTGGTCTTTGTCAATAAATAAATAAACTGACCTAACATGAATAGTTATCAATATGTGTGCTATAGTGGGGTATATCCATCAGTAAGACTTGTCATTACTTTAACTTATAAAGCGATGTGCGTATATTCTATCCTGACAAGATTAACAAGTCAGAGTAACGTCTTTGCGCAAACGACATGAACAACCATAGCCTTCGCGCACTCTTCTAAATCGTACATCAGACTTACATATTTGAAGAGAAGAGCTTAAAAGCTAAATTTTGAGTTGTCAATGAAGAATATCGGTCAAGAATTGACAGAATAGCGCCTATGTTTATCTTTTTGTGAGAAGCTGGTCCTCATGCACGTGCACATTGTAACGCAATCGGGGTCAATGGGTGCAGTTTTCGTAACAATTTAGTTTTACCATTCATATAAACATTTCTATGTCAAAAAGTCCATTGTTCCATTTGTTTATAACTGTCCCTCACTGTTGTGACTACCTCACACATGTGCAGCTATCTTTCACCTATGCAGCTGTCTCTCACTTGTGCAGCTATCTCTCTGTGTTGTAACTGTCCCTCACTGTTGTTATTGTGGGTAATACTTCATATCTGACATAATTCTGACAAAAAAACAGGTGAAAACTACTCTATTCATTATATGTATACAAGTGCCTTCGGCTGGGAAAGGATGCTGTCTCTCTCTGTTGTAATTATCTCTCACTTATGCAGCTGTCTCTCCCTTGTACAGCTATCTCACTGATGCAGCTGTCTCTTACATGTGCAGCTATCTCACACTTATGCAGCTATTTCTCACTTGTGCAGCTATCTATCTCTGCTGTATCTACCCCTCACTTGTGTAGCTATCTCTCACTGTTGTAACTATCTCTCACTTTGCAGTTATCTCACTTATGCAGCTGTCTCTCACTTGTTCAGTTATCTATCTGTGTTTTAACTGTCTCACTTTTGTAACTATCTCTCACCTATGCAGCTGTCTCTCCCTTGTGCAACTATCTCACTGATGCAGCTGTCTCACATATGCAGCTATCTCTCACTTATGCAGCTGTCTCACTTGTGCAGCTATCTATTTCTGCTGTAACTGTCTCTCGCTGTTGTAATTATCTCTCACTTATGCAGCTGTCTCTCCCTTGTACAACTATCTCACTGATGTAGCTGTCTCTTACATGTGCAGCTATCTCACTTATGTAGCTGTCTCTCATTTATGCAGCTATCTTTCCCTGTTGTAACTGTCTCAATATTGCAACTATTGTAACTATTTCTCACTTGTTGTAACTATCTCTCACTTTGTGCAGCTATTTTTCATGTCTCAATGCAGCTTTCTTTCAGTTATGCAGCTATCTCTTATTAATGCAGTTATATATCTTATTCATGCAGCTATCTCTTATTTATGCAGCTATCTCTTATTTATGCAGCTATCTCTTATTTATGCAGCTATCTCTTGCTGTTGTAGCAATCTATCACTTGCTATCCCTCACTTGTGCAGATATTTCTCACTTGTGCAGCTATCTCTCAATCATGCTGGCTAAATATATTTGCATTTCACCCATATAGGCCCCTTTGTACAAAACCTACTCTCCTTTGCATCGGGCTCAGTATAACACCCTCTCAGATTATGCAATCAGATATGTTCAAATAGGCCCGTTCCATTAGCCCCGCCCACTTAATGTAACCACGTGCACGTGCACGATGCGATGACATATTTACAGCCTTTCAGTAGGACAGCACTTGCACAATACGATGATGTAACTCAAATCTCTAGCTAATTAATATTCATGAGCGCCCCAATAGTACGACATTTGGTCGCATCATCGCTAGGCCTATATTGAAGAGGCCTGGTAAAGCTGGGTATACAAAACCAAGCAGGGCCTCTAATACAGAAATATTGAATATAGGCACATTGTGGGCAATATTTCACATCTATTAGCTAACATAATTTTGACAAAAAATAAGTGAAAACTACTCTTTACCTCATATACATATTGCTAAAGACATTGCATAAACTTGCAAAATAAAAGTGAAGTGGGGATTAGTTTAGCATCCACCAGAGGGCAACATAAAAACGCAACAGCGAGATCGCACGCTCTTATCAGTGGCGAATTTTATTGCAGCCCATACCTCACACAGCAACTTTTTTTTTTCAAATCTCGTCACCCTTCCTCTGTGATCACTTTCATGCTTTTTTATATATGTATGTAATTACGCAACCCATCACATAAACTTGCAAACAAAAACTGAAGTGGAGACTGATTTAGTGTCAATAAATTCCATCAGAGGGCAGGCAATGAGGTGATTAGTGTTCTCCAATCACCAATCGGCAAAGCCCAGATAGGTGATCTGGAGGGGTTTGTCGAACGTCCATGGTCTCTACCAACTGCAACCAAAGAAAAGTTTGGTGGAGTTGATTGAGCTCTAGTGAAGTAAAAAGTCGCCAGCTGCAAAAACTGGTAAACCCGTTTAAACGTCAAAATTGAACCCGTTTCAACTGCCGTTAATATTTGCAGCTGGCGATTATTATCAAATATTTATATTTTCCTTATTTAATGTTATCCAAAGAATAATCGAGCTTTTTTATGAGATTTTAGACATAACCATACATAAAATATGAATTATCACTAAAACAATTGTGTATTTAAAAAATCACATCTGAACGAGATTATACATGAAACAGTAAAATTCTCAGACCTCTCCAGATCACCTATCTGGGCTTTGCCGATGGGTGATTGGAGAACACTATGAGTTGATGGAACAGCGAGATCGCACGCTCTTTTCAGTGGCAAATTTTATTGCAGTCCTTGCCTCACATAGCAACTTTTTTTTTTCAAATCTTGTCACCCTTCCTCTCTGATCACGCTCATGCTTTTTTATATAGTGTGCAATAAAAAAGCATGAACGTGATCAGAGAGGAAGGCTAACAAGATTTGAAAAAAAAAGTTGCTGCGTTAAAATTTGCCACTGATAAGAGCTGGTGATCTCTCAGTTGCGTCACAAGGTTGCCCTCTAGTGGACCCTAGGCCATTCTCCAGTTCAGCTTTAGTTTGCAAGGTTTTGTGATGGGTTGCATATTATGCATGTAATGAATAGAGTAGTTCTCACTTATACATTTCTGTATCAGGCCTCAGTTTTACAACATCAGTAATTTGACCCAATTATTGACCTAATTATTGAGGTCCCGCTAGGTTTTGTACAAAGGGGCCTACATGGGAGAAATGCAAATACTGTTTAGCCAGCTCCACGAATGTGAGAAACGGTTGAGAGATAGCTGCACAAGTTGCACAAGTGAGAGTTTGCCGCAAATGAGAGATTGCTATTATAATAACAGCAAGAGGTGGCCGCATAATTAAAGATAGCTACAACAGTAAGAGATAGCTGCCTAACTGAGAGATAGATGCATAACTGAGAGATAGATGCATAACTGAGAGATTGAGACATGAGAAATACCTGCACAAAGTGAAAGATATTTATAACAAGTGAGAGATTGCTACAACAGCAAGCGGTAGCTGCACAAATAAAAGATAGCTACAACAGTGAGAGATAGCTGCATAACTGACAGATAGCTGCATTGAGACATGAGGAATAGCTGCACAAAGTGAGAGATAGTTAGAACAAGTGAAAGTTTGTTTGTTTGTTAGGGGTTTTACATCATTTTCAACATTATTTCAGTCATTTCGTGATGAGACCTACTTGTAGCAGATATAGTGCTGCCTCACTGAATTGTCATGTCGCAGGTCCTTGACATGACAACCCACCCTGTCATAGATTTACAAGGACAACAGGTTTACCCTTTGGCACGGACCTCAGCTCATGTGTGAAATTGTATCATGAATTCAATCTCGGCATGGCTGGGGATCGAACCCACGACCTTTGGATCGCCACAGAGGAACTGGTGCTAATAAGCTTGGACTCTAACCAACTGTGCCCCGGCCCGTGGCACAACAAGTGAGAGATAGGTACAACAATGAGCTGCATAAGTGAAAGATAGCTGCATGATAGCTATAAAAATGATAAATAACTGCACAAATGAGAGGTATCTGCATAAATAAAAGATAGCTACAACAGCGAGAGATAGCTGCAAACTAAGAGATAGCTGCATAACTGAGATAGCTGCATTGAGACAAGAGAAATAGCTACACAAAGTGAGAGATAGTTATAACAGTGAGAGACGGTTACAACAGGGAGAGATGCTTACAATGGTGAGACACATTTACAACATTGAGAGATAGCTGCATCTAAAATTATATAATGCACGTACCGGGGTGGGGTACACTTCTGATGTTTTACAAATAACTTTTATAAATAGTATGACATTTGGTCGCGTCATCGCTAGGCCTATATTGAAGAGGCCTAGTTAAAATTGTGAAAAATTTTCATTTTTCCAAATGTTTGACCTCCTAAGTCAACTCCTCATACTAATTGCTCGTTTCAAAGGTTCTGGGTACCCTATGGATGATTCCCTATATTGGACAACATTGAAACATCTCTCATATAAAATATTTTTGTTATTAAATATAATAAAATTGTGGGATTTTTTTATTTTTCGAAATGACCTCATTCCAAACCCTTTTAATAATTCCTCAATTAGTGAAAAATTCAGAAAGGTACTAGGTACCCTGAAGATGATTCCCTATAAAGGACAACATTGAAACGTCTCTCATATTGAAAAATTGTCATGCTAAAAACCCTTATAATAATTGCTCAACTAGTGAAATTTTCATGAAGATAATTGGGACCCTATAGATGTATCCCTATAAAGGGCAAGATTAAAAGAAAGTCCAATTCAACAATTCTCATCATTAAATTTATATTCATTGAGATATTTTGTGAAAGGTTGAGGAGAATTGAAACAACGTGCCACATGTTTTTTTATTTAAAAAATATCATTTATTTTAGAACGATTTTAAAAATGAACTGGTAACTAGTAAATAACCTCCTGGTAGTATGTTTTCTTCATGACATTCTACCTGAAGCCAAAATACCTGACATGAGGAGGAATTTCTCAGGTGATGGTACTCGTGGAAGAGATTAGAAATGTGAGAGAGTGCAGAGAGTACTTGCTTGAAGTTTTAAATCAATGATAAAATCTTGGCTCCAAATCAGCCAAAAAGAGAAATCAACTTAGTTTGAAGTTTTGGGTGTCCTCTTTACCTGCCACTAGATGGCATAGGATATATTTTAGCTGCGTCTACCATTGGTGTAAAAAACAGTTCCATATCCCTCAGAATACTGTAATTTGAAAACATCATATCCAGTTGGGGCCATCATTAAACAGGGCAACACCTTTAGAAACTTCCTTTAAAGTGTAGTTTGGCATTGGAAAAGGGTTATATCCTTTTATTTGCAGGCAGTATTGATCAATATTCTAAAGTGTATATCTTGGTATATATGTCGGTATATTCTGAAAAAATAACTATCAAATGATAGTCTCTCGCATTGTGGTGTGGAAATCTTGTCCAGGATTCTGAAAATATATCTGATTTGGTAGTTATTTTAAAGTTTGTGAGACAACTGCTTTACTGGATTTTGTGGACATTTATATATGATGTGAATGTCTGTAAATGCAGATGTACATGGCCAGGCTGTATTTGTACATTAAGAGATATGATTGGAACAAAAATACAACTCATGCCCAATTCGCTTATCTGAAATATCCAATGAATAAATCATCCCCTCTGTTGCTCGACCTGCGATCCATGTAAATTAATCTGCATGATATATACCATTGCTATAGCATAAATGGTTCATTTGAATACAAGTTGTCAGAGGACTTGTTCTGTTCTGACAAATAAAGATGACCACCGTCCAGCCTATTGAGAAAGGTGTGCCAGCACAATCAGAATCTTCTGGAGGAGTTCTAAAGCCAGCTGTCACAGGTAATACATATGTTCAAAATACACATAGAAAAGGTTTGCAGTTATACAGTTTGATTTTACTTAATTATAATATTCTACAGTTTGAAATTTAATCTAATGTAAAACGCTGTAAAATGAATCTGCTCTTGTTTTCTGGAACAAATTATTTTAACTGTACAGTTTCAGTCAAAACTTAACACATTGATTTATAAAAAGCACTACCACAATTTAGTCATTGAAATAATTCTGATTGGATATAACACATTCAATCTAACTATATATATTTACCTACAATATAGTTTTATCTTTGTTAAGTAGATGCATGTATGTATTTCTGTGCTTATGGCAATGCAGTTTTACTGTTTACTTATTTGGAAGCTTTACACACATGCATTATCCATGTTTCAGTCTTGCAAGTCCCAGAGGAAAAAAATGCAAAATTGTGTAAAGTTTATGGGATGTATATGTCTCATGTTTGAATATTATCCAGTATATGCCATTTAGTTTCAGCAACATTTTATTCAATGGGTCTGATGTATATAACTTAGACAAAGTGTGGTTTTGTAGATAAGACATTGGGAAGATATTTGAAATGTATTATTTGGCACTAAATTTAGTCATGGCTAAGAGGAAAGTGGAATGTTTCAAAATATCAATTATTAATCAATGTCTCTATTTGAAGAAAATAAGCAAAATAAAACTGTGGAAAAAGATTCATTACATGTGGGAAATCTTGAAGAATTGACCTCTTAATTTCTTTAAAAAAAAACAAAAACAAAGAAATCAGTGATCAGGTCTAATGCACAACTATTGACAACTGGATTATTCCAAAAATATGGCTGTACAATATTACTACATAAAATGAAAAATACTTATCCATTTTGAACAGAAATATATTACTTACAGAGTCCTATTTTGTGCTGGAGTCCTATTTTGATGTCCTAACAACAATCAACCACTCTAAATATAATTAAGCCATGTATAATAAATGAACTTTGACGTTATGTCAGATAGAGGTTTGTAAGTGCAATAACTAGTCCTATTTTTTGATTATACTAAGCACACATGTTGAATTGCTTCACATTTTTACATGTCAACATCCCTTGTATTATTCAGGATCTTTCACATACTTTCAAATTAAATGAAAAGAAAATATGTGGATTATGATATTGTAATGTTTCTCAATATCATGTGATTTGGATGAACAAATTGAGCTTTGAAAACACCTGCAAATGTTAAATTATTAAGTGGACCAATTATCTAATCTTGAATCACCGGATATACTTTGGGAGATCAGTGTATTGTTTTGATTATCTATGCATTGTTTTTGATACTGATATAATGGTAATTCTGTAGCTTTCAGCAATTCATTCAGGGATTCCAATTCATTTCCATAATCTAGATTCTGGTGCCAATTCGGGCCAATTCAGAAGAAGGAAGCTTAACTCTAATTTATTATTTTGCCAACTGCTTCGTATTATTCCATGAGTGACTGACATTCTTTTTTATTTCACGACACAAACGTTTTATACAGAATTCAATACAGAAACTACCTTCATTGCACTATGGAAGTAACTGAAAATATCAGATACATATCTGAGTCCACAGGCCGTGGCGCAGTTGGTTAGAGTGCCAGCTTATTAGCACCAGTTCCTCTGTGATGATCCAAAGGTCGTGGGTTCGATCCCCAGCCATGCCGAGGTTGAACTCATAATACAGTTTCCCATATGAGCTGAGGCCCATGCCTAAAGGGTTGACCGGTTGTCAGGCCACGGGCCGTGACGCAGTTGGTTAGAGCGCCAGCTTATTAACACCAGTTCCTCTGTGGTGATCCAAAGGTTGTGGGTTCGATCCCCGGCCGTGCCGAGATTGAATTCATGATACAATTTCACACATGAGCTGAGGCCTGTGCCAAAGGGTTATCATGTCAAGGACCTGCGACAGGACAATTCAGTGAGGCAGCACTATATCTGCTACAAGTAGGTCTCATCACAAAATGACTGCAATAATGTTGAAAGTGATGTAAACCCCAAACAAACAAACAAACAGATACATATCTGCTTCATTGCACTGTGCTTCATTGCACTGTGCTTCATTGCACTGTGGAATTGCACTGTGGAAGAACTGAAAGTACAAGATACATATCTGTACCATTTCCTCCATTGCACGTTGGAAGTAAATGAAAGCATTGAATACATATGTGCTGCCATTTCTCATGGCCTTCATTGCACTATAGAAGTAACTGAAAGTATTAGATACATATCTGCTACCATTTCCCACTGCCTTCAACATATGAATTCTCTTGGCAACCACAAAAATATATTCAATAATTGTAATCAGTTCTCTAAATGAAAATCTATGATTTACAGCACAACCTACGAGTGGCAGTGGACTGGATCATCTGTACAAGATGAATATATGGAATATGGATGCAGTAAAAGAACAAGCGTTAAATGATGGATATCACTTGCCAGGCAGTATTAACCCTATGAGTGAAGATTGTGTCACAAATCAAAAGGCGTGGCATCCAACAATTGCATTTAGCTGTCTGTGCTGTAAACCAATCTTCATTCCACCCAGGATTGCGACTGACAAAAAATTGTTCATGGCTGAATCGCACTTTACTGGATGTGCCAGGTGTGAAAAATATATAAATACGACACTCTCACTTGAAGCAGGATACAGGACCTACGCATGCTGTCTGCCTTTGTGTTTGTGTTGTCTTTGCTATGTTCCCTTTGTTTTCAAAAATCGTTTTCATGACACAGTGCACAAGTGTCCTCGATGTGATATCCCTGTTGGAAGATATTATAAAGTGTGCTTCGATTTCTCAAGAATATAATAATTGGGCACACATGATGCCCTCATGCAAATCATAAAACAATTTGCAGGCTTGTATTAAATGAAATTAGAGTCGAATTCACTAGAAAAGTACAATATCCTCCAAAATTGAGTTATAAATTAGAATGTACCCAAAAACACTATTATGCATAATACATAATTTTTAACACATTTAAAATATATGATTCCAAGCTGTTGCTTGGAAATTACAGAAGGAAAATCACAGAATTGCCAATAAAGGGTTCTGATGGAAATGGTGAGGTGACCAACAAAATAGATGTTGTTTTGACAAAGTGGAAAAATGAATTTACGACATTGTATAACAGTCCAGATGATGATCCATACTTTGATGCCACCTTTTGTGAAAAGATTTTGAATAATAATATAACATGGAAGCTTAAATGAACATGCCCAACTTTGAAGTTAACCCTGATATTAATAGACCATTAGGTAATCTGATCAAATGGAAGCTGCCAGAAGAAAATGTATATCTGGAAAGTCATGCTGTAATGACTGTATTCCAAATGAAGTCTTGAAAAAGCATGATGCTATGATACTTAGATTTTTTGAGTATGTCAAATAACCAAGTATATGGCTTAAAGCCATAATATCAACAGTTCCTGAATGCTCATCTAAGGATCCTAATGTACCCTTGAATTATAGATGTATTAGTTTGTTGCCATGCATATAAAATAGCATTATAAACAAAAATATTGTAATGTATAGTGAGATAAATTATTTACTTTTAGATTAGCAAAATACTTTCAGACAAAGAAGATCTTGTTTAGACCATATAAAAATATTGACCACATTAGTACAGAATAGACTGTCTGGAAATAAAGACACTTTTGCATGCTTTATCAACATGCAGAAAGCTTTTGATTCGGTTAATAGAGACATGCTATTTTATCAACTTACAGCAAGCAATATTGATGGTAACATATAATTGTATAAGAGCATCGTACTAAAGACTTCCCTTTCAAAGTTTGGTATAACGCGTCATGGTAATTTTATATGCAGATGAATCTATGTAATGCTTATTTTGTCATGTCTGAAGGGTTAGTTTTGTAGTTAATCTTTTAGAAATGTGTTTTATTCCTGATTATATTATATAAAGTTTATCACGATAATTCCTACTTTAAAAGTACAATTATATTTTTCATGGTTTTATCTTGAATTTATATTGACACATTGGTGAACAGTTTACGTTTGTAATACACAAGATATAAACAAATTAAAAAGGATTTTGTTTTTTGTATTTAAAATTCATTCAATGAGCAGGACTACATGTTATTTGAAGAAGAATTTTCAGAATACATGTATGTTTTATTACAAAAACAGTTGGTGCTGCCGCTGCTGCTTGAAAAAATCCTTTTCAAGGATAAACAAATGGAGCATGTACTATTCTATTCTATTGGTAATCAATTGAATTGTAGAACAATATTGTTATGCTTCTGAAGATTCATTTTATCTACCGCCTTAATAATATATGGTGCTATCATGGGTGTTTTGTCCTTGTGACTATCTCTTATACTCATTGCTGAATGGCAAAGATGGCCTTGCACTTGTGTGTCTTGTTGTAGTCACTTTCTGAGCTTAACAATTAAACCGATTTGACCATGTTATATCTAGCTTTTGTAATCTTAGTCCATTGGCTGCTTAAAAAAGTAGGCAGGAGTGGGCGTGGAAAATTAGCTCACCTATACAGTCAACTGGAATATACCAGGCTTTGCTAAATAAAATCATAAACTCTCCTCTAAGACAACTATTTGCTCATATGTCTCAATTAAACATTGTATTGTCAGACTTTATCTAGATTTGAGCATTAAATCTTCCAAAACAGCTTCCCAACATTTCTTGAAAGCAAATGTAAGGATTTACTTTAAAATTTGAAAAACCTTCTTTCTACATCAACCAGGAGTATTTTCTAGATTTCGATTTTAAAATAATATCAACACCATTTTCAATTACATCCAACACAATATTATGTGAAATGTATAAGAATAGCCCAGCCTATATTTTAACCACTAGCATGGGAATGTTCCATTTTTATTGGTTTAAAAAAAAAAAATCTTATTATTAGGTGAAACATATTGTTCTTTTTTCAGTGCATTAAAACGGTTTTTGCTCTGCTTCACATCATTATGATGTGCACTATAATAGAGAATCATCAAAGTGCACATATGCAATATTTGATAATTCATTGCCAATATTTTTATTGATAAAACATTGTGTGCAAATGTTTATGAGGATATACTCTTGTAGATTTTCAAATCGTATATAATTTCTTGTGATTCCAGTTTTAGAAAATTTACTTATGTTCCTTCAATGTTAATGTATGCATTTTATATTCAAGATCGCTCCCTATTTAGTATACTTATGTCCTACATAAGTATACTAACATTATAAGTTGTGAGAATGTGATACATGTATTCATACAGTTAATATCATCTTATAGAATATACTGAGAATTACTCAGAATCTTGATCTTAATATGAAGAATACAACAGTATCAACTCAGTTAGAAATTGAGAAATATTACATGGATGACACCATGACTTGGTTATACTATTTTGTCATGCCTCTCAGTCAGCTGTGCTTATCTGTTTTCATTTTCTTTCATAATGCTCTTGTTATTGCAGTATTCATCGTATTTGAGAAGCTGAGGACTATTTTGTTTTCAACCTAGCTCTGGCAGATTTTGTGGCAGGGGTAACTCTCATCATATGCTGTCCATTGCACTTCACCGAGGGAAAGTTCTCTGAGTGCATAACCTATGTAAGCTGTATGTTTAAATGTTACACAGGTGGGGTTGCTGTTATTGTCACCATGTTCAGTATCCTGCTGGTTGGGATCGAGCACTACATCAAACAATTCTACTGTTTGCGCTATGAGGAAACTCTCACTCTCTTGGCCCTAACCTAGATTTCTTGCATTGTACTTAACGACACTCAATGTCTATGAACCTGTGTATGTGTGTGGTATGGCCATTGCGTTCCACAAGATCCGGTCTGTATATCTTCACAGGAATCTTTGTTCCCTACAGAGACAAACTCCTCAAAATCTAAGGATCGGCAGGTTCGACACATTGTTTACTGAAGAAAATAATAAATCCTAACTCAATACCAATATGCTTTTGAATGTTTTTATAAAAGTTGATGAGTTTATAATATATGATTTAAACCTTTATAGAGATAACTATTTCTATTTTGATGAACAGGTAGCAATGATGCTGGTTAATATGTTGTGCAATATCAGCAGTACCTTGCCCAATTCCTCCGACTTCGCTTCATGGAGAAGATCCCAAAGCAGGCCTACCTCTATGCCATAGTGGAATCTAACTTTATCTATGCATGGCTCATCAACTCTGCCATTAATCCTCTTATCTATCAGTGGAAAAGCACAAAGCACTTTCGGAAGGCTTTTGGAACCCTTCTTGGGTGTAAAAGTGGCAAAGATGATGAAGGTTCTAGCTTTGGATCCAGCAAGAGTCGCCAGGATAGCACTAAGGCTACTTACTGATGCCTAAATTAAAACCAAAGCAATATTCTCCTCCAAGGAGAATACCAGTCCAATCATGTTTTACCTGCTTGATAATGAGTTTCACATTTAATTCACAATGTGCACTGTTACGTACAGAAAACGAATCTTGTTATTTCTGAAAATATTAATACAAAAATTGAAACCATTTTCTTATCAAAATTGCCCATATTGACCCATTTTAAATGGGCATGTTGCAGTTTGTTGTAGCAAACGCTCATAGCCACCAGTTCCACTGTGATGATCCAAAGGACATGGGTTCAATTCTGACCATACATAGATTGCATTCATGTTTCAATTTCTTATAAGAACTAATGGATTAACTAATCTATGACTCAATGTGTTGTCATGCCAAGGATCTGCAATGTGTAGGTATCATCATGAAATATCTGAAATAATGATAAAAGTGACGTAAAACCACAAGCCAAAAAAAATTAAAGACAAACAAACCAACACTGGTGAGTTTGGACCAATTAACTTAAGCTTACACATGGTAAATATAATAGGTATGTTTTTTGAAAACACATATTAAAACATTATTTTGCAACATCCTAGCATTCAAGATGATAAAGCCATCAGTTTGATTTTTTTTAAATTATATTTTTTATGTGTGATATGTATCATAATAGTACTGGTCTTTAAATTGGTAACTTACTGGTCAATAAATTACACTCCATGACAAAATAAAAGGCTCCAGGTGAGTCTGGACAAACTAATTCAAGCTTACACATGGTAGATTTGTTTGTTTATTTGGGGTTTTAAATTACTTACAACATTATTTCAGTCATTTCGTGATGAGACCTTCTTGTAGCAGATATAGTGCTGCTTCACTGAATTGTCATGTTGCAGGTCCTTGACATGACAACCCACCCAGTCACAGATTTACAAGGACAATGGGTTAACCGTTTGACACAGGCCTCAACACATGGTAGATATAATAGGTATGTTGAAAACATATTAAACACACATACACATATTATATATTATAATAGTACTAGTCTAATAATAGTACTGGTATACTATATATTATAATAGTACTGGTCTGAATTGGTAACTTACTGATTTAAAATAAATAACAAAATAAAAGGCTTCTTTAAAAGTGAATCTGAATTGTTCAATAGGTGAATGTGAAGTATTTCGACAGTGTTAATCACATAATATGTTTATCTCAACTAAGCATTCAGTAGAATTTGTCTATTGTCACCATATACCTCGGAAATAACTTGTATTATTAAGCAACAGACTATCATAAATATAAAAATACATTAGCACCTTAAACTTACGTAGTCCTATCAGTAGCTCACCCATGGGTGAAGGGATAGTAATGATAGACCTCGGGCCATCCAACATCCTAAGAAAGTCAAAGAAAGCAATTCAAGGGCAATTTATTGACCATGTAATACGACCCCTGTTGATGAAGTGAGGGATCACAGAGGATAGGTAGCAGGATTTGCAACAGCATGCATCCACATAAACAGACAGAAATAGACAGATTTATGCTGCCTAATAAGTACCTCATAACTTTTATGTCATTGTTATAGCTGTTGAGTTTAAAAATGATATGTAAAACCATGTTTTAAAACATAAATAGTTGAATGATTTAGTCTGCATAAACAGATTAATCAAATGGTATTTATTAGAAATAATATTTATAAATATGTAATTCTATAATGTCTACTTGATGAAATTGAATCGGAATTAACCAAGACATATATTTTTGCCTTAAGATCATCCCTTGGGGCACATTCATAAAAATGTGGGGGCACAATGCGAATTAAGTTGAAATTGTAATCCTACACCTGAACAAGATGTCATATATGTTATATGAAACCAGATGTTATAACAATATAATAAGTCTGGCAGATTCATTTATTTAAAAATATGTATCATGCTCAGATTGACACTTGTTCACTTTGTGTGGAAACCCAGGGTAAATACATTGCTAGTTCTAATATATGAACAAGACTTCACCTTTTGCCAGAACTAAGGGAACTTAATAAACGGCTGATTTGTTTGTTTTTTTTGGGGTTTTACATCACTTTCAACAGTATTTCAGTCATTTCGTGATGAGACCTACTTGTAGCAGATATAGTGCTGCCTCACTGAATTGTCATGTCGCAGGTCCTTGACATGACAACTCACCCGGTCACAGATTTACAAGGACAACGGGTTAACCCTTTAGGCACGGGCCTCAGCTCATGTGGGAAATTGTATCATGAGTTCAATCCCGACACGGCCGGGGTTCGAACCCACGACCTTTGGATCACCACAGAGGAACTGGTGCTAATAAGCCGGCACTCTAACCAACTGAGCCACGACCCGTGGCCCCTAAACGGCTGATATACTCCTAAACATGAACAATATGGGTAACAATATTCTTGTTGAACATGTAAAGCATAGACTAATGGACTCCAATTAATCAATTACCCCAAATAGTGATTGGGCCCAGCAGTAGTTGGCCAGATTTAAAGCTTTGATCATATTACACCTGTTCTATTTAAGCTGCGATTTCTGCCTGTGGTTGCATAAATTGCTCAAAATCTTATTATCAACATGGAAGGCTTTGCATTACATTTCTCCCATATATTTGAGGAATTTGATTAGGCATGAAGTAAATAGTAAAAATATGAGGTCTAAAGACAAATCAGAACTAACAGTTAAATTAAAAGCTATGGGTTTAGTGTTTTTACAATCTTACCCCAGTGCTCTGGAATAAGTTATCTTTGGACATAAAAAAATGTGACAAAACATTGTGTCAAGAAAAATCTTAAAGCTTTATGAAATCAGATTTGTTTTGTATGAAAGTGATTTCATGCAGGAAAGCGATGGCATGGTATATGAAAAACTGATTTTGACACTTTTGACTAAGAATAGGTAAAAAGAAATTCGTGCTGTTTTCCCTCTAGCTTTCTGTTTGAATTAATGAATGACTTTATCATTCCTATTCATATTATTGATAACAATTATTATTGATAACAATTATTATTATTGTATTATGTTTACCTGTTTATCTGTACAACCACTTGTCCTACATACACGATACCTTTACTTGACCTGAAAAGGTGTCATCGAACCAATGACAAAATAATTTAGCCTCGCCTAAAAGATGTAAACCTATCTTTCGTTACATCACAGTTTGATGATAACGTAGCTTGACAAGCTTAAAAAGAATATCAATTTGAACATATTTTTTACTGAACCACAGTCGGGTTACCACTGGAAGTCCCTGACGAGAAACCTGAGGAAACTAAAAGTAAGTGCTCAACTTTACTAAGTGCACCTATTGTGATTACTACTGTAATATCTTCCCTCCCTCCTTCTGTACTTGTCTTTTCGAATAGGGACTAGGGATCTTTTGGATTATCACAGAGAAAACTGGGATTGTTAACATTTATTTTATGGTATTACTTATCAATCTGTAAATCTTGAAAACTGCATTGGGAAGGTTTTGGGTTGAAGACATATTGATTCATTCATGATAAATGAAGTGAAGTTAAACACAATTTTGTTGGCCCCCAATCTAAAATTCACTTCTATGTCACCTTTACCATAAGACTTAATTTCCAACTTTCAGTCTTCAATATGGTAGACTTTGAGGAAGGTTGCTTCCAAGTGCGTGAAGCAGTTCATGCTGATTATAGTGCTGTAATGGATATAAATCATAATGTCTATGATGGCTGTGACTACTTGCCTGTCTTGTATCACCAACTTATGGCAGATCCGCAAGCCAGGTGCTATATACTGCAGAAGGATAAATCAGTAGTAAGTTAAATCTGAAATTATTAACTCTATAACATAATGTCATTATGCTCACTCATTTCATAGAAATATTTCGAGAGCTTTGAGATCGTCAATGCATGTTTCTGTCTATTCTGTCAGTATATCCTCTCAATTCAACATTTAAGGCATTGTGATACGATGAATGTAGTGAGAGACCCTAATCCTGAATTTTAGATTTATCAAGCATGAAGTGTAACAACTATCATTGTGTAATAACACGATGTGGGATAATCATTTCAGCCACATTGATTTACCCTTTTAGTAGAATGAAATCACTTCAACATAACTTATCTGCACACAAAGCGTACATAACTGTCTATAACTGTTAAAAATAGCCTTTTTGTTGGCATATGCCATACAATTTTCTTGGATGTAGGTCAACAATGCTTTACTGCAGAAAGTTACTGTTAACCATTCAAGTAAGGTTTTGTCATGTACATCACAAGTATCTGATACTCAAACCTTTCTTATTACCTTGTATTTGACCAAAAAGATGAACTGCACAGATATAAACACTTTTGGGAAGTTCTGACCAGTTATGACAGAACTATCAAATGCATTGCAAAATGAATTTCAGATACACATAAATAAGATCTATTTTCCTTTTGATCTAATATCCTCCAGAATCGTCGAAGAATGTTCTGAGAGTCAATCATTAGATAAGTTATATAATCATATATATGGTCATGATGAATATAAGTTATTTGTTTCAATAACACCTGCCAGGAATTATTCTACTAATGGTGCCTTATAATTATGTTAGACAAACGGGCCTGTGCAATCCAAATCACTGCAGTGTCCTGATCTGAGGGTTTGTCATTGTAATCAAACGTTTACAAAATAAGTGCTTACACTAGATCACTGGTCAACAAAACAAAACCTGTTCAATGCATGATTTGGACTTCAGGGAAGTTCCAGCGCATTGATATTTGTAATCATGAAGAAGAGCTTCCTTTAAATCTGGTTAAAAAAAACTAGAAAATATTTTATTTTCCAGATAGCTTTTGCATTATGCCATGTGGTGAATCAGAACTCGTTTGTGCTTATGTCTGGAAGAATAAAAGAAGAATTCAAGGGTCAAGGTCTAATGTTCAAGTTTACAAAGATGGCTTTGACACATCTGCAAAGTCTTTATCCCAATATGAAGTTCCAGATTCTGGTCAGATATGGAGTCTATGATGGTTTATCTCAACCCGGAATTATCTTGCAAGAATTAGTAAGCACTCCATTATTACCCTTTTTATGATAATAATGTCTCATAAATATATTGTTCATCTGTGCAACATGTTTATTGATTAACTCTTTCAACTGACTTAATGTATAATTTAAGACATATTTTACAAAATCTATTTCTGAGGATTATTTATTTTAAGTAAGGCTTTTATTATTAATGAATTAAATTTTCTGTTTTCTTTTTAAGCAACACTTAAGCTACTATATATCACATAAAAAACTATCTAGGCATTTATTGACGAAAGGTTCCCAGCCAACCATGGATCATATTATATGCCTCAATGTGGAACAAACAAAACAGGTTTTGTCCAAAACGGCCAACTATAGTCATGTGACTGGTAGTGGACCAATCATCATGGGAGAGGCCTGGTTACCAGTTTCTGCTGACACAAAGCCATCTCTCCTGGTCAAAGGATATTCTCACTTTATCCTGGCCAGTGTGGAAAATGAAAAAATATTTGAAACTTCAAAGGAAGTCAAATGTTTGAGTTTTGGAATCAGCTTCCGTGTTAAAATTGGGACAGATTATATCGTCTTCTTTTACGGTCATGAAATGTCAGACCTGAAAGCTCATATCATTGGTCATTTGAGACACGCAAGGGAAATTCTGCAACCTAAGAGTTCCATAGTTTTTAGAATAATGTTTCCATTACATTTAAACATTGATATGGTCAAAACTTTCTT
This sequence comes from Amphiduros pacificus, assembly GCA_949316495.1. Classification (NCBI taxonomy): domain Eukaryota; kingdom Metazoa; phylum Annelida; class Polychaeta; order Phyllodocida; family Hesionidae; genus Amphiduros; species Amphiduros pacificus. The sequence goes on along the minus strand of OX439000.1, from coordinate 45,154,796 downwards.
TCAAAGAAATATTGGGGAATGCAGATGGTATAAACAAACTTCAAGACATTTCGAAAGGATTGTTGTAATAAAATCAAATCTCTGATAGTTCCGAGCTGAAGAAAGTGAAACATGTATAAATCACCTAATAATTAGATAAAGAGTTATGAAAGTTAAAGCAATTTGTGGATTTCTGGGATGTATTTTTGGATTGTATCACTGAGATCTTTGGATTGTATTACTGGGATGTATCCTGTATTGTTTGTTTGTAGATTAATCCCTTATCTATATATCTATATATTCAAAATATATTTTTTGTGGAAATGAAGATATCCCTTGAAAAACCATGGAAGATGGTTTCTGGTTGTAGGTGTTTCTTACCTCACAAGGGAAACAATAATCTTTGCTGCAGGACAAATAATTGTCGTTTCAAAACATATTTTATTTGAAAAAGAAAGTATGTATGCTAATGTAGTTTTAATTAAAATAGTGCAAAAAAACATGTTTTGTACTATTATATGGTCATTTTATTGAGGAAGCAGACCAATGAAAAATAATGTCAACCCACTCACTTTTTGAGTCTGTGAATTTAGATGTATTTTTGTATGTTCTGCATTTGTAAATTTATCACTTTGGTGGAGGTCTCCGTTTGATGTACTTACACATTAAACCATGTAGTTGAGTGAATACTTTATGGAGCAATTTATCCTCCCATTGTGATGTATTTAAGTCATAAAATAGAAATCCTCTCCTCGACCACAAGCGGTGGAGTGAATAGTGACACATCTTTTATAAACATGTATAAAAAATAAAAGGTTTGGAAGATGCATTTTTCTTTTTTCATAATATCTATTATTGAAGAAATCAGAACAGCAATGAACGGACTTATTTGAAGTAATTTTGAGTGGATGGTATTGTAAGCCTCAAAAGAGCAACTATTCTGAATTTTTCTTTAGAAAAATAAACCAAAATGTGGTATAATACTTCAATAAAACTTTGGCCAATCTATTTTTTTAAAATATGAATCTTCAATTTTTCACTGTTCTGAAGTCGGCAACTATGATAGGATCAAAGGATTTTTTGTGTGAAACAATGCGTAGCTATGACGCCATAGCTCAAATAACAGCCGTTGCGCCTCCATTCTTAATTACTCCAAGGTTTACCTTTGAAGCAATGTATGTTACCGCCAGTAAAGGGAGCTATTTTGAAATGTTTAGAATATCGTAATAAATAGGTTTTTTGCTATCTTATGGTGTACTTTTGGATAATTTATATTTCATAGTTACTTTCCTGCAATCCATTGAAGTTGATATGTTCAAAGTAGAGTTTTAGTCACAACAAAGTCTATATGAAAATTATCTATAGATATAAAAGAGTGAGATTTTCACAGTTTAGATCATATATTTTAGAAAATTGCCTTAATTGGTTATCAATATTTTCTTAACCTAACACAGCATTTTTGGAAAAAAAGAATTGTTTTTCACGAAAGCAACAAGCTTTTTTGTGAGAATATCAAACTTCTGTGGATATTTCATCAAGGTGAAATCAGCTTGCTGGGTAAATGCTATGTGAATGGAATGGACGCATATATTGGCAAATATGAAAATAATATCAAAAGAAAGATGTTTTCCCAATTAAAAGATTGGTACATTGTACAGGCATGCTAATGGATGCGTTGATGGTAGAAACTAAACGTGAATGTTGTACTCGTTGACAGAATTGAGTGATATTTCAGGTAAATCAATGCATTTGTATTGAGCTCTTTGCAGGTTGGGTGGGTGGTGTCGAAATCTCTGACATGGACGTTTCTAAAACGTTGTAGAATTGTCTACACTTGGAATCGAGAAATAAAATTTATGTCTCCATAATCAGTGGAGAAAGTTGAATATTTCACTCGCGATATGTTTTGGTCTAAATACTGTCTATGATGAGTCAAAATTGTCACAAAGTTGAATAACGTCAGATTCTTCAAGTTTTCGGCTCATATGGCGTCATAAGACACAATGGTTTTGCGATAGCGCACATTGCATTTGATTTGATTTGATTTGATTTGATATGTTGGCCGCTCCACTTTTGTCTCGTGGGCACTCAGAGCTTACGCAGCGTGGCTACCCAGCTAGAGGGGAGATCCAATACGCACTATCTCCAATCTGTGAGTAGCACTCGTGCTGACCGCCCGGTGCAGGCCCCTACACTGATGAAAAGCTACCCTATCTAATTATCACCTTCTGCACTGACAACTTTCACCTCAACACTCACTCCTTCCCTTGGGGCCTACAATCCCCAGCGCGCTAAAGGGCGTCCAATATCCCTATACAGCCTGAGGCGTCCAATATCCTCGTAAGCCCTACCAATCACAACTAGAGGCTAAAAATGTCCTCCACGTGAGTACCTAGTGATCTTCAGCACCTTCATATCTACCAGCTGCCTCCTTACCAACTTTTCTAATCCCACCGAGACTACATCCTAAGTAACCGACATCCCCCACTAAACTATGACTAACATTTTTCTCACCATCCTGATCCAGACCTGCAAACCCTGCAAATCACAATAACAATTAGTGGCTGCAAATAACTGGAACAAAATATAAATATCTTCAACTCCTGAAACAACAAGGAAAAATTAAGATTTTAACACCGAGACTACATCCTAGATAACCAATATCCTCCACTGACTATGACTAACATTTTTCTCATCACCCTGTTCCAGACCTGCAAACCCTACAAATCACAATAATAATTAGTGCCTGCTAATAACTGGAACAAAATATAACTATCTTCCTCTCCTGAAAAAATAAAAAATTTAACACTCCACTTACCTTAATTTTCTTCTTTATGCCCAAATCATAAGAACAATACAGTACTACCTTATTTCTATTCATGATATATCCAAATATCAGTCAAACCATGGTGTCCAATGTAGTCTGCTATTTCCCGCATTTTTGTCTCCTTGACCTTGTCTCATCCTCATCCATTTCTTCTCAAAAAATCCTACTTATCTGTTTGTATACATATATAACAAGCATCATCCGTATCTATATATGTTCCCAAAGATGTTGATGCAAAAATTCCGAATTGAAAACGTTTTTTTATCATAACAATTGAAGAATTTAAGTTTTCAATGAATCGTCTGCTTCTTTCCCGCTCGTCGCCATCTTGGTACAAAAACTTTTCTTCAAAACACCTTTTATCTTTTGGTGTCACAACTCCGAGAGAATGCGCATGCATCGAGGTGGATGGTTGTGTTTTTGTCGAGGACCTGTTATCCTAACAAAAACCGCCTTAAACGTGTATAAAAGAATAATTTTTTTCTAAATTAATCTCGACCCGTTTCACTACCCGATTCGTGTGAAGACTTTAGTTAAACTATACTAGGATTTTTCCCGAATCCTTAGGCAATTTCGACCTACAGGTAGGGCTAACAACCGCCCATTTCGCGCATTATGGTCTTTGTCAATAAATAAATAATCAATAAATAAATGAACAGTTATCTATATGTGTGCTGTAGTGGGGTATATCCATCAGTAAAACTTGTCATTACTTTATCTTATAAAACGATATGCGTATGTTATATTCTGACAACATTGAAAAGTCAGAGTCACGTCTTTGCGCAAATAGCATAAACAACCAAAGCCTTCACACACTGAACTCTCTTCAATGCTAAAAGATGAAAATTAATATATCGATCATCTGACTTACATATTTGAAGAGAAGAGCTCAATAGCTCAAATTTGAGTTGTCAATGATGTAAATCAGCCAAGAACTGACAGAGCAGTGCCCATTCGTGTGTTTTTGTAACAAAATGCTTCTTCCGCACGTGCGTATTGTCACATTGGCGAAGTCACTGGGTGCAATTTTCATAACAATTGATTTATACAAATCATATCGTTTATTCTTTGACAAAAAATACAATGTTTCATTTGATGTGTGTTTACAAGACAGTTTCACAATTATCAGCCAATCCTATGGTTGCACGAATCCTATGGTTGTTAGCTCTATATACAAGTTTCAAATTGCCGCCATTGCTATTACTTGATTTTACAGTGGATTTAATCTTCAAGAGTCTAGCGATCCTTTAAGGTAGCGCTGTGTCATGAAGTGAACTGTGTTTGGTTCTGATTAAACGTCGCCCGCTTGTTCTTTAAGATAACTAATTTTTCACCTGAGTTCTCAAAATCAACAACTCCGGGTATAGTTTTTCAACCACGGACAGAGCAAGCGCAAGTGATGTCTCCAAGATCAATTTGCATGAATTTTTCCATTTCCCTCTCGTATCCTCATTTATACATTATATAATACAAGGATAAGAAACGATCAAAGGCTGATTTCAACTCTTGTCCAATTTCCACATGTAATATATCTAACTTCAAATGAAATCTGTCTGTTCATTCACATGTTAAACTTAGCTTGATATATTTATTCTTGATTAACCATCCTCTGAATGTTAACAAATATTTGTTTCATGTACTTATTGGCTTATTTATCCTCGCTGGGCCAGTTTTCTGACCTCCTGTTGTCACTTTTGGATCGTTATATAGGTCAAAATAGGGGCAAATGAAATAAAGTGATTTGATTGGATAATGCTTTCATGACCTCTGGGTCCCAAATTGACCTGACCCAGTATACCCTTGTATTGTAACAAAAAACCTGACATAAACAGCAAAAATTCACATGCATCAATCAACGAAATCTTTTGATTGAAAGCAACCATATCCAATCAACAAAATCTTTTGATTGGGCACGTTATTTGAAATAACTGATAGCCAGATTGAGATCTTTGGGATCCATACATATCCTGACTTTGTTTGGCTTGATAACTGTCACTAGGCTATTCACCCATTCTGTTGGCTCAGAACACTTCTCAATAATTTCTAGTGATTTCAGTCTGTCTAGCTCTTGCTTTACCTTGTCTCTTATAGCTACAGGTAAAGTTCTCGGTGGATAGACAACTGGCTTAACATCTGGCTTAAGCTTAATATCATAGGTATATGGTACACATCCTATACCTTCAAATACATCATGGTACTCATTCATGACATCTTCAACTGTCTCATGAGGTTCAGAAGACACATCCATAGCATGTATTCTTTGTGCAAGACCTAATCTCTCACAGTCTCTGTATCCCAGAATTCCTGGTACTGGTGAGCCTACAACTTGGAATGTAACTTGGTATCCTACATTCTTGTAATAAGCATATAGCGTTACTTGACCACATGACTGCAATCTGCTACCTCCAAATGATCTGATTGTCACATTGCTTGGCTGTAATGGATGTTGTGTTCCAAGTGAGTAATATGTAGCACTACTGATAACATTACACTGAGCTCCTGTGTCGATTTTCAGAGTAATTACCTTGTTATTTACAGTCAAATCTACCATCCAGTCTGACTGATCAGATAGCTTATTTCCACAGTCAGAGTCTATTGTATCAACAATGAGCATGTCATCCATTTGATCTGTAACATTATCGACATAGTTAGTATACAATGTATTTTGTGCTGGTACATAGGCTGGCTGATATGCACCTTAATCATACTCATAGTCATAGTCATAATTCACAGTATGAACACTTGCACCTCTAGCATTAAATGGCTGACTTCTGCCTCTGTTTGAGGGCTGGTTTTGGTTGAATCCTGGTGGTGTGTTCTTTATGCTACTTCTACACATATTAGTGAAATGATTCATCTTGTCGCATGCTCGACACTTCTTTCCATAAGCTGGGCACTGTCTCTTTGGGTGTATTTTACCACAATTTCTACAATCAACTCCTTGATTTGTACCTGATGCACCTTGATATGTCCCTGATTGATATGACTGAGAGGGTGGCTGGTTACCATAGTGACCTGGAGGCTGATTACCTCTCCTGTGACCTTGACCTCTCCAGGAACCTGGATGTTGACCTCTGGCCTGACCTACACCTGCATAGTGTACTTCTGGTGCTTGATCTTCTTTCTTGAAGAAATCCTGTGTTAACTGGGCTGATCTACAGATTTTAATGGTCTTCTCTAGAGTTATCTCATCTCCCAACTCTAGCAATTTACACTGGACAGCTCTATTTTTCACTCCTGTTGTAATAGCATCAGTGACTGCTACATCTTCTAACTGATAGCCTGCTTATAAAGCCAACTGTTGAATGTCTTCAACAAAATCAATCAATGATTCACCCACTTTCTGTTTCCTCTCTTTGAAGACTTGTCTGAGTGAAGACTTTGATCCTTTTGACTTGAAATAGGCCTCAAACTGATCTTTTACATCATTTACTTTTTCATTACTTTTCCCTTCAGGAAAATCTAGTCTTTTGAAAAGTCTCACACACTGTGGTCCCATCATAGAAATACATGGCTCCAACTTGAACCTTTTCATCTTTCTCTGCTAAAGATGATCCCACATTGTAGAGTTGAAATTGGTCATACCAGTCTTTCCACTCACTGTACACATTCCCAGATGTGATGTTCAGAGGCTCTAGTGGCTTAAGAAAGTTCATGACTGGTTTCTGGAAGTAGTTTCAGCCTGTGAAACTGTTAAATCCCAATATCTGACACCATGAAATAACTGGACAAACTAGCATGTGGCTGCCATGTTGGATCTGGTTTATTCTGGTTCTGGTTGGGTCTGGGTTGTTCACATACTCACATATAGGTGGCAGCACTGCAAGGCTCAACAGAGTGACCTAGGCAGTGGCTTCAGATACATATATTACAATAGTGACTATTGGTATAGCTGATATGCTGACCTCTAGGGAGATACTAATCTACGTGATCAATTGAAGAATGAGAAAATGAAAAACACCGCCCTCATGAAAGAGATTGAGAAAGAGAGAAAGAGAAACATGGATTTGACAAAGGAGATAGAACACCAGGGAAATAGGCTAGACGAATAAAGAGAAAATGAACTACCTCTGGAGGCAAAAGAAAAACTGACCAAGATTCAAGCAACAACAATAACCGAGCAATCAAGAATGCAGAACTCGAGACTAAGATAGAAGCATTGGCCAAGGGAAGGGTCTCGACTTTGGAGCAAGCTGACGACACTAGAAATAAGGTCATGTATATTGTGGATAGTACCTATAGAGGCATGGAAGAAGTGAAGACGAAGGATGATAGAGTCAATGAGGCTGACACCGCCATAACTAGTATTTCTGAATTAAAGAGTGCATTGAAAGATGTCAATTTCAGAGCTAAGGTATCTAATTATGCAGCCACAGTGATCTGTCTGGGCCTAAGTGAACTGTGTGACGGTGATGATGGTATTGATATCAAGCTTGATCTGGTGGAGACGGTTGGTTATCTGGCCAGATTCGCAACATGCAACGTATTCATCTGCCAGGTCCCGCCGATATCGATGAATTGTGATCATAAGTTAATATCCAACCACACGATGTTGAATGAGGGACTCACACAACATAAACGCACTGGCAAGGTACTGATATTGATAAGTCCACCATCAATCACTAAACCCTCTACAAGCAAGGTTGTTGTATCGGCTGTGGACCACACCCTACAGGATCAGCCATTCAGATCTCTAAGTATTGCCAGCAGGCTCATTTTGGGTAAAGATAAATATGCACTTGATGACATCAGTGACAGTGAATTTATTCTGGGTTTTAACGAGTCGGACTACCCAAATGAATCGGTAAAAATGGACATACCTAATGATATGGCGGCATATATAATTGGGCATGGTGGAAAGACAATTCAACAGATGGAGAAGGATTCTAGTACATTGCTCAGGAAAGTTGAGTCAATGTCCAAATCCAAGTCCTCGCATATTGTTATAAAATAAGGGACAATCAAGATCGAGCAAGGCCCAAAACTAAGTCAAGAGAGCCCTGTTATCATTACAAGCGGGGCAATTGCCAGAATGGAGATGAATGTGTATACTTACACGACGCTGATTACCAGCATTTGCAGAATAAAAAACCGAGCCAGGACAAGGGTCGCCCTAGGGGCGTAAGGGACCACAGAGACATGACCACTAGATCCCTGCCACAGGGTCATAGGAATGCAAAGAAACCAAAAAAGTACTGACATTACCTTAGTGGTACATGGTTAAAAATTGAGTCCTATAGATGTATTAATTGTAAAAAAGATGAAGTATTAAATGTAACGGATGGAAAATATAATTATTATGTAACATATGATAACGAAAAAGATCTGGGAGTTAAAGCATTGGTGAAACCTGACTTTCAGACACATTTTCTTTACATAACATGAATGTTTATACCCTAAACAGTACTTTTATGTAGTATTACCCAAAATATTCCCTGTTAACAACTTTCTGTGGCATTTGAAAGTTGATCAGTTGTCTGCTGAAACCTACAACAGCAATTGAACACTCTGTCAACAAGCTTTGTTTAGCTGGTCTGTGTACTCGTGTAAACACCTAATGAGTTACCAGTTGGGCACCTGTCCAGCTTGGGAAACAATGTGAACAGAGAATTGTCAATTTCTGCAAAATCTTCTCGGACGTTTGGACTCATAACCTCAAAAATATTCATCCGTTTTTAATATTTCTACCACCAAAAGAAAGCCAAGACTTCATTCTATTAGCAGGTGAAGTGTCAACGTTCGATATTATGTTTAAATATTTTTAAAAAATGGCCGAAAATGTGTTGTTCCGATTTTGTCAATGTACAATATGAACACAGAATTGTCAATTTCGGCAAAATCTTCTCGAACGTTTGGACTCATAACTTCAAAAATATTCATCCGTTTTTAATATTTCTACCACCAAAAGAAAGCCAAGACTTTACTCTATTTATATGTAAATGGGCAACGTTCGATATTATGTTTAAATATTTTTTAAGAATGGCCGAAAATGTGTTGTTCCGATTTTGTTAATGTACAATATGAACACAGAATTGTCAATTTCGGCAAAATCTTCTCGGACGTTTGGACTCATAACTTCAAAAATATTCATCCGTTTTTAATATTTCTACCACCAAAAGAAAGCCAAGACTTTACTCTATTTATATGTAAATGGGCAACGTTCGATATTATGTTTAAATATTTTTTAAGAATGGCCGAAAATGTGTTGTTCCGATTTTGTTAATGTACAATATGAACACAGAATTGTCAATTTCGGCAAAATCTTCTCGGACGTTTGGACTCATAACTTCAAAAATATTCATCCGTTTTTAATATTTCTACCACCAAAAGAAAGCCAAGACTTTACTCTATTTATATGTAAATGGGCAACGTTCGATATTATGTTTAAATATTTTTTAAGAATGGCCGAAAATGTGTTGTTCCGATTTTGTTAATGTACAATATGAACACAGAATTGTCAATTTCGGCAAAATCTTCTCGGACGTTTGGACTCATAACTTCAAAAATATTCATCCGTTTTTAATATTTCTACCACCAAAAGAAAGCCAAGACTTTACTCTCTATTTATATGTAAATGGACAACGTTCGATATTATGTTTAAATATTTTTTAAAAATGGCCGAAAATGTGTTGTTCCGATTTTGTCAATGTACAATGTGAACAGAGAATTGTCTGTGACTTACGGAGCCCTCTGACAGTTCAAAGGTCAAGGTCACACAACACATTTCCGGTTTAGTACGGGCAGTACCCGGTGGTCACAAGAAATCATAATTCTCAGAGCAGATGTTATTTTGTGGATTTCAGACAGATAGCCTGTATGTATGTCAATTTTAAGATCATATATTGTTTTTAGATACTTTAAACCACTGTAAAATTGCCTGCAACTTTCCAGGTTTCACCAATGCTTTAAATGCAATCATACTACTAAATGTTAACACGATACTATTGTGTATGAGATCATGCAATCAATAAAGGACTACTTGAAAACATATGACTCTCATTTTAATTATGTGTCAAAAGTATTTAAACTCTTGAAGGGTACGACTATTACTCACCCATGTAACTGCAGCATCAGAAACACTCTGCCCAAAATAAGTTTTCGCTATGCAGAGAAACTTGTCCGTAATAATTCCTATGTCCCAAACATATGCTTAAACATGCTACTATATAAATATATAAAATAATGAAAATTTACTTATCATCCCAATATACCATGGACCATATCAAACATCTGTAGCCCCTGTACCACGCAATAACTTTACTGACCGACCTGATCTATTAAAAATGATATGTCAATGAACACTAACACTCAAAAAATGAATGATGAAATGGCATGTGACTTTGCTCTATCCCTCAAATTGTCACCTCAACATATGAAAACTGGTATGACTTTTATAAAGAATAACCTGTCGAGAAAGGTAGATGAAAATAGAATAAAATCTAATATATCAGTCATATTAGATAATACAGGAGTGCAGTTTGAGGAACTACCGCGTGGTGACGCTAGCTCACCGCTCAATACTCGTTGCGTATATATACGAGGCCCGGCATTAATGCCAGGCGCTAATAACCTAGTGACCACAAGTGAAACAAAACCGGAAAAATATAACAAAAAATCCCATAAATAAGACCTCAACCCATAAACCAGGCGATGTCATTAGAATTGGCTCATGCAATGCACAGAGTATAACACATAAAATATTAACGATCAAAGATAACTTTGAATGAAATAATCTTCATGCACTCTTTATTACTGAAACATGATTGCATGAACGTGGGGATGAGAGGATAAAAAATGAACTTGAGGAAGGTTGCCTAAAATTCCACTCATTTCCAATGATAGGTCGCACAGGGGATGGCCTAGGTCTGCTACACCGACGTGAGCTCCCTTTTAAAACGAACTTATTAAATCCCCCATCAGTGAAAACAATGGAATTAATGGAAAGCTCACTACACCTCAGGGGAAAGAAAATGACTATTGTAACCATATATAGACCCGAGCCATCCGATGGGAATAAATATACATATTCAGAGTTCTATGATGAATTCACACAATTAATTGCTCATTATGGCTCTTTTAACCATGATTTTCTTGGGTGACTATAACTTTCATGTAAATAAACCAAAAAAGCCTGATGTCATAAAATTCAATGATATTCTATCTACATTCGACATGAACCAGTTAGTAACTGAACCAACTCATCAACTTGGAAATACTCTAGATCTGATCATCACATTTAAGGGTAACAAATTTATCAAGAGTCATACGGTGGATGACTACATATCTGATCACAAAATGATACTTATGAGTCTGAATATCCATCCTCCTAAAACCCCTAAAAAAAACATAAAATATAGAATATACAAAAACATTAACATGGAAGCATTAAGACTTGACATAAAAACACTGATTACCCAGACTGCAGCTTGGGAATCCCTATCTCTGATAGATATGGAAAAACTCACATCCATAATTGACAACCATGCCCCTATAAAGGTTGCCAACGTATCCAAGCGTAAACCGGCGCCATGGATGAATAACCATATCAAACTGGAAAAATCGCTGAAGAGAAGATTGGAGAGAAAAATGAATAAAAGTGGATTACATATTGATAAAGAACTGTACAATACTCAGAGAAATAAGTACAACTCTTTATTGAAATCTTCACAATCAAGTTATTTCTCAAATATTGTAAACGAGAATAGACATGATCCTAAAAAACTGTTTAAGGTCATCGATAGGATCATGCACAAACCTGATGACATCCTCATGCCGTCGCCAATATGTGATGAGACACAAGCGGAAAAATTTAACAGCTACTTTTTTGAAAAAATAGAGACAATCCGTAAAAATATTGATGAGCATCCACCAGTACGAAAGGCATCAAATATATCAAGTGAGTTAGACCCACTCCCATTCTGGCTACTTCAAGACATGCTTGAAGAGCTCCTGCCAATTATCACTGCTATTATAAATAAGTCACTTACAGCCTCGGAGGTATCAGAGAAAATTGCAATAAATAAACCCCTACTGAAAAAACTGGGTCTAGAACTCATTGAAAAGAATTACAGACCTGTCTCAAAACCTCAGCTATGTCCCGAAACTAACTGAAAGAGCTGTGGCTGATCAACTAATACCACATCTAATTAGGAATGATCTCACAGACAAATTTCAATCAGCCTATAAAGATTACCATAGCACAGAAACAGCATTACTTAGAGTTCAAAATGACATCCTAAGAGACCTAGACAAGACAAAAACCGTAATCTTACTCTTACTTGACCTATCGGCTGCATTTGACACTATTGACCATCAACTGTTGTCCGATAGGCTCGAATCGAGGTATAAAATCAAAGGTCACACACTCTTATGGATAAAGTCATACTTGCAAAATAGACTGCAGTATGCTAAAGTCGGATGCAAAAGGTCCACCACCAAGCCAATCAAGTACGGTGTCCCTCAGGGATCGGTACTGGGATCAATCCTCTTCACACTATATATGTCACCCCTAACAGATATCTTAGCTAAATATGATCTCAATCTATTATCATATCTATGCATTCTACGCGGACGACACACAGATTTACATCCCCCTTGATCACAACTTAAATTTGATTTGATTTGATTTGATTTGATTTGATATGCTGGCCGCTCCACTTTTGTCTCGTGGGCACTCAGAGCTTACGCAGCATGGCTATCCAGCTAGAGAGGAGACCCAATACGCACTATCTCCAATCTGTGAATAGCACTCGTGCTGACCGCCCGGTGCAGGCCCCTACACTGATGAAAAACTACCCTATCTAATTATCACCTTCTGCACTGACAACTTTCACCTCAACACTCACTCCTTCCCTTGGGGCCTACAATCCCCAGTGCGCTAAAGGGCATCCAATATCCCTATACAGCCTGAGGCGTCCAATATCCTCGTAAGTCCTACCATTCACAACTAGAGGCTAAAGATGTCCTCCACGTGAGTACCTAGTGATCTTCAGCACCTTCATATCTACCAGCTGCCTCCTTACCAACTTTTCTAATCCCACCGAGACTACATCCTAGGTAACCGACATCCCCCACTAACTATGACTAACATTTTTCTCATCATCCTGTTCCAGACCTGCAAAACCTACAAATCACAATAACAATTAGTGGCTGGAACAAAATATAACTATCTTCGTCTCCTGAAAAAAAAAACAAGAAAAATAAAGATTTTAACACCCCACTTACCTTAAATTTCTTCTTTATGACCAAATCATAAGAACAATACATTACTACCTTATCTCCACTCATGATATACCCAAAAGTCAGTCAAACCAAGGTGTCCAAAGTCGTCTGCTATTTCCCGCACTTTTGTCTCCTTGACCTTGTCTCATGTTAGTCATGCTCATCCATTTCTTCTAAAAAAATCCTACTTATCTGTTTTTATACATATATAACAAACATCAGCCGTATCTATATATATTCCCAAAGATATTGATGCAAAAATTTCGAACTGAAAATGTCTTTTTATCATAACAATTGGAGAATTTAAGTTTTCAATTTTTCGTCTGCTTCTCTCCCGCTCGTCGCCATCTTTCAAATACAGATCATGAGATTTTGAGTTCTGCGCATGCTCGAGTTAGGTTCGGTCTTGTTTTTATTGAGCTCCCGTAAAATTTTGTTTTTTTTTGCGATTTATGAGATGATTAATTTTCAAGGATCTGGATTAAATTTGAGGAATAACTAGCAGAACCCCCGACAGCTATATTGATTTCATTTTTATGGAATATATCGTTGTTTGCTCTGTGAAAGTTGCGACTTTTACTTGTTGCCACTGACGCGCACCACGTGGTGAATCTTGAAGGCTCACCAGGAACAAGGGATTATTATACGATCCATCATACTTTTGGATCTCATAACTGAAACTGAACTTAACTTCGACTGCTAAACTTGAAAACCTGAACCTAAACCTGAACTGAACCTGAACTGTTTGCATATTATTGACTGTGACCTCCTATTCGAGCTTGGAATAGGTTGACAAGATCAGCGCTTTCTGATCTCTCACGGTTTACTGCACTCTTGTTATATCTCTTGTACCTGTTTGCTATATCTGCTTGTTTGATTGATCTCACACAGCTTGCTTATCCTGCCTTTTCTGCCCTACTCTACTTATTCTGCCTATTCATTGACTTACTCTGTCTATTTCGATTAAATCCTGTCTGCTACTTCTATTTTTATTCTGCATACAGAATATTTCCAACATCCCTTTCACTGCCCAATTATCAAGTTATTATATACCTAATACGCTACATCGGTGGAAACAGGAATACTGCAAGCGCTGACTCTAATTTAGCTCTAAACTCTATGCGCATATTGAATATTACGTATCGTCGTCTTGCGTTAATTCTTGACGCATATTTTCTACCTGACTCATCTCCTAGATTCTGGGTTTACTTTCCCTTTCTAAAATATTTTTTCGGTGCTAAACTAAAGACACTATTATAATCTCAAAACGCATCTTGTACTTGCCCTTTTCCCCTGACAGACAAACTGCCATTTTCGCCTGCTACTCAGGTAGTCGTTTTTGTGTGACAGTAGTTAAATTTGATATCGTTCTTTAAATTCTTTAAACATGAAGTTTATATTTTTGGTGATTTTAATTTCCACATGAACAAACCATTAAAACCTAATGTTTTAAAAATGAATTCTATTCTTGATCTTTATGATTGCACCCAGTTAATAACAGAACCAACTCATATTTTAGGTAATACTCTGGACCTATTAATTAAATTTGATAATCATAACTTACTAACTAATTATCATGTTGGTGAATTCTTATCCGATCATAATGTTATTAATTGTATATTTAAATTCAACAATTATATTGATTCTAAAAAGAACATCACGTACTGTAAGCTAAGGAATATTAATATGGATAATTTTAAAAGTATATCAAAAACTATTTTGATAGTAAATTTAATTCTAACTTAGATATTATTGATATGATAAATGTTTATGATAATACTACTGAAGTTTTATACAAGCATGCTCCTAAAATATGGAAAAGAATTAAAATTCGAAATCAATGTCCGTGGTACGGAAATGTTTTGCAAGCAGAAAAAAGATTAAAAAGAAATCTTGAACGGAAAATGAAAAGAACAAAACTTCAGATAGACACTGAAATATATAAAAATCAAAGAAATAAATATAATAACATGATTAACAAAACTAGAGGAGAATTTTCGGAAAAATTATATCAGAAAATTCCAATGACCAGAAAAAATTATACAATATTATTAATAAACTATTGCATAGAAATGAACCGACGCCTTTTCGGCAAGTTGATAATAATGAGACATTGTCCAATGATTTTAAAGACTTTCTCATAAATAAAATTGACAAAATTAGATTAAATCTTGACACAATTTCAAATAATTCTTGTGAAAAATCCGGTTATGACTTTACTTCCAGTATCCCTAATATTAAAAAATGGAGTCATTTCACAACATTAAATACTGAGGTCAAAATTTTACTAAAAAATACTGCAAAAAATCTTGTGAATTGGATCCTATTCCTACTTGAATCCTTCATGATTGTCTTGACGTCTTCTTACCTATTATTACTGAAATTGTAAATAAATCACTAATCTTGGCTTGTTTTCCAGAAAATCTTAAAATGGCGATTATTCGGCTGCTTTAAAAAAAAACTAGGTCTAGAATTGATGGAGAAAAATTATAGACCAGTCTCAAACCTTAAATATATTTCTAAATTAATTGAAAGAGCGGTAGCAAACCAATTAGTTTTTCATCTAGACTGTGACGATCTAAATGATCTTTATCAGTGTGCATATAAAATATTTCACAGTACAGAAACTGCCTTGCTTAAAGTTCAAAATGACATCTTAATGGACCTTGATAATGGCAGAGTAGTTATACTGGTTCTACTGGATTTATCGGCCACTTTTGACACTATAGATCATGACATATTACTTACGAGACTAAACAAAAGATGTGGTATCAAAGGTAATGTGCTTAGATGGTTTAGATCAGATCTAAGTAATAGAACACAGTGTGTTACTATCAATGGAAAATTCTCTAATATGAAAAATTTAAAATATGGCGTCCCACAAGGGTCTGTTTTAGGTCCTATTCTCTTTACGATATGTATGTCCCGTATTAGTGATATTATGAAAACAAAATTGGACTAAATTATCATGTTTATGCAGATGACACTCAGCTTTACATGTCTTTTGATCCTCTAGACTCCACTGACATCAAATATAATCATGATAATATTGAAAATTGTTTGATTGCATACGGGACTTATTGAGCAAAAATAAGATGAAACTAAACGAGGGAAAAACTCCTTATTACTAAAAAACCTCGATTGAATCTTTAAAATTCTATTAGATTCCTTAATATTTTGACAGTCGGTGATGCTGACATTGAAAAATCGCCTAAAGTTAGAGATCTGGGCGTAATTTTCAATGAAAACATGACCCTAAAAAATCACATAGCCCAAATCTGTAAAAAAAAGTTTTTATCATCTGAAAAATGTATCAATCATTAGAAATTGTCTTGATGAGAAATCAGCCAATATGTTAATGCATGCATTTAATACTTCTAATCTTGACTACTGTAATTCCCTATTGATTGGTCTTCCTCAATGCGATATTAGTAGATTGCAGAAAGTGCAGAACGCTGCATCACGTGTCACGGCACGAATAAAAACATTTAATCCCATTACTCCTACTTTAATGAAATTGCATTGGCTACCGGTATCAGCTAGGATTGAATTTAAAATACTATTACTGACTTGGAAATGTCTAGATAATATGGCACCTAATTACCTAATTGAATTGATTGTACGCAAATCTAGTAATCTAAACCTTAGATCAAATGGTAAATATGAATTAATTGTCCCTAATAATAAATTAAGAAGCTACGGTGACAGGACTTTTCAATATGCAGTGCCTATGTTATGGAACAAGTTACCTACCATTAGATATTAGGGTAACCAATAATATTAACACCTTCAAATCATTGTTGAAAACGTTTTTATCTAAAAAATATTTTAACAATAATTATGAATATGATGATGAACATGGGTAAATTACCTCGGGTTATGTTGTAACCCTCCAATAATGTAATAGCGCAGCGAACAAGTTTGCTTGTTATTATTATTAGACGGTAAAATGGATATGAAGGCCCAAATAAAGAAAATGTGTAGAAAGTGCTATTATCTTATTAGAAATCTAGCTGCCATCAGATATTGTCTAGACGAGAAGACAGCCATAACTTTAACTCATGTGTTTGTAACGTCAACCTTGGACTATGGAAATGGCCTACTGTCTGGCCTACCAAGATCGGAAATTAAGAAACTACAATATCTGCAAATCTCTGCCGCCAGAGTCGTGGTTAAAATCAGAAAATTTGATCATTTATCAGAAAAATTGAGAGAATTAGATTGGCTGCCGGTTCATGCTAGAATCAAATTCAAGATCATCCTAATGGTCTGGAAGGCTCTAAACGGTAAGGCACCACCTTACATATGTGACCTCTTACACGTAAAAATGGGGAGAGATGCCTACGATATAACAATGGTACTTACCTTTGCGTCCCCAACACCCGCCTGAGGACGATCGGTGACAGTGGTTTCTCAGCCATCGGTCCAAAGCTCTGGAAGGAAACTCCCTGATGACCTCAGGACATGCACCTCACTCGATCTTTTTAAGAGCAGGCTGAAAATACACCTCTTCAAAACCCATGTTTTGAGGGAAGCGCTATGAGCAGATTTTTTCTGGTGTTCAGCGCTATATAATTTTTTATTATTATTGTTATTCTCCAAGGTAAATGCCACGGTTTAGATGTGATAGACACATTATAAAAGCATAGAGTATGACATAGTAAGAGTTCATTTATCAGCTTAATTAAAGGTGGACAATCTTGAGATGTAATGTTGGACACCTTCAGTGTAGATCAACTATAGACTAAAAATTAAACATGTTTAGAGCATATTGTCATATTGTTTTTCATATGGCTATCGAGATATCATTGCATGTGCACATGCACAAAACACACAGTGCATGATCTGTGTTAAAGACTAACTCCCCTAAAGAATAAAGGTGTCATGGCTGCCAGAAAGGCATGTTTCTAATAATTTATAATTGTCATAAGCTTGTGAATAATGTATCCTATGTTATATTTTTCAATAAAATAGTAAATAAATAAATCGAACAAATAAAAATGAAATGTAAATAAATTTTAGGTACCATATACAGGGCCAATGTGATATATTATCTGCTCGGTAAGATGGCTGACAATTGTTCTAGGGCCGATACTGTTTACCATATACATGGCCCCCCTATATCCTTTCCAAATATGGTCTTAATTACCATATCTATGCAGATGACACGCAAATCTACATACCTGTAGATCACTCGTCAACAAATATGGATATTAGCAAATCAAACCTAGAAAAATGTGTTAGCGAGGTCGGAGCATTCATCATATCAAATAAAATGAAGATTAACGATGGTAAGACTGAAATGCTATTATGCTCAGACTGACAAGATACACCTACGAAAATATCACCTTATATCACAGTGGGTGATTCATCTATATCACCCTCTGACACAGTAGTAAATCTTGGTATCATATTTGATTCAAAAATGGACATGAGAGCACAGATAAAAAAATGTGTAAAAATGGATATTATCATATATGAAATCTGTCCGCCATCAGACACTGTCTAGACGAGAAAACAGCCACCAGCCATGCATTTGTAACGTCAACTTACCTGTGTGTACCTTGGACGCGCTTAAAGTGGAAAACAGAGCCTTCTCCACTACTAGTCCCAAGCTGTGGAATGCCCTGCCTAGTGACATCAGGACTAGCACCTCAGTCAACTCTTTCAAGAGTAGACTTAAAACTCACCTATTCAGAAAGTATGTTCTGAACTTAGCGCTATGAACAGTATTAACTGGTATCAGCGTGATACAAATTTAGTTATTATTATTATTATTATTATTATTATTATTATTATTATTATTATTATTATTATTATTATTATTATTATTATTATTATTATTATTATTATTATTATTATTATTATTATTATTATTATTATAAATACAAATATGCGCTGTATTTGTGAGAGACAGAAATACTGATACCTATACTCTCAAATGAATTGTATTACACTTTTACTCGAATTGCAAAAATCGATAAATTGTTTCTGATTGACTGGTACTACTATAATCCCATTGACAAGATGGCTGCCCCCTATATTACAGCACTAGACATCTACAAATGATATGTGATCGTACGTCAACCTTCTTAGGCTATTTTGATCAAATATTGCCAGTGACCTTTCAATGACCTTGAAAATAGAAAGCCTATTTCCACGAAATTATCTACATGTTTTATTATCCTATCATCTACATCTTTCAAATACAAGCTCGTATAGTCCTTATTCATCAAAATCTGTTCATAATTAACAATTTGAAAGCAATTTATAGTTTTGTGGTCAATCTAAAAGGGACAACAGAGGAAATACTTTAAAACTAAGTTTTTTTGAAATAATATAAAAATGCCAGCTTACTGGGGGTTAGTTTATGAAAATATATAGTATACTGCACAGAAAAACACATTAATACTTAAAAGAAATTGAAAAAAAAGTCCGTCAATTTCAAGATTTATTATGAAGCTAAAATGATTAATAATAGCTTAAATCGATAGGGTTACAAAAGTGACAAATTGACAGACTTTAATTTGATCTCACATTTATTTTTGAGGTATTAGATAAATTAAATATTAATCTAATTTCAGGAAATAATCAGCAATAAGTTGCTCTTATCACAATAATACCTAAACATTTGATTGTTTCCGCCTCCATTAAAATGTCCCAGGGTATTGGATTTGCCTAAAAAATGCTGAATCTCTGTCTATCCATCCAAAATTAAATGTTCTTTCCACAAGCAACTGTACCTGACTTGAGAAGTGAAACACGAGTATAAGGAACAGTCATGGGGATTATAAAATATAAAACTATGAAAATCATTTCTGATACATGCAGCTAAACTGTGAAAACACAGAAACCAAGATGACTGAAATTTGGTCGAAGATTGCATCAAAATCTCTTAAGGGCCTCAGACAATATAAACATAATTTTAAAATCTCAAATACTGAAATGGACTACTTGCACAATCATATAAATGAAATTCCTTCATAATTTGCCCAGGCCCATTTATTCAGAATGCAAATGAGTTCAATGATGAATGACCAATATTAAGGTCTATCATGCCCATTTCCTTTAAATACTTTTTTTTTTTTTTTTTTTGATAATTTAAAAAAAATGGCATTATGTGTGGTTGATTTGGTGAATGGAAGACGGCCAATATTAAATGTCACTAACTTTGAAAGTGCCCTGCAGGGTGCTTTTTGGACGTCCGCTCCTTCCACTGCTAAACCAGTTACATGCGCTGTCACTCATTCTCGCTGATGCAAGTCTAAGGATTGACTACTTCTGATTAGAGTAAGAAATGGTTTAACAATAGAAAATAAAGAAATATAAAAAGAGCCTGGATTCATCTACGTTTCATGTACCGACTGTCCTTTAAATAATTTAGAACTGTTTCATACCAAACGTTTTGAACGAATTAGTTTTCCCCATTATGGCTATAATTTGTTTGATTTCAGGCACTTCATGCACATTCTAAGTTGGGTATTTTATACAACCTTTTTGATATTATCTAGGCACATGTTCTTACTTTGTATTGGATTTATTTTGCAAACAAATTTGTTTTTATTTATTTGTTTATTTATTTTTTCATTTCATATTTGAAGGTCAACTTTGGAATACAAATGATCAACATTTATGGCTATGCTCATTAAATGTGAAAATCTCTAGCTATTTTTGCAGGATTTTATTCTTTCTTCTCGGTAAGTCCATTAACTACCCTTTTTAGATTTGCTTTTTAACTTTTTGTATGCAACTCTAAGAGCAATAATAAATATGTGTAATAATATAGACTTTATTATAACTAATTGCATATATAGTGATCAGAGACTACAAGGGCTGTTGCGCATACATCAGAGATGTCTGTGTACATGTCATTATTTGATGCGTAGCAAGTTTGGGATGGTGATGATCCGAACTGTGCACATTTCCTTCGTTTAGCAGTTTGCAAATCTGCTCAGAAACAAAGATCGCCTACTTAACATTACATTTTCATAATCTTCAGCTGAAGACATCTGTCAAGATTTACGGCCAGGCCATTTGAAATTTGGCAGATGGAGAAATTTAAAAATAATTTTCAAAAAGGAAATTGCACAAAAGTTCTTGTTACATACATTCGCCCTGGTGTGAGGGAGGGGAGTGAAGCTCAGTGAAGAGGTTTACACATTTAATCACAAAGATGACAACGTATCATCTCTGTCTTATCTGACATTTAAAGAGAAGTCTCAGCAATTGACAACAATGATCGGTGTATAATTTATACTCCCAATATCACCCAACCGGTATTTGAATAACTTATTGGCAATCTTTACTCCTGGGTCGGTTTAAAAGCGATTCACAGCAGCCATCATAAAACATAAACTGGTCTCATTCCTCCTGCTTTGCAAAAAGGTGTCGCCACCGTCCACAACCGCAGTTGTGTATCCGAAAAGATTTTTGTTTCTGCCGAGACGTTATGTTAATTTGAACCAAGTTTTCATTTTAATTATCAAAAACCTGAGTCAAATTAGGAAAACAATGAAAGAAGCACAACTAGAGTTCAGACAGAGGTATGACACTTGATGGAAAGGTTTTATAGATATACAGGAAGGCAGGCTGATACTTGTTACAGTTGACACCAGAGGCTTGTTTGGTTATAGGTGGCATAATATCTGTGATGTAAATAGCATAGCTTTAAGTCAGTAATTCATTATTTAAAAAAGGGAATTACAATGTGTAATACACTTGTAGATTTGAAAATGATATATTTTCTGAGCCCTGTGAGTAACTGTTTCTGATACATTTAAATGAGCAATGGGGTAATTTCCATATGTATGCAATGGAAATGTGAATACATGACGTGTTTTCCGTAAGAGAATATAATCGATACTACAGTAAGATCATTTGTGGGGGATTAGCATGTTGAATAGGGTTTATATTCTGTAGCGGCAAATGCATTTACAACTATTGTGCTAGCGACAAAATGCTTTGTGATAAGCTGCAGCCTAAAAAACATTCATTCAAAAAGTATTGAAACATGGTGCCGAATATTGCATCTCTTAAGGGCCTAACACGTCATGAAATGCTCTGTAGTTTATATAATACTGGACATTATACATTACAGGATCAGCACCGGGAAGTGGAGGAGCTGGCTGGTTTCAATAGTTATAATAGTCAATTGTCTTCAAACTCTCCACGGGAGAACATCTCCCCAATTAGGAAGTACTTCACTGTAAGCAAATATTGCAGTGGTCAGTGCAGATTTGATTGCTAATAGACTATCCTACTCGTGGAAAGTCTACCTGTATCAACCAGCCGGTAAGTTCCTGGTGTTTGGAAATTTAAACATGATAATATTGGTCTGTATATCTTATTAGCCTTAAATGTATTGTCTGTAAAATATTTCAGTTAATAATGTGTAATAGTTTGCATTCATCAGATATCCAGAAATTAGTTAAAAATAGTATTAAGAATGTTATTTGTTTTAACCTCAAAAGTTACTTGGTTAAAGAATGATGTTTTATTCTTCTTAATCATGTGGCAGAACCCACAAGTGGAGGAAAATAATGGGACTCGGTCATGCCCATAAACCCCATCAATTCACACTAAAATGTACGAGTGAAGAATTTAATCATCAATGGAATATATTTAACGTTGTTGAAATTTGCGTCGTGTTTCCTCTATCTGTGTCGATTTTGAAGGGGGGTGGGACGGATTGTGGCATAACGAAAGTCTTTAAGATCTCGACTGTAATTATCAATAAATAATCCTGAACAGAAATCGCCCACAGGTAAAAGAAATCACGCAGCAGCGTTCTTTTTGATCTTTCCAAATTTAGTCCGATGACCTCACGTTTACGGAATTGGCAGAGCGTCAGTGCTTGTGTTGGCCCTTTATATTTACAATATCGTCTGCTTACCATTTGACTAGTACCACATCCCCGGGCTTCACACAAATTAAGTGATGCTTTTGATGGATCCCAGTGTGATGGATATGCATGTGGCATAAACCAACAAACAATTTGCGTGGTTATTTTATGGATACTCAGCTCTGTAATTAGGCCGGCATGGAGTGCACTGTTCTCTGACCTTCGATTAAACTGGTCCCCGAGTGCAATGCATCGAGGCCTGTAATCAAGCCAGTCCGGGTGTGCAGAATGCCCTGCCAGTGCAGTATGCCCTAAATTATAGTTGGTCTGTCAGTACTAGTAATTTGCACTGACATGTAACCTGGTAGTGCAGAATGCCCTAATATGCAGCTGGCCTGGCAGTGTAGAATGCCATAATATGCAGCTGTCTTGACAGTGCAGAATGACCTAATATGCAGCTGGCCTGGCAGTATAGAATGCCCTAATATGCAGCTGGCGTGGCTGTGCAGAATGCCCTAATATGCAGCTGGCCTGGCAGTGCAGAATGCCCTAATATGCAGCTGGCCTGGCAGTGCAGAATGTCCTAATATGCAGCTGGCCTGGCAGTGCAGAATGCCCTAATATGCAGCTGGCCTGGCAGTGCAGAATGCCCTAATATGCAGCTGGCCTGGCAGTGCAGAATGCCCTAATATGCAGCTGGCTTGGCAGTCTTACATGTAGCTGACCTGGCAATATATTATGCTGGCTGACATGACATGGCAAAAGAGTGAACCGCGGTAGTGCCTTGTGACTTTGGCACTATTCAAGATGTCCCGGTCGTGCTTTTTGACCTTGGCAGTATTCAAGCCGAGCTGACAGAGCAATACATATCTGGCGTGTATTCCGCATGTTGACCCGATAGATATCATACTGAGTCTTGGACTGGCGTTGGGGTGGGGCCTGGGTTGTAACTAGGTGTCGCCTGGTGCTCGGAATGTGGCCTTGTAACAGGCTTGGTCTCATTGCTTATGCCGAGACATACATTGAGAAATGGGATGACCGCTCATGATGGACTCCTCTCTGTCCACATAATAAATCATGATGTTCCTGCCATCAACATTCTCCACCCTACATTCCATTTTATGCCTCGCCCACTAGTTATAGTATTACATGAATATCGTAGCGAGGGAACCTGGAAGTTCCAGAAGGAGCCGCGTGACATGATATGAAGGACAGTGCGCAAGGACAGTGAGGTGCATTTGAATAAATAGTAGCCATGCCGGGTGGAAAAGGGCGGTGTGGGGATCCAGCTGTATCGGTGGCAGTCTCGCGTTACCATCTTTGCACTTCTGTAACACCTGGTTTGATATGAGTCACGTGACTGGGTCACAGCTCTGCTGGGAGGTCATAATTATTATGATTTGTGGTGACGTCACGGTGCATCGGTGAGCCACACAGGCAATGTATGGTGAAAGGCCTGCGTAGCCTCACCATCCACGGCTGAGAGCCTTCGTAGCAGGATGCGACACATGTACAATACCGACTGATAAGCCTACAAGCATCATGTAAGCTGTGTGCATGTAGTAAGATAGAGCGGTTACTGTAACTTCTGATGCTGGGGACTGGGCAGGGGGTATACCGTGGGCTGTGAGATCTACCAGAGAAGGCAGGTAGCCTCCGCCGTGAACAGCCAGCTGCCTCCGCCGCAGCAGCGCAATCCACAGCAGCCACACCAGCCGACTGATGCTGCCATGTCGCCCCGTGACACCCCCACCCCACCCTATTACACACCCTGTGGATATACGTGCTTACTGTGTGTCACCTAACGCGCTGACAAGCTTCTGTTGGATTACTGGCAGCGATATGTGCACAGAAGTGACTGGCCATGAGGTGTGCTAGGTATGGCGGGCACACTCCTTGTACTCAGGTAAGTTGTATTCTATCATTACCATCACGCTCCCCCATCTTTCTTCCCTGCCTCAGCAGCCACGGCGTGGAGACGACATGGTGACACAGGGGCTCAGCCACGCAGGCAATCCCCATGCACAAATACGTGAATTACAAGACAGTGCCTGCATCGTTGTCTTGCCTGCGTACCGCTGTGCCCTCATCACGCAGGCAGACCCACGGTCCCCATTTGCAACCACCCACAGACCTGACATCTGTTACAGCCCTGTAACAAACAGGGGCTTGGCGCCTTCGTTGCCAGATAAAAGGGCGCGATAAAGCAGGGGCCAGGGAGACAGAGCGGGGCTGGGGTTAAGGTTGGCACTGTGAGATAAACAGAGGGAGATTGGCAATGCTCGATAACGCGCTCTCCCAACCTCTCTGCCCACTTTGTGTTTGAAGTGCTTAATCAGTGAGCGAGAAACACTTGGACAGGCCCTCTCTTCAGGCGAGACCCACAAGACCCGGCTGTCCATTCATATAACCCACTTCATCCAGAGGCAATGGTTTAGACCGCATTTACTTCATATACCCTCAATTCCCAGTCTATGCATAAACTGCCTGCTTGAAAATTGCACTCTCTACGGTATGCCAAGAAAACAATGTGATGGTCGGGAGTTTATACAGCGCCCAGGGCTCGCTCTATTCTCTATTCTACATTAGTAGCCTGACAGCGATGCTGAAGACGTTTATCCATCTAATTACACTAAAGATTGCTGACTTTTTCCCCAGCAGCTGATGGTAATATTGCCATAGTGAAGCAAGCTTCTACGGTGTTCAATTCTGGTCATTATATGTCTGTGTTCTTGGATGGGTATAAAGGACACATTGTCCCTGGGAATGCTGTAGACCGTCACTAGGGGGCGCCTCAATATCATATATGGTTAATAGAAGATGTTTGCCAAAGAGATAGCTTAAGTGAGAAACAGTTGTTGCCATGGCCACAACTGCACGAAATCATGGGTAAAGTTGTGGCATCATGAATGAGTCCATATTGCCGATTTAGTGTGTGAAACAGATTTTAAGCAAATTACTTAAATTGCTCGCCATTCATCTGAAAATGGTTTCAGTTTTGATAGTAATTCATGTGCAAAAAAGAATGGCTAAAAAGTTGTGAAGAATGAGAGTAAACTGTTCACATTTAATTCCCCGAATCTTAAGTTTTACCCACTTTTAAATGACGGCAAACGAAATGGTTGGTTTCCTTTTCGGATTTATCAGATTGTCAAATATATGAAAAGATCCAGGAAAAGGAAACTATTTTTTAAAACCAAATCTGTTCGAAACCTCTAAGAGTCTGTATTCATCACGTAGACGTATTAAAAAAAACTCAAACTCAAAACGTTTTTTATATGGACAATATAAAACAACAATAGTAATGATATAGATAAGTCTCAACCAAAGTAGCAGTACGTGGTATACTATAAGTGTTACATTTTGGGGGTAAGAGAAAAACTTTAAGCAGACAAAAAGGTGTAAAATTGGATGCTGTTAGTATTTTAGCCGAAAAGGTTTTCAATCAGCTAACATCCGCCAATGTTTTAGTGCTTGCGCCTATCACAAATAATTTAGCTGGCAACACAATATGTGAGAATGCGCTTGCCGCTGTGCCCGGTTTATTTATTAAATCTCCACACTGGATCCATACCAATGAATTCCCTCTCAATGTGTGGTATTTTCTCCTTAGAGAATAACACGTCATTTAGCCTTGCATATGCTTGTACCACCTATAATATTGTGATCGCTTGCGTGCAAAGCAAAATAAATTACAAATTAGCAGTAGCCAGACGGTAATTTTAAATAGAAAATGATTATATCCTAACTGCCCAGACGTCTTGTAGATACGAGAATTATAAGTAGCATAACATTCCTTGTGAGATAGATGTGGTGCAAATCAATTATTAATAGTACCAGACACCTACATGATGATGTGCGGAGACTTTGGCGGTGCTTAACGCCTGAGAGGTCAAGAATATTACCAATCAGAAGAGTCAGAGCAAGAACCATGGCATTAAAAATAACCTTGTTTAGGCACATTGCACATAAGGCATAGTATTCACATATATCATGTATACAAGGGCATGAGGCATAAAATTCACATACCGTATATCTACTGGCACATGAGACACAATTGACATATTTATACCCAAAGTCATCGTCAAAATAGACTTGAAATCCAGTGTTTCCAGACACACCACGCACTGCCAATACAATTTAACTCACGACTGCAGTAGAACTCGACTTCCGGCAACAGGTTTTCAACTAGCCATGCATTTCTCTCCTCAACAACAAACGCAAGGCTTGTCAGAAAAAAATGTCTTTGTGTTTTCTTTATCTCAACATCGTTTCGCCACTGTTTACGAGTTTGCGCAATCAGGTGAAAGTGGGTCAGTCTAATTATAGGAGTGACAGCAACGATCAGAAGCTCCACAACGCAGTGGTGCTTCTGACGTCACATGAACTTTCTCCCCGATTGTAGCCATGACGTAATGACTTGGACTCTTCTGAATGCCATTTCAAGTTTGATATCGGGTAAAAAACTGAAGAAAAATCACTACAGACTGCACACGGATTTGAACTTAGAGACATTATGACTGGGAAAGATAGTGGCATGGGTCAGTACTGCAAGAGGCCACGGGCCGTGGCGCAGTTGGTTAGAGTGTCAGCTTATTAGCACCAGTTCCTCTGTGGTGATCCAAAGGTCGTGGGTTCGAACCCCGGCCGTGCCGGGATTGAACTCGTGAAACAATTTCCCACATGAGCTGAGGCCCGTGCCTAAAGGGTTGACCCGTTGTCCTTGTAAATCTGTGACCGGGTGAGTTGTCATGTCAAGGACCTGCGACATGACAATTCAGTGAAGCAGCACCATATCTGCTACAAGTAGGTCTCATCACGAAATGACTGAAATAATGTTGAAAGTGATGTAAAAACCACAAACAAACAAACAGTACTGCAACAGTCAATTGCCGGAGGTCGAGTTCATTCAGTGGGGAAACTTTGATATGATGGCCAGTGAGTGGTGTTTCTGGAAACACTGGATTTCAAGTCTATTTTGACGATGGATATGGGTATAATGTATACTAGTATATGAGACACAGAATTGACAGACCTAAAGTATACTTGTGTATGAGACCTAATGTACACCTGTATATGGGATAAGGTATGTGCGTATGCCTTATGCCTTATGTACATATAGAAGAAACACGTTTCTTGTGTATATAAAACACGTAGAAAATATTTTGTGCATAATTACGATATAGAAGTGTGTGTGTGTTTGGGGTTTTATGCCACTTTCAACATTATTTAAATTTCAGTCATATCATGCCGAGCGATATAAAGGAAATTGAGCATAATAATAATAATAAATCTTTATTTTATAATAATGATAATGATGATGATGATGATGATAATAATAATAATAATAATAATAATAATAATAATAATAATAATAATAATAATAATAATAATAATAATAATAATAATAATAATAATAATAATAATAATAATAATAATGTAGAGCCAATCACGTATGAGAAAGATATATCTATATTAATATTAAGAAAACATGTATTGTGTTCATATGAGACATTAAGAAAACATGGGCGGTGTATATATGTTTAATGTATAATCTCGCAAAGGAGTAGACAAGCATTGTGTACACACATATGGGATATTAAGGAAACATGGACGGTGTATAAATGTCTAATGTATAATCATGATAAAGAGTAGACATGCATTGTGTACACACATATAGGATATTAAGGAAACATGGGCGGTGTATATATGTTTAATGTATAATTATGATATAGAGTAGACATGCATTGTGTACATACATATGGGATATTAAGGAAACATGGGCGGTGTATGTATGAGGCATAAAGGAGGCATATTGCACGTATGTATCAGGTGTGGGGATGCATGAGTGTTGGATGCACGAGACAGAGAGGAGACATTCGCTTCATATGAGACATATGGGAACCATGCATGTAATACGATAATACCCGCACAAAAGCCCAAAGAAGCGCATAAGAAAGACACCGATTGGAAAATGATTCTTCGTATATTCTATTTTGATGTCATTTGATAGACATTCAATTTCCTGTGGAATCAATGACATACAAACTGTAGTAATATGACCTTGACCTTGACAGCAACACATTTTATATAATATAAGGCTACGCTGTTTGTATGGCTGTTTGCTTTTAGCACATAAATACATGTACTTTGGTCTGTATTGTATTTTCATTTGGTGCACCGATTTTATTCCTTTTAAGGTAAAGTTCTGGTGCTGACACATATATACATAAACTAATATAAATTTCCAACACATTCATGGAAATGCTAAGACGACAGGATGTGCAATCTCACCAATGATCTATAAACTACATTGCCTAAATACAAAGAGCAACCAGGTGAATGGCAAACTGCATTGCCTAAATATAAAGAGCATCTATGGTAATGGCAAACTGCATTGCCTAAATACAAAGAGCAACCAGATGAATGGCAAACTGCATTGCCTAAATATAAAGAGCATCTATGGTAATGGCAACCTGCATTGCCTTAATATAAACAGTATCATAGTTAAAGGCAAACTGCATTGCCTTAATATAAACAATATCATAGTTAAAGGCAAACTGCATTGCCTTAATATAAACAGTATCATTTGTTTGTTTGTTTGGGGTTTTACATCACTTTCAACATTATTTCAGTTATTTCGTGATGAGACCTACTTGTAGCAGATATAGTGCTGCTTCACTGAATTGTCATGTCGCAGGTCCTTGACATGACAACCCACCCGGTCACAGATTTACAAGGACAACGGGTTAACCCTTTGGCACAGGCCTCAGCTCATGTGGGAAATTGTATCATGAGTTCAATCCCGGCACGGCCGGGGTTCGAACCCACGACCTTTGGATCACCACAGAGGAACTGGTGCTAATAAGCTGGCGCCCTAACCAACTGCGCCACAGCCCGTGGCCTAACAGTATCATAGTTAAAGGCAAACTGCATTGCCTTAATATAAACAACATCACATCCAGATGAAACATGGCTGGTTAATGTTGATCTCATTCTCGATATGGTCGCCAAGGTATCTAACAGTGATTGCACGTCAACAATTTAAATAATATTGTTTGGAAATAAACACATGATGATCTGTTGGGATGTGCACTAGACTTAGTGATGTTTGCAGGTATTATTACAATGCAATGGACAAATTATCAATTTATCTCACATCACTTCGATATCACTCTTGCATGAAATAAGTCATGTTTATTGTCTGCACAATCTACAAAATGTATAAAGGGGAAGTTGGGCTTTATAGTTTTTTGGTTATATATTGTTAGACCTTTCAGACTCAATTTGGTTCTATGACACAAATGTAAATTATACACGTCTCCTTGAACATGGCCAATTTTAACTTTATATCAGTATATACGGGCAATATATTTCAAAATAAAGGGTTCTATTGAGTTGAAACATTTATGTAAATGCTCTTCTGTGGAGGTATAATATGGGAAGAGGTTAATGTTATGTTAATGATAATCTATCCATATCAATCTACCCACATGGGAACCTCTGTCAGCTCATTACATAACTGAAGGTGAACTGATTTAAATAACAATTATCAACTGGATGTGAACATCATTATTATGGGCATTGCCTAGAGACGTGAATGCTGCTTTCCCTCTCTATGAACAGGATAATAGATCTTTTCTTCACTTGTTTGAATGTCATACATGTATGGGTTGAGGACAGTATGAGTAGATTATACATGGGATCTCACTAATATAATTTGTGATCTGCTGCACATCATTTGGCCTCTATATTAACCTTCACGTCACATGCAATAATCCCATATGTAATGACCAGTGCACTTGCCTGCTTCTGGCATAATGGAGTTGCAAGCTCGGAGCCCAGGAACCCATTGTCTGCGGTCGGCCATGCACGACGCATGCGCGATCAATAGGTGCATTCTCTCCATAATACCGTGAACTGCTCATATGCCGCCCTATTACTATTTACCATGTGTGTAGTTCTTAGGAATTAAATCACATGCTGTATTGTATAGATGTGGTAATAAATGTACTCGACACCTCTTATGCAGATGACGCAATGTTTGGTGTTGTGAATAATTACATGCACGAGCTCACTTCACGTATGAATCAATGTGTATATTATGCCATTCTCACACAGTCTGTGATCACATAGATATTATAACAACGTGTCATACTATTGTATTCCCTGCCTGAGGAAGATGATGCAAATCCATAATGTAATTTGTGACTTTATGGTAGGTGTGTGGCTCCTGCACAATGTTAGGGCTGTGGGTTGTGAAGGTCTTATTTAAACAAGTAATTTCCAGGCAATATGTTATGATATGTCTATTGTAGCAGTGATTCTGTAACACTGGGTCATGCTATGGTATTATACAAGACTGTCATATACATACTGTGGTAGTGTGTCATGCCATGATAATATTTTAGATTATCGCGTTAATACTGTAGCAATGTGTCTTTTTGAGAAATTATGCAGTCTGATATCTTTCAGAACTTTGATTCAAATCAATAAATATTTATCTGCAGTTAAAAGAAAATAAAATTGTGATCAGCGTAATATTACTTTGTCTACACATAATTGATTCTTATAGAATTTGGAACAACGTGGAATGCCTAGGTATGAAATCGAGGATTGCGCGTCCTTTGTATACCGGTGAATACCCTGTATTTGATTACATGCCTGGAAATGACTTTCTTCGTCTGGAATGATACAGCAGCTGCAGTGTCTGGAGACAGATGTGAAAGGGTGAGAGGGTATGACAGCAGTAAGAGGGTATGACAGCAGTGAGAGGGTATGACAGCAGGGAGTGGTATGACAGTGGTGAGAGGGTATGACAGTGGTGAGAGGGTATGACAGCGGTGAGAGGGTATGACAGCGGTGAGAGGGTATGACAGCGGTGAGTGGTATGACAGCAGTGAGAGGGTATGACAGCAGGGAGTGGTATGACAGCATGGAGAGGGTATGATAGCCATGAGAGGGTATGACAGCCATGAGAGAGTATGGCAGCAGTGAGAGGGTACGACAGCAGTCAGTGGTAATGACAGCAGTGAGTGGGTATGACAGCGGTGAGAGGGTATGACAGCAGTGAGAGGGTATGACAGCAGTGAGAGGGTATGACAGCAGTGAGAGGGTATGACAGCAGTGAGAGGGTATGACAGCAGGGAGTGGTATGACAGCAGTAAGAGGGTATGACAGCATGCTGAGAACACTTGATTGCTGATATTTGTAGGCGTGTGGTCATTTTCACATGTCCTAAAATAGTTTGCAAATCAACACATAAGAATCTGAGCATTATCACATAATATCTAAGCATTATTAAATATATTACACCATTCAAGTTGTGGTTTTATTTGACAATAAAAAGATGACTGCAATACGTTTATGAAATAGGAAATTCTAATTCTATATTGTTAATACTGTTAAAAGAGTTGAATGACTGTGAAACTATGGGACATTTATGGTGTTATTGACACCATTTCTAAGAAGTGATCTGTGCCCATGTGGGCACATGCACCTTCAGCTGATCTTGGGCAGCACAGCTTGAACAAAATGAACTAATAGAAACGTGTTTAATCATGGCATGTTTGGTGGGAAGTTGAGTACAAGCCCTGGGCAAAAATGGAAACTAGAAACAAGGAAGGGTTTGCATCCACGTGTAAAGTTTGTATTGTTCTGAGGGTTTGATATGTGGTCAGTTTAGCTCCTCCAATGCTTTTTAGATGTTTGTCATGTTATATTTACTTTGCAAGCGTTTGTGTACCAAAATACCTTCAGCATGACAAAAGTACTTGTCCTAACCAGGAATTGAACCCTAGACCTTTAACGTGGGAGACAGACATCTTACCCATTTTGCCATGTTGAAAATTACAATTTGATCTTCCCACTGGTAAATCATAGAAATAGTCAAGATCTTCCTGACCATATCAATTTATTTTATGATGGAAGATATTGATTAATTACATCCTAAGTTAAAATCATAGAACAACTCATAGAACAAAATATTAATGCAACTAGATCAATAGAAGAAGTAGATACCTACCACTCATGTCCCATTTAAATCTAAGACGCCATTTTCTGGTTGATTTTATATGAGGTAAGCATGTAATTACTTGCATTGAACAGGAATGCATCATCTAATGTCCAAACACATTTGATATATTATAAAATTATGAAAAACAGAAACCGGTAATAGATCAAAGAAAGTGACTGGGGTATAGTGTTTTTTCTGAAGAGGTCATATGTAAATTAGTCTGATAGGATGCTAGTTTCAAAGGGAGCTAACATGTTGATATGTTCTAAATGAGTTCACCCATAATAGAAATCAAGAGGGTCAAATAAAGGTTGAAAATATGCTTGATATTTCCTCAGGAAAATACATGTTATGGTCAGTTGATACCAAAAATGGGAATGAATAACCACGATGGGAAATGAAATTTGAAAATGCAGTTTTTCGATCTGTGGTTTTCATGTTGCAAGTTAACTCTTAACTCTGAGCCAGTTCCTTTAGCAAAACTGCTTGGTTTGGAATATATAGTATGTATATGAATAACATATGAATAAAATAGGTAATCCAAACAATTGCACGGAAGGAAAACATCAATATATTTGTCAAAGTTGCCTGCCATTCCATGCCATTGCCACAGCACCATATAAGTCACCTACATCGTCAGAAAGGTTCAACACACCATACAGACGCCGAATGTTGGCCCACAATGCAGTTGTAAATAGGTCATCTGTTCAATGAAAGACAATCCATCAAAATGACAACGTGAAAAATATAAATACTTTACACAAATACAATTTATGAGTAAAATTAATCCATTTAACTAAATACAATAGAGCAATATTGATAAACAAATATGAGTATCTCAGGCTCAATATCCTCTCCCAAGCAGAGATAATATGACGAGAATATTGTTAACAGGTGTTGTTATAGTTACCTGCAGATCACAGGTTGAGCTGTTTATTTGTTCTCGTTCTGCTGGAAGTGGGTTATAAAGGTGCAGCCAAGGATTACGATGGCTGACTCTCCTGACTCATCCAGCAGGAAATATACAGTGTAATGGCTGACTTGCCTGACTCATCCAACAGGGAATATACAGTGTAATGGCTGCCTCTCCTGACTCATCCAGCAGGAAATATACAGTGTAATGGCTGACTCTCCTGACTCATCCAGCAGGAAATATACAGTGTAATGGCTGACTCTCCTGACTCATCCAACAGGGAATATACAGTGTAATGGCTGCCTCTCCTGACTCATCCAGCAGGAAATATACAGTGTAATGACTGACTCTCCTGACCCATCCAACAGGGAATATACAGTGTAATGGCTGACTCTCCTGACTCATCCAACAGGAAATATACAGTGTAATGACTGACTCTCCTGACTCATCCAGCAGGGAATATACAGTGTGATGGCTGACTCTCCTGACTCATCCAGCAGGAAATATACAGTGTAATGGCTGACTCTCCTGACTCATCCAGCAGGAAATATACAGTGTAATGGCTGCCTCTCCTGACTCATCCAACAGGAAATATACAGTGTAATGGCTGACTCTCCTGACTCATCCAGCAGGGAATATACAGTGTAATGGCTGACTCTCCTGACTCATCCAGCAGGAAATATACAGTGTAATGGCTGACTCTCCTGACTCATCCAACAGGAAATATACAGTGTAATGGCTGACTCTCCTGACTCATCCAGCAGGGAATATACAGTGTAATGGCTGCCTCTCCTGACTCATCCAACAGGAAATATACAGTGTAATGGCTGCCTCTCCTGACTCATCCAACAGGAAATATACAGTGTAATGACTGACTCTCCTGACTCATCCAACAGGAAATATACAGTGTAATGGCTGACTCTCCTGACTCATCCAACGGGAAATATACAGTGGAATGGCTGACTTGCCTGACTCATCCAACAGGAAATATACAGTGTAATGGCTGACTCTCCTGACTCATCCAACAGGAAATATACGGTGTAATGACGGACTCTCCTGACTCATCCAACAGGAAATATACAGTGTAATGACTGACTCTCCTGACTCATCCAGCAGGGAATATACAGTGTAATGGCTGACTCTCCTGACTCATCCAGCAGGAACTGGACAATGTAATGGCTGACTCGCCTGACTCATGTAGCAGCTGCTGAGTTCCTAAAGAGCACATTCACTCGTTTTGTCAATATATAAAGGTTAGATAATATTTGTGCATCTGGGATGTATCAGACTGGTGTTTAAACACTACAATATTCATCTGTACAATCTATCCAAAGTAAGCTTGAATGTTTACAAAGACAATCGAAGAACAACAAGGATATCATTTCGAATAAGAAGATATAACAGTTATCATTCAAAATGCGATAATTTAGAACTAACCAGTTCTTTTTAATTATTCAAGAAATGCATTTCTAAATCAGATTAAGTTCTAAGGTTTTAAATTGAGATAATTCAGTGGATTTCATAAATTGAGACAATAACGGATTACTAGTAACAAGGATATGCATTTTTTCAAGTAAGGTATTTCATTTGTGATTGAGATATATCATTTCCACTTGAGACAGATAAATGATAACTCGGATATTTTACATCCATAGGAAACAGAACTTTCTGCATGTGACGATTGCGATTTCAGACAATTTGAGTGCAAGGATAGTTGATAAATCCTGTGACCAGTTGTAAGGGGACATTAGTCACACACCCACATCCACGGCAATGTGATTGCCCATCAAACTATTGGCAGTATATTTGATGGTATCTGTGCCTCGGTGTCGGCCATGCAATGATTTATCTCAACTGATTCTATCTGGTAGCACCCGTCTTTGGATGCAATATTTCATGATGATTGGTTCTATCCTGCACACGGTAGCAATGCGTCATAAAGGACTGTCATTCCGGTGTCATATTATCGCCCACGATGATTCCATGTGAAACCTTTCTATCCATCAGACTCTTTGTTCTCGCCTAAATGTCAGTCAGTCTCCTTGTGTCACCTTGCTCTCTGTCAACTCAAACCAGATTACCCGTGACCCCCTCTTATTTGTCATTCCAATCCAGATTCCCTGTGTCACCCTGCTGTCAGCAACCCCCAAGGTTCCCTATGTCACCCTGCTCTCAGAACCTCCCAGATCCATTGTTTCACCCTGCTGTCAGTACCTCCCCCCTCATATTCCCTGTGTCACCCTGCTGTCAGAACCTCCCAGATTCATTGTTTCACCCTGCTGTCAGAACCTCACAGATTCCCTGTGTCATATATTTCACCTTTTGGAATCACCTATTAACACCACCATATAATGACAACCAATAATGACAGTGGAAAATATCACAAATCCAAGGTCACCAATACTGGTAGTGTATATGGGACTATAGCACTCCAAATGTCACCAATACTGGTAGTGTATATGGGACTATAGCACTCCAAATGTCACCAATACTGGTAGTGTATATGGGACTTTAGCACTCCAAATGTCACCAATACTGGTAGTGTATATGGGGCTATAGCATTCCAGATATTTTCAGTGTATATGGGACCATATTGCCAGTTTATATGATACTATAACAACTCAGATCGCACCAATATTGTAATATGGTGACATCGCCATGACTCACCCCATCTGTAACACCACATGTTTTGACTGCAAAGAAAATTACCAAAGCCAGTTCTTCATCGATGACAGCCCAAGGCCAGCAGTGTCATTGCTTATACTTTTGATTCATCATGAATAGGTGGAGACAGGTTACAGCACATATGGTGTGAGAAGCTTGCCCGTGTGATAACAATATTATATCAACATGCGCCTAATTCCCGCCTGGTCACCACATCCTTGTAGTATCTCCTGCCAATAAGCCAGCAGCAGAAAATGCTTGTGTTTGATACTGCCACAGGAGAGTGTGTTTTGATATGATATTACCACGATAGGGGATGTTTCTATATGACATTACCAATGTTGATGCTGATCAGGACAGAGACCATACCACAATAGAAGCATTCCACTCCGCATGTCTGTGTAATACAGGGGCGATACGTGCTGTGCATGCGGCCTTCATTTATAATATACATACACACATATGTCACATATATCACATATGTCACATATATCACATATGTCACATATATCACATAATAATAATAATAATAAAATTTGTATAGCGCTGATACCAGACAAGTCTGTTCATAGCGCTGATGTGTTTGATACATGTGATATATGTGACATATGTCACATATATCACATATGTCACATATATCACATATGTCACATATATCACATATGCCACATATATCACATATGTCACATATATCACATATGTCACATATATATATATATATATATATATATATATATATATATATATATATATATATATATATATATATATATATATATATATATATATATATATATATATATATATATATATATATATATATATATTTATAAATATATATATATATATATATATATTATATATATATATATATATATATATATATATATATATATATATATATATATATATATATATATATATATATATATATATATATATATATATATATATATATCTTTATATATATCTTTATATATATATATAAGCATGTCGGTGATAAGGAAAACCATACTTGGAAACGGTGGGCGTTTATATGTGGCTAATGATGTCGTTTTCTGATGCATTACAGCTAATGTACATGAAGAGTGGTCCAACGTCACAAACTGAAATGTATGAAATTGACAAAACAATTTCAGATATGTATCATGGATATTGTCCATAACGATTTATGTATTTGAAGGTGTTTTCAATTTTCAAAAAGATTTTTTAGATCAAGTTTGGATTTTCAAGTTTCTTCTTTGCGATGACTAGCTTGATCTTTTTTTAGTGATATATATATCAACTTTATCTAAAACTCTTTTTAGAGATATATATTAGTGATATATATCATAAGTGAAAAGTATTTAATAAATTGATTTCAGAAAGATGTAATTGTCAAAATGGATTTTCAAGCAAAAGCAAACCAAATTTCATCTGAGTTAAATCTGAACACTGAGCCATCTCCTCATAGCTACACTGTCAGGGAGCTGACATTATTGGCCGTTTATGCAATTACCATCAATGGACCAATAATATTACACAAAAGTGCAATATAGAGAAGCGGCGAGTCATCACGTGGGTCGGTCTGAGTATATAAAAGTGGGACTAGCAATATGTGAGCAGCTCTGCTCTGCTCTCCTCTGCTCTGTTCTGCTCTTACTCTTCCACATATTGACTGAATTAACCAGAAATGTCAACCCACGTGTAATTATAACAGCAACTCTGAGGAGAAGTCTGGCGCCTCCCACAGCAACGTGTGTATGTTTCTATTCAGGGTTCCATCTGATATTATCAATGTACCATCTGATTAAACAGTCGTAATGGTTTCCTCGGTCAATAGACCTGAGCGGACGGGTGCGGTGGGCATTGTGCAGCATGATAAAGGGATATGTGGCGGAAGTTATATTTGATGAGAGCATTCGCACCCGGAAGTGCAGTGTGACATTCTGTGTGCGCAGTGATTTGGTGCTGTTATGGTGTCACGTGGTTGATGACCTGTCACCGATCTGCTCTGTCCGCGTGTGAAGTCATATGAGCTGCTTCCGGCGCCAGGTGCTTTCTCCACAAATATAGGATTGCCTGTTCTGGCCAAAGCACTTTCTTTAATATGAAAAATGTCGGGAACAAAATAAAAGTGAGAGCATCAAAGAACATATTACTTTAGTTGAAAGTAAGAGATAGAATCTAAATATGCTAAAGATATGCTGGATGTCGAGACATATGTTGACATACATAAGGACCAGTGTTGTCATGATAACGGCCAAAGCTTGTAACGGCCATAAATTATGTTTACTTTGCATTTTAATAGAATAAGAGACAGGCCGCGTTTCCTCTTCAAGTAGAATAGCATATATATGAACAAATATTGAAGGGATACAGCTAATACAATACAAACGTTCTGTGGACAACTGTCAAATATGTCTGCAGTAATTCAACTCTTTGTTTTGCCTGCAGACCTACGATACCACACTGGTTTATGTTGTAGACAAGTGTTAACACAAAATCTGTTTGTGCTGCAGACAAGTATTGATACCACAATGGTTTGTGCTGTAGATATGTATTGATACCACAATGGTTTGTGCTGCAGACAGGTATTGATACCACAATGGTTTGTGCTGTAGATATGTATTGATACCACAATGGTTTGTGCTGCAGACAGGTATTGATACCACAATGGTTTGTGCTGTAGATATGTATTGATACCACAATGGTTTGTGCTGTAGATATGTATTGATACCACAATGGTTTGCGCTGCAGACAGGTATTGACACCGCAATGGATTGTGCTGTAGATAAATATTGATACCACAATGGTATGGTCTGCAGACAAGTATTGATACCACAATGGTTTGTGCTGTAGACAAGTATTGATACCACAATGATTTGTGCTGCAGACAAGTATTGATACCACAATGGTTTGTGCTGCAGACGGGTATTGATACCGCAATGGTTTGTGCTGTAGACAAGTATTGATACCACAATGGTTTGTGCTGTAGATATGTATTGATACCACAATGATTTGTGCTGCAGACAGGTATTGACACCGCAATGGTTTGTGCTGTAGATAAATATTGATACCACAATGGTTTTGCTGCAGACAAGTATTGATACCACAATGGTTTGTGCTGTAGATAAATATTGATACCACAATGGTTTTGCTGCAGACAAGTATTGATACCACAATGGTTTGTGCTGTAGATAAATATTGATACCACAATGGTATGGTCTGCAGACAAGTATTGACACCAAAATGGTTTGTGCTGTAGACAAGTATTGATATCACAATGGTTTGTGCTGCAGACAGGTAGGGATACAGCAATGGTTTCTGCTCCAAACACTTATTGATACCACATTGGTATGGTCTGCAGATACCACATGGGTAGACAGGTATTGACACCGCAATGGTTTGTGCTGTATATAAATATTGATACCACAATGGTATGGTCTGCAGACAAGTATTGATACCACAATGGTTTGTGCTGTAGACAAGTATTGATACCACAATGGTTTGTGCTGTAGACAAGTATTGATACCACAATGGTTTGTGCTGTAGATATGTATTGATACCACAATGATTTGTGCTGCAGACAGGTATTGACACCGCAATGGTTTGTGCTGTAGATAAATATTGATACCACAATGGTTTTGCTGCAGACAAGTATTGATACCACAATGGTTTGTGCTGTAGATAAATATTGATACCACAATGGATTGTGCTGCAGACAAGTATTGATACCACAATGGTTTGTGCTGTAGATAAATATTGATACCACAATGGTATGGTCTGCAGACAAGTATTGACACCAAAATGGTTTGTGCTGTAGACAAGTATTGATATCACAATGGTTTGTGCTGCAGACAGGTAGGGATACAGCAATGGTTTCTGCTCCAAACACTTATTGATACCACATTGGTATGGTCTACAGATACCACATGGGTAGACAGGTATTGACACCGCAATGGTTTGTGCTGTAGATAAATATTGATACCACAATGGTATGGTCTGCAGACAAGTATTGATACCACAATGGTTTGTGCTGTAGACAAGTATTGATACCACAATGGTTTGTGCTGCAGACAAGTATTGGTACCACAATGGTTTGTGCTGCAGACAGGTATTGATACCGCAATGGTTTGTGCTGTAGACAAGTATTGATACCACAATGGTTTGTGCTGTAGATATGTATTGATACCACAATGGTTTGTGCTGCAGACAGGTATTGACACTGCGATGGTTTGTGCTGTAGATAAATATTGATACCACAATGGTTTTACTGCAGACAAGTATTGATACCACAATGGTTTGTGCTGTAGATAAATATTGATACCACAATGGATTGTGCTGCAGACAAGTATTGATACCACAATGGTTTGTGCTGTAGATAAATATTGATACCACAATGGTATGGTCTGCAGACAAGTATTGACACCAAAATGGTTTGTGCTGTAGACAAGTATTGATATCACAATGGATTGTGCTGCAGACAGGTAGGGATACAGCAATGGTTTCTGCTCCAAACACTTATTGATACCACATTGGTATGGTCTGTAGATACCACATTGGTATGGTCTGCAGATACCACACTGATTTGTGCTGCAGATACCACAATGATTTGAGACTGCACTGGTTTGCCAGGAATACCACACCGGATTGCGCTGCAGACACAATTTGTACTAGACTGCTGCACACATGTCCGGGCCACCATGTTCTGCAGTGATATAAGTGGACTGCCTATAGCCCATGGGTATGCACGCCATGTTTGGTGACATCATACAGTGTGCGGCCTGGAGAGCCACAAGGCACCTTTATTATAATATTGCATGTCATATAACTCATCACCATGCCACTACACATAATATAACCACTCATGCACTTTGCTTAGGGACTTTTGCCTGTCAAAACCACAAGTAAAGCATCGAGGGGGAAAACCCACTGCGGGGTCAAACAGTGATTCCGTCACAAGGTTGTTAATATGAATAACGACAATATTCGCCATTAGATAGTAGCGATTCCTCCTTTTGGTCTGTCTGCGACCCAGGTGAGCCTACATCCATCACTGCTGACAGGACCTATTTCTGCCATTACACCAGCCAAATGGCCGCACGCGGAGCCGTGTATACAAGCAACACCGTGGCTCCGCGCAGCAATAATGGACATCAACCGACTAAAGGTCGTGTGCACAAGGCTCCCACCTCCACCATTCTTATTGATTCCTATTTATCATCGTGATTGATAGCAAATCATAAAACCAACCTCATAATAAGCCACTCGTTGACTCTTTGGAGAAAAGGGGGGATGATTTTCGCCCACTTTACCCCCCTTCTTCTCCGGGTGCAATCTGAGCAATTTGCGTTATTAGATTTCATGCAATATTAATCGTGCTTACTCAAGAGAGGGCGCAACGGATAATAGCACTGCTCCAACATCAATTCATCCTCAGGCACGTCTCCCCACAGTCTAATACTCCTTTGAGCTTTGAGAAGAAAAATCATGTACTTATCGCAAACCGTTAGCTATACACTGTAACATTATTCTTACTCCGCGGGAGTTGGCGGAATTCTTTCTCAGTTAAGATTGGCCCGTTAATCACATG
This sequence comes from Amphiduros pacificus, assembly GCA_949316495.1. Lineage (NCBI taxonomy): Eukaryota > Metazoa > Annelida > Polychaeta > Phyllodocida > Hesionidae > Amphiduros > Amphiduros pacificus. Next base: position 45,112,761 of record OX439000.1, on the reverse strand, counting down.
AAGGAATCTACTTATCATCTCTACTGCACCTTTGAGAAACAAGAATATCTCTCTCTTGGTTGTGTTGCACAAATGGTTAGATCATAAAAGGGCTTTTCTGCTGTCTGTATTGGAGCATGTTTCAACCTCAATGAAAAAATGGCGCTCTGGTTGTTAGTTCCCCCGACACAATTACACCAGATTCACATCAGATCCACGTTCAATTATTGAACAGGTACACGCCTTAACATGATGAAACCTTGTAGTAGTTGTCTTTCCAATTAAATAAATATGATATGTGGTCTTTTGCAGCCCTGCCCCTGGCGCAGGAGGTTCTGTTCTATAGAGTTACTCTGAGTCATTTGTTGTCATCTTTTTAGGGCCAGTCCCCTGAGGCGGGGGCAGGTGACCTTAGTTTCCTCATAATGGGGCAGGTGGCATTGTCATGGCGACAGTAACCAATGGCATCCAAAGCAGGAAAAGGACATTTGATGCTGATCACGTTTTTGATAAACCACTAAAAGTATTGTGATTTTTTCAGGTATCATGTTTAAGATTCAAATACTTTATAACCTTACTTGACCCCATTGACCCCAAGACCTGGAATAGGGCAATTATTGACCCAATGACCTAGAACAGGGCAATAATTAACCCCTATGACCTAAAACAGGGCAGTCTGGCGTAATGTATCTGCTATGAATATTGTGATGTATCTGCTATGATCATTATGACATGTTTGGTTGTCCTATTCAATTCATACTCATTCAATAGCGCATGTACTGATCCTCGATCCTTCTCTGTGCCTTGTCCCTGTGGGGAAATTTTCTATTTTCCATAATCGTTACTGGCAAAAGTATAAAACACCAATCTTCTCCTGAACGATATCAACATTATCCTAGGGCTATGGACATATTTTTAGATTTGACAGTCCATCCAGCAGAAAGGAGAAGGGAAGTCACTCACTTGGCAGTAGCTCCCCTACATTCAGTTGTATCTTTAATTCAGATCCGCCTGCAGTTTAAACAAAGAACAATCCTTTTAGCATTATTCGTCTTACGTGCGAAGAGTTTAAGCTTGTGTTTTTCATGCTGCCTCATAGCTGTGACTGAACATCGGTAAGTATTTGAAAATGATTTGGTTTACATAAGGAGATATTAATTCTAAATTAAGGGAGGAGAAGTTTGAAGGGGTCATATTTATATTGTTCTGTGTTTAGCTATTCATAGCATAGCTTCTGCAGTGATGGGGAGAAATTTTCTGTCATTCTGTCTGTTAACTTTGACCTTCTTCTCCTCTGAAACTACTGGTCGAGGGCTCAGGTTTTTTCCATGTTGTTGTGATTTCTTCAAAAATCTAATTGCTATCACAGTCGTCAAATGAGGCTGTCAATTTCTGAATAACATTACAAATAGTAGCCAATGAGAATCAAAATAACAAGTTGGGCCAAATTCAATATGTAATGTATTTCGATTGGTCAATATTACCATCTGCTCGTGTCTTCTCTAGGAAATTATTTAAATGATCATTTATGAAGCAATTACCAGAAAATATTCGCAAACATTACGAAAATGTCATAATCAGCAAAGCTCTGGGGCCACTGGGTATTTTCATCAAGCCATATATTTCTGTATCGGTTTACTGTGGACTCTAATTTTAAGCTTTCTGACCAATAATAACATTTACTGGCGACTGCTAGTTACCAGAACAAACAACCTACTCTTTGATCAGACAGGAGGCAGCCATTTTGTTTGATATGAATGTGGTCTGCTGTGTTTTTGTGAAGGCGCTCACAATGGAAAGAATGGTTTGATGGCAATCGCAGCAGACAATACACAGCTTTTGACCTTTTTCTATCTTATCGAGCTGGTCACGAACCCACAAACTAGCCCCAAACATGGCCACAGGGAAAAGAGGGGCGTCTCTATCTTTCTTCATTTCTGATTGGTGTGTGTATGCAAAGCTTCAGTGTATTTGCCCACTACAGTGCATCAGTCCGTTAGGTAATTGAGCAATTGGCTGAGTGTGTGTGTGCCTGTGTGGATGCCAGCAGACCCATCTGAACATAGCACACACCATATTGGTAGGTCAGAACCGACTCCTATGTCATACAATGCTGTATACCCCAGACAAATGAATCACTCAATGCAAAATACTCAGCAGCCCAACTGAAATTGCTCTGTGTAGTTGGCTGAATTCTATATATTCTCTTTTTGCTTTATCATATCAAGTGATCTCTTTCAATTCTCTGAACCTCAATCAAATTCAGCTTGTGTTATCGACAGGAAATATATATATTGCAGCTGTGCATTGTAAATGGTAAAAGAAAAGTTGATCTTTCCCATAAGAAGGATGTGTACAGTTTCAAAGAGGATTAAACTCAAAGTTTGTTATATTCGCACTTAACACATTCAGACACGTAGTCATCAGAGCGCAATAAGGTTAACATTATCGACAGGGTCATGGAATGATCACGATTAACACAATGAAGGAAACAATGAAAAGGACCACCAAGTGCAAACACAGAAAATTATAATCTCACTAATCGGCGCATAAAATGACCATGTATTGGAGAATAAGAAACCAACAAGAATATTTTGAATGTAGCAAAGCATCAGTCTCATTGTGCTGAAGCTGACCAACTTGTATTGCAGACGAAGAGAAGGAAAAGCTGGGAACACTAAGATGATCGTGTAGGTTGGCCCTATGTAGGTGATCATGTAGGTTAGCCTGATGTAGGTGATCTATATCAGGTTGGCCTGATGTAGGTGATCATGTAGGTTGGCCCTATGTAGGTGATCATGTAGGTTGGCCCGATGTAGGTGATCATGTAGGTTGGTCCGATGTAGGTGATCTATAGCAGGTTGGCCCTATGTAGGTGATCATGTAGGTTGGCCCGATGTAGGTGATCTGTAGCAGGTTGGTATGATGTAGGTGATGTATAGCAGGTTGGCCCTATGTAGGTGATCATGTAGGTTGGCCCGATGTAGGTGATCTATAGCAGGTTGGCCCTATGTAGGTGATCATGTAGGTTCGCCCGATATAGGTGATCTATAGCAAGTTAGTCTCGGTGTGATCTGTATTCCGCTACAGGAAATGATTTCTATTTCATTTTGGTGATACGCATTGTGTATGCAAGGTTAGGGAGAGGTCAGCAGTGATTCATATGCGTAATTAAGCTTTTCAAATGAAGTGACATGACATTATATTGTATTAATATTAAAGTGACCGACATCTAGGTGTGTATAAACATGATGTGTGTACAGGCGACTTGTATCTAAAAGGTAGATGATATGGATGCAGCTGTGATATTTGTAATGGTATAACACATGAATGTATATATACTTACTTCATACAAAATCCATGATCTAATCAATATCGAACAACAGCGAATTCCTCCCTCCCGGCAAGTAACTAGTACATTTATAGCACTGGCGGCCTGCACTTCCAAACGTCTAATATAGGTCATCAATTGCCGGCGTATCAGGCACATGTTGAGTGACTCGGAGTGCTCGGATATAAATGTGATACAGACAAGGCAAAAGCCACTTATTATCTAGGCACAGATTATTGTGAAAGGGACGACTCTTCCCATTCCTTGTCAGGGGTACTTCTCTCCATCATGATACAGACCAGTTGTTCAAGGGGAACTTATTTTCATTATGATACAGACTATTGTCAGGGGTACTTCTCTCCACCATGATGCAGACCATTGTCAGTAGTACTGATTTCCATTTTTATACAGACTATTGTTAGAGGTACTTCTCTCCATTATGATACAGACTATTGTCAAGGGTACTTCTCTCCACCATGATGCAGACTATTGTCAGGGGTACTTCTCTTCTCTCCATTATGATACAGACTATTGTCAGGGGTTCCTCTCTCCATCATGATACAGACCATTGTCAGTAGTACTGATTTTCATTATGATACAGACTATTGTCAGTAGTGCTGATTTCCATTATGATACAGACTATTGTCAGGGGTACTTCTCTTCTCTCCATTATGATACAAACTATTGTCAGGGGTACCTCTCTCCATTATGATACAGACTATTGTTAGAGGTACTGCTCTCCATTATGATACAGACTATTGTTAGAGGTACTTCACTCCATTATGATACAGACTATTGTCAGGGGTGCTTCTCTTCTCTCCATTATGATACAGACTATTGTTAGAGGTACTTCTCTCCATTATGATACAGACTATTGTTAGAGGTACTTCTCTCCATTATGATACAGACTATTGTCAGTAGTACTTCTCTCCATCATGATGTAGACTATTGTCAGGGGTACTTCTCTTCTCTCCATTATGATACAGACTATTGTTAGAGGTACTTCTCTCCATTATGATACAGACTATTGTCAGGGGTACTTCTCTCCATTATGATACAGACTATTGTCAGGGGTACTTCTCTCCATTATGATACAGACTATTGTCAGGGGTACTTCTCTTCTCTCCATTATGATACAGACTATTGTCAGGGGTACCTCTCTCCATTATGATACAGACCATTGTCAGGGGTACTTCTCTTCTCTCCATTATGATACAGACTATTGTCAGGGGTACTTCTCTCCATTATGATACAGACTATTGTCAGGGGTACTTCTCTTCTCTCCATTATGATACAGACTATTGTCAGGGGTACTTCTCTCCATTATGATACAGACTATTGTCAGGGGTACTTCTCTTCTCTCCATTATGATACAGACTATTGTCAGGGGTACTTTTCTCCATTATGATACAGACTATTGTCAGGGGTACTTCTCTCCATTATGATACAGACTATTGTCAGGGGTACTTCTCTCCATTATGATACAGACTATTGTCAAGGGTACTTCTCTCCATTATGATACAGACTATTGTCAGGGGTTCCTCTCTCCATCATGATACAGACCATTGTTAGAGGTACTTCTCTCCATTATGATACAGACTATTGTCAGGGGTACTTCTCTCCATTATGATACAGACTATTGTCAGGGGTACTTCTCTTCTCTCCATTATGATACAGACTATTGTCAGGGGTACCTCTCTCCATTATGATACAGACTATTGTTAGAGGTACTGCTCTCCATTATGATACGGACTATTGTTAGAGGTACTTCACTCCATTATGATACAGACTATTGTCAGGGGTGCTTCTCTCCATTATGATACAGACTATTGTCAAGGGTACTTCTCTCCATTATGATACAGACTATTGTCAGGGGTACTTCTCTTCTCTCCATTATGATACAGACTATTGTCAGGGGTTCCTCTCTCCATTATGATACAGACTATTGTTAGAGGTACTTCTCTCCATTATGATACAGACTATTGTCAGGGGTACTTCTCTCCATTATGATACAGACTATTGTCAGGGGTACTTCTCTTCTCTCCATTATGATACAGACTATTGTCAGGGGTACTTCTCTCCATTATGATACAGACTATTGTTAGAGGTACTGCTCTCCATTACGATACAGACTATTGTTAGAGGTACTTCACTCCATTATGATACAGACTATTGTCAGGGGTGCTCCTCTTCTCTCCATTATGATACAGACTATTGTCAGGGGTACTTCTCTCCATTATGATACAGACTATTGTCAGGAGTACTTGCTTCCATTTTGATACAGACTATTATATATATATATGAATAAGATTTAAGGTTAGATAAGTATGTATGATTAGTAAGTATGATCAGGATTGCATTTTCATTACCTTGATGTCCCACTGTTTTTACCACGTAATGAGACTAAATTTGCATATCACGCTTTCTCCTTTTTTCTATAATACAATGATGTGTTACTAGTATGTCATATTGTTTTCAGTATGGCACCTAATTTCTATACAGACCGGTTGATCGTTATGTGGTAATATATAAACTTAGATTACTTTTCTTTTTCAGAATGCTTCCCATTACAACAAACTACATCTCTCAGGTCAGTATGGCAATTGTCTTTAAAAATATATTTATTTGCAATCTTATCAGGTAGAATTAGTTCAGTTTACATTTGAACAATATCATCATTTCCTGTAGGTACAGTGTTTGCATGGTACAAAGCACAGTCCCTCACGGTATCCCATATCCTGGCATATACATTTTTATTATAATTCTAAATCTTCAGCATGTTATCCTTTAATATGAAAACTGGTCCATTTTACCACCTCAGTGGCCACGTTTGTTTCATAAGCCGAAACCTCAAACCCTGATCATTATTAAGAAATTCCACAATCTAACATCGTAACGTCCCCATTAGTCATTGTTGCTTTATCAATAGAACACCTTTAAATACAGCAGTTATAAGTAAAGAAGGGATGTACACATATGGTCAGAGAATGTTTCTATAATAGTACTCCCCAAGTAGGTATCAACATTCAGGATTCCATATATGTTGTCGGCATATGTTGTTAATGTTTGATAGTCATTTCTGAACATTTCGGATAGCATATGTTGCAAAGTTAAACAGTGTGTAGCTATTGTTGCAGATATAATGAATATTGTCTGTTATACAAAGAAATATGTTGTGAACTAATAATAGTCGGTGATAACTGTCTTCCTGTGCAGTGAAATGATATTTTCTGTTGTAATATTGTGACATAATGCGTTTATATTTTAAATCACAGTAATGATACAATTACAATCGTCTCATATAACACAAGAAATGTTTTGTGTTACATTAATTTTAAAAAAAAACAATATGTACACATGTCTTTAAACCCCATTAATATAACAGAGAAGCAACATAAATATCCGGGCAATGAACAATTAATTAAGGGAATTAACGTCTAATACCACCTGTGGCGTTGATAATAATCCATTAAAATCGATGAGATTTGAAATATGGCTTAACGTCATGCAGAGCAAATAAGCATTTTCTTCCCATAATATATTAATGACTGTAAAACTAACTGACTCCGACGATTTGGGCTGCCAACTGTCTGAGTAATTAATTGGCTGTATTAATCATAGGTACTGAGACAATAAGTCCACTTGTCCATTAGCCATGATTAATTAACATTTATCCTATTCCTACTTCAGTCACTGCATTCACTGGCATAACGTTCACGAGATGACACAAATTTCTTGACATAGTAAACGTTTACACCGAGTGATGACGTCCCACAAAACGACGCACTATTGCCTCGCAAATGAACACAAATAGGAAACGTGACGCCATCATTTAATTAACGGTGCCTCTTGCAATTGTCACATCCATTATTCTTTTAATATAAAAAAAATCAATCGCATATTTATCAACATGTTGAGTATGTATCAAGATCAAATATTTCAAAATTAGCTATATTTTGCGTCACTCGTCTGGGTGGATTCTTGCAGTGCCTGCGTCATTAGCGAATACAATAACGTTATAGGACTGGTTCCCACTTCGAGGCAAACTCCCACATCAAATCATTACATCATTGTATCTGTTAAGCCTGATTATGTTCCTACTACTCATATGATCGTTTAATAAATATAAACAAAGAATATTTCAATTCACCTTTTTTCTTCTTTAAATATTTTTTTTTATTCAATTTATGATTTGAATAATTCATCTGCGTGTATACACGTGTTCTCAGTGCCAATAAAACTAGAAAATGAAATATCTTTGCAACACAAAAACTACTACTGTGGGTTTACCATATAATATTTAATATAACAACGATTTATGTCACATGAAAATAACCAATTAAACAAGTAACTCTCCATCGTATTAGTGAAAATGATAGCAACAGTTTGTAACATGGTTTTCAACGTTGCATGAGTGAAAATAGTACAGTTTATATTGGTCTGGAAGACAAGCAACGTGTGCACACGTGCGGGTTAAATGTAGCTCAGTCCCGGTAATACATTGTAAGTGGTGTTTGTTTCTGAAGTTTGTGTCTTTACTTCCCAGGGGAGAGGGTTTTGACCATGCATTTATATATATATATATATATATATACCCTGCTGATAATGCCGTGACCCAATTCTACACACCCCTCGCTTATAACTTCTACCCCATTGTTTCTTATTACATTTCACATTTATATCTTTTTTTCTCTCAATTTACTTTTTTACTCTTTTATATATTTCACAAAGATATTTCTTATCAAGATTCTTCCATTTATTACCTACTATTTGATCTTCTTGAACCTTTTCATATTGATATAAGAGAAAGGTAGGGCTAGTTTCATCATGTGTTTTATGAAGCAACTTTGACATATTGAAATTATTTTTATTATCATTTTTATTATTGAAAACTGATTGAATTCTTTATTAATTAACCATTTTGGAAAAAAAACACTTTGTTACCCCTTCGTCATGTTATTTTCATCCCAATCATTTTACAGATTAGAACAAAAATCTGTTGAAATAAATGACAAAGTGTGGCAATGCAGTGACGTATATCGCATGGGCTAACCCCTCGGCCCCGGGGGCGACACCAAGTGGTCTGTTCACATATGATCACTGCTCGCTTTCTGTTGTTGTCTATTTCACAAACAGAGTGGTCATTCAGGGTCAGTGTGACGTCATCATAGATCAGCTGTCTGCACTCTACTACTAGCACCTGTGGATGTCTGCACCAGTATCAACTTCACCCCGCCCCCATCTCACTTCCGCTTAAACTCCCGTGAGACAGTGTATCAATCAGTTCCAACCAAGTCACCAAATGTGTGCTTCAATGTGTCAAAGTTGTGATAGGCTAGGATGAAAATTGACCTTATTGCACTAGATTGAGCTTAATAAGTTTGTTTGGTCGGTGCTAATCAAGAAAAGTGCGTTATGTTCGTTCATAGCTCTGGGAACAAGACCGGGAGAGGCGGGCAACTTAACCTGTCCCGCGCCTCGTCGCTGAGGGAAGGCGTCATACGTCAGGACTCGCTGGCCGCCGCTGCTGCCACTAGGGGGGGCAGTTGTTCCGTCATCCTCGGCTCTGATCACCTCAAGCGAGACATGTCCCTCCGGAAGCATCGAGATCCAAGCAAACTGGAGGTAAAAATATCAACCAATCCAGTGGTTCCGCTTGGAGTCGGGGGTGTGGGAGGGTACGCCGGCGGAGTTACCAGTGGCGGCGTGTACTCTCAACCATCAGCTCCCCCGCATATGAGTATGGCCGTCGGGCAGGAGGACACGTCGGGCCCGGGAGGCCAGCCGCCCGTAGGAACGGTACCCGTCTCGGCAGCCAGCGGGCTTGACTCCCAGCCCAGCAATATCAGCCTGCAACAAGGACCTCCCCCGGACCCCTACACTATCGTCAGGTGTAAGCAAAATAGCAAGAGAGTGGTCCTAAACGTGGGAGGCGTGAAACACGAAGTGGCGTGGAGAACTCTGGATAGATTGCCACACACCAGACTAGGAAAGCTCAAATATTGTAACACTCATGAAACAATCATGGATATATGTGACGATTACAACCTCATGGATATGGAGTTCTTTTTTGATCGACACCCAAGGTCATTCGCTTCCGTGATTAATTTCTACCGGACAGGCAAGCTTCACCTTGTGGAGGACCTTTGCGTGTTGTCCTTCTCAGAGGACCTCGAGTACTGGGGTGTGGACGAGCTGTACCTGGAGTCCTGCTGTCAGCACAGGTTCCATGAGAGAAAGGATAAGGTCTTTGAGGAGATGAGAAAAGAACAGGAAAGTCTCCTGGAAACTGAGGTGGAAGAATTTGGGGAAGGATTCTGGGCCACGTGGAGAGAGAAAATTTGGGACTTGCTGGAGAAACCGCAGACTTCCACGGCAGCAAGGGTGAGTCATGACTTACTTCACTTTATCATTTTGCATCCACATGTTCTTTTTTATAATTGTGATTGTCTCCTTTAATTCTAGGTATGATGTGTTTACTTACTGAGCTGATGTTTCACACACAAGAGTAGAGACCTGGCCGGGGCTAGTCAATATGACAGGCTTGTGTTTAGGCAGACTAGGGGTAAACCACTTTCAGGGCGTGATTCAACACACAACATTAGAAGAGAACTGAGGCATATATCCCTTGTTGTGCGCTATAGATTACCTTACACCACTTTATCCTGACCTCTCTATACCTCTACAGGGCAACAGTTCAGAAACATGAGCATGGTTGCAGGCTTGCAGGTTTGCAGGTTTGCCGGAGTGTTAGTGGGGCAGGGTGCGATGGGATACTGGCACTGAACTCACCCAGCCATGCCATCAAGTTAACATACCTCTCTGACCAGTGTCCAGATGCTACACTGCACACGGCGTTACTCCACTTGCACCAATCTAACCCCCCCCCCCCCCTCCTCCCATCCTCCCATCAACAGCAGCCCTACTTTGTCTGTAAACATCGTGTGCACTTCCTGGCCATTGTTATTCTAAATACAAGTCTCACCAAGTTGTGAGTACAACTGTAACAGCATTATTATGTTTCTAATAAATATGACCTTAAGAAACGCTCACACAGATAGGTTCATGATTGCTAACTCACTCCACTAACAATGGATCACTTTAGGCGATAAATACGTCATATTAAGAGAGTCTGGTAAATATATCTGAAAGTGGTTTGCCCTCTATCTCTATCAGAGAAACAGGGAAGAGATAGTTTAGTATGAGATGGATGGCCTGTCTGTTGACCAGCGGCTGAGGTCGATTCTTGTGCTGAGACCACGTGGTCCGTGACCCTGCATGCACACACTACATAAATAAACAACACAAACAGCATACACATTAACATATTCATTTATATCTCTTTTGATTTAATTTTATCTCAGTAATTACCACCCATTTTCAGATTTGTAAACTTTTTTCAATTGAGAGAAACACATCAGGGGATAATTTCGTGCAGGTGAGGAATATGAGACTGGTGAATTGATGAGGTTCAGTAAAGCTTATTTAATATCTATACCCGGGATAAGGAGAGGCAAAATTAGTCCAAGAAACATCTAAGTAGAAACGTGATCAGATTACTTGGCATCGCTGACGCCACGCTGTTTACATCAGGTTAAAATAAAGCGCTGGCCTTGGGGATCTTGTAGAGAAGATCCTGCCAGCGAGTGACTGTAAGCACCGCTGATACTGCCGCAAAACTAGCACCAAATACCACCGACAAAAGCCAACTGGCAACATTTTTATGTGGGCACACTGAGCTCAAGGACACGTAGATTAGAGGTGTGCACTTTACAGTATACATCGGTTTATTATTGTATATAGACGCTCTCCTCTACTCAACCCGTCCTTCTGGTGCCTGGCCTCTGCTGGGATATTCGTAAACAATACAGTACTTAACAGGGGTAATAAAATCCTTAAATTTTATTGATAGAAATGCGCTATTTACTTAGAGAACGTCAAAATGGTAGTCTTGAGTATAAACATTCAAACAAAGGCCAGAATAAGCTACCGTTTATGTTCATTTGCATCAATTGTGATAAATTATATGAGTTATATATATGCCAGTCTTTTCACCCAGATCGCTTTTGATAGCATACTTCCAGTTTATGAGATTACCTTGCAGTGTAAGGAAAAAAAAGTTCCCAACATTTAATGCCTGAAGATGTGTAGATGTTGATGACCGTCCTGGCAGGCCAGAGGACCAGTTCTGACGGCAGTATTCTGTAAACAAGTCAATACACGTAGCATGGGGATGGCCAATAACAGCCTCACACTGCCAGATGAAAAACTACTTTTTATTAAGTCACTAATGTTATTACAAGTCTGGGCCTGAGGAATATTAAAAGGCTTTCATTAGCTTTGCACATGGATCTAATTTGCCGTGTGTGTATAGAACTGTGGGGCACAGAGAAGGGGTGGAAAGCTGAGCAAGCTTGGTGAGCAGGCCTGCTCTAGTAATCTAGCTTACTCTTTGCTACCAGCAAACAAGCAATCCCGGCTTGCTAGCTTTTCACACAACCTTCAACCCCCTTCTGTGCTCACGCCAATCTAGTTCATCCATCTACCTGAAACATAATGCGAAATTTATTAATGAAAGGCATTGGATTGTTTGCCAGTATAATACGGGCGGGGTCAGTTGTTTTCTTTGCAAGGTATTGGTCTATTTTCTGAGCAGTGGACAGGGTATACCGACTTAAAGAGCTGCTGGAGAGAAGGCGTATTGCTCAATTGCACAGATTCCATATCACAGCTTTCTCCAGCCTACTGTAGAGTCTATCACTGCACAAAAGTCCACCTTAACCCAAGCACTCAACAGTGCATACAAATACGTGCATTTGGTGACTGTGTTGTCTGTGAGTAGTGGAGCTTGCTGAGACCTGTGCCCCGACTCATCTTCCATTACCGCCAACCATGCCAGGCAAGAAGTCTCTGATGTCTGTCATGGGCAAGGCAGCTTATCTAATAAGAGCAATATCATGCAGTCCCATTACATATTGCATTTCAAATCGGGCTGCTTAGCACATCAATCATCAGATGATAAGATGTAATATCTGTGCCAAGTTTGTTTGTGATGAGATTTTGCAAGGTGAAGTCCTAAACCACTGGAAAAGACTTGTTATTGATTGGCAAGAAATCTTCTCCTTCATGACGCAGTGGCAAACTTCTAGAAATGTCTACGACCTGCTACACACACAACTGCTATTAAAGTGATTAACATTCAGTCCAGGCTGTCTGTAGTAAAAGATTGATTGTGGACACACACCAAGGAAGAAAGAGTAATGAATGCTTGCCATGAAATATATCAAGATGTGTGGCATGAAGACATTAATTTGAAGATGATGAATTAAAGAGTCTTGATATTGCATTCATATACAAAGTCTGAACCTTCTTATAATCCATTATTTGAGTGTTTGAGTCAATTTCTGTCTTAATTGTATGATTAATTGTGACCTCGATGCATACGCCACCACGTTAATTTATTTTGTCTATTAAAAGTGACCTCTATTATATTACCTTATGATCTAATCGTATGCGCTAGCTAGTGACTTCATTGAGCCATTAATAATAAGGTTATAGTGTGGAGTGACCATACTATTACCACATGGTACACACTTTTGGCCCATTAACTGACCTCATCACAGGGTTACGGTGTGGGGTGACCATAATGCTATCACTTGGTACACACCCTTGAGCCATTAACTGACCTCATCATAGGGTTATGGTGTGGAGTGACCAAAATGCTACCACCTGGTACACACTATTGAGCCATTAACTGACCTCATCATAGGGTTATGGTGTGGAGTGACCATAATGCTACCACCTTGTACACACTATTGAGCCAGTAACTGACCTCATCATAGGGATATGGTGTGGATTGACCATAATGCTACCACCTTGTACACACTATTGAGCCAGTAACTGACATCAACATAGGGTTATGGTGTGGAGTGACCATAATGCTAACACCTGGAACACTCTATTGAGCCATTAACTGACCTCATCATAGAGTTATGGTGTAGAGTGACCGTAATGCTACCACCTTGTACACACTATTGAGCCATTAACTGACCTCATCATAGGGTTACAGTGTGGAGTGACCAAAATGCTTCCACCTGGTACACACTATGCGTAATGTGAGGCATGCCAAGCACAATATAAAACTGTTTATGCAAACAGGCTGAGTCAGACAGAGCGCTGCCTTGGCTATACTGATACATGGTCTTTGCCAATAAATAGCAGTCTGGCCCTTGAGCAAAACACCGAGCATTCAGGTGTACCTGACAGGCCTGAGGTAACCCTACCTGTGCACCCTCAATATGTACACCCTCCCGCAGGTAAGGACCACAGGAGACATGTCACACACTCCTGGGGATTCTGTTTATGAGGTCTTGTGGTCTGTCAAGCGGACAAAAATATACATACATTCATATGATAGATAACCAATGGTTTTGTTATCACAAATATGTTTTGTTAACCATGAAAAAGTGCACGTATTCACACTATGCAAGGGATCGACACATCAGCTTGTGTGTGCCACAAGAAGATATTCTGACAGGATTAGGTAACTCTGCTATCTGCTTATGTAACTAAGAAGTTACAACAAGATTAAGCAATACGCTAATATCGCCACAATGACTGCAGTCTTATCTGTCACAATCACACCACCAGGTGGCAACACTGCCGCTGGATTATGTATACTACTGCGAATATACTCTCCGCTACTGCGATAACATAAATACCTTACACTTGGTACTGCCAAACGCACATATACCATAGTGATAAAGATATCACACTAGCGCAGCTTTCCAAATAATAGAGATGTTATGATTTATAGATGTACATTTGGTGACTCACATTTGTTTAGGAAGAGATCTCGTACATTTATACTTTACTACTCATTTGATGCAAAAAATCCCTATCAATACATTTTTGCTACAAAAGTGTATTAACATGGCCTCAGATGTATATATTGTCCCCCAAGTAAGAGTAAATCTTAGTATTGTGAAAACATTTGTATGTATCGAATATGAGACTGTACCACCCCAGACAATTGATTTGGCTGATACATGATATCAATGACAAGAAAGACGACAATTTTAATATATTTTTCAAGTATCCCAGCGAAATGTGAGAGATACATGAATAAAGATGAAATTACAATATTTATATGTATTAATTAAGTGACAAGAAAATACCAAACATATTATCCCTTCAATAATTTCTTAAGTTGCAGGTGCTGTTATCACAATTTCACATCTTGACAAAAGAACGCTTTAACAGAGGTTGTAAATACAATACACAAGAGTTTCTTCTTGAATGTTATGAATATAATTTGAGATTTCACTTTATGAATGATTATTATTTTGATTTCCATACATTTGTATCCAACTTATTTTGTAATTGCATTATTTTGCAGACTTTTTGAGAAATCATTATAGATACACTGACCCTAAAGTGTATCGCTATTGTCTTAATTCAGTGTGTAGACAAGGCTTTAGCAGTATCAAAAATATCTTTTTAGTCAGCACTCCAAAATGTCGATCAGATGTAAAGTAAAGAGCAGGGAGTCTTTAAGTGAGTAAAACCTTGCAATCATCGATCTTGTAATAATCACCTTTATGCCATGTTATCATAACTCCACTACAGGAAAAACACAATAGTGAACACAGCTATTTCACTTGACACAAAGGAGGATTCAATGAGCTTAAAGAGTGATAAGTGGTTAGGTCCGTGACACCGGAGGATGATCTATAACACTGGTCTCTCACACCTACATTTAAGCCTGGTAGATTTGGCCACAATCCATGGTATTATCACCTTGATGCTTACATATTACAGCATCTAAGTCCGGGTATTATCGCCCACTTATGATGCGCTTCCACATGGGATCCATGTTTGATTATACGTTTGGTGTTGGTAGTATCAGCACTTGGCAGCATGTTGGCAAGGTTCAATGTCAGGCCCAATGCTGTATTTGATATATACCACAACTGCTCAAATACCAGTGTTCAGGAATTTGTACAAAGTATATACCCATTGATTACAGTGGTTTAGGATTTTATAAGAATAGCAATATTGTTTATGACCTCTGGTGCCAATTAAAGTATGGTAATGACAGATAGCAATGTCAATAAAGCTGACAATATGGGGGAAATCTTGACATAACACCACTAATTGGATATAGGGTGGCAAACTCCCACTTGGCACCCTGCCTTAAAACCAATAATGTTTGCCCTTCTCACATACCTCTACTTCTTGTGTTTGTACTATGAGATACACTTATGTATTCAGATGTAAGCTGAAATGAGGGTGAGTTTGGAAATTAGGGTGATCACGTGATTCACAGCTTGATCATTTCTCGCTTATTCTAAAAGCCTTACAGTTTTGTTGTATTATTATTGTATCCTAGATCAATAGTCAATACGAATTAAATCGTAATTCAAACATTAGAGCCTATATCTGGAGTTTTGTAAGTTTGAAATACAGACAGATCTTGTTTCCCCTCTCCAGCCATTGTTACTTTGGTCACTTCATGCAACCGTTTGCAATTGTTAGCTGGTCTGTGATTGGTCAGCGAAGCTGATGTGTGTACGATAGTCGTAATACTATTATTAAGATAAATTAACGATTCTATCTAGCATTTGAAATATATATGATGATAATAACCAGCCTTCTTTAACATGTTCTAACATGTAAATATATGATGCCTGGGTACATAGGGATGCTTGAATGCTATAAATTCTGTGATGAGAATATGTGGAGGTTGGGATGAAGATGTTAAAGAGAGGAACACTGGCAATGTGTGAAATACTGGCAAGCTGGAGAAGACATCGGGGATCATCAATGCATTCTACTCACCATGTACACACCTCACAATCTGTTGTAAATACCTCAGCTACCTTCACGATCTGAGGCTAAATACCCCAGGTATCTCTGAACCTGTACATGTTATACCCCTGATAGTTCTCAGCCTGATGCAAAGTGCTCAAGCTGTCTTACCCAATCCGAGTTGAAATACCTCTAAAGCATCTCCGATCTGAAATTTAAAAAGGTATATCCTGAAATCTAAATTACATATCCCAGGTCTCTAGTGGTCAATGATAAAATCAGTGTGACTCTGAGAATATATATCGCTGCTATCCTACATTAGGAGACTGAATACCTACAGGTCTAGGGGCAACTGTTCTCCTGGTTTCGGTGCACACCCTTTAACTCTGAACATATCGATACATGACATGAATATGCAACAACAACCTCATGGCAATATAAGTACCAAACCACATGTACATTCCTATAATAATGATCTCTAACAGAAAAGAGGTCTGACTTCAGCAGGGAGGTTGCAGAGATCTTTTTGTGGAATGACTTACTAAACTTCCGCTTCCGGTTGTCATGATATGAAACATAGTGTTACCACCATCCTACCCAGCAGTGTCTATGTGGGTGTGAGGTATTAATTAACGATTGCGGACACAACTTGAGTTGCTGCACAAAATTAATATTCAGTATTAGTTAGAACTAGATGGGCGATAAGATGGCTGTCTCAGTGACTATGAAATCATATAATCTTTTAAGAGGGATGTGGGAGCGGTCGAGCTGACTGTAACATCGATAATAGTGGATGAATAATGTCTTGTTGTGTAGAGATAGAGATATTGAAGGGCCATAGAGGGAGTGTATCAAGAGTGCCCTTAGCATCACTGAGTCTGCAGCCAGTGACACGCCACCGGGCCCGGTCACTTGTGAGCAGTGGCGTGGTAAGGAATGTCTGGCCAGTGATTTGAGAGAGGCATGTCCAGGGGGCATGTATCTTATACCTGAGCAGTGATTGAGAATGACATTGTCAGAGCAAGATGTGAGGCTTATCTCGGCAATTATTAGCAATGACAATTTGTCCGCGTCCCGACAGCTCACCGGGGCAGGAGTATGTTGTAATATTAATGCCACGGGGAATAAATATGGCCGCCATACTGTTCTGATTATCCTTTGTACGTAGGATCACATTATGTCAGTATTTGATTGATCTGAAGTGGATCGATCATTGGAAACGGCTTCTTAGCGCTACAGGCACAGGCGTGGAGCCTTGTATAATTAGTGGCAGAATATATATAATGATATCATACATGGCCATTGCATTTGACAATACTGATTATGATAATCAATGTCATTGTTTTTCTGATTGCTAATTTTAGTTAAAGGTCATATATTCCATGACCAGAGGTAGACATTGCATATATTCCATGACCAGAGGTAGACATTGCATATATTCCATGACCACAGGTAGACGTTGCATATATTCCATGACCACAGGTAGACGTTGCATATATTCCATGACCACAGGTAGACGTTGGATTCAAAGTCAACACAATGGCTGTATGAGAAATCAAGGTAGGCGTCATCGGAATAGGTCACGGGAACAGTATTTACCAAGATGGTGTCCTCTGACAGAGGTACACCGTGACAACCAAGCCATTGTTTAATAACAGAGATTCATTATGTCACTATCAACCAAGCCATTGTTTAATAACAGAGATTCACTATGCCACTATCAACTAAGCCATTGTCTAATAACAGAGATTCATTTGGTCCTCATCACAAAGCCATTGCCTGATAACAGAGAATCACTATCAACTATGCCCCTACCAACTAAGCCATCATCTAAATACCCAGTTTTACCATGCCCCAGGCCATTGTGCAATGCATACACGGATGTCAGTATTTAGGCTGTGTTAATCATTAATTTTGAGCCTACTGCGCCATCAATATGATATTAATAATGAGGATCGCCCAGTGTACTGTGGCAATAGGATACGCCGCAGGAGATAAAGGTAAAGGTATCGAGCATCAATTAAAATATAAATAAGCACAATGGTATAAGATTGATTATACTTATTTTCATGATTTGAGGTATTGTTTATAAACATTATAAATTTACCAAGACGGTTGTAAAGTTTTGTTTTACTGATAAAATATCGAGAGAGAAATGTAATTATGGGTGATTTTGCTTGCCCTAGGGGACAGGAAATAATCATGACAAAGAATATTTATACATTGCCCTTGACAGCACCAACCCTGTTTCCATTTGATCACTTAGTCACGGATGAGATCACTTTTATGAATGATCTAAGCAGCGATGTTTTCACGTGGCTGTCCACTGACGTATAATTCTCTGGCGTATAAATTGTCATGGGTAGAACTTCTGTTTGTAAAATGGAGACATTAACATACAAAAGAGGAATATTTGCCGATTATGGTGAAGACCTTGTCAAATATGACGGAGAAACTTCAATAAATATTCAAAGGAATCGTGCTAGCCAAGAAATACCGATGGTGTTTTGAGCAGAAGGTCATCCTGCTTTCCTGAAACGTCTACCACTGCTTGTGGTTCGGGACGCTGGCCTCTTATATCATACATAATGTATTACACAAATATGAAAAGAAATAGCTCACCGCGGCACACAGGGGTAATGTATGGGGAGGCAGAACGACACTTAAGGTTAAAAGTTATTTGGCTGGTGTCAAAATATTGTTCCAGATGAAACATCAACGATTTTCTGGTTGTGGAAAGATGGCTTAAAGAAGACCTGGTTAGAATGGGGAGTGAATGGACTGGTTTCTACATCAACTAGATGCATATGGCCATTTCATCCACCCACCTAGTGGCAGGCATGTACATAAATAACACTATCTTCCCCCACCCCATGACAGGTGCATATAGCACCATCTTCCCCCACCCCATGACTGGTGCATATAGCACCATCTTCCCCTGCCCCATGACAGGTGAACGTCGTCTTGTCCTGCTCCTCCCCTCTGTGACATCACCCGGTTCAGTGTGGCTGCTATGGTAACGCCTCCTGTCCTGCCTGATGTATGAGACCCACTTTGCCCGACCCTGGATACAGCCATACCTCTGCATTAATGCGACATTGACACCACTCTTTGAGGTGCGCATTTTATGTAATTACCCCTTCAGCTGGTAAATACTGAAGTCACAGCCAAATGGCAGTGAAATGTTTTAGCAATACGTGAACCAGAATGACAAACATCTTGACAGGGGCGAATCAGTTTGTCACCCAACTGTATATTTTGCCATGTGGGTTGGCCACAAGATATATTGACATTTTGGCTTTCCACCCGATATCTTGGCATCTGGCTAGCCACCATTATATTCACATTCGCATGGCCACCATAATGTGTCTTGCCACCAAATATCTCAGCATTTGAAAGTTAAGGAAAAATGGACGTGAAAGATATGAGATAACTCATCGCAAGAACCGACAAGTTATGTCAATATAACGTACCAATAAAGATGTCAAACCATTGAATTTGCCACCATAAGACTTACAAACTGAGTTTGTCATAAAATGTTTAACCATTGAGTTTACAACTATTTGTCTAGCCTTTGGCTTTGCCAGCATATGTCTGACTATTGGTTTTGCCAGCATATGTCTGACTATTGGGTTTGCCAGCATATGTCTGACTATTGGGTTTGCCAGCATATGTCTGACTATTGGGTTTGCCAGCATATGTCTGACTATTGGGTTTGCCAGCATATGTCTGACTATTGTGTTTGCCAGGATATGTCTGACTATTGTGTTTGCCAGCATATGTCTGACTATTGTGTTTGCCAGCATGTCTTGCCATTGGTCATATTACCATGTGTCTTGCCACTAGATAAGAAAGGAGCCAGGGGAAAACATCCTTTTTGCTGCATAATCATTATTCATAACAGAAAATAAACACAAAAACATTAACAAATCGGTGTTTATTGAAAGCCTGAGAGGAGGAAGCTTTTACAGATGTGTAATGACAAGTATGTGCGGTAGGCTTGTATGGAGCTAATCCGTGTGCTGTATTCTGCAGTCCGCATTATGTAATAGAAGTGTTAGCACAGATATTGATCTGTTTTGCATGTCCACTTCCTGCTGATAACAATGGCGTCTACACACGATGATTTGATTAATATTGTCTACATATTGCATTTTGTGTATAATAAGGAAACCAATATTTCATATGACAAAACCTCCACATTCATATGCTTCATATTATTATGTATATAACATATGTTAACATGGTATTCAGATATCGGAATATGTAGTCCCATTTAAATGACACCCAGGTACCTTAGCACAGTATTCAGGCACCTAAACATGGTATTCAGGCGCTTGAACATCTGGGATCTTCAAAATAATACTCAGGTATCTTAACACAGTATTTAGGTATCTAAACATGGTATTTAGGCATGTCTACATCCAGGTACTTCACAATGATAATCAGGTACCTAGGTACCTAAGCACGGCATCTTAATAAAGCATAGAGATAGAGAGGAAGATAAGGATAGTAGAGTGAGGTGGGGATTGTAGATTGAGCAGTCAGAGACATCTTAATGATAACAGTAAAGTGGCATTGTTGGCTGAGTACCAATTTATAGAGCTTGGAGAAGAGAGAAGAGGACGACCTCGCAGCGAGACAAGGGCAGAGCTTAGAAGACCAAGTTCACATACACAACACACACACACCAATTAAATGATGCTTGAAAAATGCCGGATAAAAGGGATCAATGTAGGAGACGTGTAGCCAGGCCAACCACTAAGCAAAAGCTAAGTTTAGACCCAGGGTTGATAAGGTCATTTATTGCCTCAGTTATAAAAATACCTCCAATAATGAATGGGAACTACGATGAAGATAACAGCCAAGCCTTACCAATTTACCTAACTTCAATATTTTTTGCGGTTTCTGATATGATCGAAGAATATGTCTAGAATATTTACCATTATGTAGAGCGTACAGAGCAAATTCTGCACAATGCTGCAAAAGTCAGTATTATTGCAACACAATAAGGGAAGATGAATGTTACACAATAAGGGAAGATGAATGTTACACAATAAGGGAAGATGAATGTTACACAATAAGGGGAGGATGGGTGTTACACAATAAGGGAAAGTTGAATGTTACACAATAAGGG
This sequence comes from Amphiduros pacificus, assembly GCA_949316495.1. Taxonomy (NCBI): domain Eukaryota; kingdom Metazoa; phylum Annelida; class Polychaeta; order Phyllodocida; family Hesionidae; genus Amphiduros; species Amphiduros pacificus. The sequence continues at coordinate 45,091,504 of OX439000.1, read as the reverse complement.
CAAGTTGAATGTTAAACAATAAGGGCAAGTTGAAATTTACACAATAAGGGCAGGATGGATGTTACACAATAAGGGCAAGTTGAATGTTACACAATAAGGGCAGGGTAGATGTTACACAATAAGGGCAAGTTGAATGCTACACAATAAGGGATGATTTCTTTTTGTAAAAAAATAGATATGATTGAAGGCAGACTGAATTTGTTTTGTATGCAATAAGGTGGGAATGTTGCAAACCCACCCTTGCTTGTCGAAAATATGTAGGCCCGTGAAAAATAGTTTCTGTCCTGGCTGACACGTCGAGATAAATTGTGGCTGCGGCAGTTAACGACTTTCCTGTTAGTCTTTGTAAGAAATTGTACTTAGCTGATTACAGAAGGCAATGACATGAAAAGCAATGCAGAATCTATCAAGTTGGCCCGCGTCCTGTCTCATCATTTCTCCGATATATAGACATTTTGGAATCGATGGCAAGTGCTTTCAATTTGTACAGGCGTGTGAATTGTCACAGTGCGCGGGATAATAATAGCCACCTGAAAAATATCACACACACACAAACTCACACACACACACACACACACGCACACACACACACACACGCACACACACTCTGGTATGTGCCCATTGGTTGGGGATGTGCAGAGGGAACTGTTCTTCAATCAGGCACCTGGCCAACAATTACCTAATGAATGGGAAGTGCATTGTGGCAAATATCCCAGGAACGAGGCTGATAATGCGCCCCCAAACACACCAATAAATAAAGCTAGCAGTGCAGTGTACTGACACTGAACACCATCAAATGTGGGTACTTTTCAAAGAGATTACTTTGGTTTACCCCTATATGATACATTAAATCATAGTAAACACACAAATCCTGTGTACACCTTGTCCCAGATGAATCTGTGAGTGATAAACATACCATTTATTGCTGATCTGCTTATTTACACTCTTCAGGCTTCGTCATATATCTTGCCAATGTAATCCAGATTTGGAATAATATAAACCAAAACTGGCATGAGCAGTGTGCAAAGTGATGACCGATGAAAGGGTTGTTTGTGAACTGCTGTGTTGAGGGTGGAAGAATATTATCATATTAAGGTACCGCCATATATATATATATATATATATATATTTATCACGCAACTAATATACCAACATTTATGTAGACAGTGCTGTCTTTTTCTCTTTGGTTGAATTTAAAGTCTCGTCAAATCTCGTGAGTAGCGGGACGAGGCAAGGCATGGGAGGTCCATTTGGCTGTTAAATAATCCCTGCTAAAATGTATTTAAGAAATATGACGACATATTTACAATAAAGAGACATATGTTTTGTTTGTAAAATTCTCTTTTCATGAATACAAATTCAAAGCATATTTTGCCAGGAATTGATTAAATGAACCTTCTTTTTCTCTCTGATATTGATTTTAAAGTGTGGTATCAATTAATGTGTTTTGCCCTGTGAGCTTTGCCGCAGTTAGAACTACGAGGGATCAATATGTCTGCATGTAGAACTGGCCATTCTCATTACCACCACACTGCTTTGTATCATAAACACATGATTTTATACTGAAAGTTTAAATCTGACAGAATCAAAATTTTATGATAAGTAATTTGACAATTATGCTGTATATTGATGATAGATTTCAATAATTTTATTCATTATTTATGGTCAAAGGACTAAAGCGGCGAAGGGAAAAGAAATAAGATCTTTTTTTCTTTTTGAAACTATAATCAAGCAAAAATAATTGGAACTAAACGAAAATAGAACATCACATAGAAAATGAATTAAATTCAGTTAAATTGTTCAACTGAGATTGGAAATAATTATCTCATTGTAAAGCATGTCATTGAATGCCCATTAGGCGATGAGACCAGCTTGATTCACTTTCAGATCTCATTTAGAAAAGCGAGATATGGGAATCATACAGCGCTGCTGTGAATCAAATGTTATATTGTCTGCCATCTCAATATCAATCATTGATAATGAAATAGCTATTGGATAAATATAGATAGTGTTGATGTTGGCATCAACAAATAGCATATAATTATTTATTTTTGAAAACACATGATCATAATCATCAGCCTTTCCAATTACCCAATCCTATATCAATTTGCAGTGTCTACTCTAACAAAGAAACGTGTGAAATCTGCCATTCTTTTTTTCACACCCAGAGCTGACTTGGCATAGGCAATGTACGTACGTAATGAGAAAGCAAATAATTGAATTGTGGACAGCCATATTGATGACTCTCTGAGGAATACACAGATAGGCAACCAGACTGAGTGACATCCCAAATTGTTATATCCAACTGCCAGCACACTGAATGGCAGTTTGACATCTCTGATGGCGAGGAAAGTTTGCTGATGATATATTATAGACCACGTTGAAAGAGCTATACATGATGACAGGGGCGTCGCTAGGGAAAGTAAGCATTTGTTGGAAGGGTGTAGCTAAGACCTAATATGGAAAACCCGCGTGTTCAGAATCCTTCATGGATGGGTTAGGAGTGATTAGAGAGGCCTTTTGTGGTTTACTCCCAGAGACCTTATTGCCATGTAAACCATGTTGAAATATGGTGGAATATTCATAGAATTCTTGTTGCCATGTAACCCATGTTGGAAGATGATGGTTTATTCCCAGAAACCTTGTTGCCATTTGAGCCATGTTGGGTGATTGTGCTTTAATCTCAGATTCCTTGTTGCCATGTAAACTGTGTTGGAAGATGATGGTTTATTCCCAGAAACCTTGTTGCCATGTAAACCATGTTGGGTGATTGTGCTTTAATCCCAGAATCCTTGTTGCCATGTAAACCATGTTGGAAGATGATGGTTTATTCCCAGAAACCTTGTTGCCATGTAAACCATGTTGGAAGATGATGGTTTATTCCCAGAAACCTTGTTGCCATGTTAACTATGCTGGAAGATGGTGGTTTATTCCCAGAAACCTTGTTGCCATGTAAACCATGTTGGAAGATGGTGGTTTATTCCCAGAAACCTTGTTGCCATGTTAACTATGCTGGAAGATGGTGGTTTATTCCCAGAAACCTTGTTGCCATGTAAACCATGTTGGAAGATGATGGTTTATTCCCAGAAACCTTGTTGCCATTTGAGCCATGTTGGGTGATTGTGCTTTAATCTCAGATTCCTTGTTGCCATGTAAACTGTGTTGGAAGATGATGGTTTATTCCCAGAAACCTTGTTGCCATGTAAACCATGTTGGGTGATTGTGCTTTAATCCCAGAATCCTTGTTGCCATGTAAACCATGTTGGAAGATGATGGTTTATTCCCAGAAACCTTGTTGCCATGTAAACCATGTTGGAAGATGATGGTTTATTCCCAGAAACCTTGTTGCCATGTTAACTATGCTGGAAGATGGTGGTTTATTCCCAGAAACCTTGTTGCCATGTAAACCATGTTGGGTGATTGTGCTTTAATCCCAGAATCCTTGTTGCCATGTAAACCATGTTGGAAGATGATGGTTTATTCCCAGAAACCTTGTTGCCATGTAAACCATGTTGGAAGATGGTGCTTTATTCATAAAAAATGGATACAGTTTGTAGGAGATAAGCATGGCCGCATAACTATTAGAAGAGAGGGTATTATTGATTGGGGTTCAGTGTCAATGTTTCTCGGCTCAGTGGATATGAATACGTTGGGGGAGCCACTAATGGTCACCTCTGATCACTGACAACACTAATAGATCGATCTAATGGCGTCATAATGTGTGTCTGCCATCATGTCACATGACCGGGCCGCTACCCCAACACAATGGTACCCCAAGTAACCTGTAGCTCAGCAAACACAACCCCAGAACGGATCGGGATTACACGAGACGATAAGAATACCCTTGCTGGAGCTCGTGTTTAAACTCCCTTAAAGGGCCTCAATCCAGCTTTTATGATAGACTGGGGTTTTGAAATGGATAAATCTTGGGCTACCTCCAGTGTTGATAATAATGGTGTTATTCCGGACGTTTTATTAAAGCAAATAACCCACGATTGTAACTGACGGGATGCATAATTGTGAGGTATACTTCAAAATATAAATTAATATTTCAACGTTTGTTTGACAATCACTATCACTTGATTTAGTACAGCAATTGTGTATTTAGGGTTAAATATAGAATATATTGTTCAGAATTCCCATTTTCCTCTAACCTTCAGCCTACAAGTCAAAGTTACATAATGGTAATTGTTCAAACAAACAATTTAGCACCACATATGCATCCAATTATACAATAAAAGAGGATCCACGGTTCGATCTACAAAATATATGCATTAAATTGAAGTAATGTCATGTTAATGTTTTGTGTTGACAAGATGTGATATATGGGTTTCACCAATTACAATTGAAAGTATCTCTGTCTCCATTGGACATCTGCATGAGCGTCAGGGTAGGATCAACAGGTTGCATCTAATAGTTCGAACTTGTTGGCATATGGCATTGGGGACAGACGAGTACAATGCATTATGTATTGATTGCTTTGTTGTAGTTAATGGCCTAGCTGGCTAGGAGCGGGGGTGCGGTGCCACATGCTCTCACATATGCTACACTGTAACCCTCCCTCATACACGCGCTAATTGCTGGCAAATCACATCCATTGATTGAGTGCGGCGAGAACGGTCGCACTTACAGGGCAGCGGCCGGCTTTGCCACGAGTAAGGGCCTGTTTTGACATAAGTGCTGGCCTGTTTTGACAAGAGTATTGACCTGGCCTGACAAAACGCATTGACCTAGTTTTATATGAGTACTGGCCTGGATGAACAAGAGTATCAACCTGGTTTGACATGAATGGTGATATGGTTTTGACATGAATAGTGGCATGTGTAATTGTCTATCAAATATACAGAAGAGATTGTTGTTTTATGTACTAAGGGCCTGCATGTTCACCATTCTTTGAGTTTATACCTTTCATTGTCCTGATTGCTCATGCACGCATGCCACAAGCATACCACAAGCATACCACACGCATTCCAGGGTATATGGTATTGTCTATTAGGAAGCCAGCAATGGCCACGGCACCACGCAGTCTACTTTCACCGATTCTCTTTATCATTTGCCATAAACCTTTAACCATCTTCTGATGGTAAAATCATCCTGTATGGCATGGTCATACAGGGGTGACAGTGATGTAGTCTGCTCCTGTGTGGCATGGTCATACAGGGGTGACAGTGATGCAGTCTGCTCCTGTGTGGCATGGTCATACAGGGGTGACAGTGATGTAGTTTGCTCCTGTGTGGCATGGTCATACAGGGGTGACAGTGATGTAGTCTGCTCCTGTGTGGCATGGTCATACAGGGGTGACAGTGATGTAGTCTGCTCCTGTGTGGCATGGTCATACAGGGGTGACAGTGATGTAGTCTGCTCCTGTGTGGCATGGTCATACAGGGGTGACAGTGATGCAGTCTGCTCCTGTGTGACATGGTCATACAAGGGTGGCAGTCTGTGACATGGCCATACAAGGGTAGCAGTGATGGTTTCTGCTCCTGTGTGACATGGCCATACAAGGGTGGCAGTGATGGTTTCTGCTCCTCTGTGACATGGTCGTACAAGGGTGGCAGTGATGTAGTCTGCTCCTGTGTGACACTGCCATACAGGGGTGGCAGTGATGTAGTCTGCTCCTGTGTGACATGGCCGTACAAGGGTGGCAGTGATGTAGTCTGCTCCTGTGTGACACTGCCATACAGGGGTGGCAGTGATGTAGTCTGCTCCTGTGTGACATGGCCGTACAAGGGTGGCAGTGATGTAGTCTGCTCCTGTGTGACATGGCCATACAAGGGTGGCAGTGAAGAAATGACAGGCCCCGGGGGACAGACCTGTGCTTGCTTTCACATGGAGATTCCACAGCCTCGTCTTGAACCGATCGATGGCAGTGAGGCCAAATAATGGGCGTGAATTATTAATGTTGCTGAGACGGTCCGTGATTATATATATTGTATAGCAGTGTATGCCCGCACTGACCTATCAAGTGGCAGGAAGGCTGCTCAAAGTAATCACATCCCTATACCTATAAGAGGATCGTGCTGGCCAACAACAAGTGTGAGCCTCATTGTGTGGTTTAGGGAGACATGAGGGTAATGCGGCATGGGAGGGGGCCACATATCAGAGCAATCCACAGGATGCCGCCCGCCACACTGCCGGACACTTGACAGCTTCACAAATATATGGAGGTGCTTCAAGGGATAAACCCCGGTCTGACAGAGGATCACTGCCTAGAGGATCACTGCTCAGCCATGACTCCACCTCTCAGCCAAAGTGTCTCCAAATTGACAAGGTGGCTGCAGGTTATCATCGAAAGCTGGGGTCGGGAGGTCACAGACACAGACACAGTGATGCTGGGGTCAGGAGGGTCATATCAAACACAATGATGTGACCAATGATAGTTGGGGTCGGGAGGTCACACCAGACACAATGATGTGACCATTGATAGTTGGGGTCAGGGGGGGGGGTCATATCAAACACAACGATGTGACCATTGATAGCTGGGGTCAGTGGGGTCATATCATGCAGAATGATGTGACCATTGCTAGCTGGGGTCAGGGTGGTCACAACAAACATAATGGTGTTGACTATTAATAGTTCAGTCTTGAAGTCACAGGAAACACGTGATAAGCTACCAGCATCCAACACAGATTAGGAAGGTCCCTGAGATGGAAACCGTGTGATTGGGGAAGAGAACGATTCTAGTCAAATCCAATAAAAGAGAAACCTTGAAATTAATATTGAAGGGCAGAATGACATGTATTCTGCCAAATCACATAATAATGACAACTTAAATATCACCTACTCAATATTTTGAATATCAACTAAAGACAATTCAAGCATGAAATAAAGATGAATGAACAAAGTGACTGAATATCGCGCAACAGACAGGAATCAAATAATATGAATTTGAATATAATGTAATTGATGATATTTGATAATAAAGATGAGTTATTGCACATGAAAGTAGCAATTTTACCTTAGGGACTCATGAAAGTCACAATAACAATTTGATGCCACATAACCGGAATGTCACAAACAAATGGAAACTTGAATACATGGGAACGTGCTAAAAGGAAAACTTGAATGACGGGTAATAAGGAAGACTTGAAAATCGGGCAATATGAAAGAGTTGGACATCGGGTAATATGAAAGAGTTGAGCATCGGCATTGGAAGACTTGAATGTTGGGCAATAAGGTCACGTTTAATGTGTATATCTGGGTGACCGTCACTGCTGATGTGTATATCTGGGTGACCGTCACTGCTGATGTGTATATCTGGGTGACCATCACTGCTGATGTGTATATCTGGGTGACCGTCACTGCTGATGTGTATATCTGGGTGACCATCACTGCTGATGTGTATATCTGGGTGACCGTCACTGCTGATGTGTATATCTGGGTGACCGTCACTGCTGATGTGTATATCTGGGTGACCGTCACTGTTGATGTGTATATCAGGGTGACCTTCACTGTTGATGTGTATATATGGGTGACAGTCACTGCTGACGTGTATATCTGGGTGACCGTCACTGCTGATGTGTATATCTGAGTGACCGTCACTGCTGATGTGTATATCTGGGTGACCGTCACTGCTGATATGTATATCTGGGTGACCGTCACTGCTGATGTGTATATCAGGGTGACTTTCACTGTTGATGTGTATATCAGGGTGACCTTCACTGTTGATGTGTATATATGGGTGACAGTCACTGCTGACGTGTATATCTGGGTGACCGTCACTGCTGATGTGTATATCTGAGTGACCGTCACTGCTGATGTGTATATCTGGGTGACCGTCACTGCTGATATGTATATCTGGGTGACCGTCACTGCTGATGTGTATATCAGGGTGACTTTCACTGTTGATGTGTATATCAGGGTGACCTTCACTGTTGATGTGTATATATGGGTGACAGTCACTGCTGACGTGTATATCTGGGTGACCGTCACTGCTGATGTGTATATCTGAGTGACCGTCACTGCTGATGTGCACGACCTGACCCCTGCATCCTGTTTACGTCTCACACTTTCTCTCATTAAATGTAGGTAGGCGGTGTTGTCACAAGTAGGCGGTGTTGTGACAAGATTATTGCCGGAAGCACTGCTAGTCCAGATACAAGGGGTTGTCATTGTGTGACATATCCCTTCGCCATCAGATACATACAAGGTCCAAACCGCAGACATTGCACTGCTGCCATTGTTTACTGGGCATCATACAGTAACATAGGTCTGAGTATATAAGTCTGAGGTGTATGGATATATCTGTAAATGTTATGAAATGTAAACTGTATTTAGATTATCTATGATATATACCACCTTGAATCAAGACAGAGAGAAAATCCCAAGTTGAATTGGTGTAACTCTCTATGTCCAAACCGCTAGAAGGTCTCATCCCTGTACTGGAGAGTGGGGAACAAAAATCCCCATAAGTGAAGGCGAGAGAGGTTTAAGTGTCTTAGCAAGACTTGTGAACATTTGGGAAAGGCATAGGGAAATACTTGTACTGGAATATGCAATGAGTACAGAGCAAGGCTATGGTTGGATATGTAAATGGTTTCATTGATTGTGGGGAGCCCGGAGCCGCCACATGTGATATAGCAGATGACACAGCTGAATAGAATACCCTACACGTCCATAGCCACAGGAAATAGTGCGCTCACCCACTATATTATCTACCCGTGGACCCAGATGCCCCTGTATCTGAAACACATCATGTCACATAAGTGATGCAAACCGCTGCCAAGGCCATGCAATAGAATATCTGTGCCATTGGTATGACAACCATAGTTGCATTATAACGATTTTGTCAGCTCGCATAAAGAACCAAAGCTTAAGTATTCCTTGAACGTAGGAGGGAACGAAAAGTAAATGGCGTGCTTAGGCTCGTGGTCTATAATTGATGACGGCATGTTAGGGCGTGAGGAACATGACAGAGTGTAGTGCACACAGTATCAGCTGTATGTACCACAGTACAATGCCCTCGTTATGAGGGTTATTGGCGGCATTATTGAGTATATGGTCTCCAGGGTGTTTACAATATCTTCAATATGAGATTATGGAGTCCTTACAGAATGAATAATATCCGTCAGCAGAATGGCTGAGATACATGCATGTAAGCTCCACCCGGCCTCTGACAGGTCGGCCAATCTCTTAAACACTTTTCCGGCCATTCTGAACCAAAACTGCTCATTTCGCCTTCGTGCTAAATGATCCTTTGCCAATAATCCCTGAGCCATGAAGTCTAATGTCACCTCCCTTCAAATATACATAGAATCTGGAATGAAGACTCCAGCCTTGAAATATCCTTCCTGATACTTGCATAAAATAGATCTTATGCCTATTGGTAAAATAAGATTTTGCAAGTTTTTACATTTTTATGTTTTTTATTATAAACATTTGACCAATTTAGGAGGTACAAAATTACCAAATAGTACTGGTCTCTTTTTTTGTCTCTCTAATTTGTTTAAGTAATTTGGTAAATGTAGTTTCCATTTAATATACACAATTGACACTTCACACATGAACAAAACATACTTGAAAAAAAATTATATTGTCGTGTGCATTGATATATTTTACTAACCCAGTTTACCTTTGCTTGACGATCACTAACACAGGTGGGTATATAAACATGATTGTGTCTTTTCAAATGCGTTTTAGAAAATTAAAATTCAAACTCAAAAATTCATAACATTTCTCATAAATAATGAACTAGAGTAATTATCAACATGTCCATACATTATGCAAATTTCATTTTGCCAGCTCATTAATATAGCTAATCGCGTAATATTCACGAGTAAGATAAATAGAAGACCCAATCATGTGAGAGCAATGACTATATCACAATGGTTATGCCACAAACGGTTGAATACATCCAGTAACATTTGTTGTTTATTTGCATATCCCAAACATATACCCCTTACATATTTTACCCATTCTTATTAAATATACAAAAAATATTATTCCCGTTTGTGGCATGACTGTCCCCATAGACTAGTATGTAGATATATAGGAAGAGTTCTGGATGGAGCAGGACTGAGTAGGGGTTATATCTTTATATAAGCGACTCCACTTACCACTAATAACTATTAACACTCTATACATAGATAAGTTTTAGGGAAAGATTGAAAATATAAGATTTAATGTGATAATTGTACGTGAATACTGCACGATATATTGTAATTCATGTACATATTACTCATCGGCATGATTTGATAAATTACATTATACTGTGTAATGTTATATTTAGATTAACTGTGCTGCATGTAGTTTTTGCATGTTTTTCACTTTTTCCTCTTCTCTTTTTCCTTCTATTAATCATATTCTTCACAATTGTGATCATTTGCTGAATGTTGTTTCAGTTTCATTGACTTTCAGCTCTTGGTTTGTACGCCTGCCCCCTACCGGATGTAGGGATGCCCTAATTTTGATCCCGTTTGGGGATCACGTGACCCGTTCAAAGTATTGGGAAAGTGAGAGCAACAATAGCCGCTGCCTGGATATATATATATTAGCATATACAACACGGATTGCTAGTTGAGCGTGACTGTGTGGCAGTGTCTCTAGCATCTCTGCATGTTTAGCGCCCCCTACACACTAAGTTACTACTTCTACTACCACCCACTATTTTTGTACTCAACTAATCTAATCTGAGCATCCTTACAATCAGCAAACTACCGATTATTGAATCTTCTCTTCTGTGCTATCCTTTACTATCGTAGTGAATGTGCTGACGACGATTGAATGAATGCAACAAATGTTACCTCTAGCCTATACGCCTGTCTGTGTAATGCTGTAAACTGGCGAGCCTTCTCTCGCCATCAGTCATCCTACTCCCGTGGCTTTGGCCAAGATTACTAACGATGGCAAACTCAATATAATTACTAAATCTCTTTTGTTTTAACCAAAAAATAATATAAGAAGTGCACTGATTCAAATAAGATTTTAGTTTTATTTTTGTTTGGTTGTTTTTTTTTTTTTTTTTACTAATTATTCTTTTATAATACACGGAATTAAACCGATTTTTTTAAGTAGCAAGTTTTAGCGAATTGCATGTGGAGTATATGAAAGAGACTGCCATCTAGCGGCGAATCTTGACCTAACCCACCAGAACCGATCGGACGTCTTATCATCATCCTACAGAACAGATCTACCCTATTCTCACCATCTAGTTCAATGTGTGCTTTTCCAGGTCGTGGCCGTCATTTCAATCCTGTTCATCATTTTATCCACCATTGCTCTGACACTAAACACGATCCCAGCAATTCAGGATTATGACGAGTTTGACAACCCTACAGACAATCACCACCTTGCTCTGGTTGAGGCCGTGTGCATAGGATGGTTCACCATTGAATATTTAGGCAGATTTTGGGCATCACCAAACAAATGGAAATTTTTCAAAGGAGCTTTAAATTTGATAGACTTATTGGCTATATTGCCCTATTTTATATCACTCGGCCTAGCTGAGTCAAACCGAAGTGCAGAACAATTCCACAACGTGAGAAGAGTGGTCCAGATTTTTAGAATTATGAGAATTTTGAGAATTTTAAAACTAGCCCGTCATTCCACGGGACTGCAGTCTCTGGGATACACCCTTCAACGCAGCTACAAAGAACTGGGACTACTCATGATGTTTCTAGCCATTGGAGTTTTACTCTTCTCTAGCCTTGCATACTTTGCGGAAAAAGACGAACCAGAAACCAAATATGTGAGCATTCCTGAGACATTTTGGTGGGCCGCCATTACCATGACAACAGTTGGTTACGGGGACATCTACCCCACTACCATTCTCGGCAAAATGGTCGGCAGTGTGTGTTGTATATGCGGCGTGTTAGTTATTGCTCTACCCATTCCCATTATTGTGAACAATTTTGCCGAATTCTATAAAGATCAGATGCGGCGAGACAAAGCCAAGAAGCGGCGGGAGGCCATGGACCGTGCCAAGAGGGAGGGGAGTATAGTGTCTTTCCACTCTGTGAATCTGCGGGACGCTTTTGCGCGGAGCATGGAGTTGATTGATGGCATATCGGAGCGGCACGAAGGGGATAACGGCAGCGTGGTCCTGCCCCCGGGCCAGGCTACCTCCGTACCGCAACCCTGTGCCATCAAACTTCACGATCACACGCTCAAGCTCGGCCTCCATGACAGCCACAAAGACTCTCAAAGCCTCCCTGACACCAATCCTAGCCAGAGCAACCTACTGGATGTGGACCAAGACTCCATGCAGAGGATGGCCTCCTCACAACCCTCTCTCAACCTCCGCTCACAGGTAAGATTGCTTCCCATAAGCCACTGTATATATGTTAGCCCATAAAGTCATTCTTGCATATGCCTTCTTAATATGTATCTAATTATATATTGATGTTTCCTTTGACAGTTTTATGAAATCTGTATCATCAATGTAAAGTCGTTCGATGTTGTCATATTCTTTTTCAAAATCTAAGTAAATACATGAAATTATGAGAATGACAATTGTTATACTCTCAGAATACTGACAGAGAGGTATATGCAACAAAATGGCACATGCATTTTGTATTGTTTTATTTATTAAAATATATATTTATATATTTATATATGTATGTAGGTGTATATATATAAATATATAGGACATCTAAAATATATAATATTGATTTATAAGGGTTTGCCTTAGATATTGATAAATATAAGATGTTTTAGCAATTTGTAAAATAATACATTGATAATTATAATTGGACAAAGATACACCTCACAGCAGACAAATGACATGATAGCCGATCAGATGACCACTTTGAGGAGTATCTCCCACCTTCTGCATAGTAGTGGTAGCAAATGCACTGGCATACAAGTCTTTATATTTAGCTATGGTGTGATGCAAAGCATTCCTGTATACTAGTGTATGCTCCCGCGAGCGGAACATATATGCGTATATAGAATAGGGACTAGCTTTGCAACTGCCAATGCTTAGATAGAGGTTGGGGTTTGGAGCTGCACTAGACGGGTCCATCTATCTCTTCATACTCTCGACCCCCCACCCTCTCTTCTGTCTGACCCCCGTCCTTCCCACACATCCACCATCCTATGGTCGTTGTCCCTGAGACATCTCTGAACCTGTTTCCTCTCAGCACCCTACCTGCCACCTCACCCCTCAGTCGGGGTTCTCTTTGTTTCCTTGATAAAGGGATGCTTCAAACTGACATGCGAGACTGCGCAATTAGTATATGTCACAGCATAGGCTCATGAAGGCTTTTCCCTAAATATCCTCGATAGTTTAATCATAAGCACTTGGTGTTGGGAATATATATTTTAGGTTAAGGTATAAGTTTTACTTTGACAAATACTGGCTGTCCTGTAGGTTTTAGACCGGCACTTGCTTCTATTTTTATGATAGTAGTTACTGATTTAAGTTGATCAGGTCGGTAGTGGAAATTTATGGACGATGTTTCTAAAACTGCGCCATGAATCCATACCTAGCTAAATAAAACTATGTAGGCCACACTGTAGATTTATTTTATGATTAAGATTTTACGATAGTTTTCTGAACGAAACGTTATCACTCCTATTAATTCAGACGTCGTAAACCTCAAGCAAAGGAAAGTGAAATCCATATATTGGGGAAGGAACGGGATAAATTATGCCATTTGTAACTAGAGTGAACAAACAATGACTGAGCAATGACAGGTACAGATATGCAGTCTAAGGGACTAGTAGGATAAGGCAGGGAAAAAAGGGTTGCTATCATCGTAGAGTGTACTGTTGATTGTTTTTGCTTTTTGTTTTTTTTTCAACACGAGATCTTACACGAGTTAGTTGGTTACATAAGGTGATATCATGGTATTTTAATCGGCCAGTAGGTTACCGAAGGTGATATCATGGTATTTTAATCGGCCAGTAGGTTACCGAAGGTGATACCATGGTATTTTAATCGGACAGTAGGTTACCGAAGGTGATACCATGGTATTTTAATCGGCCAGTAGGTTAACGAAGGCGAAGCTGTAAAATTCTAATCTGCCATTATTAGACACAAAATCTGCTGTAATTTGATATAATTGTTCATAGTTATAGTTGTTCTACACATTAATTCGTACACAATAAGATAGTAATTGGCAGCATAATCAAATGCAGTGTACATATCACAACTTGCTGCATCTCGTATATTTATTTTCAATAGCACTGTACAGGCATGCAATTTAAGGGGAGATTGTATACGAGTCTTTTAAACTATAGATGAAGCAATAAAGCATTGCTACTGGCATTCTATGTGGTGTGGTGTAGCAGGGATTACACCTACTTGGAGGGCTGAATACTGAACCAGTTTAGATAGTCATCAGCATGTAATATCAGGGGGTAGGGATACCTATCTCTGCCAAGCATCAAGGCACAGCACAGCTTTGATGGTGGCCACGTTTGGCCAAGCTTGTGGGAGTGGTCTGCCTGTAGGGTGTCATATATCAGGAGGTCTATAGAGACCACTAGCTCGCCTCTAGCTTGGATGTGACACTAATATGACACACAAGACACTATCACTCATCTTGTCCTCCCTTACCTACTCTACCACATCTCAAGCTTGGTGCTGCATCTAAGTGTGAACTCTCATCTGAATAAAGGGGCATTTAATTTGAACACATCTCAACCTTAACAATACATGGTGTTTAATTAAAGTTGTGTATTTTAATATAGCCGTGGGCTTTATATACAAATGTGATGTCACATTGTTAGCAGAATGTAAATATGGTCATGTCCGAAGCATAACCCTGGCCATTGGCCGTTGCGCAGTTGGTTAGAGTGCCGGCTTATTAGCACCAGTTCCTCTGTGGTGAACCAAAGGTCGTGGTTTCGACCTCCGGCCATGCTGAGATTGAATTCATGATACAATTTCCCATATGAGCTGAGGCCCGTGCCTAAAGGGTTAACCCGCAGTCCTTATAAATCTGTGACCGGGTGGGTTGTCATGTCAATGACCTGCGACATGACAATTCAGTGAGGTAGCACTATATCTGCTACAAGTAGGTCTCATCACGAAATGACTGAAATAATGTTGAAAGTGATGTAAAATTCTAAACGAACATAAGCATAAACCTTGTATTGACAGCCTAAGCATTAACTACTGGCACAAGGACAAGCTTAATATGAAAATCAGATCTACAACTTGTCACTACTTGAGAGAAACGGTTCCCAAATTTGACACTCTCGACATTCAGATTGAATGATATGAAATTTGTTTTGGAATTTATACCTCAGTCGCACTGGAGATCAAATCCAGGCGAACCCATACCAGCCAAAGAACTGCCATTTTACATTTTTTACAATATCAAAACATTGATACCGCAAAACATAATAATTTATAGTACCTTTATATCCAAATATTTTCATTATCCAACAAAACATTTGTAATAATTTGTGATTTTGTAAAGTTCCTTTATTATTGCTTTCATGCTTTGTCAAAGTTGGATGTCCCTGATGTGCGATTGATAAAATCCTTTAATTAAGAATATAAAAAACAGCTAGCCATTTTATGAGAGCTATTTGTAAAGTCTAGTGAATTTACGGTAACG
Organism: Amphiduros pacificus; assembly: GCA_949316495.1. Lineage (NCBI taxonomy): Eukaryota > Metazoa > Annelida > Polychaeta > Phyllodocida > Hesionidae > Amphiduros > Amphiduros pacificus. The sequence goes on along the minus strand of OX439000.1, from coordinate 45,075,995 downwards.
AGACTTTGGCATGTTATTTCCAATGAATGCTAAGATATTAACGAGATCTCAGTTGGATACTTTTTTGTGACCATTGGCATTACCCTCAAACAAAAATCCACACGATGTAGCTTTGTAGCTAAACAACAATACCTCATTGATATAAAAACTAGATCGCATATCAAATGATCAATTGTACCTGTTTAATAAGCATTGTCATCAGATGGGTGATTTATTCACAATGGTAAAAATGTGCCTTGTTCATATTACTTTTTATTCATTGTAAAGATGGCATATATTGATGCTTTTATCTTTATGGTTGAATATAGCTTATTCAGTCCTGTTGAAAGTCGTACAGGTATATACGAGACCCAATGCTACTGGTATCAGTGTGGATATAGAGGTCGCTCAGGCCTATTGGCTGTCGTACAGGTATATAGGGGGCATGATGTCACTGATATCAGTGTGGATATAGAGGTCGCTCAGTTGTATTGGCTGTCGTACAGGTATATAGGGGGCATGATGTCACTGATATCAGTGTGGATATAGAGGTCGCTCAGTCCTATTGGAGGTCGTACAGGTATATAAGGGGCATGATGTCACTGATATCAGTGTGGATATAGAGGTCGCTCAGGCCTACTGGAGGTCGTACAGGTATATAGGGGGCATGATGTCACTGATATCAGTGTGGATATAGAGGTCGCTCAGTCCTATCGGCTGTCGTACAGGTATATAGGGGATATGATGTCACTAATATCAGTGTGAATATAGAGGTCGCTCATTCCTATTGGAGGTCGTACAGGTATATAGGGGATATGATGTCACTGATATCAGTGTGAATATAGAGGTCGCTCATTCCTATTGGCTGTCGTACAGGTATATAGGGGGCATGATGTCACTGATATCAGTGTGAATATAGAGGTCGCTCAGGCCTACTGGAGGTCGTACAGGTATATAGGGGGCATGATGTCACTGATATCATTGTGAATATAGAGGTCGCTCAGTCCTATTGGCTGTTGTGTGTCTGTGGCATGTGTATATGGCACAGTCTTAATTTCTAAGTTTAGTAAATTTGGATGAGTATTATAAGAACAAAGAAGCTCCTAGTGAGGTTAGCTTGTGTGGTTATTTCAATACTTTTGCAGTGCAGTGCCTGCTCTTGGCAAATGAAAAAGTGCTCTTGGCATCATTGACTGGTACAAGATACTTGATATGAGTCAGAATAAAACTTTCTGTGTCAGGTTTCAGTCCATACATTTTTTTACAAACTAAATAAATGAAGCCCATCAGATCACCCAGATCAACCATAATATAAAGCATCTGGGAGGATTTGACAATGTTTGGCTTTGTGGCAGAACAGAGCGGTAGAAAGGTGAGGAGTTCCATACTGAAGGAAGTCATCAACGCGCCCTGGCAACGTGCCACCCCACAATGGCCACATTACATGGGTCACGTGACTCTCCCCCATTGTCTCCCCATTGTCTATCCGTCTCTGCCGCCACAGCGTGCCAACCCTGATTGCCCCGCGAGCCTTCGCAAGACGCCTGGCCACCTCCGATCATGTCCAAAAATACAAAGAAACTACATAAAAAGACTAGAAACCTTGATTGAATTCAAGGGATGTGATGTAATGTAATGGCTGTCGGAGGTATAGGCGATCTGGGTATTGCCTCATACTATTGATCTCGTTTTAGCTTATAAAAAACATATTTACAGGTATATAATCGCATGAATTGATTGCATTATACACCGGAAATGGCTTCAGATTAAACTGTTAGATTGCTTACCATATATTTGTAAAGCTGAGTGGCATTTCGATAAAATGCATAGGATAAATATTTGGCACACTGGCATGGAGAAAGACAGCATTGGGTGCGAGTGCTGGTGCACTGAGTGTAGTATATGGCAGCATATATTATACAGGGAGGCACGCTGGCACCATCTCCATGATAAAATGCCACAAAAGACACAATACATTGACATGCTTGTATAAATCATCTGTGTACAACACAAGCTCTGCACGAAGGGGTGAAACTTTGTGTGTACCGAATAAATGACTTAGAGCTAAAAGTCTCCAGAACATTGCATGGGAACATATCATCAAGCGATGTTTCTACTCTGATCTGCTGCTTTGTATACTATTTATGGTCTACCTTCATATGATACATGGTATCCCATGGTAAACTGACACTGGTCTGACACTGGCATACTGATACCGGTCTGCCATGGTAAACTGACACTGGTCTGACACTGGCATACTGATACCGGTCTGCCATGGTAAACTGACACTGGTCTGACACTGGCATACTGATACCGGTCTGCCATGGTAAACTGACACTGGTCTGACACTGGCATACTGATACCGGTCTGCCATGGTAAACTGACACTGGTCTGACACTGGCATACTGATACCGGTCTGCCATGGTAAACTGACACTGGTCTGACACTAGCATACTGATACTGGTCTGCCATAGTAAACTGACACTGGTCTGACATTGGTCTACCATGGTACACTGACACTGGTTGCTATGGTGCATCGATAATGGTCTACAGTGGTGCACTGACAATGGTCTACAATTGTAAACCGCCACTGGTCTGCTAATGGCAAACTGAAATTGATACACTGAAAATGATACACTGAACATGATCTTCATGACAAAAACATTTTATGAAATAATCGTGATAAAGAAAAACATGTTGGGCTTATGAAGGCTCCGCTTGTATCACGTGGTGGGGACAGCCGACTTCAAAACGAGGCTGTCTTTGACAAGCTATGGAATATTGCACAGTACACGTCATGGCTCTAACATCAAAGTGTGTACCTCCACATCTGGACCAGATCTGGGGAAGGGTTTGAAGGTAATACACATCACTTATGTGACATAAAAACAGCCTCTGTTGTTTAGCAAAGGCAGGTTTTAGAATCAAGATACAAATGAGATGATTTATAAATGGCATACTTTGATTTCTGTTGTTTATGACTCACAGAATGATCTGTACTTGGTAGATGGATAGAAGGATCTCAGCTACAATGTGATTTATGTAGGTTTTAGTCTGCAGAAAGAAAAAAACATGAATTGTCCTTGTTTGCCATATCCTGAATTCCACATATCTGTTATCTTAGAAAATGGGTAATATGAAATATATGTATAGTATTTTTAGCACTGAAAGTGATTTCCAAAGATTGGAAATCAACAGATACAATGCAAATTAGTTTGCGTGGATGGACTCATTAAATCTGTCCTCCCACACTGTGCCACTCAGTAGAGCGTACCCCAACATCAAAGCATACCGACAGCCTCGCAATGCAGGCAGACTTCATACCATGGGACAACCTCACCGGAGTCTATTCTATGCATCAATATGCATATTTATATATGATTTTTTTATGATTTATTGGAAATGTCACCAGCCTTAAAAAGGTGTGTTGCTGTTTGGGTAGGAGGCGTTACTGGGGGTGTTGTGGTGATTTCAATATATTGCCTGCAACTAATGCAAATAAGAGAAAGCTTGTTTGTCAGATATAAATATGCTGCCTGACCCCCGCACATAGAGAGTTAAGATAGTAACATTTTGTACAACACTTTGAGGCGCATATTGTTCAACATATTAGACTCAGTTGACATATATTGCAGATGTGCCTGTTGACCATGGAACTATGACCTTGAACTTTAAATAATGGTCAGAATGTATGATATACTGCAGGTTGTGGTCTAACCAAAGTGACACACCCAAGCACCCGCATGCAGATGATTATATTTAATTTCATAGAATCTTATGTAGCAAACAAAATAAACGATGTTGGTTTAACAGAGAGAGAGATAGAGATAGTAAGTGCGTCGTGGTAGATCAGGGGGTAATGCCCTGCTCTTTCTGCACGGTCTTTCTTTTACAGTGACATATATAGGATGCTAAATGCTCATGACTAATGTGTGATTTTGTCACTCACTTTAATCATACAAGCAAAATTAGGTATTGATCTTCACAATCATACAATAGGAAATGATATATAGAACTTCATTATTAATAGAACAGGCACTGAGATATATACCTCTATTATTCATGAAATAGGAACTCAGGTACAGACCTCTATTATTCGTGAAATAATACCTTTTTGGCAAATGTGGTAGAAATCGAGATATAGTTTCAATTATAATGTTTAATTGTTGTACATTGGTTAATCTGTAAAAATGGCACATTTCATATCGGTTATACGCTAAGCAGGTATGATATGCACGTTGGTCACGCTCCTGACAGTGGCGCCATTGCCACTTGAGATACAGGTAGCTGACATAGAGAGGTAGTGTATACACTTACCAGGTAAGCCACTGACAGGAATAAGCACTGCTCTACCAGACAGTCTGTGCTGCGGGGTACAACATAGGCTCAGTGCTGATCCCCGGGTACTCTGGAGATACATTCAAATCCAAAGATCAATATTAAAAGATTGAACTGCTCCTGTTAAATGTTGGTAACGGGTTAGGGCCACTAAAACCTTGTTACTTTTCCATATGGCTAAATATATTGTGTTATATATATATATATATTGTGTGTGAGAGGTTGTGTAATTTCATTGAAAGTCACTTAGGCCGATGGGAGAGGGTCAACATACAATTACTCATTTCAGTATCCAACAACTCTCAGTGGCTAGTTGGATATTCGATATGTATGATGGGAGGAGGATGGCTGGCAAAGATGGATAAGATGTAGGTTCGAGGCTATAACCTATATGTCTGAACCATCCCTGTTTTCTCTCCAGGCTCACAGCTTGGTTACCTATATTGGTTGACCTATATTCACTAATTAAAAGTCTTCACGTTATTGCCTACGTGCCCATGCCCTTGCAGGCCTTGCTTTTGAGGTCAATATATATTTTGCATGACAGACTTAGGTTTCAAACTCGTAACCAAATTATTACAGTTTGGCTGAACGAAATGCAGATGCATGTTAGATTGTGCTATGTGCTACCTTGTACTCCAAGGTGCTACTAATATCAAATATTGCCGTGTTTAACACGTGGAATCTGTGTGTTTATCAGGTTCTTGTGACAGGGACTGTTATGGTTTGTAAACAGTCGTATTTACCTTCAATGTCCTTTACCGCATGAGTTTGTGTCTATACAGGTGTGTGTCAGGTATGACCATCAGTGTTAGTTATATGCCAGGGATAACCATCAATATTAGTTGTCAGGGATGACCATTAGTGTTAGTTTTGTGTCAGAGATGACCATCAGTGTTAGATATGTGTCAAGGATGACCTTCTTCGGGAGTTATGTGTCAGGGATGACCTTCTTCGGGAGTTATGTGTCAGGGATGACCTTCTTCGGGAGTTATGTGTCAGGGATGACCTTCTTCGGGAGTTATGTGTCAGGGATGACACTCAGTGTTAGTTATTGTCAGGGATGACCCTAAGTGATGACCATTGTATGACCATCAGATGACCATCGGCATTTGTTCAATGTCAGGGATGACCTTCATTGGGAGTGTTGTAGTAGATCAGATGATCATCAGAGATATGTAAGCACTAAAATACAGTGTCCTTGTCTGTATAATGTTCGGTGGTGTTGACGTGCTGGTTCAGTGTTTTGTGTTGGTCAGTAAAAGTATAAAGTGATTGAAGTTTGTTTTCACTATTGTGACAGTTGCTGAGAATTGAAGAGTTTAACCTCTTTGACGAGGATAAGAAGCAGTGGGGTATTTTTGTCTTCTGGGCTCTCATCTCTACTCTTCCTTACTCTCTTTTTCTATATTCACTGGGTATAACACAAGAACCCAGCTTTCTATTTTGTCAACTTACTAACTATATAATCCTGTAGTTACTCTATTTCCTGTCTACTGTGAGCTCTTGGCTCTTTCCTCTCTTCTTACTGCTGAGTGCTCTCTTTGGTCAGGCCTTCCTGCATGGCCTCGGCTCAGCACTCTAACCTCTAACCCATCTGTCCTGTTTTTGCAGGATGTCAAAGAATTCTTGGGCGAGCAGGGGCAAAAGAACTTGAAAGATGGACAGAAATCAGCTCTGGAATTGAAAGAGCTAGTGTGCCGTCAGGGCTCCAGTGCTAGCAGCGACACCTATGCCAGCTGTTATACCCACCTACAGTCAAGCCCTTCTAACTATGACATGACTCCTGACTCGTTCAAGCATAATGTCTACGTGAATCCTCTGGATCCCTCCGACGCCCTGCCATCTGCCGGCGTGCCGGTCTACGACACCGCCTCACCTCCCAATGCTAACACCTCCACGCACAGCCGCCCCGCTGGGGGAACCAACCAAATAGGCCAGATAAGCAATGAAAGCATTCCTACCACCAATAAATGGAAAAGACAGAGCTCTGATCCTCACCCCACTAGTTGTCCACCTGTTATTGCAACTAGAACCCATTCTCAGGAGAGCCCAAGTGGCCCTGGTGCCAGTGCATTAAGACAAATGTTCAAAAATCGCAAACAAAGGCCTTTTAGAGTGGGAAAACCTGGGGCTCGCTTCAATGATAGTGACAGTCTTCGCAGTCAATCCTCTAGTGAGTCTCTCAATTCCCAGGGACCTGTGAAGCCAGTCAGCCGCTTTCGCAAGGGGCCTTTTGGTGGCAGACTTGGATCTAGCCCTTCCTCTGGCAAGAAACTGGCTAACTATCACCTGATAGCTAACTCGCAGTCAGGTGAGTCCTCGGAGGGGCTCAGGCAGACACACTAAACAGCATGGCTGTCCCATCAATTACATCACCCCCGCTTCAGATTAATGTGTTTTTTATATAATAAGTGGATAAACATAACTGTGAAACCTACCCACTAACTAATGCTTCCATGTTTAATGTGCTTTACATGTTGCTTATGATTATTACATCTCCCACTAACTTTATCTGTGATACAGTTTCAATATGATTCATTAATGTTGACATTATATACTGGTTAGTGTTTGGGTTTCATGGATATGTTCTCGGCTAGTGTTGAATACAATGACCCCATGTCTCCCAGGTTTGGTGACAAATTACAGATTCTATGATGGGAAGGTTGCTTTGCTGGATGTGTCATCCTGAGTAATATGTTTAATCAACATATTCATTCCACTTTTTATAATCAGTTTTAAAGTTAAGCATGGAAATGGTAGAAGAAAATCTATAATTCATTATCTGCATGTTAGATGAAATGAATACAATAAATTAGTAAAAATGCTTTCAAATCATTGTATTTCTTAAAAACGTGATTAAATGTTTGTATCTATCTACTTCATTCAGCTGCTAAATACAGAAAATTTTGTCAGATAAATTAATTGCCAACTTTATAATTATAAACATTTAGCCTAATAACAATTCCCCTAAATTTTACATTCTTGTTGAGTATATTATACACTCAGGTAAAAAAATCTCTTTTGCATGTTTGAAAACGTAATTGAAACAAAATAGTCGATATTTATCCTTCTTGTTTTTGGCATATTTAACATTTTGTAAATATTTCTATAATTTTGTAAGTCCATTTAATAGATTTTTAATAAATATACATTGAAGTGATTTTGATAAATTAAGCTTTACATCAATCAAGATTTATATCAAAGACTTGATATTCCAGTTCTAAACACGATGTAACTCGATATGTAATATTGTCGCATACAACATACAATAGTATTATTTCGTATAATTGAAACATCTAAATCATACCTTGCTCCAAGGCATACCAAATTTTATACTTCCTTTTTGAAAATGTAGTCGCTATAGTTTATATTTTGAGTAGTGGTTACAAGTTTATATTTAGAATAGACTTCCTATTCCATCCCTTTTTGTAGTATGAGTATTGATTCAGGGAATATATTGTCTATCTTTTCCCTTCCCTTTTCAAAGATGATGATGATGTGGAAACCCTGGGTATGTAGTGGTTGCTGTACTAATTCATTTAGGTGTCTTTTTACCTGTACATCATCCGTGGTAGTTGTGAAACAATGTAATTTATATATATTTAAGATTTTATCTGGCCCCAGCACCAAGTAGTCAGCGCACACCTGTAGTCTAAGCTGCCTACTTTGGAAAAATGTCGTCTGCAACACCAATGAATTGTCGTCTGCTGAAATGTAGTGTACACGGAAATGTTTCCTACCATCTCTTCTTGTATTAACCTTCTCTATTCCATGTTGCACTGGTTCCTATCTGGCAAACATGAATGCAATACCCTTGTAGGACTATTGTAAGTTAATGAAATAATAGTCGTTAGTTGTCACTTAGAATACCCCTGAGACGCAGAGTAGACGCCATGTTTATACCTGTTGTTCTCATCATATTAAGTCATATATGTATCAAATACAATTTAATGTTTAAGACACATTATATACGCACTGGTGGAGATATTTTTGACACAAAAACTGCAAACTCACATATCAATAGGTGAAGTGCACCTTGTGCCTGTTTGACATTCATTAGCCATATTCTGGATATGATAAGAAACCATATCTTCCTATGTATTAGTAAAATGTCTTTTCACAGAGTCTGTTGGGAAATAAGCTAGAATATTGCAGTGATTCACGCACTTATCAAATTTGGTGTTTTCACAACACGTTGAATTATTGCTCATCACCACGCAGATGTCATGATTATTTGTAACGCTTTCTTTTTTTCTTTTTTTTATAAAATTATAATTATCGTTAGAATAAACAAGAGATGATTAAATAATTCTGTAGATAAAATGTGTATGAATGAGTGATATAAGGAGTATATGACATTTCTGCTTAACTAGAAATCCTAGCCTTTTGTAAGTTAGGCAGGATGTTATTGCAATACAGAATAGGGTGGAAATTGAGAATGTTGCTGACGGCTTCCATTTTGTACAAAGCAAAGGTTTTAGACAATTAAGTGCTCCGAATCTAGAGGAAGACTGATGTCTACTGTGATACCTGACTGAGACAGAATAGCTTTGTTTATCCTTTCAAACTTGTAATTTCCAGGGTAAATAGAGATGATCACAAAGCAGATGTGTACATATATGTGCAGTGTTTCTGATTATGTTTAGATATATCAGCCTGCTGACTGCTTAGAGACAGGTGTAAGCTGTTAGTATTTCCACCATAATTTTCTACAGCGGACATGTTTGTTGTATTGAGAGAGGAGTTCTAATGTTAGTATCGCGCGTTAAGCAGTGCGAGCTCCTTACTCATAGTTTGCAATGTGTCGGATGTGTTTTCTCCCCAAAGTAAAGGTTTGGTGCCTCAGGTCATGTCCATGTTTTCAGGTTTTGTGACTTATCCTCTTTGTCTGACTTGCTTGTCACTTTTGTATATAGCGAAGGTATTCGACACTTAGCATTTGACTCAAACCGACCATTTCTAACATTTTCAGGTTCTAATAAATCGTCGTGGTCTATCAGATCTATTCATAACATTTTGATTATCGATATTGGTTCCCTTATATGTTTTACACATTTTTCAAGCACTCACAATCAGGTTTGCAATCATCTGCAATACAGTTTCATTCTTACGAAGTTTACCATTCACACATTTATTTATGATGTTGGGTCCATAATAATATAGCAGAAGGCAGAAGTGCGCCCATCCCTGATGCAGTCGAACTCGAAGAACGGGATGCAAAGTCAAGCCTAGAGGAGACATGCGCAACAGAGGACATCCGGGCAGACACAAGAACGTAGTGAGGGTACAGCTGTGGTGGACCACAATGGCATCACCTGAAGGCAGGTAGCCTTGCAGTCCTTCTGTCCTTCTGCCAGCGCATGCCCTGCCATATTAACACAAACTCGCTTCTTATCCAACTCTAATACCATAGTGTGTCTTTGTATTTAACGGGGAGACGGTACCGCTTCTGTTGTGGCAGGTGTTTTTTGGGGTGCCTGCTGCTGTTGTGACAGGTGTCAGCATGTTCTTTGATAGGTAAACATTGACACTGATTGAGGATTCTGCTAAGCGCATATGATAGGCCCACTGGTATAGCACTCCTCTCCTCACAATCTGAGTGTGGACTGTCTGCATGGCGCTACATCTCTTCTATGGTTGTTCCATGTTAACATCTGATGTCCAGTGATTCCAGACATTGTGCATGGCTGCCCAGTATGACCGGGTCTCTCTATCTCTCTTTCTCTATTTCTATCTCTATATGTACCTCATATCCAATAAAATCGTGTGTCTATCATCTGCATTATCCTTCAAATGGAAGCTTTCAGGAACAATGAGACCTTTGACATTTGTTATTGCTTCACATGGGCATGAGTTCATTATGAATACTGTCAAGCTCTTAGTACGCCATTTCCAGTGTTACACATTGCATGATTCAGTACTGCCAGAACTGCCTATTACTTTGTAAACATTCAACCTGTCCTACACCTCTGTTTTAAGTATAAACACAATATATAAGCTGTCTACCTTGAGAATTAAATCCATACACATGCAATACATTTGATCACATTATTCATAATATGTTACTATTTGTACAATTTCCTTCTGGTTCATATCATCTTAATGATCCAAAGTTCTTATGATAAAAAATTATTACAAGTTTGGATCAGGGTCACACCATTGAAAGGCCACCAATGTTGTAAGCTGGCAAGACCATGCATCAAATTTGAGCTTCTCACACTATGCATAATTACAGCCAGAGTAATTTCCCACGACTAAATTATAGATCTCTATATTATTGCAGTTTCTTTCAGGATATCACCCTTTGCATATTAATGGCCATGCATTTTAAACATAGTCCCATTTATAAAGCGCCTATTCTATTGAGTTGACATGTCCATGAGATGACTCTATCATGGATGCCCTCCAGTATGAATATAATATATAACAATATGATATATAATGCACATGGGTGGTTTTCGTGTGTCGCATGCACCAGGTGTAACACCAGGCTGGGGTGGTGTATAGATGCTGTATAGAAAGTGGTGTAACATAAGATAGTATGTATCCTACCAGGGTGTACAGGTTTCATATTTCTAATTTTTAATATTATATAAATGATCCAGATATGTGACTTACATTTATTGCTTTATGGTTACAGGTCACTGAAGTAAATATATTATAAAGTAAAATCAATTATATCTAGGTCAATACTATATTTATAATCGATATGATATTAAACATTTTACATTTAGAATGAATTACATTTTCAAACTCATTGATTGATAATCTATATGCTTTATGACTTACAAAGAATGCACCATTCATCATAACATTGCATGTGAATGCATTTACTATTATATTCCTAGCCTCGTATAACCAGTATTTGACTATATTTTAGCCTTTGACAACATCACTAGATTTTGATCAGTAGAGTATGCAGGAATGATAGATGTTTATTAGTGTTATATACCATCTAGGCTTGAGACTCCCCATGTCACACACTATTCTCATAGAGGAACACTTATAGTAGAATGGATTTCTAACTCTCAAAACTTTCAAACCTCGATATAGACTTTCTCCAGAATGTAAAGTCTATTCTGTGCCAAAATGTAAACATTCCTGATTAAATCACTAGAAGTAAGCATTTTCTATTTACCATTTTCTATTAAGATAGAAAATGTGAAATGGGAGACTTGGTGTTAAGGGACTGCCATAAGTATATGGTGAGATAGCGTGGTATTAGGCAGCTATTGAGACCGGTCTCGGCTTGTTCTCCTGCCAGGCCCGCCACTTTCTCTCTGCCAATCCCTGTCTGTGCTTCAAGCGTCACTCACTCTTCCAAACACTTCTCTTTGCACACACACAATCCTTTGCTTTGTATACCTGAAAATTGCACACTTTGCAGCATTGACTGCTTTTTAAGCCTATCTGTTTCACGATTACCCTCCACTTGATACCATAATAATAGTAACATGACAAAAGTAATCAACTATTTCCTTAGAGTTTTATATTCTGTTGTCAAACAATCACTAACAGATTCTGATTTTATAAAACAGTTGCCCGAGGTGACGAAGACGCGCAAGAATGTGTGTGACATGGCTTTAGAACAAGGTATAGTTACGAGCCGTGCATGTAGGGCATGTCTGGGTAACATTGACCTTCTTAACAAGTACTTCCGGGTCCCATCCAGTTCCTGCAGCACTTGCCACCATCTTCAAGTTTGGGTTTCTGATGGAAATTGCATATTTCATGTTATCAAATTATCAATATCCGTTCCTTTCAGTTATTTTTGAAAATACCAATAAATAATGGTTTGTTTGTGTCTTTATAATTTGTATCCTCGTCCCTTTTTGTTGAATTTCAATTATTTATGCAATGTGCTGCAATTACCATGGAAACCCAAACTCTGCCAACTGGACCGGTTCGTCAGAAATGTAAATATACTGGATATAGGACATAACTTTTCTTTCACATTTCTTAGTTTTGCTTTCCTAATAGAACTCTTTGATATTACATTTTCCAAATGTTCCAATGTTTACCTGATATGCCTCTGCATAAGACATGTACTTTTGGTGAATGTCTGGTATCTGTGAAGTGTTGAATTTCTGGTGATGTGATTGTTCTTTTGTTGATGCATAGAGAGAGGTATGTACTGTTTTGTGGCAATACTAAGGTGAAGGTTGAGCGTGATTATTGCATCCTGTACAATAGTGTGAAAGCCAGTAGATGGTATATATTTACTTCACTCTAAGTAGAATGTCGCATCTGATAATAATGCATCTCTCTGATATTTTGATACCACAGGAGAGTCTGGGGACAGCATAACCCCACCGCGGTCTACAGACCTTCCCAAGAAGAAATCAATTCTGAAAAAAGATGCCATATACCGAGAAGAAATGGAGACATTACTGAATGATGGAAGCCGCGAACCCCTGGTGCAAAATGGTGACGATGGAACAGATAGTCTTGGCGAAGACCTGTTTACAATGACACCTGTAAAATCACGCCCTCCTCCCAAACTTGCCCCTCCTCCCAAGTCCCCCAACTCCCAGCCCAGAGTACGGCCTCACGCCCACACCTTCCGCTTCTCCCTGGACCCCGACATGGGCTGCGATCATGGGGTGCAGTCCGCTTCCAAATCACCCACTTCCCCCTCCCCGAGCCCCGGTATGCTCAAAACAATGAAGGAACTGGACAACCAGGACCAACAACAAAATGACAGTAACATCACTGCTGATAAACGATATCAACATCCCTCCAAACAACCAGATATCTGCTCACCGGACAGAGACAAGGATGCCAAGTGTGTCAAGAGCATAGGTGGGACAGCCATAGACGACCCTACCATAGCCTATATAGACGAAGCTACCACTCCGGTGGATAGCTGCTCACAGTAGGTAGGTATGCCTGATCACTGTGGCAAAATACTTTACAATTGCTATTGGATTATAATGTATCTCGGCTTAAACATGTGTTTATTTCTCCTCTAGTCTTAACCTTTCACCAGGTGCATACCCTGGCTGAAGATCTATAGAAGAAGGTTACATAAACACAATACAGCCAACAGTTGCCATATAGAACTCAAATAAAACATTTCTTAAATAATACTTACACTTCTATAAATATTTTTGTTTGAGATATATAGTCGTGGATTTCAGATATAAAAAATAAATTATGTATCGACATCAATATGTTTTTCTTTTACAGTTCTTAATATGGTGTACTTGTACTGTAGTCTAACATAACATCGCTCTCTTAACATCCACAGTATTTTGTATTTACAGATAGAATGCAATATCACAGGATTTATGGAAAATAACCAGAAAATATCAAGGACATAAATTCATTGTGAAACAAGTTCTGTACGAATTTGGATGAGGATATTAGCACCTAAATGATATAGTGTACATACAGTGTGTCAAGCCTTCTGGTTGTTATTGGTTTTCTATCAACATATAAATCACTCAAACTCCACTGTAGTAGCATTGCTTCTGCTACAAACAATTACCTATTTTTCTCAACAGTATTTTGGTATACTTTCTGGAATGCAATAATGTGCCTGTCTTTATAACATTGGAATAGTCTAACTAGGCCGATTGCCGATTGCCATTTTGTTTTCTTTGAAAAGTACATACCGGAACTGTACAAAATACCGGAACCGGAAGTGTACAACTTCTCTGGAAATAATCAACAATAATGGCGACTAGCAAGGGGCCTATGCCAATTTTCTGCAGACATCTTTGACATTGTGGAGGAGGAGCTTACCTTGTCTTAATATTGATCTTTTAGAGGTTAGTAAATAAAACACAATGTGGGGAGGTCACTTTTCATAATATATCCACCGGATGTGGTGGTAGTGTCTAGCTACCATCAACATTTCATGGGTAACACCCAGGCATTCATTTTCACCAGTTGGTTAACTGCAACGTTATCAAATAAAGGGAACGTAGACCACGCGGCTTGCACCAGACTTCAGATGTATCTATGGCAAGTTTATTGACAAAGAATAGTGGCTTTACGCAGGTGGCCAATGAGACCACAGCTGAGTTTGTGACAGCAATCGTGCGGGCTTCCCTCTTGGCTGCACATAGGCAGGACACCACAGTTATTACACAGAGACGAGGATAACTTGGTGGAATACACCTACCTTCATGATAGGGTACACACTGAGATCGATATTGAGATTCTTCTCCGCAAAGCTGCTCAACCTTTTACGGAAGGCAACTGTACAGTAATGGTTTACCAAATGGTTTAATCCAGTTCATCTCCTGGCATCTGAGGCAGGCAGCCTTCACGTGAACACTTTCCACGATGAACTTCAAGCAACCAATTAGAACAAAAAATCTATTGTTAGACTAAGCAAATGTGTACAACTTGGCATGTTCATTATTATAAAGAATAGTAGATACTTTATGGGTTGGCCAAATTGATAGTCCTGCAACCACTTAATGTGTATTTTGTTGTATTTGTACATACCAGTGTCTTTGTAAAACATTATAAGGACAATCTATGGTAGAACATGGCCTTGAAAGCCCGTGAGAGGGCAGCACTATGTCTCCAGTGTAGATATATTAGTTGTACATTATACACAAAGAGAACTTGTTGCTCTTGGTTTTATATGAAATGGGTTTTATACGAAAATATGACTTGATAATATTTCACCACGGAGTTATCTTTTGTTATAAAATACAATTTACTGTGTACACAAATCGTCTGTTTTGAAACGAGATCTTAATATACATGTCTTACTATGTCACTTGGCGGATTTATATGGTAAACTTGTGGTCATTTGAAACCTGAGCAATGTAGTTATCTTTGAAATACTAATGAATAAAATGATAAGCTGTACCTTCAAATTATATTATGGGTGATGCTATTTATGAACAAAGAATAGTTGGATATAATGTAACAAAAATAGGACTAAATGTAGATGTTAACACCAGATGTCGCTCCACTAACTAGCTCCGTCGAGTGTATGTTTCACCCGCCACAAGCAGACAATCATTAATTTTCTTCGTTCTTTCCCGATTGCATAATTTTTCACAATTTGTGTCCAAAGTATTATATTCTTAAATCATAAGAAAATGTTAGAAAATTTCAGAATTATTCATGAAAAAATAAAACCTTGTGTCATGAGTTTCTGCATATCAAATGTTGACGGATGGACAAAAATAGGTAGGAAACAAACAAATTCTGATCATATCTTTTGAAAGCCTATCTTAATTTTATGTATATTAAGTTCTAATTTGTAGACAATTTGTTTAAACAAATCAAGTTATGATCAGATGTGCAGTGCTTATTGTATGAATAGATACTGTGAATACGGTGTGATTGGAATGAAGAAGTAATTAGGACCCTGCTAGGGTTCATCGTATCACAAATGATTTCTGTGAAGCAACTTAAAGATATTTCCAATTGGTGACAGAGGCAGACGACTTTCCTTTGCCTCGCCCCAAGCTCCACCAGGTGGACAGTATGGCCTAAGCAAGAGTGCCCCATAATGGTACAAGTCGGCTGAATGCGTTCAGTTCTCTTCAAATGTGTGGTTTAAATTTTAGCAGATCTACCCTCTCAATGAATGTTCCATAGATGTGTGCAGGGTCGGCCTAAAACAATATCACTTATACAGAAGTGTACAGTTAAATGGAATGTGTCAAATCGACAATTTTATCTCACAAATCTCAATTAAATTTCCATTCAACAGTAGAGTCCATCGATGTGGTAGATACAAATAACTATTGTCTGAAGACATAATTATGCAAATTATTGTTACACATTCATTTTGATATAGAACAATATATGCAATGTTATTCTCTTCAATAAATGTTCCATTGTAGTTATTGTTATGAAGCATTTCAAAGATAAACAATGTATTTTCACTCATCAAAACATTCCCCAGAATAAAAAACTGAGACTTGTTACGAGGGGGCGCCACGGTGTTATAATAAACTCTAGTTTCATAATGCCGTTGAATGTTATAATGTCATAATCATATATATTGTGTGTGATCTTGTCACACCAATGTCTCTACGAGAATATAGATATGTGGAAATTCAGTAATATGTGTGCAATACTATAGAAGTTGATGTAATAAAAATGGAAATTATAGTTAATGTTCATGTACTGAGCCATTCACATTATTCAGTCCTCTCATAAACTAAAATAACGCTACCGGTTAAACCAGTTCAATTCCAAATGGAACCTTGTGGACGATGTTATTGTAATATATTTTTAGAAGTTTTCAACTGAAATAATTAATATTGATTGTTACAAAATTGTATGCAATACTTTCAAATGATGTAATAAGGCATTTCACAATTTACCAGATTTTCTCATAAGACGAACACTTTCATATGGAATCTGTTTTCCCCTAATATTTCACAAATGTGTAAAATGTTACTCTTTTCAAAATGTCACCAAGAAGTAGTGTAATCATTGGTGTAACAAGATATTATAAATCCTCCATAGCGTTAGATTTCATCGTAACTGACGTTGACAATCCAAATATGCTTCAAATCTATCGGCAGGTGGCGCCACCGGAATCCGTCAGTATTGTAAGGTTAGTATTAATGTGTCAAATACCTGGTACAAATTATGCATGTATTGTGTAAACTATCAAGTGTAAAGCCATATAATTAATCTGATAATACGTTTAGCTCCATACAGATGAAACACCAAGACAAGATCTAGAGAATGGAGATTTTATTGTACCCTTGTACCCGGCTTGTCCTGTTGTATCTAACATTCCTCAATATCCTTTTACAAATAGTTGCGCAGCTGTGTCAAATCCATGTTTATTCAGCAAGGTTATGGAAGGAGGTTTACAGTAATTTGGTTTTCACGTGCCACCACTTGTACAGTTTCATGGTGCTAAGTTTCTTTTATAAGTTCCCAGTTTTATATCTCTCAACATGGGCATTTTCTGGGGGCGTTTTAATGACATTTTTCCTAATTGTAATGCTCACGGGTTGCCAAAAAGCCTTGATTGCGTGTTGATATTGATACATTTTGTAGAAATTCAATGATCTTATTTTTTCATTGTTTAATTCGTCCATAAAGCCTATGTTGATACAAAGTTTTATCTCTGATAATATATATTTTAATATTTCTTAATATGTTTCCCACCATGTTCTTAAAATGTGAGAATATTTTCATATAAACATCCCTTCCATAGCCCGTATTGTCCATATTGGGAATCTGGATATTTTTCATCCAGGTGTGTTGACGTATATATGCATATATATAAATCATACTAGCTCATTACACCATTACATACATCAGCATATTGTCATTATCATTTTGTATATAGGAATATAGGAGGTAGCGTTGTAACATGTACAGTATGCATGTTTACCTAAGTAAGGTGTTTATAAACGGCACACTACTCAATTGTTATAAATGAAAGATACCATTTTGTTTACGAAGATGTACTTTTGTACGGCTTGACTCATGTGTTTCCTGTTCAGTCCCTGTCAAGTGACACAGAGCAAATAAACCACTCAACTATCTGTAACCAGCTGTATTTGTCTTTTTATTTAAACTATAATGCATGATAATATGTAAACTGATGTCATTGGAGTCGGGGGTTCGATTCTCGGACATGTCAGCATTGAATACAACATCCCATATGAACTGAGGCCTGAAGGGTTAACCTGTGGTCCTTAAATATCTAATTAAGTTGCTATACCTCTGTTACAAATGATTGTGACCATAATATGTGTGAATGCACTCGTAACCATGCCCCATTCAACTTGTAAATCACCCACGATGGTTCCATATCGGTGGTGTGAAGGAAGTCTGAAAGAGACTAACTTTAATTTAACCAAGTTATCAACAATTACCGTTAACAGAAGTGTACTTATTAGCTATGTATACGCTAATACTGATAATGAACTATTACTGTGAATAACATTGATATCATTATGGCAATAAAAGTGTTTTTGATTGAGGCATGATGTGGCTGGACAAGGGCCGCTCAGACACTGCTTTTGAATGACACCCTGGGTGAACCATACAGCATCAAGCGATGAGTCAGTCAGGCAAGGAGTCAGTCAGGCAAGGAGTCAGTCAGGCAAGGAGTCGGTCAGGCAAGTGTCAGTCAGGCAAGAATCAGTCAGGTAAGGAGCCAGTCAGGCAAGGAGTCAGTCAGGCAAGGAGTCAGTCAGGCGAGGAGTCAGTCAGGCAAGGAGTCAGTCAGGCGAGGAGTCAGTCAGGCAAGAGTCAGTCAGGTAAGGAGTCGGTCAGGCATGAATCAGTCAGGTAAGGAGTCGGTCAGGCAAGTGTCAGTCAGGCAAGGAGTCGGTCAGGCAAGGAGTCGGTCAGGCAAGGAGTCGGTCAGGCAAGGAGTCGGTCAGGCAAGGAGTCGGTCAGGCAAGAGTCAGTCAGGCAAGAATCAGTCAGGTAAGGAGTCAGTCAGGCAAGAGTCAGTCAGGCAAGGAGTCAGTCAGGCAAGGAGTCAGTCAGGCAAGAGTCAGTCAGGCAAGGAGGTATCCTGTTCACCAGCCTATATAAGACTTACATTGATGGGCTACTCAAGAGTCTGTCCAAATTACAGGGTGTCATTATCGGGATTGCCTGTATTAACTCACTAACTTGTGCTGACAACCCCCTCCTCACGTCCAGTTTGATCATTCTCCCAGACATGGTCAAGGAGGTTACACTGTATGCACTAAGAAACAGGTACAAGCTCTATCCAAGCTCCATATCCAAGCTCCATATCCAAGCTCCATATCTAAGCTCCATATCCAAGCTCCATATCCAAGCTCCATATCCAAGCTCCATATCCAAGCTCTATATACAAGCTCCATAACCAAGCATCATATCCAAGCTCCATATCCAAGCTCCATATCCAAGCTCCATATCCAAACTCCATATCCAAGCTCCATATCCAAGCTCCATATCCAAGCTCCATATCTAAGCTCCATATCTAAGCTCCATATCCAAGCTCTATATACAAGCTCCATAACCAAGCTCCATATCCAAGCTCCATATCCAAGCTCCATATCCAGTGATATCCGTCCAGTAATATCCAAGCTCCGTCCAGTAATATCTAAGCTCCATCCAGTAATATCCAAGCTCCATCCAGTAATATCCAAGCTCCATCCAGTAATATCCAAGCTCCATCCAGTAATATCCAAGCTCCATCCAGTAATATCCAAGCTCCATCCAGTAATATCCAAGCTCCATCCAGTAATATCCAAGCTCCATCCAATAATATCCAAGCTCCATCCAGTAATATCCAAGCTCCATCCAGTAATATCCAAGCTCCATCCAGTAATATCCAAGCTGCTCCATCCAGTAATATCCAAGCTGCTCCATCCAGTAATATCCAAGCTCCATCCAGTAATATCCAAGCTCCATCCAGTAATATCCAAGCTCCATCCAGTAATATCCAAGCTCCATACAGTAATATCCAAGCTCCATCCAGTAATATCCAAGCTCCATACAATAATATCCAAGCTCCATACAATAATAGCCCTGTCCTTCTTGGTCACTCTGTATGATGACCCGCTCCCCAACTCTGAGACACGAGATCACCAAGGGATACACAGAACCAGTACTGTGAAAAAGGCCTGTGCATGGCAAAGTATTCATCCTGTCCCAGTGGACCTTACGAAGAGGACTGCCTAGCCCTTCTTGGAGTTTGGGATCCATGGACAGAATGGTTTAAATCGCACTGCCAGTGTCAAAGTGTCAAGTTATCCACACGTCTTTTCTTATATGATCCATGGAGTTCAGTCTTCATCTGACCAGAACACACAGAAGACTCCTACGAGATATCCAGAGCCTTCCCCACAGCAATTGTGTAGAAAGAGTCATACAAAGAGTCTAAAGGGTAAAAGTACATTCTGGAGGGAGAGAGTGGACTTATCCAAGGGTCTGGAGGGAGAGTGTGGACTTATACCAAAAGTCTGGAGGGAGAGAGTGGACTTATACCAAGAGACTTGAGGGAGAGGGTGGACTTATACCAAGAGTCTAAAGGGTAAAAGTACATTCTGGAGGAAGAGAGTGGACTTATCCAAGGGTCTGGAGGGAGAGGGTGGACTTATACCAAGAGTCTGAAGGGAGAGAGTGGACTTATACCAAGAGTCTAGAGGGAGAGAGTGGACTTATACCAAGATTCTGGAGGGAGAGAGTGGACTTAAACAAAGAGTCTGTAAGGAGAGAATGGACTTATACCAAGAGTCTGGAGGGAGAGAGTGGACTTATACCAAGATTCTGGAGGGAGAGAGTGGACTTAAACAAAGAGTCTGTAAGGAGAGAATGGACTTATACCAAGAGTCTGGAGGGAGAGAGTGGACTTATACCAAGAGTCTAAAGGGAGAGAGTGGACTTTTCCAATGGTCTGGAGGGAGAGAGTGGACCAATACCAAGAGTCTGGGGGGAGGGAGTGGACTTATACCAAGAGTCTGGGGGGGGGAGAGTGGACTTATACCAAGAGTCTGGGGGGAGAGAGTGGACTTATACCAAGAGTCTGGGGGGAGGGAGTGGACTTATACCAAGAGTCTGGGGGGAGAGAGTTGGACTTATACCGAGAGTCTGGGGGGAGAGAGTGGACTTATACCAAGAGTCTGGGGGGAGAGAATGGACTTTTCCAATGGTCTGGAGGGAGAGAGTGGACTTATTCCAAGAGTCTGGAGGGAGAGAGTGCTTGACATAGTGTTGATATATAATAGATATGAAGTACTTTTTAATCACTTTAATGGTTGTGAAATGCAGGAATCCCACCCATCAGGATTCTTGAAAATCAGAACTTTTTCCCTAACTTTTCCACAACTTTTCATGCCCATTTCCAGACCTTATCTTTTTAGAAGCATGTCCAAACATATAGATTTCATTTGTAAAATATTTGTAAAATAATGACCTGATACAGAAAACAAAGATGTCTACAGTAGTCCACCCATTTCATAAGTATAATCTGGACATTAGACGGAGAAAATGTAACTTAAACAACGCTACAGCAAGCATACGCAATACAAGGCTGCCATTGTGGAAAGTTGAAGTGACGGGGAGGTCTTACATTTGGAGAGAAAATGATTGCAGTGTCACCACAACATATTCATTTCCATTAAAACATTAATGCATTGTGCAATAATGGATCCCTGATACTTAGTATTTACATTTCAAGATGTAAAATGGCCACCATACTTGAATGGTAGCAATGCCAATGAATCGTGAAAATTGCTGAATGATTTTATTAAGTTTTGCATCATAAACATTTTAATTTTCCCTACTTTGTGCATGATTTCCTGACGTTTTTAGGTCGGGATCCCGACCCGATGAGATTTCCGACTTTTCCCAACTGTCCCGACTACATGGGAACCCTGGAGATGTTGCATGCATACAAACTTTGAATTCAAGGTCAATGTGTCAAGGTCAAAGGTAACATGACTAAAAATGTATCACAAGGCACAGCTATGACCTCAGACATTTCTGTATACCATGTTTTAATTTCCTCTTGTGGTTGCTGAGATATGCTCCATACAAAATTTGTGATCTCGAGGTCACTGCACTAAGGTCAATGGTGACGTCACTAAGATTTGAAGGAACCTGAATCTTCACCTCTATATCTACCTCTGTATAAAATTTGAAACATCTTGGTAGGTTTGGAGAAGATTTTTAAAGAAAATGTTGACAGATGGATGGACAGACATTTTCCCCACTCCTAAAGCTCTGCGACTTAAAAGTCAGCATAGATTTAAAATAAAAGGATAGTGCCATCAAGATAAGATTTCCATCAAAATTATGAAACAAAAAATGAAAGGAATTGTCCATCCAGTGTCTGTATCATTACATGAGGCAATAAGTAGTTGTGGGATGTATATGAAGACAGGTGTTATATGCCCTAAATTCAATGCCACTGGTGATCCTCAAATAACTTAAATGTTGGAGTGAAATTTAAGAAAATTGATGAGGAATACGTTTTCTACCACAAAAATGAATATTATAGTGGTCTGTCTCTGATATGTCTTAATACAATCCATCCTCAATTCACGAGAGTCTCGGGTTGGGCTAGGCTTAATAAACAAAAAAAATCAAAAATCAAAAAAATATGCATGAAATGTAAAAATGAAAAATACTTTAAATGAAAAGGTCCTGCATGACAAATAAAAAATATTGTATTATCAGGACATGTCTAACATTTAATGCACAAAGCCCACATTTATATCATCATTTAATTCAATAATGTTATTTTACAGCTGGAAAAAAGATTAAATTACATTGTTTTTTGTTTTTTACATTACAAATAAAAATATATGACACACAATGTTGCATGAAATATATGACATGCACACCAAAATCAACATAATTTGTTTGGTATTTAACATGAGAAATTAATGATCATTTATGAGTATACCACATACTTATCAAGATTCTCATACATCTGAACATGCCAATCAAAATCAAAATTTCCTGCGCTTTATGATGGTTTCACAATTCAAAGGATCCCTCTTGGTTTCTAACCAGGCAAACATAATAAACATTATTATTCTGGCCCCAAGCTCCATCCAATAATTTCATTTCTTATGTTCTTTTATTTTATAATCATGGGTGTGTGTCAGTAATTACATTAGGTGGTGGACCCAACAACCTCATTTATTAATAAATTAAACATAAACCCATCCCCCCTCCAAATTATTTTATGATTGCTGGTATTAAAGAACAGATTAGTCATATAACATATATTCCTTTCAACATAATTGAGATTACTTTTCAAAATGCACCACTCATCAATAAGCCCAAAAATAAATTGAGATAGGTTAACATACTTCTAGTTCCTCTTTTTTTTTAAATAAAATTTTATTTTTGAGCACAATTAGGTATTTTGCTTGATCGGAACATATTAAGATAATAACAATCTAGTATTTGTTAAAGGTATTTATGTACTTTAAATTAGATTATACAGCCTAAAAATGAACATTCTGCATTGGACATGTACACTGATACCCTTATTCATCCAATGTCCTGTGTATTCATCAAGCCATATCCTCTCTATATCTACAAACACTAAATAACTTTGCTAAGTTATGCAGCAGTTTTAGAAATCCATTGATAACATAAATTCAGCTAAAAAATAAATAGATATGTATGAGAGGGAGCATTCTCTTCTATATTGTATGATCAACATACATAAATAAGTAGGCTCCCATTAGCTACATTATCACACAACAAAGATGGCCACCAAGTAACTAAATGCTCTACTTAAAATGGATGTTTTGGATACCAGGTTTGGAAATGCGTCATGCCGTGTGCCCAAAACATCACATCAGTACATATTTTCTTTATCATTTATGACTTAGCGCATATCATGCCTTAAAAAGATAAAAAATAATTTGACGAGTTTCAGCATCAACTTGAGGAGAAATATCAACAGTGCCTATACTTGCATGCAGATTTAACCTTGCGATACAGAAAAAGGGAAAAGTATTAGAGTCAGAGAATAATCATATGCCATGTCTGGAAAGGTCAGCTTGTTCTGCATTTCTTTATTCAGTTAACTTTAAGCCCATAGGGAGCCATTGACATTAGTCTTACTGATCAAATCAGAATTCAAATAGTGTTTCCCATAGTCAGACCATTGCACAGCAAACTCTGTAAAATATATCAGCATCGTTCTTAGACAACTAAATGAACTTGACATTCTGAAAAATGTTCCTTAAACATTAAATTAATTGCCTTCTAATGTTTTATCTTTGGGCCCATTTTCCAATAGGAACTACAGTTCCCTGAGAGAAATTTGTTGGAATAACAGATGCAAGAAAACCACTTATTTCAAACTGTAAGTGACTGGCAACACTTATGTGATCATTAAAGTAAAACATTGTAACCAACCTTAACAAGTAAAACTTCTCACACACTCACATTTTGGTACATCTTTGATTATATAGTTTTATAGTTTTTTTTTGTAGCCAGCTTTTGGTTTATAGTTAGCCTCCATGCATTTTTCTTAGGACTCACATAATCCTTAATCTTATTTGTTAAGATAAAACCTGAGAGGATTTACATCCAGTGAGCTTGTTTGGATCATGCATCCAATCAAGACTCATCTTCATACATATTTCTGTTCCTCAAGCTTAAACTTGAGTGTATCAACTAGCATGTGCAGGACCTAGTGCCTCACAGATCCTCTCCTGTAGGACCTAATACCTCACAGGTCCTCTCCTGTAGGACATAGTACCTCACAGATCCTCTCCTGTAGGACCTAATACCCCACAGGCCCTCTCTTTTAGGACCTAATACCTCACAGGTCCTCTCCTGTAGGACCTAATACCTCATAAGCCCTCTCTTGTAGGACCTAGTACCTCACAGATCCTCTCCTGTAGGACCTAATACCCCACAGGCCCTCTCTTTTAGGACCTAATACCTCACAGATCCTCTCCTGTAGGACCTAATACCTCACAAGCCCTCTCTTGTAGGACCTAGTACCTCACAGATCCTCTCCTGTAGGACCTAATACCTCACAGGTCCTCTCTTGTAGGACCTAGTACCTCACAGATCCTCTCCTGTATGACCTAATACCTCACAGGTCCTCTGTTTTAGGACCTAATACCTCACAGATCCTCTCCTGTAGAACCTAATACCTCACAGATCCTCTCCTTTAGGATCCAATACCTCATAGGTCCTCTCCTGTAGGATCTAATACCTCACAGGTCCTCTCCTATAGGACCTTATACCTCACAGGTCCTCTCCTATAGGACCTTATACCTCACAGGTCCTCTCTTATAGGACCTAATACCTCACAGGTCCTCTCTTGTAGGACCTAGTACCTCACAGATCCTCTCCTGTATGACCTAATACCTCACAGGTCCTCTGTTTTAGGACCTAATACCTCACAGATCCTCTCCTGTAGAACCTAATACCTCACAGATCCTCTCCTTTAGGATCCAATACCTCATAGGTCCTCTCCTATAGGACCTTATACCTCACAGGTCCTCTCCTATAGGACCTTATACCTCACAGGTCCTCTCTTATAGGACCTAATACCTCACAGGTGTTCTCTTATAGGACCTAGTACCACACAGGTGTTCTCTTATAGGATCTAGTACCTCACACATTTCCATCAGACATAGATCCATGGTTTCCTTCATACATGTCCCCATCCATAAGGCATATCACCCCACATAGATACATAGATCCTCACCCATAGGACCTATCACCCCACACAGACAGGTCCTCACCCATAGGACCTATCACCCCACACAGACAGGTCCTCACCCATAGGACCTATCACCCCACACAGACAGGTCCTCACCCATAGGACCTATCACCCCACACAGACAGGTCCTCGCCCATAGGATCAATCAAACACAGACTGGTCCCCATCCGCAGGGCCTATGACCTCACACTTACGGGTCCTCACCCCTAGGATTTTTTCTATAATGAAAATATGGTCTTTAATGGATATCAGGTGGCGCCATGATGAAGATATCTGGTATACATTTATATGCGTGCAAGAAATTGCATGAGAATGGTGGAGAAGAGAGTTAATTATGCCCTTCTAATATGTGTAACACAATTGTTAGTCTGAATCAGCCAAACTGCCTCATCTTTTATTGCTTCCGATATAAGTGGATTACTAAAGTAAGGAATAATTTCAGCAATATTTTTAATTGTTACCTCCTATTATCTACCTTCCATTTTGAATCAGATTTCTAGTATTCATCACAACTCTTCTTATAAAACTATGTACAATATACTTTGCCAATACATGCATTCAATGTCAGCCATTCAAACAAACAGGTCTGTCAGATTCTGCATCGCAAATAAATGCCAGATACAAAGCATTCTAAGCTCCTGTAAGCAACATAGGGTTAAACATATGCAATTGATACTACAATTTTTAATGTCCACAATAATATTACTTAGTAATATGATATTATTGTATTATTAAATAATATTACTTAGTTGTAACCTTAAGGCAACCAATATGAATAAATCAAATCAGTTTGGTTAAGTTTTGTTTCATTTGTAACAGTTTCCACATTTACAATATTTAGCTGAACATAAATTAAATATATTTATCTGCCTAAATATTTTGTTTATATTCTAGTCCAATGACAAAATTTTGAAGCTTTGTTTTCACATTTTGTCCACTATGAGCATTCCCACTGACATGTGAGAACAGTTAACAGAACAATAAACATCTTAATGTGTAATCGCAACCATGAGGAGCTATATTTTTTATTATCAGTATCATTTTTAATCTGTCCTCATCATTCTGTCAGCTTGGGTCATTCCATTTACATTCATTCCAACCCAGTTCAAAAGCATCAAAAGCATCTTGTCTCAAAGGCAGAATACATAAGAGAAAATGCTAATATTTCTAGAATATGGCAGACCTGTTTACAGATGCTGTCACCTGGTATAATAAATACATCTCAGAGTTTTGCCAATACATCATCAGCAATAAAATTGTCCTGCCATTCAGTTTGTTGACAGGTCAGCAATGGCTTGTATTTGGAGTTTTGCTGACATGTCAGCAACATGACAGTGCAATTGATAGAAATAACATGGAAAATGAATGATCACAGTCACACTGTAGTTGTAGCTAAGAGTACATGGCCTTTCCCAATCATCGATGATTCTGCCAATATCAATATAAATATATTTTATGTATATTTATCCCATAACACAATTTGCATCCAATTAGATCCTGGCAGTCTAAATCTATCCAATCGGATGACAGGGATAATTCCTCCCTTCACAATATGTGTAAATTTGTTCCTGTAACAGACCTTGAAATTGGAAAAACCTCTGGTTTATTAGACACCTATACTTTAGACTTGAGATTAGAAATTGTCCACGTTCTTCAATGCAATTGTTACATGTGTACTGTTTCCAAACCTTGTGACCTGGTGAAATTGTTTATTGTGAACACTAATTTGTTGAACTTCTGATTGGACAAGGTTTTCAATATGTTTCAGAGCCACCTGGTGGGACTGGGTTTTCCATATGCTTCAGAGCCACCTGGTGGGACAAGGCGTTCCATATGTGCCAGAGCCACCTGGTGCCTGTATCCAGTCACAGACTTTAAGTTTAAACTGTCTTATATCATTATAATGGTTCTAATCACGTTTCCATCATACACTGTCATCTAGAAAAAAAAGCAACAACAAAAATGATGAGCACAAATAACGCAGACTGTATATTTGAATTTATATAATTCTTTCAATATATTAACAAAAATATTTTTCAATTCATATTTCTGATGGTGGTGAATGAGCTCTGAGGATCAGCTTAACTGGAATTAGCAATTTTATAACATTTCTGATGGCCCGAAGAAGGTAATAAGCCACTTTGTATCTCATCTTTCAAATAAAACATCCTGTGGCAGAGCCAAATCTGTCAAAATAGATTCAAGCAGTAATTATATGCAGTTCTTTTGTTGATAAATTCCTTGATTAAGCAACTCACCATGATACCACCATCTTGTTTTCTTTGGATTTTTGCTGCATGTTTTCACATATATGGCATTATCAGGTGGTCTTTTCTGAAATATACCCGATAAAAAATGATTATCTTTATAGATAGTGATTATCTTTATAGATAGTGATTATCTTTATAGATAGTAAAATATTTTCATTCTGCTTTTTTGAAACTAGTTCCAAGCATACCAATAACTGCATTAATCTATTGGTATATATATTTAAACATGAATGGGAAAACTCTGGGGGAATGGGATGAGCAGAAATTGTTTA
This sequence comes from Amphiduros pacificus, assembly GCA_949316495.1. Classification (NCBI taxonomy): domain Eukaryota; kingdom Metazoa; phylum Annelida; class Polychaeta; order Phyllodocida; family Hesionidae; genus Amphiduros; species Amphiduros pacificus. Next base: position 45,047,994 of record OX439000.1, on the reverse strand, counting down.
TTGTTTATTGTTGCTTAGTTACTATCAAGAAGAATGTATTTACAATACAACCACATTATTATCTAAGCACCATCAAATGTAAAAAGTACTGAAAATCACTGGTTATAAATGATTTACTCTTTTTTGTGTAAATCATGTTAAACAATAGGCATTTTCATTTGCATTTAATTGTTTAAGCATGTGGACTGAATATTATTGACAATGTAAACTGACCTTATCTTTGCAGCTGCTGAGCATGCTGATAATACTGAGACACACTGACTGCACGGAGAGTGCTGGAGACCAGTCCTCGGTGAGGATTGACAAGCAGATATGTCCATTACTATATACATGTGGGTGGACTGGGATGTTCTGACCAATAAATACTACCTGTTAATGTTAAAAAAATCCCTGTCATGTTTACAAAAGCAAAAGCCAAGAAAATCCAATATTTTAATTTCAGGTAGCAGAGTGGTAAACAGGTCAAGTAAGGCCAAAGAAAAATATAAATCTTATTTCTGATAATCGGTCCTAAAAAAACACAATAGGGGGAAGATTTTTATTTCTATTTATTTATTTATTTTTTTGTGAAAGTCAAAAAATCTTCAGGATACCTGGTTTGAACTAGGGTAGGTAGGGAAATCGGAAACAAGCTTCTTTATTTTAGGCCTAATCATGACTCAATTATAATACAAAAGCATCAAACACCTCACATTCTAAACAGAAATCAATTTTAAGTGATGTACTGTTCACTTGCCTGTGGAGAATCAAATGGATATCTTGTACCAAACTTAAACTGTAACTGGAAATGTTCTCCTTCATAGAGTGTACCGGGGGCTCCAGCCAAGTCCACAATCCACCTGCACAAACCAATCCATTCAACCAAATATCACAATCTACCTCTGTCTACAGCTGCATTCGTTAAATCATTATGATATATGCTCATCTATACAGTCAATTAATTATGTTTAATTTGCAACACAACTCGGGACTTCAAATTTACAATGAGTAAGTTGGCCTTTGGGGCTTTTGGAGGCTCCATGTTAAAATTCTATTTGCCAAGATTTAAATGATTTTTTTTCACTGTTTATTGTTTTGAGCAAGTACATTTGATAAAAAGTCCACCAAATCTGACCTCTTCTCTTGTATGGGCCAATGAACAATATTCTTAATGTCAAGGCCTGCAACTATTTATTTAGACAATATGATAGACTGTGGGCTTACTCTGCAAGATTCTTGCCGATGCGATCCACATCAATGGCGACACCTATTGGTGGGTCCTTCTGCAGTGCCTGCAACTCCTTCTGCAGTCTTTTCTGGAATGTGCAAATATTTACACATTAATCAGACATGAATAAATCGCCATGACATGGAGAAAGTTTGAGGAAAGGGAGTAACCAAATAGTTCTGAAATTAAATGATCAATTACTCTTGAAATCATTTTTCTCTTTTATGACAACTTAGCAATAAGGATGACCAGTTACGTTGGCCTACAGGTTGCCCTTGGTGCTGATGGTTTATGGTTAAAAGTAGGGATCACCACAGTCAAAACTTGCATTAAAATATGTTGTCAGGACAAAACAATAGAGGATTCTTGGATAGCAACTGTTTAAAAGATCCCTGTTTCCAGTGTTGGTTTGCTGATAAAAGTTATGTTTGTGGTCTGCCAGACTTAAAAACGTCACTTGACGTCAGAAGCACCACTGTATTGTGGAGCTTCAGATTGTTGCTGTCACTCCCATGAATAACCTGACCTACCTTTCACCTCACTGCATTAACTTGTCAATGTTGAAACTGCATGTCTTTTTGAAAATCTGTTGCCAGAGATCAAGTTCCAAGTTGTAGCCTGAATATGATGGACAAGGAGTAGTATTTCTGGAAACAATGGATTTAAGTCCATTTTGCTGGTAAATTTGGGATTACCTTGGAGTATAATGAATGGAGTTGTGACACCATGAGACCAAAGGTGTAATGTGCGTTACTGCCAATCCAATGTCTTATGATGCAATATGAGTCAAAAACTTGAAGAATATGACATTATTCAACTTTGTAACAATTTTTGCTCACCACAAAGAATATTTTGACCAAAACATATTGCAAGTGAAAGTATATTTTTCAAATGTACTCCAAATGTACACACTTATACAACATTTTAGAAACATCAATGTCAGTTAATTTTGCATGATAGAGCAATTTTATAGAGCTCAATACAAACGTATTGATTCTTCTGAAACATTAGGCAATTCTGACAACACACACAACATTCACATTTAGTTTACACTAAAAACGCATTCACTGGCAGGCCTATATAATATATCATACTTTGGAAAAAATCTTCTTCTGATATTATTTTTAAATCTGCCAATATAAGAATCCATTCAATTTACAAAGCATTTGAGACTTATAAGAAGTCAATTGTATTAACTATCCTGATATAATACTTAAACTATTGATCATCAGTTCTCACAACTGGATGTTCTTATTATCTCTTTCTATCATTAAGCTTACAGTAGTGACGAGCGTTTGCCCTGGTGTGTGAACACAGTGCAAACGCATCAAACCTGCAGGGTAAAATAGTTGACACAAAGGTTTTGGTGAGTTCTGGTCAGATTTTAGTTCTAGGTTTTGGCCGGTAATAGTAATAATAATAGTAAAATTTATATAGTGTCTGTTCATAGCGGTATGCAAATGCTTTATCATCTCACACATCCTTAACAATGCCAAACAATTCAGAAGTATCTAGACTTGAGAGTGATACACAGCAAAGTTCAGGAGGGATGTACAGCTGAGCTCAAAACAATTGTTTAATGCATATCCCTCTCCAGTGTTGTGGATGGTATGTGGCAAATTTCAAAGCTCTCCTGATATAAGAGATTTTAAAAGTCAGTGAATACAATCATGGAGTGAATTGAGACTGTCTCAGTACATCTACATCCTAAGTGGAGGGAGCTTACAGCTACATCTGCTCCATCATGTCCATGAATATATTCATTCTTTCAACTCTGGGATTTTGACTGGGTAAGTTTTGTGGGATGGCTTTTTCAGATTTTTCCCGAGTTTATAGCCCTTGCAGAGTTATTTTCCTACACTTGGATTGAGTACTCATCAGTGACCAGTTTCCGCTGATGAAGTAGACCATGACTGCCAGCGGCGACAAGGGTCCTCAGGTTAACCAATGTTACCGACGGTAACTACTGGTAGTAGCGACTGAAAATTGGTCGGACATGAGTAGAGCTAACAACCATAGGATTTGCGCAACTATAGGATTGGCTGATAATAAGGAAAATTTAACCTTGCCCTGTATAATATTTTAATTTTCATCTTTCAACATAGAAGAAACATTAGTGTGCGAAGGCTATGATTGAATGTGCAAAGACGTGAGTCTGACTTATAAATCTTGTAATAAGTTTACATACAAAGATTGCTTTGTAGGATAAAGTAATGACAAGTTATACTGATGGATATACCCCACTATTACATACATACAGATAACTGTTCATGTAATATCAGATTATTTGTTTATTGACAAAGACCAAAATGTGTGAAATGGGCGGTCATTAGCCCTACTCGCGCTGGACCAGTTACCGCCAATGAAGTAGACCGTGACTGGCAGCGGCTACAAGGATCCTCACCAGTTTAGCCGCTGTAATCGGCGGGTATTGGTAGCGACGGAAAACTAGTCCCTCGCGAGTACATGTTTGTGTCAGATGCTCATTGACATTGTGGAGTAAATATCCTTCATGACACCATGTTAATGAAGCATCAGTCATGAACAGTCATCCAATCAGGATGCCCATTGTCAAGCATTAATATAATCAAGTGTCTTTAAAACAGATCAACATCTTGCTCACAGTGTCAGCAAGTTGACATGTGAAGGACATGTTTACAGTATTGACAGCTTTTGACAGAACTCCTGTCAAACAAGAGCAACGCGGAAGGGGAACGGAAAGTCCAGTAAACCAAATAAAAATATTCTTGATTACAGTAAAAAATGTCTATGTCTGAGTCAGTGAATCATGTCATTGCTGTACCACAGTATTTCAGGACAAAATGGAGAACAACGATCCCATAAAATGTTTATACATCTGATATCTTTGCTTACCTCCATAGCGCTCGACGCCATTCACTCATTCAGTCAATCTCGTAAACAGAAAATATTTTCGAAATTTAATTAAAGGCGGTATGTTGTACTTGTAAAATTAGTATGATGAAATTCAGTACATTGATAATTTACTTTTCATATTTACAGGTTTAAATTTATGACAGAAGATGGGAAGTATAAACAATTCATTATGTAGGCTAAATTCGATTTTCGATGCCGGCAGAGGAGTTGCATCATGAAAGACACTTGCACGGGAATATTTGCAGATGATTTGCGAGGGGGCATATGTATCAAAGGCTGTGTGTGCGGTGCAAGTAATCACTGAGTCCAGAAGCAACAAATTTGTGGGGAGTGGGTGGGGCCAATATGACGTCAATGTATATATATAATATTTATTATATATATATACATTGACGATTGACACGGCGCATGCCATCTGGCTGCATCTATAGACTCAGTGCAAGTAATGAGATGGTGCCTATATCAGTGTCGAATATGGCAAACAAAAATTAACATAAAAGATTATAACTAACAATATTATATCCCACAAAAATCATTGATTGCCCTCCTAATTTGAGCGTTATTGCTGGATTAAAATCCCCGGCAATACTTTTGTACCGAAGGTATTTCAGAAAAAAATATTACATGGTTCAAAGCATGATGAGGGATTTTTGCTGCACTTTTGATATCTCAGGCACTGTTCCTCCATACCACTGCTTCTCAGTCGGACTCAAACGACAAATGTTCCAAAGTCTGTAGGAAATGTTCCCCGGTGGAATAATTGCATTGTGGGTATGATTGGGTCAGAGATTATGAATGTCTGTTGCAGTGGTACCCATAAAAAAGTCACACTCCTGAAAAAATGTTTATCCTATCTGAACCGAAAGTTTAGTGAGAGCATCGTCTTAATAAATCATTTTGTGAAAAGCAAATGACAAAGATAATTTCCGAGTTTTACCTTATTGCCCGATACTTAACGTGTACCTTGTTGCGCGATATTCAACTTGCACCCTCTTGTGCAACATTTAACTTCAACCATTTTAGCAGTATTCGTTTTGTGTATAGGAATTCAATTTTCATATAAAAAACTTCCCTCTTCATAGCATTCAATGCCTTGAATTGTCGCTTTATCAGAAAAAGATAATTTCCTTAATCAGAGAACACAATAATATTTATATGAGAGTAACAGTGAGACATGCACATCGTCGTATTACATCGCCATAAATGAAGGACATAGGCTATTTATACAAACAATATAAAATTTAGCCCCCAAAAAATTATAGAGATGTTTGACAATTGAAAATAAAATTTTAAAAATAGTAAATCCTGTGACCTTGGGATGACCTTGACATGACCTTGAAATATGGAAATGCTGTTGCACACTAAAACTCTCATTGTTTACGTCATATTATGAAAGATCTCTCCAAAACAAAACTAACAAGCCCAAGATCAAGTCTGTAGCTATAATAGAACAGATTTATGGGCCGTTGAATTTTCAGCCCAAGGTCACGGGGATTTTCCATTGATTTCAATGGAGAAAAATTGAAATTTTCACTTTGTGAAAAATTGGCCATCAATTTGAAAGGTGTCCCATGTGGATATGTTAGGGGGATGTATAGCCCACTTTTTAAGCCATTATTGGTACAAATGCCATTGTAAAATTTTCTGCCTTTTACAAAAATATTATTTTTATGGATTTCCATTGAAATCAATGTGAAAATCGGGAAAATTATGTATATCTTTCAAATCCAAAAGGCAGAAAATCTACCAAACCAATTTTAAAATTCCTTTTTTCCTTTGCATGCTATCAGAGTTATATTTCCAGCATAATATGGGACACTTTTCATCATTATAATTTCATTATTTGAAAAATTACCATAAACTACAGTGAATTTTAGCAAAATTACCCCTTGGAAATGCTATTCAAATGTATACATAGGCACAATTTTTATGGGAAATATAGTCAATTTGTACTATTATTTGACATAATTTTACTTCTTGTAGGTATTTTTCAATAAATAAATATTTTATTAACTAGTTATCAAACATTTTTGAGAAATTTAAATTTAAGTATGTAAAATGGTGCAAAACATCACACTGACACCCACTACACATGAATTTGGACCCCTACCCATTCTAACGCCTATGTCCTAAATTTATGGTGATGAGGTGATTACATATCCTGACATCTACTGAAAACAGTAGATATCCGGATTTACAAAATGTTTTTCCTGTGTCCTGTGTTCAGAACTATTTTAAGTTATCAAGACCACACTTTAGAGCTACACATATCGCGAATGAAATGTTTGTTTTTTGTAACACGGATGGTCCGTGTTACAAAAAACCTTTAGTTCCAAATTGGCCACCAGGACCAGAATTGGCTCTGGGCATCCTACACTGATGCAAACCCTTAATTTACATAATTTAAAATTTTTTGTTAAATTATCTTTCTCTCAAATATTTCTGAGAAGTTAGCTCGGTATTATCCAGGGATGCTTCAAGGGTGAATATTGTAAAATCTGCTGACAGACAGAATCGTTTAATTGTGCCCTTAATGCTTATTTGCAATATATATATGTAAATCAAGAATTAGCCTCATTATGGGACCAGGCAAACATGTGGATGAAGTATTGATGTCACAGTACTCAGCCCCAAAACAGCTGCTGAAAATCAATTGTTGCACATGCTCAATTTGAAAATATGTGAAATGGCTGATGTCTAGTGGATATTTATATACGTATACAAGAATATGTAGGAATGAGATAAGAATTTTGGTATATATATTCGCACCGAAATTTCACTTTTGAACAGAGCACGCCAAATATATAGCGAATACAGCCGCTAGAATACGCACACATCTTGTACTTTGCAGACTAACTCTGTAGGTATGTTTTCCGGCGGAAAGAGCAACATGGCAGCTGTGAGTGTGCGGTTAAATCCTCTCGGAATCGCTCTTGTTGTTGCTGGAGCACTATGCATACTTCTGTATTTTTTGGGTACGTCAGGTTCCTTTTCTTCGGAGCCGAAAATCAACATGAAAGAGTTACTCTCAGTCGGTATTGACATTGCAAAGAAGGGCGGGGCCCGAGTTAAAGCTATTCGCGAGTCAAACGAAATGAACGAAAAAGTGAAAGGCAAAACGAAAGAGGGAGCTTCAGAAATGTTGACGAGTGGAGACCTGCAATCTCATCGAGCCATGGTTTACGGATTGGTGAAAGCGTATCCAGAATTAAAGGTGAGAACACAGCAACGTAAACATCTGTACACGTGTCAATGTTTTCTTTGAGGGAGTGATTGACAGCGGCAATGACAGCCGTCCTGTTCGGTGATTGGTTGACCGCGAGATTCTGTACTTGTACAAACATGAAGCAATGAGTGGCATTGGAATGACTGAACAGCCCAATTTACCATTAGAACAAGTTGTCAGGGCTCTATCAGCATGTCTATTTGACTAAAATATTCACAATTAATTCTTACATGTCATGAGAAAATTGTCTTCAGATCATTGTCATTGGAAAATATTGTATACAAATTTGTCATCCCTTGAAATATGTATAATAATTCACTTCACAGATCACTTTTGATGCCACATAACGGTGACCTTTTATGCAATCTATCATGGAAAAAATAATTGACAGTCTAAATAACCAAAAGCTTAGAACTGTTAAATTGTTTAAGCAAGAATATAAAATGGAAAATTACTTTATTTCAATGAAAAAAATCTAAAACACTCAACTTTGGCCAGATTAGGAAGAAGTTCTCATATTTTAAGATCAGAGACTGGGAAAGGCCATAAAAGGCCTGTAGTTTCATTTGAAAATAGAGTGTGTAATTATTATGACCAAATGCAACAGAAGACATTTCCACTTGGTCACATGCAGCAGAGTGTGAGGAATTAGAATTAAAGTTATATATGAAATGAAATACCATGTGATAAATTAATAAATCTTACAACAACAAAATTTCTTTATATGTTATAGGGCAATTGCAGGTTGCTATTTTTCCACATTAAAAACAACATAACAGAAGTACACAAAAAATTAGAAGTGCACAAAAATTTAGGAGTGCACAAACATCTCTCTAAAATTTAATCATAAAAAAACAAGATGGTAGCCTGCAATGGCACTTTGGAATGTCACAATAGCCATGCTAGGAATGCACTAGCATCATTACTCTGCATAGCGAGGTAGAGTCATATACTACCTCTGCCACAATAGGCATGACATTGTCTCAACCTATTCCGCAAGGTCGATTGCATAATCCGCAGACAGGTGCGCAATTCGTGAGCTTTGCACATATGCACTCACAATGCCCGCCCAATTGGCTTATATTGGCACACACATCAGGTGCACTCACTTTCTAACCATCACTTTCTAACCAAAACAAAATAAATGTGTGTGAAGTTTGTTACTTATTCACTTTTCATTGTTCATTATTCAGAATTTTTTCAAAATCGATAGATGAGGTTGTAAACATGTCATATTTGCAATATTGTTTTCAAAATGTCACTGGGATGTATTTTGTGGCACTTCATATTAATGAAAATCCTAAAAAATAAAATTATCAACACATATGAAACGAGCGGAAAAAAACAGCGCAGGTCAATTCAAAGGTTGAGGGGTGTCCAAAGATGCTAGCCATAAAATGTTTTCCCGGCAAATGGATAGTTACAAGATGGCACCACATACAATTTAAAAATTATCATTATTAATCAAACTTAGCTTATAATAATTTTTTTAAAAATTAGCGCAGATCAATTCAAAGGTCACAAATATTTGGACACCCCTCAACAGTCACACAAAGTTTGGTGACCTTTGAATTGACCTGTGATAGTTTTATCTAGCTTTGAATATTAGAATTAAAGGGTTTTTTTTTACTACGATAATTTAAAAGTTGTATGAAGTGCCATCTTGTATCTGTTCATTTTGCCAGGAAAATATTTTATGGCTAGCTTATTTTGGAAATCCTTCAACCCTCCACTTGTTTCACATATGTGCTGATAATTTTGGAGAAAATATTGCAAATATAACATGTTGACAACCTCATCTATTGATTTTGAAAAAAATCTGAATAATGAACTGTGAAAAGTCCAAAACAATGACACCAGTTGACTGAGTTATACTTGCACATGTTTTTGTTGTTGTAGTCACGTTCTCACCAAAACAAGGACACTGATAGGCTATGTTATTACATGTGACAAAACATTTAATTTGGTGTCGATTGGCTTCTTAAAGAAGCTTCTTATGGGCATGACCTTACAAAAGAGAGATAATACTCAAGAAAGGTCAGCAATATGTAATATTTATGATTTGATACTTATCAGCAATACTTAGCACTTAGCATGTATATTGGATAGCATGTTTATTTGTTATCTTTTATTTTTAAAAAATCAGCAGTTAAAAGAGATTCGTCCAAGTATCATTCTTTACTTTTATTATATAAGTCATTTAGTCATACAGATATGTTTAGCATGTGGTATTAGATACATTGTTATTATTGGACAACAATATAAGTGAATGTGAACAGTGTACTGTATGTACAATATAATTTAACTCATGAAATAATATTGGAACCTGTATGATTTTTTACATTTTCAATTAAAATCATTAAAATCATATCAATCATCAATTAATCAATCAGCCAAATCAATCAATCAATGATGCATCTGTGCCTTATTCCAGGTAATACCACCTATTGTGTTCCCGTTGACAGTATATATAAAATGAGTAGCAAGATTACCAAACCAACAATAATACACATACACACTTAACCACATAACATATAAGGCAAATGTAAAGCCCCATAACAAAAAACAAAACAAATATAAAGTCATATAACACAATAAGGTGATATGAATATTCCTAGGCTGGATGATCCAGATACATCTTATGCAAATACATTATTTTTTATTCCTGATAATCTGAGGGATATGAGCAGGATGGTTATTGATCACCATAAGGCAGGCGTGTTTGTATGTCTGGCAATGCTGTGGGCTCAACAGTTCTTGGAAAGCACCAGTTATATAACAGTATTGACCATGTACTATGTACCTTCCAAAATTATTGCATTTAAAGTAATTGATTTTCTATTCCAAAATCTGTGGTACAAATTTAGTATTTTTTAAATATTTTTTCTGTAATATTGTTGTAGATTTACCATATCATATATATTTGTACTACAATGCTTGTAAACATCAGAGCTGATTTAGGAGTCATCACTATATTCACAGTTCTCATATTTTAATATTAGAGACTTACATACAAAGAGAATCTTCAGTACAGAGGATTCACATTATAATTCAACATCTTTCATACACATTGGTCATTAGACAATAAAATCTCTACTTTACAGGTGGTTTCAGAAGAGCATGAAACTGTGCCAATAGATCTCAACAGCTATCCAGATCCTGTGAAAAATCTAAATGAAATCAAGAATTTGCCAGCAGATGAAGAAATCCCCATTAAGGACATAACAGTTTGGATTGATCCCCTGGATGCCACACAAGAATATACTGGTAAGATTATTGTTATAAATACATATTGATAGAATATATATTGATAGAAGAAAACTTAAAGTAGTAATGAGACAATTCAAAATTAAATGAGATAATGATATAAGGCTATTGAACAAGAATGTTGTCATTGGGGTATGTTAAACAAAACAATTGCTATACATTATTGTACTCATAATATGGAAGTTTCTAGCAAAATGGTGATTAAGGTTGGTGACTGTGCAGCTAGATGTAGACCCAATACAGTAAATACTGGTTTGGTTTTGTTTGCAGAGAATCTGAAGCAGTTTGTAACAACCATGGTATGTGTGGCTGTGAAGGACAAACCAACCATGGGAGTCATCTATTTTCCATTCTCAGATGAGACAGGTGATTATTATAATTCTACTCATTGCCGGGCTAATATTTTAGTTTTTTGTCTCATATACAATGGCTGACAGTAAGACTAAGGTGTTACTTTCTGTCTGGCTGTCAACATTAGGAGAATTTTTGTGAGAAATGACATTGGCTCCATTGTCTTGGATGAATAAAAATGTTGCATGGAATACTGGTAACATGTGTTCACGTGCTCAATCAGAGTAGCTGCTGATGTGTGACATCAATGTTTGAAACTCATGATTAAACTTTAGAGAGATGTTTGTTCACTTCTAAGCAGGAATGTGTATCATAATAGCCCAAAAGGGGCTTGTTGCTTGGGTGAACAGTCACATTTCAGTTAATTCCTAAATAATAGAGACGTTGTTATTAAAGAGTGAGTATAATGGAAAAGGATATCTCATATGCAACTTAATGAAAAGCAGTGATGAACCTCATGCTGGAGTCAATAATCATATAGCATTGAACGAGAATGACAATTAATCACATTAATTATCTTGACCCTGAACCTTGGTATAAAGTCACATTTTCCTCACTAATTGGAGTAGATTGTGCAGAAAAACATATTAGACAAAGAGTTTCAATTTAATCATAATTTATTCATTTGAATATGATGAGTGCACAAAGATATCTGACAGAGTTTCTGGTTATCATTGACTGGTGAAAGAGACAAAATCTATATTTATTTTTTAAATTTTTATAGAATCAAAACACATGATGGTTCTCATTGCTGAACATTTAGTAAGTCATACTTAAGGTAAGCTTTAACACTTTGATATAACCTTAATGTTTACTTGCTTGCAGTTTGGGGTTGGGTTGGACATGGGTCAAACCTTTCACCCCCACAGGAGCAGACAAAGACAGAGAACGACCCCTACAAGATCATAGTGTCACGATCCCACGCTGGCACCGTGGAGGCTGTGGCCAAGGCAGCGCTCGGAGAGAAGACACAAGTAATACCAGCAGGGGGAGCAGGTATGATCACGCTAAAAACATCACACACCAATCTCACAGTTAATAATACTCTACTTGTTGATTATTAGCCCCCCCCCCAAAAAAAAAATATATATATATATATAAACAAACTTTCACATATTGTTATGGTTGCATCTGTAGCATAATGACAAAATTGGTCAAAGAAGTTGAATAATTTCAGGTTACAAGACAGTGCAGGTCACCAAGGTTAATGTATGTTGTAATATTTCAGGTTACAAGACAGTGCAGGTCACCAAGGTTAATGTATCTTGTTATATTTCAGGTTACAAGACAGTGCAGGTCACCAAGGTTAATGTATGTTGTTATATTTCAGGTTACAAGACAGTGCAGGTCACCAAGGTTAATGTATGTTGTTATATTTCATGTTACAAGACAGTGCAGGGCACCAAGGTTAATGTATGTTGTTATATTTCAGGTTACAAGACAGTGCAGTTCACCAAGGTTAATGTATGTTGTTATATTTCAGGTTACAAGACAGTGCAGGTCACCAAGGTTAATGTATGTTGTTATATTTCAGGTTACAAGACAGTGCAGGTCACCAAGGTTAATGTATGTTGTTATATTTCATGTTACAAGACAGTGCAGGGCACCAAGGTTAATGTATGTTGTTATATTTCAGGTTACAAGACAGTGCAGTTCACCAAGGTTAATGTATCTTGTTATATTTCAGGTTACAAGACAGTGCAGTTCACCAAGGTTAATGTATGTTGTTATATTTCAGGTTACAAGACAGTGCAGGTCATCAAGGGAACAGCTGATGCCTATGTGCATGTGACAAGAATCAAGAAGTGGGATATTTGTGCTGGCAATGCCATTATTCTTTCCATGAAGGGCCGCATGACCACAATAAAGGGCAACTCGGTCAACTACGCTGACGGCAACCCAGTCAATGATGATGGGCTACTGGCTACCCTGTTTGAGCATGACAAACTGCTGAAAGACTTGAGACCAGCAGCAGATACAGATAAACAGAAAGGACACAAACGTTTGCTTAGATCTGTACAAGAAACACAAAAAAGAAAATTAGATTTTAAAAAATCAGATGTTAGGAAATTATAAGATAACGATTTTCCAACAGTTTATCAACTTTTCATTTTATTCTGTCCATCAGTTTAATACATACAGTGAAAATATTTCAAAATATATGTCCTACACACATCTGGTTTACACATCTGGTACACAATCACAGCAGCCAAAACAATGGTAGATTATAAGAGCATTTTTTTTTTGTAAAAGAAAAGCCAAGCAAAGAAGCAATTACAAGATGTATCCATAATACCAATGCTTGGAGATGGCAAACACGCTTTGCCTGCATTTTATCTTTGAAAAATTTGTAATATGTTCGGAAGATGCTCAAATTTTAGTTTAATTCCTGATTTCAAAACATATTGAAAATTGATTTCGTGGTTCATAAAAATGAGCCAACAACAAATTCAAGTTCAAATGAAGTATCATTAAGTTAACACTACAGCATAAGAAACAAAACAGTTTTGGAAACAAATAATTTAAAACATTACAATGATTTATAAACATATGTGTTTTTCATTCTCTGTGTACTTTACCAACTGACCACCAGAAACAAAACACATTTTCTTCAGAGTTAGAATATGTTGGAAATTCTTATTTTATTATTATGTATAATATTATTATATATAATATAATATAATATAAATCTTGTAAAACTGCTGGTCAGCTGCTTTGTAAATAGCCGTGATATTCTGGTCTTTACTTCTATGATCTGATATCTTAATTTTAAAAGATCAAAGGGTTATCTTCTTTTATAGAGTTAATGCTTGCAACATAAAATACAAACTTACATTGGAATAAATAGTGGTGTACAATTTTATACCTGTTAATCAATTTGGTGAGTTTTCCAATAATGTATTGTTAAGGGGCATTTTGTTTAGCTATTAAGAGAATGTTTTGTAAATTAGATAAAAAATGCCAATTTTTTTAAGCTGTCAGCATTTATTCTCGGAATTTTGTATAAAATGAAGGGACAGATAGGGTTTAGGAGAAGGCGTTGCATCTGACCGGATGCATTATTCTGGTATGTTTCCATATTAACAAAAAGTAATCTTGGTTTATTCAGAATTGCCTGCATTATTTATGTATATTTATATCTTGCAGGCTGTTTATGAGTGTATTTAAGTAAAACCCATCCTGTCAAATAAGATTATCATGATATTGGATGTTTGTGCGCACATGTCCCTTGGAAAATGTATTATTGCCAAAGAAATGTAATAATTTGAAAAAAGGACTTTCTCATGCACACTCATTTGGTTTTTTTTCTAGTATTGCACAGAATTTGTTTGAAACAATCTCACTCATTGAACATAAAGAATTAAATCTGATTTATTTTCATGTGAATGGATAGGTATGTTTCCTTTGGTTATATATGGGCATCCCTGTCCATCAGGATGCTGATATTCTAGCTTGGTAAAGGGAAAGTGGAGCTCACACGTAGCTAGGCAGGTTGGTGTTTAAGCTGAGCTCACATGTAGCTAGCCAGGTTGGTGTTTAAGCTGAGCTCACACGTAGCTAGCCAGGTTGGTGTTTAAGCTGAGCTCACACGTAGCTAGCCAGGTTGGAGTTTAAGCTGAGCTCACACGTAGCTAGCCAGGTTGGTGTTTAAGTTGGGCTCACATGTAGCTAGCCAGGTTGGTGTATAAGCTGGGCTCACACGTAGCTAGCCAGGTTGGTGTTTAAGCTGGGCTCACATGTAGCTAGCCAGGATGGAGCTTAAGCTGAGCTCACACGTAGCTAGCCAGGTTGGAGTTTACGCTGAGCTCACACGTAGCTAGCCAGGTTGGTGTTTAAGTTGGGCTCACATGTAGCTAGCCAGGTTGGTGTTTAAGCTGGGCTCACACGTAGCTAGCCAGGTTGGTGTTTAAGCTGTAGCTAGCCAGGTTGGTGTTTAAGCTGTAGCTAGCCAGGTTGGTGTTTAAGCTGGGCTCACACGTAGCTAGCCAGGTTGGTGTTTAAGCTGGGCTCACACATAGCTAGCCAGGTTTGAGTTTAAGCTGGGCTCACACGTAGCTAGCCAGGTTGGAGTTTAAGCTGTGCTCACACGTAGCTAGCCAGGTTGGAGTTTAAGCTGGGCTCACACGTAGCTAGCCAGGTTGGAGTTTAAGCTGGGCTCACACATAGCTAGCCAGGTTGGTGTTTAAGTTGGGCTCACATGTAGCTAGCCAGGTTGGTGTTTAAGCTGGGCTCACACGTAGCTAGCCAGGTTGGTGTTTAAGCTGGGCTCACACGTAGCTAGCCAGGTTGGTGTTTAAGCTGGGCTCACACGTAGCTAGCCAGGTTGGTGTTTAAGCTGGGCTCACACGTAGCTAGCCAGGTTGGTGTTTAAGCTGGGCTCACACGTAGCTAGCCAGGTTGGTTTTCAAGCTGGTGTGCATCCTATCCCTAAGCAGTGGTTAAACTTTGTTATATAATGTTTTGACTCTAAAGTTTGCCGACTTCTTGTTGAATATCAGTGAAGTGCAAATTGTTGTGAGTATAAAATCAAGAACTGGCTGTGATATTAAATACAAGAATCAACTTGCAGATCTATCCATCATTTGCTGGGCATGTAAGAATAATGATATACTCAATTCATTTCCATTTTCTACTTGTATATATATATATATAAATGGCAAACATTAATCTGTATAAAGTTAGAATAGCATTGTATAATACTCTGCGTGCTGTCATAAGTGTCGAGGAAATTATGCTTTGGTGATTTGAGTGAATGTGTTTTTATTTTTATTAGAGGTTTAGAATAAACATGTGGGGTTACTTGATGTGTAGTGATGGAGGGCAGGAATCAGGATCAGCTGAGCTTTGCAATATCTTGAAATTTGTGGTTTTGTGAAGTTAAAGGTATCAAGTATTCATCCTATAATTTGGTGTATTGAAGGTTTACCCACATATGGACATCACAACAGATTGGATAAGTTGCTTTGAGTCATAGAAGTTGACGGGTAAACACAAGTCGTGAGAACCTTTTTTGGCCTCAATTGAGGTTCAAAGTGGGGAAGCACTATTTGACATCATTCTGGCACTTCAAAGGACAATGTATTTCATGAAGTATATTGCCATACTCTCATGATGTCATTTTTACCTTTCAGTGCCTCTATAACACTCCACATAAAATGATGCCAAGAAAGTGTGCTTTCATAAGTTGGCTATAAATTAGGGTCTTTTTCAAACAGATTCCAGACACTGATGAGGATGCATCAGTAAAAAAATTAATGGATGTGAAAAATAAATACATTCTCCAAATTTGTGGATTTTAAAATTTTTTTCTGCAAAATAGGTGCAGAATTCCTTTAATGAGATGAATATCACAGGAGATTAAATACTGCTGCTGCAACTATAACTTAATCTTAATAATTAAATAACTACTCCATCGCCAAATTGGCTTTTGCTGAAAGCACATTCTTTCTGATCTCTTCTCTGCAGCATTTCACTTCAAAAACAATAAATTTCAAGAACGGCAGCTCTAATAATATAGCTGAATATCAAGGCATTATCAGCTGGGTAACTTGGTAGTCACTGATCAAGGCATTGGTCATTATCAGCTGGGTAACTTGGTAGTCACTGATCAAGGCATTGGTCATTAGCAGCTGGGTAACTTGGTAGTCACTGATCAAGGCATTGGTCATTAGCAGCTGGGTAACTTGGTAGTCACTGATCAAGGCATTGGTCATTATCAGCTGGGTAACTTGGTAGTCACTGATCAAGGCATTGGTCATTATCAGCTGGGTAACTTGGTAGTCACTGATCAAGGCATTGGTCATTAGCAGCTGGGTAACTTGGTAGTCACTGATCAAGGCATTGGTCATTATCAGCTGGGTAACTTGGGTAGTCACTGATCAAGGCATTGGTCATTAGCAGCTGGGTAACTTGGTAGTCACTGATCAAGGCATTGGTCATTATCAGCTGGGTAACTTGGTAGTCACTGATCAAGGCATTGGTCATTATCAGCTGGGTAACTTGGTAGTCACTGATCAAGGCATTGGCCATTATCAGCTGGGTAACTTGGTAGTCACTGATCAAGGCATTGGTCATTATCAGCTGGGTAACTTGGTAGTCACTGATCAAGGCATTGGTCATTAGCAGCTGGGTAACTTATGTTCACCGAACAAGGTTTTGTATGTTGTATGGAATGAGTGCTTGTCAGCATCCCATATAAAACTCATAATAAACAAATAAAATACATTCTTTGTTATAACTATAACATTTAATAATTATGAAGAGAAGGAAATAGATAAATAATTTAGAAAGATATATTTATATCTAAAGGACAGCTCTAATTAGATGCTGATAACAATATATTTCCATAAATTCGTTCTAAGGTATTTCCTTGTCTTCACCCTTTGTTGACCTACTCAAATATCAGAACTGATTCAACAAAATTGTCATCACATGTATACCCATGCGCCAAAAATGCACATGTACAAGAAAACATCTACCCCCATACAACTGCTGTAGGATAACTAGCCACTTTCATTAACCATGCAGGCTTCGATCGATTTAAATATTTTTGAAATTGAAATCATGAACAAAATTATTTTAATTTCCTGTCATATAAGTTCAGATAAAGAAATTCCCTTTCATGTAAAGATAAAGCCTTACAAGATAATTGTTTGAAAATTATTTTATTTATATACATATAATGTAATTTACATAATCATACTCAAATTGTTTTCATCTCTCACTTCAGTTTTGATAACATGTAGAATATTAGTTTACCATTTAAAAATTATATCAATACCATGTTGATGTGGTATGCACCTACCACTCAATGTCAAATTTTAAACATTAAGGACAAATTACTTCAACAAATTAATGACATATTGTAATGGAAGCAACATTTTAGACACTTTGACCTGAGAATTGTTTCCACTGGGGAAATATAAATGTCTTTTGCACCTATAGCCCCAGGGCACTTGTAGGACCAATGCCTCAAATAAGGTTTTTATACCAACAGACACTTTTATCCCAGGATGTCTCTAATAAGGCCTTTATACCAACAGTCACTTTTATCCCAGGATGTCTCTAATAAGGTCTTTATACCAACAGTCACTTTTATCCCAGGATGTCTCTAATAAGGTCTTTATACCAACAGTCACTTTTATCCCAGGATGCCTCTAATAAGGCCTTTATACCAACAGTCACTTTTATCCCAGGATGTCTCTAATAAGGTCTTTATACCAACAGTCACTTTTATCCCAGGATGTCTCTAATAAGGTCTTTATACCAACAGTCACTTTATACCAACAGTCACTTTTATCCCAGGATGCCTCTAATAAGGTCTTTATACCAACAGTCACTTTTATCCCAGGATGTCTCTAATAAGGTTTTTATACCAACAGACACTTTTATCCCAGGATGTCTCTAATAAGGTCTTTATACCAACAGTCACTTTTATCCCAGGATGTCTCTAATAAGGCCTTTATACCAACAGTCACTTTTATCCCAGGATGTCTCTAATAAGGTCTTTATACCAACAGTCACTTTTATCCCAGGATGCCTCTAATAAGGCCTTTATACCAACAGTCACTTTTATCCCAGGTGTTTAGTTACTGTAAAAACCAATCTATAGTTTCATAGTACAACCAAACTTGATTATTGATAATTATAATACAAGACAATCTTCACATTTAGCTTAAAAAAATATTTGCTATACACTTTAACATGCTTTTTGTCCACTGTAGAAGATTTTAAAAATTTATTCTCCATTTTCGCAGTGGCCTAACTTTCTTCAATTATTCAATAAAAGATGACTATCTTAAGACAACTCTTTTGATTTTACTTCAATCCTGACTTTTCAATTCGATTAGGAGCGTTTTACATCTCATTGACATCTTTATTATTATTAGGACTGTTTCGCTTTTCATTTAAATCTTTCAATAATAATTCAAGCTACTATTTCTTGATATGCCACTTTCCTCCCGAAACTCAAAATTTGGGATTTATTACGAAAGTGGAGGAAGGCAGTCATTAGTCAGAATAGTACAGTCATATTACTTTGCTTTACAATATGCACACCTCAATATCCCTAGATATGTTTGACCCCCATCATTAACTAACTGCTCATTGCTGTAACAGCTGGTATGGTAGGCAGGGAACACAGGAGAAATGCCACACCACTCTCTTTAATATATTACATAACCGCTTCCATATAAAACAAATATGCTGTGGTTACATTACACAACAGAGATCAGCTTCTACATACGTTAACTTTGAAAAATATTTTGACTACATTACAAGACAGAAGTTAGTACACAGTACTACAGCAGTCACTTTGATGGACTTTCATACATTACCATGGTTACACAATACTTTAGCAGTCACTTTTGATGCACTTTCATACATTACCATGGTCACACATTACTACAGCAGTCACTTTGATGCACTTTCATACATTACCATGGTTACACAATACTACAGCAGTCACTTTTGATGCACTTTCATACATTACCATGGTTACATAGAACTCTATGGTTACACAGTCACATTTGATTCACATTCATACATTACCATGGTTACACAGAACTACAAGTCACTTTTGATGTATTCATACATTACCGTGGTTACACAATACTTCAGCAGTCACTTTTGATGCACTTTCATACATTACCATGGTCACACATTACTACAGCAGTCACTTTGATTCACTTTCATACATTACCATGGTTACACAATACTACAGCAGTCACTTTTGATGCACTTTCATACATTACCATGGTTACATAGAACTCTATGGTTACACAGTCACATTTGATTCACATTCATACATTACCATGGTTACACAGAACTACAAGTCACTTTTGATGTATTCATACATTACCGTGGTTACACAATACTACAGCAGTCACTTTTGATTCACTTTCATACATTACCATGGTTACATGCATAATTAGTCACTTTTGATGCCCATTCATACATTACCATGGTTACACAGAAATACAAATTCATTCTTTAACATGGCTACACAGAACAACATGGTTAGTCACTTTTGATACGCATTCATACATTACCATAGTTACACAGTACTTACAGCAGTCACTTTTGATGCATTTCATACATTACCATGGTTACACAGAACTACAGCAGTCACTTCTGACACAATCATACATTACCATGGTTACACAAAGTTCTACAGTACACCTATGATAAAATCAGGCATTACATTAGATATATTTTGAACTGATCAAGTGGTGGACATTTCTCAACTTGCCGTCAGACCAAAATCTAAGGATACTCCATGCAATCTCCATGATCTATTTTATTCTTTTTCTCAATGATACTACGCGAGTCTGAGATTAAATATCTATTCAAACATGAATCTCTAGTATAACAAATGCAAAAATATATTTATCCATTCAGGATATAGAAAATACATAAAAAAGAGAACAAGTATTTATGAATGTGGATTTCTGCAGGGATATATTTCCTCAAGTATATATACAAAGAACATAATTTCATATCTCCTGCGTTGTGGGTTCAGCCAGCCAATCTGAGATTAGAAATAAATGCTTCATGTTCTCGGACGAGGGCCCATGTACAGTGGCTCCAGCTTACAACATTACGAGACAAATGTTGCTGGTGAGAGATAAAACCTTTTGACAAGCCTATGTACATTATGAGATGGGGATTATTTCAGTACAGGACCAGCTAGTATCACACCATATCTGTGCTGTCTCCGTCCACGTCTCGTCATCCTTCACTCTCTGGTCCTCATCAACACTGCACTATATCAAGCTCGTGCTAAATCGTGTCGATCTCCTTTTGAATCTGAAAACAAATATTACAATTTTTACATTTCTAATTTGTTAATCTATGGTAACTGTATTTTTTTCAACTGTATCTCTTAAACTTTAAAAAAAAGCTGTGGAAATATGAGGTAGATTATTTTATATACTTCTTGTTTTAAATTATGTGCAGTGAGCATCGTGTGCTCCACACACATGTAAGCTGAAGCGCTGGCAACTATTCTACTGATCCTTACCTGGCGGGAGTTCCTGATCCTACGGAGGGCGAGGCTGGCGCTGTCAACACAGATATAGCATGTATTATAGAACCTGCATTGCAATCACTTTACCATACTCACTGCTCAGGTCAAGTATGTAAACAGAGAATTAAATAAAAGTGTATCATCATAAAGTGCAGCACATATTATCATGTGCTAAACCTTTCATTGGATGGATACTTGTGGAAATGCCTACCGAACCATGCATTTCCGTATTTTTACATACATAAATTCTGATGTAGACATTTGATATCATCAAGATACATTACTATACTAATACTAATGACTTTGTGATTTAATTCTCTCTTTTCTTGAATTAAAAAGCACCAATGCATTTATTTTAAATAGAATTATCATCATATCAATTTTTATCTGGATGTTGAGGAATATTTTATTTTTAAGACATACATCTCAGATAAAAGGTAGGAAATTCACGCAATCATTTTCATCTCGCACATAATGTATAGCTTACCTTTTATGAGGGGTGAGCTGGACATGAGGTTTACAAGTGGAGTCATGGAGAGTTTCCTTGGTGCTGAACCATTCTGAGGCGGCGTAAAGAGGGGACCTGCCACCTGGGCAAGATAAATAAATATTCTGAAAATCTGCTTTCCCATATTGAGACTAATACAAAAAATTATTACAATCAGGGGAGAAACCTCATCATCTTTGAAAAAAAACTTTAAAAAATGGGAAAATTATTTAATCAAGTAACCTCCCAAAAGAATATTGATGGCAAGTAGATAATTGGTAAAGTATCTCAAAGCTGCAGAACACCCTTGTTAAAGTACCAAGTGTCTGATAAAAGGAAGTGAAATGTTCCAATAATAGGTTAAGATATTGTACGATATACATAGATATGATATAGCATATACAGAGCCACTTACGAGGTCCATATCTGTGTTGGGTGGAGTGGAGCCTTCCATCGTGAGCCGTGCCATCCCGGTGGCTGGGGACATCATCTCAGATGCTGCATCAGCTGAGGCCTGAGTGTACACCTCCAGGACATTCTCTTTTTGGTCGTCCTCAGGTAGGCGGAGTACTGCACTACGGGTTTCTCCTACTTAAAAATAAGAAAATAGAACATGATAATATTTCTTCTTCAGCTCTTGGCAAAAAAGTAAAGTACGAGATGGACAAAGGGCAGGAGAAAAAGGAGGTCAAGATGTAGAGAGCTTATGTAACACCGGTAATTGTCACTGCAAACAATGTTTTACACGCAGGAAAGCACTCCTATCATGGACAGGTTTCACTTGTTGAACAGTTTTACTTTCACTTTGGGTTCTCATCAATCCCTTCTATCACCAGCCTTAAGGACCTATGTGTGCTTTCAGAGGCTGAACATTTGCTACAGTAGTGTGGCCTGCTTATCATTATATTTCAAGACTTATGGTCTTAAACTACCCTTATCTTCATTCACTGCTACCACCTGGTGGCCAACTTCAGCATCTTCACAACACATTAATATCTTATTTTCCATTAAATAAGGTCTTCAATTTGTCCTAATCATGCATATATATACTGATTCTTATATAACAGATCAATTAATATTTGCTGTAATAAAGCCACATTGTAGACCTTGACTCCTACCTATAGAATCTAGGTTGAATGGGCTGTCTGGTGCTTTGACGGCGAGTGGAGAGGGAGCGGCCACAGTGGAGGCAAAGTGCACACTACGGAGACTCCTCCTACGACCCTTCATGCTGTCACGCCGCTCAGACGCCGACATACACCGACCCAGAGAACCACGACGACCCTGGCTTTGCACTACTTTGATCTGATCAAATTGCAGACCTTTCTTCATAGCTGGCGCCATGTCCACATCTGAACTAACAACTGGGGTCTGCAAACAATCAATGACACTTGCTCCTGAAAAAAACAAACAAACTGAATTAAATAAGTATTTGAGCACAAGTTCCTTCTTTTGTGGGATTATCATTTCAAGATACAGCACTGTCAAAATTTTGAGGTTGAAGTATAGACTGGGGTCAAGTGACAAGGGTCACATGGCCAAGGAAGTGAATAATTTACTAAGAAGGGCCCACATGACCCAGAGAGCATACTGTTTACTGACAATGGCCCAGGACGAGGAGGATGTACTCACCCCTGCTGAGAGCGGGCGTGGCCAGGGCGCTGATGCCGGGGGTGTTGACGACGGTGGAGGGCATGAGATACTTAGAGAAGTCATCTCCGACAGTGGTAACAACTTCTATGCTCTGAGTGTCCATGTGCTGTACCTCCTCACTGCTCACAGGGGTCAGTTCCACCAGCTTCATCGTCCTGCAAAGGCATCAAACATCCATACATTGGCTGACTTAATTTAGACTGGAGGAAATTGTCAATTACCAAGTCTCAATCAAAATTGACGAAAGACTTAAAATAAGTTCTATTATCCTATTATTAATATCATCATGATCAAAATTTGGGACTTAAATTCAGAAATCTTATTGTAATTCTGACTAATTAGCCT
Source organism: Amphiduros pacificus (assembly GCA_949316495.1). NCBI lineage: Eukaryota > Metazoa > Annelida > Polychaeta > Phyllodocida > Hesionidae > Amphiduros > Amphiduros pacificus. The sequence continues at coordinate 45,024,536 of OX439000.1, read as the reverse complement.
CTACTCAAGATTACTAACCTCGCTAATTCCTAGATCACATTCTCAATCACAATCATTCCTCTATTATTTATTTCATATTTTTTGGCAAATGTCATTTGTACCTGAGGAACTGGCATTACAGACATAGTATATGCCCATCCTAATGCCTATTTAGGGGTATATGACTATGTTACTGACCCTATGGGACTCGCTGATGTGGCCTCCACATGTGACAGCTTAGATTCCTCCACATGTGACAGCTTAGATTCCTCCACTGCTGCCTGGGCTTCCTCTTTTGTGTCTTTCTCCACTTTATTTTCCACAATCACAATTTGTTCTGGTTCCTGCATTTCCTGCTTCTGTTTTGCCATCTTGGCACGGAATGCAGCAAACTTGGACTTTGTTGCTGGTTTAGCTTTGGGTTTTTCTCCCACAGCTTTTTTCTGTAAAACGAGAAACCCTTGAATATCAATTGTTCTACAAAATTTTAAAATTCACTACTTTTATGTTCATATCAGAATTTGAAAGGAAATAGGAAATGTCCCAATTTTGTGCATATAATGATGATAACTGATAAATGCTGACCTTAACCACTTTCTTGACAACCTGTTTTTTCTCCTCCTGCCAATTTTTAGATTTAAGTTTATCAAGAGCAGCAAATTTGTCGTTGACATCCTCCACCTGCAAAACACCACAGTCCGGTCATTACGTAATATATAATGTCTAATTTTCAAGGCACAAACATCAAATATAGATGTGTTGCAATTAAATTAGAATGAATTTGAATACTGAACATATCTTTTACAGATTGTTGACTACAGACGAATATGAAGGCATTCTAAGATGTTTACCTGGAAATAGATCATATCCCAGAAGCCTTGAAGATCTGTGCAGGTTGTTTCTTTCTCTCCACGCTTGAACTCACAGTCGTCCACCAACCCAGAGAACTGCTTGAAGCGCTGAGCTATCAAAAGGTGGGCCTGCCCAACTGTAGTACGTATCTGCCCCTCGACTGAAAGCACACAAAATAAAAAAAATCACCATCTCCTCTCCTCTCTCAGCTTAAATTGACAATTTTTACACCCCGAAGCATTCAATTAGACATCCTGTTCATTATGGACATCCAGTAAACAATATAAAATAACAGGACAATGGATGATCTGTAAGGATGGGCAATCCTAAGACTCTCCTGGTGACATATGTGGATGCTCCTCAAACATAATTTCTATCATTTATCTACTATCAGGAAAAATTTCCTGCATTATTCAAGATAAAAATATTTTTTGTCAAGAAGAAATCATTTGTTCACCACATAAGTTGCATTAAGAGCAGAACAGTGTAAATCCCCAGAGAAACAAAGTCTGTGCTCAAAATAATCAATGAATTTCATCTCCAGATGACCCACCTTCTTCTGGTATTTCTGGAGTAGATCCATTGATATCATTCCATTTGTCACTCAGCAAATTCAAACGATCTGTTTCTGAGACAAGTAAATTACGGAAGTATTTCACGTCATGTTCTCCACTCTTCATTGGCTGGCCTTCATCTGGAGATTGTCCCATCTCTGAAACTGCAGTGACTGTGTTGGCCTCTGTGGTGTGTTCAGTCGGTGTGTCAGTGCTGCCCTCTGTAGTGTGTTGAGCTGGTGTATTAGTGCTGCCCTCTGTGGAGTGTTCGGTGGGTGCCTCAGTACTGGTTTCTTTGATATTTTCAGATGTTGGGTCAGTTCTGTCTTTAGTGGCATGTTGGGTGTTCACATTTTGCGCCTCCTCATTATTTTGGGCGTCATATCCAGAGTTGAAGCTTGACATGAGTTCTTCTACATCATCAAAGTCTAGAGCAGGAGCTACAGATATATAAATAGCATCATTATATTAATATGAAACACAAATTTAACAAAGGATTGACTTATCATTGTTTACACTTCTAAAGCTTTCATAAAGAGAAGTCTTCAATCAAACAAATCTGAGCTTTGATAAAATGGAAATGTATAGGCACAAAGATCCAGTTATGCTGCAAACTGGGACTTAAAGTACTTACCTGGGGCAACGGGTTTTGGTGTTCTACGGGTCATTTCTATCATGGGTGAGTTCTTGAGTAACTCAACACTGAAACATGAGACAAATATTAAGTGATAAAGTTGTCTGATCTCAATATATCTAATATTTTCATTTTGAACTGGTGAGTTTTTTTCTTGGAGACAATGAAAACATTCTAAGATGGACCTACCATTCTTCAGGTGAAAGTCCTCGCAGTATAAAGCTTTTCCTCATGTCTTTCTTCCTGCGTGCAGCACTGGTCATACCCCCGACTGAGTGGGACCGCCTGGCCGATCTCCTCACCACCGAGGCTGGGGTTTGGAATACACCCATCAGTGGGTGGGACATGTTGTGAGGGGCAGTCTCTGGTAAAAGCATCTCGGTTGCCTCACTCTTCTCAAACGTTACTGTATTCTCACATGCTGAAAATATATAATACATTAAGCCAGGCTCAAACTATCTTGTATCATCTTTTACTCTACATAAAAATGATTTACAATATGTCTGACATGCATTGTTTGTCTTGGAGGGAAATATTATCTACCTGTGGTATAGAGGGTGGATTGTGAGACAGACGTGGAGGAATAGTGGGATGTTTACCTGTGGTATAGAGGGTGGATTCTGAGACAGACGTGGAGGAATAGTGGAATGTTTACCTGTGGTATAGAGGGTGGATTCTGAGACAGACGTGGAGGAATAGTGGAATGTTTACCTGTGGTATAGAGGGTGGATTCTGAGACAGACGTGGAGGAATAGTGGAATGTTTACCTGTGGTATAGAGGGTGGAATGTTTACCTGTGGTATAGAGGGTGGATTCTGAGACAGACTTGGAGGAATAGTGGAATGTTTACCTGTGGTATAGAGGGTGGATTCTGAGACAGACTTGGAGGAATAGCGGAATGTTTACCTGTGGTATAGAGGGTGGATTCTGAGACAGACGTGGAGGAATAGTGGAATGTTTACCTGTGGTATAGAGGGTGGATTCTGAGACAGACTTGGAGGAATAGTGGAATGTTTACCTGTGGTATAGAGGGTGGATTCTGAGACAGACTTGGAGGAATAGCGGAATGTTTACCTGTGGTATAGAGGGTGGATTCTGAGACAGACTTGGAGGAATAGCGGAATGTTTACCTGTGGTATAGAGGGTGGATTCTGAGACAGACTTGGAGGAATAGTGGAATGTTTACCTGTGGTATAGAGGGTGGATTCTGAGACAGACTTGGAGGAATAGTGGAATGTTTACCTGTGGTATAGAGGGTGGATTCTGAGACAGACGTGGTGGAATAGTGGAATGTTTACCTGTGGTATAGAGGGTGGATTCTGAGACAGACTTGGAGGAATAGTGGAATGTTTACCTGTGGTATAGAGGGTGGATTCTGAGACAGACTTGGAGGAATAGTGGAATGTTTACCTGTGGTATAGAGGGTGGATTCTGAGACAGACTTGGAGGAATAGTGGAATGTTTACCTGTGGTATAGAGGGTGGATTCTGAGACAGACTTGGAGGAATAGCGGAATGTTTACCTGTGGTATAGAGGGTGGATTCTGAGACAGACGTGGAGGAATAGTGGAATGTTTACCTGTGGTATAGAGGGTGGATTCTGAGACAGACTTGGAGGAATAGTGGGATGTTTACCTGTGGTATAGAGGGTGGATTCTGAGACAGACTTGGAGGAATAGTGGAATGTTTACCTGTGGTATAGAGGGTGGATTCTGAGACAGACTTGGAGGAATAGTGGGATGTTTACCTGTGGTATAGAGGGTGGATTCTGAGACAGACTTGGATGCTAGCTCCTTGAGGCTCTCCACCTCTTCCACCTCCATGTCCTCTTCATCACGTACATCTGTCTTTTCCTTTTCACAGTTCTCTTTCTGATCCTCACTTGCAAGTATCTCACCTTCTTCCCCAGCCTCTTCCGGATCTACAATGGTTGGCTCATCAGTCTCAATCATTTCTGTCTTTTCTTGTTCCAGAGTTTTTGCTGAGCTATCTGTGTCCTTATTTTCTTCTAAAGCATTCCCGGCAGTGTGTAGGAGCGTGTAAGCTACAGACCTCCTGGACTTCCTCCTGGCTGGAGAAGCAATGATGTCTGTCTGCTCAGCCATCCCACAGACAGCCACAGACTTCCTAGATTTCCTCCTGGCTGGAGAAGCAATGATGTCTGTCTGCTCAGCCATCCCACAGACAGCCACAGACTTCCTCCTTCTTGACCTGCTGGGAGTTGCAGCTCTCCCTTCATTCTCTTCTTCATCCACAGCCAATGCAGATCGGGATTTACGCCTAGTAGACCTGGCAGTTGGCGCCTCTGTTGGCTGAGACACTTCATCTGTGATTATTGTATCACTAGCTGCCCTGGACTGTCTCCTCACAGACTTCCTCCTCTCATAAGTGTCTGCAGCAGTTGTTTCTGCAGCAGCTGCTTCGGCAACAGACTTCCTTCTTCCCACAGATTTCCTGGTTGATTTCTTCACAGTTTCTGCTTCATCAGAATCTTCAGAAGTGGCAAAGGCGACTGATTTGTCCGGCTTGGCACATTCAGTCTGGATCTCCTGAACAGGACCTGGGGTACTGGAGTTGGATTCTTTGGTCTCACTGTCACTTACACAATCTGCACCAGACTGACTCTCAGGCTTATTCTCACTATCACTCTCTAAAACCAAATATTAATTCTCTTAATAAAAATAGCTTTAAGCTGAACCTGTTTTTTTACATGAACAAGACATACAGGTCTTCCTTTTTTAAGACCTATTTCCAATAGGTAGAAATAATGAAAGATAAGTCATCAAGATTTAGATTCTGCATAACTGATTAATTTACCTGAGGACTGGCTCTCCATGATGGTGGACCCTGCAGGACTGTGTAGCAAGCTTTTTTTGGAAAACATCCCTACCTTTGGGGTTGAAGAACACCTGTAAAATCACATAATATTATACTTTACACCTTATACTTTAATCTTTCTCATCTTTCATTACTCTGCTTTACTGAGGTAGTTAATCCTCTACCTTATGTTGCACATAAATACAACCCTCTTGTGCATTTCACTCGGTTATCATATCACTTGTTTATCTAAACCTTGACACTTGTCGAACTTGATAAAGCCGGATAGGGAAGTGAGAAACACAATATTTGTTCAGTGTTGACATTGTAGCTTTCAACCTTTAGCTTGATCAAAAGCTTACAGAATTTAAAAGCAAGTGCAATCAGTTGACACAGTTCAGAGGAGATGAAACTGATAATGCATCCCTGACACTTGCCAGTCTTTCTGCATCATTACTACTCCAACCCTACACAGAACTCCTCCGTCCCTGCTCCCAACCCCTCCCACCCTACCCAGAACTTACTCCCAACCCCTCCAACCATACTCAGAACTCCTCCAACCCTATTCCGAACTCCTCCAACCCCACTCCGAACTCCTCCAACCCACTTCCGAACTCCTCCAACCCTACCCCAAACTCCTCCAGCCCTACCCCGAACTCCTCCAGCCCTACACAGAACTCCCCCAACCCTACCACAAACTCCTCCAGCCCTATACAGAACTCCTCCAGCCCTATACAGAACTCCTCCAGCCCTATACAGAACTCCTCCAGCCCTACACAGTATTCCTCCAGCCCTACACAGAACCCTACAGACCCTCAATAACCACAAGGACTGAGGCATAGTGACCAGCTACTACATAATTTGATCAGATGAGAATATAAGATATGCGGCCATAACTAGTCACAAGTTTGGTCAATGAAGGCAGAGGTAGGATTATGAAAACAAGAGTAAACATTATGTAGTAGTGATGACAGATTAAATTATAAAAACATTTGGGGCATTACCTCCGGGATAAAACAGGTGAGGCAAAGTTGTTGGCAGTGCCACCGAGGAAGCTGGCGGCACTGGCAGGACTGAGTGGGTTGAACGTGAATGCCTTCAAGTTCTCTGGTGCGGTGAAGACAAAGTCTGGTGGTGCCAGAGCATAGTCGTCCATGCCGCGGCTGGTTACGTGTCGGCTCTGCTGTGGCGTCGGCCCGTACTCCTCCTCCGCTATCGGGTCAGCCTTGCTCTCGGATGGCTTCCTGCCTCTTTTTGGTTGCGATGCTTTGACTGTCTCAGTTTTGTTTGTAGTGCTCCCACGTGTGACTCTCTGATTAGGCTTAACTGTAGCAGCTGTCAATATATGTCATAAAAAATTATAGCATGAACTGTGGAATGGTTACCTCATCAAAGAATCAAAGGTGAATCAACTTCTAATGATTGACAATGTTGTTTACCTGAGGTTCGTGTTTGCCTTGTAGTGCGAGCTGGGTGAACTGTTACAGGCTTCTCTGCGGCCTGGCGACCTCTGGTGGACTAAAATGTAACAATCAGATATATAAGAACATTGTAAAATTAATGCTTTAATGGTGCATGGCCCTATTCAACATTGACCCCAACATGATTAAGTAATTGTTTTGCAAAAATATTGAACAGAATAATATGGGTCATCTGATATTATGGCTCTTTGAGGTTAACTAAAACATACATCATTTACACAAAACAATATGATGTGGAAAACAAAAGAAAAGAAAGAAAAAATTATGTAAAAAAGACTAGTTATCCCATAAGACTATGGGTTACAATATGAGGTGGCTTACTCTAGTAGACGTGCTGAGGGCAGGTGGTTGCTTCTTGCTGGGTGGAGGCTGTTTCTTGGCAGCAGCGGCCCTTGTGTTACGGGTGGTAGGAGCAGGGGCTGAGCTGGAGACAGAAGTGCGGGACCGGGTGACACGCTGCGGGGCAGGTGCTTTGGGTGCTGGGGCATCACTGACCTTAAAGGGATTAAGCAACGATTTTGAAAAAAACGTTTAGAATTCACATATTGGTGATAAATGTATTTGTCTTTCATGTCTATAAACTTTTTGAAAAATGCATCCCCGTCATTGTCTGTAAAACCTATTTGAACATGAACCTAATATATAGGCCCCTAATGAAAGCACACTCCTTGGCGTCATTTTTATGTGGAATGTCATCATAGAGGCACTCAGGCATTGACATAAAGAGAAAAATGTTGGTTGCCCAGTTGGGCCACCAGAACATGTGAAATGGTGGCCCGAAGTTCTTAGGATAATGATTAGAGTAATAAAATCAAGATAGTTTGGGCCACTAAAAGACCAAAAATATGGTTGCCCAACTGGGCCACTACAACAGAGCGTTCACTGGCCCGAACAGAGGATCTGGTGGTCCCGGGCCACCGGGCCAGTGCGTATGTCAAGCCCTGGGCACTGAAAGGTAAAATGATGTCATAAGAGCATGGCAATATGCTTATGACGTCATGAAATGTATTGTCTTTAGAATAGTACCAAAATGACGTCAAACAGTGCTACCCTACTGTGAGCATCAATTTAGGTCAAATAAAGTTCACGCTACCCGTGTCTACCAATTTGAAAATGTTAGACCAAGGGTAATGTTGAGGTCATTGTAAGTTGTGGACTCTGAACAGAAATATATTTCCTACTTAGTTGGCTTTGGTATATTATAAAGGTGCACTATTTCATGAAGTTGAAGGAGCAATGACATCATAATGGTGTTGTGGCTATTTATCAATAAAATAGTGATGTCATACTTTTTGCCATCTTAACAACAGTCAATAACAGTCATTTCATACAGTTGTGATGCTCTGTTCAGGCCTCGACATTAGCCAGTTGCCCGCTTGCCCGGAGGTATATTTCACACCTGTCGGGCAAGTCCGGGCAACTGGACACCTCTGTTCCACTTGCCCGGTGGTCAAGTGCTGTAATCTGTCCCCAATCAAAGTACCCCACAGAGTTCAGAGAGAGCTGTTGACCACATCACAGGGATTACACCTGATTACAGATAACTTTGTGTCCAAGCTCTGTTGCCCCCGGTATTACCCCTGCCTCCCAAAGCCTGACCAAGATAAAGATATGGCATGCTGCTAAACATATACATTCCTCAAGATGGTATTTCACACTAAGCACTGTATCAGGAGATAGAGCTTATCAATTTCGCACATTTTGGTCTTTGTCAATCATTATATTATCCAGGAAACATGCACAGTTGATTATAAGTATGCTTAGTAATAGTGGGGTATATCCATCAGTAACACTTGACATTACTTGATCTTATAAAGTGATAATTGTAGGTTATATTCTTACAAGATTGACAAGTCAGGGTGACATTTTTACTCACAAGCTCAAAGACTTCATGTACTTCTCTGCTTTAAAAATGAACTCCTGAGTTAGAAAAGGCCCTATTCCTATTGTTTTTATATCCATGAGTAGATAAGAAACTAAAATAAGAGTTATCAATGATATAAATTGGTCAAGAATTGCCTGAGCATTGCCATTTATTATGTTTTCGTAGAAATTTGGTACTTATGCATATGCACAAAAATTTGCTATTTTTATAAAAACAAGTACTATTCATTTCAACTTTTTCAAGCCAAATATTGTGTATTCTATGGGTTATATGGGCATTTTTTTCTAATTATCAGCCAATGTTTGAATGCGCAAATTCTATAAGCTTTTATCCTATACTGTATTCAAATATTGGGGCAAAATTTCAGGGCAAGTGAATTGTAATTCAGGGCAAGTAGATTTTAAAATTTACTTGCCCGGTGGGCAAGTGGATCACAAATGTTAATGTCAAGGCCTGTCTGTTTGAAGTGTCCCTGTTCCTCCTAAGTCCTCCTAAGTTAATGTATTTACAGGAAAAATAAATAGTGATGAATGAATTTGTGCTGTTCATCTGTATATGAATGAACAGATTTTTTCAAGTGATGTGAGTGAATCAAAAAAAATCCCGAGGAGACTTCTATTTTGGAACTGCCTTGATCAAACATTTCCAAAAAAGGCCTTTCAAAAAGTTCACCCTTAGCATTGAAAAGAAATTCAAGAGTTCACAAAATGGATCAAACTCTACTGATGAATCTCATACCCGAAGAGCTTATTGGCTACTGCACATGATTAATACAAAAATCAAACCTTTGCCAAGCTTGTGATTTTGCTGAATGGGATGACTTCAGTTTCCACTTTCGATACTTTAAATGCAGGAGCTTTTTTGCTTTTACTCTGCAGTTTGCGCTTTAGTTCCTTTTCCTCTTTCCACTTCTGTAACTGCTGCTTTCTGGACTCTTCTTTTGCTAGAAAGTGTAAAAAGATTAGAGAATGAAATCGGGAAACAGTCCTCGTTCCTCCATTAATCAAGCTTTCACTGATTACTGCATGTTTTGTCACCCAACTGTACTTTATTTTGCCACACCACCAACATATATATATTGTGTTAAAGATTCTGGGATAATTTCTTTTCTTATTGTTGACAGATATTCATTTATATTTTGTATGGAGGAGGCATGGGATGTGCTGGATTTGAAGAGATCCTCTTTTTCCTGGATATCATCATGTAGCAATTCAATATGTAACAAATGCCAAAATAAATATGTTCAAATGCCAAAATGAAAAGAATTAATGTTACCATCTTGTTTTTTTTCCAGGTGTGTTGTTTTCAATGGGGCAGTATGGCAACCTGCAAAGCCTTTGGATACTATTTTTGCTCCAATTTAATCTGATAAATAATGCCAATCTGAGAGGCTTGGACTAAAAATAATCTGAACATCAAAAAGCTCAATTACATCCTCTTTTTTTTCTGGCCCTGAACACAAAACTGGGTGTCAAACTGAAAATTGCCAACAATGTCAATGAGACTAGATACTTTAACTACATCCTCTTTAACACAATAAAGTAAACACAATAGTCAACACTTTGTACTATGGCAGTGATATATGATGTATCTTTTTTTTTTCTTATAACTTTTTGGTGATTTGGTAACTTTTACATACAAGTTGCAAATCAACCAGCTATTCAAGTGGTTGAACCACAGGCCCGATGCATGTTTATATTCCACTTTCATGCCAGGGCTTGCCATATCTAGGAAAGGTATTGAACACATTTTTATACTTCCCTGACTCTCTGACATTTCAACATGATTTATTTGCCTTTTTGACCAAACTGAACGCTCAGCTTGCATTTGTTTCCTCAAATAGTCCTTAAACTATACTCCGCCTACCTTGTTGTGAGTTACATTCCACAAGACATTGTTATTTCAGCTCAAATCTACCAGGCAACTCATAGTTAAAATTTGGACTTCAACCATGCCCTCGTCATTTCCTTTCAACCTGAAATGAATGTTTACCTTGATTCCCATTGCCTGAAATCAATATGCTGAATATTCACCTGGTATTTTGACCAATCAACAACTGTTGAGTCTATGGACACAATCACCACACGTTCAATACCTTTCCCTACTCGTCAGCGACCAGTTTCCGCCGATGAAGAAGACTGTGACTGCCAGTGGCTACAAGGGTCCTCTCCGGCTTAGCCGCTGTAATCGGCGGTAATCGTTAGCGACTGAAAATTGTTCGGGCACAAGTAATACATGTATCATTCTGTACATGGAACTGGTGATCGGCATGGCCTGACATGATAAAGGTGGAATTTGAAACATGTATTGGGCCTGTGGTTGAACTATCTACATCTATCAGCTGGTAATGCAACAAACATAATATTAATAACAACAAAACATCTAACAATTAAAGAGGAAATGTATTCAACCTTATCAACTTACTCAGGGTAGTCTTCTGGTTATGAGTTATCTCTTTCAGAGGGGAGAGATCACTGCCAAGATTTCTTCTCTTGTTCACCTCATCACTTCTGAAAGATTTCCACTCGATGGACCTTCGATGAGCTCTCAGCATTCGACGGTCAATTCCTGGGGATTTACGTTTGTAAAATTCTGCTCTCGTTGATCCAAGTTTAACCTTCTTTGTCCTATCCATACTTGGTTTTTGTAATATGTCTTTGTACGTGTTAAAATGTCAAATAACTACAAAACGATGGGTAACTTTTTACCCTGGTCTTACCTCTCCATTGATTCCCGGTCGTTTTGAAATTGGCATATCGGCTGTTACTCGGCGCTGATTGGATAATTTCCTTGTGCGCACTGCACGGCGGGTAATATAAATGGCGGCGCCCACGGAGTCGCGCGTGTTCGAAAATTTTCAATCAAATGCTTTCTGTAAGTTTATTTTTAACACAAACGTATAAAAGTTAACCTAAACTTATGTGTTATGTCTTTATCTGTTGTCTTTAGGCCAATTTATATCAAGACACTTCTGAACTTCAGACGTAAATTTGAAAAACTATATTATCGCTCATCTTGACCGAAAAAGTTCTCTCTTTTAATTATTTTAGGGTTCTAACTGGCCTAAGGGGGCACCATTTCCTTCTGAGAGAAACCTGGGTGACGTAATAAATGTAAAATATGAGAATGACATCTGGCATGATTTTTACTGCAAAGCCACGATGGTGCTTGTCCCATGTCATCTGCTTGTCATTCTTGGAATGTCAAGACTCAAGTGTCTATGTGTTATTAAAGCTTTCATGAAATCAGATTTTCAAGCATTTTTCCTGACATGATATAATTTTTTATTCTTGAAACATTGTGATCAAATGCTATTACCTATCATATTACCCCTACATACATTTCTCTGCCAAATCCAGGAGAGGAATCTTCTGCTAAAATCAAAATCATCTATGAAACAAATTTTGACCAGTGACCAGTTAGAGGTTCGTGGACAATATGATGTAGTTTCGTCCCCATCCCAAATCTAGTATGGGCTATTGAAAGCATGGCTTTGGTCTGATTGTCTTCAAAGTTACATGTCTTATTGGTTTTAAGTTCCGACCCCGGGGTTCTGACCAACCATTCAACCCCACTGCTTTTCACCTTGATCTCAACACCTCTTGACGGTCTAACTTTAATATTATAGACTGACTATGTTGTCAAAGAGCTACCTTTGTTGTGGAAGAGATTTCCTGGGTCCTGAGTGGGATGTATTGGCAATGATGAGAGGCAAAGAGCCAGGCAACCAGTTGTTTGATAGATATTCGACACATAACAATATCTGAGGAATACAAATGTGTTTCAGATCCCAGAAGAAATGATTGGCATTTGACATGTTACAATGGCGGCCTATATGCACAAACCATCAGAGCAGATATATTAAATGTTACAAGAATGTTTTGCATGTACAATTTAATGAAGATATTAATTTAATCAACCATATTCTTTTTAAAGTTGCCACTTTTCCACTTTTATGTCAGTCAACATTTGTGGTCTGTGCTCATAAATTGCTTAGAATTTCCAACGCTCGCATCATCCAATATTCTCTTAAGAAAGCTTGACCAATGAGCATGATGTATGATAAGTCAAGCTTGTGTGAGAGGCACATTACATGAAACTAGTAACAAATTAAACCAAAAAAAATGTCAGTCTACAATGTAGATTTGCCAATTATTGCTTCTTTGGGCTGTTGAGAGTCATCATTAATCATTGCAATACTTGAAAATAGTTTTCATTTATGTCTTGTTTACCGACATCAGTCCACTCTCATTATATATTCGCTCATAACGTCTTAGCAACTTCATAATGTCACTTCAAATATTCAGACAGAATTACTGGTGGTTTCCTGCAGGTTGCAGTTTACTTTTTACAGAATTAGAATTTTAATGAATGTAATAGGTTTTGTGTTCAACTCTGCATGTACTCATTTGATCATGTATTTTTTCTTCAGAATACTGTGTGATATCAGAGGATGAACTATGGAGAAGAATGAAGTACATGAAGCCCAAGCCATTGGAAATGGAACTGAGATGAAGAGTAACATCGCCAGTGAAAATGGTTCAACAGCAACAACAAGCTCACATCAATACAGTGAGGCTGACACACCAGACATTGAACTTGTTGTGGAAGGGAAAAGAATGCCATGTCACAGGACTGTTTTATCAAAATCCATGGAATACTTTGAAGCAATGTTTAGCAGCAACATGAGAGAATCTCGACAGAAATCCATAGAATTGCAGCAGGTGGCTGCACCAATAATGGAAAAAATGATTGATGCTGCTTACCAGAGAAACATTGACATAACCAGTGTGGATCTAGCACAGAGTCTTTTATCTGCCGCTGCTATGTTTCAGTTCAAAACAGTTATGAAGATTTGTGTGGAATATTTAGCTAAACACCTTGATAAATTAAATTGTTTGGAGATCATGCAGCTGGCAGACTCCTGTGGAACGCCTTGGCTGTACAACAAAGCACGTGAATATTGCTTATGGAACTTCAGCAAGGTGTGTCAAAGTGAGTCTTATTTACAACTTGACATTGACTCACTCTGTGATTATTTAGGGGACTCCATGCTTAATTGTGACAGTGAATTGGAAGTGTTCCAGTGCGTAGTGAGGTGGTCGGCACACAGCCCAGAGGACAGAAGCCAATATATCATACAACTCTTGGATGTGATCCGATTACCAATAAAGGACAAACAAACAAATCTCGAAAACATCTTGATAAAAGAAAGCAGCAGTATTATTATCAAGATAAAATCTGTTTTAAAATGTCAAGAGGAAGAAGAAAAATCAAAAGTGATAACCAAAGTAAGTAGAAATATATACAATTACCAGTGCATAGAAAGATTAAGATTTTATAAAGTCATGTATTGAATTACTTTTATATAAGAGACTAATTAATACTAAATACCATTTAAAAACCAGACATTGTCAGTTTTTTGTGTTTTTTTTTGTTTTTGGCCATGTGGTAAGATTTACTAAGAATGATAGCAGTATATATATAGATGTGTGAAGCCTTCATTTCATTTCTTGTCAAGCATATGTGAGGTTTCTATCCTGCTTTCAGGCTAGTTATGAGCCCCGGCAGGTCCCACTTGCTCTGTGGATGGTTGGTTATGAGAAGAATTCTAATGATGGGAGAGAGGATGTTAAGAGTGCAGATCGGGGGAGCAGCGGGGAAGATGATGAGGCCCGAGAGCTGCAGTTTGAACTGGAGGGAGAGATTAACAGAGGCTTGGCTGTAGACGTGAGGCTCCGAGCTAAAAGGAAATCTGCACAAGAGGACCATAGTGGTGATGGGGAGACTGATGAGGATGATGATGATGAAATAGTCCCTGTAAAGTATCAGTTACTGCAACTAACACCAGGTGGCACACCAGACAATGATCATAAGATCTCAGTCATTGATCCACGACCACAACCTGTGGAAACATTACCTCAAGGGTATACCATCACAGTTGTAGGTAATATACCACTGAGCTCTCATCTAATTTGAATGAATATAAATGATCAATGTACATGACTTTTTCCTAAGCTAAAATAAGCTAATAGTCCATATCTCTGATATAATTTAGTTGATGTGTATATTCAGATATTTTTGCATATTTCGCCTCTAATGTTTCTTGTGACAATGAAAAATCATTTAATGACATCCTTTTTGTTAGCCAGGACAATAAGAATGAAATCATAAGTTTTACTTGAATATATTTCTTAATTTTTTATTTTCTTGCTTAAATATACACATATCTTTGTTATGATACCTTTCTTGACTGAGACCATTAAACATATGCAATCAGAATTATGTCAATTATTATAGATAATAATGGAATTCAACTGTTTACAGGTAAAGACTTGTATGTGTGTGGTGGAGAGGTGGAGCTAGGTCGTAACACGTGGTGCATGGATGTACACCACTTCAATGCCGAGACCAAAAGATGGCGCTGCGTGGGACAGATGCCACAGGCGAGGCGCCACCACACAGCTGTGGCCTGGAGAGAGTATCTGTACCTGGCGGGTGGTTGTGGCAGACACAGGGTTATTCTGGACAAAGTCGACAGGATGAACATTAACACTGGTAAGCATGATTAATATAACTAGTTAAGAAAATGCAGGGTGAACATGAACACTGATAAATAATTTTAATAAAACTAGTTTTTAAGAAATGCAGGATGAACATTAGCACTAGTAAACAAGCTTAATATAATTAGTTAGGAAGATATTATGAAGACCTGTTCATGTCTTATTGAATGTCATGCCTGGTCAAATCAGAGATTAAATACTCTTGTTAAAAAGAAAAAATAAGTCTCTGGATGAGTATCAACAGTGACTGGTTTTAATGTTGGCATATGTTTGAGTACAATGATGCTGAAATTTAATGGTATTTTGCTCCAGTTGTACAAGCCATGAATATGATGGCAATTGTTGCATTGGGCAATAGTGAATCATAATCATTTTGGGATATTGTAATGCCAAAATTTGCTTCATTGAATCATCTCAGTTTTTTAATTGATTGACAAAATTTACTTCTATGTTTTATATTGTGTAAAATGAAAATGGTTTTTCATCAAGATAAATGAAAAAGTTGACCATTGATATGTTTCAGGTGACTGGGAGAAGATGCCAAAGTTGATAACATCAGTGTTTTCCGCTGTAGGATGTGTATGTCAGGACAAATTATACATCATCAAAAATAACGTACAATGTCTGGCAATGGACAGTCAGCAGTGGACCAGCCTCCAGGTGGCACTGCCGTATGACAAAGGTTTTCAGTATTGTGTGTCACTAGGGGGCAGCATCTACATTTTGACAGCTTATTTGGCCGAGTTTTTATTGCGGTTAGACCCAGACTCTCAGACAGTAGCGACTCAAGATGCGCCAAGACCACGGTGCTATGGCATGACGCCCTGGCAGAATGATAGACTCGTGTTCTGGCATTACAAAGAGAGAGGCAGCAAAACTGCCGTCTTCACGTACAATACACAGACTGGAGAGACCGAGGAGTGGTACTCAGGCAACAGACTGAATGTGAAAGACATCATGTCAGTGGTGAAATTTCCTGATTTCAGATCATGGAAAAGTAAGATCGATTAAGATGCCCAGAAAATGAGTCTTCTTGGTATTCCATACTTCATAATGTCCAATCTTATTTTGTTTTATTTCCTCAAGATCTGTCATAGATATTTTGTTATTTTGTTATTTTTACCCTCAGCCCCTGATGTAATCAGGCTGAGGGTATTGCAGTACTCCTGGCGTGGGTATGTATGTATGTATGTATGTATGTATGTCTGTAGCGAACATCCTTGTCATCGCGATAACTCGAGAACAAATGATGGCAGCTTCATGAAACTTGACACACATAAGCATCTGGTGAAAACCTCGGACGAGTTCGATGGACGGCGACTTTGACCTATTTTTCAAGGTCACAGGGACAATTATGTGAAATCCCAAGAATCGCAATAACTCGAGAACGAATGATGGCAGCTTTATGAGATTTGACACACACGAGCATCTGGTGAAGACCTCAGAATTTATTCTATGAAACATGACCTTGACCTACTTTTCAAGGTCACGGGGACAATTATGTGAAATCATCCTTGTCATCGTGATAACTCAAGAACAAATGATGGCAGCTCATAAAACTTTACACACATAAGCATATGATGAAAACCTCAGACATTTTTGTATGGAACATGACCTTCACCTACTTTTCAAGGTCACAGGTACAATTATGTGAAATCCCAAGAATCGCAATAACTCAAGAACAAATGATGGCAGCTTTATGAGATTTGACACCCATAAGCATATGGTAAAGACCTCAGAATTTATTCTATGAAACATGACCTTCACCTACTTTTCAAGGTCACAGGGACAATTATGTGAAATCCTTGTCATCGTGATAACCCAAGAACAAATGATGGCAGCTTCATGAAACTTGACACACATAAGCATCTGATGAAAACCTCAGACATTTTTGTATGGAACATGACCTTCACCTACTTTTCAAGGTCACAGGTACAATTATGTGAAATCCCTATCATTGCTATAACTCAAGAACGAATGATGGTAGCTTTATGAAACTTGACACACATAAGCATCTGGTGAAGACCTCAGACTTCTCTTGATGGATCATGACCTTCACCTACTTTTCAAGGTCACAGGGACAATCATGTCAAATCCACGTCATAACTCAAGAACAAATACTGGGAGCTTCATGAAAATTGACACACATAAGCATCTGGGAAGACTCCAGATGAGTTTGATGGACGGTGACCTTAACCTGCTTTTCAAGGTCACTGGCCCATCATCTCAATAATTCTAGAGTAAATTATGACAGTTTCATGATAATTGACACACATAAGCTATCAAAGGAAGTAGATTTTATGGGTTTTTTTACCCCTGCATCAATTTGCCTTGGTGCAGTGACGTTTTGTTCACAAATATTGTGTGGAGCGAATGTTGTGCAATAAGTTGCCAGGGCTGAGGGTTGATGCATCTCTGATGCCTATGTTTTGATGATGTATGCCTTAAACTGATGTCCGTCAGATATAAATTAGTTTGCCATGCTTGTTTGTAATGTCACAATTTATAATCTAGATAGTTTTATGTTAATTAATTGGGAAATAGATGTTAATCAATATTAAAATATGAAAAAAATATTATTAGTCTAAACAAAATAAAAGACTCATGACTCGAACCTTCCAGCTTGTTCTTTATATGTAAAGTACACTTCAGACAGCACCTGTTATCATTGTATTTGCCACTATTCTCCCCTGCAGGTTCGGGGATGAAAAGAATTGGCCTGACGCCCCCCAGCATGTCGTAAGAGGCGACTATAGGGGCATTCTGGTGCCATGCAATCCTGATAATGATTCACCAGTATCAATTTTCCAGTAATAACTGTATCTTACGTTTTGTTAAATTATGAAAAATCAAGTGAGGTTCCTGGTTTTAATGGCAGGTTATTGCTTCCAAAGATGACTCCAGGGAAAGTTATATATATGTTATATTATTAATAATGTTTGATATCAGTTAGAAAGATGAGTATCCACATTAACACTGGTGACAGCAGTCAGGAGTACATAATGGGACCAGGATGCTATTTTTAGATGATTTTGTTTGATTCACAGTTAACTTTACAATATATTTTAGCCTTACAATACATTTTGGCTCTAAATGGATTTTGGAAATTTAATTTAGAAAAAGATATTGATGATCTATTTATCCCATATTTTTCTTTGAAAAGTGAATTTTCTTATTGTTCATCATGTTACCAGTAATTCAGACTAATGATTTATCCTAAATAGGACAACAATTTTTATAATAACAAACACAGTCTTATATGGACTGGAAAGATCTGGTCCAGGGGAAAGGATTTACCGGTACATTTCAATTAGTCTATATCAGAGATATTGTTAGAAGAAAACATTGATGAGACTTTTGTCTCCTTAAAGACTAAAAGAGATGCGACAGTTCAATATAAATGAGACTATGTTGTAAGGTTAAAAAAGGGCATTTTTGATTGGACAATGTATAACCACCAGTCACTATTCATGGCTTTAGCAATATGCAATTTCTTAGCAATATGGTGAGTGTGAAGTACTTGAAGAACACAATAAATTATGTTAAAGCTCAGATGGGTTCATTGTCGCCTCAGACATGGATCAGAATAAGACATTTTCGACTTTGATGAGCCATTAATTCATATCTCCCTCTAACAAGATCCCTGTCATACTATGTAAACTTGTGTCCACACAAATCATTAAAATGTATCAAATTTTTATTTGAAGATTTCAGTTTAGGCAAAGAGAATTGCGCTCCAGTCAAAAATTGTCCAACCAGTTTGTAGGAAATTACCCTAGTAGATTTTGTTATTTGTGTTACATATAAGACATATCTGCTACAATGTCCGTATGTTTTAAGAATGTTTAATTACTTTTTTAGTAACTGTTTAAGAGATACACTGTACTGTTGAGCCATGAAATAGCTTCATAAATGGCTTCATAAATGACTTCACTATTGACAAAGGAAGTCTGTGACTGAGATATTCTGTCTTGAATTCTCTTTTTAGCTGTGTTGACTTTGTCAAAGCTTATGCAGTAAGTCTGGGCATTCTTCTTCCTGTCCATCAAACTCATAGAGGACATAAGGCTTTATATCAAGTATTTTATGTTGCTTTTATTACATCACTAGCAATGTAAATGGCAATATGACAGACTGGAAAGCTATTATTGTAACAGTTGTGTACAGACCACAATGTTTCTCATGTTGGTGCTTTGGTCAATCTACTATTAGTTCGAAACAAAACACCAGGGACAACACTGCTCAGAGGTCATTGACCTTTGGTTCTGTGAAGGCAGACTTTGGCTTTGATCTATTAAAGGTGGGAAATAACTCACTCATAAGATTTGCCCATTTTATGGTATCCAAGACCTATGCTCAACATATTAACTTCATACATAAGAAACTGACATAGCTGCTGATGATGCAAAATGATGCATTTTTGTAGAGAAAGGATATCATAATTATTGAGCTCTTAAATGGCTTCATTTCCACAGAGGAAGTCTGACTGAGACATTCTAAATCTTTTTAGGTTTGTTGTGATGCAGAATTGTCCATACTAGCTGGTGATATAGAATGATGCATGATATCATGACTACCTGTCCATACTAGCTGGTGATGTAGAATGATGCATGATATCATGACTACCTATCCATACTAGCTGGTGATGTAGAATGATGCATGATACCCAGACTACCTATCCATACTAGCTGGTGATGTAGAATGATGCATGATATCATGACTACCCGTCCATACTAGCTGCATTCTGTGGGCATTGTCAGCTGGATTTCCAAAGCATTCTGGTGGTCTCTGTAATCCTCCTGTGTCAGCATTTTTGATGTGGGGGTTGACACAACCATCAACCAACGACAACGATCATTTCTCAGCTTTTGGCTCACACATTTCATCAGAACTGCCTGAAAAAGCATTTGAAAAAACATTTAGTTGTTTCAACCAATACGTTTTGAAATAGGTTAGCTGACAAGGTGTTTTTAAATCTTTTTATTGTTATATCAAACAAAATATCTGATCAAATATATAAAATAATTATATTCGATTTTACTAATTTAATCACTCACCCATGGATAACTGCCAGGACGTCAGGTCACAGGATAGCGTAGATACATATCCTGTCCCACTTGATGGTAGTCAGTCTGGCTCTCCATTCTGCTTTGCTTGCCTAAGTAGAAAAGAGCCATTGTCTCTACTATTTGGTTCCAAATAGAATGACTCTTGCCCTCCTTCAAGCAGTTTGTGACAAAGCTGTCAAATACTGGAAGTGCCAAACATTCCCTTGGTCTGCTGGTAGATGTTGATGGGGAAGATAACAGAGCTGGGCTTTCCTCAAGTTTACAAATTAAATGAGAATATGAGAATTGTTATGACTTTACATTGAAATATCAAGATATGAATAGTTTGACTTTAACAATGAAATAAAAAACATGTAAATTTACATCAAATATAGTTATATCGGTTTGAACACAAAATTAAGACTTGGCGCTTTTGCTTTACATTTAAACATGAAAATCTGGCAAACTGTTAGCTTCTAATGATGCCTTGATGACTACTGTGAATGACTTTGAGCAGCTCAGATTGCATATCTTTGGGAATCATGACTCTCTGCCCTAAAGATGATATCATCAAAGACTGCTAGCTTGTCTTTGAAATTCCAAAATGGTTTCAATTCTGGTTCTAGATCTGACCTATCGTTTGACCATCCAGCCAAAATGGCAGCTTTGAGCTCAGTGTAGACTGGATCAGCTTGAGTTGAGCTTGTTTCTCTGTGGAAAAAGCTGCTCGACTAGTATGCTCTATGGCACACTTGAAATTCCTGCATGTCATCCACAAGTCCCGGATGAGTATCATTGCTTCGAGCTCGGCTAAGGGCATCCACAACCGGGATGTCTTTGCCAGACTTACCTACCAACTTGAAGGTATCAGGTTGCAGTTTAAGAATCATCTTTTGCAACCTCATTGGGGCCGGTTCTAGGGGTTTGTTAATGATTCTCACTAATGCAATATGATCAGTCTCAATGGTAACATCTTGTCTACCGTACAACAGATGGTGGAATTTGCAAACCGCAAATACAATAGCCAAGAGCTCCTTCTCTATTTGCACATATACACGTTCTGTAGATGTGAGCGTCTTTGAAACATAAGCCACGGGCCTGTTGTCCTGTAGGACCACAGCACCTAGACCAAATTGCGTGGCATCACAGGACACCACAATTGGTTCAGTCTTTTTTGAGTAATATCTGAGCACTGGAGCAGTTGTGAGAGCATGCTTGAGTTTTCAGAAACGCGCATCTTGTGGCTTGTCCCAGTAGAATGGTACCTTGACCGATTTGCCTTGAGAATTTCTCCCAGACTTAGTCAAAAGTCTCAAAGGGGCTGTAATATCTGAAAAGTTGGGGATGAATTTAGATAAATAAGTAGCCATCCCTAAGAGGGTCATTACCTCTTCAGTACTAGTTGGAGTTGGGAGTTCAGAAATAGCCTTGATTTTGCTGACTGTGATTTTCAAACCATCCCCAGTGAGGGTGATACCTGAATAGTCAACTTCAAGCTGGGCAAACAGACATTTGGGAAAATTGAAGGTCAAGCCATGCTCCCATGCTCTAATGAAGACTGATCAGAGCTTCATTGTGCTCTTGGAGTGTTTTTCCATGCACTAGCAAGTCGTCGAAAATTCACTCACAATTCTTGAGACCTAAGAAAATGTCTTGCATTCGTGTTTGATATATCTCAGGAGCCGACTTGATACCCATTGGTAATCGCTTATGGTAGTAGCAACCAAATGGTATATTAAAAGCAGTCAGCAAGCAACTTGCCTCATCTAATTGAAATTGAAAGTAACCCACGTTTACATCGAGAACTGTGAAGAACTTGCTCCCATTTGTTCTCGTGATGACATCTTCCAGTGTCGTCAAGGGATGATATTCCCTGAGCAGAGCTTTATTGAGATCTTTTGGATCTATGCAGATTTGCATCCTTTTTCTGAACCACATGGAGACTATTGCACCATCGGGTAGGTGTACCTCTAGGAACTTTTGCTATGATGTCAGCTTTCTCTAGCAAATCTAGCTGCTTTTTAGTCTTGTCTCTGCAGGTGCAAGTGCTGCAGGTAGTGTTCTAGGAGCATGAGCTACTGGGGTAACTGAAGGGTGTATCTTCAGTGAAACCTCTCCTGGGATTTTTCCTATGCCCTGGAACAATTCTGAATACTTGCCTATAATAGCTGCAGTGCTACTAGGCACTGGCTGTGTTTTGAGTCTGGGTGTAGGCACTGGATTTGATTCTGGCAAACTAATACCAGGTGGCACTGTCTTACTCAATCTAGGCTTTGGAATTGGTGCTGACTGGCTGGCAAACTAGCACGAGATGGCTCTGTCTTGCTCAATCTGGGCTTTAGAATTGGCTTAGCACTAGAGTTTGGATTTGAGACTGTATTCTGACTGGGTATTTCTGGCTGAGTCTGCGTAGTGAACATTCTGGACAAGTCCATAATCTCACAATCAAAGAGATATTCTTTGCCTTTATGGGAAATTGGTAACTGGGTAACCCCTTGGGAGTAAAGCCTGTTTCCCCCAAACCCAGTGACTTTGGACATTGACTTGGTAGATTTTGCCTCAGACTGTTGTATGTCTCTGAATTTATTACATTACATTTTGCACCAGTATCTATGTGAAAATCAAGTCTCACTGCATTTTGTGGACAGACCACAGGTCATTGTCAATACTGTTGACCTTTGATTCAACTCTGAGTGAATACTCAGTGAGTTAAAGAGTCATCATTTTCATATTCATCATACAATTTATCATAATCAGTTTGGACAACATTTACAGATTTGAGCTTTTTCTTAGACAATTTCAAAATGACCTTTAATTTTACAGTGATTGCACAATATATTGTAAGCAGGACATGCTCCATAAGCATGTGATGAACCACAATTTGTATTTGACCTCTCTGACCTCTGAATTGTCCACGAGACACACTTCATCCTCTGAATTGTCTTTAGCCATGTGAGATACCATGTGAGGTGCCATGTGAGGCACCACATGAAGAGGCTCCAGGTGACTGGCCACACCCATGTACTCAGCACCTCTGAGGTAAGCGAAATATCCTAGTGACAGTGCCGCCCGCCAGAGGTTGCCCAGGTTCAAGTTCCTACTTAACAAGTTCCTACTCCTATACCCCTGAGTCTGGGGGAGAAAGTCAAAGAGTCTGGGGGAGAAAGTCATACCGAACAGTATTGCTTCTTGCCCGACCCGTCTTGCCATGAAAATCCCAATAAATGACGATCCTCTGGGGCGACCTTGACACTCTGGAAGGCAGAGGCAAGGTCAGTTTTATGCTTAATCATACTTCTGGGCTAGCCTAACGACTTCTAAAACTATAGCGTATTTGAGGGAGTACATACTTTAGTCTATACCATCGTTTATGGATGAGCCTGGGGGCCAAGACAAATCGTGTATTACCCAAGCCTTGGTCCCCCCTTCTTTATAAATGCCCCTTGGGGGGATGACTTAAAATTGGCGGGAGGCTCCCCGATTCTCACTTACAAATTGGCTAACTTTCTCTTCATATACAGCGGCCGACAGCCAATTGTCTGCATAATGGGAAACAGTGTTATCCCCCTCAAAACCTATGTTAATGCCAGGTTCTGCCCTGTGATAGAGCTTTTCTGCAAAAGCTCTATCAGGGTAGTCAAGCATGTTTCTTCTCCAGTATTCAGGTAGGAGAAACTTGCTTGACGCTGCTTGAAGCACACTTTCCCTGCTTAATGCATAGTTCAAATGAGAGGGAGTCATGACAGGGTCTACACACATGGAGTCTTTTGCAAGATTTGTAGGTACATTTGAGGATATTGACATTGTTGTATATTTCTCCCCCTGCACCCCCGGCGAGCCTTCTGCCCTGATTCACGCATCGCCAGCCCCTGTACCAACAGCGCATTGGTTGGAAAGGGGCAGTCAGATACTCTGAAGTGATTATAACTCTTGCACCTACTACAGCGGAGTGCTGAAGCTGTAATGGCAGTTTCGTCTAATATGGTATAAACTAAATGCTGATCTACGTTAGCAAAATCCACTGAAACTTTGGATAAACTATGTCTATGCCTCATATCAAGTTTGCCGACATTAGCCCACTTGTATTGCTTATCCCATTTGGCTACCATAGCTTTGTAATCTGTCATTTGGTCGTACAAGTAAAAACCATGAGTGTGTACCACCAATTTCTCATGTATGGCCCATGCCTCCATCCATGACCTAATGTCCTGTATTGCTCTGGAACGTTGGGCCTTGGGCCAAGTGTACGTCCACCTGGCTGGACTGATGGCTGAAACTGAGGGTGAGCTGTGGTGTCAGGTTGCCAGGGGTTGTTTGGTTGCCAAGGGGCTGGCGGGAATGCCCCTGCTACCACCTGCTGTTGCTGGGTGGTACCACATGCACTGACACCTGGTGCATTTTTTCCACTCAAGGCAATTAAGGCCCTAGATTTTTGTTGTGCCTCCATCACCTGGCTCAGCTGAGACTGCATGCTAGACATGATATCCGTGAGTGTCCTAAGGCATATGCTATGCTCTTGCCTAATGTCCGGTGTTACCTTTCCTAAGCAGTCTGCCTTATATTGGATGCCAGGAATGGATTGTTAGGACTAAGAGTACTTAGCTGGTGCGATGGTGTATAGTGAGATGCCCCTCTGCCCTGTCTAACAGCCCCTTCTGGGGGTGGACAGTGATAAGAGATAAGAGATAAGAAGTGTATTTATTGCAATCTAATGATTGAAGAATTACAATGTGAAAATGTACTACAACTATTATTACAAAACACAAAATCAAACACTTATATGTAGATTAAACAATATTGAAATTAAAGTATTTACAATTAATAAAAAGTAAGTATAAAAAATGAAACATGAATGTGTAGACAGTGATCAAATAAATATTAGTCTAAATTGTCCTGTAGTTTGCTTAGGGCATATGTCACAAAGCTTCCATGTGTGGGTCTACCCTTGTCTTTGGTAGCTCATATAGGTACTGTGACCTGAGTTCATAACATGATGGAACTGTCACTGGTAGCAAGTGGTGAAGTTTGTGGTCAGGGTTTTTCATTTTCTCAAAATATTTTTTACATAGCTTTTCTCTCCGGGTAGCCAAACTTTCTATGTTGCCTATAAATAGTACATCTTCATACTCTAATGTTGGGTATATTATTTTGAAGGCACGTTGTTTTTGTATGAGCTCCAGGCTGTCTGTCAAGCCTTGGTTAAGTCCTGGGTGCCATACCTGGCAGGCATACTCCAATAATGATCTTATGTGGGACTTATAAACTGTCATTAGGTGATCTGGTGGGGCCTTACACCTCCTGAGAACAGTAAGAAAATGCAGTCTCTGGCTTGCTTTTCTTGTGATTGAGTTTATGTGGTTGTCCCACTTAAGGTCTTTTGATACAGTGATACCTAGAAGCTTGGCTTTGTCCACACTCTCTATTATATCGTTCCCAAGCTTTAATGGCTCCAATGCTGGGGGTATGGTAGAGAAGAAAATGGTGCACTCTTTGGTCTTAGTAGTGTTTATTTGACAATCATTTGTGACAGTCCAGCTATCCAGGTTATTCATTGCCACTTGCATTTGGCTCCCTTCTACTGCCATTCTGTGGCCTACTTCCACAGCAGTTGTGTCGTCCACAAACTTGATGCCCTCACAGGGCTGGCTAAACTGTAAGTCGTTTATCATCACTAGAAATAATAAAGGTCCTAGTTTTGTTCCTTGGGGAACTCCACCATTTACGGTAACCCATTCGGACATGACGTCACCCAGCTTGACCCTCTGCTGACGACAATACAAGAAGGATGAGATCCACTCACACAGGAACTCAGGTACATCCAGGTCTTTGAGCTTTTTAATTACAATATTGTGGTTGATTATATCAAACGCCTTGCGAAAATCAACCAGTACGATTCTTACATAGGTTCCCAGGTCATCGGTGGCTGTATAGGCTTTGTGCATAAGGTATATCAGTGCGTCCACAGTAGATGATCCTGGAAGTGCACCAAACTGATTCCAGTGTAATTTAGGCCTAACAATATCAAGGACCCATTTGGAGACAAAACCTTCGGCCAACTTTGAAAGGTTTGGTGTGAGACTTATGGGACGTAGGTCAGTTTGTATTGACTTTGGTGGGGTAACTTTGGGTATAGAGCACACATTGGCTGATTTCCACAGCACTGGCACCTGTCTTTGGCGAAGTGACGAGTTGATAATAGCTGCAACAGGACCAGACAAGAAGCTGCAGAAATCCCGTAAAATCCAGTTTGGGATGTTGTCTGGTCCAACAGCTTTATGGATGTTCAGATGGCCCATTGACCATTCAACTTTCTCCTTGCTTACAATATAGTCACTAGGTATGTCAATATCCTCGTAGTTATGATGGATGACTAGTGGGGCCAGGTCTGCACTCACAGACTGCAGGAATGTGTTAATCCCATCTGCCAGCTGTGGTATATCCCCATCATATAGTGCATTTGCAAGGCATTCCAGTGACTGCTTCTTTGATGTTCCAATGATAGTTCCTATGTGTCCCCAGAATATCCTTGTGTTAGGTTCCTTGCTTACTTTGTCGTGATAAAAATGTGTCCTTAATGTGGGGGTCATTCTGTTTACCTTATTCCTTAGTTGATTGTACAGGGATGTGTCCTTTGAGTGAAATGCAGATTGTCTTTGATTTATGAGGTGAATGTAATGGTCTGTGATCCAGGGCTTGTCATTGCTGTTTTTAGTACTGGTTTTCCATGGCATATAGGCATCAAGTAAAGTTGTTATAGTAGTTTGGAGGTATTCAAGCTGATCCGTTGCATTAGCCATCAAGTACAGTGGCTCCCAGGCCACCTCCTGAAGCCCATAGGCAAACATAGCTCTCTCGTTGGCTCCTGCACACCTTGACAGTCTGGTTGTCCTTGTAGGCAGTTTATAGCTGTCAGCAAGCATCGGTAGGCACAGGACCACTCTATGATCTGATGATCCAACCTGGGGGATGACATCTACTTGTGTATAGTAATTGGGGATGTTTGTGTAAACTTTGTCCAGGATAGTATCCTTCCTGGTTGGTTCTGTGACAACTTGTTTGAGCTTGAATGTGCTTTTTAAGTAAGTATCCTTATAGGTGTTAAATCCCCTGCCAACACAATAGCTGTATGAGGGTGTTTCTGTCTTATATGGTCCAGGCATTTACTGATATGTTGAGTTAACAGGTAATTATTTGCTTTAGGTGGGTGGTAGATTGCACCTATTGTTAGGTTGGGGTGCTCCCTTGGCATCCTCCTTGGCTTAATTGTCAACCACACAGACTCTATGTCCTCGTCCTGCAGGTCATCCCACTCCATCCTGTTTGCATTCTCTTTGACAAAGACAATAACCCCACCTCCTCTGCGACCATATCTATCATTCCTTATGGGTTTGTACCCAGCAATATCCACTGAGGAGTCGGGAATGTCTTCATCCAACCACGATTTTGTTATCACAGCCACATCTATATGATTAACATGGAGTACAGCATACAGCTCATCTACCTTTTTTGGCAGAGATCTTAGGTTAGTGTTCAGAATCCGTGGTAAGTTCCATTTTAGTGTGTTGACATGTATCAGGTTTGTTGCACATGATCCAGACCTTGTACTTGACTGATTATTGTTTGATCTGTTTGTGATTATTACTTCTATCCTTTGGGTATGTTCAAACATGGTACTGAAGCTATCCAATTGTTGGCTTAATTGTGTCTCACAATGGCTATGCAAACTGCTTTGAAGAACACACATAGAATCTTTGGGTTCAGGTATGTGTTTAAGGTTAGTGCAAGTGTGTACACTGTCAGTGTGTAGTCCAATTACGGCACTACCTTCTTGGCCAACATTCTAGTAGCAGTCCTTCTCTTTGTGGCCAATTGAGTTACATCCTCTGCAAACAACTGGTGTCCCGTGCCTGCAGTCTACCTGACTGTGCCCTTCTTCCCAACAGAAGAAGCAGCGTCCTCTGTAGTCCCTTGATGTCAGGTAGTCTATTGTATCCCTCATCATGATAAAAGCTATCATCATTCTCTTCCCAGCCTCCTGCAGCCCGTTGCTGATGCATGGGGAAGTTTGAGTAGTGATTAGCACGCCTGTAGCCACCATCAGAGGCCTGGTAATTGCCCCTATGGCGGCCCTGATGATAGGGGCTTTCCCCTGTGTGTACTCCAGCCCTTTGCTGGCCGTTGGGGGTGTTGTTTCTGGCATTAGGGCGCTGGTAGGAGCCTCCTTGGCGGCCCTGCTGTCTCCAGTTACCCACCCTGTTGGTTTGGGCGTAATCCTGACTGCCAGGCCCCCCTGAGCCTTGTACAGGGCCTCTGGGGCCTCCCTGGTGCCCATCAGCACCCGATTCCCGCCTTCCTGGTCTCCTGCCTTTGTTGTGTGGCTTAGTATAGTCTGAAGCCCCTGGCTTTTTTCTCAGGCCAAGGTTTTTAGCCACTTTGTTTGTCCCTGATCTGGTTAGGTGGGGCCCATCACCTATGAGGTACCCATCATTCACCTCCCCATTGGCCAGGGTGAATGTGGGATCGTGGTTCACAAATGAACAATCAGGCAAATCCTCACATAAAGCCATAAGGCCAGAGTTTAGCAGACCAACTCTATCCTTAGCATTGTTGTTCCGGGGGCATACACTGGACAGTGTGACCTGGGTAGACATCCCTTTGGCTTTTTCAAGAAGTGTCTTGGCCTTTTCCACTATAGCCTCAATGTCCTCTACTGTACTGGCATTGTTAGTGCCAGCCATAATTGTGATATTGCGATATCCAGCATCCTTCTTGTACAGGTCCAAGTCTGAGTGTATATCATCCAAAGTAGCACCTCAATGGCAGTGTACTAATGTGTTTTTAAGCTTTTCCTGATCTATATCCCTGATCATTGAGTCCCCTATCAATAGGTCCTGGTCTACAGGGTTCCTATATGAGGCCCAGGTTTTGGCCTTCATCTCTGCATCCAGCGTGGCCAGTTTGCCTCTCAGGGTCACATTTTCATCAGTAAGACTCTTGCACTGACCTTCCTTCTCTTTAAGAGACTCCTCCAGCTCCTGTATCCTCCTTGCTTGTTGTCTGTGTAAATCCGTCAGTTCCTTGTGCATGTCAGCCATCCTGTCTGGTATACCCTCCAGAGTTTTCTTCATGGCCACCATCATGGCTGGTATTTTCCTACACTCCAGGCATGTGAACATGGCAGTCACAGTATCAGGATCCAGTGCAACGCATTTCAAATGGAACCAATCCATACAGGCTGTGCATTGTATGGATGGTCCTACTGTCACTCCTACATCCTTCCTACCAAACTGGCAGGCCCCATCTTGTCTACACATAGACAGTCCACCATCATCAACCTCCTTCAAACTGGTATCATCTCCCGCCATTTTTGTATGATTTGATTCTGGCATTGACAAAGACATAAAACTTGGAGAAATATGTGGTGATGCTTCCATGCAGAGCGTGGAGAAAGGCACACAGAGACATGTAATTACCGAGTGTCAAAAGTCTGGCCTGTCTGGTAAATCCGACCATACAATTGAAAGGGGTGGTACATCTATCCAATATCCAAGTTTATATCACCATGATAGACATGAAAATAATCCACAACTGCACAACAATGGGGAGAATCAAGATCAAAACACTAGACTCCTACATAGGTCTCAACAGGGAAACCCTGCATTAGCCAATGCACTGAAAAGTATGGGTCCTGAAGAAACCCAATGTTATGATCAATCCATCCACAATATGGTAGTCCAAGTGTTCCCACAAATGTTGATGCACATTTGAATGAAGTATGGTGGTGAGTCTTCTCGGCCTGCAGCGGGGTGTAGATACTTTTGGCATATTATGCAAGAATAAGCAAAGCAGAGATTTATCCAATGTCTCGGGGCAGTTCCCCGGTGGTCTGATGATTTTTACCTGGACTCCTGCCTGGGGGGAAAAATCACCTGCCTGGGGAAAAAGAGACATGTCCGCCTACCTGAGCATTGCCGAGCTGGAGAGGCGGCAATACCCATGCCAGAGGTATATCTAGGTCCCCAGTAACCCCAGGGGGCCATATACATGCAATTGCCCCGTCTGTGATTATTGGGTGTGCCCTCTTGGGGCCACTTGTTCTGTAATTCAAGAAAATGCAATATTTTTCTGGTATCTTGTAGAGCAACACGATAGGAGTTCACTTTCCACACATATGAAATTATGTTTAATAACTGCAAAGAAAAGAACTTGTGGTCATTAAGAACAATAATTTTTGTAAGCAAGGCAAATTGGGGAACATGGTCATCCCAGCTCAATAGAAGAGCTGATCCTGCCTGGTATATATGCCTGTGGATTGAAGCTTCTCTACTTTGGTACACCACTAAGGGGTATGCTACTGGAATGACATATTTAATAAATATTTTTTTTAAATAAAATAAATAAATTTATTATTGGTACAACCTTTGACATAATGATGTACATAATACAACATATCAACTTTATGCTTGGTTTGACCAAATAAAGCACAGTTGGTAGAGTGTAGGATCTGTGCCCTTGTTGGTTAAATAAGTGGAGGACGGGAGGTGGTGGGTTCAACTCCCACTGCCGGCAGTGTTACTTTCACACTGGGTAAAAGGCTCGAAAGTTGACCTGATATGGCCATAGTTATTACAACCAGATTTTGAGATTTATATCCCATATACATATGTATTAACACCATCTAATTAACATGCATATTACATTATCCAAGCAATGTAATATATAAATACATTCATAATTTGAATATAATACAGTCCAATAGTTGATGTTTTATGTCTACCCATCCCCAAACTTCAGCTGCTTGAACCTAAGGCGAGGCCACAGGCCGTGGTGCAGTTGGTTAGAGC
This sequence comes from Amphiduros pacificus, assembly GCA_949316495.1. NCBI lineage: Eukaryota > Metazoa > Annelida > Polychaeta > Phyllodocida > Hesionidae > Amphiduros > Amphiduros pacificus. Next base: position 44,993,880 of record OX439000.1, on the reverse strand, counting down.
GCCAGCTTATTAGCACCAGTTCCTCTGTGGTGATCCAAAGGTCGTGGGTTCGAGCCCCGGCCGTGCCGAGATTGAACTCATGATACAATTTCCCACATGAGCTGAGGCCCGTGCCGAAAGGGTTAGCCTGTTGTCCTTGTAAATCTGTGACCGGGTGGGTTGTCATGTCAAGGACCTGCGACATGACAATTCAGTGAGGCAGCACTATATCTGCTACAAGTAGGTCTCATCACGAAATGACTGAAATAATGTTGAAAGTGATGTAAAACCCCAAACAAACAAACAAACAAAACCTAAGGCGCTATTAAGCCGACCTGTCCAGCGTCAGTTTCATTTGGGGAGGTGTGTTATAATTGTTGTCCAGTTTTCAGGAGTGTTCTGTCTGGCCATCTTCTGATATGAAGAAGTTTATTGTTGTTTCATGGTCTTCGGAAAATTTTCACAATAATCCTACACTTGTTATGATGAGCCATGTTTTCTATACATTTTTTTATCCCTGATACAAAAAACATATCAATATTTTGAAACTTGTTCAATTACATTTTGGTTTTCACTTCTTATAAGATATATAAATATATCCCATATATTCATACCAGTACAATGTATGTCTATCTTTGGCATAAGGTATTTCTATCTCTGACATTCAAAACTTGTAGTTTTCAATGCAAATTGAAATTCATCCTCAATTTCACCATTATTACACATCTATCATTTTCTTCTTGATCGATCTATCTGATTATAGCTACCAGTTTCAATACATAAATATGTGCACTTACTCTAAAATTAGTCATTGTCCTTCTTACTGTTGGATCCTGTAAAACTATAAGATAAGGCTCAAGTCCATGTACCATTTTAATATGTTTTTATGTACTTAATTTCATGTTCTGATCAGTTTGTAAATATATGAACATGAGATTCTGAAAATATTGTGTCAGATGTTTTTTTACATTTTGCATATAATTACTACAGCTATTTGTGTCAGTGAATACATGATTTTAGATTCTACAAATTCAATGATTGTATATAAGCTCATAGACTTTTACTTTCTTGGAAAATTCTTTTAACCAAGAAATTATCCATTTTTTGTATTCTGACAAAGAATCTAAACAATGATAATATTACACCAACATATGTCGGTAATTTTCCCAACTCACTTAAAGCACTTACATTACTTGGTAGTTTGGGTAATCTTAATATTTGTTTGCATGTCCTTATGTGAATACGTTCACATGGCATTTTACAATCCAGCTTTGGCATAGAACATTCATTGCCATCTTTTGTGGTAATACAATATTGACTCCATATTTCTCCACCATACAATAGTCATATTTATCAAAAATATTTCTGAACCTATTTTCGAGATCAACATTCACCAAATCTGAAAAGGTGACTAGTTGATGTTCCTCTGCCATTGAATTCTCTAAGTTGATGGTATTTCTCCACTTAAAATTCTTGAAGAAGCCATGTTTTCCCTCAAAACGCATGCACCATCGATTAAAGGACCAAATTAAGCAATTGCTGGGGAAGATGAATGAGATAATGGAACTTAGGAGTGTTCTCTTGGCTATAATTTCACAAACATCTCATGGTGTGTGGATATCACCTGTTCAAGCTCCCCAGCAGTATCAGCATTTACATATGGAGATGTGGAAAGAAGCACTATTTGTAAAAGTCGAATCAAGTTCAAGTTGTGTTCATCATTTGGTACCTTGTCACAGATCACATGTGGCAAAATATAGCATAGTGAAAGCAAGGAAGAACTTGTTTGTATTAACTTGTTTGATGTTAAATGTGACTTCTCTATTTCTTTTCTGGCTTGCTTGAAGTGTCACGTTTAGGGGGTGAATTGAGGGGGTGTATTGGCAAGAGTATAGTAGAACATTCACATTTTGTGTTTTTTAATGTGGGTTCCTAGTGGATTGACCAGCTCCATGTCATCATTGCTAACTATTATTTGCAATGCCGATTTGTATTTTTGGATCACTGGATTACATTTCAATTTTGCACCATCACAAATCTTGCATCATACTTGATTTACATTCATGTGAATAATGGCATCTCTAAAAGGGCTTTAATGTTCAACCTAAAAGGAACAATGTGCCCATAGTCCTCAACAGCAGATGGCTGACCTTGGACATCCTTCATTTTCATACCTAAAAGGACATTTTCTGGGGCTACATTTGCAATTGTCTAAAAAGAAATTTTGCCATAAAAGGAAGTTTCAAGACTACTCAATATCACGTCATGATCCTGCACAGACTCCTTCAGGAACTCTGAATCCACCTGTTTTTCCTGCAATATTTTTCCAATTCTATTATTATGCAAGGTTTTACTTTAGTTTATGAACATCTTGGTGCTTGTCACTACATCAATGCCACCTGGGAAAAGTTATGCTGTTTCTAATTTCATGAGAAATAAGGCAGTGTACATCTGCCTTTGCACAAAGTCCAAGACATCTTCATTATCTGTCACTTTGGGTGTGACCTGAAAGTAAAAAACCTCATCAGGAATCTGCTCCATTTCCTTGTGTTGGCGGGACACATCTTTCCTAAAAATATTCCAATTTGTACTGTAAAAGTAATCTATGTTTTTTTACAATATGTGATGCCAGTGACAGGTCATCTGTTGCTGCATTTAAACATTAAAAGTAACATTAAATACTAATTTACAAGCTTCTGCTGTTAGGGTTACCCTGCACAATACATTAACTATATGTTCAATATATTTACCACCTAGTGAGCCAGTTAATATTACAGATTTAAATAATTTGATAACCCAGCTGCCACAGCCATATATGTTGGTGACTTTAGTGCACACAACTATCTTTGGGGTGGCAGAAATAATACTGATGCCAAAGGACATATAATAGAAGATTTTTTAAATAACAATAGTTTGTGCCTTTGGAATGACGATTCTCCAACTTATTTACATCTGGCTACAGGCTCTTTAACATCAATAGATCTATCCATGTGCACTCCAAATTTATTTTAGACTATTACTGGGAAGTAGAGGAAGATCAATGGGGTAGTGATCATTATCCCATTATTTTAAATAATCATTTTCCTCCACCAGACGAACGAATCCCCAAATGGAAATTTCATAAAGCCGATCGGGCAAAATTTCAAACATCCTGTTTGGGCAAAATTTCAAACATCCTGTTTTAATAAAATAACTCCAGAAATTTTTAACAAAGTAGATGATACTCTTCAAGTTTTTACGGATACATTGTATGATATTCCTGATGGGTGTATTCCTAAATCAAAGCCAAATTCGAAAATTAAAGAAAAACCCTGGTTTAATGATGAGTGCAAAAAAGCTGTCAAGGAGCGAAAAAAAGCTTTAAAAAAATTAAATCGACAGCCAACTCAATATAATTTGCACCATTTTCGCATAAAAAGAGCTAAAGCCCGTTATATTATTAAAATAAGCAAAAGAAAAATTTGGAAAGATTATGTTTCTAAATTAAATACAAGTTCACCAATTAAAAAATGCTAGGATATGGTGCGTAAAATTACTGGGAAGGGAGGTGGAGCAAGGATCAAACATCTAAATTATAATGGCCAATTAATTACAAATCCCACTGAAATAGGTAACGTAATAGGTCAAACAATTTCTAAGAATTCCTCATCAAATAATTAGTCTGCCAAATTTCAACAAATAAAAAATAGAAAAGAAAGAAACCAACTAAATTTAATATCCCATAACTTGGAAGAATATAATAAATCATTTAAAACAGATGATTTGAAACTTCCTTTAGATAAATCCCATGATACTGCTCCTTGACCTGATCATATACACTATCAAATCCTCAAACACCTCCCTGATCAAACACTTGGGCATCTTTTAGATATTTTTAATAAAATTTGGGAAAGTGGTAATTTTCCTCCTTCATGGCGTGAAGCCGCTATCATTCCCATTCCCAAACCTGGCAAAGACTCATCAGATTCAAATAATTATTGTTCCATTGCTTTAACAAGTTGTATTTGTAAACAATGGAATGAATGATTAACATGCGTTTAGTTTGGTTTTTAGAAGCTGCGGCTTATATTTCAGTTGCACAGAGTGGTTTTAGAAAAACTCGAAGTACTATTGACCATCTGGTAGGTTTAGAATCATTTATACGTGAGGGTTTTATAAAAGGCGAGCATGTGGTTAGCATATTTTTTTATTTAGAGAAAGCGTATGACACCACATGGAAATATGGAATAATGAGTTTTTGATATGATATGGGATTAAGGGGTCGTTTACCCCTTTTTATTCAAAATTTTCTATCAAACAGACATTTCAAAGTTCGAGTGGATGCATCCCTTTCTGATGCTTTTGATCAGGAAATGGGTGTTCCACAGGGAAGTGTATTATCAGTCACCCTTTTTATTATTAAAATTAACAGCAGTGTTGATTGTATGAGGCCTGGAGCAGATTGCTCACTTTTTGTTGACGACTTCAACTTAAGCTACAGGTCCACAAGCATGCACACAATAGAACTACAGCTCCAACAACACTTAAATAGATTACAAAAATGGGCTGATCATAATGCATTTAGGGGCGATCCATTTGATTTTTGTGGGGTGGGGTGGGAGATTTTGGAAAAAAAATTTATTCACCCACCCCATCCCAGAAAAAAAAATTATTCGTTCACCCTACCAAAGAAAAAAAAATTATTCATCCACCCTACCAAAGAAAAAAAAATTATCCATCCACCTCCTTCCAGTTTTTCTATCTTCTATATGGATTGCTTGAAATGAAGGATCAGAGTCTGGGGAAGATTTTGGAAAAAAAATTTATTCACCCACCCCACACCAGAAAAAAAAATTATTCATCCATCCTACCAAAGAAAAAAAAATTATTCATCCAGTACTGCTGTCCCACCCCACCCCACAAAAATCAAATGGATCGCCCCTTAAGTTTTCTTTAAAGAAAACTTGTGTGTATGCAATTTTGTAAAAAATGGAAGGTTCACCTAGATCCTGATCTTTATTTAGGCCAAACTCAGATACCTGTTGTCGAAGAAACCAAGTTTCTTGGACTTATTTTGGACCGAAAATTATCTTTTATTCCCCACATTAAATATGTTAAAAAGAAATGCCAGAAGGCGTTAGATTTATTACGGGTTCTTGCCTATACAGATTGGGGAGGGGACTGTAATATTATATTACAATTATACAGAGTGCTGGTACGTTCTAAGCTTGATTGTGGATGTAGGATATATGGATCAGCACTTCCATCTTATATTAAAATGTTTGATCCTATACAAAATCAAGGTTTAAGACTATGCCTTTCTGCATTTCGTACATCGCCTGCAAATAGCTCGGCAGTTGAGGCAGATGAACTGCCTCTTGATTTAAGAATAGAAAAGCTTGCCCTCCGGTATGCTGCAAAAATTGCTGTTTGTCCAGACAATCCTGCACATGATCTTTTTGAAAATAAACCAAATACAATACCGACTTTTGGCATTCGCATCAAAGAATCTTTGCAATCTTTGAATATAAATCCCAAATCACATAGCTAAATTTCAATATCCAGAAACACCTCCATGGACCTATGAAACTTTAAATATTAATGTAGCCATGTCAGAATTAAAGAAATACGCAACCGATCCATCCCTTTATATAAATAGATATAAAGAAATAAAATCTTTTTTCACTGGATATCAGTGTATTTTCACTGATGGATCATTTGATGACAAGGCTGCTGCAGCTGCTGTTTAGGGCAATATTTATTCAGAACATCAAACACCAAATAAATCATCCATTTATTCTGCTGAAATACATGCTTTATACCTTACTTTAGCTCATGTGGAGACTTCCACATCGAACATTTTTAATATTTTGTGATTCTTTGTCTTGTTTACAAGCATTGAAAGCAAAAGATTGGAAAATTCCTTTTATTTACAAAATCCTTGAATGACATCACAAACTCTGCACTGAGGAAAATAAAGAAATTCGTTTTTATTGGATTCCCAGTCATATTGGAATCCTTGGAAATGAGGCTGCTGACCAAGCTCCCAAAGCAGCATTGGATAAGCGCCCAATAGATATGCTTATACCTTATACAGAGTTTAAGAAATATATTATGATTTTTTTACGTTCTAAATTACAATTGCGCTGGAACGAAGCTATTTTTAATAAACTACACAAAATTAAGCCTGTTCTAGCTAAAACCAAAGGTGCTTGTAGGATTAACCAAAGATAAGAGTCTGTTTTTACGCGTATAAGAATTGGACACAGTCATTTGACTCATCAGCCATAGTGTATTGGATGTCAAAGAGCTATGACTGTTAAACATATTTTAATTGAATGTATCGATTTTGATATAATTAGGACTCGATATTTTAAATGGCCACGGGCCGTGGCGCAGTTGGTTAGAGCGCCAGCTTATTAGCACCAGTTCCTCTGTGGTGATCCAAAGGTCGTGGGTTTGAACCACGGCCGTGCCGGGGTTGAACTCATGATACAATTTCCCACATGAGCTGAGGCCCGTGCCTAAAGGGTTAGCCCGTTGTCCTTGTAAATCTGTGACCGGGTGGGTTGTCATGTCAAGGACCTGCGACATGATAATTCAGTGAGGCAGCACTATATCTGTTACAAGTAGGTCTCATCATGAAATGACTGAAATAATGTTTAAAGTGATGTAAACCCCCAAAAAAACAAAAAAACAAACATCGATATTTTAATGTGCAGGATTTACATTCGTTATTTGATACAGTAGATACTTCTGTGATAGTATCGTTTTTAAAGCAAATAGGACTTTATAACCAATTTTAAGTGTGGAGCTCTTGTTTACTTAGGTCATTTACCTATTTATCAAGAACCACGAAACATCAAATGGCATTTAAAGTCTTTTAAATTGAATTTATTTATACAAATTTATTATTTCTACAACTGATATATTGAAAAGATTTTGCTGATATTTTGTGTTGGTAAGATTATTTACATATATTGATTTTATAAATGTATATGTTTTTACCATTTTTAGGCACTGAATAACCTTAGTGGTTGATGTGCCTCTAAGCAACCATTCATTCATTCATTCAGACTCTTAATCAACATGCTTGTGTCGATTATTTAACCAGGAAATCTTTATTTTGTCCCCTCCTATCTTTCACAGGTCACCCCCCTTCTTTTGGGATATTCTAATTCCACGCACCCAGAAGACCTTCCAAGGGGTCTTTTTCTTGTTCATAAATCTTTTAAATATTTTCTTTAGCTCCTCTATCTCCTCACTGGTCCAATGATGCCTGTTACTTGCTTTTGCTCTACTCTTTTTTGCTGGTCTTTGAGGAGCTGAAATAACATGAAATTATGCTTTAAAAGCAGAAAATGAAGTACTGTATATTCTCGCTTTTTAAAAGAAGCATGTACTATCTGAAAGTGCTCTTATGACTCAAATATAAAGGCATGCCCTTATATATAAATTAAAAATGCTGATCGGTCTTCACCGTGTGATGAAACAGACAAACTGAGAATGCTTATATCACGCCTGGTAGTATTTCTACACATTCTTGGCAATTTAAAAGCTGTCAGAATCAATTACAAGTGTATTAACTCACATGTTGATGCAGTACAAACATGATTAAATAAATAATAGACACTAAAATTCCATTTTATTTAATGTAAATCAAAAACCATTTTAAAGTGTCCACCATTTTGACTCCAAGGTGAAGGCCGTGTTGTGTACCCTAATGACCCAGAAATAGAAACTTAAGATCAATTCAAAATCGAGGCTACAGAAAAAGATGTTGTTTTTCTTTTATTTTTTTGCACATTTCATGAATATTTATTGCTAACTACCCATTAAAATAACAAAGGAGTCTTGTATTATGATTGCATTCACAGTTTAGAGTAGATTAACGGTATTGGGAACCGCATGAAGATGACAAGTGACAAATACAATCAAGTAAGGTGAGAAAGCATGGTCAGAAAAAAATCTTTGCAAGACCAGCTCCGACATGTGTGTCTGATGTTATTAGATAAAAAGATGTCCTTATAAATGAATAATTATTCTTTATAAATTACCCCTCATAATAGTCAAATTTTGGATATAAGAACATGTCTCTTAAAGCAAGACTATACGGTATAGATAAATTATAATTTCTATATCAGTCATTTGACATTTTAAAAGTTTCCATTGTATTTCTTTATTATTTCTATCACTAACGTTCACAAAACAAAATCCAAAATTCAAAACTGAAATCAACCGTGCCTATGAACATTTTCTGAGTTCTCACAAAAAATCCTGCGACTGAAATTCAAGGGGTCTTCAAGGGTTGAGAAATACAGGGTTCCCACACATGTCCTAGTTTTTCCAGTTTTTGACAGATGTTACACACTGAGTAAAATTTCAGGATTTTTCCAGTCCTCAAGGATATAAAGGAAAAATTCAAGGATTCAAGTATTTATCAAGACTGTGAGAACCCAGATTTTGGTCAAAGAAATGTCTTATGAAGTAAAACTTCATAGTCCTCATCCTCCACGAACCCCTCTTCCGATTTCTCTCCAAGATCAGGGATGAAATCCTCATCTGGTGCTACATCCTCCTGCTCCTGGGGTGTTAGATCCTGGGGTGTTAGATCCTCCTTCTCCTCCTCCCCCTGAAGTTTGTTCTCCCTGGAATTGGGACCATAAACTGCCTCTATAATTATTTTTGAAAAGATATGGTAAAATATAAAAATGGTTCATTCATTAGCTGCTCCATCTGTCTCACAAAACCCTAGAAACATTTCCATAAGAAGGCACTGTATTTTAGATCAACTATTTAATATCTATATCCTTGTGTTGAGAATTATTTTCAATTTTCTATTAACATTTGAACATGTGTACTTGCATGTTTAGAAAAATGATTAGCAGTAGTTTACATATTGTATTCTCTATAATAAGCACCCCTCCCTGCCCTTCCGTCACCATTTAGCCTTAGATGTTGGTGTGACATTAAGCCCCATTCAACCAACCAACTTGCTAAATATGCTAGTTTTTGCAGCGAATCACTTTCACATCATTCTTAAGTTTTCCTATTTTTGGAAACTTTTGTTTCATAGTAAAATTCAAACAATATCTCTGCAATTATTTTAAGTACCCAGGGAGCTTATTATGGCAAATATGATATCTCATATTACTGCAAAGTATGTAAGAAACAAGATACATGTAGTATCTTTGGACTCTGAGGCCTAACACATACATTCTAGAGAGATATCATCCAGAGTCCGACCTTGATTCTGGCCTACCATTCCCAGGTCTTGAACAAGCAGAAGCTTGGCTATCTTCACCTTCTCTATTGACTCGCTCATTGCCCGTATGATGTATGCCTATTGTGTGCCCTAGGTGATCACATACCCATTCCAAATTCTGCTCACTAAGTTCGAAGGACTGAAAAAACACAGAAAAATATTAGAATGCACAGCTCTCAACTTGGATCTTTATAGCCTAATTACAATCTGAATGTTTGGTTTAGAAAACTGGTTTCAAAAAAAGCATTTAGTACTTTTAAGTCCCCATCATTTCTTACCTGTGTCATTGTGGCCATAAACTTTCTGAGATTTGATGACCCCACTCTTTCCGGATGTTTCAAACCAGCCTCTTGTGCTAGAATTTTCAGGGCATCATATAGATTCTGATAGTCGTATTCAATGTTTTCAGAACTTCTGTGATCGTGGATTTTACTATCAATCAATCCGAATTGGCGACCCTTTTGACCAGGGAACCTGAGTGCAATATTCTTATTTGGGAGTATTACATCAACTGTTGATTTTTTATTTATAAAAGTGAAGAGTTGTTTTCATATACCCAAGACAACCATTGTTGTGTTTTACATGATAATCTACCTAGTCAAATAAGCAAGAGTTCTTCAGCACAATCCTGCTGTATGTGTTATACAATTATTTGGAAAAGATTTAGAACAGATGGATAAATATGGCTAACATCAGTTTAAAAGAGAGAAATGATCATATGAATAGCATTTATTGATAATAAACTAGTAAATAATCCTTCATTATTCAAATAACATTACATGCGCCGACTTTCAACATCTTTCTCCAAATTGAACAATATTATCAAAATATGACGTCATGCATGTGAAGTGAGGTAACCAAAATAATGACATAATTCAATTTATTTTTAACTTAGTATTCCACAAGACCCATGTCAATAATCAGTCTCATCAATCTCTCTTAAATCCCTCTGATTCCGCTAAATGTGCACTCAATTAGAGCTGTGAAACGTCACCACTGAAATGTTAAGAGCTATTATTGGACAGCTGCATGCCATCGGCATATTCAGATTAAGTTCAAATCCTTAAGCATGGACTAATAACACATTGACATACCTGCTCTGTCGACGTTTATGCCCAATGGCTGCAGTATGGTCATTCAGAATGATTTCTTAGCTGATAATGCATAGCTTGGTAAGCGGATTTGAAATTCTGATCTAAGTGCTGAAGAGCAATATAAACAGGTGGGCCGCATACAGAAACGTTTCAAATACAGCCATAGTATACAGCAAGCACATCGTTATGCTAGTTTGACATAATTTGTGTATATTTATTTTCTCAGAAAACAATATTAGGATTTTCGATCAAAGATCATTGCTATGTAATTCAACTAATTTGGATTTCTTATATCAATGTGGATAGATGCCTTAAGCGATCAATATCAATGCATTAATACGGTATTAGTAATACCGGAAATCCATAGCACTTTTCTGCTGAAAGTTACACATCATTGAACCACACGTGGTTTTTAAAGACAGAAAACATACAAATTAAATAAATTCGTTTATTTCCATCAAAGATGTAAAATAGTTTTTAGTGGATATTGGTGAATACAAAAATAAGAAAATGAGGTGTTTGTAGTAAACCTCCTATTAGTGGGGACCAGTTTCTGATGTGTTGAAGGGTCCCGCATCTTGAGCACATAACCCTCAACCTATGTACCTTCCTCATGCAATACAAGCTCCCCTCGTAGCACGCAGGCCACCTTGCATGTCGCACAGTGGTTTGATTGACTGTATTCCATAACATATTCATGTTGCCTACATGTTTACATGGCCAAAGTCTGTTTGCCGTGATGGAAACGATATATAACCTGTATGCGCTTCCACGTATCCTTCAATTTGAATATAGTGGAATAATTTTGTTAAATAATATAACCATGTTATTTACACACTTTAATCTGAGACCAGGTTAATATGTTATAGTTTAATTGAAGCATTTTATTTTACTAATCTGATAGAAAACGAAAGGCCCTCTTTTTATTCCCTAAACTGTAAATATATCACACCCGGTGGGGGGGGGGGGGGTACTCTCATGATTTTAACCCGCGGAGGCTGGGATGGAACTGAAAACCCCAGAGCCTGAATTAGGGAAATATTCTAGCATTATTGGTACCCTGATTTAGGACTAGCTGAAATTTGGTACCCTGATTTAGGACTAGCTGAATTTTTGATACCCTCATTTAGGGATGATGTAGAAGGAGGAGATTTGGAAAAGGGGATTGTGATCCCTGTTTTAAGGAGAAATTTGAAAAACAGTACCCTGTTTTAGGGAAAATGATAAAATATCTTAACCCTTATGGAACTGAAAACCCCAGAGCCTGATTTAGGGAAATATTCTATCATTATTGGTACCCTGATTTAGGACTAGCTGAAATTTTGATACCCTCATTTAGGGATGATGCAGAAGGGGGAGATTTGGAAAGGGGGATTGTGATCCCTGTTTTAGGGAGAAATTTGAAAAACAGTACCCTGTTTTAGGGGAAATGATGAAATATCTTAACCTGTTTTAGGGAAAATATCAGCGAAAAGGACCCTATTTAGCCCAGCTTCCCCGGTAACGCTGACTATGAGAGTACCCCCCCCCCCGGGATATCACACCACGTGGACGAAATATTAGGATACATTAGGATATATTTGAATTGCTCGTATAACAACCTCCAAATTGATAAGCCTAGAGATGTTGCACACATATCCCTTGAAGACTACGGAAATAACTGCTGAGTTTGATTATGTTGGGATCATGTTCAACACAAATGTTACATGTGTTTGGAGATAAGGATACTGGCCGGAGTCCATGCGTGGAATGACTTCACTACATGAACATCCGCCATTAATCTGAGGTCTACCGAGCATCCACTGAAACCAGCGGGACTGAAGCACAAATGGTGATATCACATCTTAAGTCTGCAGGTGGAGAGATAGGAGCACTTCCTGTTCTATAGCGTTTCCGGTTCTGTAGCGCTTCCGGTTCATTGGCGCTTCCGGTTTTACAGTGCTTCCGGTTCTATAGCGCCTCCGGTTCTACAGCGCTTCTGGTTCTACAGGAGAGGGACAGTTCTCAGCGCCCAGGGGAACGTGGTCTTGCTCAGCCAGTCCTTCACCGCGGCCTCGCGAGATTTGCTCTCGGAGCTCGGGCAGATGAAGCCCGGTAGGTGGCACTGGCCGTCAATGTCTTTGAGATGGACAATCTTCATCTCCTCAGCGATGCTATCCACCCCAGTTTGTAGAGGTAGAGGTTCCTTTGCTATTTGGGGTGTGCTGACGTGCAGGTCATCTGGTGCTGCCCTCTGGTAGGCTTCGGTGTCATTATTGTCTGTGACCTCTGCCGGCAGGTGCTCTGATGACACCGTGGCATCATCTACCCAGGTGTGTCTGCGACGGTGAAACTTCCTCCTCTGTGGCCTGTATAAAGGATTGATTATCAGTAAATATTAAAGCTTGGGTCTGGATCACTCTAGTGCAGTAGAAGTCAATATACTAATTTTGGGTAGGATCACTATAGTGCATGGAACATAGCAAACATCTGTATACTAGCTTGGGTTGGGATCACTATAGTGCATAAAACATAGCAAACATCTGTATACTAATTGTGTTGGGATTACTATCGTGCATAAAACATAGCAAACATCTGTATACTAACTTGGGTCAGGATCATTAGAGTGCACAATAAATAGCAACCATCTGTACACTAACTTGTGTTGGGATCACTACAGTGCGCAATACATAGCAAACATCTGTATACTAACTTGGGTTCTGGGTCCTCCTCATCACCACCCAGCTTTGCAAGTTCATCACTGCTTTCCTCATCCTCATCCTCCTCACCAGATTCCACTTCAACCCAGATATCCTCTTCTATTTCATCCTCATCATTGTTTGGATCCTTTTTATTCATTGCTTGTAGTTTCTCATTCTCATCGTTATTTTTATTCTGTCTCACAACATCTTGATGAATATTTTCTGTATTTTCCTCTCCCATATCCTTATCCTCAAATTCTTCTAGCACCACATTCTCAGGAGATTGTTCACATGATGCCTTGAGGGCATGTGTTTGACTTTGTGTTTGTCTCTGTATGCTAGCTTTGTCGAGGAGAGGCACAATAAGGTAGTTGTCAATATTGGGAGGGCATGAGTGTCTGGTTTCCTGCGCCAGGGGGCACTGCAAGGGAACCACGCGGTGAGTACTGCTAATTGCTCTCATTCGACGCGAGATCTTAGCGGGCGGTTTGCCTTTCATATGGTTGTATAAGTCGGTTTCATCAGATGAAGAATGAGTGGACAAGGCGGGTTGCTGTTGATATAGCGGACTGCCTATTATGGAAGGTCCGTTTGTGCTCCTGCGGGTCTGGGTATACGAGGGCGCAGTCTCACAGGCTGACACTGCTGGTAGACTCGACGTACTCACACTCTCTCGCCTACTGTGACTGTCGGAATTGATGAGAACATTTTCAAACACTTCTTTATATTGCTGTCTTTGCCTCTGGCTTACGTGTATAGTATTTTTGATATCCACCTTTTTGATAGCACTGGCCTTTTTGGTTTCTTGCATTTTTCTATTGCTGTCCTCTTTAGAAAACTGCATTGGTAAATCATCTAAAGTTCTGCTATTTCTCTTGGAGTGTCTACTGGAGTGTGGTGTGCTGTCCCAAGCATTCAACCTGGAGGAGCTTCTGGATAAGGGGTGACTAACCTGTCTTGGATTCACACCTCTCATCAACACATCATCCAAAATGTGACTTTTTGGAACTCTTCCGGAAGTGGATACCTGAAATCCAGAAACATTATCATTAGTGATGGAGTGTGCACGCTTTGTGGTGTGGTGCCCGAGAGACAACATCACATCTTCCACATCATTTCCCAAATGCAGACTTCCTGTAAACCGCATTTTCTCCTCAAAGTTGGCTTGTCTCATTACTAACTTCAACACTTCTGCGCTTATGCTGCGACAGTCTTTGGCTCCGAATTTCAATTATATCAGCTGAAACCTTGACAACATATCACAGTATCCTAAGTGTCTACAGGATTATCAAGACGTAATCACAGATCATACAGAGATAGTGTGCCCTGCTCGATAGCGCCCACCGATGTGTACACAAAGAGCAATCTACAAAATATGAGCCCGTGAACAGCTTAGCAACTATGCAATGTCCAAAAGGTGGTGACACAACACGGTCAAGGTACTGTCCGGTCAGATCACTGTTATCTAGATCCTGTCATGGAGACAATATAACTAATATTTCTCGATGATCCTAGGCAGTATATTATCTTAAATATTTGCTTGTATGTGTCCTGTATGGGTGCTAGTAACACTGTATATGCGCTCCACGCCGTGGTGTCTTTAACTATGCAGGCAATATTTCTTTCTTTATACTGTTATGTCTACACAATAGTAGAGTTCATAGCCAAGTTTACATGCTACACTTCACTCGGATTATATGCCATTATGATTTGGCCTTGGCACAACCACGCATTGCCCCGCGTTGCCTTCTAGAGCACTAAATACTATTTATTTTCTCCAATGAAGCATTGCTACACTTATATGGTATGTTAGTCAGCATATAATACCTTCTACTTGTGCGAACAACCATTCGTCATACTGTGTCTCTAGTAGGAAAATGAAATCAATGGATAATGATCAATAACATGATCCAATTAGCTCAATATTCTTATGTAAGCTCCAACAGAAGGCTGTGGAACCAAATGCTTACCTTTTGTCAATACAACAGTTATGTATGTCAATACAAATATCTTATATAAATAATATACAAAGGTAGTTATTACCGCGAGGACCTTATTGTAGTGAATGTCCATAGTTCTGTACACTGTAGTGTGCAGCACGCAGGTGGGCGACTAGTCATGTCAGTAACCTAAATAGGATCTCATGGACAACTGAGAATTCAATCAATTTTGCAGACAAAAGAGCAGCCTTGAATTAAGCAATAGAATATAAACACATGCTAAGAGCTGTCTGTAATTATAATACATCGAGAAGAGGAATGTAAGTTTAGATCGATGAGCGGGCCATGTAAATGTGGACGCTCAGTTGCGTCACACTATGGTCGTATTATGGCAATGCATCTGGCCAGTATCCGTCAAACTTGGAACTGTTAAGTGGCAATAAATCATTAAATGTAGTGTGGTGGTACGCAACCAATAAGGTGTCATACATCTGTCGTGCATGCGCATAAACAACCTTATTTGGTTCCATATTCTACTTTGGACCTTTATTCCTTGTGCTGCCAGCCTCAGGTTTCAAGTTATTGACCTCTTTAAAATAGAAGGTTATTTTCAGTGTTGAGCCTGCAACAGTTTATGCCCAGGACAAGGACATACGTCAAGTGTCATCTGAGTTCGGTGGATTATTGCTTTACTTAGTTCTTAAGTGTCCATTAATGTAGTATGAAGGAGGTAGCGCAATAAACTCTGTACCTTATCAGACCCACAAGCGGGTATAAGTGGCGCTGTGACTCCCAGGCAGTTTCCTGGTTGAGCTTCAATGACCCCACTCTCGCTTCCATTACCTTCTAGAACGTGTGCATGAGTAAAATCTGTATTGATCACCAACTTTCAATTCAAGATAACAATAGAGTCCTTTATTAAGTTTTCTACGGAGTAACATTCAACGTGAATTTTAAAGCACAGTATAAGCAGTTGCAGCACATTAATTATGGTATGATCAAGAAATAGATAAAATAATTGAAATGTATCAGAGGTTATAGGTGACTTTGATAAATATAAACAAGAGAAGACCAACAAGTAATTCTGAATTATGGAAGACCAGCATCTAAGGTGACTATGGCAGTTATCAGCACCTAAGGTGACTATGGCAGTGATCAGCACCTAAGGTGACTATGGCAGAGATCAGCACCTAAGGTGACTATGGCAGAGATCAGCACCTAAGGTGACTATGGCAGTGATCAGCACCTAAGGTGACTATGGCAGTGATCAGCACCTAAGGTGACTATGGCAGTGATCAGCACCTAAGGTGACTATGGCAGTGATCAGCACCTAAGGTGACTATGGCAGATATCAGCACCTAAGGTGACTATGGCAGTGATCAGCACCTAAGGTGACTATGGCAGTGATCAGTTAGGAGGCCCAGCAACTGTTAGGGAAGACCAGAAACTGATCAATTTGGACTTGGCAGTGATGAGGTAACAGAAGGTTAATCAGAGATGACGGATTGGCTCGGGGATTTCTATGACTTCTATGATGCATGGCAGACGGGCTAGGAGATGTAATGTTTATTCTATCATCATGATGGGAATAGTCCAACATGCTTATCACCATAGATTGCGATCACTTGTTATGAATATTTCATTATCGATGCAAAGTTATAAAACTCTACAAGATAAAAATATAAATCAATAGTTATCGGTAAAGCCATCTTTCCAAAGTAATGCTAGACACGATCTGTAAGCCATAATGCCATGATACTTAAATTCGATGCTGTTTTTTCTCCCTTATTTAAATCCGTGGGAAGCTGCAGGCGCTGAGAATGCACACCCATGAGATAGGATGCGTGAATGCGGCGATTTGGTGTGATGAGAGTATTCCGTGACAGGACCTCGCTGGTCTCCGTGGTTGTAACGGAGTTAATTACGGGGCGGAGGTGGCACGCAGACCGCCAGACTCTCGTCAGGAACGCGGCCCTTCCTCCGGGAAATCTTCATCCCCATAAGAAACATTCCGATAGCCAGAAATCATTATATATGGTACCTTGATTACTATGGTTCTTATTGCTCGGTGTCTTCTCAAAGGCTGTTTTCATTCAATGTTTTGATGTTTAAATCTTAACCAAAAAAAGCAATATAGAAATAGATTTAATTGTGTCTGTTTCAAAATGCATAAAAAGGACGTTTTAATTTACCTCATTTTTGATTTACTCATTAAAGTTATTTTTATACTTGTTATATATCACTTGATAAAGTAATTATTTATCTCTTTGATTAGAGGTTTCAGCAAGGATAAACGTAATCCCAAAAGACGGAGCTGGGAAGCTGGCAACTTCATGTCTTGATGCTCCTATGCCCCAGACACAATGTGGCGAAATTGCTTGGAGAAATAAAAACGGCTAAAAAATCAGCGGTGTATTGTAAATCTCTGGAATCATGTATATTATGCTCCCCCTCCCCCACAGCCTGAACAGACGTATGATGTCGGGATCTCACTCGTTTGATTGTCAGGAAACTATAATTCTATGATATTAGCTTTGAAATAATGTCAAACGTCAACAATTCAACCAATTGCCTTGAGAACCCTATTTAATTTAATAATTTAACACAGTTTTCTTGTACAACAGTTTTAAAGTGGAATAAGAAGTACCGACCATTCCATTTTAATGGACGTTTTGTTTATGCTGTGAGGGTCCATACATCCCTTTCTTGAGGGAGGAGGCTGCGACTTAGTCAAAAATTAAAATTGATTCATAGTAATTTGTTGCAGCTTGTTGCAGTTTATTGTAATTCCACTATTCATATTTGATCGTAATGGGGAACTTTGACACGCTTTTACATGGATAGATCCTATTAATATTAGTCTACAGAGGCTCAAAATTTATCTAATTTTCGCCACAGTGAGAGTTGGGCTTTATAAGAAATATTAGTGTATGCCCAGATGAACTGTTAAGGTAGCGGTGAGGAATAGCCCATATCTGACAAGATAATGATGATGGATTACCCATAACTGTTAAGGTAGCGGTGAGGAATAGCCCATATCTGACAAGGTAACGGTGAGGGATTGCCCATATCTGACAAGATAATGATGATGAATTACCCATATCTGACAAGGTAACGGTGAGGGATTGCCCATATCTGACAAGATAATGATGATGAATTACCCATATCTGACAAGGTAACGGTGAGGGATTGCCCATATCTGACAAGATAATGATGATGAATTACCCATATCTGACAAGGTAACGGTGAGGGATTGCCCATATCTGACAAGATAATGATGATGAATTACCCATAACTGACAAGGTAACGGTGAGGGATTGCCCATAACTGACAAGGTAACGGTGACGGATCGCTCATATCTGACAAGGTAACGGTGAGGGATTGCTCATATCTGACAAGGTAACGATGATGGATTGCTCATATCTGACAAGGTAACGGTGAGGGATTGCTCATATCTGACAAGGTAACGGTGAGGGATTGCTCATATCTGACAAGGTAACGGTGAGGGATTTCTCATATCTAACAAGGTAACAGTGAGGGATTGCTCATATCTGACAAGGTAACGGTGAGGGATTGCTCATATCTGACAAGGTAATGATGATGGATTGCTCATATCTGACAAGGTAGCGGTGAGGGATTGCTCATATCTGACAAGGTAACAGTGAGGGATTGCTCATATCTGACAAGGTAACGGTGAGGGATTGCTCATATCTGACAAGGTAACAGTGAGGGATTGCTCATATCTGACAAGGTAACGGTGAGGGATTGCTCATATCTAACAAGGTAACAGTGAGGGATTGCTCATATCTGACAAGGTAACGGTGAGGGATTGCTCATATCTGACAAGGTAACGATGATGGATTGCTCATAACTGACAAGGTAACGGTGAGGGATTGCCCATAACTGACAAGGTAACGGTGACGGATCGCTCATATCTGACAAGGTAACGGTGAGGGATTGCTCATATCTGACAAGGTAACGATGATGGATTGCTCATATCTGACAAGGTAACGGTGAGGGATTGCTCATATCTGACAAGGTAACGGTGAGGGATTGCTCATATCTGACAAGGTAACGGTGAGGGATTTCTCATATCTAACAAGGTAACAGTGAGGGATTGCTCATATCTGACAAGGTAATGGTGAGGGATTGCTCATATCTGACAAGGTAATGATGATGGATTGCTCATATCTGACAAGGTAGCGGTGAGGGATTGCTCATATCTGACAAGGTAACAGTGAGGGATTGCTCATATCTGACAAGGTAACGGTGAGGGATTGCTCATATCTGACAAGGTAACAGTGAGGGATTGCTCATATCTGACAAGGTAACGGTGAGGGATTGCTCATATCTGACAAGGTAACGGTGAGGGATTGCTCATATCTGACAAGGTAACGGTGAGGGATTTCTCATATCTAACAAGGTAACAGTGAGGGATTGCTCATATCTGACAAGGTAATGGTGAGGGATTGCTCATATCTGACAAGGTAATGATGATGGATTGCTCATATCTGACAAGGTAGCGGTGAGGGATTGCTCATATCTGACAAGGTAACAGTGAGGGATTGCTCATATCTGACAAGGTAACGGTGAGGGATTGCTCATATCTGACAAGGTAACAGTGAGGGATTGCTCATATCTGACAAGGTAACGATGATGGATTGCTCATATCTGACAAGGTAACGATGATGGATTGCTCATATCTGACAAGGTAACGATGATGGATTGCTCATATCTGACAAGGTAACGGTGAGGGATTGCTCATATCTGACAAGGTAACGGTGAGGGATTGCTCATATCTAACAAGGTAACAGTGAGGGATTGCTCATATCTGACAAGGTAACGGTGAGGGATTGCTCATATCTGACAAGGTAACGATGATGGATTGCTCATATCTGACAAAGTCGCAGTGAGGGATTGCTCATATCTGACAAGGTAACGGTGAGGGACTGCTCATATCTGACAAGGTAGCGGTGAGGAATAGCTCATATCTGACAAGGTAACGGTGATGGATTGCTCATATCTGACAAGGTAACGGTGAGGGATTGCTCATATCTGACAAGGTAACTGTGAGGGATTGCTCATATCTGACAAAGTAACGATGATGGATTGCTCATATCTGACAAGGTAGCGGTGAGGAATAGCTCATATCTGACAAGGTAACGATGATGGATTGCTCATATCTGACAAGGTAACGGTGAGGGATTGCTCATATCTGACAAGGTAACGGTGAGGGATTGCTCATATCTGACAAGGTAACGGTGAGGGATTGCTCATATCTGACAAGGTAACGGTGAGAGATTGCTCACATCCGACAAGGTAATGGTGAGGGATTGCCCATATATGGCAATTAAACGATGAGAGGATTGCCCATAACATACTGCAAAGCAATGTTGCAGCAACATTTCTTACATCTCTATAATCATATGCCGAAGTTTCAATCACTACTGGGTCGCCATTCAACTCAAATACTCGTCATCAGATTGGGAAGAGGCAGATAAAGTATATTGTCATTATATTCGTCAGAAATAGGTGCAATGGGACTGCTAACATTACAATGTTATGATGAAGCTTTGTGTAAATCTGCCTTAAGATGGCCTTTGTCTTCACAATGCTGTGATAAGCTTTGTATAAGTGATGAGCTGATTTGTTCTGTTATAATGCTTAATACTGCATGCCTGGTGTTAGCCAGACGCTCGTGTTCCACACCAGTACTAAATGTTTGTGTCAGGTGCGGAAGTCAAAATCGGACTAATCAGTACAATTATCAACCAGTCGAATCTGTTCTTGAGAGCGATACAATCACCTCAATGTTCATCAGATTATGTTCTGACATTTATAACTAGAGCCAAATGTTTTATATATTGGGGAGAATGGTTCTCATGTCCTAAAATATGGTCTCATTCACAGATTTTTTTAATAAAAATTAAGATTTTTAAGAAGATGCCCTTTCTTACATCATGGACACGAGCACAGTCGCTCACTATTTTTATTTAATACACCTTCACTCCGTGACCAGATACTCGCATAAAAATATATTTATCCATATTTCAGACTTCCTTGAATAATCTGGCCTTTCTCAAGTTATGTTTCGGTCAAAACATGGCTTTTTTAAAAGTTGAAGTTAACTGCCTTTTCCATAAATCATTAGTTCACACGCCACGCGTCCCAATAAAGAAGGTATCTTACTCGACCCTACAGTCAGTGTGATACACGATAAACTGTGCAATTGTCGAAGATGGTCACATGTGAGTGAACGTTAATTGTGATTATACACACCTGCTTCTGATTGTTCGTGCGAGCGTGGCGGACAAGCAGGCGAAAAATGGTAGGGAGCTTCTCCAGCAATCTCCACTGATCAGCCACCAGACTGTGAGGTCCAGGCCGTGTCCTATCAGCCACCAGACTGTGAGGTCCAGGCCGTGTCCTATCACCCAACAGACTGTGGAGTCCAGGCCGTGTCCTATCAGCCACCAGACTGTGAGGTCCAGGCCGTGTCCTATCAGCCACCAGACTGTGAGGTCCAGGCCGTGTCCTATCAGCCACCAGACTGTGGGGTCCAGGCCATGTCCTATCAGCCACCAGACTGTGAGGTCCAGGCCGTGTCCTATCAGCCACCAGACTGTGAGGTCCGGGCCGTGTCCTATCAGCCACCAGACTGTGGGCTCCAGGCCGTGTCCTATCAGCCACCAGACTATGAGGTCCAGGCCGTATCTGTGGGAACACCTCCATCTCCAGCATATAAAGGTCCTTCATCGTGATGCAGATGGATGAGAAGGTCTCCCCTGGACCCAGGCTATAACCTGCCATATCCATCATCCACAACAAATAATAGGATGTTAGTGGCGTGCCGGTAGCTACACACACTTGGAGTGAAGTCCGCCTAGGATCCCGGCTAGTCCCGGTCTTATTGAATATTTCATATGTCCCTGGCAACCTACTTCCAACCATTGCCTTTTTATCAGGCAATCTCCCCGGAACCGACACTATTAACAGTAGACAAGGGCAATTGACTCCCATGTTTTTGGGTTTACTCAAACTAGCTGTTGCCAATAAAAGCCTGCATGGTATGGAGATGTGATGATGAAAGACTAACAAGTGTCATTTAATTAAGTTTCAAAGTTAGTGTACTCAAAAGTTGGCTACCTTGGTAACTTCCTCACTTATCATCAACTGTTTCTGTGTATTGGATAATGACCCTATTGTGGTATGTGTGAACCACAGGCATTCCCTGCAGACTTCCCTTCTAATTACTCTATCAACCTGCCAAGTTGGGAGGCGGCAATAGATACCAATACACAGTCTGGGTAGTTTACCTATCATATCATAGTAATAAATACCAAGATAAAGTCTGACCCATTTGACCTAAAATTATCATATTGTAACAGCAGTAAACACTAAGATAGAGTCTGACCCATTTGACCATAAATTATCATATCATAACAGCAAAAAATATTAAGATAAAGTCTGGCCAATTTGACCTTGGATTATCCTATATCATATCAAAATTGATGTGAAAAACAAAATAGTTTACTTTTATCATTAAATATTCATGTTCAGGTGCACAAACGTATTTCAAAACTGGATAGGAATTGGACGACCTTGATAGACCTCTAATTGCCGTGTGTGGGCTTTGTTACTGACACAGGAAGCTGACATCATCAGTAAGATATTGGAACTCAAAACATAAGCACACAGAATATGTATCACCTTAGGTTTTATTTTAGACATGTGATTGGTCAATTTGGACAGCTTATTCCTTCAGTCCATATCTAGAGATATTTGGCAATTCGAGAACATCTCTTCCCAAAGCCAATATACAGAGAAATATGCAATTATAAAACATATGTTCCCTCAGCCCATATACAGAGATATTTAGACAAAAAGATAGCAATTACCTTTTGCCCAAATCAAGGAATAAGTGCCAAATATAGGACAGCTGTAATTAGTAGCCCATATATGTAGATATTTTGCAAATATAGAAGAGCTGTTACATTCATCCTTTATCCTATTAATGCAAGCAATCAGATTCAAACAGGATATATATATGGTTATGTTATAAAAATGATCGCCATTGAATGAATTTTCTTGGAAAGAATATTTGTGTTATGAAATAAAAGCTACTGTCCCTTGCATGTTTGACCAAGGCATTAAATGAAGATGATTTTTGGAGTGATGAGCTAGCACTTCCACGACGAGTGCTAGCTTTCCTCACAGCCAATACTAAAAAACTCACTTCATATTAGGATTGGAAGCTGTTACACGAAATACTTGCCTGACACAAATTAATTATGGGGTGAGAATTAGGTTCAAAATCCGTAAAGTCTGGACAACAACTGACGTTAGATCAATCATAAAATGATGCTGAAGGAGTGACAAGTATTTTAAAGCAAGACTGTCGTCCCCACAGAGAAATGACGTGTATGGAGTTTGTTACTTATTAACTGTTCACAGTTCATTATTCAGGTTTTTTTGTGAAGACAATTTTGCAAATATGACATGTTGACAAACATTTCTTTCTGAATCTGAATAATGAATTGTGAACAGTGAATAAATAACTTCACACATGTGGGGAATTGGCGAAAGTAATGGTGGAGGCAAGGTATGGATCATACACTCACAAGAAACATTCCACAGGAAATCATGATTCACAGCTTAATTCACAGATAATATTAGGCATGGTATAATAAAAGTGGTTTATAAACATCAAACTTCATTGTTGGAATGCCATTTAAACAATTGATCTGTTTCCACTTTTTTCACATTATACTGATTATACATACGTCACGGTTTTGCAAAGTTCTGTGTGGCTCTTCGGGTCTTCACCTCCCTGGCTTGCTTTCTACTCTATTGATATGAATTCTTTTTTTGTATTTATAATTGGCTTCCGTGTTGTGTAATCGAGATGGGCTTTTTCTCATTAAATATTGTATATATTTCAGACAGCAAGAAATAGCTGTGCAATTCCAGAATATCCAATATCACCACCATCTAATGCTTTCATGGGACTGCGTGCGAGTCCCCCACTACTTATTGTTAACAACCCTTCATATCTATGAGAATGATCATGGATCATGTGGTAAGCATGGAGGGGATTGTCCTGACTTGGAGATGAACAGATTGTAATTTCAATCAGATTAAAGTGTCAGATATTGTGTAAGATAATGTAATCGTAAATAACCTGTCGCTATTACCCATTGGTTCGTGAAATTGTGACAAGTAATTAATTTTGTGTTTACAACTTGGCTTACAGTAAGAAAGGAAATGTCAAATAGCGTCATGTACTGAACTTAAGACCCATAATATAGGAATTGCATAAACATTTATGTTTTGATTATACGTTCCAAGTCAAAAATGCAATCTTTTATTAAAGCTTTATTTCTTATTTGGTTAGGGGTATAAAGTGAAGAATAGACCTCATGCTTATGCCATGTTTATATCATAAACAGCTCATTAACCTAAACAACACGTCTGCTGTTCATGGTTGCACAGTTTTATGCATTACTGTGGGCGCTGGAACTTTCCTTCTTCAAAGAGCTTCTGCCAGGCATATCCATTAGGATACTCATAGTCTGACACTGACTGAGCCTTCATCTCGGTACTATATCCTGGCCTCTGTAACAATCGCGATTATATTATGAATTATAACAGAACATGAGAGTATTATGGTCTCTTTTAAGCTATCAAAAGCTTTAGATATTTCAAAATATATGTTGTCAAAGCAGACACTACACCGTGTTCTAAACACTATTATAAGGCTCAACTGCATTCATATGTCCTTTTATAAATCATACGATATCATCTCAAACATAAAGAAAACATAAATGTATCTATTAATCACGTGAGAAGTCAGGCTTAAATCCTGGGTTATTGTAAACCTATCCTTGATAGTTAAAGCATAGCATGTGATTTTATTGTGCAAATACATGAATTTTTAAGTAAAGCATCCAGTCAGGTTATTCAAATTTTGTGTACAACGAATGGATCGGCTAATATATATATAAATTGTGAGAACTATGATTAATGTGACTATTTAAGACCAACCTTCAAGGGCATATAGCAGCCATTCCTTATCACCACCGGGTCAACAAAATGCTCATGCAAATGGTCAATATACTCGACAGTTCTGCAGTGGAACAAATGTTGGCAAAGTGTCGTAAAATATATTTCAATAGATGAAAATCGATATTTTAGAAACATAATCAACTGATCTTTTGAGAATGTAACTGGTATTCATAAGGTAAATCTTACCTTTTATCCAAATTGTTTGATATACAAATGTAGTCAAATATGGAGAGATGGTGAACTAGCTCACACAGGCCGACACCCCCTGCATGTGGGCACACAGGTACTGCAAATAATTAGCTAAATACCTTAATATTAGGCCTGACATTGAACTGCTAGTTTATCTCAATAGACATGTTAATCACAAACTAAATATGAATGATGAATTGGCAATGCACACACACACATTCACACACACATATATCAAAACAGAACCATACAAAATTGACAACATTATATCATAGACTAGTTTACTGCATTAAATGTACTGTGTATAACAAAATCATTTTGATTAACTTACTGCCAAGCTTAGCTGCCATGAGGTACACCGTTAATATCTCATTAGGTCCTCCAAGGCGGCAACTGTCTATCTGACAGAACTGGAGGGCACCTGCCTGTAGGAACTGTTTAAACATCACCCTGTTATGACAGGCCTCTCCAGTAGCCACACCAATGCCATATGGTGCAAGGGCCTACCCATAGAAAGAATGAATCAAAGTTATCCTTATCTGAGTGGACATTGCCAAGGCGAATACTTATACTTAGGCACCACAAAAATCCTAATTAGTTTGCATCTAGCCCCCCCCCCACTAGTTATCCATGTCAGTAATCAATGAAAGGTAAATACCAGATGAAGTAATGAACTAAGTTCTGAGATGCATTTCTTCAAACCAAAAGAATTATCAGTCAGAGAAATGTGAGAAAAAAAACTCTTGATAAAAGCCAAAATAAAGACTCTTCAAAGTTTTGTCTTAATGGTGACTGAGATGTGGCTGCTCCCTGAAGCATTTCTTGAATTTAGACTGACAATGATACCCATCAAGATGCATCAACCCACGATAAAATGAAAGCTCTATCTATCATAGCCAAAGTATGATAAGTATCACTGAAACCGATACTGCAAATCAAGATGAATCATCCCCCCAAAAATGATAGCTGAATCACTTAATGTCAAGTTTACTGTTTTGCTTAAGTGTTCACTCAGGTATAACTGCTCACTCAAGCATGATTTTTTCAACAAACCCCTTTGGAAAACATTATGATATACATTTCCAATAAGTTCAAGGTTGGATTTTGTATAAAAGCCAACATGGAAAACACATCAAGAATTTTTCTGCAAAGTGTGACCGTTGGCTGAAGCATTATTTGTCTTGGTTACCATTTCTATGCACAGATATGTATCGTCCTACCCACAATGATAGCTCTATCGATAATAGCCGATGAATAAAATTCTTGTCAATATTTTGTCTAAGTGTTCACTGAGGCATGACTGCTCTACCAAGCATAACTTACATCACTGATACCAATACTGTTAATCAAGTTGCATCCCCCAGCAAAAAACAACAGCTCTATCTATTATATTCACTGTTGGTGTCAATTTTTTTCATTGGGGCATGAGTGCTCATTCAAGCATGAGATTTTTTCAACAAGCCCCTATACTATATGATACACACCATGTTTCCAGGTTGGATGTTGTTTAATAGCTGAACTGAGAGACATGTCAAGGTTTTATATACAAAATGTTGAATTGCTCACTGAAGTATGACTGTTCATTGAAAATGACCTTCATCTTGGTAACTCATACTCTTCAGGTTGTTTCACCCTACCAACAATGACTGCCCTATCTATATATAATACCATGGCTCTAAATGTAGCTCATGGCTCTAAATGTTGACAGATGGTTAAATGGACGGATGGAAAGAGACATCCTAGTCTCATCTCTAACTCTCGCAGGTGGTTGTATTACCTTATTGATAGCAAGATGTCCAAGTATGTCATCAGGACTGGTGGGTACAGTGATTGTATAACCTTACTGATAGCAAGATGTCCAAGTATGTCATCAGGACTGGTGGGTGTAGTGATTGTATTACCTTACTGATAGCAAGATGTCCAAGTATGTCATCAGGACTGGTGGGTGTAGTGATTGTATTACATTACTGATAGCAAGATGACCAAGTATGTCATCAGGACTGGTGGGTGTATTGTATTACCTTACTGATAGCAAGATGTCAAAGTATGTCATCAGGACTGGTGGGTGTAGTGATTGTATTACCTTACCAGTGGGTGTAGTGATTGTATTACCTTATTGATAGCAAGATGTCCAAGTATGTCATCAGGACTGGTGGGTGCAGTGATTGTATTACCTTACTGATAGCACGATGTCCATGTATGTCATCAGGACTGGTTGGTGTATTGTATTACCTTACTGATAGCAAGATGTCCAGGTATGTCATAAGGACTGGTGGGTGTATTGTATTACCTTACTGATAGCAAGATGTCAAAGTATGTCATCAGGACTGGTGGGTGAAGTGATTGTATTACCTTACTGATAGCAAGATGTCTAAGTATGTCATAAGGACTGGTGGGTGTATTGTATTACCTTACTGATAGCAAGATGTCCAAGTATTTCATCAGGACTGGTGGGTGTAGTGATTGTATTACCTTGCTGATAGCAAGATGTCCAAGTATGTCATCAGGACTGGTGGGTGTATTGTATTACCTTACTGATAGCACGATGGCCAAGTATGTCATCAGGACAGGTGGGTGTAGTGATTGTATTACCTTACTGATAGCACGATGTCCAAGTATGTCATCAGGACTGGTGGGTGTATTGTATTACCTTACTGATAGCAAGATGTCAAAGTATGTCATCAGGACTGGTGGGTGTAGTGATTGTATTACCTTACCAGTGGGTGTAGTGATTGTATTACCTTACTGATAGCAAGATGTCCAGGTATGTCATCAGGACTGGTGGGTGTCGTAATTGTATTACCTTACCAGTGGGTGTAGTGATTGTATTACCTTACTGATAGCAAGATGTCCAGGTATGTCATCAGGACTGGTGGGTGTCGTAATTGTATTACCTTACTGATAGCACGATGTCCATGTATGTCATCAGGACTGGTTGGTGTATTGTATTACCTTACTGATAGCAAGATGTCCAGGTATGTCATAAGGACTGGTGGGTGTATTGTATTACCTTACTGATAGCAAGATGTCAAAGTATGTCATCAGGACTGGTGGGTGAAGTGATTGTATTACCTTACTGATAGCAAGATGTCTAAGTATGTCATAAGGACTGGTGGGTGTATTGTATTACCTTACTGATAGCAAGATGTCCAAGTATTTCATCAGGACTGGTGGGTGTAGTGATTGTATTACCTTGCTGATAGCAAGATGTCCAAGTATGTCATCAGGACTGGTGGGTGTATTGTATTACCTTACTGATAGCACGATGGCCAAGTATGTCATCAGGACAGGTGGGTGTAGTGATTGTATTACCTTACTGATAGCAAGATGGCCAAGTATGTCATCAGGACTGGTGGGTGTATTGTATTACCTTACTGATAGCAAGATGGCCAAGTATGTCATCAGGACTGGTGCGTGTATTGTATTACCTTACTGATAGCACGATGTCCAAGTATGTCATCAGGACTGGTGGGTGTATTGTATTACCTTACTGATAGCAAGATGTCAAAGTATGTCATCAGGACTGGTGGGTGTAGTGATTGTATTACCTTACCAGTGGGTGTAGTGATTGTATTACCTTACTGATAGCAAGATGTCCAAGTATGTCATCAGGATTGGTGGGTGTATTGTATTACCTTACTGATAGCAAGATGTCCAGGTATGTCATCAGGACTGGTGGGTGTCGTAATTGTATTACCTTACCAGTGGGTGTAGTGATTGTACTACCTTACTGATAGCAAGATGTCCAAGTATGTCATCAGGACTGGTGGGTGCAGTGATTGTATTACCTTACTGATAGCACGATGTCCATGTATGTCATCAGGACTGGTTGGTGTATTGTATTACCTTACTGATAGCAAGATGTCCAGGTATGTCATAAGGACTGGTGGGTGTAGTGATTGTATTACCTTACCAGTGGGTGTAGTGATTGTATTACCTTACTGATAGCACGATGTCCAAGTATGTCATCAGGACTGGTGGGTGTATTGTATTACCTTACTGATAGCAAGATGTCCAAGTATGTCATCAGGACTGGTTGGTGAAGTGATTGTATTACCTTACTGATAGCAAGATGTCTAAGTATGTCATAAGGACTGGTGGGTGTATTGTATTACCTTACTGATAGCAAGATGTCCAAGTATGTCATCAGGACTGGTGCATGTATTGTATTACCTTACTGATAGCACGATGGCCAAGTATGTCATCAGGACAGGTGGGTGTAGTGATTGTATTACCTTGCTGATAGCAAGATGTCCAAGTATGTCATCAGGATTGGTGGGTGTATTGTATTACCTTACTGATAGCAAGATGTCTAAGTATGTCATAAGGACTGGTGGGTGTATTGTATTACCTTACTGATAGCAAGATGTCAAAGTATGTCATCAGGACTGGTGGGTGAAGTGATTGTATTACCTTACTGATAGCAAGATGTCTAAGTATGTCATAAGGACTGGTGGGTGTATTGTATTACCTTACTGATAGCACGATGGCCAAGTATGTCATCAGGACAGGTGGGTGTCGTGATTGTATTACCTTACTGATAGCAAGATGGCCAAGTATGTCATCAGGACTGGTGGGTGTATTGTATTACCTTACTGATAGCAAGATGGCCAAGTATGTCATCAGGACTGGTGCGTGTATTGTATTACCTTACTGATAGCACGATGTCCAAGTATGTCATCAGGACAGGTGGGTGTAGTGATTGTATTACCTTACTGATAGCAAGATGTCTAAGTATGTCATAAGGACTGGTGGGTGTATTGTATTACCTTACTGATAGCAAGATGTCCAAGTATGTCATCAGGACTGGTGCGTGTATTGTATTACCTTACTGATAGCACGATGGCCAAGTATGTCATCAGGACAGGTGGGTGTAGTGATTGTATTACCTTGCTGATAGCAAGATGTCCAAGTATGTCATCAGGATTGGTGGGTGTATTGTATTACCTTACTGATAGCAAGATGTCTAAGTATGTCATAAGGACTGGTGGGTGTATTGTATTACCTTACTGATAGCAAGATGTCAAAGTATGTCATCAGGACTGGTGGGTGAAGTGATTGTATTACCTTACTGATAGCAAGATGTCTAAGTATGTCATAAGGACTGGTGGGTGTATTGTATTACCTTACTGATAGCACGATGGCCAAGTATGTCATCAGGACAGGTGGGTGTAGTGATTGTATTACCTTACTGATAGCAAGATGGCCAAGTATGTCATCAGGACTGGTGGGTGTATTGTATTACCTTACTGATAGCAAGATGGCCAAGTATGTCATCAGGACTGGTGCGTGTATTGTATTACCTTACTGATAGCACGATGTCCAAGTATGTCATCAGGACTGGTGGGTGTATTGCATTACCTTACTGATAGCACGATGTCCAAGTATGTCATCAGGACTGGTGGATGTATTGTATTACCTTACACATAGCAAGATGGCAAAGTATGTCATCAGGACTGGTGGGTGTATTGTATTACCTTACTGATAGCACGATATCCAAGTATGTCATAAGGACTGGTGGGTGTATTGTACTGTACTACCTTACTGATAGCAAGATGGCCAAGTATGTCATCAGGACTGGTGGGTGTATTGTATTACCTTGCTGATAGCAAGATGGCCAAGTATGTCATCAGGACTGGTAGGCTCCTCTATCCATCTAATGTTGTATTTTGCAAATGGCTTCATCCATTCTATTGCTTGATTGACATCCCATCTCTGGTTAGCATCAGTCATCTTTAATTAATATAATGATATTTGTTACACCAGATTTAGCAATGAAAGTGAAGAATTAACTATTTTAAAACAGGTTTGAAATATATTCAAAATATGTAATCATTAAATCATATTATTTCTGCTACCTATTTGCTATATGTTAATATAATATGTACACTACTATAAAAAATGTACAGTGGTTCCACAAGTGAATACTGAAAAATATCATTAGACAGTAGTATTTTACACACAGTGGTCTCAAGAATTCTGTTCATTGCATACCTACCAGAACCCTCCTTTGGCCTTTATTAGAATATAGAGATTCTTTACCCCTATCATATCGATATCAATGTTAATCTCCATCTTGACCATATTCTGAGCACACTTACGAGGACCTTGTCATCTCCGACCTCCTTTCTCACGATGGCCACTCTGCGTAAGTCATCCTCTTGGTTGAGGCCAACTTTCACTTTGAACCTTGTAAAACCCTCCGCCAGAGCCTCTTTGCACAACTAAAGAAAGGATTAATAATTTGAAAATCTCTGTTATATGAAAACAAAAGCCAAATGTGGATTTAAAAAAATATATATTAATAGGTTTGGTATCCGACCTCAATTTTGTTAACCTTAGAATAAACATTTGTTAGCAATTTAAAACAGCTTTCATCATAATTTGCACTGGAAATGATTGATTTATACATTTTCACATACAAACAATATAATCTTTGCGAGTTACTTTTTATGGTCTTCAGAACCTAACTTCATGTTCTGGATGATATGCCCTATTCGTATAGCAATATTTTATTTACCCTTGATATTTTGTCATCACTGTATCCCATCCATCCTGCAGATGTGGTGTAGGCCGGGTACCCACTCAGTAACATTTCCTTCTCTTGGTAAAAGTATGAATCGCTCAGTAAACAATTTGTGTCCTTATAGTGTACAAAAGTTTGTTTAAATTTCCATATACTGTTATATGATTACCTACCTCTTTCTTCTCTCCCTTTGCGACCCTTTCTCAAGATTTCTACAGTAAAACAACCTCTGGTATCATTTTCAATAAAAATAAAGGTACACATCCTTAAAGTTCTTAGTCATAGGAGTTATGAAAATGTTTAATTAGTAGCATTCATGTAAGTGATGTAAGTGACAATTGTTACGATAGTTAAGCAATATTCTGTACTAAATATATAAGATGTAAACCACTTCCCTTCATTTTGTATGATTCGAGAACTGATAGTGTGATAATAGGTGATAATAATTATTATTTGTTATGCAAAATACTTAAAAGAATGGACAATAAATAGTACATGCATATGAGTATAAAACCATCATTTAGATTTTCACTTGCAAAACAAAACTTGGAGCTACACCTAAAAGACCGGCAATCTGATAGGAATTTGATTAAAGCCTTGATAACAAGCCACGGTCCAACATTCTCCATTCATTTACCATTGTAAAGAACATACTTTAAGCCAGTTAAAATTTGGAACCGATGAGCATTATCCTACAATCGAATTAAAATATACAGCAGTGACTCAGCAAAATGTTGTAAAACACGATGAGCATCTGTGGAAATTCTCTCAAAATACAAAAACAAAAAAAAAACAAACAAAAAACGAAAAAACAAATTCATGAGCCAGAATAACCCAATTTCACACTGGGTTTATATTGAATTCCATTTTCATTGCTGACCTTGATTGTCAAATTACTTCAAATTGTTGAAGGTAAATGACTGAGAAAAATGGGATTAACCATATTCCTTTTTAGCTAAACTTTTCATTAATTCATTTTTATTGATGTAAATCTTATTTACTTCCTGTTCATATAAAATGCTGTTTTGACCATTGAAATCATTCAAAAGTATACATTGTTCACTATATTTCATGATGTCATATATTCTTGTTTTGATAAACAGTTGCAATATACTTCTATATATTAAATGTTTTTTGATACCATCTTTAAAACATATAATTGATATCAATTTTGAAAACGTCATCATAATATAAAGGGCAGACACCAAATTAATGGCGGACTGAACTATTGACGGTGCCGGATCATAAAAATAACATTCATTTTTTATGAACCCAAAAGAACTTTGGAAAAAGGTTGTGGTTGAGGCAGACGCTGGAATATGAGACAGACAAAAGCAATGCTGGATCTAATTGTGCACGAATCTTGGATCCATGTGTCTCGAGTGTCTGATGTATCATGGATTGTATATCACCCCAGATTGTGGAGCAGTTTTGGAGCGATATGCACTTCTGATGGGTCATGAGATCACGGACTGGCAAACTACCAACAAACGGATCGCCATGGAGATTTGTTCGATTCGGCTTACTTATTTTTACAATTTTATTAGAAATATGAGTGTATTCTCTAGGATGAATCACATTACAGCTGACAACTGACCTTCAGACGACAACAGAGCTGCGTTTCAGTTTATCGAATGATTATCAATGTTTATCACACCATTTGACCTTGTTGGCACATGCAGGTGTCAGAAAATGACCTGATGTGAATATTTTCGAGAGTACAGGAGTACTTTATTGGCTTTGAAAGTGGAACCGCAGCTCTGTTGTCGTCTGCAGGTCAGTTGTCGTCGGCTGTACTTGCTAAACTTGTGGAAATGGAAGTGCCTGTCATTAGGAAGGCGTGGAAAGGGCATAATATATATTTGTCAAAAGCTGACACAAGCTGAACACAATTTTATGATTCTACCAGATTTATATTACCAAGAGCTTCTTCTTTTGTCAGGACGTCTGACCTGAAAAAAAATCATTTTAGGAATGTCATGGACAGTTCATAAATATATTTTATTTTGTGAGCTTAATATTTAATTTATTAGTTTGTCATATTATTCTATCACTGATCACTGAGATCTAGACAAAAGGCATCTTTTAAGAATCTGCATTCATAATATCAAGTTTGGTTTGTTTCAGTCATTTCGTGATGAGACCTACTTGTAGCAGACATAGTGGTGCCTCACTGAATTGTCATGTCACAGGTCCTTGACATGACAACCTGCCCAATCACAGATTTACAAGGACAATGGGTTAAGCCTTTTGGAACGGGCCTTAACTCATATATGGGAAATAGTAACATGAATTTAATCTTGGCATGGCAGGGAATCGAATCCATGGCTCAAACCTTGGACTATAATGAATGGAGTTGTGATGTTGTAGCTTGTGTGCATGACGTCATAGCAACCCATAGTTACAAACAATGGGATACATTGTTACAAAGGATATTTTCTCTTTGAAGCAATGTGCGTTACCGCCAATTTTTGAGTTTTTGAATTTGAAAGAAAGAATCATCATTTCATAATGAATAGGTTTTGGGGAATCTAATAGTGAATTTTTTTATATTTTTAACTGAATAGGCTATTCCCGACAAGCCCTTAAAGTTCATATGTACATAGACATTTTTCAAGAACTACAAAGCCTATAGAAAAAATATCTATATATATAGAAGGATTTGAAAATCATGATTATAAATAAATGCCATATTTTTTTATCAATATATTTTTAACCAATATACAATTTTTGTAAAAAAAAAGAATTGTTTTTTTCAAAAACCACAAGCCTTTTTTGTGAGAATATCAGATTTGTTGGGGTAAAAATATTGCATCAATGTGAAATCCCCTTGCTGGGCAAATGCTATGTGAATGGAACTGACGCATATATTGGCAGATTTGATAATAATATCAAAACAAAGATGTTTTCCCAATTAAAAAAATTACACATTGTATAGCCCTGCCAATGGATGTATTGGTGGTATAAACTAAATGTGAACGCTGTGCTAATTGACTGAATTGTATGATATTTCAGGTAAATCAAAGCATTTGTTTTGAGCTCTTTGCAGGTTGGGCGGGTGTTGTGGAAATCCCTGACATGGACGTTTCTAAAACATTGTAGAATTGTCTACACTTGGGATAGAGAATTAAAATTTATATCTCCAAAATCAGTGGAGAAAGTAGAACATTTCACTCGCGATATGTTTTGGTCTAATTACTGTCTATGATGGGTCAAAATTGTCACAAAGTTGAATAACGTCAGATTCCTCAAGTTTTCGGGCAAAAGACACAATTGATTGTCAGTAACGCACATAGCACCTTTGATCTTAGGGCGTCACAACTCCATTCATTATACTCCAAGCTCAAACCAACTGCGCCACGGCCCCTGGCCTTCATGATATCAGAGCATAACTATAACTTATGAGATGTTTTTCTATGTTACTTACAGGTATGTGAAATCTAGGCAGGCGACCAGTGCCTCTGGTTTCTTCAATCAGAAAGGATCAGAAAATATAAGTTTAACTCATCATAATGTTATAGTCAGAGAATCAGAGAATAATACAAAACATCACTCACTCCAGTCTCATCATATAACTGTCTATGTAGCGATATAAAATGTCTGCTTTTCAATATCATTATCTTGTCAATAAATAAAAAGAAGCACATACCATGTCAACAAGTAATTTCCAAAGTGGCTACAACATAAAAAATATCTTTGCTTTTTAAAGATCCTTTCCCTTTCCCAGACCAGGATTTATAAAAATATGTTCGTTATTCTATTGCTCCAGAAATCAATGAGAATAACAGTATTTTGTCACAGTTGGACTAAAACACTTACCTTTCCCTCAATTTTTGCCCACAAATCCCACAATGCATTCATAATGCCCGCTACCGCCAAGTGCACTACACCTTTTTCTGGACCTAACTGAAAATGTATAAATATTTTCATGCTTTTATGAAAGCATTGATCAGTAAATCAATTATGAAAAGATTAATGATAATGACTTTTAGTTTACACACTCTGGCTATAATATATGTTTATGTCTATATCTATATGTATGATATATGTTATATGTAGAATATGTAATACCCATCTCAGCTGTGGCTCCTGGACAATGTTACGCCAAAAGGAACCAAAATTGTTGAAGATCTCATCAAGTTTCTTCCCTATCAGTAAGTGGCTGTAGGTTTCAACAGCAGCACACACTAATAAATTTAAGACACAACTGATAATTTATCAAACATTATTTGGATATGGAGGTGCGCACATATTCAATTTTGAATGTAAACACTTTTGAAATGTCTGGAATGAAATATCTAACTTTGGAGAGAAGTTTCATATAATTGTCTAATATATACCTTTGTGTCAACTTTGTAGCCCACAAAAAGTACTTTGTTAATCTTGGGAGTATCTCACCTATTTCATTTCCTCTGCCAATGGTGAAGGTGAGACCAAACCCCTCAAGGTCACCATCTGTTCTCACTATCAAATAAGCACAAGAGTAATCTGGATCGTTCTGAAACATTTAACAATGTGTAGAGCGATTCAAAACACCTAAAAGATTCTGTATAATATACAACCTGATATCAGACTATTCATTGCACTTGTTAAGTATTTTCTTCTGGATTACTGACGTTTCTTGAAAACATCTACTAAGCCGTTTGGCCTTTTATCATCAGGAATGTCGTTCAAAAGTTAAGGGGCATCAGAAATATCTCTCCCACCACTGATGTTCACTCTATTCGAGGAATTACAAGGTCTACTTTTAGATCAGAGATTTCTACTTGATGTCTTCATGCTCAGTAGATTTCACAGGTATGGCCAAATCGTCCTGCTTGTATCTGTCAAGGTGGTAATTCTGAAATTAATTCTGGAAAGGACTGAGTGCCAATGTACCTTCTAAAGTATAGCACAGATGTAATCAAACTTATATGAACTATACCTGTTTGTTTTGATTAAGGACTGGCAGTGTCAGGATACAAATTTGTCAGCCTATTAAAGCATCATTA
This sequence comes from Amphiduros pacificus, assembly GCA_949316495.1. NCBI lineage: Eukaryota > Metazoa > Annelida > Polychaeta > Phyllodocida > Hesionidae > Amphiduros > Amphiduros pacificus. Next base: position 44,957,171 of record OX439000.1, on the reverse strand, counting down.
GCGAGGGACGACTGTATTCAAAAGTAGGCGTCGGAGGATTTTGCAGAAATGTCTCATGTAATAAAAACCTTTTTAGCACATCTTTAAGATTTGGCCTTTCATATTCATATTTATTCTCCTTTGCATCTGGCTAACTTTAATACCATCCCCATTTATGTTTATTTCAAATCCAAAGAATAATCAACTTTTATTTACTTTAGATATAATTACACACATATATACAACAAGCATGAACGCGACGAGAGAGGAAGTGTGGCAAGAAAAAAAAAATGTTGCTGTGTGAGGTATTGCCACTAACATTCGCCACTGTGTGCGATTTTGGTTCACTATGTTGCCCTCTGGTGGGATTTGTTGATGCTCCACCTCTCTTATAAATTTATGTGCAATAGGTTGAGCCAAATGCTTGAATAATACAGTTCTCACCCTTTCTCGTCAGAATTAAATATAAAATGTTGCCAACAATAATCATACATTTTTGTTTTAGGACATAAACTATACATTGGGAATTTAACTTGATTATTGAATCGGCAAAGATATCCTGCAAGGTTTTGTACAAGGGGGGGGGGGCTAAATGGGAAAAATTCAGACATATTTTTACACTTACAGCTTCACGAATATGAAACAGCTGAGAGACAGCTACAAATAACGTGCAAAAATGGTACAATTCTGAACGATATTCCAGTCCATGTATGCATAAAGTTAAAAAGGGATGGTAACAGTCAAGGTTTAGGTACAAAAGTATAACCAATTGGCATCCTCCTGAGAATGCAAGCTTGAACTAGGGGTGTAGCTGGCCAATACCAGCTGCTTGAGACAACGTTTTACACTCTGGCAAGGGAGTTCCTGAGAGATGCCCAGTTTCCAGATTCCAATGTAGTTAAACCAGGGGAAGATTATTCCAGTCAGTCACAGTCCTTGGGAAATAGCTGTATTTATAATGCTCAGCTGGTCGCCATTTCTGTATAGTGATTGACATGTTTTTTCCTGGTTAAGCTGTTCAGGTAGTTTCAAAGCTATTTCACCATTTATAGCCTTATGAAATAGAACTAGCCGCTGAGTCCTCCTTCTCCCTGCTAGGTAATCCCATTTTAGGTCTTCAAGAATTTTTGTTACAGTACCCACCTCACTCTTCCAATTTCCAGACACAAATCTAGCAGCTCGTCTTTGCACTGACTCTATTCAATATCGTTCTTGAGGTAAGGGTCCCATACACTTGATGCATATTCTAAGTGAGGGTGCACCAGTATTGTAAGCTGCCTCTTTGATATTACCTGGGTACACGTTGAAATTCCTTCTTACAAAACCAAGACTCACCCACTACAAGAGATGATCCCTATTAAATGGAGTCAAACAAAGTCCACCAAACTTTTCTTTAGTTAAAACAGAAATACCCTGCATGATCCACATGACCACGAACACATCACCCCCCCCCCCCCCCCCCCCCCCCCCACCCCCAGATCATCTGTTTGGGCCAGCCAGTGAGTGGTGATTAGAGAACACTACACATCCCCAGAACAAAGTTTATGGCCAGCCTGAATGGTGCTTGGCAATGGAAATGGCAATGACAATGAATTTTATTCTCAACAAAGCCCCTAGTGGGGTATGGGAGAATTAAAGAAGGTAGAACACCAACAGCTATCGGTAGTGCCACCTGCTTAATACAACATTTTATCAAAATATCAAACAACAACAGTGACATGGCTTTAAACAAGACACAAAATTCTCCAGACTGGTAAAACAGTCACTAAATACAAATTATATATAAGGTATAGGAAAATATCATAGGGGACTATACACTAATAATGTCAATATGTAGAGACAGAATGTATGTCACAGTAGAGAATACTAAACTTTACGATGTGTCTTTTGTAGACTGGGCATGACCTACAAAATGACATTATGACCTTTAAGCCGTAGTTTCGGCCTGTCCATCAGGCAGCAGTCTATCCACCTTTGAGCATGTACAGTGTCTCTACAGTCGATGACAACTGGACACTAATGAAGCTACATCTGAATAGTCTGCCCATGAGTTACGGAGTTGAAAATTTCCAGTTTTGCACGTCCACTTTTGTTTGTTTTTGTGCACTTTGAGGGAAGGAATGAGATACAAACAAGTTGAAAAAAGCAAACAATGGAGATGAACACTGATATAGAATGAAAGTATTCAGGAGGACACACGCATAGAAAGCGTACAAATATAGAATCTGATATACACTGACAAGACGGATATGTTGCAGACAGAATATGAATGAGAAGTTGACCAATATAAGACGTTCATCTTCTGTTCACATCTTATGCTGACCAACAAAGTTCCTTGTTCATGTATTCTCCGTACCTTTTTCACATAAATGCAGGACTCAGAGAATATCACTGAACACAGTCAGAACACATTCAGGATGAGATATGAACAAAACGTTCGTATTACTGACCCACTCAGCAGGTGCAACGAATACAGTGTGAACTGGCCATTCGCATCTCCTCTGCCTAAAATTTTCAACCAAAATGGTCTTGCCTGTACTGCTCCAAATAAGGCATTCGAGTTGCATAGACTTCCAAACTCATTGGGAATGCCCAGATTTTCCCATTCGCTTTCCTCATTCGCTACAGTGAGACCGCCACTTAACATTGTGATAAATCCCTTCAGTTCCCTCAGTGTCACCCCAACTCAGCATCTGCACTAATAAAATATATTCGATTTGTGCTTACGACTCAATCCAGTTGTTTTGTTTATAATGTCAACTTCAGCAACACCAAATTCCAATAATCTACACATCAGCACTTTTGAAATATTCTTATCAGGTTGCTCCTTTGTTGTTGATGATATTCTTATTAAGTTGATCTGTTGTTGTTGATAATATTCCTATCAGGTTGCTCTGTTGTTGATAATATTCTTATTAGGGTGCTCTGTTATAGATAATATTCTTATTAGGGTGCTCTGTTGTTGATAATATTCTTAATAAGTTGCTCTGTTGTTGTTGATAATATTCTTATCAGGGTGCTCTGTTGTTGATAATCTTATTAAGTTGCTCTGTTGTTGTTGATAATATTCTTATCAAGTTGCTCTGTTGTTGTTTATAATATTCTTATTAAGTTTCTTTGTTGTTGTTGATAATATTCTTATTAGGTTGCTCTGTTGTTGTTGATAATATTCCTATCAGGTTGCTCTGTTGTTGATAATATTCCTATCAGGTTGCTCTGTTGTTGATAATATTCTTATTAGGGTGCTCTGTTGTTGATAATATTCTTAATAAGTTGCTCTGTTGTTGTTGATAATATTCGTATCAAGTTGCTCTGTTGTTGTTTATAATATTCTTATTAAGTTTCTTTGTTGTTGTTGATTATATTCTTATCAGGTTGCTCTGTTGTTTATAGTTGATCAATAGTTCACTAGTCAAAGACATAAATTGACATAAGATGACATTCTGTTGAACTATTGACTATGTTTTAGTGTTTATTTACTCATAAATCTTATGTTCTGTTTGTGTGTCTGATCTTCCCTTATGTTCACAATTTACTATTCAGATTCTTCCCCTTAACCGATAGATGAGGTTGTCAACATGTCATATTTGCAAAATTGTCTTCAGAACATCAGCTGACTGTATTTTGTGGCAGATATCCAAAAAGCTATTCATGAAATATTTTATGAAATATTTTAAATATTCTGTGACAAAATATTGGCACCAGTCAATTCTAAGGTCACCAATGTTTTGTGAAGGTTGGGGGAGGGGCCGGGAGGGGTGATGGGTTACAAGACGGTGCTACATACTTTTAGATTATCATAATAAAAAAAAACTTTTAATAAATTAAAACATTTAATTTTGAATTCCTATGCAACTTATATTTCATATAACAAACACTATTTGGACACTTATTTATTCATATTGACCTCCAATCACTAAGGTCAATATTTTATATAGTTTTATATATTTTATATTATTACTGGTATATTTGACCTGTCATGAACTTGCTACGGTGCAGTTGGGAAACTGCCCAGGACTACGTCATGTCGCAATCATCGTATCCGAAACTCACTCATTCCCCGTTCCTCTGTATTCTATTTCATGCCTCTTGCTTCCCCCACCACAGAGGGGCACCACATCTCTGACAGAAACTTTACTCCAGAAAATATTTTATAAAAAATCAACATGTAAAAGAAAATAAAGGGACAATTCAAAATAAATAAATCTAATAAATTAAAATATTTGTGTGTACTTTTAGCAAGAAAAGTAACTTGTTTTTATGTGAAGAAACAAATTACATATAAAAATATTAAACTATATTTCCACTTGCCTCTCTTGCCCCTATCTTCAAATAGATATCTACCTTAACTTTATTTTTGATGGTATTTTGACATGTTGTAATGAATGAATTAATCAATTCTCTATTTCACAGTAATGTAATACGATTCCAAGTATCATTAACTGTAGGTCAAAGTAAAAATGTAAATTCAACAAACAAGAAATGGTCGATAGGTCAAAGCATACAGAGGATTTGATAAAAATATAAATTTAACAAAAAAAAGCTTATGAGCAATGTCAACACAAAGGTGCACACAAAATACACCTGTTGTGATACATGTTTATAGTCATTTTTCTTTGTCATATTTATTGTCATTATTATCTGCAATATATCGTCATATAATTTCAGACAATGACACCAAATCAGCATAACATGCCAGTTGATATGGTAGAAGATACTAAAGAAAGGACAATCCCAGTCAAGTAACTCCTTTTGACAGAAGACAGCTCAGCTGCAGAAGAGACCTCTCACGGTTGGGTGGATGCGCCAGCAGCGAGTTAGCATGAAGGGAGGGTTTGTTCACCAAAATGAAAACCACATTCAGCAATCAATATTTGCCCAAATAAATACTGAAATTAGGTCATAAGACTTCATCAACTGCATGCAAGGCTGAATGTTTATCGTATCATAAAGGACTCGACCACATGTGGACATGTACCTATCACATTTGAATACATGTCAACATTTGAATATTGGGATACAGTCATTTGTCATAAGCATTAGTTGAATTATCACATAAGCCATTACTTACTATTGCATCCGAACCATCAGCACTGAGTGTAGTGGGAAACCTCACATCCTTCACTGACAGTGATGTAATTATACTTGGTCTTCCCATCCTCTCTATGGGTGTTTCTTACAAGGAACGAATCCTATTCCTCTGATTTCATATACAATAATAAAGCAGTCTGTATGGATGCCACAGATTGACAGCAAGATAAAGACCCATGGTGTCACGTGAATCGATAGTGCATATGCACTGTTCAATCGTTGACATGTTCAAAGAACTTCCCGTGCATAATCACACTGTCCGAGTGTGAAGTTCTTTTGATATTTGATAATTGACGTTATGTTTCAAAATGCATTATATATTCCTTTGTAAATGTATGCTAAAGGTCCGGGGTTTGAATCCCTGTCGGGAAAAGTACTATTTTCATGCTGAAGGTGAAATCTTCATATTGGGGTTGTATCTGAGGGATATGCTCTTCAGAAACATAAATGTATCTGTTTATTGCAAATGTAGAGGAATATGATATATTAGAAAATATTTAATACTAAAAAAAATATCAAATTTTTATATTGGTGTTTTAATTATTTTTTTTATTTATTTTGTGTTCAAACCTTATTTTTTCCTGACACAGAAAATATGAAAACGACTTCAAACAGAAAACAAATATGAAATATTCACATTGAGGTAATGTGTGAGCTGTTATCATGTCACAACATGTAGAATTGCATGTTTTTTCACCTTCATATTCTGATTTTATTTGAGCTCAGACATGTTCACAAAGAAACTATAGCATGGAGCCAAGATTTTATCATGAGTTTTAAATTTTGAGTAGGTTGATCATGAGGCCAACCTTAAGCATGTATGAATATATCCAGTGCAATGCAGTAGTTCCATATGTTTATGTGAGGCCACAGGCCGTGGCGCAGTTGGTTTGAGTGCCAGCTTATTAGTACCAGTTCCGCTGTGGTGATCCAATGGTCATGGGTTTGATACATGGCAAAATTGAATACATGATACAATTTCACACATGAGCTGAGGTCCGTGCATAAAGGGTTGACCCAATGTCCTTGGAAATCTGTGACTGGATGAGTTGTCATTTCAAGGACATGCGACATTCAATGAGACAGCACTATATCTGCTACACGTAGGTTAGGATGTTCCAAAATAACACTTTACTGGAGTTCAAACTATCACTGAGGATGCCATCATAGTGTGGTATCCAGGCACTTTTATAATAATAATAATAATAATGAAATCAATCCTTGCATGAACAGGGAGCCAGTGTAATACTTTCATTTTTCCTGATATGTGATCAACTTTCCTGATCTTTCCTACGACACGGGCCACAGAGTTTTGAAGGTATTGTAGCTTCTTAATATCAGATCTTGGAAGACCTGCAAGGAGGCCATTACCATAATCTAGAGTAGATGTAACAAAAGCATGAGTTAATGTTACCGCCTTCTTCTTGTCTAGACATTGTCTGATAGCAGCTAAGTTCCTTATGTGGTAATAGTCCTTCTTGCACATTCTCCTGATTTGTGCCTTCATGTCCATTTTGGAGTCAGAGGTGATACCAAGGTCAACAACCAACTCACTGGGAGTGATATTAGAGTCCCCTACTCTGATAGTATCAGGGATACTGCTGCTGGTGGCAGTACTATACCTGACAGTACACATCAACATTGATGACTGGAAGTGTGGTCGACAGGGAGGTAGATCGGAGTATAATCTGCATAAATGTGGTAACTGAGACCATATTTGGCTAGAATATCAGCCAGAGGTGACATATAAATGGTAAAAAGTATGGGACCTAGGACTGAGCCTTGAGGGACCTCATATTTTATGGGTTTGAGAGAGGACCTGTGGGTCCTGACCTTGACACAGTGCTTCTTGTTACAGAGATATGGCCGTAACCAAGACAGGGCATGACCTTTAACATTGCATCTTGTCTCCAGTCTATCAAATGGGATTTGGTGGTCAATGGTGTCAAAGGCTGTAGAGAGGTCAAGTAACAATGGGACTACTGACTTCTTATCATCCAGATCACTCAAGATATGGTTTTGCACCTTCAGTAAGGCGGTCTCTGTGCTTTGATACTCCTTGTAGGCTGATTGGAATTTGTCCGTAAGGTTACTAGATGAGAGATCAATTGGTCTGCTACTGCCCTCTCTGTTAATTTAGAAATGTAGGTCAGGTTGGAAACCGGTCTGTAGTTCTTCTCAACCAGTTCTAAACCCAATTTCTTCTGTAATGGCGTAATGATGGCAATTTTCATGTTTTCAGATACTGCTGAATCCATCAGTGATTTATACATAATGGCAGTAATTACTGGTAGGAGGTCATCCAGGAGGTCAAGTAGGAGCCAGGTCGGGATAGGGTCAATCTCACATGACTTTTTAGCTGACTTCTTTACGAGTTTGCGCACATCATTCATGGTTAGTGTCAAGAACCTTTCAAGCCGAGATGGACTAGGTGCATTTCCATTGTCTGTTGTGCCCCCTGGTGACAGATTTGTGCAAGAGGGAGCATTATCCATTCCCCTATATTTTATCAAGAAAGAATGCATTGAACTTCTCAGCTTGAGTGACTTCACAGTCGGATTGGGGCATTGGTGTGTTCCTGTTCTTGTGCATGACTGTATCAATGACCTCAAAAAGCTTCTTAGGGTCATGTTTGTTTTCCTCAACCAGGTTAGAAAAGTAACTGGATTGGAATGACGTCAGCATGGAATTATATTTATTTTTCTGGATGTTGTATAATTCATTATCGATGTGAAGTCCTGATTTGTTCATTTTTCTCTCAAGTCTCCTCTTGAGAGATCTTTCAAGCTTTATTTGGTCATTCATCCAAGATAGCTTGCGTTGAGTAACCTTTGCATGTTTGAGAGGAGCATGGTTATCCATAAGTGATGTGAGCTCTTCATAGTAATTTACCATGTCATGTAGGGATAGGTGTTCCCATGATGAGTTGATACTAGTTAGGGATTTGATGTCATTCCTTAGGCATTGAAGATCCTAGCCCCTAAAGTTCCTGTACTTGATTGATTCTTTAGGGGCTTTAGGGGGGAGATGCCTAAGTATAGCTTAATCATTTTATGATCAGATATACACTCATCGACCAGATGGCTCTTAAGATGTGTTCCCCTTGAAGGTGATGATTAGATCAAGGGTGTTCCCCAACTTATGGTTTGGTTCATGTACCCATTGGTTCATGTCAAAGGTGGATAGAATGTCATTGAACTTTATGACATCAGGCTTGGTAGGCTTATTGACATGAAAATTGTAGTCACCACGGAAGATGACCTCATGACTAAAAGACCCATAGCGCGCCACCAGTTGAGTGAACTCATCGTAGAACTCAGAATAGGTGTATCTATTCCTGTCTGATGGTTTAGGTCTGTAGATGGTTACAAAAGTGATCTTTTTACCTTTGATTAGCTGGGATGCTTCAAGAAGCTCCATTGTCTTTACAATGGGTGGGTTCAACCTGTTGGTTTCAAAGGGAAGTTCAACTCGGTGTAATAGACCCAGACCTCTACCTGAGCATCCAATCCGATGGAATGAGTGAAATTTGAGGGAACCCTCCTCAAGTTCATTTATGACCCTCTCGTCACAAGCTTCATGTCGCCATGTTTCAGTCATGAATAGAGCATTTAAGTCATGTTCAGAGAAGTAGTCTTTCACATTCAAAACCTTGCCAGATATGCTCTGAACATTGCATGAGCCAATTAAGATCTGGTTGCAAGGTTTATATTGTGATGACTGCCTATTGTTGTTTGTAGTGCCCCCTATGTTTACATTATAAAGTGGAGCACGTGTTGTACCGGCCAGCAGCTTCAAGGATGCATTCCGATTGGTTGGCCGAGAAGAGGAGTGTGAATTATTTACATTCCTACCACGAACATGGGCTTGATTTGCTCGGGCTGGCTTGGATGTATTGTATGCAACGCCATCTATATTAATTTTGCTGAAACTGCATATTTTGGATGAATTGCATGGACTTTGTTGTTTAGTCTATGTTTATGTGCCCGAAGGGGCAGAATAAATATGTTTTCCCAATAAAGTTGTCTTGGGTGAGATATTTGTGTATATTTAAAAAACTGAACTGACAATTCTGCGTGCTTGCCCCATGTACGGACAGTAGTGTGTTGAACTGGAGCTTGACTACTCAAACGGGTCAATCTGGGGTGCATTGAAACAAGATGGTCAAGATTTTTAATAGTTGAAAGCACAGATCCACTACGTACCATAGATAAAATGTCTCCTTTTGCAATTGAAAAAGGTATTCAAGGAGTAGCTGGAAAAGTGAAAAACGTTAAAAAGATGCGTGACAAATTATTAATAGAAGTGGACAGAAAGAGTCATTCCAATAATTTATTGAAATGTTCTTTACTGGCCACTATACCCATAAAAATAACTCCTCATTAGACCCTAAACACCAGAAAGGGAGTTATCAGATGTCCAGAACTTTCTGGTATACCAGAGACTGATATTGTTGAGGAGCTATCTGATCAGAATGATGTCGCTTGCCTTCGCATTAGCATCAATAAAGATGGCGTCAGAACTCCCATCAATACCTATATTATCACTTTTGAAACAACGCAGCTACCTCAATCAATCAAGATTGGATATTTAAGAGGCTCTGCCTGTAAAAACCTGCAAAATCTGCAAAATGTGGCGAAGGGTGTTCTCACAGATCAAGACAAGCCATATGTCATTTGAAAGGGTAGGGTCTAACTAAGATTTTTGCCAAGGGATTTTTTTCAGAAATTGATGGTTGCCATGGTAACATCATTTAAACACCCCAAAGTCAGGGTACCCCTTTTTAACAAAAAACACACATTTGAAAAATAAAAATCCCTAAATTCTGCAATATTTGCATCAAAATATTTCTTAATGAAATTGTATTGATCTATGATGCATGTATTTATTATATAGGACCAGTCTTTAGATTTTCATATTTGACCTTTACTTGACCCTTGACCTCATTAAATCCATACAGTGGTGTCCCCTGGTGGCCATGTTCGGAACTAGAGCCAAAATGTGAAAAACAAGGCAAGTTTATGGACATTTTTCTCCCAAGGCCAGCCAGATCCAGAAGTCTCACTATTATGGCAATATAGAGCAACACCTATATTACCAACATCAAGAATAAAATTCGCGGGAACTTTTTAAAAAAAATTTTTAAACCCCGAGGAAAAAATGAAAAATCAAATTTGTCATTTTTGATATTCAATAAACAATACAAGTAAAACAGGCTCACAAGACACGTAAATCACATGGGAAATGAACATAATCTCACACAATCACACCTGAGGGGCTCTAGTCGATGTTGGTAAAATAAAACATATTCAAGGTCAAAGGTCAAAGTTAAGGTCATGCATCAAATGTTTGGCATTTTTCTCATTTTTACTGATTTTTGTGAATAATGAACAAATATCATGAAACAAAAACATATACAATTTAATGAGATGTTTGATTTAATCAAGTTAGATTGGTTATAACAGATCTGTAAAATATTTCTGTATAGATTTTAAACTTAAATAACATGTTTTTTTTCAAATTATTGTCCGAGGTCGTTGGCCCAAATCTGCACAGGGTCATCTGTTTTTCAAAAATAGCATTTTCATCAAAATTTGACATATTCGACCTCCATGATCTCAGTGACAAATAATGTGAATATACTAGCTAACTGGTGGACATTATTCAACACTACCTCCTCTTCAATGTCCAATTCCCAAACCATTTGATATTAACTATGTTGCTATGGTAACCAGGTAATCAAAATACCTTGTCCTCAACTCAGTCCAATTTTTCGAATTTTGATGATTTTTGCAATGTTTTGCATTGCAATTACTCATTATAATGACATTGATTGAACAAACTATGTTATCTATAATGGTACACATAGGTCATGCCCTTATTCTACATACAGAACATATTTCAGATCAAATGTGTTGCTATGGTAACCAGGTGATGCAATTACCTTGTCACTCACTCAGACTGAATTCACCGATTTTGATGATTTTTGTGATATTCAGCAATCTTATTCTGAATGAAAAACAACTTGAATGGACCATTTATATAGTCCCATGTGATAAACACAGTCCATACCCTTATGTTTCCCACATTGAAAAGTTCAGATCATATGCATTGCTATGGTAACCAGGTGATAAAGATAGCCAGTCCCTGATTCTGACTGACATCACCGATTTTGATGATTTTTGCGATATTGAGAATTTTATTCTTAATGAAAAACAACTTGAATGTGTCATTTATATAGTCTGTTTTGATAAACATGCTCCATAACTTTATGTTACCCAAATTGAAAAGTTCAGATCAAATCCATTGCTATGGTAACCAGGTGATAAAAATACCTTGTCCCTCACTCAGACTAAATTTACTGATTTGATGATATTGGGCGATATTCAATATTGTTTTTCTAAATGATAACCAAGTTGAGTATACCAATTTTATAGTCTTTTGTAATAAACATGGCCCATACTTTAATATTCCACACATAGAATGTTTGAGATCAAATGAATTGCATGGGTTGCTATGGTAACCAGGTGATGAAATTACTTTGTCCCTCACTCAGACTAAATATACTGATTTTTGACAATTTTCACCTATATTCAATATTGTTATCCTTAATTTTTAAAAAATATAAATCTTTGTAATTGTTGACAGTATGTACCGTACTTACTCATGTATAGGACAAGGCTTTTGTTCAAAATCCCTTAGTTAATGTTTGGGGGGACGTCTTATACACGAGAGCAACCTGTGGACGAGGATTTATGCCCAAAAATTACGGCACTACAAGTTTTCATTACGAACATTCTTATTTTCGAAATAACGAATATCGGACATAGCGGATCGATTTTAATTGCGTTTTAAATGATAAATACAGGTATTTAGCCAAAATTGTCACAAATTATGCTTCACAGGTCAAGAATTTCTCCACGAAGTAAAACGTAATACAATGTACGTGACGTCCTTGATCTTAGCGTCTGGGTGCCCATGAGACAAAAGTGGAGCGGCCAACATGTCAAATTGAACTTTCATATCCGTAGTCGATCCATTTGAATTGCGTTTTAAATGATAAATAAAGGTATGTACTTAATATTATCGCAATTTCTCCACGTCAAGAATTTCTCCACGTCCTTGATCTTAGCGTCAAACAAAGCGTTTTCATTATTTATCATTTAAAACGCAATTAAGATCGATCCGCAATGACGATATGCAAAACTGTGAACGCTGATAATTGGAATCAATGAAAACAAAGTAAAAACAAAGTATTTCGAAATAATAGACATCATACGTATCGGATCAATTTTAATTGCGTTTTAAATGATAAATAAAGGTATTTACCCAATCTTATCACAAATTATGCTTCGCAGGTCGAGAATTTCCCCACGAAGTAAAATGTAACATGATGTACGTTCAACGTGACGTCCTTGATCTTAGCGTCAAAACTAACACGCGGTAGAATATTTCTTTGTGTATTATAAGCCATTATAATACACCAGATATTATATTTATATCGCTTTTAACTATTATCGTTTATAGCACTCCTTCGGCTGTAAATCATCATGATAATATTGGGTAAATACCTTTATTTATCATTTAAAATGCAATTAAAATCGATCCACGTGTGAAAGCATTTCTGTCATAAAGGGAAGACACGACTCAAAGCAGTGGAAACAAAGACAAACTGCAAAATGTGAACGCTGATAATTGGAATCAGTGAAAACAGTCAGAACAAAGCATTTCGAAATAATAGACATCGGCGTTCACAGTTTTGTGGCATTTGTTTCCACTGCTTTGAGTCGTGTCTTCCCCTTTTGACAGAAATGCTTTAACACGTGGATTGATTTTAATTGCGTTTTAAATGATAAATAAAGGTATATACCCAATATTATCTCAAAACACGCATTAAAATGGCTGCCAAGCTTCAGCTGAAGCTTGAATGGTAGCAGAGCCGATATCTTGAGAAAAACCAACTCGTCTTATATTCGGAAATTGTTTTTTTTTCAATCAAAATAACCTCAATTTTGGGGGTTCGTCCTATACATGATTTGTCCTATACATGAGTAAATACGGTATATGTATTTCTTACCAAACTATTCTGTATGTATTTCATAACAAATTTTAAAAAAATGTTTTATTTGTCATTGAACAAAAGGCCATGAACATAAATGATGATCATAAAGAGGAATAACCATATTATAATGATAACTCATAAATCAGTTTGTCTAATAAGGGAATAAAATCAACACCCCACCCATGACCAATCCCCTTTGGAGGGCTGATGCACTCTTTGGCATTGGAGTCACTGCTGATGTCATTAAACATTGAAAATAGCTCAAGTTCACCCAACATTGAACTTTTCCAAGCCCCTCATAGGTAGATCACATCTGCCAAATCATATTGATTGCAATCTTGAAGAAAATATAACATACACAAGCAAAGTTCTTTTGTGCTGATCATGACCTTGACCCGAGGTCATAAAAAGTGCACCAAAATAAAATATGGAAATTTACCTATATTTACATAATATCAAGCTCCAACTTTCTCTGATTTGTAAAGGATTAGATTCACAATATGTTAGAAGCGTTGATCTATATGGCCTTTAAGTAGATCATTGTGACCTAGTTACATAATTTTTTTCAAAAGTTATGAAAAAGATATTGAATAAAATAAATGTAGTCAGAATAAATGCAATTTATCACGTTTTTCAAAATATCACAAATATTTGATTTTGATAATTGGGTCTTGTGACCTTGAAAATTGCCCAAGGTCACCCAATATCATACTTATTCAAGCCCCTCATTTGTTTATCAAATCTACCAAGTAATATCAATATTGCTGTGTTTTGTTAGAAAAAAGAGCATTAACAAGTGAAGTTGCTCCTGTGCTGGTCATGACCTTGACCTTGACCAACGGCCACAAAAAGTTCAGCCTACAAAAATTCCTAGACCTACATATTATCATGTTATAGTAAAATAATGTCCAAGCATTACTGAATGAAGAAAACAAAGTGTGGCAGTGGACGTGGCTGAAGCAGTGGAAATTGAGCAGGAACATAAAGTCAGCTTGTGCTGACTTAATAACTGTATGGATTTTGGTTTGAGTAAGGGAGAAGGTAATATCATCACCTTGTTACCATAGTGTTTACTCTGAATCATTTTGTGTATAATATTAAGGCATAGGTCATTTTATCACAACAGATTTATAGATGGTACATTAACAATATTGAATACAAAGGGAAATCAAATAACAATATTGAATACAAAAGGAAACCATCAATAAATGGTAAATTTAGTCTGATTGAGGGACTGGGTAATTTTACCTGATTACCATGGCAACATATTTGATCTCAAAATTCTATGTGTGTAGCATCAGGGGTGGGAGAGCTCTGAACCAATCTGGGTGGTAATTGAAACATATCTGGGTGGTATGACGTCATACCATTGTTCTGAACCAATTATGAACCAATCTGGATGGTTCTGTAATAAAACATTTTTTTTATGTCTCACAATAAGCATCAAAATCACATAATAATCATCACAAAAATGTACAAATTTCATTTCAGTAGAGTGTGTTAATGAGAGTGTAAAATTTATGATAAATCTAAAAAGTTTTTACGGTAATATTTGTGCCCCCAAGTCGGCACATTCCTGTGTTAAAATGTGGCAATAATCTCGTTAAAAATCAGTTTCAGATGATCATATACTTATATATGTAACTGATGAGCATGTTATTTAAGATTTGTGTATGAAAGTAGTTATATAAATATTAAAGAATGCAAATTTTTCAGTCATGCCATTGTTCACCGTATGGCACTGCCCAGATACCACTCAGATTGGCTGCTATTTAGTGCACAGATGTGTTGCGAATGCCCAGAATGATGTCATTTAGCACCCAGATCAGTTGTGAGCATCCAGAATGACACGATTTGCTGCACAGATTGGTTCAGAGCTCTCCCACCCCTGAGCAGCAATGTATGGGCCATGTTCATAATAACAGACTATATAAACGGTACATTCAAGTTGGTTATCATTTAGAATAATAATATTGAATATAGCTGAAAATTGTCAAAAATCAGTATATTTAGTCTGAGTGAGGGACAAAGTAATTTCATCACCTGGTTACCATAGCAACCCATGCAATTCATTTGATCTCAAACATTCTATGTGTGGAATATTAAAGTATGGGCCATGTCTATTACAAAAGAAAATTAAAATTGGTATACTCAACTTGGTTATCATTTAGAAAAACAATATTGAATATCGCCCAATATCATCAAATCAGTAAATTTAGTCTGAGTGAGGGACAAGGTATTTTTATCACCTGGTTACCATAGCAATGGATTTGATCTGAACTTTTCAATTTGGGTAACATAAAGTTATGGAGCATGTTTATCAAAACAGACTATATAAATGACACATTCAAGTTGTTTTTCATTAAGAATAAAATTCTCAATATCGCAAAAATCATCAAAATCGGTGATGTCAGTCAGAATCAGGGACTGGCCATCTTTACACCTGGTTACCATAGCAATGCATATGATCTGAACTTTTCAATGTGGGAAACATAAAGGTATGGACTGTGTTTATCACATGGGACTATATAAATGGTCCATTCAAGTTGTTTTTCATTCAGAATAAGATTGCTGAATATCACAAAAATCATCAAAATCGGTGAATTCAGTCTGAGTGAGTGACAAGGTAATTGCATCACCTGGTTACCATAGCAACACATTTGATCTGAAATATGTTCTGTATGTAGAATAAGGGCATGACCTATGTGTACCATTATAGATAACATAGTTTGTTCAATCAATGTCATTATAATGAGTAATTGCAATGCAAAACATTGCAAAAATCATCAAAATTCGAAAAATTGGACTGAGTTGAGGACAAGGTATTTTGATTACCTGGTTACCATAGCAACATAGTTAATATCAAATGGTTTGGGAATCGGACATTGAAGAGGAGGTAGTGTTGAATAATGTCCACCAGTTAGCTAGTATATTCACATTATTTGTCACTGAGATCATGGAGGTCGAATATGTCAAATTTTGATGAAAATGCTATTTTTGAAAAACAGATGACCCTGTGCAGATTTGGGCCAACGACCTCGGACAATAATTTGAAAAAAAACATGTTATTTAAGTTTAAAATCTATACAGAAATATTTTACAGATCTGTTATAACCAATCTAACTTGATTAAATCAAACATCTCATTAAATTGTATATGTTTTTGTTTCATGATATTTGTTCATTATTCACAAAAATCAGTAAAAATGAGAAAAATGCCAAACATTTGATGCATGACCTTAACTTTGACCTTTGACCTTGAATATGTTTTATTTTACCAACATCGACTAGAGCCCCTCAGGTGTGATTGTGTGAGATTATGTTCATTTCCCATGTGATTTAGGTGTCTTGTGAGCCTGTTTTACTTGTATTGTTTATTGAATATCAAAAATGACAAATTTGATTTTTCATTTTTTCCTCGGGATTTAAATTTTTTTTTTTTAAAGTTCCCGCGAATTTTATTCTTGATGTTGGTAATATAGGTGTTGCTCTATATTGCCATAATAGTGAGACTTCTGAATCTGGCTGGCCTTGGGAGAAAAATGTCCATAAACTTGCCTTGTTTTTCACATTTTGGCTCTAGTTCCGAACATGGCCACCAGGGGACACCACTGTATGGATTTAATGAGGTCAAGGGTCAAGTAAAGGTCAAATATGAAAATCTAAAGACTGGTCCTATATAATAAATACATGCATCATAGATCAATACAATTTCATTAAGAAATATTTTGATGCAAATATTGCAGAATTTAGGGATTTTTATTTTTCAAATGTGTGTTTTTTGTTAAAAAGGGGTACCCTGACTTTGGGGTGTTTAAATGATGTTACCATGGCAACCATCAATTTCTGAAAAAAATCCCTTGGCAAAAATCTTAGTTAGACCCTACCCTTTCAAATGACATATGGCTTGTCTTGATCTGTGAGAACACCCTTCGCCACATTTTGCAGGTTTTTACAGGCAGAGCCTCTTAAATGTAATAGTTAATATATATATTCCAAGCCCACTGCGTTGTTTCAAATGTCAGAAATATGGTCATGGCTCAGATAATTGTAAAGGGAACTTGACATGTCCAAAATGCACTGGCCAGCACAGTAGAGAAAATTGTGAATCTCAGTCTTTCAAATGCAATAATTGTGAAGGTGAACACCCGTCATATTCTTGGAATTGTCCCTCTTTTGTAAGAGAAAAAGAAATTCAGAGAATAAAGTACACAGAAAACATTTCCTTTCCAGAAGCCAGAAAACGAGTAGAAAGCAACGATACCCCATATCAACACAGACTCCTGTATCTTCTACCCCTTTACTTACTCAATCTTCAATAAAAGTTACACAATCTTCAATAAGACCTTCACAAATTCAATCAACATCAAGCACCAAAGGTGCAAATTCCAATTCTTCACAGCAGAATAAACCTGTTAATAAGTCTGACAAAAAAGAAACTAGAGATCAACGAAAAAATAAAATACAAAGTCTTAGAACAAAATCATTAGAAAGGATGGATACAAATGATCCTCCTGATATAAATAGCATTCAGGTGCACTCCAAGCATAATCATATTAGAATTAAATGATTATGTTTGACCACATTGTATTATTACTCATTATTTTAAATATGGCTATTAGCAATATTATACAATGGAATTGTAGAGGATTTGAGGCAAACAGGCCAGAACTGGAGTTATTAGCCCAAAAATATAATGCATCAGTAAGTTGGTTCAATAGATGCAATGGACCGAGCACATGGCGGAGTTTCTATTTTTGTTAAATCCTGTATACCCCAAAGTAAAGTAACATTAAATACTAATTTACAAGCTTCTGCTGTTAGGGTTACCTTGCACAATACATTGACAATATGTTCAATATATTTACCACCTAGTGAGCCAGTTAATATTACAGATTTAAATAATTTGATAACCCAGCTGCCACAGCCATATATGTTAGTTGGTGACTTTAGTGCACACAACTATCTTTGGGTGGCAGAAATAATACTGATGCCAAAGGACGTATAATAGAAGATTTTTTAAATAATAATAGTTTGTGCCTTTGGAATGATGATTCTCCAACATATTTACATCCTGCTACAGGCTCTTCAATAGACATCAATAGATCTCTCCATGTGCACTCCAACTATTCCTGGGAAGTAGAAGAAGATCAATGGGGTAATGATCATTACCCCATTATTTTAAATAACCATTTTCCTCCACCAGACGAACGAATCCCCAAGTGGAAATTTCATAAAGCCGATTGGGCAAAATTTCAAACATCCTGTTTTAATAAAATAACTCCAGAAATGAAGATGATCCTCTTCAAGTTTTTACAGATACATTGTATGATATTGCTGATGGGTGTATTCCCAAATCAAAGCCAAATTCTAAAATTAAAGAAAAACCCTGGTTTAATGATGAGTGCAAAAAAGCTATCAAGTAGCAAAAAAAGCTTTAAAAAAAATTTAATCGACAGCCAACTCAATATTATTTGCACCAATTTCATATAAAAAGAGCTAAAGCCCGTTATATTATTATAATAAGCAAAAGAAAAAGTTGGAAAGATTATGTTTCTAAATTAAACACACGTTCTTCAACAACAACAACAAAAAAAATATAAAAAATAGAAGAATAAAAACCCCAAACAATCCGAAATACAATATACCCTACCCGAGCCTAACTACCTGCCCCCACCCCAACTACTCTATACGAGGGACGGCCTCCTCTCCCTCCAACTCCTCCACCGCCTCTCCCCTTCCCAGCCGTCTCCACGCCAGCCAGAGCTGAAACATAAAAGACAAATCTTACAGTTACCTCACAGTTGATTACGGCTATTCTCATTTTTACTCTTTAACCCTGGATTACATTTTTTCTTATGCAGGCTATTTCAGTTTTTTTGCCTGTCTTATGAATTCTCATGATTTACCCCATATTGCACACTCTCTTTACCATTTTCAATCCTGATGAATTTTTCCCAATATCCCCCAATTTTTATGAAATTTATTATCGACTCTTTCACCCCCAGGTCCATTTCTATTTTTTTTCTCAAATTGTCCATTCTATTTACTCATTCACTCCTGTTGAATTTTTCCCAATTTTTTCTGAAATTTATTCCTAACTCTCTCACCCCATATACGTTTTTACTCTGCCCCTTCAATTATCCATGCTACTCTCTCATTTATTTCTGATGAATTTTTCCGATTTTTACGGTAAATTTATTCCTAACTCTTTCACCCCGCATACGTTTTTCTCCTTTCCGCTCAAATTATGCATTCTCTTACCATATTCATTCTCAATGAATTATTCCAATTTTATCCTAAATTTTTTTGACAATTATTCTTGACTCTCTCACCCCCAAATACGTTTTTTTTCCTTCACTCATTCATTCTGGTGAATTTTCCTAAATTCTTACGGTAAAATTTTTTGTAACTCTTTCACCCCGCATGCGCTTTTTTCCCTTCCCCCTCAATTATGCATTCTATTTACTTATTCAAATATGATGAATTTTTCCCCACTTTTTTCCAGTTTACTCATGACTCTTTCACCCCCATATATGTTCATTCCTTTACCCCATTCCCTCATACATTCACACCATCCCTTCAGGGTTTGACCGCAGTCTGTATTATGCATTACTGTTTAATATTTGATCTTCTTGTTCTATTTCAGCTTAACGTTTCGACTTTTTTTTTTATGTTTGCAAAACGTTATTTTTTTGATGGGATGAAATTGTTCGCTACGAGTCCCAGTTTTTGACCTGTTGCTTCCAGCTCATATACACATTTTTCTCCATTGCTCAATAATGTCTTTCCACTGTGATGACAATTTCCTTTCATTTTAATATTAAAACATCTTCCAAATTAAAAGCAAAACTACCGTTTCCCTTCTATTCTACCTTAATTATTCGTCTTTTTTTTTCTAAATCAGACTCCGTACACGTCCAGCGATATTCCCGCTGGACCACGTTCCTTCGCTTTCGGCGATGCCCTTGTTCGTTAATTGTTATTCGTTCACTTTCTCGGACCGGGTAATTTCTATTTAATTTCCAAAAGAGTCAAATTGACGAATATATTACGTTTTCGCCACATGCTCACGTTCACGCTCATAACTTTCTTATGCAACCACTGACAACTCTGTTCTTTTCACACAATTATCTACGTTTCACCCCGTCCTCCCCACGTCTTTCACTTAGCGATTAACGCCCTAGATTTTTCATAATTTCACTTTCAAAAGTTGTCATTTTCTTGGATGCCGACGGCCCATTCCCGCCGCCATCTTTGCCTCATGCATCACATGCATCCCTTCAAAAACTATCTGAAAAGTTGGATAATATGAAAAATATGTACTTACGTCCACCCCTCGCATTATCAGTTCTACCAGGAGGTGGCCCAGGTCATGCCAGGCCCACCTCCCCGTAACAATATCCTCGATGAGGCCGGCCATGGCCTCCTCAGTAAAGTTAAATCTTGGCATTGTTTTCTCTTCAGAGTTCTGATAGCAAATGATCTGTGCATGAGCCCACCACACGGTGGCGCTCCGAATTTTAGGTCTTGATTCAGCATTTCTCCCTCAAAAATAATTAATCATAAAGAACCTGTTATCACCTCATCTGTGATGACTGTTGTATATTTGTTATTTTTTCTTACTTCTTTTTTTTCTTTCCAACAATGGTATTCCCAGCTATCATCACACTGCCCTGTGTGATCCACTTGTTGATTGGACATTTTTTCGCCCCTGTAGTTCAACGATCTCTGACCCCTTCACCACATCAATCGATTTCTTTGATGGATCACTCCCAACTCGTCCCCTGTATATACTTCTCCCATGATTTTTTAAATATCTTGATTGGTTAGGCAGAACGTTGTTTTTTCCCGTCCTTTTGATCTGATTGACCAACATTGTTTATGAAACCTGGGTCAGTTGCAATTCTCCTTTCTTATCTCATCTGATACCTAGTTATGTAACTGTATACCCCTTTTGTTGGTCCATTCATATTAGATCCATGATTTGGAACCACTGACAATTCATTTATACTGATAGCATTGTTTTCTTTTGCTTATAAATGGATATGAATCTGACTGCATTTATTTTTCTAGGGGAACCTCGTTGACTTCACAGAGTACAGACCCCTTGGTGGTGACACAGAGATTAATGATCCTGGTGACAGATATACTTCTTTCGGTGAATATTTAACCACTGAGTGATGGGTTGGACCACCCGTCTACATGTTTGCCCTCCAATTGCCACTCCTTGTTGGCACATGTACGTTTTTCCCCTACCATCCTTACTGATATCTAAATTTTCTATATCTTGCAGCAAATCTTCCTGGTCAAATTGTTTGACTGGCCCACATAATGGTATCCATATTCTCAAGTTCTTTTAGCAAATCTTCCTGGTCAATTTGTTGGCTAGTCCTTCATGTTTTGCAGACATTAAACATATTGATTGTATTTTTTTTGAGGTTCTGTATGTGTGTAGAACTTTAATTCAACTTTGATTCTCCCTAGAGATTTTTTTTTATAACGTAAATGTTCATGCAAATTATTGATGTCGTTTAGAGGTTGTTTAAATGATACTTGATGTCCTGCTGAGTCTCAGTATACCATTTTTACATTCTTTTAACTTCATATGACTGTTGTGATTTAATTTAATGGTATATACTTGTAACGTAGGTCAGTTAAAATTTATACTTGCTGTCGAGTGATATTTTCGCTCTTACATCATACTATGTTGTCGTAACGTTCTATGTTGTCCTAAGTAAACCTTATTATAATGTATGTTGTCTTAATTGCTTTTAATATCTTTATATAGGTAATCATAATTACGCTGATGAATTACAATTCTCAGGCCTTAATGTTGTCCTGGTTTTTACGACTCCTCGTCCGCGTGTCAGCAGGTCTACACTTAAGATTTAGATTGAGTGACATAAGGCGCCACCTAGACATCAAGGTCCCGTTTTCTGTCATGAAAGTCTGGGTTACATGTAAATTATTCCTTTTTGGCAAATTATTGCATAAATATTTGATGTATTGATGTTGCATTTGTTTGATATTGTTCTCTTTTATACCTTTATCTTTTTAGATGACCAACAGCCATCCACAGTTACACATGCTCAGATACACAGAATGCTCAGGTATTATTGTTTATTTGTACTTTATTTATATGACAAACATTACTTTTTACATGTTGTGTTCCACATGGTACTGTATTTATTATGTTTCATTTCATTTACGACTTTCTTTCGTCATGAAATATAATTATTTGAGAAGACTCTATTCATTACAAGCGTTTTTATCCACATGAACTGTAAGTCTTATTTGTTGGGAAATTTAGAGTCATTCAGTGAAATATGATACTTAGAATCTGAGTGGTGATGCAATTATTTGTTTTCAAGCTTCACCCTTACTTATTTTAAACCTTCCCGTATAAATTAGGTGATGATGATGTACCCTAACATACATACCTCTTACGTTCACCCATTGGAGAGTGCAATCACCAGTACTTAGAGCGATCTGTTTGGCTTTTCTTCAGAATGCTTTTGCATTCACGGATTGTTTTGTGCTTTCCTGGAATCTCCTTCATGATAATCTGTATCAGATTAGATTGACTTCCTCGTGACGTCCGTCACATTGTCCGTGGGCTGTGCCTTCAGACTTTCTGTGCCTGTCGCGCGGATGGATCTCCTTTCCTATGGCACACAGGTTGTGGTACTCAATGTTGCAGCCATGGTGAAGCAGCCCAGAATGGCTTCCGCCTGCCTGTACGTACCTCACACTTTGTGTTTAGGACAGAGTTGAGATCAATTATCCTTTCCAGGATCAACCACTTTCAATCCTCCGGACTTTTTGTCCATGAGCCAGTCGTACATTTCCTCCACCGTTGGGATGACGATTGCCCCATGTCGAATTGACACCCGTTTCTTTTCAAACAGTATGTTCCTGTTTGTTCTTACGTGCTTGTTTTCCATCATCACCAAACAAAACGCAGACAGACTTACCTCCCTTTATATAAAATAAATCTTGCCATCCAATTGGAGACCATCACTTTCCGCCAATATTTCTGGCAGGTGTGTTCCAGCTGTGCTTCCGGTACCTTCTGCCCTGATGGTTGCTGGGCGGTTGTTGTTACACTTCTTGTTGGACTTGTTGTTTCCATTTTTTTTTCTTCTCTTTCCTCTCCTCCAGCCATCCTTGATTATTACCAAATATTGATTATCAAATATTGATTATTACCAAATATTGATTACCAAATATTGATTATTACCAAATATTGATTATTACCAAATATTGATTATTACCAAATATTGTAATTACCTCGTATTGATGTTACCATATATTGTCATTACTGCTATCTACACCCTGTGGTAATTTGATTTGTTTTGATCATTATTAGGCTTGCTATGTCCTTTTGCAGCCACATACCATGTCCATCCTGAGATACTTTGACTGCCTTGGTGTGACCCACGGCATGGCAGGTCTTGCTATTTCATTGATGTGAACCCTGAAATCTGTGTTCAATTCCTTCTTCAACCTTTTAGCAAATGCTCTACGTCCATTTCGCATACCTTTGTCTGGTATCGGGTATATCGTTTTCCTCTCTCTTCCTACTGTATGTGCTGTACATTGAATACATACAATATATAAATACACAACCCCGAATTAGCGTATGGTGTGACATGAGTGATCAGCATGATGTACTGTATACAGGACGTCATTCGCGAAATTAAATGGACTCGAAATTGAAGAGGGGACTCTCTCGCTTTGTTTTGACTTTGTTCTCACTGATTCCAATTATCAGCGTTCACAGTTTTGCGTTTCGTCATTGTCTCCACTGCTTTGAGTCGTGTCTTCCCTTTTTGACAGAAATGCTTTCACACGTGGATCGATTTTAATTGCATTTTAAATGATAAATAAAGGTATTTACCCAATATTAACACAAAACAAGTTTTGCAGGTCGAGAACAGAACAAAACCATTCATCCATTTAACATGCATTACGCAATACGAGGTCGTCATGTTAAAAAGGGGGAGTGACGGGGACAAGCTCTTATTTTTGGCGCAAAAACAATTGGAGTCTATCAACACGCATTGAAATATTAATATATTGCGCAATGATGGATCCCTGGCTTCTCTTCGTGTTGCCGCACATGGAATTTACCGTGTTCCACACATCGAATTTAGGTTTTACTTTGAAACGATGAAATAACATACATCGGACGCAGCGGGTCAATTTAAATTGTGTTTTAAATGATAAATAAAGGTATTTACTTAATATTATCATAATTACGCTTCTCAGGTCTTGAATACAAAGTGTTTTCATTATTTATCATTTAAAACGCAATTAAAATCGATCCACGTGTGAAAGCATTTCTGTCAACAGGGAAGACACGACTCGACCTGGAAAGCGTAATTTGTGATAATATTATGTACTAGAAATCCAAAATTCGTGAAAATAAAACGGCGCGAACCTGTCGAAAATGGCGATGGCGCGAAAATATCTAGGCGCGAATTTTTCTCTGTATACAGTATATCTTAACTTTATCGTTTTATTATGTGATTGTGACAGATGGTAAACCTGTTGTTCAGATACTTATTACTGCATTACGGTACTTTCATAGCTTTTACAGATCCTTATAAATGCTGTTGCCTTGATATATTACTGTTACTGTTTAGATTACCAATATTTTAATGGTTTTAATTCATTCCTACCTTATGGTATGATTGTACTGATGACATTTACCTGCATGTTTTGCAGTGTTGTACCTTTGATGAACGAGGTATTTTGTAATGTGCTAATCATTGTTGTACTACTCTGTTTTAGATTTGTGAATGGCTATTGGTTTTTAACGCCCATACTTCGAACACTTGGAGTTGAACCTTCCATACTTTATGTTGGGTTCTTGTGCCTCCTTTATTCCCACCTTTGATACCTCGTCTTTTGCTGTGATATGTAACATGAGTTTTACGATTCCATTTTCTTCCCCTTTAGCTCTTGTTCTTTTATATTTAATACTTAAAATAGGCACCTCCTTTTTACCAGTATTGTTTGAAATATTAAAATTGTAATTCAATCTTATTCCATTATCTAAGTGTTGTAATTCTGTTACGTTTAATCTATTACTATATCTGGTTGTTGTAAGCAAAATTCATTACGATACACAAAATATCCTTGATTGTATACATTTTCTGTTTTCTTCTAAAAATCCATTTTTATTATAATAGAAATCCTAAATCCACCTATTTAATATTATATCATTTTTCGTATTTTGACGACTATGAACGTAGTACTTTTTCTCGATGTACACTACGTCCTTAGTTCTTGTCCTTTTTCGATTTTGAAATCTTGCACAAATGTAATCTGGTCTAGGCTTGGCAACTGGCAAAGAGTGTTTTTCAATTAATATATGTACTCCCGTTTGAGCACACGGACGTGCTTTGTCAAAGGGGAGCCGTGTGTGGGATATAGATTACCTACCTATAGACTCTTATAAACAAATATAGACAATCATAGACAATCACGATCTTTGGCAAGAAACGATATGGGTCTCGCTCTTTGCCATGCCGACCTAGCCAAACTAGTGTATACAGCACCGAATAAGGGAGATCATTGTGCATTGTATACCCTGTGTCTGCAGTCCTTATTACCTCCCAACTCATATAGGTAGATAGGGTAGCTGGGTTAAGGCCCCGTTCACAGCCAGCGAATATCATATATCTGATCCCCGTGCACATTACCCCAACGACAAAGACATTCCCCATACACTAGTAGGGTTACAAACCATACGTAACACTTGTACTAACTCTAGAAATGGGGTAACATGTCATTTCTGTATATCTGTCATCATGCCTCATGCTACGTGTCCATACTTGAACAAAAAAGTTCATGTTCGAGATTTACTCCATTATATGCATTGGTTTTGTGAAATGCAAAATGCTTTTATGGAAACTGATACATCTCTTTGAGGCTTGGCTATAATTATACAAAATACAAAAATATTTGGGTTTTACATCACTTTCAACAATATTTCAGTCAATTATTGATGAGACCTACTTGTAACAGATATTGTGCTGCCTCACTTGATTATATATTTGAAATTTCAATGTCACAGTATTGTTTTGTTCTATGATAATAAACCAGCATTTATTGTTTAAATGCATAAAATAACAAACATATCTCTTAGAACTTAGAAATGTCACTGACCCTATGTCACAAGTGGTTTTGTATGTTTGTTTGGGGTTTTACATCACTTTCAACATTATTTCAGTCATTACATGATGAGACCTACTTGTAGCAGATATAGTGCTACCTCACTGAATTGTCATGTCGCAGGTCCTTGACATGACAACCCATCCGGTCACATCTTTACAAGGACAACGCGTTAACCCTTTTGGATTGGGCCTCAGCTGATGTGTAAACTTGTATCATGAATTCAACCTCAACATGGCCAGGGATTGAACCCATGACCATTGGATCACCACCGAGGAACTGGTGCTATTACGCTGGCACTCTAACCAACTGCGCCATGGCCTGTGGCCTTTCACAAGTGGTTAACACAAGGTGAATGAATGAATTCTTAATGGTACATCAACACATTAAGGTCATTCAGTGTGATTAAGGTATGGATTAAAAACTTGTAAATGTGGATGAATGATAAGTGTAAATACATACACTAAACAATGATGAAATAGCAATAAAACAATGACTCACAAGTTACATGTAAACATCACATTTAATATACCCTAAATCATGGTGAACATGGTGTCCTAAGTACATGCTAAGCTGGCAATTGCTAGCCCAACACTACTCCAACCTTAAAAATGATTAAACAGGCCAATATCTTTTAAAAAGGACAAAATAAAATCAAAGCAGCATCAACAGCATATTTATGGATGAGATGTATCCTTAATATGTTTTCTCGGACCTTGGGGGTATAAAAATCTCATTTATGATGTTTTTAAGTGTGTTTCAATAAGTTTTGTAACAAAAGGTTTGCCTCTGAGAAATTGCATGGTCTTCTAAGTATCCAAACCAGGGATGAGCTATTCTTAGATGCACTTGTAACCAGAGAGAACCGGGGTCAGTTGGCCGTTGTCATGGTGACAGTCTCATGGTGATGTGTGTTGCACCCTGAAAGAGGCCAGGTTGGGGTGAAACAGGGCAATATCATATCTGTTGAACTGACCAGCGAAGAGCATGTGTCAAGGAATATGAATACAAGTGTAAAGTTAAAGCTAAAAGATGTTCTTGCTCAGCATAGTTTTGAACAAAAGGTGAGATGAATTCTTGCTATCCATGAGGTAGAAGTATCTAAGGCAGACTAAGATATATCTTTAATAACCCATTTGAAACATCAAACAATGTTGTTAGAAGTATCAACAATGTATAAACTATTAAAAACAAAAAATGTAATTTATATATATGTTACCATAATTTAAGGACCACTTAAATTATAGCAATACATTCATATATTTATTGCTATAATTTATCTTTTTCTTGTTTTTCCGATTACATTAAACAAGCTAGAACCTTAGAGTAATATACCTAGAGGTGACAAGAGATGCGTCAAAGGTCCAAGCTTGGTTGCCGCCACAGCATGGTGGTTTCACACCTTCATCCACATGGCAGCCATCAACCCGTGTTCCTTACCCTCTCTGACCATCTTTCCTGTCAACTTGCAGATTAACTTTCAAATGTTATCAAATATTTATCAAAGGCATTTGATACCATTAATCATGATATATTGCTTCATAAATTATCTCATTATGGCATAAATGGAACAGCATCCAAATTAATGGAAAGCTATTTATATAATTGCCAGCAGCCTACGGGGACATGTGCGGGGGATATGTGATCTACTCGCTGGCTAAGTGAGCTGAGGCCTAACCCAGCTGCCCAACTCTACCTATCCGCTGGGAGATAAGAAGGACTGCAGACTGAGCATATACGATGCACAATGTATCTTTATTCGGTGCTCGTATACACTACAGTCTGGCTAGGGAAGGCATGGCAAGAGCGTGATATATGAAATACCCAAATACTGATAACTGTCTGAAGCTCTCGGGCTTGATGGCACACCCAAAGTCTATACAAGTGGCATCCATGACACTCCTAGAAGAGTGTCGTGGATCTTCTAGACAAGTGGATTCTGTGCCCCGAGCAGCGATTTCTGGGCCGCTATAAAGGAATACGTCTGCATACTAATGAGTCTTCACCTGATGGCCTCTCTGCGACCTCTATGTGGTTCCGGGTTGGATCCATGAGTCATCCTTCCTGCCACGATGCTCCTAGCAACAACAGCCAAGCAACGCTTCTCATTAACTTGCACTTGTTGGCCTCACGTTTGCACTCGTTAACCTCTCTGATCTCTACCAGATATCACGATTGTCTATACTTATAAATATAAGTATATAAATGTCTATAGATGGGCAATCCGTATCCTACAATAGTATATACTCTCTCGGGAGCCCTTAGAATTATGTCTCAACAAGCAGGTTGTGAGGACTTAAATAAAGTGATAAATGAAGAATTAGAGAGAATTAATGACTGGTTAAAAGTTAATAAATTATCATTAAATATTACTAAAACCAAATTCATGATATTTCATACTCCCCAGAGAAAAAACATCCCTGACTTAGACTTGAGAATAAATAATACATCTATTGAACAAGTGAAACATTTGGACTTTCTGGGACTCGTTTTAAATAAAAATCATATGGCATAACCATATATACAAAATCTCTAATAAAACCTCAAGAAACGTTGGCATAATGAATAAACTTAAACAATTTGTTCCAATGAGTACAAGACTGACACTCTATAATACAATGATTTTATCATATTTAAACTATGGAATTCTAGCATGGGGTTATTCATGCAAGAGAATTTTTAGATTACAGAAAAAAGCAGTACGAATTGTAAATCTGAGTTTGTTCTAATTCTCATACTGAGCCAATTTTTAAAGTATTGAAATTGTTAAAAGTAGAAGATATACTTAAGATTCAGCTTCTGAAATTTTATTACAAATATAGGCATCAGTCTTTGCAGCAACACCTCCCACTCTATCAAGTAATGAATATTCATAACTATCCTACAAGAAGTTATGAAAGCATACGTTATCCAAAGATACAACATACATATATGAAAAAGTTCATAAGATACACTGTCTCAAACTGTGAATGATACACCACCTTGTATTTTAGACAAAATTGGGACTCCTAGCTTTCAAGGTACATATCTTAGACAGAACTGCAGAGCTGAGTGTGATAGGCTACAGTGTTATGTGTGTGAAAGAAATTCTTAAAAGGAGATATTTTATGATTTATGTACTAGAGTCTGATTGAGATGCTGGTGAATAACATGAAGTCCCTTTGCTACACCAAAATCTTCAAAATTTTAAATTTCTTTTTTTTGTGAAGTTCATAAATTGAGAATTATCTTAATTACATTTTCCTATTCTGGTAAAATTGACTTTTTTTGTTTTTTTTTAAACATGCTTTCTATATCCCTTCTAAAGTTTAAGTTTGAGGAGACATGGGTATTAGACATACTATTTTTGGCTGTACTAATATAAACAAACATGTTTACACACGAAATATTGTTACAATTTCTGCCAGGGTGGCCCCTGTGACAGCAGCAATAACCATTAGCCTTAACGGGGGTCTCCCTGGCCATAATATTACATTAACGTACGCTTTAATCTTACAGAGTACATTATTTTATGTAAAAAATATGGCCAAATAAAATGAATTTGAGTTTGAGGAACTTTTTCTTGGCGTGGTGCAAACTTGATTAACGCAGTTGTGACGTTACATAGAGGTTTGTGTTAAACTTGGTCACAACGATCAGGCAACGAGCTGACCGAGTCTAGGAAATCACCACTGTATTGTGCAAAAAAACTATAGCAAAATTGTGAATACATCAGCGAGAATGAGTGACATAGCGCATGTAACGGGTTTAGCAGTGGGAGGCGCGGACGTCCAGAAATCACACTGCAGAGCACTTTCAGTGGGTACAAACTTGGCAGTGTTCCAACTGCTTCTGCCCACCACACAGGCACCATGTGCACCATCTGATCTGAACATGACGAAAGTATGTTGTAAGTATCTTTCAATTCTAAGTTATATTTACACATAAATTGGAGGGGGCTGTTATAAATGTACTTTCACACGTTTGGGACTTTGACAACCTCAATGAGCATGATGGGCTGTGAAAACAAACTCGAGTCTTCTGTCAACTGAAAGATAAATCTCACCAGAATTAATCTTGTTCTGCAAATTTTGTTATTTTCTAATGGGCACAGTTCAATAATGATAAAAAAAATGTTAAACAGAACTATGCAAACAGGCATGCATTCAATCATCAAACGCACAAGAAACATGTGGGAAATGCTTTGTCTTCATCATTGTTCATATCAGTTGCCATTATTATCTCAACAAGTGCCTTCGGCTGGGGAGGGGTTGCAATCTCACCGTATGCATATGCAGCGGAAGGCACTTGTTAGTTACAGACATATTTGCCTAGAATCGTAAGAACAAGGGGAAGACAGTTGTGTTCAGGTATAAGAGAAGTTTCCGACACAAAATGTAACATTTTCTGTGTTATCTTGAGAAAGAATTTAGCTTTTCCTTTGAAAATATAACAAAGAATATTGAATTAGCTTGTTTATAACATTATAAGAACATGTAAATATTCATATAAGACTGACAGAGGCAGGAGGCTTTTCACTAGTAATGTTTTCAAGTGGTGTTAAATATGTGAGAGAAATAAAGTAAAAAAATAAATAGGAATTTTTGATAATTACATTATTAGAAAAACACTTTTTAAGATTTTAATCGTATTTGGCATTTCTACTAAAAACTACTTGTAGAAAGCAAACCTGAAAATTGTGCTAAATATGACTGTGATCATTTATATTTTGACAAATTTAAATTGAAGAAAACAAATCAAATCATTTATATATTCAAAGTTTATTATATATTCAACATGGTACGGGCCACGGGCCGTCGCGCAGTTGGTTAGAGCACCAGCTTATTAGCACGGCCGGGGGTTCGAACCCCGGCCGTGCCGAGATTGAACTCATGATACAATTTCCCATATGAGCTGAGGTCCGTGCCTAAAGGGTTAACCCGTTGTCCTTGTAAATCTGTGACCGGGTGGGTTGTCATGTCAAGGACCTGCGACATGACAATTCAGTGAGGCAGCACTATATCTGCTACAAGTAGGTCTCATCACGAAATGACTGAAATAATGTTGCAAGTGATGTAAAACCCCAAACAAACAAACAATCAACATGGTACTTATTTTACTTTTTTTCATTAAAATATACCAATTTATTTCAATTTTAGAAAAAGTGCAATGAAGACTCGTGGAAAGAAAGTTGACTTCAAGGCACTAACCACACCAATAAAACTACCCAGACTTACCAACAAGAAACACTCAGCTAAAGAACAGGTGTGCAGGACTCTTTATGCAGTGGATAGAATTATCTGCAAACGGGGATATGGTGAGGTGAATATTTTTGCCTTGTCAGCTTCTTACTAAATGGTACTGTTTGGAGCCTGCACCACCTAGTCTGAGCCTTGTGAACACCATAGACCTAAAAACCTACATTTATAGGCCATGACCGAAGGGGATAACTTGAGAAAAAATGGCATTACAAAACTAAAAGAATTAATGCATTTAGACAATGGCCTGAAATGATAAAGTTCTTGGTGACCTAAGTTTACATGCTGAATTTACCTGATATTTTAAAACATTGTGAATGTTATAACTTTGACTAAACTTTATGTAATAGGGGTACAAAACATACACTGCAGGTACATGCTGTCAAGTTCTGGAAATGTTTATTGCAATAACTTTCAAACCAAAAAGATAGCACAATGAAACTTGCACCACAGATGCATTCTATTAAAAGCAGTAATAGGAAAATGTCAGATTTCAAATACTCAAAAATACAAACTTTAAGGGGTCTTAGGTGTACATACAAATGGATGGGATGAAAAGGGCTTGTGACAAGGATAAAATGTGTGCAGTTCGAAATGAGTTTATGCTGATATGTACTTGAACTTGGAAGGGAATTTGTTTTAAATTTGATTAAAATGTTTTTGTTTTGTGATATAGATAATTTTGCATTATGCATCACTGTTTCAGAATGAAGAATATCTGTTGGTGTGGGAAAACTATCCACTTTGGGAGGCAAGTTGGGTAAGACAACAATAGCTAATGCCAAGACTGAGAAAACAGTGCAACAACCCAACTCTCATCCCACAGTCAATATTGTTTGAGCATGGAGCCACCTTCTATACTAATGTGCTGGTTAAATTAAGGCGAGAATCACTCAAACCAGTGGAGTTTAGCTTCAGACAGGATGTGTACAGGTATGTTTTTTCTTTATACTTAGGAATATTGTTTTGTAGTCAATCAGTGCCATTATGGAATAGAAAGAAGAAAATACTCAAATTTGATTAGCTCCCATCGCCCAAGTGGCATGGGAGCTATGGTATATGACTCTGTCAATGTGTCTGTGTGGGGTTGAATAAAACCTCAACATTCTGCTATATCTTGTGAGGATACAGATTGGAAGATTTCTACCACACATTTGCCCCATGAAGACCCACTTTTGATATTCTCAAACATGATCTTGACCTTTGTTCCAAAGTCATTGACATCAGCATAACAACAACTTTTGCTATATCTTAGCTATATCTATACCCTTGTTTTAGTTCAGATATAAGCTAGCAAATAAAAGATGGCTGGCCTACTGACTTCAAATGTGTGTACCCATGATTAGCCTGGGAAATAGTGACTCGCTTGTTTTGAGACACTTGAAACTATCCCTTATGATATGATTCTAACTCTAATACTTTTACCCAAGGAATAAAACCAAACTGAAAAAATACAGTATGAACATGTATTCAAACTTCAAATGGGGCATATGAAGCCATACAAAATAATAAATATACGATATCTAAAAGTCATGATTGCTGTAGTTCCTTAAATCTGCCCTCTTCTGCCCCTTTTCAAACTCTGACTGCCAAAGTGCTCTTGTTAATGTAAATATACTTTGGAAAGAGCAAACTTAAATATCTTATGTTAGGAAGTATCTCAATGCCTCACGAATATGGGATCAGAACTTGAAATTATGTATATGTCATACAGTATCAACTTTGATTGTGAATGATCTTGTATGCATTTAATATTAAGCTCAGTTGGTGCCTCACAAGCTATCTAGTTTGCTTAATGAATGTGTTTTCAATCTTCAGATGCTGCTTCAGAGTTCAGGCTAGCCAGTCAGGGTGGCATGAAATCGGCAAGGAACAAATGGAACAGTGTGCCTTACCATTACCAGCTAGATGGGATACTTTCACTGACAAAAACCAACAGGGCTACCAGATAAAGTTCCCCATCCGCATTAAGCTTATCCTGAGGTTTTCTATTCATAATGGCCACACCACACAAAGAGTGCCACCCAGCATGTCATAAAAGGCGACTAAAGGGGCATCCTGTTTGCCGCGGGATACGACCCGTATCGGGTGGATATGGAATCCTGACGGGCTGAGCACTGGGCTGGTTTGGCAGTAATACCGGTCCAGTTGCAACACGCCTGTCTTGGATCCAGATGTTCACCAGAAGGGCAGATCAGATTAGGCCTGGGTCTGATTTAACCGGCTTGTGGTATATTTCCTCTAATGTATTCTGGCTATTTTATTTTTATTAGTGACAATTTCAATGTCTAAAACTTAAGAATAATTGATAAATTTTTGATTTATATTTCCTAAAAGGAGATTACTGCTGATTGGGTCAATCGAGGGATATAAATAAAATCCGAAAGGGTGGAGTTTTTATTCTTAGAGTATGTCATTGTTGGGCTCCGTGGTGGGTAGGGGACCTAACTGATGAAATTTAAAATAACACACATGGCGCAAAACAAACAAAAACGACCTAGGAATGACATAGATAGTGATGACGACTCAAATAAAACAGAAAAATGGCCTAGATTTTTAATTGCGGAAAGTTCCGATGCTGAACATACCCTGGCAAAAATGTCCCCCTTTGCAATTGCAAAGGGGATTCAAGGCATTGCCGGGGTGCCGAAAACAGTTTTAAAAAATGGGAACGCGTTTATTAATTGAAGTTGAGCGGAAGAGCCATGCGGACAATCTTTTAAGATGCCGAATGTTGGCCACAGTTCCAGTTTTGATAACGGCTCATAAGACCCTCAATAGTAAAAAAGATGCCCAGATCTGGCGGGAGTTTCTGAAGAGGAAATAGTGGATGAACTAAAAGATCAAGATGTGGTCCAATGCAAGCAAATATTTATTAAAAAGGATGGAACCAAAGTTCCAATCAATACATTTATTCTGACATTTGAAGCAGCGCAGCTTCCAACATCTATTAAAGTTGGCTATTTAAACGTCCGAGTTGATGTTTTTATCCCAAACCCTCTGCACTGCTTCAAGTGTCAGAGGTATGGACATGGATCTGATCGATGCAAAGGAAATCTAACTTGCCCAAAATGTACAGCCCAGCATAGTGGAGAAGAGTGTTCTTCGGAAACCATGAAATGTGTGAATTGCCAAGGCAATCACGCATCGTATTCGCGGAATTGTCCTTCCTTTTTAAAAGAAAAGGAAATTCAGCGAATACGTCACACTGAGAACATTTCTTTTCCTGAGGCACGTAAACGAGTAGAAAGTTTTAACAATTCCAAAACATCTTATGCTACCACCTTAAAAACCAAAGAGACAAAAACAATAGCAATACAGACAGAAATAACCTGGCCAATCAATGAAAAGAATTATTCCTATTTTTCAAATACCTCCAAATCTTCAGGAACATCCACTCAAACCCAAACACCCACTACCCCAGTAATAAATGTACCAACAGTTCAATCCACTAAAACCTCTTCACAAACTCCCTCCACATCATCTAGTAATAAAAACGTAAATAGCAACAGACCAGTTAAGAAATCAGGCAAAAAAGAAATCAAAGATCAAAGCAAAACTAAAATAAATAGAACTAAATCCTTAGAGAGGATGGACACAGGTGATCCTTCTGATATACATTTTACACCTATCCACTTAAAACATAATCATAAACCTAAATGATTATGTTAAATCCTATATTAATACTCATTATTTTTAATATGGCTACCAGCAGTATCATACAATGGAACTGTAGAGGATTTGAGGCAAACAGGCCAGAACTGGAGTTATTAGCCCAAAAATATAATGCATCGGTAATTTGTTTACAAGAAACTAAATTCAAAGATAATTCCACAACATTTACGGGATATGTACTGTATAATAAAGCCGGTTCAATTGACATTATGGACCGAGCACATGGCGGAGTTTCTGTTTTTGTTAAATCCTGTATACCCCAAAGTAAAGTAACATTAAATACTAATTTACAAGCTTCTGCTGTCAGGGTTACCTTGCACAATACATTGACAATATGTTCAGTGTATTTACCACCAAGTGAACCAATTAATATTACAGATTTAAATAACCTAATAACTCAGCTGCCACAACCATACATGCTAGTTGGTGACTTTAATGCTCACAACTATCTTTGGGGTGGCAGAAATAATACTGATGCCAAAGGACGTATAATAGAACATTTCTTAAATAAAAATAGTTTGTGCCTTTGGAATAACGATTCTCCAACATATTTACATCCTGCTACAGGCCCTTTAACATCAATAGATCTCTCCATGTGCACTCCAAATTTATTTTTAGACTATTCTTGGGAAGTAGAGGAAGATCATAACCATTTTCCTCCACCAGACGAACGAATCCCTAAGTGGAAATTTCATCAAACCGATTGGGCAAAATTTTAGTCATCCTGTTTTAATAAAATAACTCCAGAAATTTTTAAAAACGTAAATGATCCTCTACAAGTTTTTACGGATACATTGTATGATATTGCTGATGGGTGTATTCCCAAATCAAAGCCAAATTCTAAAATTAAAGAAAAACCCTGGTTTAATGATGAGTGCAAAAAAGCTGTCAAGGAGCGGAAAAAAGCTTTAAAAATATTTAATCGACAGCCAACTCAATATAATTTGCACCAATTTCGTATAAAAAGAGCTAAAGCCCATTATATTATTAAAATAAGCAAAAGAAAAAGTTGGAAAGATTACGTTTCTAAATTAAATACACGTTCCCCAATTACAAAATGCTGGGATATGGTGCGTAAAATTACTGGGAAGGGAGGTGGAGCAAGGATCAGACATCTAAATCATAATGGCCAATTAATTACAAATCCCACCTAAAAAGGTAACACAATAGGTCAAACAATTTCCAAGAATTCCTCATCCAATAATTATTCTGCCAAATTTCAACAAATAAAAAATAGAAAAGAAAGAAACCAACTAAATTTCATATCTAATAACTTGGAACAATATAATAAGCCATTCACAATATCAGATTTAAAACTTGCTTTAGATAAATCCCATGATACCGCTCCTGGACCTGATCATATACACTATCAAATCATCAAACACCTCCCTGACCAAACACTTGGGCATCTTTTGGATATTTTTAATAATATTTGGGAAAGTGGTAATTTTCCTCCTTCATGGAGTGAAGCCACTATCATTCCTATTCCCAAACCTGGCAAAGACTCGTCAGATTCAAATAATTATCGTCCCATTGCGTTAACAAGTTGTATTTGTAAATCAATGGAATGAATGATTAACGAGCGTTTAGTTTGGTTTTTAGAAACTGCAGCTTATATTTCTGTTGCACAGAGTGGTTTTAGAAAAACGCGAAGTACTGTTGACCATCTGGTACGTTTAGAAACGTTTATACGAGAGGGTTTTATAAAAGGCGAACATGTGGTTAGTATATTTTTTGATTTAGAGAAAGCATACGACACCACATGGAAATATGGAATAATGAGTGATTTATATGATATGGGATTAAGGGGTCGTTTACCCCTTTTTATTCAAAATTTTCTATCAAACAGACATTTTAAAGTTCGAGTGGGTGCATCACTTTCTGATGCTTTTGATCAGGAAATGGGTGTTCCACAGGGTAGTATATTATCAGTGACCCTTTTTATTATTAAAATTAACAGCATTGTAGATTGTATGAGGCCTGGAGCAGATTGCTCACTTTTTGTTGATGATTTCAACTTAAGCTACAGGTCAGCAAGCATGCATACAATAGAACGACAGCTTCAACAACACCTAAATAGATTACAAGAATGGGCTGATAACAATGGATTTAAGTTTTCTTTGAAAAAGACCGTATGTATGCACTTTTGTAAAAAGTGGAAGGCTCACCTAGATCCTGATCTACACCTCGCCAAACTCGAATCCCTGTTGTCGAAGAAACCAAGTTTCTTGGACTTATATTTGATAGAAAATTATCTTTTATCCCTCATATTAAATATGTAAAAAAGAAATGCCAGAAGGCATTAGATTTATTACGGGTTCTCGCCCATACCGATTGGGGAGGGGACCGTAATGTTTTATTACAATTATATAGAGCGCTGGTACGTTCCAAACTTGATTATGGGTGTATGGTATATGGATCAGCACGTCCATCGTATATTAAAATGCTCTATCCTATACAAAATCAAGGGTTAAAACTATGCCTTGGTGCATTTCGTACCTCGCCTGCAGATAGCTTGGCAGTAGAGGCAGATGAACTGCCTCTTGATTTAAGAAGAGAAAAACTTGCCCTTCAGTATGCTGCAAAAATTGCTGCTTGTCCAGACAATCCTGTACATGACGCTATATTCAATCCAAATTATGTTGATCTTTTTGAAAATAAACCAAATACAATACCAACTTTTGGCATTCAAATCAAGGAATCTTTACAATCCTTAAATTTAAATCCGAATCAAATAGCTAAATTTCAATATCCAGAAACACCTTCATGGACCTATGCAACTTTAAATATTAATCTAGCCATGTCAGAATTAAAGAAATGCTCAACAGATCCATCCCTTTATATAAATAGATATAAAGAAATTAAATCTATTTTCACTGGATATCAGTGTATATACACTGATGGATCATTTGACGATGAGAAGGCTGCTGCAGCTGCTGTTAAGGGCAATCATATTTATTCAGAACGTCTGCCAAATAAATCATCAATTTTTTCTGAAGAACTACATGCTTTGTACCTTGCTTTGGATCATGTGGAGACTTCTCCACATCAAACATTTTTAATTTTTTCTGATTCTTTGTCTTGTTTACAAGCATTGAAAGCAAAGGATTGGAAAAATCCCTTTATTTACAAAATTCCCGAACGGTATCATAGACTCTGTACAGATGAAAATAAAGAAATACGTTTTTATTGGATCCCCAGTCACATAGGAATCCATGGAAATGAGGCCGCTGGCCAAGCTGCCAAAGCAGCATTGGACAAACGCCCAATAGATTTACTTATTCCATATACAGAGTTTAAGAAATATATTACTGTTTTTTTACTTTCTAAATGGCAGTTGCGCTGGAACGAAGCTATTTTTAATAAATTACATGAAATTAAGCCCATTCTAGGCAAAACTAAAGGTGCTATTAGAATTAACCGTAGAGAAGAGTCTGTTTTAACCCGTATAAGAATAGGACATAGTTATTTGACGCACTGTTATCTGCTTAAAGGTGAAGATCAACCGGAATGTATTGGTTGTCAAAGGGCTTTGACTATTAAACATATTTTAATTGAGTGTATCGATTTTGATATTATGCGAACTCAATATTTTAATGTACAAGATTTACATACGTTATTTGATACTGTAGATACTTCTGTGATAGTATCGTTTTTAACTCACATAGGACTTTATAATCAGTTTTAAGGGCAGAGCTTTTGTTTATTTATGTCGACTTATTTATCAAGAACTGCAAAACATCATACTGATAGTCTTTTAAACAATTTATACATATTTATTATATTTGATTGGTGTTATATAAATGCTGTTGTTAAATTCTTGTGTTATCTACATATTGTATTAATATTTACATTTTGTTTCTAGTCAATATAATGTTTTTGTTTTTACTATTTTGGCACTGAATGACCTCATTGTGTCGATGTGCCGTAAAGAAACCATTCATTCATTCATTCACACAGAGTGCCTTTGGAATTCCTTAAGCTGGATTTCATCAAGAGTCCTGTTGATCTGAGGTGCTAAACCCCAAGGGTATAAGAATAAACTTGTTAGTATGGCATTAAATCTTACTCAAAAAGCTTATCTCCGCGCAACATATTCCTCCAACTGTTCTCAACTCGAAGTCAGTGATTCTATGCATTCCCTATCCAGCATTTAGGGAGTGGAAACCATATATTCATGAACATACACATATAGATCTCTTGAACCAGGCTATACAAGGACATGTACTGAAAGTTAGAGAACCCAATAGTAGAGTAGAACAACTTCTATGTCATAATTATTACAGAATTGAAAGGAGATACCGAGCATGCAGAAATGGTGGAAGACAATCTAGATTGCTTGATGACAAAGTTTACAACATTGCTCTAGATATGAATGAGTTTATTGATGTGAGACAATTGGAGAGCAGATGTGAGACGTTATATGATGAACCTCAAGAAGCCAGATTTTTTGTTACATACTACAAAGCAGAATGTAACAAGAAGCAGCACACCATTGACTCCCTTGTGGAACAGAATGAGAAACTTGGAAATTATGTAAACAGCATTCCTGGAATTCAAGAATTTACATTCAAAACCAGAAAGGAAAAAAATGGCCCTAGACAGCCAGCAGAAAAGAAGAAACATTATTATTGGAGAAAATTGTGAAAAATCTTGCTGGTTTCTAGAAAGCTTCGGCTTAGATTTTGATTTTGTACAGGCTACAGAAAGGGATAGTGGTAATAAATTAAAATTCAGTGGAAAGGCTTATAAAGCAGGCCATCAATATGTTGATCTCAGTGAGGGGAGAAGGACAAAGTACAGCAGATTCTTTATCTCACTGATAAGTACTGTGCAAGGTCCTACCTGATCAAGCAGTGCAGGAAGGAACTTAATAAGATGTCACATATCACCATGTCCTGGTGAAAAGGAAGGAGTACAGCATGGTGTTAAATCAGAGTTGATAAATGTCATACGTGAGTTGGGGAAAAAAGTGGAAATGCTTTTCAGTTGTAGACCATGGTCGCGATAGTGAAGTTTCCTAACCTGAAGACATAATTGACCATACCAATTCTAAAACAATCCATCCTGTTGCAATCATTAAGTCCACTGAATGCTATGAAAATTTATCTGTTTCACTTAGTGAAGTTTTCAGCGAAGTCAATTAACTTATTAAACAAAAGACCATCTTGGTTGATGGAAAAGAGATTGACTTAGAGTTCTTTTTGAGTGGTGACTATACGTTTTTGTTGCTTGTGATGGGGATGTCTGGTGCTGTTTCAAATTATGCGTGTATTTGGTGTTTGGTGCACAAAGATTCCCGCTGGCTGGTGAGGAAGATAAACCTCCCTAGAACTTTAGAACAACTGATGCAATGGGCCAGTGGTGGTAAGATTAACTTCAGTGTTAACAACATGCCTCTTATCAAAATACTAGTAACTCACATCAGAATAGATGAGCTGCATTTACTTCTGAGAGTGACAGATGTTCTACTGAATAATTTAAGGACATATGTGATTAGTCTTGACAAAAAGGCAGAGTATAACAAAAGAGTTCAATCTGTGTCAGCACTTGATAGCTTTGTATCCTGTGTCCGTAATTGTCAGGTAACATTTGATGTTTGGATTAAAAGGAATGCGGATGGTTCTGACTCAGGAACATATGCTCACACTTCACTGATGGGAGATGAAAAAAAAAGTCCTCAGAAGTTTGCCAGCAATGTTTCATGTATTTGTTGAATGCAAGTTTGTAGAGCCACTTTCTGCCTTATGGGAAGGATTTGGTGAACTGTATAAAATAATGACAAATATTTCACCCTCTGATCAGGAGATAGAATGCTTTGATGAGAAAGCCAAGGCAAAAAGACCATCAGTAAAACGTAAGCGTATAGGGGTAGACCTAAGACCAGAGACCAGACTTCACCTGCAGAAACTCCAAAAAGTCAAAAGTATGAGTTGCCAGGAAATCAAAAATAAACTCAAAGAAATGAAAGTCAGTGCCAGCAGATTACAGAAACATGACTCATTGGTGAAGATGCTGATGAAACATTCCTAAATCTGAGGTCCCATCAGCATATTACCATATTTACTCAAATATAGAATGACCCTGTGTATAAGACGACCCCCCAAATTGATGTGATTTTGCTTGAAAAGGCCAATTTCCAATTATAGGATGAGTCAGTTTTTCTTGAGACATCAGCACTGCTACGATTCAAGTTTGGTGGCCATTTAAAAAGTAAAACGTAAATTCGTAGTGTCAGGGATCCATCAATGTGCAAGATATAAATATTTCAATTCGAGTTAATACTCTCTCAAGGATGTGGATAAAGTCTCGACCTACAATGCATAATTTGTGATAAAATTGAGTAAATACCTGTATTTATCATTTAAAAATGCAATTAAAAACAATCCGCTATGTCCGATATCTATTATTTCGAAAATATGAAACTTTGTAATGAAAACGCTTTGTTTTGACGCTAAGGTCAAGGACATGGAGAAATTCTCAACCTGCGAAGCATAATTTGTTATAATATTGGGTAAATACCATTTTTTTATCATTTAGAAGGCAATTAAAATCAGTCTGATATCCATTATTTCGAAAATATGAAAGTCCGTGATGAAAACGCTTTGTTTTGATGGTAAGGTCAAGGACGTCACGGACATCATATTTAAGTTTTACCGTAAATCCATGTGTACAGGTTATCTTCATGTATAAGAGCTCTTGTTGTGTGGTCATTTTTACGTTTCAATTTTAAAATGGCTGCCAAACGGTTAAATGGTAGCAGTGCCGATGTCTCGAGAAAAACCAACTCGTCTTATATTCGGAAATTGGCCTTTTCAAGCAAAATAATATCAATTTTGGGGAGTCGACTTAAACACGAGTCATCTTATATTCGACTAAATATGGTACTTATTTTATAAATATCAATTATGACTAAAACTACATCAATCATGTCATGCTACCATAAAGGTTGACTATTTATGACATGTGAGAGAACATTTGATGGCATATAATATAATGAAGAATAAGTTATGTTTTGATGGTATTGCCAAGTGAACTTGAACTATGATGTTTATCAGAAATAGTTTCCAGAACAAATTTGAGTCACTGCTTGGACAGTGCCACCAAACCTTAATGTCAAGACCTGGATATGATATGAGAGTACAGCAGTCTTCCTCATAGAACCATGACAAG
This sequence comes from Amphiduros pacificus, assembly GCA_949316495.1. Classification (NCBI taxonomy): domain Eukaryota; kingdom Metazoa; phylum Annelida; class Polychaeta; order Phyllodocida; family Hesionidae; genus Amphiduros; species Amphiduros pacificus. Next base: position 44,914,770 of record OX439000.1, on the reverse strand, counting down.
CACGGTTTACAAAATAAGGTGCAAGGTTGTTGATATCACGAAAAGGTTGTCAGTTGTTATATATTTGTTACATTAATTGTTATCCTATATATTTATTTTTGTTGATTTTATTATTGTATCTGTTGAATACTTGTCTATATGTCAAAAAAGTGGAACAAGAATTGCTCATTGTTAGTGAGTTCCTAGTGTTATTTCCAGTTATAATATACAAATAGAAGGAATTCAGTTTTGTAAAAGCCATGTCATGAAGAAACCAAGCTCAATGCATTTAGTTAAGGATTTTGAAAAGCAAGGTTCAGAAAATAAGGTGCTACATCATTTACTAGGTATTTGAAAACAAGAAATGGTTGTCAGTTGTTATTTATTTTTTACTTGTGTTGCATTAACTATTGTCCTTTATGTTTATTTTCAGTTGTTAATTTTATTATTGTTTCTGTTAAATACTTGTCGTATTGCTTAATATCAACAGTAGGATTGTTACCCACCAATGGAGAGTATCCGTCGTTGGGGGACGTGGACGGGGGATCAATACTCTACCAATTAGATAGATACTCTAACCTGTTCTACTCTATCGTACTGTACTGTACTGTTAACCATAGCTCGCTGACTCGCTGGCTGTGAGTTTGGGGCACGGATCCTAGCTATCATGTCATACCCTCATATAAATGACGGGAAGTAAGGACTGCAGACACAGGATATACACAGTGTAATAGTTACCTTTATTCAGTGCTGTGATCCCTGCTTGTCTGGCTAGGCCGGCATGGCAATGAGCGAGGCATATGAACTACCAACTTTGCATGATACTTATGAAACCCTGACTATATGCTAAACACCCAAGTCTATGTAGTCACGATACTGAGAGTCATGGATCTTCTGTGGCAAGTGGTCGTTGATCTCCTTCTTGGCTCCTAAACTGCGGTCTGACTGCGGATCCACGGTTGCGCATCTGTTTTAAGGGGCCACCCCGCGTCTTCCCTGGGGGCTTGCCTACGTGGCTTCCTCACACGCCATCAGATGGACTCGTCCTGCCTGCGTATCTAACTTCGGCTCGTCCGTCTAACACGTGATCTCACGGAGTGGTGGTTATGGTGACTCATCAACCATCAGTATCGTGTATTGTTGTCTATGAATGTCTATATATTTCCAAGAGTCTCTGGGTGTGTATTCTATATCCTACAGGATTAGAATTGCTCATTGTTATTGAATTTTATACCTAGTGTTATTTACAATTATAATATACAAATAAAAGGAATTCAGTTCTGTATAAGCCATGTCATGAGGAAACCATGCTCAATGCATTTCGTTAAATTGTTTATATATTGTTAAGGCCAATATTTGGCATTGTTCTCAGGTCAGGTAAAGGAACCTGCATTTTTCCAGAATAAGCTTGATTTTGCAATGTCCAGTTGTGCACTTTATTGAGTAAATAAATATTTAAATTGTAATCTTTAATATATAATATGCATTGAATATATAGTCTGGTGAGAGATTTTTCTATTTTGGACTTTTTTTTTTCATTTTGTATTTTTTTAAATGTATTTACCAATGGAATAAAGAACAAATGGAATAGATAATGATTTCTGCCAAGAAAAATAATACTCTTGTCACAAAATAAACAGAATAATTTGTTCAGTATGTAGGAACAACATTTAATAAATATATTTTCTGACAGCATGTTTTAGTTCTTTGTATTTTTATGATAAGGTCAAACCATAAATGGTTAATTTCTGACATATCACTCTTATTAGATATGATTAGCACATCAAAGTTATACATACGGTCAGTGATTTTTTTATTTCGTGTTACCCTACCCCTGTTAAGCTATTTTCAATAGAAATCCTTTTTATCAGTTGCTGTTCATGATTAAATTGGTTTTCCATGCAACATGATATGACCCTTCATATATTAACCATTTATGAACTAAGATAAATATTATTGTTCCATAATTGCCATCAGTTTTCTTTGAATCACTGTGACTTTGACTATAAATCTGTTAAATTATCAGTTATCAGAAATTGATTAACAATGACAAGGGGCCCATATTTAAGATGCAGATTATAGGATATTAAATACAGAGTTAAAATAAGGAAAGAAAAAAAGCCATACTGAATACAAAGGTAAAATAAGAAAAACGTTTTGACCAGTTGTGCCCAAAAATGGTATGAAAAATCTAAACCTCAAAGATTTTTTATATTTCTGTAATTTTAAATGTCAAATTGATACAAAATCATCTACCCTTTCAAATTATTCTAACCAAATATTAACCACTTCCTGTTCACAGTTGCTGAAAAACTGCCCCAAATTGAGAGCAATATTTTTGAAAAATGGAAGTTAGTGACATTTAAGGGGCGATCCATTTGATTTTTGTGGGGTGGGGTGGGAGATTTTGGAGAAAAAAATTTATTCACCCACCCCATCCCAGAAAAAAAAATTATTCATTCACCCTACCAAAGAAAAAAAAATTATTCATCCACCCTACCAAAGAAAAAAAATTTATTCATCCACCTCCTTCCAGTTTTTCTATCTTCTATATCGCCCAGTAATTAATGACGGATTGTTAACAAGAAAAATAATTTATTCACCCACCCCACACCAGAAAAAAAATTTATTCACCCACCCCACACCAGAAAAAAAAATTATTCATCCACCCTACCAAAGAAAAAACAATTATTCATCCAGTACTGCTGTCCCACCCCACCCCACAAAAATCAAATGGATCGCCCCTAATATTGGCCGTGTTTGACTTCCATTCACCACACAGAATGCCATTTTTTCAAAAATTATCAAAAAAAAACTAAAAATTAGAATATAAATGAAATGGGCATGATAGACCTTAAAATTGGTCATTCATCATTGAACTCAAAATTTATTCATTCACCCTACCAAAGAAAAAAAAATTATTCATCCACCCTACCAAAGAAAAAAAATTTATTCATCCACCTCCTTCCAGTTTTTCTATCTTCTATATCGCCCAGTAATTAATGACGGATTGTTAACAAGAAAAATAATTTATTCACCCACCCCACACCAGAAAAAAAATTTATTCACCCACCCCACACCAGAAAAAAAAATTATTCATCCACCCTACCAAAGAAAAAACAATTATTCATCCAGTACTGCTGTCCCACCCCACCCCACAAAAATCAAATGAATCGCCCCTAATATTGGCCGTGTTTGACTTCCATTCACCACACAGAATGCCATTTTTTCAAAAATTATCAAAAAAAAACAAAAAATTAGAATATAAATGAAATGGGCATGATATACCTTAAAATTGGTCATTCATCATTGAACTCATTTGCATTCTGAATAAATGGGCCTGAAGGAATTTCATTTATATGATTGTGCAAATAGTCCATTTCAGTATTTGAGATTTAAAAATTATGTTCATTGTGTCTGAGGCCCTTAAGAGAATTTGATGCAATCTTCAACCAAATTTCAACCATCTTGGTTTCTGTGTTTTCACAGTTTAACTGCATGTATCTCAAATGATTTTCATAGTTTTATATTTTATAATCCCCCATGACTGTTCCTTATACCAGTGTTTCACTTCTCAAGTCAGGTACAGTTGCTTGTGGAAAAAAAGAGTTCATTTTGGATGGATAGACAGAGATTCAGAACTTTTAGGCAAATCCAATACCCTGGGACATTATAATGGCTGAGGTAGAAACAATCAAATGGACCCAAGTTTGTTTTGTCATGTATTACTAATAGAATTATCCAAATAGTAAAAGGGGTCATAGGCCATTTTAATGATTTCCCACTTTTAGTGATGTGTTTCATAGACATATTCATAAAGGGATTTTACTAACTTCCTCATATTGTTGAGAAAAATCAAATACATGAAATCTTTAGAAATACATCAGCTACTAAATGTAATTACCCAATTGACTCTACATTCAATATATTTTTTATTATAATTTTTTTTAATCATTTTTATTCAAGACTAATTTTCTCATATTTTTCAGGGAATATTTCTTCTTTTTTAGGTATTATTATGATAAGAGCAGCTTATTGCTGATTATTTTCTGAAATGAGATTAATATTCAATTTCTCTAATACCTCAAAAATAAATGTGAGGTCAAATTAAAGTCTGTCAATTTGTCACTTTTGTAACCCTACCGATTTAAGCTATTTTTAATCATTTTAGCTTCATAATAAATCTTGAAATTGACAGACTTTTTTTTCAATTTTTTTTTAGTATTAATGTGTTTTTCTGTGCAGTATTCAATATATTTTCATAAACTAACCCCCAATAAGCTGGCATTTTTATTTTATTTAAAAAAAACTTAGTATTATAGTATTTTCCTCTGTTTTCCCTTATAGATTGACCACAAAACTATAAATTGCTCCCAAATTGTTAATTATGAACAGATTTTGACGAATTAGGACTCTACGAGCTCGTATCTGAAAGATGCAGATGATAGGATAACAAAACATGTAGATAATTTCGTGGAAATAGGCTTTCTATTTTCAAGGTCATTAAAAGGTCACTTCAAGGTCACTGGCAATATTTGATCAAAATAGCTTAAGAAGGTTGACATTCTATCACATCATTTGTAGATGTATTCTGAGTAGTAAAAAAGTTATATCCCTTTGTCTGCCATTTCTACTGATGGGTAGGAAAAACAAATAAAAATTTTAACAACATCTTTGGGGCCTCCTAGAAATGAGCTGGGAACAACCTGGACGCATGAGTAATGAGGCCAACATATCAGTAACGAGGTGATGTTTGGCCAAAACGTTTTAAACATCCCAAAAACCTTTTTGGCAGTCTAACGTTGCCCAATGTCAACCAACGTGGTCACCTTTCCCCTAACGAGGTCAAAACTTTCATCAACGAGCTAAACGTTTGGTCAAGATTGCAAACTTGTTCCCCAAACATCAAAAACGTCATAGTGTGACAGTCCCATATGTGATCACAACATCAGCACATTGTCTTACATTTTGTGACGTGCTTACATGATGAGCACGTAGACAATTTGTGGTGGTTAAATTGGCCAATAGGTGGCTGCAGTACTACAGAAAATAGGGACCTCTAACAACTTAGTTGAGTAATTCAAAGTTACAGTTTAATTTAGAAATTAATGGACAAGATGTGTTCTGAATTAATAAAAAAAAAAAAATGTCTTGTTTTGTTTATTGTTATTATCAACTGCAACATATATCCATATAATTTCAGACAATGTCAACACTTGAAATTTCAAATTTTTTGCGACTCTATTCTCCACCACTTTTGGTTTCCAAAATGGCAGCATCATCTCATGCATCTGCATGGTTTGGCTTTGTTAAAAGTTTCTCTGACTTATGGGTTATTAAAATTTATGAAATGATAGCAAGCTATTATTGACACAAAATATCTGCAGAACTCAGATTTCTTCACCACTGTGACATGTTGTTTGCATCTGGGATATCTAACAATTTCTGAATGCCATTTAATTTGGGTATATGTTGTTCTATTCATCCAGGTGTGATTGTATATTTATGAAATAATCAGTGTTCAATTTACATGTGGCTTGGGCATTACCTAACTGTAAATTATAACAAGGACAATCACGAAAGCACCACATTAATCTTTTTTAAATCATGTTTTGTCCAAATAAATCATCAAATGAGCAATCACATTTGTTCAAGCACAAGCATGTACCAACAAAATTTCCAACAATAACTTACTGATGAGTTTGTACATATTTAAATTATGTAACAGTGCTCTGATAAATAAACCTGATTATCACACTTCGTGATATTATCAAATGAGATTGGACTCTCCTCTCTTGATGAACAAAAGGGTTTTTATCCAAAGAATTGGCAGGATTTTTAAGTCTAAATTCACATGATTAAGTAAGAGAGGACGAACATAGTGAACTATTTTTATTTTCATCAGCTGTCACACCAATAAACATTCAAACTTTTAATATTTGTACAGGTAGAATCTTAAACAATGCATCTTCTAGGAAAATACCATTATCTTTCTATTTGAAGCAAGTGCAAGATATATTACAGATCAGACTTCACAGAACCAGCTGTTATCATGCCATATATACAAATAGAATATACACTGACCATAATCTCCCTAAATCTCCCTAAATCTCATTCAGTTAAAGGGATTAAGCACCGATTTTGCAAAAAACTTTTAAAATTCACAAATTGGTGATGAATGTAATTGTCTTTGGTGTTTATTTTCTATTTTAATGATGCATCCCCATGTTTGCCTGTTAGTTCTATTTTAACAAGACCCTAATCTATTGCCCCTTTATGAAAGCACACTTCTTTCTTGGCGTCATTTTTATGTGGAGTGTGATCATAGAGGCACTGAAAGGTAAAATGACATCATAAAAGTATGGCAATATGCGTCATCAAAGGTATTATCCTTTGAATAGTGCCAGAATGACGTCAAATAGTGCTACCCTACTTTGAGCCTCAACTGAGGTCAAAGTTCACACTACCCATGTTTACCCATCACGTGCAGCTTATGGCTCAGACAGACCTGTGCTGGGAGTGCAACTCTTATGTCTTATAGTAGCTTATATTATTACTCTATTATAATTTTAATTTGTCATGATGTTCATATGTTGCTAATCTTTCAATACACCAAATTGTAGAATTGATGTTTAATATCTTTAAGAACAATTCTCTGCATGGAATATATCTAAATTTATCTTTCATTATAATTCTCATATTATATATTTGTTCTAGCTTTTGATAAATCATAGGATATCTGGTATATATTTTGTAAATGTAAACCTAATATTTAATGGAATAGAATACTTAAATCATTGCATGGGCATACAGATGGATAAAAATCTGAGTTTGACTGTGGGGTAAAAAACAGAGTACCAAACCTTAGGAAATGTGTAACATATGGCCAAAACAGGACGAGCATGTCAAAATGAGCTTCCATTCCTATTTTCTTGCTCATCACTTGTGCGTGAACAATGTTAATTGTTTAAAGCTTTGCCTGAAAGATGCATTTTACTCAAACGAAATCAGTGCAATGGTAAACACACATTTAAGATACAATTGTAATGTGAATCTAGTACTAAGAATTATAAGAGATTTTGAAGCAATCTCATAAAGTATCCACCATGGACAGTGTGGTTTACCATTAGTAGACTATCCTATTAAATAGCTGGAGAGGATACCAAGAATAGTTACTGTCAATCAATATATATCTGTATCCCATATATACTCAATAATATTACAAATTCATACATACATCAGTTTATCACAGGTACATACAATTCATCTAATAGAACATTCCTTATAAATATCTTGAGAAAAATACTATAATATATATTACAATATATGTCAATAAATTGATAAATATACCTTTTCCTTGTCCCCTTTCACTTCATGATTTGATATCTTTATTTTGAGCATATCAATAAAATTAAACTTTATTTTTTTATGTTCATGTAAATAATTGTCTCCAAAAATTTAGTCATAACTTAACCAAGAGTTTGTTTAGTTGATTGGTAATATTGGTAATATATTATCATTTTTCTAATATGTGTCTAAATATTTTCAATATGCATAATAGTCATATTTCAAAAAAAATCAAATCATCATCATTTCAATAAGCATACATTTCTATATATGGCAGTTGTGGAGATAAAAATGCATTCAAGATTTCTAAATTGCTGACGTTGGCATGAAAGACTATTTTAGGCCAGGGTGTAGACATAAGCAATATAGACTTTATACACTGAAAATATTATCATAAAAATATGAGTGAAAGTTTGATCATGGATTCATCTTTCCATCCTCTGATAAATATACAGTGTTCTATAGATGCTTCTCGCAAGCATTTGAAAGCCAGCCTCTCATTGGTCAACAGGAATCCCGGTATACCATCAGCCCTATGCCTATTTCCATCATTGGAAACACCATTGCTGTTTTGTTATGTTTGGAAACATTTTCTGGAAATTGCTTTATAAATGGTCATTTAAATCCTTTCCCAGAGCAGACTTGGGCAGATGATAATTTTGACCAATCAAAATGTATGTGACAAATTGAATTTGGCCCCACTTGTTATCTCGATTCTCTTTGGCTAATATCTATGTTAACTTCCTACTAATTGCTAAGACCTCTGACCAGTAGTTTCAGAGAAGATCAAAGTTGAAGGTCAGAATGACAGAAAATCCCCGATCACTGCATAAGGACATAGCTAAAACACAGCTAAAAAGCAATGATCAGCATACCTGTAAACTATATTTTGTTTGTGTTTATGAATATTTTCTGAAATACCTGCAAATTGGTTCATCAATGATCATTTAAAGTATTTATGCACCTTTGCAGATCAAAATAGTTAATGTGGTGAAAACAATGTGCCCAATTTGTTTTCAGAAGTTTAAAACAGCCTAAATTTCCACCATTTAAAATGCATGTTAATTACCAAATTCAACTCCAACTTTTGTTATCTTAATTCCTATTAGCTAATATTTGTCATTCAAATAGATATAAAATAGATTGGAAAATAGATACAATTGGTAACCTGATAATCCAACATCTTCCCCACTATTAGCAGAGAACTCAGTAGACATGATAGTTAACAGACAAACAGAATGACAGAAAACTTGTTCCGCACAGTGCAGAAGCTATGTTGACATAATCAGCATAGCTAAATATGATGCTACATCAGCTACATTAATATCATACATATCATTGTATAGATTATAAATCTATGACAAGCTCGAAGTATTTCAGAAATATAAACAGATGCAAATTTACATATTACAAATTATTATTATTTTTGTTTTATCTGGACAATGTAAAAATATCACATTCATGGAAAAGGACTGACATTGTAGTTACCTGGAATTTTTCATTCCTACCTCAGCCAATAAAATAATGAATATAAACTAATCATGAATACAAAGCTGTTTATTGCACCAATCAATTATTATTGTTGAAACAATCACTGCAATCAACATCACCGACAATATGTGTCATGCTGACCTGGTATGTAAACAAGTTTTAAATAAAAACATAATCTAAAACATATACAATTCAAAAATACACTGCAACTGTCATCAATAAATAAATAAATAAATTAACAGCACCTTTGCATTTTTTGTGCAAAAAGGACTAAACCAGGTTGTCATGTTAGGGGATCCATGGTTTCTGAATACTAAAAAGCCACTTGCAATAGTCTTTGCCCAGATACAAAGGCTGGCATTAACAAGGTGACAACCCAGTGCAGATTGAATTCTGGGACTGATCAGGCAGTGAACAGCTCCACACACATGACAGGTGGGATTGGCACAGACTTAGGCTCCATGTTTTGGACAAGGCACGGGTGGCCATGGTGCTGCCAATAGAGGGCGTTGCAGTGCTTACATAGGTGCAGCATCTCGGCGTACACATCTCGGTTACCGTAGCGCCTGCAAACATGCAAAACAAAAAACATCAACCTTATTATTGGCAGATATATTTTTCAATAATATACAATGTGATATTCTCATAACTGATTTATTGATATCAGCTGGCAATCATCTAAACTTATCCACATTAACACAATAAACCTGACTGTTTTGAACTTATTTATGAACTGCTCCTTCCCTCTCTTTGGGATAGCAGCACAAACAATCTCCCCCCTTCTTACATATTTTCTCCAAATTCTGATAATATCTATTTCGAAAGTTATAGTTTTCCAAATCTATATGAAATCAATACTTGTAAATGGTGTTTTCATGTTTGTTGGGATGTGGTTGTCCTGTGTTATTGGTGTTATTGATTTTCTGGTGTTTAACATGATAGTCATGCAATGCACTGGATCAAAATATACATCCTGCATGACTGAATGTCAGTCATGCATAAAATACTGCTTGACATCATTGTCTATGAATCTGTGATATAGTAATCCTATTTTCAAACTATTTTATCAGTTGCTCATATATAATTGATCTAGTCCACATGTGGCAGCCATGGAGGTAGCCCCTGACTGTGGTGAGATGTGACCAGGATGCCAGCCTAAACATCATATCTGCATCTACTGGATTATACCAGTCTCTGACACTTGCTGTCAATCAATGTAATTATATATTTATCCCAATATGATATTGAGCATGTATTCCACATGGGTGACTGTGTCCTCTGGGAGCAAAGCTGATCAATAGTCCCATATACATATATGTATTGAATGCTTGTACTTGTATTTGATTATAATTTTTGGGCAGTGTAATATATATTTTCCTTCCAGTGTTCCTCAGTCTGCCAAATGCATAAAAACAAACATTATCAATACTATTGTATTGATTTTAGGTAAAATCATTGCCAATAGTCGTTTCCACTAACTCAAATAAGAGGAAACAAGATAGATTCCTGCTAACAATAGGATGAATAAAAAAACGAAATTCCTATTAACAATAGGATGGAATCAGATTCCTACTTACAATAGGATGGAATCAGATTCCTACTTACAATAGGATGGAATCAGATTCCTACTTACAATAGGATGAAATCAGATTCCTACTTAACATAGGATGAAATCAGATTCTTACTTACAATAGGATAGAATCAGATTCCTATTTACAATAGGATGGAATCAGATTCCTACTAACATAAGGACAAAATCAGATTCCTACTTACAATAGGATAGAATCAGATTCCTACTAACATAAGGATGGAATCAGCCAGATTGCTACTCATTACATAGCATTGAATTAGATATTGTTTTGTATAACAGTTATGTTAAAAAGCATCTTATGTAGTTAACATGGAATACATACTTGACAAGCCTGGAGTGAAGATTCCGCCAACCCTCCACGTCTAAATTGTCCAGTGAATCTCCCTTCTTCATCACCGTGTTGATTTGTTGGTTTTCAAAGTGGAACAAGACCAGAGCTTTCCACAGGCCTGTCTCCTCGGTGAGGTCCATGACACGGGGTTCAGTCAGCCCCGTGTTCAAAATATCCTGGTGATCTGACAGGCGACGTAATATCTCACGTACACAATCATCTGGTAAGTCTGACAATGTTAGGCCGCCATCATCTTCACGCTAAAAACAAAAAAATGCGAATCTATTCTCGGCCAAAAATGTTTCATATATTAAAATGAAAATTTGACAGGGTCAATCTTTGGTAATGGATCATTTTAAAACTTGTTGGATTAATTGTGAAATGAAAAATACTTGAAAAAAAATTGTCATTTGTATTTAATTGTTTAATAATGATTTAATTGTCAGATATAAAGAAATGCAAATAAACTCTGATTATTTTTCAACATTATCTTCAATGTAGCTCTTAAATATCCTTTGTCAATCTTATGTTCAAATATGTATAAAAAAGATCAATGGATAAAAGATATTGTCATGACTAACTTGACAGCTTTGGAAATATCTACACAACAAATAGAAATATACCATTTACTTCATGCATATACTTTTTGTTTTTTTTCTATAAATATTGCAGATAGCTTTTTTTGACTTTCCAGTGAATCTCTTGTGTGATACATCAAGATGACTTTAACAAGTGGTAAATTTGAGCATGTTAGTGGCGGAGTATAATGTAGATGGCAAATCGATTTCTGGCCAAAATGATGGTACTTTCTAGTGTAAACTGCATGTTGTTTCTATGTAAGTCCCATGTTGTTTCTATGCAAGTCAAACTGGAAAACATTTTACCACCGGCCTTAGTACATAGATGACTTTAACATAGATGACTTTAACATAGATGACTTTAACATAGATGACTTTAACATAGATGACTTTAACAAGTGGTAAATTTGAGCATGTTAGTGGCGGAGTATAATGTAGATGGCAAATCGATTTCTGGCCAAAATGATGGTACTTTCTAGTGTAAACTGCATGTTGTTTCAATGTAAGTCCCATGTTGTTTCTATGCAAGTCAAACTGGAAAACATTTTACCACCAGCCTTAGTACATATGCCCTTTGGCAAGGCCAGGGCATAAAAAAGCCATTCATGTACCTGTGTTAATTGCATTGTGTTGAGAATATTTTCCATCTTTTTGAGAGATTCCTTGTGTTTGCTCCAAAGGCTGTTGCTGCCAACGTGTGAGTATCTACCTTCCACTAGCGCCACCTGGACGTCGCATAATAAACCCTGCATTATGTGCATGTTATTCTGTGTCTTTATAACTGCAAATATACAAACAACAATTCCCATTAACAGTATTGACCAAGATATCTCAAATAATTCATCTACTTTCTTCTTTTTTTTATTCTGAAACAAATCTTATGTATTATTCACATCACTGATCAGGCTGAGTGAATTCTTTGAAAAATCCAACCAAAAGTAAGTTTCTTAGAAAGGTTTCACTCTAATATTTCTTTTAAAGAATTATTTTATACAATTATAAATGGGTACCTCTATTCAAGATTCTGCTATATGATTCAAACTTTATATTATATATATATATATATATATATATATATATATATATATATATATATATATATATATATATATATATATATATATATATATATACCGTATTATCCCTTATTTCCGCCCCAGGGTGGAAGCATTGCCTCTGGGCCACTAATATGTGACTGGCAGACATGCCAAGACCAGGGTTCAAAATTGACTCTTTTTCAAATTCACAATTGATGTTTAGTAATTAAATGGCCATATCTTGTTGCACTTGAAGAATAGTTTGATGTTAAGAATAATTGTACAGTACAGTATTATTCGATATATTTTAGATGAACTAATAAAAATGAATATATCAGTCCAGACACAAAACAACTAAGCATGTTAAGTATTGAAAATTACAATCTTTTATCATCAGTGCTGAGCCCTGTAGTTCCCCACTTGACCACATACGTAAAGGGTAATTAACCAATTAAGTCTGGGGTGTGCTACTGGGCACCATACTGTGACCCATGTGACCCTCACTGAGCATTCAGGTGTCAGATCTTACACATTGATGCAAAAAAAATTTAATTACAGTGTAACATCACTTGAAATTGAGAAATATTAAACAGGTGTTTGTGGAAAACAGTACAAGGGGTGTGTTTTCTTTGATATGTTGACATGAGTTCTGCAAGTGAAGCTGTGAGTATATATATATTGTATTATCCCTAATAGTTGCCCTCTACCTAATTACTGCCCCCTCCCTCCTGTCTGCAGACCAGGCCTTGGTCAATCCACAATATATATATATCCAATCCACAATATATATATAGGTGCACTTGCCTCTGACCTACCAGTCATGACATAAGATGATTATATTTGCCAGGAAACATGGTTCCTTTTTTATTTATTTTGGTTGATTACAAAGAGTGGTTCATCCTACATATACAGACTGTGACGATCCATGGCTGGCCTAATGCCAGGACCGCAGCACAGACAACAAAGGTCAGCAGCAAGCCAGTCAAACTTCACCAACTCAACTCAGCCTTCATCCAACAGTGATTCAATCTCACTGTTAGAAGTGTAATGCTTAGTTTGGTTTATAAGAAGAGAGATGTATGAATTTATATTTCCACTTATTTTATATATTCACTTTGACTATATTTTTAAACAGGAAAATACAGAATGTGATATTGACATGGCATGCATCTGTGCACACATAAAACAGATAAAATTAGAATATGGAGACACAAATATAAGCTGTGGCAACTGTGTAAATATGTAGCAGAAACTGATTTTATTGGCTCATGCAAGGTTATTTTCACAATACATGGGATGAGTGTATGGGATCCAAATGGCCACCCTCATCTCAGTACAGACACCCCCATCTCACTTGGGCCACCCCCATCTCACTTGGGCCACCCCCAGTCACCTCCATCTCACTTGGGACACCCCCATCATACCCCAGCCACCCCCATCTCACTTGGGACACCACCCCGATCTCACTTGGGCCACCACTCCCATCTCACCCCAGCCATCCCCACTATGACGGTGGCCTTACCTTGGTCGAGTACCTGTCCCAGCATTGTGAAGAGATGTCTCTGAGCCGTGCCACTGAGACCCGGAAGCTTATGTCGCACTAATAACTCTAATAACTGCAAAGAAACATTCTCACCTTAATAGATATCAATATCAAAATAGCATGGCTAAATTGTGTCAGTTTGGTGGACTCGTAATGTACAAATGGATTGTTATTATAAAGTTTCTAATCTTGAAGCAGAACATGCCAGTGATTGAAGTATTATGAAAAGCCTAAAGCCTGAGTATTGTAATCTCCCTGGATAAGAATAAGGTGAGCCATCATTCAATGATTAATGAGTTCTCACTGAGTCCTGGATGTTGAATGAGGTGTGGTTCTTACCTTACACACATAGTTAAACCTCCGGAGATCCTTCACAGACCCCGTCATGTCCAGCCGACTGAACGCTTCGGCAATTGTAGTCTGCACTTTTTTCTGCAAAAATTAGGAGACAGTAAGCAAAATAAAAAGCCAATATTCAGACAGAACTGACTGATGTATTTTCACACAATAATTCATTAAAAGTGTGAACAATATTGAAAAGAGGAACAAAACTGGAAATAGGTTTGGCACAGCTACCAGTCGTTAACATGAGCTGTCTCAGCTAGGTGTCTACATATGGTATTACTGTTTTTAAATTAGTTGTAAATGACAGAAGGGAGAAGTGAGTTTGCATTAATCAAACAATTTCAACACTATTTTAGCTTTTCAGATTCCTTGTGGTCATTAATAACTGTAAAGTTTGTCAATGCGTGAATTTTCTTTCTATTTTCTCCAACATGATCTTCAAATGTTTCATTATTACTGAGTTAAATTAATGCACAATAATAGGAGTATTTTTTTTCTTTATAGGCTATGACCAATCTCCATCTTAATCCTATAAGTAAAATAGTTAAAAAATAACCACTGCTGAAGGTTTGGAATGTGACTGACATCAGACAGATTCCAATGAATGACATGCAATATGGACCGGCCAGGTGTGAATGTTTTACTTGGCAGAGCTGAGTGGAGTGGTGAGGAGTATTCTAATGATGAATGTGGCAACAATGCTTATAACGATCCCACCATTATGGTCTGGACAGCAGTGTATATACGGTCTGGACAGCAGTGTATATACGGTCTGGACAGCAGTGTACCACAGGGTCTGGACAGCAGTGTATATACGGTCTGGACAGCAGTGTATATATGGTCTGGACAGCAGTGTATATACGGTCTGGACAGCAGTGTACATACGCTCTGGACAGCGGTGTATATATGGTCTGGACAGCAGTGTACATACGCTCTGGACAGCGGTGTATATATGGTCTGGACAGCAGTGTATATACGGTCTGGACAGCAGTGTATATATGGACTGGACAGCAGTGTATATATGGTCTGGACAGCAGTGTATATACTGTCTGGACAGCAGTGTATATAGATGGACTAGACAGCAGTGTATATACAGTCTGAACAGCAGTGTATATATGGTCTGGACAGCAGTGTAAATAAGGTCTGGACAGCAGTGTATACACGGTCTGGACAGCAGTGTATATACGCTCTGGACAGCAGTGTATATACGGTCTGGGCAGCAGTGTATATACGGTCTGGACAGCAGTGTATATATGGTCTGGACAGCAGTGTATATACGGCCTGGACAGCAGTGTATATACAGTCTGGACAGCAGTGTATATATGGTCTGGACAGATGAGACTATATATGGGATGAGACTATTTATGGGATGAGACTATATATGGGATGAGACTATATATGGGATGAGACTATCTATGGGATGAGACTAGCTATGGGATGAGACTATATATGGGATGAGACTATACATGTATATGAGACTATCTATGGGATGAGACTAGCTATGGGATGAGACTATCTATGGGATGAGACTAGCTATGGGATGAGACTATATATGGGATGAGACTATCTATGGTATGAGACTATCTATGGGATGAGACTATCTATGGGATGAGACTATCTATGGGATGAGACTATATATGTGATGAGACTATATATGTGATGAGACTATATATGGGATGAGACTATCTATGGGATAAGACTATCTATGGGATGCTATGGGATGCTAGTCACGCTACCTCCTTGGAGCATCTATGTATGAAGACGTGAGGTTGCTGTACAACTCCCCGGTGACATTCTGTGTCCTTCAGACAATAAT
This sequence comes from Amphiduros pacificus, assembly GCA_949316495.1. Taxonomy (NCBI): domain Eukaryota; kingdom Metazoa; phylum Annelida; class Polychaeta; order Phyllodocida; family Hesionidae; genus Amphiduros; species Amphiduros pacificus. The sequence goes on along the minus strand of OX439000.1, from coordinate 44,898,712 downwards.
ATTGCTCTAATGTCGATGTACTTGCCAACTTCATTAACCTGAAAAATACAAAATGATTAAGTCCATTTGAAACCCAATATATACAGTTCAGTCATAAAATACTGCAAATGTGAATGCTGTCTGGGTCAGCTCATTGTTTCTTCAATAGTACTTGTGTTTCCAGGTGCAATATCCAAGAAAAAGGTAAAAGTGTAGTAGTTATGTGCAATTAATCATTTAGCATTTAAACCTGAATTGCACTATTCAAAACTTCTGGGGCAATTATGGTTGATATATGATAATTTAACATAATCGTCATGTTATCTATTGAAAGCCAACCTAAATAACATAATATTTCTCAGGCAGCTCAAAAAGTATCAGACATGAAAGGGTAGAGTCAGCAGGGGTGTTATATAACGTAATGTTACACATGGAACGTAGGCAAGGAGATCTGTATGGAGAGAGCTAATCTGACACCTGTAAGTGTCACTCCAAACAATGTTTCTTTTTACATAAGAAAGCCCTGCTATTATGAACAGATTTCACTTATCAAAACAGTTTTTCAATCATATAGGGTTTATATCAGGCAGAGGCGTGTTTTACTGAGTAAACCGGCCCCACTAGCACAGTTGGAAGAGACTAAGATCTGTGTCTATAATAGTTATATAAATGCAGGATGGGAGGTGGTGGGTTCATCTCCCACTGCTGGCAGTGTTCCTTTCACACTGGTTAAAAGGCTCAAAAGTTGACCTGATATGGCCATAGTAGCTGAAAGTGTCATAAAAACACCATTTTACCAAGTAAATAGTTGTTCATACATAAGCACATTATTATCTGTCACCAATATAATCATCCACACAGGTGGATATCAGCAGATGATGCCACATAATTTTATGTCAGAAAACAATAAGTAAGTCAACAACATATTTTTTAAATGCATTAACATTATAAATGAAGTACATATCTTTTGTATTACTAAAATAAATTGGGTGAATAATCATTCTCCATAATTGCTTTAATAGATACCTTTCTGTATTTCAGATTTTAATATTGCTGCCAATATAATTCTACAGCAAAAACTCCAAAATGGCATAATTTTTTACAATCACTTCAGCCCTCTTTCACAGCATATTTAAGTTATTACGCAGGAAGTAGCTGAGGAGAAGGTGAAGACCATGTCCAGGGTAGAGCTTTGTTACTCTCCTCAGGTGCAGAGAGCCAACATGTCTGCGTCTTATCTGGCATTTCTCCAATAAACGCACTAAGCTGTGGTCATAAACATATCAATCACCATAATGTGTGAAAAGCTGTCAGGTATTATCCAGGTGTGAAAACAACTCACATAATGTGACAATATAACTACACCTGTAGCATTGTGACAATACAAAACTACACCTGTAGCATTGTGACAACACATAACTACACCTGTAGCATTGTGACAACACATAACTACACCTGTAGCAGTGTGACAATACACCTGTAGCATTGTGACAATACAAAACTACACCTGTAGCATTGTGACAATACAAAACTACACCTGTAGCATTGTGACAATACAAAAGTACACCTGTAGCATTGTGACAACACATAACTACACATGTAGCAGTGTGACCATACACCTGTAGCATTGTGACAATACAAAACTAAACCTGTAGCAGTGTGACAACACATAACTACACCTGTAGCAGTGTCACAATATATAAATATTATATAATATATCTTTTGATTCATCTTAACACATTAGTATACTTTTCAAAATAAGTAGGTTTGATAGACAAACAAGGGATGACTCAGCTAAGAACATCCTGGTAAGTTCTCTCATGCCAGGAGTGAGAGGAAAACACTTTTGCCTGGTATTGCGTCTCTCTCTTGGCTGGCCTCTATATGCTAGTCTCATATACTGCGCATCATCTGACAAAGCTACTTGAGATGTGATGAACTCGCTGATGGGTCACCTCCCGAGCATTGGGGGGGAGCTGGTTCTCCCAGATATACACCAAGTACTTGGCCAGAGGGTGCACCCTGTTTGTTTATTTTGTTTGTTTTTTGTCATGTTTTTTTGTTTGTTTTTTGTGGCTTGATGTCACTTTCAATATTATTTTAGTCATTTCATGATAAGACCTATTTGTAGTAGATATGGTGCTGCTACACTGAATTGTCATGTCAAAGGTCCTCTGATATGACAACCTACCCATTCACAGATTTACAAGGATGGAAGGTTAATCATTCAGTCACAGGTCTCAGCTCATATCTCAGCTCATCTACCATGAATTCAATCTTGATATGGCCGGGAATTAAACCCACAACTTTTGGGTCACTATAAAGAAAATGGTACTTCACACCCTAACCAGCTGTGTCATGGGCCTTGGTTTGATGAGTAGAAGAGGATGAAGAGGGAGGAACAGTTAGAACAATTTGGGATGCTATTTTCCCTGGTCCAGTGGCAAATACCAATTACTTACTCAGCCTGAGGGACGAAGTGTGTGTCATGCAAAGTGAGTTAGAAGTGCACCCTGCTGCACTTCTGGAGAACCTGTATCAAACACCTCAGGTAAATTAGTGTATTCTTGTAACAGCTCAGGTAGGTTAGAACTTCAACACTTCAGGCAAGTTAGAGAATCCCTTACAGTACCCCAGGTGAGATGTACTCCCTGTGGTACCTCAGGTGAACGACTGATCTGATTGCATCACCTTGGATGAATGTAATCTGTGTATCACCTCTCTGAGCCATTTAGTATTGACATAACTCTGAGTATGTGTCAGAGTGCAACTGGGGAGACTCACTGTGCTGCAGCTTCTAATGCCACAAACACAAAGCCACACAGCACACTGATATCTGTCTGACCAAGACAAAGCCCTGGTAACATGTCCCTACTGTCTGATCGAGACAACACCCTGGTAACAGGTCCCTACTGGCTGATCTAGACAACACCCTGGTAACAGGTCCCTACTGTCTGATCTAGACAATGCCCTGGTAACATGTACCTACTGTCTGATCTAGACAATGCCCTGGTAACATGTCCCTACTGTCTGATCTAGACAACACCCTGGTAACAGGTCCCTACTGTCTGATCTAGACAATGCCCTGGTAACATGTACCTACTGTCTGATCTAGACAATGCCCTGGTAACATGTCCCTACTGTCTGATCGAGACAACACCCTGGTAACAGGTCCCTACTGTCTGATCTAGACAACACCCTGGTAACAGGTCCCTACTGTCTGATCTAGACAATGCCCTGGTAACATGTACCTACTGTCTGATCTAGACAATGCCCTGGTAACATATCCCTACTGTCTGATCTGGGCAAAGTCCTGGTAACATGTCCTTGCTGTCTGATCTAGACTAAGATCTAGTAACATGTCCCTACTGTCTGATCTGGACAAAGCCCTGGTAACAGGTCCCTACTGTCTGATCTAGACAATGCCCTGGTAACATGTCCTTGCTGTCTGATCTAGACAGTGCCCTGGTAACACTGATATCTGTCTGACCAAGACAAAGCCCTGGTAACATGTCCTTACTGTCTGATCGAGACAACACCCTGGTAACAGGTCCCTACTGTCTGATCTAGACAACACCCTGGTAACATGTACCTACTGTCTGATCTAGACAATGCCCTGGTAACATGTCCCTACTGTCTGATCTAGACAACACCCTGGTAACAGGTCCCTACTGTCTGATCTAGACAATGCCCTGGTAACATGTACCTACTGTCTGATCTAGATAATGCCCTGGTAACATGTCCCTACTGTCTGATCGAGACAACACCCTGGTAACAGATCCCTACTGTCTGATCTAGACAACACCCTGGTAACAGGTCCCTACTGTCTGATCTAGACAATGCCCTGGTAACAGGTCCCTACTGTCTGATCTAGACAATGCCCTGGTAACATGTACCTACTGTCTGATCTAGACAATGCCCTGGTAACATATCCCTACTGTCTGATCTGGGCAAAGTCCTGGTAACATGTCCTTGCTGTCTGATCTAGACAAAGATCTGGTAACATGTCCCTACTGTCTGATCTGGACAAAGCCCTGGTAACATGTCCCTACTGTCTGATCTGGACAAAGCCCTGGTAACATGTCCCTACTGTCTGATCTAGACAATGCCCTGGTAACATGTCCTTGCTGTCTGATCTAGACAGTGCCCTGGTAACATGTACCTACTGTCTGATCTAGAAAAAGCCCTGGTAACACATTCCACCTGTCTGTCTATCATTCTACCTTTATTGAAATATGTAAGATTACTCTGAGTGTGAGGAAAATTATCTTACAATAAAATGAAACTGTGTTACCTGAGTAGAGTTCTTATTAACTGTTTCTTTGCTTCACACAGAATTTGATTCTCTGTTTCGCTTTGCTCCATATGCACTCGATGCACTTTATTGTTCAATGTAAACTGTGGTTGAACTGCACTCTGTCATTGCTGCTTGCTTTGTTTTCTATGGCCTCTCAGTGCTCGGAACATTATTTACCACCAGTAATTGCTTCCATTCATCAAAATAACCAAATCAATAATTATCAATATAAAATGCTTTATAATAAAAAAAATATTATCAAAATTTCTGCCATAGTTTTAGCTTCCCAGTGTTTATTTGTTCAATACTTTCATTCTATAGACGTATCAAAACAAACAATAAATAACCTGGGTCCCAACTTATGTATAACTATCCCAACTGCACTATGCATAGTTACAAATAATCATTATTTTCTTTGTTTCCGTGCCGTTCTACCTCTATGTCTTGTGTCCCATTGAACATGTTAGATCAAAGAAAATTCTTATTTTTAATAAAAACTTAAAACAATTACATCTACCCTCTTAATTAGATAATATACATCCCACATGTGCAAGAATGTTCGCCATTATTGGCATTAAGCCATGTTCCACTTTGGTCAATGACAGATGGTGACAGCATTCAATGAACTCACATTTCAAAATATTTTTTCTCCAACTTCTGATCATCAATTTATGATGTAGACCTATTACTTCTGACATTAAGTTGGCATTATGAAACAATCTCCCACAACCGGACACAAGTCAATATATACAACAATTTGCCAGTTAGAATGCACCAATGCTCAGTGGAGTGAAGTCTTTGACAATGGAAAAAAAGTGTTTATTGTTACATTGCAGAAGACAACAATCAAATTCCTTTATCTTCTCTTTCACGGCTTGCCTTTTTTTCCAAATCATATTCGATAATTTATGTGTGCAACACGTGCGCATGTTGAATTGTGTCTGTCAACGTCAGCATTGCTGTATCATGTTTGTCCTCTGTCCGTCATTACATATTATTAGTATTTATTCCACATCTTATGTCAGTGGAATTTAACCTCAAAAAATAAATTTTACAATCCTTGATAAAACGGACCGTCCATATCATACATGGCAGTTGTGTCTGTCAGACGATTTCAATCGAGATGTTTTAAGGCGCAGTATGTTTGTGCAACACGCCATTTTGAGGCGAATCCATAACCAGCAGTCAGCCTCGTCTCATTTCTTACCTTTTGATGACATTTTCGTTGAGGTTGTCCAACAGTTTTAGCCTCCACATATACATATGTTCCCATCCATCGATTGTTCTGACCCATTGGTCTCCAGGTTGACGCCAATCTTGTCCTAAGAACGGCATTTTCTTCTTGTGCTAATGTACTTTTATTTGTTGACGACTATCCCTCGTGCTTGTGTTTATCACGGAGCCGAGATGTTTATGTTTCTATCATGAGCTTCGCGGATCACACTGACAACAAAGATTGTGATTGGTCGACACTCGCTGCCGCGGTCGCTGATATAACGCAACGAACCAATCAGATTGAAGATCATATTTTGCTGATCATGTGATCGGAAGGAGAGCTCTGATTGGTCTATTAGCCGCAGGATGTAAATAAAAGCACATGTTTGCAAGATTTGACTTTAAATTTGCAAATAACTGTTTATATCTTCGCAACGCATTGACATATCAAAAAAAGGTAAAGATATTTAGAATCTGTGAACCAAGACAGTTCGTTTGACAATATTATCATGGTCATACAAAGATTAATTATTTCTAATCAGAATGTTTAATGTTCAAGTGGCTCACTGCTTTCAGCTCAATAATGACAATATTGACGCATTATTACAAAATTGGTTGTTTGGAACAAACTTACATCAGGCTACAAATATATTTTGAAAAACATTTTTATTTGAAATTGCCCTTCCTGTCCAATCCACAATCGCCACATACATATGCATATATAATGGTACATATTACATATTACATAAGATACAAATAAAACTGAACCAAACAGAAACGGATATAACACAGTGGCTCTCCCTGTCGCCACTGTGGAGAGTGACATAAAATGTTCAATGGGTAATTTTTGGCCTGATTACAATTTGGAACAAACTTACATCAGGCTACAAATATATTTTGAAAAACATTTTTATTTGAAATTGCCCTTAATAGCGAGTAATAAACTAAATAGTTTGAATATGCTAAAAAACTATTATGCATTACATGTATATAATTATTGCTATGGCTATACAGGTATATATATGAGGAAAACCTAGCATACAATAGCTAAAGTAATAAACATGATAGTGAACCGTACATGAAGAATATCAGAACAAGTTTATACTAGTATGCTACTTTTACATTTGATACAATAAACACTGTGCAACTTGAAAATAACCACAATTATTTTAAAAATAACACCAAGGCTAAATGAAACAGCCAAACGTCCACCAATGCACTCATAGATTCATCATGTCCTCAGAATAAGTGCTGGGTACTTGTGAATGCACATAATGCTCATTGAACACAGTTTGTGTCTTCCACCGTCCAATTTTCATTGCCTCTTGAGGTGTGCAGAGCCCCTCAGTTACAGCATGCGTGGCGCCTGTTGGTCTGAATGATTTGGCAGAGAAGCCCTGATTGGCCAGTCCAGCTGCACCAATGGCATCCTCCATGATTTGCCCAACAGTAGCAGCACCGATTGCATTGTACGGGGCTCGCAAAGCCAGGAATACCGGCTTGGACTCTGGCGGGCGGCAGTGGTTTGTGCGATGGATGTACACACGCAAGGCAGATACCGGGTCCAGCTAGGGGTCCTTGGCTGGAGGGAGGGTTACCTGGAATCCTGTACGATGCGTGTCATTTTTGATCCCCAGGAAACTGACCTTGACCTTGTTCTCATCCAAAAATTCCACGTGCTTCATGGAGAACACAGTGGAATATGATTCACCCGAAATAGGGTCATAGATGACGCCCTTTGGGGCAATGTCTGATGGCCGTAGCATCAAACTCAATGCAAGCAATGTTATAGTTTTCATTCGCAGGTCTTTTATAGACAGCTCCTCATTGTCTTTCCATGTCATGAACATATCCCGGAAAGGTTTGACTGGCATTACCAGTGACTTCTCCATCACTTCTGTTGTACCAGATTTCACCAATGCACTTGTCAAGTATTTGATCTCAGGTGTGTGGACTGGCGACTCCACTCCAAGACCTTCATACAGATGGGACAAAGCTGCAGTGGTGGTGCGCAGTTTTGACCGCGGTTTCTTTGATGAATCAGCAACCAGACATAGGAAATCTGCAACAAGCCGTGTCTCAGCTGGAGGACAAGGGTCTATTGGCCGATCCAGGAAGATTGTGAACTTGGTCAGCACCCTGTTGTACTCTTCTCGGGTGGATGTTGCCCAGGCGTGGATGAACTGTCCAATTGCCCGTGGCGACCACCCTTGCTTGGCAAGCCGCCTTTGCCAGATATCCTCCATGCGAATAACTGCCACCGTGGATTTCGGAGCGGCTCTGGTGTTGGCGCCATTGTCCACACTGTGCGTCTGGAGAACGGTAGTTTGATTGGTGGAGCTATCGATAGGCTCATCAACTTGTTTGCCCATGGTTGGGCGGGCCACCAGGGGGCTACTATGGTGGCTGTTGCTTGCTGGCTCTGGATAATTTCCAACACTCTGGGTATCAGTCTGAATGGGGCATTGACCCAGTTGTTGTGTGTTTGCCAGTCCTGCTGGCTCAGAGCATCCACTCCGCTGGTGAGGGGATCCCAGTAGAGACTGTTCTATGTTGGCACTTGGGCGTTTTCCATACTGGCGAACCGATCGATGCTGTGTGGACCCCATACCCGGTCGATATGGCGGAACAAGCCTGGGTGAAGCTGCCAACAGTACTGGGTCGGAACGCGAGATAGACTGTCCGCATGCGTATTCAAGGTACCAGCGAGGTGCTTTGCGGACAGGTGGATGTTGTGGTTGTGGGCCTCCAGCCACACGGCCGTAGCCAGCTGGGATAAAGGCTGGCTGGAGCCACCTAGGCGGTTGATGAATGCTGCTGTAGTTACGTTGTCGGTAAGGAATTGGACGGATTTGCCCTGGAGTTCCCTGCCGAATGACTTGAGAGCCATGAGCACTGCCATGAGCTCCCTGTAGTTGCTTGGCATGTATGCCATGCGCTGGTTACAGTTTCTCATAGCCTCTCTGCCATCCCAAACTGCGCCCCAACCAGTCTGGGATGCGTCGGACTTGACTTGGGCGTCGATTGGGCGGGCCTGTATGACCTGACCATTCCAGTTTTTGGCTGCATGGAGCCACCATTCTAGATCCTCCTGTGCTCTTGGACTGATGCAAAGAGTATCGTCACAGCTGCCCCTCTGGGCGATGTCTCGGTACACATTCCTGAGCAGGAGTTTTGCCGGCATAATGGCCTTGCTCATTGCAACACACTGACCTGCTATACGGGCCAGCGTCCGTACGGGGACATGTTCCATTTTGCGCACCCTCCGAATGTCTCTGTGGAGTTTGCGCATGCGCTCTGCTGGCACCCGTATCTCTGGATACCCACTTTGGCCACAGCTGGTGACGCTGTAACCGATGAAACGCTGTGTGTTCTTGGGGATCAATTGGCATTTTTTCCACTGAATGCTCCACCCCAATTTAATAAATGTCCTGAGAAGTGTGTGTTTGCTCTCGTCAATACTAACACTCTGATTACAATGAAATATGTCATCTACATAGGATACAAGTCTGAGGCCCTGTTCACGCAAGTATTGTATCACTGGTCGAACAGTTTTACAGAAATAATACCCACTGCACTTGAGACCAAATGGTAGAACTTTCCAAATATAATAGATTCCACGCCAACAAATTCCCAAATATTTCCAAAAATCTCTGTGTACTGGAATGTGGTGGTAACCTGATTTTATATCTACAGTGACAATGCTGTCATTGGTTTGTATGGTCTCAATTACAGTTGATATGTCCTCATTCCTGAATGATTTGTCTACAATATGTTCATTCAACACACGATTGTTTACCACTAGTCTGTAAGTGTCAGGTTTTTTGGGGGCCACTGATATGGGCGATACACAATGGGGTACGTATCCTGGCTCACACTTGGCAATAGCACCAGAATCAAGTAATGATTTTATTTCAGAATCAACAAACTTTCTCTGCTTGTCTGAGAAATGCTTGATGTTGTTTATAACAAAACTGGGAGGAATGTCAGAGAATGGGATACGCACGCCTTCGTCTATCCAATTCAATACACTGTTTGGACAACCAATTTGCCTCCACTGTGGCAAACACTTTCTCAGAGAGCCAGCTTTAAATGGCCCGAAACACATTTGACAAATTCAATAACAAAAACCAATACAATACAAACTGAAAATCCAGTAGGATGCATAGATCACTGTACAAACATATACACTATGCAGCATGCAAAGTGACAATCTATTTTTTAACACTGCACAAATATATCAACTAGCTTATATTGAAATATATACAATAAACTTTGGCAAACAAGTACCAGAATCAATACACAATTTATAATAACACTGAACTAATACAGTAAATTCGGATCTACATGTAACATTTGACTGCTGAGAGCAAACACCATATGAGAACACTAGTCCTGTGGATCGTTGTATGTGTTGTTGAAATTGGGACCTGGCTGACGGTCTCCCGGTGTGGACGGCATGTTCCTGTTGGCCCAGGATGAGAAATTGTCTCCCCATCGCTGAAACCTATTCCTGAAACCACCTCGTCCTTGGTATTGTGAACCCTGTTGAGATGGTTTGGTTTTGCTTGTGGTATTCAGCTTCGCAGCATGTGCTGATAGCTCACTAGCTGTTTTGAGAGCTTCCTGGTGCCGCAAACTCAGTCCGGAGGTGTGTTTGGTCATCTGCTTGAACCATTTGGTTGTGGTGTCATCAAAGCCGCCCTTGACAACGATCACAGCGTATTCGTCTCTCAGCCATTCAAGTTGAGCTTGTTGTATAGTGAACAGGTTATATAGGTCCTCAGCAGTAATGGGTTTTTCTGAAGGGTCTAATAACATCAACTGGCGAAGGGACGCCTCCGAAAACCTTGCACATTTTGAAATTACATTGAATGTTGGTAACTCAGTTTTGGCAATTCCTGTCTTAGAGTCAAATAATTGCAGCTCTGGGGGTAGTCTGGGCAGCTTGGTCTTCAGGGACCTGTCCAAGGCTTGAAACTGTTCCTGGATGTGCCTGGATACACTGGGCTCAGTGGGGCCAGGGGACCTTACCCAAGGGTCATAGATAATATCTGGGGCTTGGCTATACTGCCTGATATTAGGGTCTGCCTCTTGTACATGCTCACCACCAAAATCACCACATGGCTGGAGGCCATCTTGGAATGATTGTCTTTTTTGTCTGTCTGTGACAAAATTTTTACTTGCCCCAAAACTGTCTTAACTCTTGACATTCTTTAACTTTTCAAGCCTCTCAGCTGTCTCATGGCCTTGCACTACCAGATGTCGTACATCTTTACAGAGGCTGGTAACTAATTCTTCCAATTTTTGAGGTGGAAGGTCCGTCATCGTAGAACATGTTCTGTGGCGAATTGTGAACCAAACAGAAACAGATATAACACAGTGGCTCTCCCTGTCGCCACTGTAGAGAGTGACATAAAATGTTCAACAAGTAATTTTTCGCCTGATTACAATCCTACCTACGAGGGACTTCCTTGTGAAAATGATTGACAGCTCAACTGACAAGTTGAACCCAAATGTATCAAATATTGAAACACACTGCTGCTAATGTATCAAATATAGTTACAAATGATAAAAGATTGTTACATTACACTAAATTACTTCTGTGAACCACGCTCATATAGACTCACGGTCACGCTCATAAAGGGACACGCTCATAACGTCCCACGCTCAAACTGGCACACGCTCATATCGTCCAGTATTCCGTGGACTGCTCCTCCGTGGAGTTTATGCAGCTCCCTATGGCTCCTCGGCCGAGCAACTCCTTGCTCCGTGGTAGTGTCTTGCACCCAGTAGGAATCGTGGCCCAGTAGGAATTCCTATATTGTGCAACTGCCCAAAGTAGGAATTCCTACTTTGTGCAAATAAGTAGGAATTTTAAGATGTATCAATAACTGAGATCACTGGATGCGGCCAATATAATTACAATGTTTATCAGTTTTCTATAAAATTTTGTATTTAATAAAAATAACAGACACTTCCTGCTTAATTGGACGTTATTGGCATTGGAGAATGTGGTTACACATTTGGATTGACTCGTACATTATAATGGAAATATGACATATTTGGAAATAGAAATGTTGATTGTCACTTTAATTTTACAAAAAATGTACAAACATTTTTTTTTTAATATTTGTGTCTTAATAATACGTTTACAGGCTCACATCCAGGTATCTACCTTTTTGCCAATCAGAAATGTACTGATAAAATCATATTTTATTATGCACACTCATATCAGTGCATGCTCATATCATTATAATTATTTTTATAACAGTCCTACGTTCATAAAGTCCAACATTCATATAGCCTAAACCTCCTCAATGACCTTATTCAGCTTCCTGATATTTGGATTCTTGACTCTGATATTCCTACTTATTTGCGCAATGTAGGAATTCCTACTTTGTCCTGCACAATGTAGGAATTATTCCTATATTGTGCAAGATTCCTACTTTGCGCATGACAGTAGCACGGAGGAACTCCTCGGCCGAGCAAACTTCCAAATCTTGCTCCGTGGCTCATTTTATTTAATTCCACATCAATTCTGTGTCCTATTGTAGTTAATATGAACATCTTACCTAGCTGTGACATCGATTTAGAAGGCAAAAGACCCTTAAAAAGACAATTTTGACAACTTTTTGATAAAATTTGATAAACTCCTCGCTTGGATGGACAATTCAACCGCCAGATGTCACCCTGAAAGTTTATTCCATCGCATACAAAGTCCACTAGAGGGCTTGGTGGTCAATATTGGAACTGCATTGAAAGGTCGTGACATCTGGCGGTGGTCTTTAGCAATTTTGCCCGTCAGACGTGTGTTAATGTCAAATCATCAAAACTATAATTAATATCTTTTTATTTAGTTCACAATTACGGCAGTCATTTTCGGGGCTAAATCATAGGTCTAGTTTCAACCAAGATTTCAGACATATATTATGAGCCGAGATATGAATATGAAATATTTAAAACTAAGTTTACCATGAAATTCTAGTTTTATGTTCGCAATTACAGCAGTCATTTTCGGGCCAAACACAAAATAAAAGCTACCTGTCTTCCTCTTGTTCTCACGATTTCAGATATATTTAAATCATTTCTGTAAGCATGTATTGACTGAAATATTAATGTGAAATCTTCAAAACTATAATCAGAGACGTTTACATTGTAAAACAATGTCTTTGCTATAATTAACATCTTCGCAATTTCGGTAGTCATTTTCTGGGGCCAACACGTATAGGCCTATACAATCTACAAAATATAAGGTGGTGACACCAAGCGGCCAATCAATGCATTCTCCTTCCGACGGAGGAGCAGTTTTCTCCTCCGTGGAAATAAACTACATACGAATATACTGTAGTGAGGTGGTGACACCAAGCGGTCAATTGATGCAATTTTCCTCGGCCGAGAAGAAATTTTCTCCTCCGTGACAGCCCACGGAGCACGGAGGAAGACTCGCCGAGCACGGAGGTCTACGGTTAACTGGTTCTCCACTCACTTGACCATTCCTCCAGCATATTCAGGTCCTCTTGCAGTTTTACTGCAATTTCGACATCTTCAACTACTCTATATAGGAGGCTGTCATCAGCAAAGAGCCTTATGTTTGAATATTTTAGCTTCTCTCCAATGTCATTAATATAGAGTAGAAATAGTATTGGTCCAAGTACTGTACCCAGGGGCACTCCAGATTAACATGGACAGGGTCAGATTCATCACCGTCAATAACTACCCTCTGTTCACGATTAGTAAGCCAGTTTTTTATCCATGAACCGACCTGCCCTGAGATTCCGTAATGCTCGAGCTTGTGATTCAGCCGTTCGTGGCAGACTGTGTCAAAGGCTTTACTAAAATCGAGAATGAGCATGTCAACATTTTGCCCATCATTTCTAGCCTTGAGTATATCCTGTAAGGTTGTGATTAACTGAGTTTCACAAGAGTGGCCTGTCCTGAATCCATGCTGAAAATTTACCAGGATATTGTAAAGTTCGCAGTGATTCATCATGTGTCTGACAATTATGTGCTCCAAAATCTTACAGGGGACAGATGTCAAAGAAACTGGTCTGTAGTTTGCGGCACAACTTTTATCTCCTTTTTTAAAGACTGCAACTATATTTGCTGTGCGCCATGCTTTTGGGACTTCTCCTTTGTTGAGTGAGTCTTGTCAAATTTCTTATAAAGGGTAGGCTTGAGTGTGTATTAAGGTAGGATGCTGTGTATTAGGGTGTATTTGGATGTGATTGTATTTATTTTATTTTATTTTCAGATCAGTATTCTGACATTCGCAACCCAAACAAGGCAGCGAAGTCGATCAAGCCTGACACCCAACTCCATCAAGCCTGGTACCCAACTCCATCAAGCCTGACGCCCAACTCCATCAAGCCTGGCACCCAGTGGCCATGCTTCAATGCTCATGATCAGGAATCTGATGATCTGATGATTTAATCTATTATTCCAATCAGGTAACATGAATATTTGACCAGGCAACATAATACTTTGGTCAGGCAACATAATATTTGATCAGGCAATTCAGTGATTTGATCTGAAACCATGACAATTTGGTCAGACAACCTGAAGATTTGCAAAAAAAATTGTTTTCAGTTTAATTTATATTCAAAATGTTAGCTATTTCTTCAAAATTATCATAAATTCTTCAAAATTATCATAATTTCTTCAAAATTATCATAATTTCTTCAAAATTATCATAATTTCTTCAAAATTATCATAATTTCTTCAAAATTATCATAATTTCTTCAAAATTATCATAATTTCTTCAAAATTATCATAATTTCTTCAAAATTATCATAATTTTTTCAAAATTATCAAATTTCTTCTAAATTATCAAATTTATTCAAAATTATCAAATTTATTCAAAATTATCAAATTTATTCAAAATTATCAAATTTATTCAAAATTATCAAATTAATTCAAAATTATCAAATTTATTCAAAATTATCAAATTTATTCAAAACCATTCAAAAATTGACAAATTTGTTCAAAAATTTCTTGACAGAATTTGAGAAGTATAAATTCTCTTTGAAAATTCACTATGCATCACTCATCATTACTGGCTAATGTGGACAAGTGGTCCCTATGCATCTTCAAATTTGTCAAATTTCTTCAAATTTGTCAAATTTCTTCAAATTTGTCAAATTTCTTCAAATTTGTCAAATATCTTCAAATTTGTCAAATATCTTCAAATTTGTCAAATTTCTTCAAATTTGTCAAATTTCTTCAAATTTGTCAAATTTCTTCAAATTTGTCAAATTTCTTCAAATTTGTCAAAGGATAGATAGTTTTAATTAATTTTTAATATATTAGTTTTTTCAAATTTGTTTTATTTTTCAGATGGATAGTGACATAGTCAAAGCGTTACAAAGGTACAGGAGTTACAGTGTGAGATGAGTAGTAACAACCAGTGTGGCCAAGTAAACACTTAGGATCACTCATCATTACTGGCTAATGTGGACAAGTAGTCACTATACATCACTCATCATTACTGGCTAATGTGGACAAGTGGTCACTATGCATCACTCATTATTACTGTCTAATGTGGACAAGTGGTCACTATGCATCACTCATTATTACTGGCTAATGTGGACAAGTGGTCACTATGCATCACTCATTATTACTGGCTAATGTGGACAAGTGGTCACTATGCATCACTCATTATTACTGGCTAATGTGGACAAGTAGTCACTATGCATCACTCATCATTACTGGCTAATGTGGACAAGTGGTCACTATGCATCACTCATCATTACTGGCTAATGTGGACAAGTAGTCACTATACATCACTCATCATTACTGGCTAATGTGGACAAGTGGTCACTATGCATCACTCATTATTACTGGCTAATGTGGACAAGTGGTCGCAATGCATCACTCATCATTACTGGCTAATGTGGACAAGTGGTCACTATGCATCACTCATCATTACTGGCTAATGTGGACAAGTGGTCGCAATGCATCACTCATTATTACTGGCTAATGTGGACAAGTGGTCACTATGCATCACTCATTATTACTGGCTAATGTGGACAAGTATACCTCTATTTGACTTGATGAACTCCATAGCGAAAAATGATCAGACACATGTCAGTTTGGGCTGGCATTTATGCAGAACCTTAGCCGATTTGCTCATTTTGAGTTAACATGACCCAGTCAATATTTAGGTGAACATTCTCACCTTTAACAAAGGGACCTATTCATACCTAAGACGTGAAAAGCTGTTTATTTGCTCAACCATATGTGTGAGCAACTTTGAGTTGTTCACGGTTACATATCTGATTGGTTTATAGTGTCATGTGACCTCTGTCCATGAGTTAATCTTGAATATAATTTTCATTGATCTTTTTGGAGCAGATCTTATGTACATATTTGATTGGCTCTCATTATCACATGATTACTTTGGAGCAGATCATAGGAAATTACAATTGTTTATGCATTGAGTTATTTCAAAATTGGGAATAAAGAAATACCTTTATTCAATTTAATTAAGTTTAATTGCAAGTATATAGCTCAACTTAAGCTACTAAGTAGTTAAGATTTCTATGGAAATACAATATATAGCTCAACTTAAGCTACCAAGTAGTTAAGATTTCTATGGAAATAGAGTCATACACTAAGTGGGTGGGAAATGTCCAGGTGGGGAATGTCCGGGTGGGGAATGTCCTAGGTGGGGAATGTCCGGGTGGGGATTGTCCGGGTGGGGAATGTCCGGGTGGGGAATGTCCTGGAACCATTCTTAGGTGACTACAATTTTCATGTAAATAAACCAAAAAAACCTGATGTTGTAAAATTCAATGATGTTCTATCAACGTTTGATATGAACCAATTAGTAACTGAACCAACTCACCGACTTGGAAATACACTTGATCTGATCATCACTTTTAAAGGAAACAAATTAATTAAGAGTCATACGGTGGATGAATATATATCTGATCATAAAATGGTTCTCATGGTTCTGGACATGCATCCACCGAAACCTGCTAAAAAAAAACCCTACAATATAGAAGTTACAAAAATATTGAGGCATTAAGGCACGACATTAAAACAATAATGTCAGATCGCATAGCCTGGGAATCCTTATCTCTGGTGGACATGGTAAAATTCTATGATGATAAATTGACAGCCATAATGGATAATCATGCTCCAATCAAGGTTGCCAATTTATCAAAGCGTAAACTGGTGCCATGGATGAATAACCATATCAAACAGGAAAGATCATTAAGGAGAAGATTGGGGAGGAGAATGAAAAAAACTGGATTGCAAATTGATAAAGAATTATATAACTCCCACAGAAATAAATACAATTCTTTTTTGAAAACTTCTCAATCCAATTATTTCTCGAATCTAGTTAATGAAAATAAGCATGACCCGAAAAAACTATTTAAGGTCATAGATAAGATCATGCATAAATCAATGGCCGTCCCGATGCCATCCTCGAACTGTGATATGGCATTGGCAGAAACATTTAACAACTACTTCCTTGAAAAAATAGATACAATTCGGAAAAATATTGATGAGCACCATATAACTGGAATATCACCACCAGAGGACACCACAAAAAAATGCGCCACAGATTTACACCTCTGATGATGTTCGAAAATTAGTGCGGAAGGCGTCAAATAAATCCTGTGAGTTAGATCCAATCCCATCATGGCTACTTCATGACATAATTGATGACCTTCTACCAATCATCACTGCCATCAGAAAAAAATCACTCATGGACTCAGAGGTGTCTGAGAACATGAAAATTGCAATAATTAAACCTCTACTGAAAAAACTAAGTCTAGAACTCATTGAAAAGAATTATAGACCAGTCTCGAACCTCAGTTATGTCTCGAAGTTAACAGAAAGAGCAGTGGCAGATCAATTAATATCATAGTTAGTAATGAGCTAACTGACAAATTTCAATCAGCATATAAAGAATATAGCACAGAGAAAGCACTATTGAGGGTCCAAAATGACATTTTGAGGGACCTTGACCTTAAAAAAACGGTGATTCTACTTTTACTAGACCTATAGGCTGCATTCGATACCATCGACCATCATTTATTGTTTGACAGGCTGGAATCAAGGTATGGAGTCAGAGGTCATGCACTCTTATGGATAAAATCATACTTACAAAATAGACAACAGTGTGTACGGATACAGTGGATATGAAGGCCCAAATAAAGAAAATGTGTAAGAAGGGATATTATCATATCAGAAATCTATCTTCCATCAGAAAAGGTCTAGATGAGAGAACAGCCATAACCTTAACTCATGCCTTTGTAACCTCACCTCACCTGATCTCTTTAAGAGAAAGCTGAAAACTCACCTCTTCAAAACCCATGTTTTGAATGAAGTGTTATGAACAGATCTATCTGGTATTCAGCGCTATATAAATTTTATTATTATTATTATTATTATTATTATTATTATTATTATTATTATTATTATTATTATTATTATTATTATTATTATTATTATTATTATTATTATTATTATTATTGTTATTGTTGTTGTTGTTGTTGTTGTTGTTGTCATTAATATTATTATTATCAAATCACTGAAAGAAGGGGTAATATGATTATGACAAACTAATTAAAATTTTAGATTAATTACACTCCAGCTTCCTATTTCTTACAGGCATCTGAGTTGTTTCTATCAAAAATATTTGGTCTTTGCCTGTCAGTGAATAAATAATCAATAAATAAATGAACAGCTATATGTGTGCTGTAGTGGGGTATATCCATCTGTAAAACTTGTCATTACTTTATCATATAAAGCGATGTGTATTCTGACAAGATTGTCAGGTCAGAATCACGTCTTTGCACAAACAACCATAGCCTTCGCACACTGACCTCTCTTCAATGCTGAAAGACAAAAATTACTCACTTGAAGTTAACAGCCCAAAAGGTAAATTTTGAGTTGTCAAGCCAAGACTTGACAGAGCAGCGCCTATGTTTATGTTTTTGTGAGTTCTAGCTGGCACCCATGCACGTGCACATTGTGATGCAATCAGAGTCAATGGGTGCAATTTTCATAATATATATGCTTCCTGTTGTTTTTTAATATCTAATTCCTGAAATAGAAAAGTATATACTTCAATTAGAACTTTGGAAACCGTAAAGGGAAGATTATTTAATTATTTGAATAATGTAAAAATATTAAGCAATAATTTTTTCTTAAAATATACTCTTTAATATAGTAGATTCGATTTTCAAAGCATATCTCAAATAATTATATTGAAATATCATTTGAGCTTGAAAAGCATAATCTGTCTGGTATATAGACTTTACCAACCTGCAGTTGTTGCAAATAAGATTTCCTCTGTCTCTCCAGCTTCCCAGTCAATTCTTGTATCTCTGATTCTCATTGATTCAGATTTATTTCTCGTTCCTCATTCTTGTGCTCTATGTCTGCAATCCAATATGCATTTAACAAAATATTTAAACATTGATAAATTGCTGATTGCAGTATATATATTCTAAATTTATCTACTCTATTGTGCTTGTAATATACTGTATTATCCCTAATTGCCGCCCAGGGGGCAGAAGCATTGCCTCTGGGCCACTAATATGTGACTGACAGACATGCCATCACCAGGGTTCAAAATTGACTGTTTTCCAGATTCACAATACATGTTTAGTAACTAAATGGCCACATCTTGTTGCACTTGAAGAATAGTTTGATAGCAAGAATAATTTTACAGTATAATTCAATATATTTTAGATGAACTAATAAAATGAATATGTTAATCCAAAAAAAACAAATAAGCATGTTAAGTATTGAAAATGACAATATTTTATCATTAGTGTTGAGCCCTGTAATTCCCCTACTTGACCACATGCCTATAGGGTAATCAACCAATTAAGTCACAAGAGGCTGGGGTGTGCTACTGGGCACCATACTGTGACACATATGTGACCCTCACTCAGCATTCAGGTGTCAGATCTTACACATTGATGCAACATGAGGAGTTAATTACAGTTTAACATCATTTGAAATTGAGAAATATTAAATAGGTGTTTGTGTAAAATAGTACAAGGGGTGTGTTTTCTTTGATTTGTTTGCATGAGTATTGCAAGTGAAGCTGTGAATACTGTTTACATATTAATTATTGAGATATCAAGCCCTTGTGGATTGTAAGTCTGCAGCTTCACTGCCCCAGCCACCAAGGCCTGGTCTGCAGACAGGCTAGAGAAAAGGGGGGGCAGTAATTAGACAATCCGTGTCCCACAATATGTCGCCACTCACAACTTTAAGATATTAATAATTAGATACAAAGAAACAAGCTTGAAGTTCATTTTATAATTTGTGTTTTTTTCCCAAATATGCCTCCAAGTTTATATCCCTATACACTTATAGGACTTGAGTCAAACCAGGATAGAAAAGGATATATACCCTGCGGATATAAACTTTTTCTATGAAAAATCTATTTTTTGTGCATTTATTACTTTCAAAGGCATTTTAAATGATTTCAAAGAATTATGATTGAGTAATGGGCTCTTAGACATACCTGGTAGATATGTCTAGATTATCTCTAGACATCTCAATATGACAGCATAATTTTGAGTTCAATGGAGTAAGCCTTTTTTCCTCTGACAAAGTCAATATATTTGACTTACTGATTGGTTTGAGATGTGAAGGTACTAAAAGGAATTTTGATTGACTAATGGGGCCTTAGACATCCCTGGTAGACATGTCTAGTTTATGTCTAGACCCCTCAATCTGAGAGTATAAATTTGTGTTCAATGGAGCAGCACTTTTCCGCTGACAATACATTCAACTTTGTGAATGGTATGAAATGTGAGTACTAAAAGGAATTTTGATTGTCTAATTGGGCCTTAGACATACTTTGTTGACATGTCTAGATTATGTCTAGGAGATGAGAACATAATCCTGAGTTCAATGGAGTCACCTTTTTCCCTTGTGAAGTCTAAATGTCTAAAGTACATCATTTGTATAAAAACATACTGAGTGATGTGAGGTGTAAGAATACGAAAAGAAATTTTGATTGAATGATTTTGATTGAATAATGGGGCCTTACACATTTCTAGATTATATATTTATTTATTTGCTTGTCTTCTTCATTTCTCATCAAAACTATCATCAAGAAAAATTAGGACAAAATACTATTTTGAAAGAAATATACTGTAATGTAATCATATCTTATATTTCAAATATTGTAGTGTTTAAATATTGATTCATGTCATGAATGCTTTTAATTTAATAGGGAATGAATTTTTACACCGTAAATGTACCAATTCCCATCAAGTACAGTATTTTGGTAATTCACTCCTCTGCCACTAGAGGGCACTACCAACACCCATAAATTCCCTTAAATTATATTTTGGTTTTTATTATTATTATAATTTCCTTTCACATAATATGGCACAAAGTCCAGCACGGTCATATTTGGAACATAATTTTGGAAATCTGACATGTTGACAAAAATACAAATTTAGGAAAAAATTGAAAAATGAACTGTGAATAGTGAATAAGTAACAAAGTTCACACACATCTAAAATATATAGTTTTCAATCTTTAGACTAAGGAAGACGTCAATAATAATCAACAATAATCAACAATAATAAAGGAAGCTTCAGCAATAACATATTGTTTTTAAAAAAATATCTCTCAAACCTTTGACCCTTTCAAAAAGACCAAGGGGCAGAAAACACTGGATAACACTAGACAACAATGGTTGTTGATCTGCTCAATATTGACATATTGCTTCAAATATTAAAATTATGAATGTTATTTTAGAATTACAGTTGATGTGGTACAGATATTTTGGAGAAGTTAGCTTTAAATATACAAGCAAGAAATGAAACTGATGTGTTAGATTTTTCTCAATTTGAACACAATCCAACACTCTGCCAGTGTTATTTTGGTTAATTAATTAACATAAATACAAGTATGGATGCCAAAAAAATTGTGTTGGAAACAACCGATTTTTACAAATTGGGTAAATTCAAATAGTGTGATATATAAGAGGAATCATAATAAAAGGGTATTTACATTTAGATACTATCAGTATGTATTAATTCTTAGTATGTAAGAATTATCCTCCTCAGTCAATGCCAAGTGAAATAAATTGTGATTTTCCACATATTTTTTGCACCCAAGTTGGATGTTTGCCAAGTAACTTTGAAGCATAAATTTGCGGCCAATATTGACTTGTACAATATTCTAACTTACTGTATAATTCATAAAATTAAATATTAAGGCACCAGAAAACCCGTTGGCATGTTTTTCCTCGTTCTATACTGTGGTTTATTTGATTAATACCTTTAACAACACACCTTGAAACTACACATATAAAAGAAGGAACAAAGTTCGCAAGTCCATGACATCAACAGGTCATACAGCAGGTAGTTTATTAATCGCGTATGGTGGATTGATCAATCACAATCAATCAAATATGCTCCCCCACAATACACCAGCTGATCTATGCTCACCACATATCAACACTTCATAATACCAAAGACAAATATCACTCTAATGTTTTGACATAGCAGTGCAAATCCATGTAAACGTCCACTTGAGAAGGTAAGTTTATCAGAATTAATTTTCCATTCCGACTTGCAGTGTGTGCTTTATCAATGGAGGTGTAGATAAGGTGGTCAATTCTAATGGTTTTATAATGTCGAGAGGGGCTTTAATACAAGAAGAGTTGGATTTTCTCTTAGTGCCATTCTAGTTTTTGTATTTACATTTACTTACTAGAAGTATATTCCTATGTGGGATATTTATTATCCAACAATTGTACAGGCAATGCAATATTTTTAAGTTGTCAGAATGTCTTAAATTTCTCGTGAAAGTAGCGCATTCTCATTGGTTGTTCTCGGGATGGCACGATCATCATCATCATTAAGCAATGAATGAGAGTGACACATTTAGGAGATCGGCCTCGACTAGGATATAGCAATTGATACCAGTAGTCAGGAAAGTGAATAGCCGCAGAATGAATCCTGAGGCTGAGGTAAGGTTTAGAAAGGAACAAACTCATTTTACACCTTCTATTGGAGAAATGTGCGGCTCTTTTGGTTTTGTATAAATTAGAACTTTTATAATAGCCAGGATTCATGACTGACTACCAAGGACTATATGCCTCCTAAAGCAAATCGCGATCATAAAATTGTCTGACTCTAATGTATATATATATATATATATATATATATATCATTTGTTAATCTTATGGATATTTGAGGAAGCAATTACTATTCAGATATGTTCTAACAGTTTATGTAATAGTCAGTAATCTTTGAGACAACTATTCATTTGGCTTTTTATCCTGCCCAGAAGCAAATTTCTGCATCATACTGATCACTTAAGTTTAATTTATCTGTAAAAATAGAAATAGAAAGTAGATATTGATGGTCAGCAAAACGATTTTATATATATGTTAATGTGAAGGAAATAAAAGGGAGAAAGGTAACAAGGAGGTTATATATCGAAGGAGGTGAATATGTGAAATTTACTAAACCAGTTGGTGTGAGTAAAATTAGTAAATACAAACCATATAAGCCATAAAGTTATCTGACATTATGGACCTGATCATTTCATATCATACAGAAACACTGCTTCATTTACAATGTATTGCTGTTTGGTGTTGTGGTAAGGCTTACTTTTACAACATGTAATAAAGATTTAGCAGATTGAACAAATGGATTAACCTTTTGTATGCATGATGCACCCACAGTTCCATTCCGTAACCATAGATTGGAAATTGTCCAAAACGTACCTTTTTACCATACGCCATGGCGTTCATTTTATGTAAGGGAAATCGCTTCCCCTGATTAACCTAATCAGGTCATCAGTCAGTCTTTGAGATTAATTTCAACTATAATATAATACTTGTCCTGAACGTGAATGAATTTGATCATTTGATCATGAGATCGACATTGTGGCTGTTTTCTCTTAAGATTTTTTGCTACATCCCAATGAATCAGGTTTGGGCCAGAAGGCAAAAGTTTAAGGAGATCACACCTAGTATAATATTAATAAACAGACGCCAATAGGCATTGACTCAAAATATTTTGTCACATGTAATAACATGGTCAATTGGTGTCATTGATTCATGATTAGAAATTGAGTACAACAAATGAGTAAATTTATTTGTGACATGTATACCAAAAGAGACAGACCAAATATACTCATGGGTTAGACCATTTATTTCAAGGGGGGAGAAAACTAATTTCTAATTTTGTTCCATGCCAAGGTTGAATTCATATAACAAAAGGGTTAACCCATTGTCCTTGTAATTCTGTTACAAGGACCTGCGACATCACAATTCAGTGAGGCAGCACTATATCTTCTTCAAGTAGGTCTCATCACAAAATGGCTGAAATAATATTGAAAGTGATGTGAAACCACAAATAAACAAACAAAGACACACGTGGTCTTTTTGGTATTGTGTATGAACATGTACAAGAACCAACCAATTGACAATCGCATGCTAGTGTGCAGAGGGAATAGCCGCAATTACATGCATGAATGTACTAGCAAAGTTTGTCATGTATATGTATAATATGCATGGTAATATATTTATAACCAATTAACCAATTATTAAATAATAACCGATTCAGGACTAAATAATTTCTATTGCCATGTGTCTGTACATCTGCAAAAATGACTGCAAAAAATGGCCTCATGACAGTATTCCGGCAAGGATTCTGGTGACAGGTTTCGCCCAGGGTTTTCATCTACATACACCAATCCTTCCCCCCCCCCCCCAAAAAAAAAATGAAATAAATAAATAAATAAATAAAAATAATCAGCCGTCTCCCATGCACGCATAGCACGACTGTAGAAAGAAATTGTCAGTAAAAACCCTCATGTCTGCCCTTGTGCCTTACAATGTATATCCAGCCCATGGGATGAGCGCTGGCGGTCATGATCATGATAATTCACGAAAATATCTGTGACTGGATGAGATGACTAAATTGATGTTGAAAATTATGTAAAATCCGAAACAATCTAATCGAAAACAATCAAATCTAAATGGAAAGAGTTAGGAATACATCGCCGAACATTGGTAAGGGGCGATCCATTTGATTTTTGTGGGGTGGGGTGGGACAGCAGTACTGGATGAATAATTTTTTTTTCTTTGGTAGGGTGGATGAATAATTTTTTTTCTGGTGTGGGGTGGGTGAATAAATTTTTTTTCTGGTGTGGGGTGGGTGAATTACTGGGCGGGGCAGGACAAAACTACAAAATATAAACCATCTAAATTATTTAAAAAATATTATCAAAAACTGGAAGGAGGTGGATGAATAAATTTTTTTTCTTTGGTAGGGTGGATGAATAAATTTTTTTTCTTTGGTAGGGTGAATGAATAATTTTTTTTTCTGGGATGGGGTGGGTGAATAAATTTTTTTCTCCAAAATCTCCCACCCCACCCCACAAAAATCAAATGGATCGCCCCTAAATGCAAAATGTTACACCCTTATTAAAATGCTGATAATTAAAAGATTTAATCGTGGATTTTATATTCCGAGAATGTTGGCCATGAGGCCACCATTGAGCATGTAAAATAATATTACTGAATTGATGAATAAAGAGAATACTAACATGCTGAAATGTTTATAAAAGCTAAAATATATGGAAGATAATAGTTGCAGCACAAAGTAGTATACATGTGCAGGTTATTTATAAATGTTATGGTTGATTGCAGGAGGAGTCTGACCTCTGTGTTGACAGAGTTGACACTGATCATCAGAAGCAAGCATCAGACCTCGGCGGTTGGCTGTGTAAGTAACTGGTATAACTTAACTATTTCCGTGAAAATAATCCCTACTTTGAGACCATGATATATATCTACGTCACAAGAAAAGTGATTCTGATTTCTGGTTATAGCACATCATTATTCTAAGATTTGTTCATATGTTTCATGTTGAAAGTGTACATACAAAATCACACGGATTCTGATGAGCTGAGCATGGCCGAGTGCAGACCGAGTGCAGATGATATGGACGCACAGATCCTGGAAGCCTTCCAGACATTCGACACAAACAGTAATGGCATTCTGGAGCCATACGATATAAAGCGCCTCCTGTATAAGATGGGGGTCAAATTCACTGATGAGGAAATAGATGAGGTCATCAAGGAAGGTGACTGCAATGGGGACGGCAAGATATGTTTTGAGGGTGAGACTAATTTCAGATTCACCGCTTAATTTCCAAAACAATTAAAAGAGGTCTTGAGTCGCACACAAGAAGTATTTAATGCGTGATGTTTCAACCGCCGTTTTTGTGCAGTTTTAATATCGCCATTTTGGCGTGGTGTTAGACTAGCCTTTTTTTTACTGTGGTAGGAATTTGAAAGGTCGTAATAAAGAAATAGGTACTATTCAAAATATCTTCACTGCTTAATGTTAAAATTTCCGTTTTGGTGCGTTCTTAGTATGACCTTGGAGTAATTATTACTCCAAGGTATGACTATTATTGCAAGGTGTAATGTTCCTGTGATATTATATTTCTCCGACTGTATCCAGACCATACCATTTTACATTCACCTTCAAACTATTGTTTTCCTTTCAGATTTTCGGAAAATGATGCTCATGGAGGATAATTCTGCCCCAAAGGATAACTGTATATTAGGAACATAACAATACCAATATGTTCTAAATTGCTAACACAAAGTAGGTTCGAAGCGGGTTGGAAAACAAATTTGTAGATGTTAGACATTGAATATGGACTCATCTTTAACCAAAAATTGGACATTCCTCACTCTCAGTGTTGATATTAAAGATGAACCTTGTTACTGCATGGTTCACCCATACAAGTGAGTGTAGAGATTGGCATTGGTCACTGAAAGGTTGCATTGGCAACGTTAGTACCATTGGAGAACTACCCTCTTAAGATATTAAGTATGTGATATTGATATCATGTTTGGGCTTACAGACTTGAATATATAAATATATATTTCATATACACTATTAAATTTCAGTCTTGATAAATGCATTTTTATCGAAGAAATGTAATATGTTCTCCGAAAACTATATATAAATAGATATTCATATATACTTTCACATGATTTTACTAAATTTACATGATTAATACAATGTTATCGACATTGAGAGACATTGAGAAACATTCTGTTTGGGGACATTTTCTTTGGGAGCATTTTTTAACATCACATACATTTTTATAATAAGGTATTTTTGTTTTTATTAATTTGTGGTTTTAACATAAAGATGGTTTAACTATCTATAATATTAGGCCTGCCTTCATTGGAGAACACAATCGTCACTCCCTTGGGGAGCTGATTCAGTGCCATGTGGCCATTGATGTTCATCTAGTTCATTTATGTATGCATGAAGATCACCAAAGTTAAGATAATGTTTTAATGCTGTTGGAACTGGCAATTCATCTATACTTGTAAAGCACGAAATGGAATGTCTTATTGTTATCCGACACACATTCCTTAATGTCCTTGGTTGATTCACAAAACCAATGTGGGATTTGTTCGAGGTTTCAGCATGACAGACTGCACTAATGGTGCTATTAAACTCGCTGCTTCCAGCTTCCCATAAAACCTTGAACAGAACTGGACTCTTTTTCACGTCAAGGGCAACATTCAGTGGAAGGAGATCATGATCCTTCGATATGTTTCCTTTTGAGTTCAGATCTGCTCCAAACTGCAGTAAGTGTATCAGGGTCGTGAGAGAGTATTTGGATTTGATGTGGCCAAATGTCATTAAAGCTGAAATGATCATTGTTCTGCCAGAATTATCCAGCAAGTTCGGGTCGGCACCATGTTTCAGTAAGAAGAGAGCATTTCTATGGTTGCCTTTGCTGACAGCAACTGCTAGTGGTGAGCCATGCTTTCCTTTGCAGAGGTTGATGTTGTACCTGTAGGTGAATGCTGGACTAAGAAGATATTGGAGACAACGACTGTTTCTGTTGTAGGCAGCCAGGTGTAGTGCTGTCTCCCCACCACCAGAGGGCACTGAAGGGTCACCCCCTTTGGACAGCAGCATCTGGCACACACCAACTGCATCTTCTGATATAGCTAATAGAAATGGTACAGAGCAGTTAGTATCATACAAGCTTGACTCATTTACTTCTGCTCCAAGTGTAACCAATAATTCCACCATTGACACATTGTGCAAGAGTATTGCTTTCCTTAATGGGTTAGACCAGTTGTCAGTGCCAACGTTTACATATGCTCCATATTCCTCCACTAAAAGTTTCACCATTTTCAAGTTATTACCTTGAACAGCTATACTTAACACAGACTGATTGTCATTCTGAGGATCAAAGTTTACATCAGCTCCCATCTGCAAAAATAGTTTGCCACATTTGAACTTCCTCGCCCTAGCTGCTTCATAGAGCCCGTGGTTCAGAGCTTCCTGTCTGCAAATACCATCTATATTATCTATAAATGCCTGAATAAGCTTCGCAAACCCATGCCATGCTGCTGTAAACAAAGGACTCCCAAATGGGCGATTAATAGATTCTTGTTTCCATGGCAACAGATATTCAGCTACATTAAGAGATGGTTCAATTTTAAGCCTCCTTTCAAATATACACAGGGCAGCTTTATCGTGCCCGTGACTGACAGATGTATGGATGGCATCCCAGAAGTCCGAGTCAGTGTTGTCTATGAGCTCAGCAAGTCTGTCACTCTCACATGAGTCCATTAATAGATTAACTAAGTCCACTCTACTGTGGTGGATCACTGTTATTTGTAGTGCATTCTGTCCATACACTTCCAGTTTCTCAGAGTTTGTGTCAGTTTCTTGTTCTTTTCTATGGAGTAAGGAAGCACCTGATTCCAATAGAGTCTTCACCTTAGCAAGGCAAACTTTCCTCTGACTGAGTGCTGCATGAAGAGCCCTGGTTAATTTACACAATTGTGAGTCGGCCGAAGGGTGAAGCTCTGCCATCTTCTAGTCCAGGTTTTAAATCTTATTTGTTCTGCTAAATACCTGCAAAATAAAAGTAGAATTTGAAAATTCACTGTAGTGCATGACACTATTTTTTAATAATTGATATTTATCACTGGATATATCTGGCTTGCTCAATATTAATTTATTACATTATGTTTATTTTCCTAATAGTTATCTTCCCACATTATGTTTGACTCAAAAGATGTAATTAAAATAACTAAGGTACATATTGCGTAAGACATATTGCATAAGATAAATGACTTTAATTCTAGGCTATGCAACCAATATGCAGTTTACCTTTTAGAAATAATGGTTTTCATTTCATTTGCATTATACGCCTCACCTACACTACAAATAAAACCAAATGACATTGGGCATGAAATACAATATTGGTATTAGTTTCGTGATCTATCGGACATATGATAGGCTCTAAATTGAATACAAACTATACAGCCTATAATAGCGTATCTCTTCCCATACATCAAATTAGCAGAATTAGACTGGGCCCAAATTGACCACAGGAACACAAGTGCTGAACCTATGATCCTGTCTTAATACATATCTTAATACCAGATTATGCCGTAATGTTTGATGTTTAAATCTCAAAAGTGTAATATTATCCACTTACCATGAGTCTAACCAGTGTTAATTCCTCTATTTAAATTGGAATTTACATTTATTTAGCCGTTTATGTGTTTCCGTCAGCCACAACAACGGCGTATCACCAACTGCAAATGTAGGTCATCTCCATCATCAATAAATAAATACCTGCCTGCAATGGCTGCAACAGCCTGGCATACACTGCGCTACCCTTTACATATCTGTATTACCTGGACACGGGAGTCACAGTGGTCAGATCGTGGTGCTGGGAATCATAATTTGAAGGCTTAATTGTAGGATTGAACAGTTCTTTTTAGCCGTACTCAAGGTTCAAAGTTGTCCCTGCCATCAAACAAGCAAAACCTTATCAAACAAGCAAAACCTTATCAAACAAGCAAAATCTTATCAAACAGACAAAACCTACCTTATCAAACAAGCCCTGAAGAACTGGTTGAACCTTCATTTATTTTCTTGGAATAATCTTTTTGATCGGTTTGGAAAAAGGTTGCGCTTTATGATGAGAGGATAATTATGGGCGTTTAAATTTTAGAATCTTAGAAGAGCCTACGTATTAGTCAACTATTCTTCAGAAACTATTCTCAAGAAAGCAAACATAATTTTATGAAATATTACAAACCATTGAATGTTTAAACATAGAACTTTCGAAGTTGATTAGAAATATTTCCTGTATTGGTTGCATATTTTGCAGAACATTTTCTCTGAATATTTATTTGACTTCAATTTTATAAACTACAAATAATATGTAAAGAATAATTATTTATCTTATTTAGTTTAAATGTAAACGCTGGTGTATTTCTGCTAATGTTCATACAATTATTTTTAAAAATATAATTTAGTTTATATCACACAGGCCTCACAGGCCTATTTTATTTATATATAAATATATGATGAGAGATTTTCTTATACAGTGAGACTTTGTTATCATTTTCATGTTCTATTATCTTCAGTTCTTGTTCAGTGTAATTTTGTTTCATTGCAGTATAAAATGCATTTTCATAAAACGACCTCCAATAAGCTGTTAAAATGGCTATTATTTCAAAATAGCTGAGCGTGTAAATTGTTTTCTCTAATCTATCAAGAAAATTTACATAAGATAGAAAGATAAAGGTGAATGGATACTAAAATATACAGTAAAATCCACGGGAATATGAGTTTCATTTAAAGATCATTCAAATGTCACTTAGAGGTCACTGGCAATATTTTATGAAATTACAAATTAGCCTACAAAGATCCAAATGCAGTCATGAATTATTTTTAGATGTATCCCACCAAGTAAAAACGTTTCAGGCCTATGTCTGTCATCTCTCTCAATGAATTGCAGTAAATCGGTACAGTAGGCATATAATCAAGGTCACCTGATAATCATAGTTATGTGAAACAAAAGATGCATTTCGGGTAAAAAAAAAAAGAATATTCTAATCTATTTTCTTTATTGCAACTGGTCTGGTATTGAGAGTGTCGTGAAAGGCGCTTTTCCGCACCTTTTACCTGAATTTAAAATGTTGCGGTGGCCCAAGAGTCCTGCGGACAGATACTCAGCATAATAACATAGGCATATTACAAGTCGTTCAATCACTGACATTTAAAAGAAGTCCTGTCTCAGAAGGTACTAGACAGTATAAGAAGTCTAAAATCATGTCTGGGCCTATACTTACCAAAGAAAGGTTTCATTTAAAATCAAGCATGTGCTTCCGTACGATATATCTATTTATCTTTTTATTTACTTCAACCAATTTTGGAATAAAAACGCTTTTGGTTTGCATTTATTTTTGGCCGGTCTGTTTATACCATGTGTTGGATCGACGAATTGTTCCCATCCTTATATATCTTTCTGCGCGAATTATATAGTCCAGTCTTGGTAACAGTGACAAATCATTTACTTTCATTGTTTTCACAAAGTATGTTTAAAGAATAAATAAACTGCGTTTTAACACAACCTAACTTGTCCTTGAAATCCAATATTATTATAAGAGTAATGAAAAATTCCACCGAGTATACAACCCCACACAAATAAACATGGAATGTTCATAACAAGCCTGAACAGCTAACATGTAAGGACATGCTTCTTGGCTTCAATGGATTAATATATTACTATTCAATGGCAATTACCAGTCAGCTATACTCGAGTAAACTTTGCTCAATGCTCATATGCACATAGTCAATTAATGAATATTTGGAGAAATGAGAACTTTTAACTAGCACAAGGTGGAGATAAAAAGTATGGAAAAGCATAAGCATGTACATAATCACCCCAGCAAAAGACAAAGTATTATAGACACAGTAATATGTGACCCACATATCAGAAAAAAGGTAAGATTGAACGAGGCATCATGCTGCTAAGACCAAGTTAAGCCCGGGCAACTCGGTACACATTTATACTTATATTAATATTTTGGCCCAGGCCAAGATCATGTTAACTTAATTTTCTGGGCTAAAAAAACTGAATCCCCAAACAAATTTTACATAATATATTATTGTGAAAATCTTTAACTTAGAATCCGACAATTAAATCTTGGAAACAAATTTAACGTGTGTTTGTTTGTTTATGTGAATATTAAACTGCCATTGATTTACCATTGGAGTAAATTTACCTTAGTATTCAATACCAGTATGTATTATTGCTCCAGCACAACCAAGTTTTAACCCATGAACATTTCTGATATACAGCACATAAATGAATATAGTGTGACTTAATTGGTTTAAATTGTGCCATTAAAAGCAAGTTAAGACGATGGATCTAATGATATAAGTGAATTAATTTTGAATGACACATACCTCTATGCAATTTCCATCTGTTTACAAAAAATATTATAGAATAGGGTAATAGGGAATAGAGAACAATACATGTACATGAACATGTTTAGGACATACCTACCACTGGACAAATAATTGTTAAACATTCTTAAAAAATGGTAATATAATTTGTTGTTGTTGCTGTTTTTTTTAAACTATTTTAATTTTTTTTTATTTATTTATTTTTTTCAAATATCTACTTTGAAAGTATTACTACGTACGGAGTTCTACTGAAGTCTATTTGATGTGTAACTTCATCACCATTCCTATCTGTGGCGTTCAAATACTGCTATCCTATATACATCAGCTGATTGTTTTATACACCAAATGTTTTACAGGGAGATTATTTCAATTCAACATTAGGGTTGAAATTAATATAGCGACTAGATATTCTTGGCATATTTATGAGCTTATGCGACTATAAAAACGTCTAGGATATGTTTTAGGATACCTTGATTTGTTTCAAGTATAATTGAATGGACACTAATAAGTATTTTTTATATACTTAGGAAAAATCTGTTTGACCCTGTAAAGAGTCATTCTATACCCTACATGCAATCATTTCGAACACTCTTGGCAGTCACTTTGGGCACTTTGAAGAGTATATGAACCCTAAAGGCTCTTATTGAGGAAACAGTTGTTGTCAGTTGTCATTGTTTGTTAGTTATTGTTGATTTCTTCCTCCAGCAATACTGATGACTAGTCAATGTCCACGTATTTGTTCAGTTAATATACGAAAAACCAATTAATAAAGCCACGCACATTAATTTCTCTGTTGCGTTGCTTAACCGCATATACGTCCAAAATAGCATATTATTTTGAATTACATATATTTGACGTCCATAACGCATATATTATTAATGCATGTGTTTTTTTCTCAGGCAGAGAGCTTCACAGACGAACAACTTAAAGGTTAGTATCATATGAACAACAACTATGGAATTATTGGTGTCAAATAAGTGAAATTCAATTTGGTTTGATGAAATAAATAAATCAGAATTCAAATATTGGAATTCAAATAGTCAATTCTTTCTATTCTCTAAATATTATGTAGTTTATTGCTGTATAATTTCCACAAATCATGATAAAAAATAAATTTAAAAGATTAATTGCCAGCTTTTCAAATATTTTGCAAGCCAGATATTAATGAACTCTTTACATGTTTATCAATATAATCATAAACATTATAGATCATATATGGGGAAAATATATTGGACCTGCACTGGTTGCCAGTGAATGCAAGAATTGACTTCAAGATAGCTCTGCTCACATGGAAGATACAAAATGGCTTTGCCCCCAGTTATCTAGCCGAATTATTAACTGTAAAAAATAGTGGAAAAAAAATCTTAGATCAAACGATAAAAATGAATATATAATTCCAAAAACTAAATAAAAAACATATGGAGACAGGGCTTTTTCTGCATACGCGCCGAAGAAGTGTAATGCCCTGCTCCTTGAAGTGAAAAACTGTAAAACGATTGATTGCTTTAAAAAGAAGTTAAAGACTCATTTATACAGAGAACAATATCTTCAAAAGCGCCATGAGCAGACCGGGTCTGAAATGACGCTATAGAAATGTTTTATTATTAATTATTATTATTATTATTATTATTATTATTATTATTATTATTATTATTATTATAGAGTACCGCGATGCATTTCTATTGTTTGACAAAGACGAGGATGGTGTGATCACGATGAAGGAACTGGTGACTGTGCTGAGGTCTATAGGCATGGCGCCCTCTAACGCCGAGATAGACAGGATGGTCAGGCTCGTTGACTGCAACAGTCAGTAGTGTATCTATTAACTGCACTTTCTGTAATCATTTTAAGGAGTATAAACTCTCCACCACACAAAAAGTTGCACATCTTAATTATGTCTTTAATCAGAGATCTTTAAACATCTAAATGCCTCTGCCTTAATAATTCAGTTGTTCTAATGCCATATAGTAAACAATTTTGATATGTTTTTGATGATGGACATCATCACAATTTTGTCACTGTCATGCTAGTTGGATTTTATGACACAGAAAAATCAACATATTATATCAAAAATATTAGACCATTTTTTGTAAATTCCCTCAAGTAAAGTATTAAAATGGTCCAATCTTGTTTTTATCCAATGAGTTTAAAGTAATCAGGCAAGGACCTCAAGTAGTTCAATATATAAGGTACAATTCTGGAAATATCAAACATGGTAACACCATTATTTTGGCTTTTATCTGTTTCGAATTATGCTCCAAAGTAAAATTACTCTATACATTTATCATTTGCACAAGCTGCAAAATAACCTCAGCATGCTCAATATTGTGAGAATGTTTTGTTACTTTATGTTTGTCACAGGAAGCGGTGCAATTGACTTTGAGGAGTTCCTGCACCTGATGGTAAAGATATCCGAGGCAGCTGACACAGAAGAGGATCTTATTCAGGTATATGTTCTAAGATATACATATTACTCTTGTTTTTCTGGTTGAATGCCCTACTCATTTTAAAGTATGTCTGAGGATTTGTATTTTGTAAAAGCTTGAAAACTAGAATTAAGGCTTTTGCCATCTGTTCTTTTGGCAATGGTTGGAGTGAGAAACAATTCAGTAGCATGAACAAACTACTGCAGATTGAAGATTTTTTTCATTTTTATTATTTAAATGTCTTATTTCTCATGTTTGTGTTATAATGACCTTCTGATTTAATGTTGGTATATTTGCCAGGTGTTCCGTGTAATAGATCAGGATGGTGATGGCTACATCAGTCGGGCAGACCTCAGAGAGGTGGTGATCAGACTTTCACTTAATATCACCCATCATGACATGGATGAAATGTTTGAGGAAGCTGACAAAGATGGAGATGGCAATGTAAACTATGAAGGTAGGGATATCAACTGTCACAAGGACATAAAACTAATTTGATACTTTTGTCAATTTTCTAATAATATTTTAACAGTTTTTCAAAATTAAATAAATTTTATCAATACATTTTGCAAATTTTTATACTTTAAGTATGTTTTCAATTTAATATTTTCAGAATTTTTGAAGATCATCCTTGCAAAATATTGAAGATCATCAAAGAAAAAAATTCTGCCAGATGTCCAATCATATACAAGTGTTTGTATTTGGCAGAGTCAAACTTTTTCCATATATATTTATTTATTTTGTGTAGGTTTTTTTTACAGATTTTAAAGTCTTAGTCTCGTTTGGGTATTTTTTATAAAATAACATAGAGCTTAATTATGAGTAATAAATATACATTGTTGTTGTATTTTTATATTGTGATATACAGTACAGCTGAATAATCACTGGATATACGTATATAATACAGAAAAGATATCTTGTACATTGTGATGGTTATCATATAATCATATAATAAATGATATTTTAACATCTATAAAGATTGCACATTATTCCTTCCAAGAGATATATCACATATAATGTTCAGGGACAATACAGATCCAATATTGATTAGAGTGAACATACTCAATACAATATCCACCTGTAAAATGCTAAATAAAATGATATAAATTTCATTATTGCAAAGAGTGCTGTAAATAGGCAGGAGACACAGTTACATGTGATAAAAACATAGTCTTAGTCACATGCTTCACAGAATAGACAAATGTTCTGTCTATTCCTGAATACAAAGTCAATACTCAGGCCTTTAATCAAATGATTAAATATCCTTTGTTGGACCGTCCACTATGTAACATATATCAGTCATCCACAGTTATAGACAATGCTCTTATTTCTGCTAGTTTTTGCTGCATCCTTTGATCATATTCCGAGTCTTCCTCGTCAGTTCCTGACTCTCCTCCCATTTGATTGGATAGGTCACTGTATAAATTATGTGCATCTGTGTAATATTTGACCTGCAAATAAAAGCAAATATTTTGTATCATCAGGATTCTCATCTTTCAAGTTTCAATTATTTGTTTCATGTAAGTGTCAAATCTATAAAAAAAATGGTGAATACTGCAAATGACAGATCTTTTAGTTCTTTCATCAAAATTCAATTTGTCACAAAATGAAACTGGAATGCTGGCAGAAAAGACGGTGACCGTCAGAGTTTATTTTAATATAGACCTGGAGGTGGCAAATTCTGGAAGTGAGTAAACAAAATATGGGACAAGGGGCTGATTGTCAAAAAAAAAGCAAAAAACTTTTATGATTCATATTCCCTAATCCCATCAGGTATATAAGGCAAGAGAATATGAAACTCTCACCTGTGACTTGATGAGGGCCTGGAAGGAAGGTTGGAAGTAGTCGATACGACCCTCGTATAACCGAGGCATATCATCCATCAGAGCATCATTCTGACTGTCATAATCCTCCTTGGCTGCTACTAATGCTTTCCTACTCTAAAATAACATAAAATAAAATAAAATAATTAGTATAAGTATTATCATCAAGATAATGCTCCTCCTGCCAATCACTAAAGTTTGTATAAACTTCAGGAATTTATTATATTAATGGGATTTTTCCAATATTTTTTACTGTTTAACATTAAGATTTTATAAAAGCTTGTCTATAATTTGGTGTTAATCTAAGAAAATAGATGTCTCTTTTAAATGGATTCCACACTATTTTTTATTCAAGAACAAAATGTAATTTAATGTGTATCATTGATTATAATCATTGCTAGAGGTTTAATATGAACCAACTATGATTTGTTATGTGTGAGAGTAAGATAAAGTGAGCTCACAGAATCTAATTTGACAATATTGGCTCCTGTTCTTTCTCTGTCCTGATACTTGTCCACTTTAGCTTGGCACTTGCTATACTCCTGTATACCAACAGAACATTGAGTACAATGACTACAAATTGTGAGATACTTTCATTATAAAACAAACATTCATAAATTCTAAAATATTCCTGAATACCAACAGAACATTGGGTACAATAACTACAAATTGTGAGATACTTTAATTATAAAACAACACATTTCATAAATTCTAAAATATAAGGTAGTATTTAAGATACCAAACATTTTCAGTGTTATCTTACTTTTCCTTGACAAAACAGAAAGAGTGAGAATATTACCTGCAGACTCTGTTCTCGTTTCTTTGCAGCAACTTGAACACAAGGGAATATGGTGTTGAATCTGAAACAGATTTTATATACAAGAAATTTACTCATAAATAACCTCAAGCCCCATGAGCATGTAATAATTCTCTGTTAACAAGACTCTATAAAGCTAGAGAATTTTGGTACCAATACAGGTCCTTTACTTGATGTTTGCAAACAGGATGTTGTTCCATTTTGCATATTTTTTCCCCATAATGTCCACAATAAAATCAATAAGAATAACAATTTTATTCTAACATTTATATTTCTTCCAGACACTAGTTTTCAATATGAAATTTCCACACTTACTTCTTCATTGGTTCTATTACTGCCTTCTGCGAGCATGCATTCTGAAAAAAGAGAATTGCCACATATTCAGTTGCTTTTGGGTCTGGTTTTAAAACCAGGCCCAATATATATATATTTCCTATTTTTCACTATAGCAGTCAGTATTGGTTTAATGATATATCACCTATTCAGTAAGATATATGTCAATAAAAAACAAACCATTTCTTGGACAAGACTTTCCAACTTTTGTGTGGTTGTGGCCCAGCTGTCCACCATCTTCTTAAGTTCCTCATCTTCTTTACACAGGGCACTCCCGGACAGGTCCTGGGTTATTTTGACTTCACATTTACATTGTGCTGAAAAAATTTAAGCAAATTGAATAATGTATTTTTACTCTTTTTGTGTGTAGTTAACTTGCCAAGACTACAGACTGATTCTTATTAATAAATCTATTTCTTCCATTGGTGACATTTGTACCCATCCATTATTTACACTACACTGAATCAGTCACCAGGATTACTTTTATGGTAAATTCCTGAAAAATATTATTCTTTCTGCAAATGCTAAAATATATTACTCTTTCTGCAAATGCTAAAATATATTTCCAAACCTGTTTGTGATTCAGTACATCTTTTCATGTCTTTATACATTTTTTTAGTATTTTCATCAAGCCTGAAATTTGAAGAAAAATATACTTATAAATATTCGTCACCTTCACCATTTCACACAACATAGAATATCATATTAAAAATGTTATTGGATGTACATTCAAATTAAGAGTGCTTTTCACTTCATATTTGAAGTATATATTCAAAATCGCACTTCTATTACTCAGGGTTTGACATTAGCACATGCCCGGTGACCATGAAGGTTTTTAGAGCCTCTGGGCCAGTACATTTTCGGACCAAAATCCTTAATATTAAGGCCTGTTACTATTAAAAAATTAACTGGATATCATTTACAATTAGCTTATTCAAATACACAAAAGTATTAAAGGCAGAACTAATGTCATCACAAGATTGATTGTGACAGATCTTTGCTCCTTTAATTTAAAAAAAAATCCAATAATACTTACTGATCAAGCTTCTTAATTTCTCTTTCAAATTCACGCTCAGCCTGCAATCAAAGATTTACTCATAGAGCGGTCTTCCAATTAATCAACAGATTGTTATAAATCTGGGCTCATTCCAACAATATTCTTATCTTATATGAGAACACTGAAATAGTGCCGATCAATTAAAATTAAGGTTTGCTTTTTTGGATCTGGTTTCTTACAAAGATGTCTTAAGCCACAAGAAAGAACAACATAGAGTCAAATAAAGAAATTAACTTACTGTTCTTGATATTGCAATCTTTTTTGGAGCATGAGCTTTGAATGGGTTTCTGCAAATAATTATTTTTTTATTCTGTAATCATAAGTACATGATTATAATCTCAAGAGTTTAAGGAGCTATTTTGAATATTACATGTTATTTTTTCCAATAGTGTTGTATGCTGTTGGTCTCATCCCACTGAAACACATTTGCCAGAATTTTTTGATTTAAAAAAAATGAAATTCCCTATTGATACCATGCCTTCCTTTCAAAAATATATTAATATTAATTTGAAAAGAGCATACCCATCAAGTCGGTTCACAGAAAGCAATGGGTTTACTGGTGAGGGTCAGTAAAGGTCTTTAGGGTTAAATGGCCTCCTTCTCCCTGCAGGAGATTTTGTGAGTTTTGAGCCATTACAGCATAATTTTCCAACATGTGGATTGATCATCCATTTACCGGGATACAGCCAAAACCTCACTCACAGCTCAGTTATATTTCAAACGGTCTCCTATACACTTTCTGGCAACCTGCCAAGTGTGAGATACACATGTTTTGTGTTTATCATGCACATTTTTCATGATATTGACAGCCTATGCTTATATTCAGCTAACCATATTGTGCAATGAGGGAAGAGACAGAATACACTTTTGAGACCATATTGTATTAAATTTACATGATTTGTGCAAATTTGTGCCAGTCCTGTACTTGGCTATTTCAAACACTCCTTTGCACAGGAGGTGAAATATAGCATATTTCATGGAAATATATTAAGGGACCAAGCATGTGAGATGGGGAAATTATGAACTATTCATGAGGTCTTATGATTTAAACCCACTTTGTAAGACTTGATAATACTGATCTCTCAGGTGCATCACACCCTTTAAAACATGAGACAAAGATTATGCTACTGACAGAACGTTTCTATATTTTATTTTAATAACTTCATTGTGAACAAAATATCTTCTTGGTTTTATTCTCATAGGATTTGTGCATTCATAACATTGGTTGATAACTATGAAATTGTCTTGAAGATATACAACAAATGGAACATTGGATTTCTTGCCATGGAAATGTTTTTTTTATAAAATGTACAGTTTGTTACAAAAAGTACAATTTGATGCTACTTTGTCACTTACTGGTCAATTGACATCACTGACCACTCAAAATCTAGCTATAAATCTTGCAAGAACATAACATATGATCGTTGCTATATAAAATTAGGTAATATCAACCATGGAAATCGCTATATAGAAATGGCGACCAACTGTGACCAATATATATACAGCTATTTCCCAAGGACTGTGACTGACTGGAATAATCTTCCCTCTGGTTTAACTACTTTGGAATCTGGTAACTCGGCATCTTTCAGGAACCTCTTTGCCAGAGTGTAAATTCTGGTCTGCAGCTGGTATTGACCAGCTGCACCCCTACTAGGCCCTAGTGCAATTTTGCACTCTCGGCGGGATGCCAATTGGTTTTGCCGAGTAAACATTTAGATGTAGATGATGTAGATCAAATACATGTCACTAATGGATATACTATAGGCTATATAGTCTACTTCATCGGCGGTAACTGGTCTGTATGTATGATCCACTCTCCATGCTCTGTTGCATAGAATAATGACTGACAAATTCCAAATTGCTATATTAAAAGTCTAAATGGCATCATATTTATCTGCAGTCTTATTTCTTTTTCAAAGAATTCTTTCTTGCTAGTTCAGGACCTATACAAAAATATCTTGAGAATTGGAATTTAAATGGTAGTTTCAGTTCTCTAGTATGTAAGGCTATTTTGATTGTTTCGAATTACAGTCATAAAGGAGAAATTTACCTGAAACTCATGACTGGGGATCAAACTCAAGTTGTTCCAGTCAAATGTTGTTTCCTCATTGTTGACTTCAGTATTGACCTACTTTGATTGAAAACTGGGCCAAGAGTGATAAGATTGAGGTCAGCATCTCTCATTGGTTAATCCTACTGGATGTGTTCATATAACAATTGGCAAATATCTATACCGCATATTTAAAAATTCTGTATAAAATTACTGATT
The DNA here is from genome assembly GCA_949316495.1 of Amphiduros pacificus. Taxonomy (NCBI): domain Eukaryota; kingdom Metazoa; phylum Annelida; class Polychaeta; order Phyllodocida; family Hesionidae; genus Amphiduros; species Amphiduros pacificus. Next base: position 44,858,221 of record OX439000.1, on the reverse strand, counting down.
TCTGAACTAAATTTAAAGAAATTAAATCTAGAATTAGTCACGTGACTTCTTTTCTGAGATGTTCAGAGCCTCTTGACATCGCATTTTAGCTGAATCTACGACCACCAGGGGAACCAAAAGCACGCATGTATTTTTAATGGTGCACCAACAACGCCCTCTATTGTTTGCAAAACGAAAACCGCCTGAATGGAGAGCAGAGTGTACAAAGTCAACATGGCGGCTGTTATCCAGAAAGTTGCTGTTCAATCCTTGAAAACTTTTTCACACCATGGACCATTCCGTGAAAATTTTCAGCAGTTGAAGTTGTTAGTAAATCAATTAACAGCCAGTGATATTAATTTTGACCATTCGCTTGTGTCAAACTCACAGGTAAGAAGTTAACCAGCCAATGAACACAATTTTGGGGTCAAATGTCAGTGAAATTAGGCTCTTTTAAAGTCTTTAATAGACTTTATAAGACTTTAGTATCAGAGAAGTTTCTAACAAAAATGGCACATTTCAAATGTTATTTTGAGAAAGAATAATTCTAGATGGAGATGGAGATGGACAGAATTTTTCACATGAAACTGATAGTCAGGAACAGATTTGAGTGTTTGATAAATTAAATCAAATGTCTCAATGAAACTTGAAAGTGTGACAAGATGTTTCCAACAATCTTATTCAAGTTATTGCACAATATTGATAAACAAGAAAAAGTGGCACTCCACATGTAACATGGATGGGAAAAAAATGAAAACAAAACAAATATTACAACAAGCAAAACAAAAGTTCCAATAAACGAAACAAAAATTACAACTAAACAAAAACATTTAATTTGGTATATGAACAAATTTTTTAGCACAATGGTATGCAAAAATCTGTCTCGATTATGTAAGTTCCTCTAATATTGCCCAGGTGTTAATGCAAATCATCAATCTGAGTTCTGCTTGTCATTTCTGTTCTAATTGTCCAATTTTCACCAAATTTGAACTAAATCTACTAAAAATTCCATGCTCTATTGATTAAGCAATAATAATTGATAATTTTGCAAAGCGATGGATGATGACAATATTGTCATCTTGAACTTTTTGTCATCACACACTTCTTTATCTCTGTTTACATGTTATAGGAATAAATTCAATGTGTCAATGTATATCAAATGGTTTGATAATCAGAAATCAACTGACAAACTGAAATGCAGCTCTTTTGTCGTTTAAAGCTCTGGTGTCATTGGCTTTTCTATGAGAATATCATTTCATTTTTATATTCAGCATTCCTATGCAGGGGTGGAGCTCTTGCAGGTTCTCTTAGATAAATTCTTATTTTACAGTCAGTTTCTGTTCTGACTTATCAAGTGGATATTTTCTTTAAATAATTTAATAAGATTAAAAAGGTTTAATATGACAGATGGCTAAAATGTGGTTGTAAGGCAGGAAAAAGTTGGCAGGGGTGAAACAGTTTCTGGTCATTTTCTACCTATACACACCTGATTAAGAAATCATGCCAAGTAAATTCACATGTTAGCTTATATTGATGTTGCAACTGACCCAATCAGTAAAATGGCACTCATGAACCTGGACTTATATATATGCAACTCTGTCAAACAAGGTGTCAACCTTTCTGCACCTGTACCCTGTGATTCTACAACAAACTTTTTTTTTAAAGAATTTGAATGCAGTTTCATTTTTGAAAATTATATTTATATTTCTCCATTCCCAAATATCAAGTGGCCTGGCTGTAAATCTCACCAAATGTTGTCTGCTGAAGATGAGTTTGATCATGAAATTCTAATCCAGAACCCCCAAAAGACATACTACTACTCTTGAAGGAAATGTGCACAGTTCAGAGCACCACCATCCCAAGCTCGCTACGCAAGAGTACAAATCAAATACATCACAGAATGCAGTCTTCCTGATAACCGCCGGACCGCCGGTCCAGACCGATATTTTTTGCCACGGTCCGGCATATTTTCTGTCGTAGTCGGACCTCATGTCCGACATGTATTTTTGTGAAAATTCTAACTTTTCTCAAAATTTATCCCTCGAGATGATCGGCAGTCATTTTAAAAGTAAAACGTAAATACGAAGTGTCAGGGATCCATCATTGCGCAATACATTAATATTTTCAATGCGAATGAATAGCGTCCGATCATTTTCGCGCCAAAAATACGAGCCTGTCCCCGTCACTTCCGGTTTTCAAAATGACGACCTCGTGTCTTATATGCGTATTTAAGCATTGTTAAACTCGCATTTTCTCGGACTTGTGCATACTTTAAACTGATAAAATGAAGGCGGACTATTGCCGACACGTGTCAGAATATTTCTATGCGCAAAATAAAAGAAAGTTTTTAATTATATCGCCGTTTGGGAAGCTTGTACCTGGCTTGTTTACTTTTCACGATGATATTCTTTCTTTTTTTTTACGGTCCGGTAAAAATGCTTTCGGTCCGGCGAAAATGTCAACTTTGTCGGACCGAATGTCCGTTGAAGGTCTGGTGACTATCGGGAAGACTGAGAATGACATGTACACACAAATCTCTGACGTATACACACCAACCTTCGTCATTTCCGATCATTATATGTGCATTCATTGTTATATAATCTATATCATTACATATATTTATTATTGCTCTAAGAGTTGCATACAAAAAAGATGTGAGCACAACAACTGTGATAAATGATGTTTTTAATATTCCAATTTTAAGAAAACTAATCAAAACTTTTCCAAATTCCATAAATGAACAAATAGTTGACACTCATATTCAGAGTTTTTTTTGTCACAGAACTTCATTTATTAGAACGGTGTAGACTGACTTTCAGCAGCATTTAGGGACCTGTCCAACTTAGCCATTTTATTCTGTGACAACTGGTAGCAACCGAAAACTAGTTGGACTCTTGTAGTAATGATTATCTTTAAGTTTAATATTATGACTAAACAACTTCTTAACAAGTCATTTTCATAGAACCTCAGCAGCTTAGTACAATGTGATAGGCTGTAATTGGTAGCAACTTAAAAATTGATGTTACATTGAAAATGTACATTTTTTTACTTTCAGGTCTATCAACCCAAGAGTGAAATGACACCCATCACATATATTGACATGTTTGAAAATGATGCAGTTTCAATGGGGGTATTTGTTTTGAAAAATGGAGCAAGCTTACCACTCCATGATCATCCTGGAATGCATGGAATCATCAAAGTTATATCCGGCTGTATACGTCTCACAAGTTTCTCAGAATTAAAGGATGTAATCATCCCTGACCAAATAAAAGAACAATTGCGGCCATGGCAACATCATTTAGTGAAAGGTACAAGGAAGCATGCTGATTTATTAATCGACTACAAGGAGGATGCCTGTGCTTTGACACCAACAGATGGGAACTATCACTCGATTTCCTCTGTAAATGGACCTGCTGCTTTTATAGATATTCTTTCCCCTCCATATGACCATGACACAGGCTCAAGAAAATGCCATTATTATAAAGAGGTGTCTATTGAAGAAAAAGTTGAAACTGATGAATGTAAAGGAAACCTTCATGACATCAGATATATCATACAAATACCACAGCCACCAGACTTTTATGGCGACTCAGCAGAATACACTGGCCCTGATATCAACCCATATGAAGAATATAGATGACAACTTTGTTGTTGTAAAATTTATTTAGTACAGAACAAGGTGTGATGTGGAAAAACATCTTAGGACAGTTAGTATATATGTACATGTATATATCTTTAGGATATTAAGATAACTTTTACACTTAGGATATTTTCACTAACACCTTTTAAGTAACAGTTGAAATGGAAACAAGTGGTGACTTAAAGATAAAATTGTGGTCGTGCAGGATTTTCAAATAAAGATCTTAGGAAATCAAAAGCCAAATTATGCTATAGTATCACAATCTTAACAAAATGTCTTATGCAAAGCTAGATTTCCTTGACTGCATGCTTTATCACACACCACAATGAGCTTTTCACACATTCCAATCTTAATGCAAAAACCCCATCAACTGGCAGAGAAGTTAAAAGATGGCAGTCAAACTAATGATATGGGGTGATATTACAGGGTTAATCCATAGACTCGCAGCATAGTCAGCTGAAATCTCAAACATCTAGGTAGTGCAAGCAAAAATAATAATTAAAAGATAATATATTGTTTATAAGATCTTTTATACTTCTGCAGATAAGATTGATTTACTCAAATGTTCACCAAATTAGGCCAAACATCTGTATGGTCATGCATGAACCTAATATGGTCCTGATTGGCCAAGGTGACTTCCATTTAGCCCCTAATACCTCACAATGCTATGTCACATACCTAAGAGGTGTGTACAAGTAGACCCAGTATGGCCACAATCGATCCTGAATGGCCTCATTTGTGTGATCTCTAATTCAGGTAAATCAATTATATTCCAACATATGTGTAAATATTAAATGTGAGAGATCATTTGTTAGGTTTGAAAATTTGTATATAATGTGATTAATTTAAATAACATTATCATCATACCACTGATATATTCAGTAAATAGGCAGCTAAATCCATTGTTAACATGTGTTTACTAAGTTGACATGATGATGTCTTTTCTTTTACCCACACATTTGGGACACTGGGATATTCTCATATTTTCTGACTAATATTCAAAGATCCCAGATCCTCATGTATGAAATCCATCCAAAATAAACTGCTTTTCAAACCTGTCACTAAATATATATGAGAGATCTAATTTTACAGTAAATTATAGACAGGTGCAATGAAAGAATTAAATTCAAAATGAAAGTAAATTTTTATTGTTCAGGAATCTAAATGGTCAAAAGTCCCCTTGTAGATAAAGTAATAGCCATAGCCTGATTGTTATATGAAGAATTTTATCCAACGGTATAAGTCTTCAAAATGTTAACCATTAAAAGTGTTAAGTATTTGCTTTATAACTATTTCATTATGCCAGTTGACATTTATTCAACTTTCAAATGTTTTCCTCAAAGCTTTAATATATCGTGAGTCATGCATTTTAACAAACAATATTATCATATTCATCCAAAATGGACTAATTGTCAGTGCAATTGTGGATTGGCATCTTCTATTTTTCAAATGGAAGTACTGGTAGGCATTTTCAGTGGTACTGTATATTTTCATTAAAAAAGAGAATTAAGAAGTCTACTTAAACTTTTTAAAATAGAACAGTTGACACATGTCAGGTAATAGAAAATATTTTGTGTGTACTACAACATTATGATACAAATTTTACTTGGTGCTTTTATGATTTGTATAAATGTAAATAAACTATTATGATGTCATGTTACATACAAAAGTGATGATTGTGTTATTATTATGCTGCCCTCTCAAACTTTTATTTGTTGATTTGTATATTGTATTTAATAAATATCAGATACGAATATTGACCGAGATACAGCCCCTTCCATCAAGAAAGGGATGGGCCCTCCCAGCATAAAAAAGGTTCATAAGGGATGGTAACAGTCAAATACTAATACCATTCTTACAAATTTTTACAAAGGTTTAAGTTAAAATGGTAACTACAAATTTGTGAAAATGCATATTTAAAAAAAAAAAATTATTTGTTTTTATGAAAAATTACTTTAATGTGATTTATAATTTATTTTTAGCACAGATTAAACTTTATAATATAAAGTGCCTTTGATAACTTATTATGGTGTCTAAATTATGTGTGGAGCATGTGGCATTCCAAGTTTATGTTCTTCACCAGTTGCCAAATGCCCAATTTAAGCAAATCAAATCAAGAACTTTTGTCACAAAAAGATAAATGTAGTCTAAAATGTCAAGCAGGTAGATCTTATCATTTATGCAGTTCTGATAGAGGAAAAGCAAGAACTCGATGAAAGCATTCACCCTCTCCAATGATGTGATCACTTTGACTTGAATCTATCAAATATACCATTTGTCCTTTGTAGACAGGATATGGCTTATTGGTTAGAAAGCCAGACATAAATGAAGTCCTCATGCTGTATGAAGAGACTCTTATTGGTCTGTGTAACGAGACAGGACGTGGCTTAAAATGACGTCATTATACTGAAATTGACTTTATCGTACAGAAGACTTGTGACAGTAATAATGAGCGGCCATATTAACCATAAGGGCTGTTCCAGTAAACAGAGTGAAGCCAAGTGATGCTGGGCAGCCTATTGTTGGGTCAGCTGGGCAGCCTATTGTTGGGTCAGCCTCCTGGATATTGCTTGGTGTGAAGTAGCAACAAGGGTACACATCCCCTTGACTAACCTCTCCTGTGACCTCAATCCCTGCCTGTCTATCAGCCGATTACTTACACACTGGGGTAAAAACAATGCATGGTCAAGAAAATATATATAGGGTGTATTTTCTCGGTAAAGGCATTGCAATGAATCCATTAACAATCTGGAAAGAATTGACTATTTGATTATTACAGTACCTTTTGTCACAAATTTGTCACAAAATTTCTAGTATTCACACATTTTACCAACATTAAAAGGCACTTGTCCAACAGTTCCAGTAGATGACTACTTTGTCCTTTTGTTTAGGATACTTTTTTGACTGAGAAAGTCGGTTAGTTTTTGTCTTGGAGGGGGTGGGGGGACTAAAATTACAACAAACAGAACAAATTATAATAAACAACAAAAATTGCAATAAAGAAAAGAAAAAATACAACAAACAAACCAAAATTTAAAATAAACAAAAAGACAAAATGAAACAGTAATTGCAAACTAATGGCATAGTTGAAATTATATTTATTCATCTTTCAAAAACATTTAATTTGGTATCTGAACATGCACACAACAAACACTCTACAGTGACATCTATTGCTTGTACCATAGAGAAAAAATAGAGGAACATCCAAACATACTTCAAAGGTACAGGGTGTGTTACTCATAACTGCTTTGAAAACAATTTGACATCTGACTCACACTGGTACTAATTGCTCTTAATTGGCTAACAGATAAGCTCCCCGTGGGTTGCTGGCACAAACTGGCCACCCCATTGATCAATCAGTCTTTAGCATAAACACACAAACATGGCAAAATCGTGTATATCAGAATTGGGTGATTTATTAGAAAACTTTGATGAAGAAATATATGCACAAGTGTAATGGCATTACTTTTGTTAGTGTTGCCAACCTATGGTGGGATGTGAAATGTTAATGGTCTCATCCATTTATTTTTCTCTTTGGTTAAAAAGACATAACTTCCATCTTGACCCAACAGGCCATTAACACTAAATCTAAGAGCAATATAACTTACTTATTAAGGGTCTCAGACTCAACCCAGTCAAAATTGTTATCAGATAGTTGATTTATTCACAGTCATATGGATGGAGTGGAGAAGTGGTTGTATTTTTACCATGGGATGGTAACTTTTGAAGACTGTCTTTGATTCCAATTTTCTTTATTTCTTCAATCTCCCCAGGGCTGTGTCACCAGGGTTATGCTCTTCCCCAAGATCAACTTTTTTCAAGTAAAACATCATGGGTTATGCTCCTTTCGCTTGAGGTAGTCCCTTTGAAAAAAATGTCACAGTGACATGTCTTGGATAAAACTTCTCAATTCATCTTGATTGCCAATCCCTCTAATAATGTCCCAACAGTTCAAAGTGTGCCGCCTCCTTCACGCACCTGCCTGCAGAAGCCAATCATCGTTATTGTTGACAGGTGACGTCACGAGGATACGCAGCCGCCATGTTTGACACATAACACGCGACCGTCAAAGTTCTGATCTCAATAACCCCATGTGTATCAAAGTGGAAAGCACAGGTACCGACAAGTTATTTACTAGGATTGGGCTGACAAGTAGCAAAGAGTAAGTAGAATTTCGGTTTGAATTCTTGAACAAATTATTTTGAGTTAAATTATTGTGGGTCGATGGAGCGGGATGTCCCAGATGCTGATGCAGAGTCAGACTGGGATGCTGATGATGCTGAGATGTCTGATGATAAACCACTTGTCTAATCTAACCTCCAGAATTCATGGCCTCTTTGATCTCGTAAATTAGTGTTGATTGAGACAATGAAAGGCTATAACAGTTTGCTTTCAGGCTATTATTCGTAACATTTGTTGGAGAATCTATTTATATCACACATATCATTGATCGAGGGATTTCTGCAGTTGGGATGATTGGTCTATCTGGGCCATATTGAGTAACACCTGTTGTACTGTATGATATTTGTTAGGGTTTCAAACAATTATTCCTGAAAAAAACCACATTGTGTAAGGTATGTGGGAGATTTATTTTGAGAAAATGAATGGGCATTACTTGAAGCCTTTGAATAATGGTGTGGAAGCATACTTTGTAATTTTCAATATTCATTGATCTTCACCCAAGGGCAGATCAATTTATTTATTGAAGCATGGTAAACATACCATCTTGATCGCTGACATGTTTGAATGCTCCCGAGAGTTGGTACTTGAAATATGAACGATTTTCTTGTCTTTGGAGACATCATGTATCAGCAAGTTCTGACAGGCTGACAATTTGCCCTGAGACACAAACAGAACTGACATGTTAGCTGCTCATTATGCCAGCCACCAACATTCCGGTGGATTATTTGGAGATCAAGGTAGGGAAGCAATATTTTCATATTGGTCAGATTTCAGTTAGTTGGTTTTATAAGCTGCATTTATAAGGGTAAATTTATAACACTGGTTGTATTGTTGTCTGAATAAAATTTTGTAGATGTCTTCAAAGTCAACTTTCTTTTTTATTTATTTTTTATCAAAAAGGAATAAACCAGTTTAGTTAATATTCAAATGTGTACAGAAATTTACCATTAGGGGATATAAAATGTTATCATAACCAGAACCAGAACATGCTGTATGTCTTCATAAAAATTAGAAGTAAGAAAAAAATAAAATATGAGAATCTAAATATCTACAGCATAACAAGATATAGTAAACTTTACATATAGTACATTTTATATTTGCTGCCTCAATTTATTAAAATTAGAATGACGTTTGAACACTATGAATGATTAGAAACTTTCATGAAATTATTTTACCCCAATGAATTAATACAAGTTACAAGCTTTGTCCACATGAGGAGCCACAGGCTGTTGCACAGTGGTCAAGCTAATTGAGGTACTGAAAGGTAACTTGCAGTACTTCTTAATAATCACCTGTCTGTCCTGTGTCCTTCCATCCATCTGTGCATTTATCCGTCCATCAACTCTAATGCTACCATTTTCTTTAAAGTTTCTCTAATTATTTATATATGTTTTATCTGAGTCATTTAATTTATTTTGAGATTTTCCATAACCAATTAGTGACCAAAATGAATTATTTAACAATTTATTTTGATGAAACATATGGATATCATAAAGAGAGATTTACTTGATGTCTACACATGATGTGAATTTATTCCTGGTTGGATTTGCTTTCTGGAAATGCTGCCCTCAGGTGGAAATATCAGATTGGAGATACACCACATGGATAAAGATTTCCCACCAGGGATAATGTATTAGAGAATCTGGCTACTATAACTGTTGAAACCACAGAATATTACAGTACCTTTACTGACATTTGTCTCAAGGTATCTACATGTGATTAGCACCAGTTTCTTTGTGGTAATCCAAAGGTTGTGGGTTTGATTCCCAACCTTGCCAGTAGTGAATTCATGTTAAAATTAGCTCCTGAATGGCTAACCTGTTATCTTTGTAAATCTATGACTGAGCAGGTTGTCTTATAAAGATCCTGCCACATGAAAATACATTTAGGTTGCACTATATCTGCTGTTAGTAAGTCTTGTCATGAAATGACTGCAGTGTTGAAAGTGAAGTACTAACCCTTTAAACTCAAACTTAAATTATACTCTATCTACAAATTTAATAGAACAAAATGTCATGATTGAAAAAAAATTGACCATATTTTTTTTACTGAATATCTATAAGTTTAATATTGAAAATTTGGTTAGGGAGGTTTCAAACAAATAACCATCTATTTTTAATAATGGCAAATCCTGGGTTGAGTATTCATAACTCAAGTTTTTCAAATCCCCCTGTCAGGAATTAAAATGTAACAAATATAGATAATTTAAGGTTTGTCGAGTGGCAGTACATTTAAGTGTCTACAATATTTGTTCAGCATTGTGCATGAGCCATCAATGTGTCTCAAACTTTTAACTGTGATGCTTAGGTTCCTTTGGTCAAGAAGCCTGTTGTGCTGAATTGGAAAGTCAGTGGGTAGGACTTATATAAACAATTTGTGAAATTTTAGGATTGGAAAGTGTGCAAAAACAGTTCAATTCTGAATGATATTCCAGTCCATTTATGGACACTCACAGCATGATAAGGGTTAATAAGGGATGGTAACAGTCAAATTGTTTTCATTTATTCATTATTTATGTGTGTGAATATTTCTTTTATTTCAGATACAGAAAATGAATATCACTATTATATCTGCACCTTGACTTTCAAAACTTGCAAAAATCAAAGAAATGAATCTGCAAATTTCCTATCATAATTGGAGATTCACAGGAAGACACTTGTCCAACTAAAACCTATATACTTTTGATGTGGATTCTGAAATAATAGACAAAATGTAAAGGGCATGAATAAAATGAGAGATTCAGTAGAAGATTGGTGCATGTGTGATGTGTGTGGATGAGGCAGATGAGCTGGGAGGATGGCAACCGACTACCAGAACAAGAAGAGACGGCTGGCAGAGTTCCACCGCCAGGTGAAGCTGCTGCTGACAGACTCGGAGCAGGACTACCTCTACACTGTCCTCAAGGAGTACCAGGCCCATAGGCAGGTGAGAACTCTCCCAATGGGCATTGCCCTGTATATTACCTCATTTGGAGTTAGCTGAAGAAGTGATTGTCATAACTTAAATGAACAAACCTACTAGAAAGATACAATTATCTACTTACATAACTAATTAGTAAACAAAGAAGAATACAGCCAAAATAGCGATGTTATGATTTTTGGTCTCAGAAGAGATGCACTATGGAATGGTTATGTGCATCAGAAAGAACTTGAAAAATGTGACATTTCGGTGTAAAAATTGGACCAGAATTAGCAATTTAAGTTTTGACATATTTTATGAAAATTGAAGCTTGAGTTACACGAACATTAAATCCCCCACAATGACATCATTGACAGTGAGTCCAATAAATGATCATATTTTATGGGGGTTGCAAGCTGAGTTATAAATGTCGGTTTGTGTTTCCATGGTTACTGATTTATTTTTTTGGTCTATGAATTTCAATGTATTTAGACATCTATGATCATTTAATCATGTAATTTATAGAATTTATTTTAAAGAAAGTATCTCTTTAATTTTCAATTTATAGATATTAAAATTGTTTCATGGACTTATTTTTGCCTATCGTGGCTGAATGATATTTCAGGTTGAAACGCTCATACAATGTCTGGGCTCAGTGCTGGACACTCCTGCCAAATTGGACCTCCTCAAAGATGTCCGCAACTTTATACCATCAGCTCAGCTCACCACGTATGACAACTTAGCACCCTACCAACAGATGGCCCACCCATTTATTGCTGCTCCAAGGGGTTACAACACACTGACTCTAAAAAGGGCTGGACGACAGAAAGTGACAGCTGTGACAGCATCGCCCCCTCAGCCCGGTCACAGACATATTGTGGTCTCAGGTAGGATGGTGTATGTGCAATATAGCTCATACATATTACTTGCTGTCTTCAATAAATTAAAAGTCATACTTGGTTATATTATATACTAATATGATGGTAGTGTAGTAAAAGATATGGAGTAAAAATGGGGCATTGCTTGGTCATTTTATTAGGGATTGCAGAACCACCGGGTTGTCATGACCGGATGACGTTACGCACCATAACTCTGGTGAAGGATGTCTACGAGGGCTTAGGCTTCAGTATACGGGGAGGGTCAGAGCATGGCCTGGGCATCTTTGTATCTGAGATTGATCCCAACTCAGCTGCAGGTACCAAATATAAGTCATGACTCACCATATTCAGATAGTGCCTGTAGTTTTCAATATTCAGTTCACATGACTAATATGTTAGATTACCTTTTTTTTCAAAAAGTGTAAATGTTCATAATTTAGTGAGAACATATGTTAGATGATGAGAAGGTTTATTTTAATCAAGGACTAAACCTATGGTAATTTTTATTATGAAGATATATTTCAGTAACTGAAGACAAACTATTTCAGAGCGGTCAGGTTTGAATCCAGGTGACAATATTCTGGAAGTTAACAGTGTGAGTTTTGAGAGCATTGCCTCATCAAGTGCTGTCAAGGTGTTGACTGGCAGTGCTAGACTCAAGATTGTTATCAGTAGAGTTGGAAAGATACCAGGCTTCAAGTTTGCAAGGGAGAAAACCTCATGGTAAATAAATATCTTTTTGTAAAAACTTGAAAATATTTTTTATCTTAAACGCATATAAATTGATCACAATAGAGGCTTAAAATGTTCTTGAGATATTTGGTGTCAATCACTAGACAACCCAGAATAGAAATGTGAAGTTTGAATTTGTGTCAAATTATTGGTTGCAGGTATGATACGAGTGTAAATCGGGTAGTGGAGGGTACCTATGAGGACCATGGCATGTTCCACCACCCCCTTGGCCTCTCCTATGTGGAAGGAGAGATAGAGAGACGTATTCACCTTAACATTAGCAGCAGTAACCAGTTCCTAGGCTTCAATATCCGTGGGGGCAGCGAATATGGACTTGGAATATTTGTGTCTAGGTAACCAAAGTATTTTTTTCATAAACAAATTTTTTTAGTGATGTTTATATTTCAGATATTTTTTGTACATAAGTGTTTTTCATTTGTTTATTATATTTGAGGATTTTAATTACAGAGTTGACCCTAATGGTGTCGCCGAGCAGAAAGGGTTAAAGGTTGGGGATCAGGTGTTAGAGGTTAACTCTCAGAGCTTCCAGAACATCACACATCCCGGAGCTGTAGAGATACTCAGGTCTTCCAAACAACTCATTATGACTGTCAAGGTACAGTATGTAAGGAAATCTAAGTGATTGGAAAGGTTTTTGACATCTTGATTCATGTATGATGAGACATTATATTATTTTTCAGGAAATGGGGCGATACCCAGCATATAAGGAGATATATGCAGAGTACAGCTGGATTGACAGCAACACAGGAGAAACATCCAAGTCACGTAAGTTGAACCATACATATATTGAAATCTATCAGAAATCAGATACCTCTGTGACCTATTACTATTCATCAGGAACTTTTAGATTTATTTTTAGATTTAAGAAAAATCTTAAGGTAATCGATTTCTGTTCTGGCATAATTTTATTATGGAATTAAAGATTTGTTCAACCACAGTTTCAACATTATTTCCTGGTTTTCCCCACCAGGTGGATTAATTTCCCTGCCAATTGGTAGGGCATTAACATCTGATAGAATGAAAGGTATACAGTAGTTTGGTGTGCTTGTGCACTAAGAAAAGCAGGTTAATATTGATAAAATGCTTCCATTATACTAATATCTTGATTTTAGCAATAATCTAATAAGAATTGTTTGCCAATTTGTCACACAGCAAACTAATCAAATGTATAATGAAGGTGACTAGTGCATATTGTTATGCAATTGTTTTTTTTAAATATTTTGGGGTGGCTTGGTATTAATAATTATCTCCATTACAATTTGTGTGGTATAATTGGTGAGGAAATACCAATGAAATACTAATCATGCAAACTTACTAAAAACTTTGGCTTATATTACAAGTCGTTGTGTCAAACTATTTTGCAGGAACCTACCGGAGACAATTATTTGGTATTTATCATCATGTGCTATCAACAGCATACTAAAAATGATCACAAATAGAAAATCTTTCTACTTACACAAATATGAATATTCTACTTATTATAATATATTATAGTATTTTGGATAAAAAAAAACTTACATAGATTATGCGTCATAATTGCTAATTTTATATAATATTCATTCATGACTTCATTTCCGATTGTAAGTACTAAAAAAAGTAGTATTTTTCAAACTGTACAAACGTATGTAAAAATCAAGTTTCTGATGAAGCAATGTTTACTGACAGATTTGCCTACAACTGTCATAGACAACTCAGGAGAATCCATAAGTATTGGAACTTTAATTTGTATAGAGAATGATCTTACACTGGATGATTGATTAAGACACTTTACCAAACTTATAAATGTGTGAAAACCAAGGCAACAGAACTTAAATGAAAACTAATGTCACACTCACAAAAGGCATGAATGTGCACTGCAAAATAGATGAACAAAATATTTCAATATTTTCACTTCAAATACATAATGTAAAGAATTATATTTCTTTTTTATAAAAAGATCTCAGATTATCACTTATTTTAGTGTGTTAAATATCAGGTTAAGGACCAAAATTTTCAATTACAGTACCAAGTCATTGATGTCAGCATGTGTATTGTGGACATACCGTATATGAAATGCAGTCCGATCCTGGTTGTCATCACATTATGCATGCTAGTTGTATCAGTGTTATATGCAAGATCAATTCCTCAGTTATGAGTATGGAATGTTAAGCACCTAATAATCAGGCAAGATGTAGCAGATTATTTTATAGTCTTGTCTGTGTGTGGCTGCAGGTACAGGTTACATAGAGTCTGTGCCAGTGGAGGACCCAAGGGAAGCCAGGAGGATCGAGGCCTTCACTCAGTACCCGAGAGAGAGTCGAGTAGACACATATGCCCAGACGGACGAAGAACAACCTTCTACCAGCCAGTCAGATACAGAGAGTGGTGTGGTGATGTCCAATGGGATGAGTGAGATGAGTGCTGAGCATGATTCTACCGATGCAGGAATTCAGACAGATGAGGCTCTGGATCAGTCTGAGATGCTGCTTCCCGTTTACCAGGATGTGATGTTTGGTCCACGCCCCGCTGAGGAACAAGAAGTCTCCAAGAAGATGCCCAAAAAGAAATCAGCCCCAAGATCTATGATTGGTATACTTGCGTTACAGGCAGAGCATAACCCAGAGACGAGGGCAAATCTGGCAGCTGTACAGAGCCTGCGTATCAAGGGGGGTGAGTACATATATGGGCATATGTAGAGCCTGCATATCAAAGGGATTAATATTGAGGGAGGGTGAGAAAATATTGGCAGAGGCAGACAGCTGTGAGACAAATAAAGTAGTTAGCCTTGCTTATCAAAGGGATGAGTGAAATATGAAAAGAATAAATCAAAATATGATTCTGAGACAAAAGGAAATCTGATATAAATCCTTTTCAGCTGTGCTGACTATGTCATGCATTTGGTTTATGTACATGTACAGTAGTTTCCATTTTATTCAGGATTTTTGTAGACACTTAAAAATTTAACATAGAACATATGTGATAAAATCATATTTGGTTCCCAGTCCCAGGCACTTACAGTGCAGCCCTGCCTACTCCCTACTCTGTCTACTCCCTAAGTTTTGCCTGGTATATTAAGGTGGGTTATATTGTTTCAGAAATGAATGTGAGAGCTGCATACCAAGATGATAAGGACAAGTCAAGGACATTCAGGGAGAAATTGTTTGGTACTAAATCCAGAGCTGACAAGGTGAAAGAAACAGACTCACAGGGTTAGTAAATTATTTTACGTTAATAACATTGTCTATAGTTAATATGATGGGTTTATAAAAAGGCAGTGGCAGAGTATGATATAAAATACATTTGAAATTTATATATGGCAGCAAGGAGCTTCTTTTCCCTATCCAAATCCAAAATAAATTTTGCTAAAACTAAGGGTATGACTGAAGAAAAATCAAAGGGTAGGTACTTTACATTGAAAATATTCCACAATTCTGTTAATTACTTAAAAAAAACATCATATGTTATCATTTCTGTCTCTGAGCACATCTCACACATGATCATATTGTGTACAGTCGTCTATCAGACACAGTAAGGCACACATCATATTCACAGTTATCTGCACCAGTTCACTTAACATTTTCACTCTCTCTCAGCATATACTCTGATGTTCCGAAATCTCATATATTACTTCTTCTGCTACTTATTTAAAGGGATTAAGCACCAATTCTGCAATTCAGTGAAATTGAAAGCTTAGCCACTTATGAACATCATCACGAATTAAAATTATAATAGAGTAATAAAGTTAGTATAAGACATAAGAGTTGCACTCCCAGCACAGGTCTGTCTGAGCCATAAGCTGCACGTGATGGGTAAACACGGGTAGCGTGAACTTTGTTTGACCTCAATTGAGGCTCAAAGCAGGGAAGCACTGTTTGACGTCATTTTGGCACTTTTCAAAGGACAATAGCTTTGATGACGTCATTTTACCTTTCAGTGCCTCTATGGTCACACTCCACATAAAAATGACGCCAAGAAAGAAGTGTGCTTTCATAAAGGGGCAATAGATTAGGGTCTTGTTAAAATAGAATTAACAGGCAAACATGGGGATGCATAAAAAAAATAGAAAATAGACAACAAAATAAACATCATTTGTCACCAATATGTGAATTTTAAAAGTTTTTTTTCAAAATCGGTGCTTAATCCCTTTTAGTTGAATTATAGGAAAATTCACAAAAGTTTGCAACACTATTAAAGTATAAATTATATTTTTATTATTTCTTCTTGTGGAAAAGAAGAGGAAAAAACCCTTATGCATGTTTTTACCCTCAGCCCCTGATGTAATCAGGCTGAGGGTATTGCAGTACTCCTGGCGTGGGTATGTATGTATGTATGTATGTATGTATGTATGTATGTATGTATGTATGTATGTATGTATGTATGTATGTATGTATGTATGTATGTATGTATGTATGTATGTATGTATGTATGTATGTATGTATGTATGTATGTATGTATGTATGTATGTATGTATGTATGTATGTATGTATGTATGTATGTATGTATGTATGTATGTATGTATGTATGTATGTATGTATGTATGTATGTATGTATGTATGTATGTATGTATGTATGTATGTATGTATGTATGTATGTATGTATGTATGTATGTATGTATGTATGTATGTATGTATGTATGTATGTATGTATGTATGTATGTATGTATGTATGTATGTATGTATGTATGTATGTATGTATGTATGTATGTATGTATGTATGTATGTATGTATGTATGTATGTATGTATGTATGTATGTATGTATGTATGTATGTATGTATGTATGTATGTATGTATGTATGTATGTATGTATGTATGTATGTATGTATGTATGTATGTATGTATGTATGTATGTATGTATGTATGTATGTATGTATGTATGTATGTATGTATGTATGTATGTATGTATGTATGTATGTATGTATGTATGTATGTATGTATGTATGTATGTATGTATGTATGTATGTATGTATGTATGTATGTATGTATGTATGTATGTATGTATGTATGTATGTATGTATGTATGTATGTATGTATGTATGTATGTATGTATGTATGTATGTATGTATGTATGTATGTATGTATGTATGTATGTATGTATGTATGTATGTATGTATGTATGTATGTATGTATGTATGTATGTATGTATGTATGTATGTATGTATGTATGTATGTATGTATGTATGTATGTATGTATGTATGTATGTATGTATGTAGCGAACATCCTTGTCATCGCGATAACTCAAGAACAAATGATGGCAGCTTCATGAAACTTGACACATATATGCATCTGGTGAAAACCTCGGACGAGTTCGATGGACGGCGACCTTGACCTATTTTTCAAGGTCACAGGGACAATTATGTGAAATCCCAAGAATCACAATAACTCAAGAACGAATGATGGCAGCTTTATGAGATTTGACACACATAAGCATCTGGTGAAGCCCTCAGAATTTTTTCTATGAAACATGACCTTCACCTACTTTTCAAGGTCACAGGGACAATTATGTGAAATCATCTTGTCATCGCGATAACTCGAGAACAAATGATGGCAGCTTCGTGAAACTTGACACATATAAGCATCTGGTGAAAACCTCGGACGAGTTCGATGGACGGTGACCTTGACCTATTTTTCAAGGTCACAGGGACAATTATGTGAAATCCCAAGAATCGCATAACTCAAGAACAAATGATGGCAGCTTTATGAGATTTGACACCCATAAGCATCTGGTGAAGACCTCAGAATTGTTTCTATAAAACATAACCTTCACCTACTTTTCAAGGTCACATGGACAATTATTTGAAATCATCCTTGTCATCGCGATAGTACGAGAACAAATGATGGCAGCTTCGTGAAACTTGACACATATAAGCATCTGGTGAAAACCTCGGACGAGTTCGATGGACGGTGACCTTGACCTATTTTTCAAGGTCACAGACAATTATGTGTAATCCCAAGAATCGCAAGAACGAATGATGGCAGCTTTATGAGATTTGACACACACAAGCATCTGGTGAAGACCTCAGACTTCTCTTGATGGAACATGACCTTCACCTACTTTTCAAGGTCACAGGGACAATAATGTGAAATCATCCTTGTCATCGTGATAACTCAAGAACAAATGATGGCAGCTTCATGAAACTTTACACGCATAAGCATCTGTTGAAAACCTCAGACTAGTTCGGTGGACGGCGACCTTGACCTATTTTTCAAGGTCACAGGGACAATTATGTGAAATCCCAAGAATCGCAATAACTCAAGAACGAATGATGGCAGCTTTATGAGATTTGACACACACAAGCATCTGGTGAAGACCTCAGACTTCTCATGGTGGACCATGACCTTCACCTACTTTTCAAGGTCACAGGGACAATTATGTGAAATCATCCTTGTCATCGCAATAACTCGAGAACAAATGATGGCAGCTTCATGAAACTTGACACACATAAGCATCTGATGATAACCTCAGACATTTTTGTATGGAACATGACCTTCACCTACTTTTCAAGGTCACAGTTACAATTATGTGAAATCCCTATCATTGCCATAACTCGAGAACGAATGTTGGCAGCTTTATGAGACTTGACACACATAAGCATCTGGTGAAGACCTCAGACTTCTCTTGATGGAACATGACCTTTACCTACTTTTCAAGGTCACAGGGACAATCATGTCAAATCCACGTCATTGCAATAACTTAAGAACAAATAATGGCAGCTTCATGAAAATTGACACACATAAGCATCTTGGAAGTCTTCACATGAGTTTGATGGACGGTGACCTTAACCTGCTTTTCAAGGTCACCTGCCCATCTCAATAATTCTAGAGTAAATGATGACAGTTTCATGATACTTGACACACCTAAGCTATCAAAGGAAGTAGATTTTATGGGTTTTTTTTACCCCTGCATCAATTTGCCTTGGTGCAGTGACGTTTTGTTCACAAATATTGTGTGGAGCGAATGTTGTGCAATGAGTTACCAGGGCTGAGGGTTGATGCATCTCTGATGCCTATGTTTTAAAATATTTATATTAATACATGTATGTAAATATATGAAAGACACTACCTTTGTTCTCAATCAAATATCTTTCCACACAGAAGAGAATTATTCACAGTGGGAACACAGTCAACACAGATCTATGTATTTCAGTGGTGATGTGTAAATTGGTTGGATTGCAAATTGAACTATTCATTCTTCCTGACGTCATTTAGCTTGACACCTCACAGTGATGACCAACAGGTGGTTCACGGAATAAATTGATATTTGCAAATATTTTAACAAGTGCAACCATTGTTGATAGATGGCAATAAATGTGGATGGGTTGAAATCAGTTTTGTAGATCACTATTTGAACTTTGTAGGGATCAGCATCAACAAGAAGAAATCAAGGAAGCCCTTGAGTGCCATCAACTTTTCCTTGAGAAAATCTCGTGAAAATATCAACAAACCAAATAGAAGTAAGTGTCATAAGAACATTTGCCAAAATACACACATAGCTACAAAATAGTTTTCCAAATCAAAATTATTGAATATCATGTTTTATATTATGTTTCATAAAATAATTTTGTTCAATTGCCATAATGCACGTATATAGGCATTTTATTGCATTTGACATAGCCTCAACAGTCCTTCAACAGTAGCACACTTTAGCACACAAACTTTGAGATTGTGGTAAACTTACACTTTTCTGAAATAGATCTGGAATAACTTTATCCTTTCAAAGAAAATTATTTATTAAACTTTGATTAATGTATTTTTCTTAATAGAATTGGATGAGTCTGTGTTTATTGGTTCGGGGTCAAGCAGTAAGATGTCAGACTTGGAGACTATCAGTGAACATGCACAAAAACTACTCAATGATGATGAAACTACAGCTGTCATTCGTCATGTAACACAGGTAAATAACTCTCATTGTATTATAAATCACACAAACTTCAATTTACAAAAAATGCTCTCAACATTTTAGAGTCAAGTTTAACAATTTTACCACACAAAAATTTATATTGTTATATTAATTATTGCAATATGTGATCACCAAAAACAAAATGTTGAAATATCCTTATTTGATATTGCAGTATCAGAAAGTGGGTGATGTAGAAACATTAGTGTTACCATTGCTGGCCATAATGGATTCCCAAGAGAAAAGATCTATTCTTACCCATATCAGGCAAGTAACATGTAATAACCCTCATTTCTTTGGTCATTATGTCTTTGTGATATATTTGAGGATATGTCAAATTGAATACTTGATCCTTACTGTGGACCGTTAAGGAACTTTGTTATAATGTTTAATTAAATCTGGGATTGCAAATATAATAAGTTTTTTACATTTTATCATTACTATTTTTTGTTATTGATAGAAAAAATTGTAATTTCAGAAACGTGGTGTTTCCTAACCATTTAGAAAAGTTTGACAAAATGTTGTCAGAACATGAACATTGGCACCGAAGTAGGGCGACAGAGAATATAGATCTGGTATCAGCTCCACAGCAGGCAATGTTTGAGCCCAGACATATGACTGGCAATATGGAGGTGGTGCCCCGGCTAAGGAGGAGGCCTCAACCACAGGATGAGCTGGTAGTGCCAGCATCACCAACCGCACAATATAAATATGAAATACATCGACCAAAGAGCAACTCCAAAGTATACAAAGCCAAAGTAATGGACAATATGAACCAAACTGTCAAAGAAAATGAATCTTTGTCTCTATCAAATATAAATGTCAATAAACAAGGCAGTATTGATAGAATATCCACGAAATCTGATTCAGACTATGGTACAAGAGATGTTTATTCAACAACCAGTAAATCAAAAGAGAAGTCAGCACCAAATTATGGAAAATCTGTTGACTATCAGAGTTCAACTTCTGACTACTCCTCTGGGATGACCAGTGAGCTCAGTGAAGTATCAGAAAGTCAGAACTGTACCGAGGGAATGTCTGTGACAGAGGAGTTTGAAATGTCTCCCATTTATGAGACTGTTGCAGGTGCGACTGACAAGTGCAACAATGTCACACTGAAGAAACATCAACTTCTGAAGCAAACGCTACCTGACAATATCTACACTGAAAGGTAACGATACTGTAGAGCTGAGAAAAAAGCTTAGCCACTTTGCTTCCCAAATGTTCTGTTAAAATATCTTAAATATCATCCCAAATGTAATTTACAACACTAGGAAAGGGCTACCTTTTGTGTTTCTCTGTCCTCTTGTATAATTTCAATTTTGAGAAAACGAAGAAAAAGGGGTGAACCTATTTCTCCATTAGATAAGGTCTCCAACCTTTAGGGCCAAAAACTGTGGCCCTTAGGTTTATGTACTGGGTATATTTTAAAAGTTTCATTTGTTAAGCCTGATCAGCTAAAAACACACTAGCTATACAACAATAATATTTGTCCATCAAGAATGGTTCTCAAAATTCATATGCATCCAGTCTAGAGAAAAATAAATACAAAATTAAAAGTAAACAAAAATAAAATAAAAAAAAAGAAAATAAATGGCATCCATATGAAGTTATTTTGTTCTTTACAGCAAAACGAAGCAGTTCAATGAGGTTGACCAGCTTGAGACTAAAGCAGTGGTAGAAACCGGTGAAGACAAGTCTCATCTTGATGGCCAATCAGTGAATCTCTCTGCGCTTGATTTCCTAGATGATCTTGATGATGGTGCTGACTTTCTGACCTCACATCAGAGTGAGACTCTATCAGCACCATCAGCAAGGTCAGAGGCATCAAGCTCCAGAGCAAGCAGTCCACCGTTTGGTTCCTACGATATAAACGGATCATTTAACACATCCCAGCCGTCTCCCGAGGACTCACTGATGGACTCCACCCTAGACACAAACAGGGCAAGCCCACACCAGTCACCCATGATGGTGAGGCGGTATGCATCCGGCCCTGTGTTCATCCCACCCCCTCCACCTTCTATACCCCCACCCTCGGAGGATGGAGAGCAGGAGGAGGAGGAGGAGGAGGGGTGGGAGCAATGGATCCAAGAGGATGTTACCCTAGAGATTCACCCTTCTCCCCAGCGGAGGGCTCTTATTGGAGGATATCACTCCTCACCTCGTGACATTTCCCACCACCGGAACTCACCACAGTCTTACTCCAACTCTCATGGAGCAAGAGATGTGGACAGTGACACTCTCTATGATGTCAGTAGCTTATCTAAAGATCTTTCCAGCAGAGTAAATGACCAACCAAATGGTAACCATGACAACGACACAGACTCTGTTGCAGAAATTGACCCGGAGAACAAAAGTTGGGAATTTAGTGATTATGACAGGCCAGATAATATGTTAAATGTTAATGACAATAATGCAAATGTGCATTCAGTTGGGGACTCCCGACTTGTTGGGTATGAGTCTCAATGGAAGTCTAATGACAACATCCCAGATGAGGATTCCAGACTTAAGGGGTACGAGTCTCAATGGAAGTCTAATGACAACATCCCAGATGAGGATTCCAGACTTAAGGGGTACGAGTCTCAATGGAAGTCTAATGACAACATCCCAGATGAGGATTCCAGACTTGTGGGGTACGAGTCTCAATGGAAGTCTAATGACAACATCCCAGATGAGGATTCCAGACTTGTGGGGTACGAGTCTCAATGGAAGTCTTTTGTGATCGAGGACACAGATGAGCAGGCAGAGGAAGAAGACAAAGATGAGGAAGAGGATGGGATTCTGACGGTTATACTCAGCAAGAACAAAAGCTCTCTGGGTCAGTATATAGTCTAATGAGATTCTCTATCAAAAAGTAATTTTATGGAGTAATTTATTGATTCTGACCAGCACTCAACTTAACTGGATTTCTTGTAAATTTGTGATCTTTACCATAAAGATGGACAAACATATATAACTTCTAAATAATTTTATTCAAATATACAACTCAATGACAAATATTGAACAAAGATTTTTAGTTTTGCATTTAATTAATGGTGATTTAAAAAAATATTTTAACTGGGTGTCAAGTTTTAGGATTTTAGTAATTTGTATGGTATGTTCATACCGTAGGCCTGAGTATATCAGGAGGGAGTAACAGCAGGACTCAGCCTCAGATCAAGATTGACCAGGTATTCCCAGGTGGCGCTGCTGCAGAGGAGGGTACCCTCCAACCAGGAATGCCACTACTGATGGCTGACGGCTATAATCTGACGGACTGCTCACATGCACAGGCTGTTCACATCATCCGGAGAGCCTACACCAACAAACAGGAACCTGACCTTGAGCTTGTTGTCATGCATCCTCATTATGCAACATAAGACCCCCATACTGGATACCCAGTGTCCTCATCTAACACGCTGACCAGCTTCATAAAATATGGTCTGAATGGGAGTGGATTTTTTTTTTAAATCAGAATAAATATGTGATTAGGATGAAAGAATTTGTAAAATAAGTTATAATTCCTTTGTTGAAGTTATTGGCATCACCAGATTTAAAGTAAGGTTTGTTGATATTGTGACTATAGTCTGATGGTAATAGCACATTACATCAAAACAGAACCTGGTCACAGAGGTGTTCAGTGTGTAAAATATCAATGCAATAGCTTAATTGTGTTATGTGGTAGCAATG
Organism: Amphiduros pacificus; assembly: GCA_949316495.1. Classification (NCBI taxonomy): domain Eukaryota; kingdom Metazoa; phylum Annelida; class Polychaeta; order Phyllodocida; family Hesionidae; genus Amphiduros; species Amphiduros pacificus. The sequence goes on along the minus strand of OX439000.1, from coordinate 44,834,348 downwards.
TATTTTTTTTAAAACAATTTTCATTAACATTATCTACTGCTACTAGAACAATATTCAATACATTTTGCAACCAAATTGTAGTTATTTCTTGAGTTCTGCAAGGTTGTAATGCTGACAGAGCTAGTCTGCCATCTGTGTATGACAGTCGTAGTATTATTTTTAGGATAGCATGGTTTTTCCTGTTACTGTATTTTATTTGAATATGATATTGTACATTATGAAATGAAAAATTTACATTCACTTGTTCAGAGCTAAGACAATTATAATAGATATATTTCCTCATTCAAGTGAGAAAGATGTTTCATTTATTGTAAATAATTATCTTTTAAATGTTTTAGGAATTAATGTCTCATTACTGAGCTGGATTTGCACACAATGTTATATTTTATACGCAATGAAATTTAGCATAGTGTTTCATTGTATAGTAGTTATAAAGCAAAGCTTGTACAACAAAACTGCTATTTTAAGCATCACAATGTTTGTGATTCAGGAATACGCAAATCTTAGATATATATAGGTGACAAACTTGTAGTAAATATTTTCAAGGTTTTTTTATGTCTAGCAACTTAAAAATGGTCAAAAAATTTCCCTTCAACAAAATGTTGAAAAATGACGGGAAAGTGGCAGCATTTGGTTGGGTCACAGTTACGTGAGTGCTAAGATATATTAACACTTCTGTCACAAGATATGTGTGGCATGTATTTTTCTTTTGGGTGCTGGTCACTTTACACACTGCATTAGATTCCGTCCCAAAGTGTTACCAAATGAAAATAAAATGATCTCCATCTCTTATGCAGGGGGCCATAATCAGTAGCCATGTTAGATACTGGAGCTGGCAGCCTGGCTGGGATGCGTGCTTTGGTTAGAAGACCAAGTCATCCTTATATAGAGAGAGAGAGAGCAGCAGCAATGCTAATAAGATAGGCAAATGTTGGGCAATTAATATATTGCTGGTGCTGTATGGAATTATGACATCATTTGGAAAAGTGTTCAATACAAGATGTTTGAAAATTAATTTATACATTCATTTTGCTAATCATTAATAGAATATTTGATTAGTTTGTATAAAAAATGCAATACATTATAAGTGCAATTTTCACGTATTTTTAAAAGGTGCATTAATTTAAAAAAAAAATAATGCTAGTGTTCCTAAATGTTAGTTTTGTGAAGGCCAAATTAATAGAAACAAATTAATAGATCTATAAAATTTCATTTTTGCACTTTGATGTTTCCTGTCATTATTCATTATGAAGTAAAGCATTTGTGAAGGCCAAATTTCTTTACTATGCAGGAGAAACAAATTATTAAATCTTTAAAATTTTGTTTTTTGCACTTTGAATGTTTCCTGTAAATATTCACTATGAAGTAAAGCTAAGTAAAGCTAAGACAGAAATGTATTTAGGGTAAGAAGGAATTAGATTTTTAAAGTAGAGTTGGGCACTGCTTTCCAATGCATTGTCACAGGGGTGGAGGTCTAACCATTCCTTCTCATTCATACATTCATATCAACTTGAGTTCATGGTTTTGGACTTGCTTCTCTTAATTTCATAAATTCAAATTAACTGATAAAAATTTATTATCAAAAATGGCTTAGATTTTTTTGAAAATCAACAAAACTCAGTTTTGACATATTTTACTTTGTTTACTGTCTGTTCATTCTGGTAGACCATGGAAATAGGGCACACCAGAGCACAATGCCGATAGTGATTTTACTGGCACAGTTAATAAATAGCCAGTCATACAACACAGTACAACAGGACCTTTTCCCATTGCGATAGTGCTATTTGTGAGATTTTGTATTTGGAATCATGTCACTAGTAGCTTAACATTCAATGACTATTGTTCCTCATAACTGATATTTCTGTCTGAACTTCTGTTCCAATCAATTGGGGGTATAGTTATAAACAGGATTTCTAGTCTGCTGAAATTTAAATAATTATAATATATATTTCTGTGATACTTCACTATCATCTGTGTATTTGTGCTAATTATAACTGACTTCCACACATAGGTTTGCACTGCAGGTTGATTGATTTGTGTATAGTAATTTATTTGATGCAAGTTGGTTTAGTTTAACATTCCAATATGCATATTGCATAATATTTTTTTGTAAAGTTTTAAATTTTAGTCAATAGAGAATAAAACTATTTAACATCCCACTAGTTCGACTTTTTAATAACAATTAAATGTATGTGATTTTATATTATCCCATTGTTTATCCCTTGTCTTAATAATAATCCTATGAGTGCCACATACACATCCGGTTTAAGGACCAATCAGGGCAGTCGAGACAATGGTGGGAGACTGGCAATCGTTTTGACCAATCAGAGAACAGCTAACTGACGATTACAAGTGTCCATAGTAACAATAGTGGGAAGCGGTGATCACTATGTGTCTATATTTCAACATCACATAGAATGACAGAGTCAAATAACTAAACAACTGAGAAAAAAAGTGTTCTAGTTAACTGGCAACATGATCATTTGGGGTAGCTGCTAATGATCTTGTGCCTAATATGAATAGGGTAAATATCCTTTTGGTCTCATCTGGGGTAAAAACATGGTGAAAATAAGAATTGGATCAAAGATAAAGATAATGCAATTTGTGTCCAAAAATGACTACCGGTATTTCTAATTCTATGAAATGGGTTCATGCTAGAGCTCTTGAACCATGGGAGGATTTGATTATTTGGTTCCCATTTGTATACCAAACACACAACATCATAATTGTCATTCAAGTTGTTAAATTTTATTGCACATTCTCAATCACAAATGTTATAAAAAAAATTTCAAACAAATAATGACGGTCATTGATGTCTATACCAGAATCGACCTGTGGATGAAGCAGTCCTCACTGATTGGCTATCTCCAGCCTTTTTACATTTTTTGTCTGTATATTTATTGTTTTTACCAACTGATCTCTGTGTCATTTCTGCAGCACTTTGATTTGCTGACCCTTTATGTTTGTAATTTGTAATCGATTCCAACATATTCCAGATATAGTCCTCTTGTTGTCTGTCAATGTCTGACATAGGATACACATTCCTTGCACTGGTAGTATGGTCAGAGTGCCCTCTGGTGCCAGAAAGTTTATCACCTTGTGACAACCGCAATATATATGCTTCCTGTTGTTTTTTAATATCTAATTCCTGAAATAGAAAATTATATACTTTAATTAGAACTTTGGAAACCATAAAGGGAAGATTATTTAATTATTTGAATAATGTAAAAATATTAAGCAATAATTTAAAAAAAATATATACTCTTTAATATAGTAGATTCGATTTTCTAAGCATTTCTCAAATAATAATATTGAAATATCATTTGAGCTTGAAAAGCATAATCTGTCTGGTATATAGACTTTACCAACCTGCAGTTGTTGCAAATAAGATTTCCTCTGTCTCTCCAGCTTCCCAGTCAATTCTTGTATCTCTGATTCTCGTTGATTCAGATTTATTTCTCGTTCCTCATTCTTGTGCTCTATGTCTGCAATCCAAAATGCATTTAACAAAATATTAAACATTGATAAATTGCTGATTGCCGTATATATATTCTAAATTTATCTATTCTATAGTGTTTGCTTGTCATATATTTGAGGATTGTTTTAAGTTATGCTTTAGATTTAGATAATCCAAGTAGAATTGTTATTTTTTGTTTCAAGAAGCTTTGCAGTTTTTATGGAATATATATATTTATTAACTGATCATATATATCAGTTCTTCAAGGGACTTCTTCAGGCTTTACTACTTTTTAAACTCCTCATTGCTTTTATGAAACTACCAAGACAACTGTGCATTTTCTGATAATGACTTTAGAATAACCAACATATCAAAATGCAAAAAAATGTCTTGATTATATGTGCATAGTCAAATGTTGATACCATACCTTGGCATTTATTAATCAGATCTACATTCCTACAACTTTCTTTCATGGCTTTGTTCTTCAATACACCAAACCTGTAAATATAATACAATTCAAATTGGAAAATCTGAATAGGTCCACACTAACTGACAGTGTCCGTTTGAGAATTGGAACATTCAATTTATATATAAGAATTTCTACATGCAGGCCGAGGAAATAGGAGCAAAGACAATAAAAAATGACTTGTACTGCACAAAATGTTTTAAGATGTGTTACAGAAGAAAACAGACTTATTACTTTAATACAGAGTTATTTGCAAATTTTGAATATTTTGACTTTTAACATAAAAGGTGCATTTTGACTTTAAATCATACAAGGTGCATGTCCCCAGTCAAGGAAAACATTATTTTTCCAAATAATGCCCTCCCCCAAAACCCCCATTCAAAATTAAGACATAAGAAATAATCCTTGTTCATTTTTCATTTAATGTTATTCATTTAAAGTTTATATTTAACAATAGGTCAAAAACTTACGCCTTTTCAAACTGATTCTTTTCCCTTGTGATCTGTTTTTGCAGAATCTCAATATCACCAAGAGCAAATTCTAATTTATCTTTTGTCTCCATAAGTTCAGATTTGGTTTGGGCATGGGCAATCCTTTCATCCTGTTAAAATTCAAACTTTTTTTATAAACTTCTTATTGCTTTCTGGTAATCATCAAAACAACTTTGCATTCTCTGAGATTCTTACCAATAATCAAACATATTCCTTATGTCAAAGCAATCAATTTTCTGGATCAAATCTTTCTTAAATAAAGCTTTTTTTAAATTACTATACAATTCAAAAGAAAGTAAAAATGACTCAAATGACATGTTGTGATATTTAAAAACATGTGACAGAACCACTAAGTTATCTAAAATCAGATGTAAATATGTCTATACTTTGTTAAAATGGTGCTTCAGTGATTGCATTCGCTTCTATTTATAATAAATTTCTCAAAATATCTCTCAAATTTTATTGTGTCAATTTAACAATGAATATATGTTCTTCACACATAAATCCATCCAATGCCACTGGCATATAGTCAGGCAATACAAGACAACAAAAAATCATTTGAAATGAGAAATCACTTCCTCTAAATTCTGATTTAAAAAATAGCTCATCAGTTTAGTTTCATATCTGAATATAAATGATAAAATATAAATGATAAAACCAAATTATAATTTGTAAAAAATGTCATGTTAATCATTTCAAAATTATTCAAAAAGCTTAAAAAAACCAGCTTAATAAACCAGCCCAATAAACCAGTTTGACTAGAAGTCTGAGAAGAAAAAAAAAATATTTCTTTGATTTAATTGATTCTTACCTCTAGGAGTTTTAGTACTGCCTCAAATTGTTTTATGGGTACAGATTCATTTACCTGAAATTTAAAAACAGGCATATAAATATATATTTTTTTCATAAATATAATTAATAATAATTTGGTTCTTAAAAACATTGTGTTTAAATAATTTGCACAAACATTTGGCAAAGAAATATGAAAGACACAATCACATAGACTGTTGTAACTATATTGCCACTGGTTTTGTGTAATATTTAACCTTTAACAGACAGGAGGGTGGTGCCATTTGTTACCCAATGTTGACCAGATAGATATTCACATGCATCTACTAAATTGTTATTTTAGTAATTCTAATATATTCCCTTATGTTGCAAGTGTACTACACAATACCTTTCTCTTGGATTATGAACTTTTGAACCCAGTTACCGCCAATTTTTTAGCTATTTTTGAGTTTTTGAATTTGAAAGAAAGAAACGTTATTTCATAATGAATAGGTTTTGGGGAATCTAATAGTGACATTTGGGATATTTTTAACTGAACAGGCTATTCCCAACAAGCCCTTAAAGTTCATATGTCCATAGACAAAGCCTATAGAAAAAATATCTATAGATCATATAATATATAAAAGGATGAGATTTTGACAATTTAAATAGTATGTTTATAAAAAAAATGCCATTATTGTTTATCAATATTTTTAAAACCAATATACAATTTTTTGTAAAAAAAGAATTGTTTTTTTTTCAAAAACCAGAAGCTTTTTTGTGAGAATATCAGATTTTTGGGGGTAAAAGTGTTGCATCAATGTTTAATGACCTTGCTGGGCAAATGCTATGTAAATAGAATGGACGCGTGTATTGGCAGATTTGAAAATAGTATCAAAGGAAAGATGTTTTCCCAATTAAAAAAATGATACATTGTATAGGCCTGCCAATGGATGCTTTGGTGGTATAAACTAAATGTGAACGTTGTGCAAGTTGTCTAAATTGTGTGATATTTCAGGTAAATCAATGCATTTGTAATGAGCTCTTTGCAGGTTGAGCGGGTGGTGTGGAAATCCCTGACATGGATGTTTCTAAAACGTTATAGAATTGTCTACACTTGGAATAGAGAATTAAAATTTATATCTCCATAATCAGTGGAGAAAGTAGAACATTTTGCTTGTGATATGTTTTGGTCTAAATACTGTCTATGATGGGTCAAAATTGTCACAAAGTTGAATAACGTCACATTCTGCAGGTTTTCGGCGTAAGCCTTCTACTCTGCCTGTTGTGTTTTAAGATTGTTGATTAACGTCTTTTTAACTGACTTTTCAACCAAACAATGCACTTCCAACTGTACTTAACACTTTGATTAACAAATAACTGTCACTCCACCTCTCTTGAAACCTATCACTGAATGACACTGATTCTGTCATGTCAACATTTGACATCATAGTTTTTGGCAGTTTTGGCAATCATACTCATAGATAATCTTTTTCCTGGTCATGATGACAACAAATTGAAGTATATTTATTTTCTGGTAGTTAGGATATTGTACAGATTAAACAAACTGGAAAATATGCCAGTGATCCAATCAATATGATATCATAATTATAATCTAGAAACGTCTTGGAAACTGAGTTTTTTCAGTCCACATAGTCTACAAAGAAACATGTTGAGACAGGGTCCAAAGTAAACAAACAAACACTGATCGACTCCACGGGTCAAGAACAAGTCATTTCCAAATCAAACTATTTCATATCGTGATTAATGTTTACAATTTTGATAATTTTGATTACTCTTACACATTCTGTTGGTGTTGATGTTTCAAATCTTATCCTAGACACATTACTTTCCTCTCGAATCACAGGCAAATTGTCACAAAAATCTATGCTTGTTGCCATTTTGAATTTCCCAACCTGTATTTGCCTCACAGCAGACTAACCTGGCCTTAGACCTTTTGAAGAAATATTAAAATTATATATCTTGTCCTGTATATCCTAAGTCTATTTCTTTTTGTAAAATAATAAAATTTTAATACAATAATATCTATATATAGACAGAAAATACTTGATTTCAAATCACCTAATCCACTCATCTGCTATTTGTTTCAGTGGGTAGTAAGTAGGCAATTTGGTCTGGTGTGTGTTAAACAACCATTTGGGCATAACGTTTGTATGTATTTTGATAATTGATAAATTCTTGGAGTAATATTTTCAGAAATATACAATCAACTCAATTGAGAGTAAATATACAATCAACTCATTGGACAATGATCTCAATGGAAGCTGTTTTCATTGACAACTTTATCCGTACTCGAGTAGACTTGTGAATTCAGCGACCCAGGCAGTAGTTGTTGCTGATGTTGTCATTTAGGGCAAATGGACAGCCCTGAATGATAACTGACACAACTGATAGAATTAACGTAACAAGTTTTCAGACATTCAGATGCCCAAATTCCAGATATTTTCAAAAATATAAAAATTCATGAAACCTCAGTTTTAAACAGTTATAATTTAATGTCATGTTTGTCTTTAGTAAATTTTACTTTAAGTTTAGTGCATCCTAAGAATAGTAAGATGCATCTATTTACTGAAAATTTATTACCATGTTTATTCAATATGCTTAACAAAGTTATTGGGTCAAAGGTTAATAATGTCTGACATGATTTCATCGCAACTCTATGGAAAATTACAAAATGCATCATTAAATCAGAAAAGTGAGGATATGAAAATCCATCACATCTGTTGCAGATGTTGACATCCATCCTGTCACATTCTTCCTGTCAGTTAGGGGTTAACATGGAGAAGATAAGGGGCTGCAATATAACTTTCCGAAGGTCCATAAAAAGTCATATTGCACGACACCCAGGTACATATTTGTTTTATTCTATGATCACTGTGTTAATTACTGCCATTGTTGGTTTAATTCTAAAAGTGAGAACTGAAAAGGACGAGTTTGTCTGTATGGTGACGTCATTATAGGGCTTCCCCAACATTTCCCGCCATGAAAGGGACGAGTTTGTCATGGAATTCCCCATCAGTGCAGTGGAAAGTATATTGACGTGCAATATAATGCATCTGGTCAATAAAACAATTTAGAGAAGCTCACGTGACCAGGAATTGACCAATCACAGCACAGAATACACAGTGATCATAGAATAAATATATATATATATATATATATATATATATATATATATATATATATATATATATATATATATATATATATATATATATATATATATATATATATATATATATATATATATATATATATATATATATATATATATATATATATATATATATATATATATATATATATATATATATATATATAGCTTTTGTTGATCACTAACAAGACTGTCAAGGGGGGTTTTTTTATCCAGCAAAACAGATAAAATTCATTTTGAAAAATATGCATGCTTGATTGTTTTTGTTCTCCACTATGATTTATTTATCTATTTATATAATTTAAATGTACAGGTGACCAGCTTGATAGGCTCCCACGCCTTTATTGGAAATAAACCGCATATCATGTATCATATCATCACATCGCCTTGGGAAGAGATTTTTTTATTAAGAGTTATCTTTTCTGATTATTTAATGCCATATCACAATAATTTTGTGCAATATTACTTTGAAGAATTCATGATTCAAATGTTCTGTTTTATTTGTATTAAGGACTGAGAGGAAACTTCTTAAATGGCATTGGTACCATGGACCTACAGCAACCCATTCGTGGACAGACGTTCCATGCAGAAGCAACAATTCACATTCCTTGGCCAACTTATTGAGATAATACAGGACACCCAAGCAGAAATTGATGTGTCCAAAAATACGGGTTTAAAGCTTTGGGATGGAGCATTTTTACTCGCAAAATTTATTGAAAACAATAAGGATTTCACAGATGACTTTTGGAAAGGAAAAAGTTGTGTTGAACTTGGAGCTGGGTGTGGCTTAGCTGGCACAGTGGCGTGGCTGAAGGGAGCAAATACAGTATTAACAGATCTGCCCAATACAATCGGTCACACTCAGAAATGTATAGAAATCAACACATCCAATGTGACTGGCACAAGGCCGGAGTCAGAATTAAAGAGTGCAGTCCTGGAATGGGGAAGCCATACAATGACTATTAAATACCCTGTTGATGTAATAGTGGGATCTGATATAATCTATCATCCAGATGCCATCAAAGATTTGATTAAAACTCTTGACCTTCTGAGCACTGATAGCACAACAATTCTTATATCCTACAAACCAAGAGGACTAGGGGAAGATATATTTTTTGTTAAATTAAAAGAAAGTAATTTTTCTTTTAGCATTATACCACAAGAATGTTATCCAGTTGATTTTCTCCAATCTGATTATGTCATATATAATATAAAGAAAAGCTCTCAGCTGATAAGTTAAACATTAACATCGCAAAGTGATATAACTATGATGTTATGCAGTCTGAACAATTTGTGATGTATTTCTTTGTCTCACACCTTTAGTATTTCAAGGCAGGGTGGAGGTTTCAAGGCTCGCATTACTCTGTGGTGTAAATGATGTTTTTTTTTTCTTTTTCAGAACTCTTATTAGCTATATATGCAAAGTAGATGTCCCTCACCAACACACACAAAGTTTGTTATTAACTGACCATGTCCTTTCCTGCCTTATCATGTTCTAAATTGTATACAATATTTAATAACAAATGTTCAATTCAGATGCAAACCTAAACTCAACAATTCCTTTATATGATTTTCTGTGAGATTTAAATGCAGGCAATATGTTCATTACTCATCTTGCATTTCAATAGATAAAAACAACCAGCAATGTTTCAGTTGAAAAAATTTTTGTATCAATATAATCTTCATGAAAACTAGTAAATCTTTTTATCTGAATATAATGGAGATAAAGATCTTGATATAAAAATTTATTTTGTTATCTGTGGTAAAATATTGAACAGGTATTGTGGTTTTTTGTTTTTGTATTGTGATTTAGTTACCTTTTCAACAACTGTCATTATTTCTTTCTTCTGGCATTATATTGGAGTTCTATTACACTTTTTGAAATATTCTTTGTTTCCTATTTTACAGACATTTACATAAATGTGGTTTGCAAAGTGTAAACGGTCATAAGAGGTAACTTTTGACCTTGTAATGCCAGAGCACATGACATAACCCCATGGGTTGATAGCTCTGCTGACTTGAATGAAAACACATGAACTGAGATGAAGTACAACAAGCGACCAGGTTATGATTTTCCATACAAGATCCCAATTCAGTTTTTGCACAAAATTTATATGTAACATGCATTTTGTTTGGTCAAAATCATCGTCTGCTCAAGTCTGCTCTTGAAAAAAAATTAAATGTTCATTTAGGAAGAAATATTCAAAAACATTACAAAAAAGCAATGATAAGCTCTAAGGTTATTGATATGTTTATTCACTTTTAATGGTTGTGAGATTTTGCATGCACACAAATTTTGAATTCAAGGTCAATGTGTCAAGGTCAAAGGTCACATGACTAAGAAAGTATGACAAAGCACAACTATGAACTAAGACATTTCTGTATACCAAGTTTTAATTTCCTTTTATAAGTGGTTGCTGAGATATGCTCTGTACAAAATTTGTGACCTCGAGGTCACTGCACTAAGGTCAATGGTGATCAGTGACATCACTAAGATTTGAGGGAATCTGAATCTTCACCCCAATATCTACCTCTGTATAAAATTTGAAAGATATATTACTGATAGTTTTGGAGAATTTTTTTTTAAACATAATGTTGATACATAACAGATATTTAGGTGCTCCAGTTCATTGTTCATGAGCTATGGCCTGCACAATAATACAAAGGTCAAGGTCACAGTATCAAGGTCAAATCTGTAAAAATGTATATGGTGCTCGAAATAGTGTTGATATATAACAGATATGAACTAATTTTTATTCACTTTTAATGGTTGAGATGTTGCATTTTGAGTTAAAGTTCAATGTGTCAAAGTCAAAGGTCACATGATTCAAATTGTATGACGAGGCACAGCTATGACATTAGATATTTCTATATACCAAGTTTTAATTTCCTCTTGTGAGTGGTTGCTGAGATATGCTCAGTACAAAATTTGTGACCTCAAGGTCACTGCACTAAGGTCAATGGTGACATCACTAAGATTTGAAGGAATCTGAATCTTCACCTCATTATAAAATATGAAACAAATATTACTGGTAGTTTGGGAAAAGAAGATTTAAAGAAATGTTGACAGATAGACAGACATTTTCCCCACTCCTAAAGCTCTGCGAGCTAAAGTCTCAGCAGAGCTAAAAAGCTCTTTTCGGGGTAATCCCATTTCAGAAATATGCTACCCGCTTGATTATCTTTTTATATTGATTTCTTCTGACAGTATGGGTGACAAAAAATGATTTGTATGCAGTAACATCTAGACCACCTACTACATTGGTGATGCTTAAATAAGAAATGGACATGACAAAAATGCAGATCAAGAAATTTATTTTAGCAATATTCATAAAATTTATTTCAGCAATATACATACTTAATAAATTGAGTCCATTTGGCAGAATGCCTCAAATTATTCAATAAAGCAGAACATTACAGGTATAATTTCAGGATTACATTCATGCAATTCAGGATTACATTCACTAAATACCAGCACAACCATATCACAGCTTGCATTTTACATGCTATTTGAATAAATAGTTCTCATTTTTTCTGCCTGTCACTATATTATAATCACAATAAATGTTTATTTGACAGGTTTCACATTGTAGCAGGATTTCTCATGGCGCCACATATTTCCAGATTGAGTGAAGCTTTTTTCACATTTTGAACAGGAATAGGGCTTCTCTCCAGTATGTGTTCTTTTATGTTTGTGGAAACAGGAAAAGTCTGAGAATTTCCTTCCACAATTGTTAGATTCACACACGTAAGGTTTCTCTCCTGTGTGTAGTCTTCGGTGTGTGCGGAGGGTTGATCTCTGGTTGAATCCCTTCCCACATGTGTCACATATGTAGGGTCGGGCCTGGGTGTGCGTCAGCATGTGCAGTTTCATACTGGTTGCTGATGATCGGAGGACGCCACATTCTACACACACCTGAGGCTTGTGTAGCCTTTTAACCGCACCTTTGATCTGCTGAGTTGGGCGACGAGGGGATGGTTTTGTCGATTTTGTGCCTTCAGAATCCAAGGATGAGGATTCGGAGCGAGTATCATAGTCACAATGGGAGGCATGGTCTGTGAGCCAGGAGTCTGGGTGGACAACCTGCTGCTTGCGGACCGACAGAAGCACATTCGCAGGATTGGTAAGGAGCAGGTTACGACTGTCCCTGATGACCTGTGGCAGACTGTAAGAGTGATCTTGCTGTAGGTCATGATATACTTGACGGATAGTCATCTTTGAGGACTTTCTGGGGAGAGATGGCACTACTGTATGCGTGGATGACAGACGTGACACCTGGTGGCGACTTCTGGAACCCTTTGGTCTGAGTGGCCGAGCAACCCTGGCAGATCCTGCTGGGGGAGAAGACAGCAGGACTGATGGTAGTCCAGCATGACGTGCACCAACTGGGGATATCTGGTGGCTCTTCTGATGTCTAGGCTGTGGCCGGCTAGGAGAATACTGGAGAACAGATGGAAGTCCAACATGCCGGGCTTGAATTAGGGAACCCTGGTGGTGGAAGTTCTGGTGTCCGGTATCTGGTCGGCTGGGAGGGGAACTGCAGTAAAACCCATCTGAACTCACACGACCACCCATCTTGATGAGGAGACTGGCAACTTCCAACTCACTGAAAGAACAAAAATATTTGAAACCTTTGAAGAAATCACAAATACAGTGAAATAATTGAAACGTTTTATCATGAACAGAGAGTCCAAATTAAATTGTGACACTTTCTTGTGAACGTTTTACTGAGATTGACAGCCCTGTGTTTCCATATATGCCAGTCTTATTCTTAATTCAATGCCGTACAATGTGAACTAACCTGGAAGCCCATTGGGTAGAAGAGGTCCTCTCTGCAGACAAACACGTACCGTGCTGGTGGGAGCTTGAAGTCCTTTGCTGCGGGACAAATGTGGCGGCCTGATGGGAAGGACCGCGAGCCGGGTACAGGTGGACTGAATGCCGACGGGGATCGGAAGGCCGCGTGCCGGTTACTTTAGACATCTGGGGAAAAAATGAAAATAAAAAAATAAAATACACTAAAATTTAAATAAATAACCTATTCGATGATATTTCACATTTTTCCTTTACATTTAATTGATCATCCTAATGATGGCCTGATTACTAGATCTTTGAATAAATAAAAGCTAAAAGTACCTCCGAGATGATTTCACTTCAGTTGAGGATTTCGGGGCTGGGTATAAATGTTTGATGGTCGAGGATGTTATCAACTGAGGCAAATCCGCAGATAATGTCCATCCTCTCAAATTCTGACCTTAAGAGGCTTTACCGAGATTTGCTCAGGCTCCAGTAAGATTTGCTCTCCCGAGGTCCAATGACCTGATTGGGTTAAAGCGCAAGAAGATGTTCCCTGATTGGTCAGTCGGTTTGCCACCAGGAGGTGATGAGGCAATTCTTCAGTTTATCTCACGAGTAGGTCTTCGGAAGGGAGGTGTGATGTTTGTTTAGGAGCTTGAAGTTGGGACTGGCGCCCAGGCTATTGTCTTCTATGGACGATCAGATCATAGGCGAAGACGTGCGTCCCCACCAGGGGGCTTTACCTGCCGTGGAGGGCATATGATCACAGACTTCAAAGGAATACATCGATAATGATTTGATCAATTCTAATGAATTTGGACGCCCAATAAACACATTAAAATTTAACTGTAAAAATCTTAACCAAGACATTTGACCTCCCTCTTTGTTTTCATAATGTTATGCATAAGAAATATGAAAAACTTTCAAGTTAATATGTTTAAAACTCCAGTGACACTCGTCAAGGAATTCATTCAGAATTTAGCACACTCTGAGAGCAATAAAAAATTAGACCTGAAATTCTATATACTATTTCTAAACTGTGCTGAAAAAAGTAATTCAAAAATACTTTTGACAGTTTCACGCGCCCTCATTCAGAGGTTGCCTGTATGGACCTTCACAGAATAAAAAGTTTCAGGGGGGGGTGGCAACAGTATATGCTCCTTTTGAATAAAACTATTAGTAATTTGAAGAAAAAAAAAAAAATTTCTGTGAATTTCTTTGATCAGCATGAGGAATAAAGGTTTCATGACTGCCGTAAAAGTAGGTTTCAATATTTTGTTATTGTCAAAAGCATACAGACTTAGTAACTTTATGTGGTAAGTTGTATTTTTCCATAAAATAATTTTAAAAATTATATGAGCTGTTGTACCTGTACAAGGCCAAGTGTGATAATTTTTTTACCTGTTAAAATGGCTGCCTTTGATCACAGGTGCGAAGGCATCAACACATTTCTCAATCTAATTTAAAATGACCAGGTGTCTTAGATATAAAAATAAATAAATACTGTGTTTGTGGTAAACCATGATACTGATGCATATTTCCTGGGGTTTATGTAATCTTTTTTTTTTTTGCTGTAATTTGCAATAAATTCAAAACATGTTTCTGTTTGGTTCAAACTAATTTTATCCTCTTGACAAGATGCCTGCCACCAACACATAATGAGCATAAACTCAGAAAAGTTGAGAACAGTAAAATTACTGAAAATATATCTTCTTTTGATGTCTTATATTTGTTCAAATTAATAATTAAATTGCAAATTGCTTTTACATATTGTGGTTTTCTGTCCCTTTTATCAAAGGAACCAGAGTCACCTGGATGACTGGCTGTTTCAACCATTCCCCTGTTTAACTGTACTGTGCCTTTCCCATGGTGAAACATGCCAGTTGTACCACTGGGATACTCTGATTGGTGCCTGTCGTTCTATGCAAAAGGTGTTTGCAATCCAACCTCATCTTTTCATCACTGGATCCAGTGGCGTAGCCAGGGGGGTGAGCCCCCCCCCCCCCCAACATTAAAAAAAAATTATTTTACATAAAATTTGTTGTGTTTGTGTTATTCTATTCACGGGGGGGTGTTACGGGCGGGTATGGGGGGATAGGTATGTGGGGATAGTCATCGACCCAAACATATCCAGATTTCAGCCCCCCCTTCAGAAAATCCTGGCTACACCACTGGGATCCTCCATTTTTATTGGGCTCTTTAGCCTGGCTTCTCTCTTTGTCTCTTCTCATTGAAGGCGATGAGGATTTGGGTTGATGACCAGATTTATGTCTGTTGGGCCAGGAAAATGAAATGGATATTTGTTTCCTCTCATTTTATTCTTTGATGAGTAGCAAAGGATCACTCTCCTAAGGTAGGTGGTCCTTTGCTTTCTTTGCCATGTTATTCCTTTTGCCATGTCTTTTTTTTGCAAGTCGACGTATACTTTTAATTTGAGCAAAGGCTAATATATGGCCAGAAAATAAGTGCAGTTAGTACATTTAACACAGTTCAGATTCATGGAAATAAATAAATAAATAACGGTATCTATGGGGGTATTGTACAATATTTTATTTCTTGCTGATGGCTTTTTCAAGCCATTTATGACATAATATTACTCAGTCCATATACTTCCTATATGCCACAATTGATGCACAATATAGATATTTATAAAAAAAATGTAATTACATTTATGCTCATAATATTCCATCAAGGACACTAAGATCAGGTCCATAGTCCTTTTTACAAGTTGACCTTTTATTTTCGTTTTTGATATCCACGCCATGGGGAGTTTTGAAAGGTTGTGCTTCCACAGTTTGCCCGACTGTTTCTGGTACGGTTGTCACAGTATCTGGGACTAACACACATACTTCCGCACCAGTCTGTGCTAATGATCTTTTTTCAGACATTGATGCTGTTCCTGATCTCACTTTTGTCCTGTATTGTTGTCTAGATTTATCAGAGTCGGACCCTGACTCACTCTCAGATATTGTTATGCTTGGCTTGGGTGACTGTAATGGTAACTCACCACTAGAGGTGTTTTTCACAAAACTATCTCCAACACTTATACTTGGCTTGAGGGACACAGGAGACTTCTCACTGGAAGTGTTTAGCACTAAGCTCTCTGCAACACTGACGCTTGGTCGTGTAGACTTGCTGGACTGCACACTACCAGTATTTGCTACTAAACTACTATCGATTGAGATACTTGGCTTTTCACTCTTTATACTTTTCTCGGAGTCTGTTTGAGAAACAAAATATCTTCCATTTCGTTCACTTTCAGTTGATGATTTGGGTCTCCGCACTGGGACTATTTCCGTTTTATCAAAATCAAAATTGTGGTCATCTCTGCAACAAAAAACATTCCACTCAAATAAATTAATAAATTCATCTTTCTTGATTATTCTAATTTCTCACATATATTAAAAAAATCATTGTCTTTGGTTGAGCTATAAGTAAATCACAGTTTGCACCAAACATATTTTTATAATCATACCTTGTTCGTTTTGGGGGTCTTTTCTTGGTCGGAGATGAATCCTCTTCACTGCCCAGAATAGTGTCCAGTATGTCCTGGTGTTCCACAACCTCCTCATCTGATGCCAGGATGTTGCTGCGGCCATCTTTAATCCTGGAATGATCTGCCTGTTTCTCTCTTTTTGGGGTACTCTTTCTTTTTTTCTCTTCTTTATCATCCCATAGTTCATCTAGATATTTTTGATGTTGACTGACTTGTTCGTGATGAGGAGTTTTAGTGCTGGTTCCAGATGTTGCTGCTGCTGCTGTTGCTGCTGCTGCTGTTGCTGCTGCTGCTGTTGCTGCTGCTGCTGCTGTTGCTGCTGCTGGCTGCTTGGCTGTATCCCTCATACTGATGCGAACTGCAATCTGCTCCTCTGTAGGCAACTGCTTACCACACTGAAATTAAAACATTTTTTCATAAGATATTGTCAGTCTATAAAGTTTTTTTGTACACAGCTCTTAGAGCAGTAATAAATATATGTTATAATATAGACTATATTACAACATACTGTATACTATATTGCTCAGAGATGATGAGGGCTAATGTGTACACATCAGTTATTTGTGTCGATGCATTCTATTTGTACTCTTGTGATCTTAATTTCCGCGCGGAAATACATCTTTTAAACTGCTTAAAGAAGGAAATGTGCACGGTTCACTTGTCGCTCAATGCACGTGCTAGTCAATGATGTCTATGATTCACAAGAACTTCAAAATAATGAGAAAATATAAATATCATTTTCAAAAAGGAAACTGTATACAAATTCTTTTTAAATAAAAGAATTTCTCGTTAAGGTAATTTAATCTTAAGTTGTAGGAATTTTAGTGTACGATATTCTCCAGTAGTTGAATGTCAAGTCAATGTGTTAAGAGACTTTTTGGGACTTAACTTGCAAAATAACCCCCCCCCCAAAAAAAACCCCCAAAAAACCTCACCCTATATGGTGCGAATCTTCATCATCATAACATACCTTTTAAAAAAATTAAGAGCAGATCACAAGAATTACATCTCTTAAATTACATCCACAACCTTAATGAGTGTTCCCAAAAGGTAGCCATGAGTTACAAACCTTAAATTGTTGGTCTTAATCATCTATTTTGTACACTACTTCAATTGGATTCCAAAATAATTCAATGCGATTCCAAATATTTCTGACTATAAAATCTATTAGCCGGACAATTGATGTCATTTTCAATGCCATTTACATCAAGAATTACTTGATTGATTTTGAAAACAGGGAATCTGGCATGTTCTATTCATCTTTGTCTGTTCAATGATGGTGAGCCAATGTTGAGCCAATGTTGCTCATTGTATCATATTGCTACCACATGGCATCCTAACTGACCTGTGTCTGAAGGTTAGACTTACCCTTTGTAGGACAGTCTGGGCAGTATGTAGTAATTCCCCCTCACTCATTATATACACAGTGCCACTCATACTTCCCATCTTCTTCAGGCTCTCTTTGGTCTCCCCACTTTTCATCCTGAAATTAAAGAAAAATAAGAAGAAAATCACCAAGAGTCCTTTGAATTTTTGGAAATTCTGGCTCAAAAGCAGATAGAATTTGATCTCTTTTATCAAATGTCGCAAACGGTATTAATCTGGAGTGTCAACAATAGTAGATATGGCTCATCAGATTCCTAAATACTATATACATTGCACTGGTTGATATATGACCTTAAGACCTAGCTCTTATCCTCTGTGCTGCAGTCTGTTAAGTGCACCTGCACTCTGCTATTTGATCTAATTCATAGACACTGTTATATGTCCAGGCCATTTCTTCCTGGTTTGTTATTGCTTCATTGTACATCAAGCTTCCATGGCAGAGACACAATGTGTGTATGCTGCTGCTTAAATAATGCCTTTATACAGTATACAACAGTATATGATACCAAAAGCAGCTTAGTCAGAGGCTATTTTTAGCACTGATGGTTCCACTTATGTTACATAAACTTATGCAACCAGCAACCAAGGATCAAAGGATCATCACCCCTCCAACATCCCTGATATGTAATCTTAAATAACTTGCAAACAATAATTCAAAGGACTTGTCATTGGCTACATAAGGTTGGAGTCATTATCTTCTGGGACATACCAAGAATTGCAAGTGTAAAAATTAAATATAAATGTTAGAGACTGCAGTTTGAAATGTTCCAAAAATATTGATATAATGTCAATCTATGATATGAATTTACCCCTGGTGGGGGATATTATTGTGTGAAGTTTTTAATTTTTTGCAAAATCCATCATTAAATAATTTAAATTGGTTACAAAAATGTGACCAATTTTGGAAAATGGCATTTTGGAAAATGTCAAAATAAATCATTAAATGATTCCATTGGTTGAAAGTTGCTGTCGCTCAACTGTATATGGTCTAAGATAACTTATATATTGCCAATTATTACCCATATTCTCATGGATGTTCAGATGCCTCATATATAAATAAACCCAGTACCTTACAAAACAAAGTAGCATTGGAGCGGAAAATAAACAGGTGTAAAGCTTAAGGAAGAAGGAACAAACAGACAAATAAGCAAAAAGACAGGACAGACACTAAGAGGTACTGGAATACATCTTATATAAGAATATGCTCTTGATAGAAAACCTTTGCAAGGAGGTTGCACACTTTGGGTATTTAGAGGTGATTTTGAAAACAAAACTTCTGAATGACCTGTGCTTTGGTAGAGTATCCATGGAAGAGGAAAAGGACAATGAGGAGGAGGCCTGCCTCGCCAATACATTCTTTTTCTCTTTCTCTTTCTTTGACATCATCCATGAAGGAAGCTCTCGAGATGAGCGAGAGACTTTAACCACCTACAATAAAAGCACCAATTTCATCTTTAAAGAAAACTAAACTATCTTTGAAGAAAAGAAATATCCTGGGCATTAATAAAAAAGAATTATACATATATATATTTCTGTTTTTTAAATACATATATCTTAAAGCTGTGGCCGTGTTCAGTATTTATCTGTAAAGCTTACGTGTGAGGCCAGCTGTAATGCTAACATGTGAATTTCAGCTGTAAGACTTACATGCAAGGCCAGTTGTAAAACATACTTGTGTAGTCTACTGCGATGCTTAGTTGCGGGGTCAGTTGCAGTGCTGACCTTTACGGGTCAGCTGTAGTGCTTACCTGTGTGGGGTGATGGTGTGATGCAGATGGTTGAGGAACTGGCCGCGACAAGTTGGCTATTGCACTCACACTTCTCTCTGCTGGTGTAGCATGTGCCACGTACAGATCCTGGTAACTGACAACCATAGCAAGCAAAAGGATAACAATCACATAGATACAAACACACATACAGAATTAACATAAAACTTGTATAATATTCATTCAAATAACCCGCACTGAGCAGCATAGAAGTGATTCCTCACCGGCATAGTACATCCTTGTCTTTTGCAGCTAAATAGAGCACTCTTCCATGTGAGACATGGTGTGAGCACACGATCGTGCTATCACCAGCTCGCAGGCCTTCTTGGTATAGTGGTACACCAGGGGGCACTCTCTGGCTTTCTGCAACAGGAGTCAGCACTTCCATGTCCTTCAATACCGCAGGCATTTGTGGGTTCAGTGTGGCATGGGAGGATACTGCCTACAAAGATATAATGAAGGTTAGACTTAACAAATATATGGGCTGTAATGAAGACACAGAGCAAGGGTCAATCAACAGAATCTTAAATTTTGAGATTAAAACTATATTTGGTTCTGCTATAACTATATTTGATCTACCAGGACTCATACTAATAAATATAAAAACTGTTAAAAAATGTGAAGATAGGAAAAAAAAAAGTCAGATTGAATGTTTGAAGGCACAGCAATACTTCATCAGATAAGCCAGATTGAATGGCATAATTTGATGACATATTCAATGTTAAAAGATAAAATATAATTACCAGATTTGTATGCTGAAACACTCTGGATGCCTACACAAAAATAAAGATTACAGAGCTATTACACAACAAAAAATTATCAGACATTTAATGCAGAACTTTTAAAGGTTAATAATAATATTTAACATAAATTATATTTATTAACATAAATTATATTTATCATAAAAACTTGTCCTCTCATTTATTATTAAATAAAAAAATGTTTAAAAGATTCTTTGATATTTATCTGTACTGTTCTTATACGCCATAGCTTTTTAAAATATTGTGTGTCACTGAGTACATAGTTTCAAGTCATACATATGATATACCGGTATGTATAAAATATTGATTGAATAATTTGACCATACAGATATATGAGCTTGTACAAGTTTGCAAAATAATCACATAAATGTGATAGACACACCAATTTCAAAACAAAGTAACACAATTTGAAATGTTGACTTTCAGATCAATGCTGTAATTTAATTGTAATACCTGGGAAATAATTACCTTTCTCTGAAAAACTTGTTGCTTGCATCACAAAAATTCTACAAATGCAAGGCTTTACTACAGGTTTTGAATGACTAAAAAAAGTGGCAACCATGAGTAACAATTGTGGTATGAATTCCTGTACTTGATGTACTTGATTAGTACTCATGAATAATCATAAAAAGACACTTACTTTGATGTGTTTAATGCCAGCATTTTCAGCCATCCTCATATGTAACTGAGTGTTATACCAATACATTGTACCCTGTCAAATATAATACACCACATTTATAAAAGACATGAGGCCAGCTTATATATTTTATAGATTTGATTATCTTTAATCAACATACACATGGTTCGAATTTGTTGTTGATGCAATAATTTGCTTGAAGTAAGTTAATGCAGTTTGAAGAATTCTCTCTATGTTGCTTGGTGCAAAACAAAAGAGACATTTAATTTTTAAAGCATCGTCATAATCTAATTCATATTGATTTCTGTAAGTTTAAAATAACATGACCTAGACTTTTGGAGTTGCACATGGAGATATGGTTTGCAGTTTGCAAACATGTCAGTAATTATTGCACATATAAACAAAAGGTCGTAAAATTTTCATAATAAATATAAACATCTCCCCAAATTGCTAATTTCTCATTGCCATAACTTCTACATTTTGATATTTTATTCTTGACATGATTGCAAACTTAAAACTAAATAATTACTTTGTGGTGTAGATCAACATGATGCAATCTTTGAAGGTAGGCGACCAGACCAGGATGTGGAGGTTCTGAAAACAGTCCGGAGTGTGCACTTTCCTCCACACTCAGCACATAGATCACACACTCCACCAGTGATTTGACAAGGTCATGCATAATTAGTTGTATGTGGTGCTTCCTATCTTGCACTGTGATGCCAGACGTGATCTGTCCGTCAGCGACCACCAGCACACGTCCGCAGGGATTGCAGGAGTACCACTGGTTGATGGCTTTATCTGCACCCATCACAAGATGAACATCTCCATCCCGAATTGTAAGCAGACTTTCCCACTGGATAAACAGGCAGGGTACCTCTAACTGAGGGAGAAAAATGTCCAGAAAATCAAAAATGACTATTACTCATGTTTTTATTAATAATAAAATAAATTACTGCTCATGTTTTTATTAATAATACAATGTTGAAATAAAATCAACCACAGCCAGCCAGAACTTTCAGACATGCTTCCAATCAGGATCATTACAGCAAGGTCAAAGGTCAAAAGGTCAAATAAACATGAAGTTGAACACCTAACCCCTTTGACAATTAATCTGGCATGGCTTGAAACAAGTTGGTTCATTGTTACCTTATGAGACACTTGTGCTGTCAGTTTGGTTAACACTTGCTTTATTTCTCTGAAGCCTTCATCCTCATCTGGGGCCTCTAAAACAATATGTTAAAGATTCATAAATGCCTTTGATCTATTATATACTTTCAGAATTCTGAAAAAAAAAATTACATTTGGGTAGAGCTCCTCAATCCTAGGAGAGAGAGAGAGAGTTTAGATGCCTTCGCAGAATGTAACCGACCTGGAGAATCAAAGGTGTTGTACTCTAGGAAGGACTCAGTGGAACACCATTTGTCAATTTTCACATCACTGGCTGGCATTTTGAGAATAGATTCTGTGTGTGGTGACAGCTCCACCTGGTGTGCAGCCTGGAACTCTCGTGACCACCATAGCTGAATCCTACCGTAATGCGGCTTGAATTTTATACACATAAACTGGCAATGAGGTATCTGAAACAAGAAAGTTAAACATTGCATGTTATGACACTTTCTCAGTACCATCTTGTTAAAATCTTGTGTAAGCCATGACAAAGACCTTTTTAAAGCTAGGAATAATCTATTTCTTGTTTCTGGTTATTGGCTGATAATTGTTGTCCCTATTACAGGCCAGGTGCTTGTTGAATATGACAGCTGCCTTATGGGCTCCATTTTCAATATGACAAATGCAGAATTTAAATGATGGATAGGAAATTAATTCTACAAAAAATGGTTTTCAGGACATTCTAGGAATGCTTTACAAGGATGTGACAGTTCAACAACCTTAATCACCTAAACTCTGATCCCAACATATTAAATTGTTGGTAAGACTATCACAATGTCAATGATATTCCTGCAAATCCTCACCTTCCTTCTCAGAAGAGAAATGTAGGAATCTCTCTTTGCATGACCCCAATTCTCATCATCAATCACCACTTTTTCTCCCTGTAATTGTTGAATCATGAAATCAAATTGATTTATTGTGAAATTGATTTATTGTCAAATTGTTTTATTCTGAATTGTTTTGAAAAAAATTATATGCAGAAATGCTAGCTTATAAAACTCGTGCTGGTAAATGTGAATAAGTAAGGCCAACAAAATAATAACCTTGTTTCCAATAATGTTCCCTAAATAGAATAGGGGGTAGATTTCTATCTTTATTTTATTTTATCTTTGTTTTTTGTTAAAAGTTAGGAAATATATTTAAAATGGATATATTTAAATGAAATTTTAACTGAATCTATGTTTTTGACCCATAAATTAAAAAGAAAAATCTTTAGGGTAGCTTGTTTGAACTAGGTGAAGTAGGGAAATCGGAAACAAGCTTCTTTTTTTTCAAGCCTGAAGTAATAATGGAATATAACCAAGAATTGGAGGCCACTTGCACTTTTTATACTATAGTGAGGGGATTAAATAGTGATAAAAATGCTCTATTGCTGAAGACAATATCTAAGTACTTATCCTACCTTTTTAAGTTTGGTCACAACTTTGTTGAGTATGAGTTGTCTAAGAGACAGGTTGGGATCTTCCATGAATTCGACTTCGGGGCATATTTTCTTGTGACTCTTTGATAAGTGTTGAAAATAATATAAAGTCTTGCCCTGCCAATAAAACATTGCATACAAAATTAAAATCATAGTACGATTTGAAAAAGTGTGGATCATGGGGAGCTTTTAGAACCACTTTCATCTCAATGATGCAAGTGGTGCAACCAGTGCACAAATTTAATTACCACCTGCTTCTTGTTAATCCTGAATGATTTTTTTCTAATTCCACATGACAAAAGAATGCTTTCTCAAACAGGTCTTTCATGAAAAAAAAAAAACATCTGAAAATAACATTAAAATTTATTGTTGCTCTCAGTTACCTATCATATTTAAGTTGCAACTTCTAGAAAACTTGATCTCCAGCAACAGGTTTTCAAGTTATCAAGTACCCTTAAAGGTATTAAGCACCAATCCTGTTTTCTTGGTTTTGCAACAGTTTATATACATATGAACACCATGACGTATTAAAGTCTGACATCGAGCAACAAGAAAAGTTGCTACAAGATAGAAGTTGCACAGTCTGTGTTAGATTTTCTCAGCCCATGGCTGTACGTGACTGGTAAACACGGGTAGCGTGAACTTTATTTGACCTCAATTGAGGCTCAAAGTAGGGTAGCACTGTTTGACGTCATTTTGGTACTAATCAAAAGACAATACATTTCATGACGTCATAAGCATATTGCCATGCTCTTATGACGTCATTTTAC
The DNA here is from genome assembly GCA_949316495.1 of Amphiduros pacificus. Classification (NCBI taxonomy): domain Eukaryota; kingdom Metazoa; phylum Annelida; class Polychaeta; order Phyllodocida; family Hesionidae; genus Amphiduros; species Amphiduros pacificus. The sequence goes on along the minus strand of OX439000.1, from coordinate 44,809,790 downwards.
CTTTCAGTGCCTCTATGATGACACTCCACATAAAAATGACGCCAAGAAAGGAGTGTGCTTTCATTAGGGGCCTATATATTAGGTTCATGTTCAAATAGGTTTTACAGACAATGATGGGGATGCATTTTTCAAAAAGTTTATAGACATGAAAGACAAATACATTTATCACCAATATGTGAATTTTAAACGTTTTTTCAAAATCGGTGCTTAATCCCTTTAAGCAAATATACGATTTTTCAGCAAAAAAAAAATCACTTTTTTTTTTTAACTCAGCTAAAAGTTTCTTCACCATTGTATGTTGACCTGCAAATGAGGCAAGAAGTGGGGCAGTCTATTAATAACAAAAAATTCCACTTGTAAATCTTGTAAGAATATAACATACAATTATCCCTTTATAAGATCAAGTAATGGCTAGTCTCACTGATGGATATACCCCACTATAGCAAACAAATAGATTACTGTTCATATTATGTGAGGCTATTTATTAACTGACAATGTCTAAAATGCACAAAAAGGGCGATCGTTAGCCCTATATGTATGAAATCGTGAGAACTGCCATATTTGCGAATGATATAACAAGATGTTAATTATAGTTTTTGCATTAATATTAGAAATGATATAAATGTATTATAAATGCGTACAGCAGACGACAACAGAACTGTGGATGACAGAGCTGCCTCTCAGTTTATCAGTTGATACCCATAGTCATCGTCAAAATAGACTTGAAATCCTCTGATTTTAGAAATACCATGCACTGCCCATTCAATTTAACTCGCACCTCCAGCTGAACTCGACTTCTGTCAACTAACAATCAAACAATTATGTATCCTTTAAATCAACATAAAATGTCAGTCCTGTCAGAAAAAATTTCTTTGTTATTACTTCATCTCAGCATTGTTTACGAGTTTGTGCAATCAGGTGAAAGTGGGTCAGTCTAACTATAGGAGTGACAGCAACGATCAGAAGCTTCTGACGTCACATGAAGTTTCTCCGTTTTTGTAGCCATGATGTCATAACTTGGACTCTTATGAATGCCATTCACATTGTCAAGCATAATGTCGGGTAAAAAACTGAGGAAAAGACGCAACAGATAACCCACAGATCTGTATTTATAGATATTATGACTGTAGGAGACAATGACACAGAAACTGAGAAAGTAAGTACAACAGTTAACAGTTAACGGACAGGAAAGACGGCAACGTCCACCAACAGTAATGGACGGGAAGTTCACCAACCCACGGCGGGGCCGACTTCACTTGGGGGCCGACTTCACTGGTATTCGACTGGATCATGAACTTTTGACCCCAGCATTTCATTAAGCATATTGAACAACCTTGGTTATAAATTTTATAAATTTAGTATATAAATACATTACTCCAGAAAAAAATTGGTTAATCCTGCCAATCAACAAAATTTAGATAGGCTAGCTAGTCCTTCAGGGTTAATTTCCAGAGGTCGAGTTGCAGCGGATATGGGAGAGCAGATAGGGAGAATTACAAGTGCAAGTATTACTGCATTAGCAAAACAGTAAGTTAGTAAAATTGTCTCTGCAGTAGAGACGAGGGCAAGTATTACAGCAGGACTTCACTGTCTTCAGTACTTGACAGTAGAAAGACAAGTCAAGAGTTTTAGTATTTTATAAGATAGTGGCTAAATTCTTTGAGTGAGGGGAATCAAGTTCAACTTACAACGTGCGGCGGTCCAAAGAAAAATACTACATCATAAGAATCAAAATCTGCCATGATAAGATGCTTCAATCTCCTCAAAGTATGGATGAAGTATCTTCCATCACATTTGTCTCTACTTTCAGTTTTGAAGATGGCGGGACCAACATCCTTTCAGGGATCTTGAACTTGTCAGGTCATCTTCTGATGATTAAAATTTCATTTCTGGAATCGGCGTGATCAACTAACGTCATTTCTTTCATTCGAATATCGTTTTTAAAAAGACACATAACTTTAGGTAAATGACATTTCTCAAGATTTCAGCTCAGGAATGTAGGTTTATAAATTGCACCCAAGGAATAACTGGTTGGTCCCCTAGTAAACATAGCGCACGTGACATTTGACAGGAAGCAGGATTCAGACTGGTTTCATTATCAGAAATTGACAGTATCAAAAGGGAATTTTGCTGCTATAAACTGGTTTAAAATGCGTATTTTAGGAGTTTATTTTCTGCTTGTACTTTTATTAGGTATCATAGGATTTAGCGGGTGTGTTAAGAACATTGTTGTCACGGTTGATACCCAGAAGTTGGTGAACACAGTACCAGCCACTTATCTGAGTGTCACTTTGGATTCATCCCTGGTGAAAGAGCGATGGAGAACCTTTGATTTCAAGTAAGATAAAAGCTTGATACGCACAGCCGATAGCTTATCACTGATTCACAGAGATGATTTTGGTGATTCAAATTTAGCAATCTTGAAATTTTAATTATGCACATATTTAGAAGAAAAAACTTTTAAAAAATTATAAATTGGTTGGGCTAACGACCCCCCATTTTGTGCATTTTGGTCTTTATCACAATCCCTTTTTCTAAATCTCCTCCTTCTGCATCATCCCTAAATGAGGGTATCAATACAATACAATACAATATTTTATTTTTCGTTTTGTTAAATACATAAATATGATATTCAGATATTAATCAATTAAGTAATATCCCTATAGATCTATATGAATGTAATTAACAGTGCGGAAGGATTCCAGAGAAGCTGGAGCTTATCGAGCCGGTCCTAATGCTACCGGCTCGATAAGCTACTGACTTAACAAACTAACAAACAAGCATATTAATACCAGTAAATAAATGAATAGTGATTATGATGTGTAAAGATGATGTAGTGATTAAGATGTGAAATAAAATTAGCATGATTAGATGTTGATGGGTCAGGAAAATGATCATATGAGTGAAATACATGTAGATGTCCTATTTGGGAGCAATGTACAATCTGTGAATATTTGTGAATAAACTTGTAAAGGATATAGATTTATTGGGTTTCACTGTCACATCACTAGGTTATCATGGTTAAACATTTTTGCTGAAATTTTTCATTGATTTCGAATTTCGAATTTTTTTTGGTATGGAATTCCAGATTTTAGTGCCTTGATGTTTGATTTTCATTTCTCCGAATTTATTTTCTCTGTGCAGTTTATGAATATTTTCACTTTGTCGGGTATTATGGGTGTGCATTAAATTGTTTGGGGTAAATATGTTATCAAATATTTCAGGGAGTATGTTATTTTTAGATTTATAAACGAACTTGGCTATACTTAATTTGTAGATGTCAGATACTAGAAGTATCTTCAATTCACTGTGTAATTCTTTAGTTGGCATATAAAAGTCTTTACTATATAGTATTTTAATAAGGATGAATTTGCTCTGCCATAAACTTCTATGCCATACTGAATTTTAGAATAGATATAAGCATTATAAAGTACTATTGTGTTATTGTCATGGACTCTCTTTTTAATTATTTTAAAGGAATTTGATATTTTCATGAGAGTTTTACAAAGATTATCAATGTGTGAGGTTTTCATCAAGGTGAGGTTTTCTTCTAGAATTACACCCAAATAGTTGGCAGATGGCACTCTTGGTATAAGAGCATCATTTATCTTAATATTATTTAGAAAATCTGTGATGAGTTTACATCTGCTTTTAAAGATTATGTAACAGGTTTTACTCAAATTTACTGTGAGTTTATTGTGTCGGCACCATTCAAATAAATCTAATAGGACTATTTTCATTGAGTTTTTCAGTTCACGAGGAGAATTCTGATAAATGTTCCTGTGTCATCAGCAAAAAGGCGTGTTTTTTTTTCATTTGTACATTTTATGATATCTTTAGTGTAGATTAAAAATAGTAATGGACCGAGTACAGATCCTTGAGGTACCCCATATATGATGCTTTTTAAGTTTGAATGTTTACCATTGACTACTGAAAATTGACTCTTCAGATTTCCTTAGTGTTACTATTACTTTGTTTTTTAATTTAGTGTAAGCAGACTTATTCTCAATATTGGGATTTAATAGATATTTTTTTATAATTTGTTCTTTAAATGTATTAGTTCTTTTAGGTCGAAAATAATCCATTTTTTATCTTTCATTCTTGATTTTGACAATCTTTTTAATGGGAAGGCATCGTTAAATGCTTGATTATATATTTTATAAAATAGACCCAGTGCAATGTTTTCATCTTGGGCTGCATAAAAATCATCCCAGGATGCTTGTGATAATAGCCTTTTAAATTTATTCATGTTGTTTTCACCATAGATACGGACAGTGGGTCTTTCATATTTAGCAAACTTTTCTGATTTAATAATTATAAAATTTGGTAAATGGTCTGTTATGTCAGAATCTCACAAAAAAGCTTGATTATTTTTTGGATAACATTAAATAAAGAAAATATAAATACTTGATAATAATCGCCAGCTGCAAAAATTGAATCAAACCCATTTTAACGGCAGTTGAAACGGGTTCAATTTTGACGTTTAAACGGGTTTACCAAAGTTTTTGCAGCTGGCGAGTTTTTACTTCACTAGAGCTCAATCAACTCCACCAAACTTTTCTTTGGTTGGAGTTGGTAGAGACCATGGACGTTCGACAAACCCCTCCAGATCACATTGGGGATAGTGCGTATGGGTCTCCTCTCTAGCTGGATAGCCATGCTGCGTAAGCTCTGAGTGCCCACGAGACAAAAGTGGAGCGGCCAATATATCAAATCAAATCAAATAAAAAAAAAAATCACCTATCTGGGCTTTGCCGATGGGTGATTGGAGAACACTATAAAATAATTAAAATAAGTATTCGAGTGTTGTTTGATCATGGCCGTATTATAATTTTCTACACTGAGAGCATGTTACACTGTGGTAACATACTAATTGTTAATTGGCTTGGCACTACATGTACAAACCATACGTAACAATTGGTGGAGTATGTATGGTTTGTACATGTAGTGCCTATGGGGGCATAATGGGGATATGGGACTAGACTTGCTGGTGACTGTGAAACCACTTGCCTAGAAGATACATGACACTCAGTCTCATGACTGCCACTTGTATAGACTTTGGGTGCATTAACAAGCCTGAGGGCTCTGGACAGTTATCAGCATTTGGATATTTCATATATCACACTCTTGCCATGCCTTCCTAGCCAGACTGTAGTGTATACGAGCACCAAATAAAGACGACTATTGTGCATTGTATACACTGAGTCTGCAGTCCTTCTTACCTCCCAATCAGATAGGTAGAGTAGGTAGCTAGTCCAAGGCCCCAACTCACAGTCGCCAGCGGGTATAGTCCCAAATCCCCATTTATGCCCCCATAGGCACTACACGTACAAACCATACGTAACAAGAGCTCCTGTTATATATTGTGCGTTTGTGTTGATGTCCAGTTTGGTTTGGTGTGGTTGATGCGTTTCCTTGTGTGGGGGGTGTGGATCCAGCTGAGGATTGATCATTGTTATGATGTGGGGTGTGAGACTTTACTGAGGGCTGGACTGATGGTTGAGGCTGCCATGAAGTCTGAGCTGAGGCTGAGGCTGGAGCTTGAGCCAGCTCTGATGACTGAGCTGGGGCTGCAGTCTGAGCTGAGGCTGAGGCTGGAGCTTGAGGAAGCTCTGATGACTGAGCTGGGGCTGCAGTCTGAGCTGAGGCTGAGGCTGGAGCTTGAGGCAGCTCTGGTGACTGAGCTGGGGCTGCAGTCTGAGCTGAGGCTGAGGCTGGAGCTTGAGGCAGCTCTGGTGACTGAGCTGGGGCTGCAGTCTGAGCTGAGGCTGAGGCTTAAGCTGAAGTCTGAGGCTTTACCTCAGTCTGAGGCTGGGGAGGGTCCTGCTTGGCTGGACCCTTAGGACTGGGTGTGTCTGGCTGGACGGAGGGACGTGTACCTTCTAGCTGAGGTAACAAGTTATAGTCTCTTATATGCATGAGTATGTTACCCATTTTGTTGTCCCCATTACCTGAAGGGCCTCTGCCCCAGTCTTTTATGGGGGTGTCTTCAAGGAGGTACATTCCTTTGGTTTCTATAAGTTGTTCTTTGATATGAGGATTACAGTCTAACTTTGCTAAGGTGATGTCATACATTAATGGCTCTTTATGATGGTGCCACTTCTTATTTGTGGTCAGCTCTCTCTTGCTGTATTACCATCACAGGCCTTTTTTATTCTTTCTGCCACATCAGGCCTTTTTCAAGAAATACCCCTTTTGAGATTGGTATATATGTTCAGAGGAATCCAATGTTTCACCGTCATATGTGATTTTACATGGATGGTAATTTGAAAAGGAGCAATTTGGCCCACTGAATCGTATGGTGCCCTGGTATCTTTCCTGTTCCAGTTCAATATTGGAAGGAGGACACTGCTGATGCCTGGGAATATACTTTTCTTGTTTGTCTTGAGACTGTCTATAAACTCCTGCAAGGGAATACCTTCTTCATAGTCAATGTAATATTCCTGGCAATATCTTAAATGGGTTTATGCAAAGTAAAATGCATTCCAATAACTGAGGTATGACATTAAATCAATGGAGGTCCTGTTCTACAAGATTTAAGTTGGCTCAAATGAATATATATATTTTTTTTAAAAAGTGTGATTTTTTGGTTTTGTTTGGGGCATTATTTGTGATAACTTCAGAAATTAATGTAGAAAGGCATATGAAGATAAGTGTATGTTATATCAATGTAGTGTTATGGTGAAACCTCTCATCACAATGACAGATTTGGCAAGTGACATATCCAAGAGCATAATACCTTGTATGGTTGTTGTTGTAGATCAAGTCGTCTTCACACCTTGGCTGCAGGCCTGGCTCCGTGTGTGCTCAGATTTGGTGGAACAGAAGCTGACTTTCTTGTGTTTAATCCTGATGTGCATAATGAAAATGATATCAGCAAAGTCTATAGCAACTTCACTATGTCGAGTAAGGATGTGTTTCATGATAACATTAATTGATAAAATTTAGAATTTTAATTTTATTTTTTTTCAATAAATCTGGCAAAACAATATCTAAAACATGATTTTCACATTTAAAAGTAAATTCTTTAAGTTTCAAATAATCTCAGAGATATTTCGCGATTGATTTTTTTCATTGCTCCCCATGATCAAATCCCCACAATACATACCAGCAACAGGCAGATAAGCAACTGAGGGATCAATGCTTAGTTTTGTGAATTATTCCTCTGCTAAGAGAGCTTTGATCTTCAGCTCCTTTGAATTATGGATTATATATTATTGCTGTTTTTTATTTTTTTGTATCACAAAAATTGTGCAATTCTCATTTTTTACCAATCCAGTATGTAAAGACTTATGAAGAATCAAATATAAGAATGCTGTGGTATGGTTGTTTGTTAATGAATTGCAGAATCAGACTGGGATAATCTGAACCAATTTTGTGCATCAGTTGGGTGGCAGTTGTTGTTTGACTTCAATGTGTTGCTGAGAAGAGGCACTGATTGGGATCCCAGCAATGCCTTGGACATCCTGCATTACACAGTACAGCAAGGATACCAGTCAAATATCCATTTTGAACTTGGAAATGGTAATATTCTTTAATCAAATTTGTGGAGTTTCATTACTCCTGTATGGCCCCACAAAGCATAAACAAGGACCATAAGGGATGATATCACTGATAAATAAGTTAAAAAAAAGATGGATGAGTAACCTCCCTCCTTTTGCCACTCCCAGATAACATTTTCTTAACCTTTTTAAAACATACAAATGTAAATTTGCCATTTTTTCTCTGATGCTACGAGTGAGCTACACTAGAGTGGTTGTTATTGTAGAACCTAATGCCTTCAAGCATGCTGTAGGAAGGGAGGTTAGTGGAACACAACTTGGGAAAGACTTCCTGCATCTCAGAACGATTGTCCATGAGAAGTTCCAGCCATATTTTTCTCATAGCCTCCTAGTCGGCCCTGATGTAACTAAACCAAAAGTGAAATCTTCAGGATCATATGCAAAACTTGGAGTAAACAGCTTGGAATATCTACAGGAGTGAGTATTGATAGATCATGATTGTCTTTGCCATACTTAGTTTAAGTAGATTCATATTTTATATTTGATATATTTTGCATATTTTGTTCAAAGATCCATATCTCACATGCTGAATTTTCTTCCTTTTTAGGTATCTCTCTGTTGTGAACAACACCCTGGATGCAATCACCTGGCATCAGTGAGTTACATGTAACCTATTCATATGAATTATGTCTTAACTAGATAATTGTCATTTTTAGCTATATTGACTATGTCAGCATCACTTCTGCAGTGAGGGGGAGAGTTTTTCTATCATTCTGTCTATCTGTCAAATTTGGTTTTCTTAGCTATTAGGAGGGAAGATAATGTACATGTATTCTATCAATTTTACATAAGGCTCAATTTTTTTCCTTTTTTATGATTTTCAAAAAAGATCTAATTACCATCACTTAATTGTCAAGGAAGCTAAAATTTTGAAGAACATGGCAAACATCAGCCAATGGGAATTGAGATAAGGAGAGTAATAAACCTTTTGATTGCCAGAAATTATCATCTGCCCAAGTCGGCTCTAAGAAAGGATTTAAAGGATCATTTGTTTATGCAAATTGCAGGTCTTTCCAGAAAATATTCACAAACATTACAAATAAACAATGATCCACATAGCTTTAAGGCTGTCAGCTTATATTTTTCATAGATTTGGAAAAATACACCAAATAAAAAATGTGGAAATAGTAAATACAATTTTTAATCTTTAATTTTTAATTTGATAACCTAGGTATTACATATCTGGCCGAACGGCAACAATTGATGACTTCACAGATCCAAATGTCCTGGCCTTGTTTCTGAAAGAGTCTTTGTCAGTGAGAATGACGTTGGAGGACGCAGGGCATGGTGACACCCCTCTGTGGCTGGGTGAAACCTCCTCAGCGTGGGGGGGAGGTGCACCGCAGCTCTCGGACACCTACGTGGCCGGATTCATGTCAGTACCCACTCATATATTGATACCCAGCAAATTATTATTTTAGGTTTGAACCTAATTGTTTATCAGGAAAAATAAGGCATAGATTTTAATAGGTTTGTGATTATTTGTAGGTGGTTGGACAAGCTAGGGGCAGCAGCCAAGATGGGTCACCGTATGGTGATGCGGCAGTCATTCTATAAAGGGCATTATGCCATAGTTGATGACCAGCTGCAACCTCTACCTGTAAGTATGCACCAAATCTCTATCATGCAACTCATATCCACTGAAATGTAGTGAATGTTAAGGTCATTTTTATTTTCATTTTGGTTGCTATATTGGTTGTGATACTTGGCAGGACTACTGGCTGTCGCTGCTGTACAAGAGACTGGTCGGAGGAGGAGTGTTCAATGCGAGGCACACAGATTTGTCTGGATACATCAGGCTATATGCCCACTGTACCAACAAGGACAGGTATGGCTCACCACAATATAACTTCCACATGCTTGGCAGCAAGTAGTCAGAAAAAGACATATATCAGACTAAATAGACAACACAGTATGCCATTGTCATAAAATGAATGTTTGGGAATTTTATATATTGTCCACAGTCCAGATATGAACAGAATAATTATTACATATTTTCTGTTATCCTTCTTAACTTTTAGCAATTCACTTAAACATAGTATGTTTCCAGACAATGAAAATGTTTTAAGATAAAAAATGGCTCTCAAACCATGGGCCTTGGGGAATTCCTCAAGTATCTATGTTTTATATAAAATATATATTTGAAAACCACTAACTATTGCAGAATTGCCTATTCCCAGTTAAACAATTTTATATTTCAGTTATAAAGCAGGTGGTGTTACACTGTATGGCATGAATCTACAAGGAGAGGCATACAATCTCACCCTTACTCACAGATCAGATATTCACCAATTTTTACTCACGCCACATGGTGAAGAAGGACTGCAGTCTCAGTATGTATAATTAGGCCATTCTCTTTCTTAAAATTAAAAAAAATATCTCTTCATCCAAATGCACTTGTATGACAGAAAATAAAGGCATCCCTTGGGAAAATTGCTGACAAGACAAATTCACATTGTAAAATAATTGTCTGTTATAAATTTTATTTCGAGAATTCGTGAAACTAGGAAGAAAATTATTATTCCTTGCCTCACAGTATAATGCTAGCATATGAGAACATGATTGTTAGCGACCATTTTTTTTTCTTTAATATTTCAGATTGGTGAATCTAAATGGAAATTTATTAGAAATGCAGTCAGACACAGAACTACCTGTCTTCAAACCTGTTATATACAAAGCAGGGGAGTCTGTCATATTACCTCCCAAATCATTTGCGTTTTATGTGTTGCCAGATTTAAAGGTCAGCTTGTGCTAGGACTTAAATGTTGCCAACACAATTTACTAATAAAATATAAGGACAGCTTCCAAACAACAAATGTCGTGTTTTTGGACATGATACATATATCTGAAGAGAAGAAATCTCAAATATATGGACCCCTGCATTCCAATGTTTCATATAATATTGACATGTGGCTCCAGGGAAATTGCTAAATTAAGAAGGATAGTCGGTGAGAGGAATAGGAATGTTTGTGCCACTCATGAAATATCCATATGGAAAGTTTGATGAAAATCTTGGCTAGGTTTTAAAATGTTTGAGAAATTATGATTTTCTAACTGGTCATGAACAGAATACTCAGTGTCTAGTAAAAAATAATATTTATGTGCCAAATAAAAAATAGGGCTAACAACTGTTAATTTCGCGCATTTTCGTCTTTGATAATCATTATATTATCCAAGAAAACATGGACAGTTGATTATATGTGTGTTATATTGGGGTATATCCACAAGTAATAATTGACATTAATTAATCTTATAAAGCGATGATCGTATGTTATGTTCTTGCAAGATTTACAAGTCAGAGTCACAGGTTTGCGCACACGATCATAGCGTTCGCGCACTTATGTTTCTTCTATGCTGAAAGATGAAAATTAATAAATCGAGCACAAAACTTACATAATTGAATAGAAGAGTCCAAAAGCTAACTTTTGAGTTGTCAATGATGAAAATCGGCCAAGAACTGACAGAACATCGCCTATGTTTATGTTTTTGTAACAATCTGGTACTTACGCACGTGCACATTGTGGTGAAATTGGGGGTCAATGGATGCAATTTTCACAACGATTTATTTATACCATTCATGTAAACTTTTCTATGTCAAAAAAATGAATGTTCTATTTATATTATGAATACAAGACAATTTCATAATTATCAGCCAATCCTATGGTTGCGCGAATCCTATGGTTGTTAGCTCTAATATTTATGTGCTAAATAATAAATAAATATTTATGTGCTAAATTTGAATTCAAATTGGTCAAATACCTGGATAATGATTTAAATAACACTGAAGAGATTTGTGGACTCTAAAATGTAATCTTTGTATGATATTCCTTGATCTTCTAGATGTGCCATTTACTGTACTCACAAGTTTAAATAGATATCTGAATTTATTATTGCATTTTAACTAAGTTATAGTTTTCAGACAAGAATGTTTAGAATGTCTCAAAAATAAGTTGAGTACATTATCATAACTGCAGTGGCTTATTTTGTCCTGGCCATTATGAATCTGATATTTTTGTCACTCTACAGAAGGGCTATGGTTTTACAGAAACTAAAAAAAATGGCAAAAAATAGTTAAAAACCAAATTTCTATAAATGGACAAGACTATTTATATTTAGTGCTCTGAATTGTATTTTTATAAAATATTTCCAAAGGTATCCCACCTGGTTGCAATGTGATATATACTGTCAAATAGGAATAAAGACATTATACTAACATAAGTGTGTGATTCTAGGGTTTATTTATTTCAATATTTTAACTCCTGAAGAAAAAAAGCACTGGAATTTATCCCTCAGTAATTTTTGTCCTGCATGAATGTTTTTATTCTGAGCCATCTTTATCTTGGAATTGGGTGAAGCTCCATGAATCATTTGTCATTTGGACAGAAAAAAATATCTTTTGTGTTATAAGTAAAATTTGCATGCTAAATAAAAGTATTATTTGGATTAAAGACTGCAGTATTATTTGGATTAAAGACTGCAGTATCAACAATTTAACAGATCTAGATATTTTTATTATGGAGTGTCACCTAGTGGCTAGGCTTGCCTTGCTACTAGATGGCACTTTAAGCAAATTTACAGAGTGTAAGTGTGCAGTGTATATTTATTTTATATCTTAAATATAAAGAGAACAGGAGAATGCATAGATGGATATTACTTTTTATTTCCAACATATATGTTACAGTTGGACTGGTATTGTATTTTGCACATACATTAGTTTGACTAAGTTTTCTATAATACAATTAGTTATGTGACACTTGCTCAATAGGTGGCACTAGTATCTACTTGACATGGAGTTGTAGAAATAATGACGAAATAACAAAACAACACAATTCACTACTTCTACTTTATGTTGACCTTTTCGGCTACTGCCATTGGAATAAAACTATCATACAAGTTTGGGTTTAGCTTGAAGGGGGAATGTAATATATAGAAACTAGTTTCGTGAACTAGAATTGAAAGTGGTGACTGCTTTTATATACTGAGATGCTAGATATACATGATATATACTATAAAGTGAACCAATCGTCTACATTCTTACACAGCACCACATTAATTGTCACCAAATATACATAATGTAATATAGTAAGTACTCTACTGTCTCGTATGTCTAAATGTACCACAACACTTATTGTACAGGCCTCGTGTTACAAGATTCATTTTATAATTAACCAATAACAGTGAAACTTTAATTCACATAACAAATGATTGAAATCTTACCGCAATCACTTATAATAGTATACAATGTGATCATGTGTATATAATAGTGTACAAGTATAACATAACAAAACAAGTATATTAACAACTTGGAATGTAGAGCTTTTATACAGAAACTCATAATGAAGAATTTACAATAAATTTGCATAACAAATCAGGTTGCATGTCATTTTACCTTAATTTTTATATTATTTAATCTGTATGTAGTATATCTTTTCAAATCAACAATAAATTGGTCCATTTTTTTACTGAGATGTATCGCAACTGTTTTGACACAACAATTGCGATTTAATTCTTGTCATTTATTATTTTTTTAAAGATTAATGAACTATATTGAGCGGTGGAGAGTTACTCTTAGATTACATTAATTGTGGCAGTTTTCTTAGATAAATCCCCCCAATTAGGAAAGAAGGGAAGATCAATCTGCTGGTCACAATCTTATCACTTTTTAAAATACAAGTGCAAACTTTCAGTGTATTATTCTCAACAACAGTATAATACATAAATGCACCATATTTTATTAAAATACAACTAATGATCCATTCATATACACAAGCTCAGTTGGAAATATTTAACTGCTACAACATTTTGACTGCACTTTCTTATATATATATAAGTGCCCAGTCCTCACTGACAGGTGACAGTGATGGGTTGCCGTGACAACACTGTTATTGTATTTCGTATTATGGGATGCATGCAGGCGTTCACAAAGGTTGCTACTCCGACACGAGATCATATGTTACAGTGTTGTGATTCAATCTTCACAGCCAATGATAGAGAGATTCCGGCGGTTGATCTGACTATCAGACCAACCTCTGTCCTTTATTAAGTAAACTGTTGATAATGCAAGTCTATAATATATGCAGTAAGATACAAAGAATATTTATAATACTTGTCGTCTTGAATGTCTAACCCGAGCACAAACACACAGGAGGATTAACAAGGGGGTAAGCGGCTGATTAAAGGTAGAACAATGTGAATAATCAAACACCAATACCATCAACTGACCCTCAGGACATTTTATGAAGGCAACATAATCATCACCATCAAAAGTTGAAACTTAATATACTCAGTCCAGTGAAAGAACACAGCGATTACTTACAAAGCAATTATAATTTCATCCATTTGAATATGGTTGACCAAGGCAGTTTGTTAATTCAAGTTGTACAATCATCTCACTTAACAACAGTAGAATGTTATTCTCTATATACATCATACTGAATGTTGGTGTTTGCTATGTACCCTGGTATACAACACTACATGACCACGTCACCACACTGAACAATAGTTACCATGGAAACTGAACAATGGAAAGGCCAGTAAACAATTGTGACCACCTCAACTGCCCACTGGTTACTGCCACTGAACAATGATCTCCATGGAAACTGAACAATGAAGAACCTCCCATACATGGTTACTGGTCAATGTCTGCCTAAGATGAAATTGAGATGTTATTGAGCGTATATTTTATTTGTCAAAATGTTCTAATATTTGTGTTCCTGATTTATTATTGACAAATACATGATTTGTGCCTTTCTGGAATTGTGCATTGTTAAAGCTGTTAATAGCATGAAAGGCCAGACATTGAGTTGAACACCCTCCACATACCAATAGGAAACTGGACACATAGTAAAACATAATACACTCCCAACATAGGCATTGTTGGCTATCCCTGATCTCAGTAAAACTCAGTAAATGAAGGAATGTGTATATTGAACACAAACATCATTGCTTTTTTGATAAAAAAAAGTAATCATATATTAAAAATGCAACAAAGGCTACAAACCAAACCGGTAAAGGATTATGCTCAGTTATAATAAGTTACACGTGATGTAGCTAATGTACACAGATTGATGCTAGAGTGCTATATTACAGTGGAACTGACTAGAAACGGCAGTCCGATAAACGAGTGGTCCATACGTGTGGGTCCTGCCCCGAGGTGGCGATGAGTTAGGTAATCTGCATCCCTAGACGTGTGTTTATGTAATTTAAGATCCATGTTCCTGCCCTAGTTATGATCTGGAGGCACAGGTGACCAGGTAAGGGGCAGGACCTCATAATCAATTCACAGGTCTCTTGACAATTTGTTTTATTTTAATCAGTTTAATGTCAATCATTTCTCAAGTCAATCAATCAATCATTCTTGGTCAGTGATTTTGGTTACTTTTGCTGAGGTAACAATGCTAAAACCTAAATGTAGGCCGGTGCACATAGATGGAGTAAATGTACGCTGACGGACTGACTGACTTGCGCTACTCGCACTTTTTGACTTTTGCATCCACATGATCTTTCTCTCTTCTCTGCGCTCTACACTCTCTGCCTTAAAAAGGAAAACGGGCACATTCGAATCACTACAACATTCTTTGTGAAGATAAAACAACATGCTCTTTAGATTAAAAAAGTCAGCATCCAATGGTTAACAGGCATTTCAATTGATTTTATTGAAAATAACATGCTATTTTTAATTATTTCAATGTGTAATTATAAACTGTTAATTTGTATACATCCTGCTGTCATCAGAGTGATTTTTTAATTACCATTTACAAGATGCATATCTACCATCAGTTTAAGTCACACCACTGTTGGTTCAGTTGAGATTTATAAATATTCTCATCAATAATTTTCAGAATTGGAATGCTACATGTCGAATAGTGTGACTCTAACTTGTATCATACCAGTCTATTGTTGGGTACTGATCTTCCACATGATGGAATTTATGAATTCATAATGTAAATAAAATCAATATACAACTTTAAAGAAGCATTTAAAAAACACCAAATGATTTTATTAAGATACATAATAACATCTATATATATATTTTATATTTCATTCAAGTACATGCTAAAATGTCCAAGTATTCAAAGTCAAACTGTGTAATGCAAATGTCATGTGTTCCCTTCGTGATGTGTCCTAGAATAATTTCTTGCATGTCTTTCCTTTGTGTTTAATCCCTGGATTATTTATTTAAAATAGTACAACTCAAATACATGGACATGAAGGTATAGAAGGCTGAATGAAGTGCATGGACATACATCAGATAAATATACAAAAGTGCAAACTCACAGCCAGAGAGCCACAGTTTATTAAAGAGTGCAATACCAGTAACCGTACAAGGAGTACATATCTCTAACTTGGAAAGGACTTCTCAATGGTAAGCTGCATGCCATTATATAGATCAACCTTACACTTCACGTTGTATGAAATTTTGTCACCATGTTTATATTATGACCTTTTGTCAGTCTGTGATATTCTAAACAGATAGGAAAAAATCATGCATAGAGCAACAAATATCACAGTACTACTATGATTTAAAAAAATTGTTGTTCATAAATTCAACTTCAAAAATATCTGAGATTTGATTTTTTGTTTATGAAGGGTAAAAGTGGTAGACAAAGATAATCTTTGACAATTGCCGTCATCTTGTATCTTACCATGAAATCGCAACCATTTTCTCCAAACTACAGACTGCCACAAGTGATGCCACTATATTAAAGCATGCACAACTACTGGTGCTCCACCTATCTACGGACTACTCATCACTGGTGCATTGGTAAACGCACAATCTCCTTCAATCATCGATCACTTTAAAATGACATCTTATACTTTAACTTGATAAGTAGAGCTTGAAGGAATGAAATAGCAACATCATTTTTTGTTTGATTTTATTTTCTGGTACATATTTCTTTGTTGCCAAAAAAATGAGGGGGATATTGACTGCAGTATTATTAGTCCTGTTTCCATCAAATATATAGCACTTTGGACTTAGTCTATTCACTTTCATCTTGCCAAATATAACTGTTATTGGCATGGAAGCCACCTTATAAGATTTCTAAAACAACATGTCAAATTTAAATTACACAATTTTCATATAAAGAATGAATTTTCTTCCCAAAGATATATTTATGATTTTATAGATGTATATTTGTGTTTAATCTACATGGAATATGAAATGGCTGAAAATATATGAATTTCATTTCAAATAATGGATGATACAGATAAAACTTGCTATTCTGTTGTGATCATATTTGGAAAGAAATGTTGTTTGTGAATCCACCAGTGAATTGTAGGGGGAAAGAACGAGGTTTTGTCTATGGCATTTTATCTGTGATAATTAATCATGCTAGTTCATCTGTTATCACATAACTTTTACAACCATCTCACATACACAACCAACAATCACAACATCATTACTCAGGTCACAACACCAATTGATTGAATGCAGATATTTCATAGAGTCCTGAACATATGAACAGATATTGGTATAAACAAGACTAGAAGTTGGGTGTGTTGAAACGGGGGTGTTCAACACTAGGGTGAGCTGCCCGTACTCTGGTTCCCAATCTAAAGTTCAGATAAAACCTGGCATAAAATAATGCATGCCCCAAGATGCACCATGTTACTCACTTGAAAGGTCATATATTTATGATAGAATTTCCAAGCAATAAGGTAATAACAATAATCGTGGTAAAATCTAAGAATAAGTTCTGGATGCTGTGAAATGAATAAATATGACAAATCCAGAAGAGTGATATCAGAAATTTTGCAATACCTGATTACATTTGATGGTATGCAAAGCTAAATATCTAACAAATCAGTCTGACAGGGATACAAAACAAAAAGTAGAGGAGGTTAGAAAAACCTAAAATCCAGGAAATTTTAAATATTGAAAACAATGTGTTCCTTAAATCAGAGTGTTGCTGAAATAAGATTAATTTATTATGAATGCAAAAATGACAAGAATGTTGCACTTCACATGCAAATCAGATCAGCATGCGTGGAGTAAAGCCACAAAGTAAATACAACAGCTTCAGTAGGACACAACATACACAAAGCACACAAGGAAACTAGGGGTAATTAAAGTAACTACAAGGCAGAATGGGTGAAGCTGACCACTTCAAATCATTGTTACCATATAGCAACCATGTTTGCTTGTCAAAGGTGTGTATTGACATCAGTCACTTTCTGTCATAAAATTATCCACCATAAACATACGGTGATGTTTTTAGTTTTGATGACAGGAAGAGCACACAGCCAGTGCACCGTGAGGTGGTTTGTAGGTGGGTGGGTGGGTGGGTGGGTGTGTTGGGAAGGTAACAATGGATCAGCCTATACACTTACATTGAGTAGTGGTGTAAGAAGCACTTTAGTCAGTGTGGCTCACTGCACTACACACTTCTCAGAGACTTCGCCCACCACTTTACCAGGCAGCTCGGTCACTTTGGAAGTGAGCTCACTCACATTGGCAGGAAGGAAGGAATCTGTAAATACACAAGGTTATCATATCCACAACACGCTCACACATGCAAGCTGATATACATATATAAATATATATATATATATGTTTAAGACTGAGGTGTGAAGCCATACAACATATACTCGCAGTCATACATAGGTGCCTCTGTATAGAGTGTGTCAGCACACCATATCATCAGACGTGTTCCAGTCTCCCTCTGCACCTTGTTGTCATGGTTCCCAGCCCATGCTACAGAAGGTGCAGATTTCTACTGGGGTCTGGAATAGTCCTGATATCATATGCTATCATTTGCTATCATATTATACAGATAAGCCATTACATTCAATTATGATGTCATGATATGCAATATGCTATTAAGATTTATTTAATATTATATTTTAAATTTTTAGTCTTAGAATTATATTACTTTTATTTAGTAGCAATCTCATTTAGTTATGCAACTCACATGCACTAATGTTTTGAACCTATACTCTAAATGTTAATTTTGTGTAATTCTGATTCTAATCTCTAGTTAATAGCTACTTTAAAGTCAACTTGTGTATGCTAGGTTTGTGATTCTCCCAGCATGCATCATTGGCTACGTCATTCCCATCATGCATTGTGTCCCCATTCAGCTTAACACTAGTTGTGAAATCTAGTGAAAAGTCATGTGATCATTGTTATCTGACATAACTTCAATTTCAGTAACAAATCCTTTGTGGTGTTTTGAAGGCCATTTTCAAAATAAAATTATGATGTTATTTTATTGAAATTATGCCAGACAAATATCTTTTGTATTCATGCTTGTATTGCATGTCAGTGTTTTAAACCCCTAGAGGGTGATATTAGTTATGAACTGTCTACACCAGGAGGCTGGGCAAAAAAGAAAAACTGACAGTGAAGTATGACATCTAGTGGGCAAACATCAGCAAAAATAGCATCATTGATATTCTCATACACACAATAAATTTAGTAACTTATTGTGTCACTACATTTATTGCCTTTGTTCAAGAGTGCTATTTCAACCACTGATAAGTTGCTGCCAGAAAATGCCACCCATTCACTATTTCTTCATATTTTAAAAAATACATTGAAGCTGTGTATATATGACTATATATGTTTGGCTATTCAGCGAAAAAGCCTGAGTTCTAATTACATACTGCACCAAACATTACATGACTATATATTGTATCCTAAAATCTACAAGTTATACAAGTTGCTGCAACAAAGTGAATACAGGTTATATACAATAATCTACATATCCTCTCTCATTGATATTCTGCTTACTCTTACATATTATCGCATAACAGATGCTTTCACGAAAATATATTTTATAGTAATTGCTTTAGTGCTGGTGAAATTGTCATAATTTGTCTATATATATACATTTATATTTTATTTTTTAAGCACTACTTGATGACTAGTTTCAATTGTTAAGCCTCTGCTTATGAATGAATTAAAAGTATTTGAAATAAGAAAAGAGGGAATTTTTTCCTAAAAAGTCACAATTTACTACTAAATATATCACTACACAGCACCTTGAAAATGTATCGTGATATCCATAGTTTTTGTTCACAGAAATGTGCACTGCTTTCATGGCACAGAATGTTTAAGTGGGTTACCATATCACTGTACAATTGTATAGAACACAGAGAAAACATGGAGACATTCTGTCATGGTATCTCACTTATAGATGTGTGTGACTGTGACCATTTCTGGTGAACATTGGTGCTCAGTGAACCTCTAGAAGTGTGAAAAAGATTTTAAACTGGATCTAGTAAACAAAAGACATCATGTTTACTTGTTCCAGTTCTAACAGTGGCTAGTGTAAGTCTACCATTGCAAATGGTTCTATTCTCGGCCCTGTACTGGTGGGATTTGTACAGTTTACGTGACATTTCCCTGTGATTATCTATTATGTACATATACAGTCATTCGATGTGCACCTATCAGGGTGTGCAGTCACGTGACAAGGTCCCGTGACCACTCCCCCTAGTGGTGATGACTATGGTTAAAGTTGCTATGGCTACCGTACAGGGATGTACCCTCATACAAAGCTCATACAACAGCACAAGGAAGAGAATTTACTATTTGCTTCATCATCGGAATCAGCATTTGCTTCTGCTGCTAATTCTGCTGGAGTTTTCTTCTTTCTGCCCAGTCTACCAGCCATGTCTGGATCATTTGCTGGGTCCATGGGTAGCTCCTCCTCTTTCTTCTTAATACCGTACTACAAAGATGATCCATCATAACAGATTAGTGGATTACTGAGATGGCTTTAATACAGATAAAGGCAAAGTTAAATTGAGAGGTGATTCCCAGATATATGAACAAAACACAGGTTAGATTTGACTCCTTCTCAGCAAACAATCACAGATCATCATCCTTTTGAAAATGCAATGCTTAAAACACTTCTTGAGATTATATAACTCTTAAAGTCCAAGATGAGAACAAATAGACTGTATCACTGAAATAAAATATGACTGACCTTATCCCGAATTCCTTGCCTCATTGTTTCCCTCTCCTCTTCCATTTTCCTGTGCTTCTCTTTCCTCCTCTCCTCAGCTTCTCTTCTGGCCTCGGCTACTTCGGGATCTTCTCCCTCCTCTCCTCCCTTATCCTCTCCATCTTCTTTGTCACCTATTGCACCTGTAAAGACACAAACACACGATGCAGGCATGGCTGACAAACAACATTGACACAACCCTTTTAAACTGCATCGTGGAAATATCGACAAGCTCTGCAAGAAAAGGAAAATATGCAACACACACATCAGTATGGCAACCTTGTGTTGTTTTTGATTAAGTAAATCCTTCACTGTCGTTCAAACCTGGTAAAATGAAGTGCAAATCATACACCACTTCATGGAATGGACTAGAACTAATCTAAGCGTCAAGATGCTACTCAGCATTACGTAGCCTGGCAGTTCTCCACAAAGCCCCGAGACTTGGGAAACACTCAAGACAAGGGCTTGTAATGCAGGGTATTCATATTCAACTAAGATAAGCTAATAAGATAAGCTAGACTATTCTACAAATGTGTAAAGATCAGTAGCGTTTTGACTTTGTGATATATAAGAAAGAAAGATAATATTATTGTTCTCTTGTTATGCAGAAAAATGAACACTTTTAATACTTCATAAGACCAAAAATACCTCTCCTAGGTTTAGAATTTCCCTTAGTGTGAGACAATATTGGGCATTGAAGAAAGTGAGTACTGTTTATAATCAAATACTTTGGTTCATCATCACACTGTCTGTTTGGTTACCTTTCATCTTTATACTGGTATATGTGTGTGATAGTAGTTTATGAATTATGAGATACTTGTTAATAATTGTATTAAAAGTGTTTATTTAACCATCAAGACAATACCAGATAACCCTGGCATATAAAATGGAATTAAAAGTCAATGGAAAAGATTAAGAATAAAAACATAACTACATATGAAGTATGTTCAACCTACGTGAATTGGCATTGAAGGATTAAGTCCATGTTAACAGTAGGAAATGGCAGCATGGTAACATAATAAAAACATCATATTATCGACAATTCAATTATGATCAAATACATGATATCAATTTAGTACAGATATGAATGAAATCCTCTTTATGGCCAAAGTATGAAGAAACCTTCAAGACCTCCTTAATTAAAAAAGCCAGAAAAGCGTTAGACAACCTTGCTTACACTGCATTTTGGTGGGTTGTATGTGCATTTATTAACTAATATTTTTATTACCACCATGTATTCATATTTTTATAGGCATCCATAATTTGCTCTTCTATTTCAGTTGACTTTCCCCAATCTTATGCATAGTTCAACATGGCTGTAGGAGTATAAGAATAGCTCAAACAAGTCTCCTTTGAAGCTGCGCTAACACTAGGAAATCAGGTCAACTGCCTAAGATGTTAGGTCAAAATGAATGCTCCCCACAGATCACATACTGCTCCCTGTGGCAGAGTTATGACTGCGGTCCATCAAGTAATTGAATAAAGACAACCGTTTTTTCATCAATGCTAGAAATCCTGAAAAAATCATTTCTGACAGTAAAGTATAACAAAAAGAATATAGAAATATACAGTATAATTCCATTTTCTTCCAAGTAATTATATGTAACTCACCCGTGTATTTATTTGTGATGTATAACTGAGTGTTAATATTTAATGAAGGTATTGAGTGTAAGCAAGGTCAAACAGAGATTTAAGACATATATGGACCACATGTTTATTGTTATAAAGTGGTTAAAATTGACCATGTCTGTGTTGTGGTGAAAAACGTGATGTATCATGGGGCTATGAACAAGAGTGAAAATAAAGTGGAAAGTGGAAATGAAAACAGGAAGAATTGGAATCAAATACAAGGACAAATATATAACAAATCCCAAAATTTAAAGAAGTATGGAATAATAAACATGATTACATGGTATGTAAATGTTCAAACATCTAATTCAATCATTCGATAAAAGTAATTAGTGCAAATCAAAATACATTGTGTATAATATAAAAATAATGTGCTTTTCCCGAAAGGAAGGGTCACACAAAGGTTTACGAGAATGAAAAGAATTTGGTGTAAATTAACAGGGTCCCTCACACTTAGCCTGGGCTGGACCATGACAGCCCTCATGTGAATAAGATTGTGATACAGTAAACAATACATGTCCTCACATTAGGACATATTACTCTCATAATGACAGCTTAATATTCTACTCATCAACAACTCAAAAGAAATAAACCATTCTACCAATAATGGAAATTTTAAAATTTGTAATTGTTGTATATATGTTCACAATTCTAAAAAAAATTCTACTTCATGCTTCTTTGAAAGTGGAAAATAATATTTTAAAAAGAATAGATCAAAAGTTCAGAGAAAAATAAGATTTTTAAAATGTCATGCCACATAACCATTAACAAGTCAGCAATTGGTTTGGTTTTATGATTTTTGCCACATTTACTTGTTTAGTGTTTGATATCTGATTAAAGGGTTCCCCCTTTTGATTACAGTCATGTGTTTCATTTCTTTCATATTTGGGTCCTGTATGTTTGGTTTCACATGGTATCCTATGATTTCTTCAATTTGTTCCTATAGGGCTACCCTTTTGAAATAAATCCAATGAATGGACACTGACACAATAAGTGCGCTTCTTTTTAAAATATATTAATTTGTTTTTGTTGATAGATGGCACTAAAGAGACTGCAAACATCCAAAGTGTTTGCAGGTACTTGATTTTCTGATCAAATCTACATATCTATCTGACTTTGGCAAGATAAAAATGTCAATTGAACCCAAATATATAAACACGAACTGTTGTATAATCCATTTATAGAAATATAGTTCTTTGCCAAAGTGCCAACTTCATGCATAAAAGGTCTGTAATATTTAATAATAATAAATTGCACAAGCTGTAAGTTTGTTTGGTACATGAATGGCCTGAGTTATTGTCCCCATTTGTGGTCAGTCTTGACCATCACAACAGACCTATCAAGGACTCAGATTTTTAACAGGAGGCCTAATATTTGCCCACTTAAATAAAGAAAAATGGCAGTTAGGACCGACCATAACCTGGTCATCAGCCTCCAGGTGACACTATTTTCATTGGTTGCTTAAGTTACACCCTACGAGCAAACAATGGCATAGTGACAGCCAGGTTTGGAAGACAGTGCCACCTGTTGGCCAGTCATCAGATGAGGGCCAACCCTGACTACTCCCTTGGTTGTGAAAGGACAAATTACCAAACCAATGGAGGCGTTTCTGAGGACCAATTCCAGAGGACACCTGTACTTCTACCGAGACTTAACAGCTCTGCAAAAGTCTACTGTCATGGGTGAAAGTGACCATGGTTCAAAATCAACCAAAAATACTGAATTTTGTGAGGTATATGCAGGAATAAATAGGATTTTTTCATTTATAAGTAGAGAAAACTTTCACCCATGTGTTTGAGTATCTAATGCCAATGTGCTTTAAAGGAAGAAAAGATTATATAAAATTTGTATGATAAGTTTGATGCTAACCAAATGGCATCTTGTTTCTTTAGTTCTCAGAAATGACTCCAGGTGGTGTGTCCCCTTGAAGATTATGACGTTTAAGTTCACTGGACTTTTTTATTAGAAGTAGGTAGTAGTATTAAATATTAAACAGTGCTGAACAATTGCTTTATTAAGTGCAAAAGTAGCTGAGTTAGTAAGTGTTCACTGATGAAGTGTCCAACCTTTGTCTGCTACATTATACATGGTCCGGGGCCAATTGATCACATGGAAATGAAAGACATTCAAATTGAAATACAGCCAACACATCACCATGTTAAATAATTCCATTTAATAATGAAAGAGGGAAAGCATAAGAGTACAGAATGAGAAATTCTTCCCTATAAAAAGCTGGAGTTTGTGTAAACCATCATGTGGTAAGGGGACACAACATTGCTGTCTGTCACTAGGTGGAGCTATGGTCACAACCTATCTGACTCAAGTCATGATGACAAACACACTGAAGACAGTGCCCCCTAGTAGTGTTCTGCTGCCATATGATGACCAACACTGACTCCACATCAATATCAAAAGTGGCCGTAATGTCGCCTTTACAATCACACCTGAGTGTAATATCCTAGATATAAATATTTTTCAGCATTTACCCAAAAATAAGA
Organism: Amphiduros pacificus; assembly: GCA_949316495.1. Taxonomy (NCBI): domain Eukaryota; kingdom Metazoa; phylum Annelida; class Polychaeta; order Phyllodocida; family Hesionidae; genus Amphiduros; species Amphiduros pacificus. The sequence goes on along the minus strand of OX439000.1, from coordinate 44,785,148 downwards.
TATGACATTTACAACTGAATGACATCACTTACTGATATGCCCAAACACTTTTATTAAAGTTAGTTTTGCACAGTCCTTCTTGTTTGGAACTGAGACAGATCACTTCATTTGAATATCTAAATATAAACTCAAGTATAGAAGTTTCAACAAAAGATAAAAATTATGAAAATCTTAGATTTCCAAAGCAAAAATCATAGAGTGCACATATTTTGTGCTTTAGAGAAACGATCTACAAAATTTGGTGCAGAGCCATGCATTGCTCTGAGTCTTTAGACATCTAAACATTCTAACATATATTAGTAATTGAAGAAAACCCAGAGGGTCTATTGGAAGTGCTTTACTGATACATGAGTGTGGACAGCTCAGCTGCTCAAATCAGCTGAGCTAACATTGTCAGTCATAGAAATGAAAAGTGTAAGAGTAAGATACTTGCCACCGCCTGCAGCTTCTACCAAGGTGTGAGTAGTTTTTTGGGGGAAAATAAAACATACATCTATAGCATGACATCAACATGACACACACACCTCCCGCCGACGGGTGATGGGAACGTACACTACACTTACATCACCACCCAATTACACCCAGACTCTGATGCTCTATTGTGTCTATGTAAAGAAATCTGAGAGTCCAACATCTACATGCTTTTAAGTTATGTTTATTTTGAATGTATGTCAATGTGTTTTGGTTAATCTGGTGTTATGTTTCTTCTTGTATATATACATATACATATGGTTACAATAAGTACAATTTAGTATTAATAATCATGATGAGTCACTTTAAAAGTCACTTTTTCATATTAATATATTTGTATTATTAGAATAGTTTTCAAACCATGTTTAAGGCAGAATATATTTCAATTACTTACCTTTCACTTTTCCGAGCTGGTCGCCCACCATCTGTTTAGCAATAAACGCTGCCATATTGGTGAAAAAGACCCGTAAAACTTCTAACCCAAGTCACTTAATATAGAGATGACCCAATTGTTCACATCAATGACCAATTCCTGCAAAAATAATAGAACAAACATTATTTTTTTAGCCATAAGCAAAACTTAAATCCAGATAGATTCTATTAACCTCATTTTCAAAGTGTTTCAGTGTGACTTTGTATTTGACAAGTGAACCATAATTTTCAACCACAGCCAGCCTACAAAAAAGCACTAATCTAGTCTTGCACTGACAACCGGAGAAGCCAATGTGAAGCCTCATTAAAACTTGGCAAAAGAAGAAGTTGGCCAAGTGTTGGGGCTTTTCAGTGGCAGTGACAGGTTGTATAATAGTTTGTGAGGGCAGCAGTGACAAGCAAGTAGGGCTGAAGATGTTATGTGGCGGCATGTAGGAGCGATGGCTGCCCGACATGTCCACCTCATTACACACACACTATGGGCTCAGATTAGCGGGGACAGTGGCAAACCACACACAAACATATATAACATCTTCAAAAGTTACGATCATACTCTCAGTCAGGATCATTCATGGAAATTTAAATTATTACTTCTGAACTGAGGGACAGCCAGGCATTTATTAACAAAAACCTGATGCAACAGGTTGAATTGAGACCCTTAAAATTTATAAATACAAAGCTCTGTCTACTGGTATGCATATTACCCAAGAGGTAAATATTTCTACTTTGAATAATATAGAAATCATTAGAGATTATTCAAATTTTGTCAATTTATCCTTTTGCTCAAATTTTAACTTTATATTTGTATGTGTATAAGTGTGTGGGGAGCATTTTGTTGTCAGATAGATTTAAAGTCACAGGAAAGGGGCAAAGCCCATTACCACGCAAAAAGAGTATAGTTCAAAATCGCGCCAAAGGATAAGATGCAAATATCGCACAAAATGGTTTACCTTTTCACTGTGCAAACAGATTAAGACTCATTCTCTTCAAATAGATAGTAAATTTACCATGCATTCTTGTCCAAGTAAGGTTTTTTACCCCTGTATGTCACCTTTTTCTTACCTCTCTAACTTTGAAAAGAAAGTTTAACTCTATGTGTACCAAAGCTAAGAGCTTTAATTTGGCTAATGATGAGTGTTAAACAGAACCTGAAGCTATGTTTATTTTGTAAGCTCTTTTTTATTTCTGATTTATGTTTGGTAAAGGCTAAATAATGTAAAAAACAAGTCATGTAAATAGTTGATATTCAAGTTAGCAATCTATTCAAATGAATGTGAATACTCAGACATGTGGCAGGCAATTGTCTGCTTGTCTCATGGGCCTCATGATTTGGTGCATAGGCATTATAAGCACTAAAGGTCACAGTGTCATCATAATACACATCTTCTCCTAACACAGGTTGGGGATTTATCATGAAAATGGGCAGGTATAATAGTAAGTACTCACGTAAGACATCATCATAGTTTAAAACTAATTGACACCTTTTATGGAACCGGAAGTGTGTAAAACATATATATTGTATATTCTTTAAGCAAATGCACTGGGCTTTTTTTTACAACAGACTGAATGCCATGACACACTCATGACTTTGACTGCAAAGAAAGTTACCAATTCTAAAGCATATTGCTTACAGGATTTTAATGATATGATATTCAAAAGGAACAAAACAATTTTTGATGGAACCTTTTTTTTTAATAATTTCAACAAAAACCAAGAATAAAGGATCAGTTTCCATTAAAATATTATATGATTGATATAGTGTTTGCAACTGATATGTAATAAAATGTAAAAATTTAAACAATATTAAAATAGAGATGTAAATATTAAAGTCTTGCAAATAGATGGACAGGTTCTCATTGTCGTACATCTACAAAATCCATACAAACATAATGTTGTAGTCGTTTTTGTGTGAGCTAATGACAGATTATCCCTAAAATATACTGTCTAACAGGATCTTTTATTGATTGATATATCTCAGATATCTGCTCTTGCCCATGCCTGAGAAAGTGACCATCTGTCTAAGCAGCTGGGATGGCCATGGACATGGGGGAACAATAAAGTGTCTGCTATATAAGGCATCACGTGTGTTAAGCTCCTGTCTCTATCTTGCAAACATCAATATATATTAAAACCAGTCAAAGCTTCTAGCAGTTGGCTGTGTTCTGTGTGTGATAAGTTGATGATGTACAATCTTCAGCTTCTACCGCTGGACTGCTTGTTGATGGTCAGGCTCAAAGTTACCGTCCTGGCAAGTCATTTTTTGGAGCAGCTGACATTTCTGACCTTTGGGATTGACAAATGACTTCCTAGCAGCTGACTTAGGTCAAAGGACTTGTTTGTATCTGCCTTAACAAGGAAATAGTAATTTTGAACAAGAAAATGTTCATGTTTGCATGTACGTACATTTAAACATGCCTTCATCAGTAGTATACTCAGCCTTAAAGATAAAAACAGATGCATGCCTTGTACCCTTTGCATAAATCAGGATGTATAGAACAGTGCCATATCAGACCTGTCACAAACTCAGAGTAGACTGAAGTTAAGTAGAGACCCGACTATGTGCTTATCTGGAGACACAGACCTCTCCTAGATTGCTACATAATCCTGACATCACAGACCACCAGTCAATTATGCACAGCTTTCACATAAGCTGTGAAATGTCCTGCTTTGATAGGCCATGATTTGTGCACCTTGGGTAACACATATCTCAAGCAATGCTAAATAATGCATGGTCAATGTGACGTTAAAATGCCTTACTCCGCCTAATCTCTATCTAATGGTCCCAATATGGTTTCACGTCTTAACAAAAACATCCACCTTTGGCAAATTAGTGTGGCATTCATGCATGTTTTATAGTGTCATACATGGCCTCAAAGTTGGCCGGACAAATGCGAGGCAGGGTGGGCCCATGGTGTGCATGTCCCTGCCTGACTGGTCCGTGGGGGTGGTGGTGTTTACATTATGGATAGCTAGCTCAGGTCCATACTACCTTCATTAATACTGCATACATCCACTCTGCCCCACCTTGCTGTCTGTGGCAACAACCAGCTGACAATTATGATGAAATCACTGTGCAGAATTAGTTCAATATTCTCCATCTTACTGCAATGTCAATGCAGTCTGCAACACTTTATTCAAAAACAATTCATAATATTCATAATATTCATATCCTAGTCAACAATACTGCATTTACTTTTGGTGCATTTACATTTCAGTAGACACAAGTAATTTGAATGTAACATCAGCAACAAATTATGATTTCAGGCCATTAGTATATTACTAAACTTGGACAAGTAATACCACTTTTTAGACATGTACATAAGTAGCAAGTAAACAGGAACAAGTGTCACCAACTTGTTACCAATATATAGGTATAAATTTAAGGGATGATTTACAAAACAGGGAAAAGTGATACCCTCAGTGGGTATCAGTTTATAGATGTAAATGTGAGAGATGAGAAAACAAGGGCAAGTGATACGAGTTTGTAGATGTAAATGTAGGGGATCGGATGCTTGCAAATAAACAGGGAAAAGTGATACCAGTTTGTAGATGTAGTATGTGTAAGTGGCCAATAAAGGGAGTGTTTCAGCAGTTGGACGGGGCCCTCATGGGAACTGACAGTACACAGTATAAGACGCCACAAAACCAAGCTTCTACAACACACAGCCATTACCATATTGGTTTTTTGCTGCAAAGTGCTGACAAGTCGTTGCAGGTAACAGCTCCCTACCTACTTCCTGTAACATGTGTCAACATTGGCTCCATTGTGTTTTTCAGCGAACCATACAAAACTAATATTCCGAGTTCCTCCATTGGATACCAACACATTTATTCCAAAGACCTCACTCTAACCTTTTCAAATGCAAAAGCAGTTGATATCAAAATAAACAAACTGAATGAGCATCAGATGAATCAAACAAACTGGCACAGTCTCATTACCTGATTAAAGCAATGACATTTGCTGCTGGCGCAAATGCCTTATTTCACCTCGAGCCTATCAGAGTCTGAAGCTTTTGATATCTTATCCTGTCATCACATCCTGCATATCGTGCAACGATAATGTGATATATCATGAAACACTCATTTTCCAGTTGTTACTCATATGCAACACTTAATACTCATTTGATATGATTGCATTTGTATGTATGTATGAATGTTATAAACTGAGGCTTAAATATCTGAAGGAAATATAAGAAATTGAGCAGAAAACTTGTGACACCCATAATTCAATAATTTATATCAACCACTTGAAATTTATCCAATAGTTAACAATCAAATAAACATATGAATGTACCTTTTGTAACCACAGAATGACTGCTTTTTATCTGCTTTAGGTTAACACAGGACAGCATGATTCTGTGTTTGATTTAGTTAAATTTGATGTATTGTTCCAAAGTAAAGTATCACCCATAAGATGCTAGTATTTTCTGTATTTTCTTGATGATGAGTTACAGGTATAATGCAGATATGTGTTTGACTGGCAGCAGGAACCAGACATGGGCTTCCTCTACACCAGACAGAGCTCACTTCTATATTATCCTATATACACTCACCCAGGGCAGCATGCTGATTAGAGCATCAATCCTAAAAAAGCTGCATTAATATTGATTCTAATATGAATCTTAAGAACAACTCTGTGTAATCATGCAGATTTCAAAATATCTTAATTTTTCTAGCTTAATCATGTATTTCCCCAGGCTTAAATCTGGTGAGTTAATCGGGTATGCCTGGCAAGTGTGGCGCTGGCTTTGGCGGTGGCCATAAGAAAGCAAGTGATTATTACAGGCTAAAGTCAAATTGGCTGTTGATAATATGAAGGAATCTCCAGGGAGTATGAGGGCAAAAGCTTGATGTGGTTTTGTCATGATTGGATGCCTGTTCAACATAGCTGCACTGCTAGTAGGTACCTACACCATGCCAACTGCTACTCTTCATATTGATTTTGAACCCAACTTTAATATGGATTGCAATGGATTCCACCTTGAAGCAGTGATGTTAAATATAACCAATCTTACAACGATAACATTTTCTTCACAGCCCCCTCTTTACACAGGTCCTCCTGTTTATGGCCAAATACATGTCTCTGCATAGTTCCTTACATAATAAATGTAATATTGTTATGTTTGAGAGAAGCCACCCAGAACAACACATGATAAGAAAGCCCGGAAGCAATGAGGTGACATGGCAGAAGATCCATCACTTACTATTATGACAGCATTTCACATTCATCCGCCATTACCACAAAGCCGAATTTTCCAATTTTGCTGCAGCGCTGAGCCTTGTGGGACTGTGGTGCAGATCTTGTGTTCTTCACAACGGAAATCACAGTCTTCACTGGATGCCAGTTGAAAAATCAAGTCAGATTTTAGAGTGAAAGAGTGTGATTTCAGACCTATAAATATTACTCAAAATGTCTCAGTGCAAAAAGAATAATTTGGAACTTTTTGATAACATGAAGTATAGCTGTAGAGATGTTGATTTTCAGGAGATGCTGACTTTCACCACTCACCATGAGAAGTCTTGCCAGACCCAATACTGTATATGTGCCAAAAAAACAGTACTTTATGTATAAATGACAAATATACAAGTTGAAAAAATATATACATATCAGGTGAACTGTCCATCAAACATTTAAAATCTGCCATCTGTAAATTAATCCCTCAAGCATTGTCTATGATTAAGAAGATGGGAATGTAAGGTGGCCTTAATGAGCAATCCAGAAAATAAGCTGATTGCTTGAGTAGGAATATTCAATAATGCACTGAATCATATTTCCACCAAGTAATCACCCCAGATTTTTCACATTGGACCAATTTTTCACAATGATATTTCACATAATTGCCTACAGTCCTGCTCATTATTTTTCAGATTTGATGAAACAAACACATCTCCTTGTTAATGAATCATTTGATATAAGATGTTTGCCTTAATATGGAGGTTTGTTCCCATGGTAACCAGATCATTAAGTTATGTCATCCACAAGCCAATTCCAGTCAAGTGAACTAAGTTGTCACATAAATCAGAAAATAGCTGTACATCAGTTTTTATCACATCATTGCTAAATCTGTACGCCATGAAATCGGCTTACAATTAATTAAATATGTATGCACTATCACTGATGTTTATTCACTTCCAGTCAATTTTGCCTGAGTCATAATTAAACATTAGTATTCCAGATGTGTTCAGTAAACCCTAATGATTTCTATACTACCCAGATATTGCAATATTACCTATACTTCTATACCTTCTATTCATTTAATCTCAAGCAGCAGGGAACATCCATATTCTACATCACACCAGCCATTTTGTACATCTGATACATACTTGTGTATAAATGACATATATGATAGTCTAAACATTTCAATCTAAAGAAAGAAAATCCTGCTTCGTGACAAAATAAAACAAAACAGAAAAATTAATTTCATAAATGAAATGGAATTTGATATTTGTCAGAAGCACCCAAACACATGTGAATATCAAATCCAGAACAAAGGCAATAGAACACAAAGAATCAGTGCAGCAATATGATATTTACTGTCCAGTTTAGACAGACTAATATATCTGAACTGTACATAATCAGGCTGTCAAGTATATATGGACTTTTATATCTGGACTGTGCCTTACCAGGCTGTCAAGTATATATGGACTTTTATATCTGGACTGTGCCTTACCAGGCTGTCAAGTATATATGGATCTTTATATCTGGACTGTGCCTTATATCTGGACTGTGCCTAATCAGGCTGTCAAGTATATATGGATCTTTATATCTGGACTGTGCCTAATCAGGCTGTCAACTATATATGGATCTTTATATCTGGACTGTGCCTAATCAGGCTGTCAAGTATATATGGACTTTTATATCTGGACTGTGCCTTACCAGGCTGTCAAGTATATATGGACCTTTATATCTGGACTGCACCTAATCAGGCTGTCAAGTATATATGGATCTTTATATCTGGACTGTGCCTTATATCTGGACTGTGCCTAATCAGGCTGTCAAGTATATATGGACCTTTATATCTGGACTGTGCCTAATCAGGCTGTCAAGTATATAAGGACCTTTATATCTGGACTGCACCTAATCAGGCTGTCAAGTATATATGGATCTTTATATCTGGACTGTGCCTAATCAGGCTGTCAAGTATATATGGACCTTTATATCTGTACCTTAGCAAAGATTATCCTAGGAGTGTTGCAGTCCAGTTCATGGACCCTTTATTCTTGCGACTGAAATCTTCTGAGAATATTTTTGGAGCCTAATGATGGCCCATCAGAGCATGTTTTCTGCTACTATTCTATGCAAAGTACATTTTGTGACAAGCTCTTGCCAGCTTACAGAGGATTTCACTTGTAAGATGCTGCTCCATGCTCCCACATAAAGACACTAATTAAGATATATGTGTGCACTGCATAGATAATGATGAGCCAACAGCGGCAGTGTGGTGTAGCATTGGCCATGCTAATTAGTAGCCTGCTGTATGCTGTAATGAGGCCAAGCCTATTTTCTATGGTCCAGCATATAGTTAACTGATAATTGACTTCGCATACTGAATCACATTACCAACAAAAACGTAATATCAACCATGTACCACAAGTCCTGTGCCTTGTTTCCATGTGATTATTCCCAAAGAGAATTGCTTTCATATGGCAACAAATATTTTCGTAAGTAATAAACAGGACAAGATACTCATAAGAAAGGTACTTTGGGGAGATAGTTTGGTCCTTTGTTTGTGGGTATATTTTGTTTCACTCATGATGGCATCATTCTCTTACAGACACAAGTGTTATTGTACCTGCTATATTTGTCTTAAGTTTCATTTGGCATCTAACCAACATTAGACAAGAGTTGAGGTACCTTCCAGTGCCCTATTGTTTGGGGAAAAATCCTGTTATGAAAGACATTCTTCAGGCTTGAATTTATCCATGTGCAGATACTATTTGATGAGCACACATCTGTGATATGTCTTGGGTAGGCTGGGCTCTCTTTACTCGATGAATAAAATGTGATATTTCTTGTTAAAACTACGACAACATGTCCTGCTATAGCAAAAGAAGAAAAATGCGAATGATGTTTCACTGGTATAAGCGGTCAATGTGACCTCCCAACAGTGACTACCCTATGATCAATGACTGGTTTGGGTTATATATAAATATATATATATATATATATATATATACATATATATATATATATATATATTGAATATATATTGAACCCTTCCTATGAATTCAGGGTGCACTAGTCACAAATATAGACCTTCAATTAATATAAACCTTCAATTAATATAAACCAAAACCCTTTGTACCGAGTTTCAATCTACAGCCCAAATACAGCAAACACAAATAAGCCTGTATATATGTACATATGGTATACTCTGGGCATAAGACTAAGCCTGCGACCTGGGATGGGTGACTGATGTCTGCTGTATATTGTGGGCTGGAGGTGAAACTGGCAATCAGGTGTATCTGTTGGAAACGAATACAAAATGGCGCCCATGTTTGGGGTGTGTTGCCAGTGACACTGTGAAGTATCAGTACAAAGAAGAAAACGTCATGTGGCAGCGCTATTTGACCTTGTGAAGGTCAGAATACTGATAAATCTTCAGCTGGTAGGAAGCTGGCTGATTCAGCCCGCAAAAGGTCATAGTCTCTGAGATATAAGTCACAGTTTCAGAGTAATGATGGTGGATGGGTATTGAGTTTTGTTTGCAGGAAGTGAGCCATTTCTTCAGGTATCTCCTCCACCACCATCTGCCAGTCCATCACCCCAATGGCGTCCTTCCTGGTGGGCATGGCACCTTCCTGCATGTGTTTACCTGCCTACAATGAAGTAAGAGATGCCTGGCGGAGTCTAGTGTGACCCGACCCAGCTGAAATGATGTATGCATTGTAGTTGGCGAACCCTCATGGGCTGGCCTCTGCTAATGGGATAAGTGAGTTAAGAGGGGGACCAGACTAGCTCAGACTACGTTCTGAAAGAGAGGTCACAAACAAATACATGGGGGTGGGGGGAAATGAAATTGATATCCTGGGATAGATAGTTCATTACCACAGGCATCTGAAAGGTGATGCGACTCTATAAGTGCCACATTATTCCAGCTCTTGTAACATTATATACACCTCCTGGGTTCTACCTTTTAATTCCATAAGAGCAGACTTAAGCCTACTTTTATAAGTGGGAGTAATGCAGAGGTTTGCCAGGGGGTTTCTATTGTATGGGGAGACTAGCATCTGCGAGCATCTGACACGGGATTGTCCTCGGTCCCCCCATGTGCACCTTCTTGATTGAAACCACCTTCCCTCTGCTACGCCAATCAACAATGGCTGCATCTCTCTTCCCACACCACACAGTGGAACCTTCATGATGGCATTCACCATTGTAGCCCCATTTACACAAGTTTGTGAGTGATTCAGGCCTTCTTGCACATAACACATTTCAAAGCTTTGTGCTAAGTGCTGTATCTTGTCTGATGGAATTGTAATGACCGCTGTCTCTCCTGCCAGGCCCTTGTCTAACCACATGCTACATCTGCTAACATCTTCTCTCACTCATATCAAATGCAATATTCCTTCTTCTTTACTATGAAAGCTGAAATGCAAATGTAATAACGGATAACTTGGGAGGATTAATATTCAAAGTTTAATAAAGGCATATAAAAATAAATAATATTGATGGCTAGAGATACTAAACATTTGAATACTGTGACCTTTTCCATATATTGCAGTAAGATGATTTAATCCTACATCTAATCTGTGTAGAAAATGAAATCAAATTTTTTCATCATATTAATCAATACTAACATTTATTTTTTGCAATTTCAATGCAGGTGCATCGAGTAACATGATAATCTTCCATTCTCTGTGTTGTCACCAATTTTCTGCAGATTGGAGAATTTTCATTTGATGATTATATTTAGTGCAACATAATCCTGGAACATTCAAAGAAACCGTGTTTCACTACATATGTTTATAGAACTGCTGTTTTCATCAAAGAAAAGATTTGTATCTAAAACTTGTTTATTCTAACCATAATTAATCTAATATAACTTCAATTGATAACTTAAACTTTAAAGGACAAAAAAAAAAAAAATACTGTCAACGCTAGTATTGTTTTTATTGTGTTGACTAAGCTAATCATTTTGAAGTTGATGGGGTGCAGCTGGCTTGGTCTCATCAGTATGGTCCCAGACTTGTATCCTCAGAGGATGAGGCCACTTAGCATGCACAGCCAGGTCCCCACACTACTGGCCTGGAACACACCCACCTGTGTCAACAATACAACCTCACTTCTCACATCAATCCCTCACTACCTCCAACAAATACATGCTCTACACATTTGACTCCAATACATCTTGTGGCACAGTTGACTGTCAAGAATCTTGTGGCACAGTTGACTGTCAAGAATCTTGTGGCACAGTTGACTGTCAAGAATCTTGTGGCACAGTTGACTGTCACAAATCTTGTGGCACAGTTGACTGTCAAGAATCTTGTGGCACAGTTGACTGTCAAAAATCTTGTGGCACAGTTGACTGTCAAGAATCCTGTGGCACAGTTGATTGTCAAGAATCTTGAGGCACAGTTGATTGTCAAGAATCTTGAGGCACAATTGACTGTCAAGAATCTTGTGGTGCAGTTGATTTTCAAGAATCTTGAGGCACATTTGACTGTCAGAAACTTTGAGGCACATTTCATTATCCCTAACCTCGAGTTGCTTCCAACAAATACTTGTATTTGTCTGCCACAATGCTATTATGCTGTAGAGGGCAACATCAGATAAATAGCAGCCTAATGCCATATTCAATTGTGAATCTAATCAACCAACATTTGGGGCAACCTAACTTAATATACAGTAGTCAGGCTTTTGCCTTTTGAAGTGAACAAACTTGGACTACATTCTGGTAAATTCCAACTTTCTGCCATAAAATACACAAGGGTAAATTATGTGTGCCTTTTATCACAAATAAAATAGTCAATTATCTTACATTCTTATATAGAAAAAAAATGATATTTCTAGAAAGGAAATATATGTATCATTAACTTTTGGTTTTTAATGTTCATATATTTTTTCAGACATCAAATATGACTGCTGTATTAGTGCACTTTATTTTACCTAAATGGATAGAACAAGAAGCTTTGAGCAAACAGAACTTTTATTAATAGTAATTGCAAATTCTTTTGCATCAAGTGAATCAGCACTTTGATGTGAGGGGAATCAGGAGAGCAGATTATGAGAGCAGATGAAAGCTGCATAATGTGGGCATTAAGCTTGCCCGACGGCCATCCTCACCAACAGGAAGTCCATACATTGAGATGTACTGAATGATCAACACACAACATCACAAACCATTGTTCAGGTATTATTACTCATTGTTTTCATTCTTTTTCTTCCGTGTAACATTATTCCTGCCCTACATTTCTGAAGAGTTATGCTCGTGAAGTGCATTAAATATTAATCATATTTGATGTGAGCGTGAATCTATATCTTTGGATGCTTTGGATTTTACATTTATAAAGGGATCCTCCTGACATTCATTCCAAAAGACAGAGATATTACAGCATTTTACTGCCACTTCTGAGCCCATTATTATTCCTGCATTGAACTGAGTGCTTTGGTATTATTTAATTAAATGTAATCTTGCTATCAAACAGAAACACTTAAAGAATGGAAAAAAATTGAAACTGTGTCATTGAGACTCACACAAGCATGATCTATAATCAGATTTGTTTAATTGAATCTGCTGGAAAATGTGGCAATATATCAGCTGAATGGCACAACTAATGCACTTTCCTACTTCATTAATGACTTTTTTCTTCTGAAACTATTTGATTGTCACATACTTGTCCTTTAATTTTATTTGAACTGGATGAACTTCATATTTCTTTGTTGCATGTTGTAAAGAAATTAAAGTAGCCTTTGAAATCATCTATTTGATTTCATGCTTAAATAATGTCATGTCTATCTTTGCACCTTTAAGCCTTAAGCCTACCTGTAGACATGGAAATGGAACATTGAAAGTTTTGAATAAATGACATCTCTCACAGATGATATGTATTAAACGACCAATAAAGTGCAAAGCATATTTTAGTTTCTAAATACATGCACTTACCTATACATAAAGTTATACAACTCCAGCTACGAGAACATATTCTTCATTGATTGATGACATCAACAAACAGTGGGTGATAATAAGCTGATGACCAAACATGTGTGCCACAGAACATATAATAATACATGTGACGATAATGTATGGTGTTTTCATGACATATAAGACACAATCTATCTATGTGAGATGCCTGTCAGGTCTCTGAGTGCAATCTCCTGTCATGACATCTCTAAACTGTGCATGCTAACAATATTTATTCTGCCTTATTTCAGTCTTCAAAGGAAGCCTAGATATTTATCACCTTTCTATATTACAATGCAATTTATTCACATGTCTTCCAGGTGACATTTACCTGTGTAACCCACTGGCGATGCAGTGCATATCTGTCACAGACATATATATTGTATAGGAAGTAAACTGAGATGTGGATGGAGCACACCACTGTGCTTATTTTACATATCCAAGTGTCCATATCACATGGCAGTAAATGACTCATTCAGCATTTATCTCTATCACAGCTTTATACCTTCATGAATAGCTTATTTCTGTGCATATCATTTTCATCCAGATGATTTGAAACAGAAATATATACAATATTAAAGACTTAAACATCTCAGGGTTAAAAATGGTGCCATCAATGCAGCGATTGTGTTGATAAAAGTAAAAATTGATCTGACAAATATCTTCATTTATAATTTTAACTTCAATAGACAGAAATTCAATCCAATATTTCAGTAAATTAAGAAAACAAACATAAATAGAAAATTAAACACAAAGATATCAAAAATGTTGTCATCATGTAAGATGTTGAAATGAAATAGTATTATTCACCATGTGCATGTGAACAGCACTGAATATCTGTTAATTATATTGTACATGTTTATTGCTTTCTGCTATTACGACAAATAACATGCATAGTCCTGTGGCAAATATTTGAAAAAAATATAACAGAACAATTTCTACAATGTTGTCTGAATCATTGGCAAATTACCTGAAATTAACTTGCTGATATAATGTGAGGATATCCTGCATCATAACCTTGCCAACTTTATGACAGCAGTCCATTAGTGCAAGTAATAGATGTATATAAGAGAAAGCTTTTTTTTTGTTTTTTTTTACATAACTATGAACTGTGCCAGCATTCTGTGCTCTTTTGTAATAAGATGACACTCAATACTGTGAGGACGGGCTAAATGCTATCTCTGTGCTGGTGATTATCTCGTGGCAGAAGGACAACTTGGGACTGCCAACCTTCAGTGACAAGCTCATTTTTCACCTAAACTTCTGTGGAGATTTGTCGGATGAGACATGATAGGAACACAAGGTTGAGACTCCACTAGACAACAAAGGTCTCACATAGATCATATTTCCTACAAGGAGCCTCTATATTGTTGAGTGCAGAGACTACGAAGCTACACTGTCAGATTCAAAGCATGCTTTTAATCTTCCTGGCTGTAATATGAAGTCTGTTAACAAATACATCCTGACCCCAAAACCTACCTGTATGTCTAGCTGATCAAAACAAAGTTTGGACTTACTTTGTTTGTTCATTAGAAACCCATAAATGTTTGGCGTCTAACTGGGGTCAATATCTTGCAATTTGACACATTTCAAGTTTAATGTCAGTTTTAACCATGAAAATCATATAGTCATGCATGTTGTCTGCATCGTGATTTGAATACCCATTTAACTAGATGGATGACATTTAAATTTTGAATGATCTGAGTTGGGTATAAAAGAACTATGCATAATATTAAATCATTGCTTTCTTCCAGTAACATTTAGGTCACGTAACAATATATCTGTAGAATTTGGTTACTGGTGGATATGTCTGTTCTTTGTTTGTTTGTTTGGGGTTTTACATCACTTTCAACATTATTTCAGTCATTTCGTGATGAGACCTACTTGTAGCAGATATAGTGCTGCCTCACTGAATTGTCATGTCCCAGGTCCTTGACATGACAACCCGCCCGGTCACAGATTTACAAGGACAACGGGTTAACCCTTTAGGCACGGGCCTCAGCTCATATGGGAAATTGTATCATGAGTTCAATCTTGGCACGGCCAGGGTTCGAACCCACGACCTTTGGATCACCACAGAGGAACTGGTGCTAATAAGCTGGCGCTCTAACCAACTGCGCCACGGCCCGTGGCCTTGATATGTCTGTTCTGTGCAGTGATGAATGCAAGGTTAAGCATCAATGATGGGGATGATGTGGAGCCTGATGAACATCGCTGTCTCTGTTCATTAAGCTGTAATATGCAGTCCTGCATTGTGTAATAATACTCATTTATTATCCCAATTTTCCATAAATGATATAATCAAAACAATTGATAAGTTCTGCAAATTCTCATTTCATCTCCTTGACACTGTCTACTACATGCCTGTTTAGCATTAGGCTGAGCATTACTGCACTTTCCATAGACCTAGCAATCAAATTCACTTAAATGCCACAAAAGGACTAAATTAAAGACAAGATGTTGGTAAAGCATCAGAGTGTATCAGACCACTGATATTAGGACCTCTACAAAGATATAACCCAGGTGAACTGGCTCTTTTCTAAAGGTCACCTTGTAGACCTGACACAAACATCCATGATACTTGCTTTGCTTTTTGTATATTGCAATTTGATGAAAATACAACCCAGCACACTAAATACACTCAGACATTTTGTGTCTAAATGGATGTGGTTGAAAAGGAGTTGGATTTTTGAGTTTTCAGTTTGTAATCTGTTTCAAAATACATTGAATTTTTTAAAGATTTCACAACATCTAATCAGTAAAATTAACCCACCGTCACACATAAAAACAGGTCTTTTGAATTATGGAGGCAACTTGTATATCTTAAGGGCCAACATGTATATCTTGCTCTGAGTTTGACTATCATGATGCGATAAGAAATAATTTCGAACGAAATTCACTTTGTAGCAGTATCTGATACATTGAAGACCAATGCAGAATGCTCTCCTCAAAGAATATCTCAGATTTTTCTGTAGGTATGAGAAGTTTGATGTCATCTACATCAAGAATATCATAGTACAGTTGTTCATCACAAAGTCTTAGATATTGCTAAGAGCTTAGCATGAAGTCACAGACATGAGCCCGCCTAGTAGCAGGATTCCAAAGCTAATCCTTCATGTATCAGACTTTACAGACAAGATTACTGGATTACCAGGCAGATTACCATTTACCTTAGTGAAACAGGAAGATCAACCCCGGGGCAACAAGACAAAGCTTTCTTCTGCATAAATACACTTAGTATTGTTGTTTCTCAATTTGTAATAAACCACAATGATGAGATATCCCACCATTGTCTCATATCATGTGACTCAGTTAAACCAATAAATATTGCAACAAGAATCTAATAAAGTGCACATTGTGATTTTCATCATTCTTTAATATAATTTGTTGGGAATGTCTAATCATAGTTTAAACCAGATGAATATGCAGACTGGAAAAAACTGAATTCAGTGTGTGGCAGAAGCTGCAGTTTTGAGAGCATATTGTACTGGGCATTGTATGTGCGTGATATCATTAATGGCACTCTGTGCATCATATCAATCTCACATTCATCTGCATCCAGCATGACACAATGTGCAATTTTTCCCCATCCTATATACTTCTTTTTGCCATGCATACAATAGCATATTCTTAAAGATGACATGCACATCACTTGGCAAAATTGTCATTGTGGACTTTGTTAGAATAAATGGTAGTGACATGCTCATGACTTGAGAAGCCTTTTATATATGACAAGGATATAATCTGATGAAGTGATAGGGATAATATATCATGATGTAACACTGCAACACTGCTATGACATCAGGATGCAACAATGGTATAATACCAAAATGCAACAATGGTATGGTACCAAGATGAAATAATGGTATAATACCAGGATACAACAATGGTAAAATGCCAGGATGTGACACTAGTATGCAATCAGGATGCAACAATAGTATGATACCAGGATGCAACAATGGTATGGTACCAGGATGAAACAATGGTATGGTACCAGGATACACCATTGGTATGGTACCAGGATACAAAAATGATACCAGGATGCATTGATGGTATAATACCAGGATGCACAATGGCAAGATAACATGATGTATTAATGATATGATGTCATGATAGGTGCAATGATACTCAGTGCCATGCCTTCAAAAGGGTAGTTGTGTAAATGTCATTGCTTACAGATAATGTCCTACTGACTGTGAACTGTGAGTTCTGTGGATTCGTGATCTCTTGCATCTTTATGCTACATTACTTCTACATCTTTCATGAGAAACATTGAGCATTCACCACATTATAGAAGACCTAATTTTGAGATATATTTTTATTTAGGTAAATTTCATAGTGACAAGTTTAAAAGCAATGCTACTGAAACTTTGATGTTTTTGCATGCATTGCAGATTCCTCTCTGTCTTCATACAAAGACATTTACAACATAAATCAATATCTTCTATCCGTGCAAAACAAGCAAGATTTCACATTTAATGTGAAAAGTTTGCACCAACATTCACCAAAGCACTCTCGATCTTTTTTCTTTGAAAACCTTAATTTCAGCCACACGGCAAAAAGAAGAAAAACTGCTGACAGATGCCTGAATATCAAATCAGAGATTTGTCATCTGAAATTTCCATCATATAGAATATCATACATATTACTTTACTTTGAAAGCTGAATATCACATGCTTGTCAAAATATACCACAGAATAAATTGCAAAGTGAAACTGATATGGTTGGTGTCAAAATGGTAATACAACATCATACTGGCTGTCATGGAATGTCTGTCTCACATTTGCCAATCATGTATGTGATATGCTGTCTGCCTTAAGAACTCAGGTGTTGATGTACGAAATGTCAGTGTGACTGCATCACATGTTTGATGCTCCAGGCCTCACAACTTTCACCATACCATACAGACATCTCCCAGGTACCCAAAGTCACCTGATGATGCAAATTATCATCCTAAATTGCTGATCTGATATTTACTATAGTCTGGGTGACTTCTGAAAGGTCTACTTATTATTATACTTATGTAAGAGTGTGTGATTATGCTCCATATTTGATGTACATACAGAATAAGCTTAGGTCTTACCTTATGATATCACAAGAATATTGTACATACCTGAAACAAGAGGAAAATAGAGATTATTAATTTCATCAAACCTGATGAAAGCAAACTTTCTGCTTAAAATATGACACATTTGATTTATAAATGCAAATGTACATATATAATTTACATATAACCAAATCTTAAATTGCATGAAATCAATCAAATATTTTACTTAAACAATAAGTTTCATTGAGGAGTAATACAAAATTACTATATCCTGATATACATGTATAAAGATTCACTTCAATAGTTTCACTTAAAGCTTGTAGCAATACATAGGCTGCTATGCCACGTATGATGTGGATCAGAAAATATCCTTGGATGCATCCTCTTTGTACTTCAATGTGTGTATTAATCACAATTCCTAAACCAATAAATACCTCAATGTAAGTATAAAACATAACCATCTGCCTTTATTACATCTGCAAGTATTTGTCATGCAGGCATTTCCAAACACTTAAGGTGCTCCTAAGTGTCTGGTTATTTGAGCAGGATATTGGTGGCTACTTTCCATGCAAGGCTTTGTTTCTATGACCTACTTAGTAGTCTGAGCAGCTTGTAGGTGGGACAACACAATCAGCCATGTTCCACCTTCCCTTAAAATGACATCTCTACTCAGGCTAGCTCTGTCACTCTGGTGTCATCTATTCCATATATTGACATCCCTACTCTGGCTAACCTTGGGAGGTCTGTTAGTCTGGTGTCATCTATTCCATATATTGACATCCCAACTCTGGCTAACCCTGGGAGGTCTGTTAGTCTGGTGTCATCTACTCCATATATTGACATCCCTACTCAGGCTACCCCTGGGAGGCCTGTCACTCTGGTGTCATCTACTCTATATATTGACATCCCTACTCAGGCTACCCCTAGGAGGCCTGTCACTCTGGTGTCATCTACTCCATATATTGACATCCCTACTCAGGCTACCCCTGGGAGGCCTGTCACTCTGGTGTCATCTACTCTATATATTGACATCCCTACTCAGGCTACCCCTGGGAGGCCTGTCACTCTGGTGTCATCTACTCTATATATTGACATCCCTACTCAGGCTACCCTTGGGAGGCCTGTCACTCTGGTGTCATCTAATCTATATATTGACATCTCCACTCAGGGTACCTTGAGAAATCTTTCCAGGCCTGGGACGGCACAAGCATTTATCAATCGCAATTTATATTGCATCAGATGGCAGGCCATATCATGAAAGCTTTAATTTTGCATTACCTAATATAATTTTGTAAAACATTAATTTAATTATTGATTATATTTGAGTTATATACCTGTTATAAACATATTGCATGTATTAGGGGGGGAAATTTAAAAAATGATAATGTGAAAAAGTTACCAGAATATATGACAGAATAATTATGCCATTTTATTCCCCAACACGATGAAAATGAAAATGTTTTTTTTCCCTATTTTTCTATTTATTTGTTCAGCTAATCTGCGTTGATAGAGGACGGTAATATGAGTAGTTATGTTTGACAGTCTACAGCCTTCTGATGATAAAGTGGCCTCTAAAATCAGCTCCCAGCGCTTCTAGAATAACATGGTGTATTTCTTGGAAAAATTGAAATATTCCCAGCATTGGCAAGACTCAAGTGAGATACCAGTAGTTTGGTCACTGGATCTTTTGTCCAATGCTATGATAGGAGGTTTGGTCAGCAAGATAAAATAACTTATGATAAGAAGCATATACTCCTTAATAAGAATTCATCGCACAAGAAAAACATTAAAATTTAAATTAAATTAAAGTTTTGAATAAGAAAGCATTTAAAAATAAGTAGGTAGGTTCAAAGAGTTTTATTTGATCATTTTAAGTGTAATACTCAAATTAATTTATCATTCTGGAATTTTCTTTGGCCTGGATTCTTTTGCATGACAATACTGGCATAATATTTATTGTCTAAATATACACCTAGCTAAAACCCTAGACACATTTGTTTCAGTACAGATGCCTTGCTGATGGTTTTTTCTTTTTTTTTTACAAAATTGGCTGGCAAGCCAGGGTGAGGGCACTGGGAGATCATCATCCACAATTTTGCAGTTTTAAGACATTGTACAGGTCATTGGGAACTTTTAGCTGTGTAATGTGTCCACAGCTACAGCATATCTTAATTGTCACTGATAAATGCCTGGCACAAATGTGATTGGGGCATAACACAGAGCAATCATAGCAACAGAAAAGAATAAGCCCTACACATTCAAAAAGGCAGGCAAGAATATTTATTTATTATGATGTCAAAAAATCTGATTTAATGCAACTGTCACAGTGTTGATCTGTATCTATCCAATGCCAATGTTCCATTGAGTTCATCTTGATCAATCTTATCTGCATCGACAATATTTCTCCAAATATATTTATTCCAAATATATTTATTTCTGCATCTGAAGTTATGCCTGTGATCGATCTATGTTAGTCACACACATTGCTGGTGACAGCAGGCCAAATGTCCGGGCCAGACTTTTGCCATTAACGACCATTAGCAATGTGAAACTGCCAACAATATCCAGCTTGTTATTTCCCTGTCAACTCATAGGCATTAAGCAGGCTTCTACTCAGTTTACTCACTTATCATGATATTCCTGACATCAACATCTAAAATAACTATAATCAGATTTTAAAAGCTTCTTTAAATATCTTAACAACCTTATACTTATTTTTGAAGTTCAAAGATGTCTCTTTGTTATTTGAATTTTATTTTGTGGAAAAAAACTGAGGATGGGCTAGTAAAACTGCTCATTTTATCTGGCTCTATTTTATTGATGTCCTCATGCTGACATTCGTGTTTGAGTACCTGGCCACTTTGAGGCCTGATGTGAGATAGATGATTGGATGATTTCTGTCTGCTAGTTTTGCCTGGCATGACGACTGTGATACTAATACCCTGCCCAATGTGATACCTGAGACATGGCACCTTCTGCCCACTGCTCCAAATTTGAGCTTGCCCTGTTGCCCTTTGCAAGCAACTTTTGGCCAGGATCAGCAGCTTTTGAGGTATTTTCTAATACTGTTTATTATTTGACTGAGTAAAAGAGGCTTAGGACAAGTAACTTTCTAATCCTTTCTTCAGACACTTCTTCTACCTGGTGTGAAAGCTGTAATATGACACCCTCTGTCCAGCCATGAAAGGTATGAGACCTTTGGTGTGGAATTTTCTATCCAGCCCTTAAGTGTGGTATTTTCTGTCCAACCCTGCTGGGTATGAGACCTTTAGTGTGGTATTTTCTGTCCAACCCTTTGGGTATGAGACCTTTATTGTGGCACTTTCTGTCCAGCCCTGCTGGGTATGAGACCTTTAGTTTGACACTTTCTGTTCAGCCCTACTGGGTATGAGACCTTTAGTGTGGCACTTTCTGTCCAACCCTGCTGGGTATGAGACCTTTAGTGTGGCACTTTCTGTCCAACCCTGCTGGGTATGAGACCTTTAGTGTGACACTTTCTGTCCAGCCCTGCTGGGTATGAGACCTTTAGTGTGGCACTTTCTGTCCAACCCTGCTGGGTATGAGACCTTTAGTGTGGAACTTTCTGTCCAACCCTGCTGGGTATGAGACCTTTAGTGTGGCACTTTCTGTCCAGCCCTGCTGGGTATGAGACCTTTAGTGTGGCACTTTCTGTCCAGCCCTACTGGGTATGAGACCTTTAGTGTGGCACTTTCTGTCCAACCCTGCTGGGTATGAGACCTTTAGTATGGCACATTCTGTCCAGTTTTTTCGTGCAATGCTTTACACCTGATGAAGTGTAGCTTTGGGCACCAGTCTATATCTGGTCACATCAGAATGGCTCACTTGCATGATTTGTCACATTTGACTGCTTTGATGGTCCTAGTCTCCATTCTACACTTAGCAGTGTGCATGAATCGTCTACATGGCCCATCCAACCAGACTGAATTTAAACATCACATGCTTGCCTGGCTTCTTGTCTTCTTCACCTGCAGTAAGTTAGCATCTGCCATGTACTCATGCATTCATGTGGACAGGGCTGCACCTTTTGTGCATATTTACACAGACACGATCATAGATCATGGTGAAGAAAAAGGATATACATGTACAATAAAGGTAAAACCACCCAGAAATCCATCCATCTTTAATTATGGGTTTTATTAAGCATAGATGTATTACCTGCTTCCTTTCTAGCTTCTTAATTACATGTGCCAAAGATTATATTGACTTTTCAGTTCTAATAATAAGACTACCAAAATGGTTGTATGTAAATCCACAGTATGCTATTAATTACAAAGTGTGTCGGGTCTACACATTGTGAAGCCCATGTCGCCTCAGACCACAGCATGCAGTTTCTCTTTGAAGCTGATCTGACATGACACATTGGAGACCATAATACAGTCCACCACGAAACCTGCTGCACATCACAGACAGTTCTTGTCAAAGATATCATGGAGCACTGCTGTTGGTGTTAAACTGTGCAATGATACATGAAGGCTTTCATGCCGTATTTCCACTATAATATTGAAACAAAAAATTGTATATCATACAAAAACAGTCACTGATATATTGTTAATTTTATTCTGTCATAATATTCTATGACAGACATAAAACAAAAAATCTTGAAAGCAAATTATAAAAAAAATAAAAATATAAAAATAAATAAATATTATGAAAGGTGAACTGCCCTTTATCTTTCATAAACAGGATTATAAATATCATTCTATATCTTTGCTTGATACCACTGAAAATTGATATCTTAAGTATGATATATTCAGGAGCATGTGATCACTCAATGAGAATCTTTCTCCTATTATAGATTGGATATTACCAAAGTGCTTTATTGTAGACATCTCTCAAATTACACTTTGTCATAATACCTCTGCTTAGCAACCATTTCAGAAAGCCTAAGTACAGCTGCACAGGTATGCTGTGTTAGCCTGCAGACAGGTAAAAGTCACAGGTATCAATAAACAACCTTTCTCCACTCTTGCCTCAGGTAGGGCTTATTTCACATTGTGGCCAGCCCAAAAAGTTCAAAAAGGTGTTATTTTCATTGCACTAATCATTTTTTAATTCCACAGGTCTATTTTGGTAGCAATTTGTCAACACAGCTTCTTCTTTCACACATAATAATTGTTCTCTCTTGTGACATGTTGCAAACTTTTTCAAAAATTCCATTATCAGGTTCTCAATAGCACTAAATACTATACTGCTTCTTCCAAGGAATTAATGCCTGCAAAAGATCTTCAGGAGGTTATATTCTGCAGATTTTATCTGCTTAGGTTACTTTAATTTTCAAATTATCTACTTCAGTTTTATTAATCTTCAGACTGATATTTAATGGATGAATTGAGAGCAGATAGGTTGACTTTTATGTGATAGGCTTACAGTTATCAAACACTTGTGATCCGACTCAAAACAAAGATGCCAACATCAAAGTGGGAGTGACTTAATGTCATCTTTAACAAAAAAAAGACAGGAAGACAAAATATCAAGATATATTGCTGTACATTATACATCAATCTCTGCCCATCCTAAAATACCTATGCCTGATATGTGACATACAGGACATAAAGGTGACTTCTTCACCTGTTACTTCGACTTTGGTGATATAGACACATGAATGATGGATGATTCCTGCGTGACTCAAGCCAGGCTTAGGTCAGTCACACAGCTTACTCGGTCCTCTCATCTGCCAATTTAACACACCCTTCTGGCTGCAAATCCCATGTATATTTGAGAAAGAATTAAGGTTCTGTTTTATATGAACCTGTCATATTTCAGTTTATATTATTTACTGATTGTCATGAATATATCACCCATCATACTAGTTGAAATAATGTCAATTGTTACAAATGTGAATCAAATATCTGGCAATTTGTATCAGCAACCAATCCTACATACTTGTGTACACAGATTCCATATTGATTAACACAGACAAAGCTTCTCATACAAGGCCCAGCCTCAAATGCAAGGCTGGTATAATTGAACTATCTGTCCCTCCTGGAGCCACACACAGAGGTAATTTACACTCATGGAATCCATGTTATTGAATGGTGGGCTTGTTTTTTTACCGGAAAAGCTGGTGTTTTGTTGGACATGTGATCAATGTTGACACGACATGGTATCCCCAGTAGCCGACCACATATTGATCTAACCATGCAGGAACACATTCAGCTTCTCAGTAACTCTGGTTGTTTCACACATATCCTGTGTCATACATCTAAACTGTAATCATTTACTTTGATTTATGACCTCACACACAGCCTTTACATACAACCAAATAGAAATGCATCCAGTGTAATATACACATCTGTGTCATTATCATACATGGTACTGAGAAACATATTAACCTGATATGCAGAGTTATGTGATGAGTGAAAAACCTGAATATCCAGGTCCCATACTGATGTAAAAATCACAAAGATGATGAATTCTTGAGAATCAGATATCACTTAACTATTTGTGTATATATAATGTGTGGTAATAAACATGAGGGTAAGGTCTTATTATGGAAGCAGTTATCACACCTGGTGTATGAGGGTGTACATAGAGGCTGATTGATTAGTGTGGCTATATCTCACCTGCATACTGATCACCTACTAATCACATTGAAAACCTCTCACCTGACAGGTGCGATGCTTGCACAGCTATTATCACCCTCATCTAATTGATCTGCCCAAATTCAATATTTATGACCTTAATTCAGAAAGTAAACCTTCCATGTGGATTTTTATAAATTTAATTTTCAAATGAAACAGAATTTGTATGTGTTTGCATTAAAGCATTGATATTCCATACTCTTTGAGACATGGCACAAAATGTGAAAGATGAAAGACATCCATTTCACCTTTAATAAAGTGCAAAAAGAGACATAGGAGTGTTCAATAATGTGATGAACTCAGGTCCATGAACATTGATGTTTTAATGAGAAAAACTAGACAGGTGGGAATTCTTCAACCACCATAGTTCCCATTTTGGGAGCAATATTTCTGTAACTTAATTGAGTAAATGCAAATATTCTGTGGAGTGGCACAATCAATCGTAGTCTCGGGAATATGTCACTGGCACTACTTGCCCTTAAGAACCAATACTGCCAAAAAATGTTACCTGCCCACATGCCATTAGCAGCTTTTACCTGTTGTAATTACTATTTTCGGCATTTCTACTGGGGTAGGAATATTAAGTGTAGTTTATACTGCCTCTTGGTAGGGTTGTCTTTGATGGTGGATGCCATTAGAGATAGGAGTGAAGTGGAGCGTTCTAGTCCGCTTTTACAGCCCGCCTGCACAGATAAAGCCACAGCATAAGATAGATATCATCCTCCTGTACCAGAACCTCATCACTCCAATACTGCCTTTGTGCAGCTCAGAAAAGTGCAATTTGAGATGAGCCAAGCACATGACTATTATAGTGATGAAATATTTGCTGTCTTTCTTAAAGACCAAGCAGTGGTTTCCAGCGAAAGGTCACTGAGTGATAATCAATGATATGTAAATGAGCACAATTTGCATAGAAAGCAGAGAGGCCGTACTAGAGAAGTTGCTGTTCTCCGTTCTGCAGCTAATTCTTTACGTCTCAAATGCAATGCAGCACTTGGTTGATAATGCAGTGATATCAATGTGCTGCCCACTCTATGACAAGTGCCTGCATCTCCAAGCTGCAAATAAAACTCTTGAGGAAAAATTCAGCAGAAACCAGAAACTACAAGCACTGCTCAAGTATCAAAACAGCTTCCATGAAGGATTTCTATCGTGCCATCTCTCTTCATCAAAGTTTGCACATTACTGCAATGTGACTTTAATACTATGAAAGCTGTTTCTAAATGTTTCAATAGCTACCTTCAACCTGACTCTTTGTAAAATGATTCTCAGACATTTTACAATTAATTCATGCTGTTGCAGCAGCATTCCTTTAAAAAGATGTTTTAGTGTCTGACAGAAACCATTAAGTGCAGACATTAAAGAAAATATGGTGTCACTCAGAGTGAGTATTAAATATTTTGGTTTAAAGTGAGAGTATGGATTGAAACACATGCTAGAACCCCATCATGCTTGCTGCATGACGAATTGAAATCAATACAATGTTAAAGAAGGGCAGATCTACTTTTTTGTTTTATCCTATAGTAATCTTATCCATCAAACATAATGTTGGCAGCAGTCTGAGAAAGCACACAAAAAACTGCAACAAAACTGCAAAATAAATTGAAGGAACCAAGATCTGGCAAGCACAGTGGGACAGTTTAAGGTCTTTGTTTCAAGGAATGCCATTGGTGAATAATAAACTCTCCCTGTTATATCATAAATAAGAAAGCAATTAACACATCTGTAGCTTAAAAAATAACAACATTGGCAAATTATGCAGAATATACAGCGGCATATTCTGTATAAATATATCACATTTTAGACTTCATTCAAACCAACATCCCATCCTTTGGATTCATTCACGTATAGATTAAGACAGACAAAATGTTGTCTACCTTGACAAAGCAACAGTCCTTTTCTTCTGAAGAACTTGGTTGGTTTGTGTAATTAATATATAATATAATTTGATTTAATATTAAAATTTGAAGAGAGGGAATTCAGTTTCAGTTTTATTATTACCTTATAAAGCTACCAGAGAGTTCAATTAAGAAAGCAGTTTGATATAAAAACATAGAAGATCTCTTTTTCATGTGACAAAAAGCTAATTAAGCAAACAATAAGAACCACTTCCCCGAGACATAGATCTGCTCTTAATACTTGATATTTGAGGTGTGTGCTACTTGGCAGAGAATACTCTCTAGCATGGTGCATAAAACATACCAATTTTTTATAGATTTTTATTAAGCACTGACTGGCAATAAATCAACAAAATTGGGTCATTCTCCCAACTCCTAGTATCCTTACAAAAGATAAGCATTTAAATATTTAGCATGCAACCAGAGAACCTGCCATCAGCAGTTTTGCCAAGAAGTTGGAGTTTTTATTGTATGATGATTAAAAAAACTAACAATGAATTTTTAAATGAAAGATTTTTGTATATGGTTTTAAGATTTTTATAAATTAATTACAGTGTCACTTCTAATATATTGAATAGAATGATGAGTCACTTTCTCAGATTCATCATCTTAGGTTTATCATTTGTTGATTTTACCATGTTTGGAAACCCCCTTGACACACATTGCATGCTTGTGCTAAAACCTGTGTAACCTCAATAAACCTCAATGAATCAGCCGAGATTTGCATGTAGCAAAGTGACCAACTTCATGTTTACATGATTCACTATACATATCTGTAGTCAAATAAAATCTCATGACAGAACTATAATATAATTCAGATCTTTAATTCCTTTAAAAAATAAAGAACAGATTAAGTCAGGAATGCCAGGAATGCCAGGAATAGGTCACATGGCCTGTGATGCATATTAAATATCACAAACTCTGTATATTTTGGGCTTAGAGTCTGCATATGTATGGTAAGCCACCTTTTAGATGCACATAATATAGCAAAATTTGATTTGAGACCAGGTTATATTTGAAGGTGAGTCATGTTTCATGTTTGCGCCAATATGCACAGGTGAGAATAATTAGTTTATGACATTGCCTGTAACTCTAAACATTGTTTGAAATTTAATCTAGCTATTTTTCCCCAAGCAAGCCACAGTTCTTGGGAGGGCCACCAACTCAAATGTTTCTCATTTCTTTTATTAAAATTTTAGAAATGCCCAAAGCCTACCTAGCAACATTTTATACCATATTTTAGAGCCAAATATCAAGAGCGTGATGAATGAGTTAAAAGTCCATAATAATAAGAAATAAAGTTTGTAATATTGTCAATTAGCATAATTGTGAAGCTAGGTGATATTAAGGAAGTCTGTGCTGGCCTGCTCTCCTCATTAGAACCAAGAACACCTACAGCAGGAAAATGAGTGTTTCATTAATTGAAATTTCATGTCACTCTAAATGGAGATTTAACTTTTAAAAGTCAGTCCTCTTTACTTTTTGACACAAATTTGAGAACTGAATCCCATTAATCCAGGCACTTTAAAATTTGATACACATTCATAGTTCATGAGAAAAGTCTCATTTTGAAAATTGCTTGATATAAAATCTTATGTTGCAATTTGATAAATGCATAAATTAATCCTAAGATGCAACCATGTTGATCAATGTTGATAAGAGAACTATCTCAAAGTTCTATTGAATTAATATTGCATACAGATGCTGTTGAGAAGAAAGGGTTGCATTTCATAACATTTTTTCTACTTAACATTTTCTCATTTCTTACTTTTCTCCCTTGCAAAATATAAATGAAAAGAAAAAAGGTGCAATTGTCAGAGAGACCATATTCATGAAAGCATTTACAACCATGACTATTAATATATCAGAGGTGGGTATTGACAGATTGTTGGCCTGAAGTAAGCTGTGTGTAGGCACTCTCCTACCTCCTTCCCCTCAAGCACCACCTTACTAACAATAGACACACAAACTGCAAAACTTTACTTTATGTGTGCTTTCCATTCTACAGACCAGACTGAAAAATCTGTAATTGATTGTGCTGTGCATAATTCATCTTATAGAGGTAGAAGTTTGTGCAAATTACATGTGAAGCCATTCCTTATACTCAATTAAGTCAGCTAACCCTAGCTCCTGTTTAATATGTATTCTAGTATATAGAAACACATGGCTAGCTGAGTATTGACCAGACATTTCCATTCTGTTTTGCAGAGACATGACTCTATAAATTTAAAGAAGGTATTAAATGCTTGCAAGAAAGTGCCTGCAATTTATGCTTGCTCAATCTTGGACTGTCATATAATTCATAATTGTATATTCCTAGAATATGTTGACCTTTAATCAATAGAGATAATATATTGAAGTCAAACTCAAGCAGATTCCATAAAAAACCGACACCTGGATTCCAAGAGGACTGCCAATTATCAGGAAGAGCAATTTCAAACTGTTGGTTCATCTAAAGGTCAGACTCTTCTTTGTTAGTAGCTGAATGCAGATTTCTACTGTGTTCTATTGGGATTCATCAGAGAGGAAATGGGGGCTAAAAAAGGCAGAAAATGAAGCTTGGAGAGATGTAGAATTCACTGAGAAATCGTGGACAGTCTCAGTAATGGTGGGACATTGTGTCCTGCTAATCTCAGTAGAGTCACGTCACTCAGCGAGATTGTGTGAATAGTCAGCAAAGCCAATACTGAGCACTGAATGACTGCATTTATCCAGAATGTAGCAGCTCCCCATTGTCAAGGACAAGGACCAGGCCACGAGGCTCAGTGAGAAAAACACCATCTTACTCCCAAACATAATACTTCCACTAACCACTACCAGTCAATGTCACTGAACTTCACTTCTTAGGGCAGATATTCTTGTAATGATGATGCATATAACCAGTGGCAAACATTTCAGAGTTTGGGGTCAAGATTACACAAGATATACAACAACAGTCACGCAAAGATTCATGATATTCTGATATGTCAATGGAGTTTTATATCTACCGGTAATCATCATTAAGTCCAATGAAACGTTACTGTGAAAAAATAAATTGAGAAATAACAACCCTTTTTTACAACCCTTTCAGCATCAATGGTTATATCAGGCTGAACTTCAAGCCTTTTATCCAGTGTTAAAGCCACAACAGCTTTATCTATCCTCATGATTCAATGGATATGAAATGCAGATGATCAAGGAGCCATTGTTGAAATGTATAAAGTAATATTAATTAAGTAGTAAGTACAGACACATAATTACACAACTTATAACCTATCAATATTAAATAAAAAGTTTAAACCAAAATTGAAAAAATCTGAATCTACAATCAAGATGCATATTTGAGACCCAGTAATCTTGTTACATCATATCCCTGTGAAAGAATTTTGTTTCATCATTACTCTGCGAAAGTGATAAATAAGCAAGTGCAGATGTAGGCAGCTTAATTTTGACATGTTTCGCTCCACAACAATTTAATGGCTTTGGATGGCAATGTGGACAGGATTAGAAGGTAGAAGTAATTGTGATGAAGTTGTGTTGTTATGCACACCTGCCTCCTAAGCTTACCATCCTGTGCATGAATAATCCATGACACGCCTCCCTCCCAGCTCCTAAAACTTACTTAAATATACACAGCAGCTCAACATTATTTACTATTATGATCTTTTTATTGTAGCCTTAAGTTAATTCTGAAATACTATAGCTTAAAGAAACTAATTCTTATTCACGCCATCTGATGCATTTGTAAAACTAAAATATCTTGACAGTGCAGTTTATCATATGCTTCATTTCAGGACTTCTTTCTCATCAGTGAGTTTGTATCCTTTTTGTATCCATGAAGAATCATCAACCTTTAATTAGACTAATGGAATCAAACCCATGACCTTTGGATCACCACAGAAGAACAGGTCGTTATAAACTGTGCTATGACCTGTAGTCTGCTAATAATGAGATTGCTCAAAGAATTTCGAAGTTTAGTAGGTACACTTAGTCTATATCTCTCACACATGACAGCAAATGCCATGTTTACCAAAGCTAACACCTTTTGAGGAGAAGGTGTTGAAATACATAACAATTTCATTAACCAAAACCGAAAGCTCTTGTATGAAATGGTCAAGTTTAACATCATACAATTTTGTCAAACTTAATGCGATTTGGAGTTTTCAAAAACATGTCAAGGTGATAAAAAGTATCACAAAAATATGAATGAGTTAAATGTTGCTGCAAAAGGAGATAAAGTGTGAGTAGACGTGAGCCAGACCCTCGAGCGAAGTGTGAGTGTGATATCAATAATGTATTTATCTCTTATTGGTAGTACATTTCCACTGAATACTTCCTTTGTGAGGCTCACAACACATATTATCACCCGACATTATGTACATGCTTATGTTGAATCTCTCTCTCTCAATCCTCCATTTATAGCCATAGAGAAGGCCATTATGCATGCCTATGTTGCCTTATCTAGGGTGGTACCTAATGTGGTATCCAGGCTAAGTCTGATACCAAATAATCTCAGTGCAATGCCACTATGGATGCCACCTGATACACTATCAAGGCCACAACAGCTGCTGACCACCCGCTTGCTGTCATGGACTTCACCAATATATACTTCATTATCCTCAGGTGATATATTAACCAACACAAATACACATATATGTATATAAATAATGATGATCTCATACCAGCTTCCCACAGACTACTGTCTATGTGTATTTTTCAATGCAGATATATTTGTTTGCAATTAGATCTCTTTTCAAAAAACATTTATTAAATTCAATCAATGAAACTGTTAAAAAAGAATGTCAATCTAAAAATAAATCACAATGGTAATTACAAATCAAATGAATGGGTCCATAAAGATTTTGCTGTTTCTAGACATAGCATAATTATACTTTGTGCTGGGTTCTCTTTGGACATTTCAAATCACACATGAAAAGACCATACACATGGTAATCCTTGGACTAAATTATATGTGATATGTATTGAGCCAATTAAATAATAATGCAAACTAAAGCAGCTGATCATGCATATTGGTGAAGCATATGGTATGTTAGGTTCACCATATCTCTATTATATGTAATAGATGAAATTCCATGTAATATGCAACTTGTAATACATCTTTATTCAGATCATTATTCCTTTTTTTTCAGAAAATGATTGCTGACTGTAATGACATCATTTTATGGGAAAGAGCTTGATTACTCCTAGTATATATACTTCATATGCACCTGAAATCCGGGATTAAAGCAAACTGTGAGCATAATAAGGCGTGAGGCATTATATGTGGCTGCTTTATCTGACTTCAACCACATATCTCAATTGAGAGAAGCATAAATATCTAACAAGAATTACGTAACGTATCATATGGCTGCTACAAATTATGTATGTAATAGACAATTATTTTTTTCTTTAGCAAATAGTTGTATCATATGGCTGCTACAAATTATGTATGTAATAGACAATTATTTTTTCTTTAGCAATAGTTGTCTTTTCCCAATGCAAAGGAATATTGAAATGTCTCTTTCACATGATAAATTAATTCAAACAATTTGATATATATTTCCAAAGGTAAAGCTGAAAATATGTGACAATAAAAAAGATGTGTGATGTGATGTGATGTGATATGCGATTTATTTCTTGACGTTGACGCAGAATAAACTCCATTAATCTAATTTTATAATGACTATAACTATGAAGCAGAATCTTGTTATAAGACATCAACATTGGGGTAATTATGATGGAATATTATGCTTGTGGCCTGATTCATTGACATACATGTCATACAAAGCAGGCAAATCACGTCGATCAATACAAGGCCTGGCAGAAGTTATTGAACATCTGTTGCAATGATCTGAAGCAATCAATATTATCGCTAGTGGTGGTGGTGCAGCTACAGAGCGGGGCAGCCATCAACATCGCTGGGCTTACATAACAGATCTCTGCCTCAGTGTTGCCATGGTCAACACATGCTACTAGCTGCTTTCAACTATCTTGACCCATAATACCCCTTATTTTACAGTAAACAATGGCAAATTCTGTTGTTTTAAACTGACTCTGGTGTTCTTTTACAAGTTGAAATCAGTTTTTAGTTGATAGGAGATTTTGTTATTTTTTTCTGAATCAATGTTATCTTATTTAGTTTAACTATTTATCTGTAGGTGCAGAGCCCTGATGAGAAATATGAGTCATTGACAATAATCTTTATTTGAACACATTTCTATGAAATAATGTCATATTAGTCCCATCAGAGAATAATAATGATATAAACAATGTACCACACAGGGCTTGGCATAATATAAATATATATCTGTGTATCATGTTTCACTTTTCTGAAAAACTTCCTTGTAACCTGAACACATACCATAAATTCTTGCCAAGAAGCCATGCCAAAGACAGACACCCATATCAATCAAAACGATAACTCGAAGGCTTGATGTGATCAACATTGTAACCTACCATATATGGTGAGTTGTCATTTAATCAATACAAAACCATTACACTGTCCAGATAGCTGTTTATAATCATTAGAAACCCTGTGTGATCAGATATCTATTCAAGGACACAGGATGCCTGAACCAGCCCTGACCCACCTCACGCGGTCAAGGTTAGTGATGGACCCTCCATACATGCCAGTGCTCCCTGGTGGTATCCAGGCTTTTAGTGTCATTCACCTCATGTATTAAGATTACAACATACTCGTTATTGTGTCAGATAGAGTTATGACTATGCTACATTTGTCATTCTGTGATGAAGCCCTGGACGTCCACTCACTCACTCACAGAGCAGTCCAGAATACCTCATCTGCAGCTCAACATATTGCCATGTATATAGGATTGGTATTGCCATGACATACTTACAGTCACACACAATTATCATGATTTGAGACAAGAGCTTGACAATGTGTTATCGATGCCACAGGCAAGCTTGGCAGGAGGCCAGGCAATATCGAGACAATGTCCACAATGGTAAATGCCCGTAGTTTGGACTCTTCCTGCAGCCAGACAACTGGCACCTTCAACATTAAGTACACACAGCTTACCTTATAAGGGTTGCACCACCAATGGCAATATTGGGGCAGCCTGGTAAAGTGTCCACAGTGGCACGTCAGCAATATGGATGTGGTATGTGTCAGTATGGACGGTGTATGTGCTTGGCAGCCATCTGTGTTTGTGTCAGACTATGCTAGCTGCCTGCGTTTTTAGCTATATCCTCACTGCTCTGCTGGTCTGGTTGTCCTTCCTGCTTGCCTGCGTATGTAGCATGCACTCTGCAACCCACACCAATGCTCCTGCCTACACACCAAGCATCCAGCTTGCCTTATGGCTGTAGTGCTAGAGACAGTGGATGTGTGAGAGACGATGCTCGCCTGGCTGGGCTCACTATTCAATATTGGCAAAGTGATCTACACAGCAGGGCTACCCTGTCTCAGCATCACCCTCTCTTAATACCTCCCTTACTTGCCCCACTGGCTCAGCTCCCAAAATCAATATCTCCCCCCATTATGATCATTTCTATTTCACATTGCCATAGTAACAAATACCTTGCAGCATTATAACCTTGGCAGTTGGTCAATAAGCCAGAATTGTGGATGTTCCTGGGGGTTGCAATGCATCGTGGGATATGCATCCACATTTGGTATGGTGTCCAGTTTGAGGCCTGGTACAGGGTAAACAGATGCAGCTATACTTAATGTCAACATGCCCATGGTGTGGGTGGGTCTGTGCCTCTATCCAAGCAATGGGACTTAACCTCACACAATAACCCTACAGTTTTATTCATCCATGGAAGTGATGTTTCTCTGGGAAATTAATGTTCCAGGCTTAATAGCTATTTTGTCAACAACATATAATGGCAAACTGACAAAGGTTTGTTTTCTCATTTCAGAAAATAAATATACATCCAATATCATTTGTTTAGTAGCACAATAACTGGGCACATGATTCTTTTTTGGATATCTTTCTGATTTTATACTTCTAAAAGAGAATATAGTTTCCTCAATTCATATTTAATTTCACAAAGACAAATTTATTCTCATTAAAATGCTAAATTCATCTAAATATATAAGCTGCATAGATTGGATCATTGTGTCTGACACCACAACCTTCATTACTGCTCTATATGGAACAAATGCTGTGAAACATTTTGAACAAATATTCAATAAGCCTCCAGGGCAATCTGATCAATGTGCATAGTTGGTTTGTGCATAAAGATTGACTTGAAATATGATAGATCAATACTGTCTAATCAGAGTAGATCTTGTTTAGACATGTTCTGCAAAATATGGTCAGATCCACCATAGAGTCAGACTGGTGATTCGGATGTCATTCTTTGTGAAAGCCGAGCAATTTGTGACTAGAAATAATTGGAAATATCTAATGACTTATTGCTGCTTCCTTCCTTCTAAAATGTGTTTTTCTTTCAATAATATACAAAGGAAAAATCATTATGGCATACAGATTCTACTTAATTTGTCTGGCTTATAATAGTTGTGAAACATTATAATCTAATATCATTAATCTTGGATTTGAAATCTAGTTAACAGCTTGTGGTCATAATCTTTCTTGATCTATTTATTCCACATGTTAAATTAAACTTGCAATGATGATTTTATGATGTCAGTAACAAGACATGAAATCGGGCACAAATACAAAGACCAAAGGAAGATAAGTACACACACACACACACACACACACACACACACACACACACACACACACATACATACACACACACACGCACACAGATACTTATCTTCAGTCCTTAGAATGTTTCCATCTGATATTATTTTGTTTACATCAGTGTTTTTGCTTGTTGAAAAACAGAAATTTCTTCTATATGGTGACATTTAAGTATGCATATTTGGTCTGAATGGGCATCATTTCCACTAAAAGAAAACTTACATTTGTTTCTAAAAAGGAGATAAAACTGCAAACATGCATCACTTTTTATAGGGTTTGCCAACCTTATCATTATGAAAATTGGATGTAAGCAAGATAATTGGTACCTTGGTCTTCTAGGAAAAGTTATGTAAAAACATGTGATATCTTGGTTAATATATGATGTGACCAGCAGGGAAATCTCCCACCTGATTATTCAATACTCATAGAACTCAAATTCATTACTAAGATAACCATTAATTACTATTCAACCCATTATGAATCAAAACTAACTGTGAAAAACCATTCTTTTAATACTTTGCATAACATCGGTTGTATTGCAATTTATTCACATTTCTCACTACTCTGTATTTGATATCATTTGAGATTTGGAATTTTCAGAGTCATAAACACTTGTCTTGCCCATTGAAATATTATCCAATCAGAATTGGCGAACATTAGCTCATGAACTTTGATCAAGTTTTTGGGCTAGACCGTGACCAATCAGTACAGCTATCAGTACAAAATGGTGTCCGGATGAATATTCATCTACTGTATTCTTTCATGAATCAGTTTACAGCCTGATTTTTGTGAATCGTCATGACTTGTGTGAAATCTTGATGTTGAGAAAGAAGTCCTGTAATGGATGGTATTCGTTCACTGTTTGCAACAACAAAGGTATATACTGGGTAAAATCAAAGGGCCCTCTGGCCAATTTATCTTGCTTATCTGGACAGATTTCTGTTATAAAAAGAGTCCAAACAATATTAAAGAACTTTCACTTCTTTGATACACTTTTGTAGGATGGAGGAGAATAATAACACAAGTTTGATCTGTTGCTATTACTGCACAGTGAAACATGATTTTTTGGTGAGAAATGGTGACCTTATCTGTCT
This sequence comes from Amphiduros pacificus, assembly GCA_949316495.1. NCBI lineage: Eukaryota > Metazoa > Annelida > Polychaeta > Phyllodocida > Hesionidae > Amphiduros > Amphiduros pacificus. The sequence continues at coordinate 44,748,822 of OX439000.1, read as the reverse complement.
GCTAGAGTCCATAGAGTGCCTGTAGAAATATGTCATATTGCTATATTAGATATGTCATTGATTTAAGTAATAATATAACATTGTGGTAAAGCTACACAAATAGCAGTATTTGCCAGAATTGGCCATTTGTTTTTGCTACTGCAGGATGTGTGGGATGTTTAGAAAGGTCACTTATGATATATTTGACAGAGATTGAGCAAAAGAAGATCTGGAAGTCTGAGAAGAAAAAATGGTCACTCATGACCTTCAATGTGAAATAAAATGTTTTAGCTTGATTTAATCTTTGTCTCTGACTGTTTGTAATACATATACTGTCTAAGCTTTTCAGATTTGTCCTATTGAATCAAAAATATCACTTGGGATTTAGACCTGATGCTTGATTTTTGATCATGTACAAAACTCTACAGTATTAAGTGACAGTTTTTAATCTATTATTGTCTCTTGTTTGTCCTGACTTGGTCAATGCTCTGCCTGTGCTACTCAGATTAACATGCTTTTTCCCAGCCACAGAGATGGGAGAGCTCTAAATAGTGCCGGACTGTAATCATGACATAGTCGCGTGGTATAACGTCATACCATTGTTCAGATCTAATCCAAATGAATCTGGGTGATTCTGTTATAAAAGGACTTGTTGATATCTCAAAAGAACATCAAAATCCAATCAAAATCATCACAAAATTTAATAATTTTCATTACTGTGAACAATGGTGTCTGGAATATAAATGTGTAAATATTTCTACTAAATCTTAGGTAATTTTCGTGCCCCAAGACTGGATTATACCTTGTTATTATACTCAGCCTTTGTGTTTAGCATCTGAAATAGATTGAAATGTATGGATTAGTTCAGATTTAGTTCAGCACCATTCAGATGATCTTCTCCTGAACAGAGCAAGTGGGAATGTTTTAAGGTAATGTTTTAAATTACTGCTATCAATAATTGCATTTGCAAATTACAATACTTGCTAAATAATTCAATGGAAGAAATATAGATAGAGTGGGCTATAATTTACAGTCAATTTACAGTCAATACCCCTGCCATGTCACTATGACACAAATAGTGTGTGTATTGGTTATATACAAAGTACAAAGTCAAGGCTATCTTTTCACAATTTGACAATGCATACAAAACAATTGATGCATCATATGCAAATTTACAAAAATAAAAGTTACAAACACATTTATGCCCAAAGGTTGTATTTGTGAGCACTTAAGGTGATCATAAATAATACATGTCATTTATTGTAAAAAAAATCTAGAGATCCACCACAAATACTGCCATCTTGGTATGTAGGTGCATGGCTCTTTGGTATGCAGGTAAGATGCAGCATGCAAAGTGGGCTGTCTCGTATGAAGGTGTAGCATAGCCATGCCAGGTGGGCTGTCTGGTATTCAGGTATGCTGTAGATGTGCCAGTTGGGCTGTCTGGTATGCAGGTATGTTGTAGATGTGCTGTCTGGTATGCAGGTATGTTGTAGATGTGCCAGGTGTGCTGTCTGGTATTCAGGTATGTTGTAGATGTGCCAGATGGGCTGTCTGGTATGCAGGTATGCTGTAGATGTGCCAGGTGGCCTGTCTGGTATTCAGGTATGCTGTAGATGTGCCAGGTGTGCTCTCTGGTATGCAGGTATGATGACATACATTGTGAACCCTTTCTACATATTCTGTACTCTAAAGGCCCTGTCACACTCAACTGCAATAACCTGGAGTGGGCTGTGCGATTGAATATTTGACAAAACACATGACTGTCAAACATTAAAATTGTTTGCAACAGTGAATTAGCGAAGTTGTTATTATGCATCAAAGGCCTTCCAAGTCATTCCCACTGCACCTACGGTGAACCCATGGAACTTTCACTGCATCTACAATGTTCCCATGACACTCTTACAGCATCCATGGCATTTCCAGTTTGAAGTTTATAAGGCACTGCCATGGCAACGACACCACAATGGATATAGTGAGAATTCAGTGCAGAACTCATTTATGATACAGTGAACACTGTGCCCTCCCTCTGAGATAGCAAGGCATTTGCTTTGTGCTGACGGTGATTACTATGGGCTGACAGTGCTCACCGTGTGCTGACAGTGATTATTATGGGCTGACAGTGCTCGCTTTGTGCTGACAGTGATTACTCTGTCCTGACAGTGCTCGCTTTGTGTTGATGGTGATTACTCTGTCCTGACAGTGCTCACTTTGTGTTGATGGTGATTACTCTGTCCTGACAGTGCTCACTTTGTGCTGACTGTGATTACTCTGTCCTGACAATGCTCGCTTTGTGCTGCTGCCAGGACCCCACTGAATCCTTACTGCAACCAAATCTGAGTGCACTGAAATGGTGACTATCTTTTGCACATTTAAATTAGATGCCATCCTTTGCAAATCTTTGGCAACCTTCTCGGCAATTCCCTTTTTTATGTGATAGTAATGCAATATGATCACAGCCTGGTGTGATAGGGTACAGCATCACTATTAAAAACACACATCATAATATATTTTTTAAGTGAAAAGAGTACACATTTTCTTATCATAAGCTAACTATAATATTAAGATACAATAACTTCAATAAAGTTTATGATAATCAGGCTTGACCATTTCATACAGGGGTAAGAACTTGAAAATTGGTGCAAATGGTTGAATTAGTTGGTGCTAATGACAAAGGCCCCAGAAACCATTAGCAATATGCAGATTAATTCATACTCTAATAAAGCTTAATGACTATTGAAGACCATCAGTGGTGGCACAGTTGGTTAGAGTGCAAGTTTATTAGCACCAATTCCCCCTGTGATGATCCAAAGGTCATGAGTTTGATTCCCAGCCATGCCGAGGTTGAATTCACAATACAATTTCTCATATGAGCTGAGGCCCATGCCTGAAGGGTTAATCTGTTTTCCTTATAAATCTGTGACCGGATGGGTTGTCATGTCAAGGACTTGGAACATGACTATTCAGTGAGGCAGCACTATATCTGCTACAAGTAGGTATTGTCATGGAATGGCTGAAATAAAGTGATGTAAAACCCCAAACATACAAACAAACTCACAAAAAAATGTTATTGACCTTTGAATAAGACTTCTGCCTTTGACCATATCACTCTTGATATGATCATCTCTCAGACATCATCACTTCCTCGACATGAAAACTGTAACATCTGTCTGCAACATAAAAAGTCTGGGAGCCACTATTGTTCCTTTATTACAAATACTGCAGAACTGCTTTCTTATTAATATCCCTATTGTTTCATAAATCGTGTCTAGGTCAAATAAGGCTTGGTTGTAAATCTTATCTACCAGACATGAAGTGCAGTCTTTGTTTGCTACAATTCTATTGTTGGTATGATCTGCTATGTGTCACTCTATGCTAAATATATTCATGCCAAGATTAATCTACCAATGGATTATTAATATTTTCCAAACAATATATTCTGGAAAAGGTTGTATTTGCCCTATAATGCTCTATGAAAATCCAAGAGCAAAACTTCCCTATGTGATGAACATTACCAATAATATGATTCCACTGACTTCAACAAATAGCTACTCATCTCTTTGAAGGTCGCATAATATTATACTTATCCCCCCCCCCCAAAAAAAAAGCCTTTCACAACCTGAAAAAAGCATGTTCACATTGTTGACAAAGAGACAATTATCACATTGTGTAATAATAACTCTTGGGAAGTAACTGCTGGTTGTTAAGATGAAACAAATCCAAACATGCCTCTCAGCCCACACGCCAAGATGAAGAATTTAATGCAAAGATAAATGGCAGATAATGCAAGTGTGTTGTGATACTCTACCTTACAAAATGCGACATTCAAAAACTGTTAAATGATATAGGTTTCCTATACCAATGTAGTGGCAAAAAGGAGCAAAATGGAAGCAAATGTCAAGACACTTAAAGTTATCATCCAACAAATATGTCGACCTTATTATAACAGATTATGTTGTTTTCCCCTTATGTAAAGGTCACACTTTGGTGTACTCCCATTCTAGTGACAACGCTCAAATCATGCAATTAAAATGTTAAGATAATCTGCAATGTTCAGCAGTGTCTGAAACATGGTTGAAATAGCTCAGTTGGAAGAACATTTGCCTCTAGCGAAGGATTCTCAGTTCGAATCTGGGCCAATTAACTGCTATGAACAGACAAAGTCTGGAATCAGTGGTATATAAATTTTACCTTTAACTTCATTTTTTTATGGTTTTAAATATAACTTGCCATCAGCCTGTCTTTATCAGTTAAAAATGAAGAAAAGTATCTCTAAAATTCATACCCTGGCCAAAATATCCTTACTGAGGAAAACAAGGCAAGCTATAATTTGAATCACTGATGTATAGTGTTTTCCTGACGGATAAAATGTTTGGAAGATGGCAGGGCATTTTCCACAAGGTTCAGGAGCTGGTAATGTGGTGGCATTTCCTGAGCTGATGGAGTTATGTGATAACACAATCAATAGTGGTCAATATAGCTACACAAATGCAATCTGTGATGGCCTCCCTATCCCGCCTTGCAGATGTCTCTCACTGGCAATAGGATTACACTATTATCACATTATACCTTAGTCTAAATATAGCACCATTTCTACACATTTACACTACATGTTTCAATGAAATTTGAAGTCATTACTGTTACAGAATTACAAATCACAAAAAAAAATAGCAGTATGAACCCCAGACTACTTATCATTGGGTTCACAAAAGACCAGCAAACATATATTATAGAACTGTTTATAGAATCAGGTTATTTCCAATTTCAAACATTGTATAGTTTCATAAAGCCAAAGGAATGAAAGATACCTCTATGTTGCTCCAGTCCTTCTCCAGAACGGTCACTGATGTTATCCAATATTACTCCAACACCTACAACATCATTAAAACATACATTATGCGCAAATGCATTCAAACTATGATAACTTTATACAGTTTAGATATTTCATACACAAATATGTTGAAGGCTTCAGCCACAAATTTTATCACAGATGGACTCTACATATTGTATCAGATTAGGTACACATGCACCGGAACAAACAGATTTCCCAAAACGAGACAAATCCCTCCAAATATCTAAGGCAAGCTTGAAACCTAATGGAAGTCTATTGAAGTGTGGACCACTGACCTACCACCATCTTCTGAGTTTTATTACATCATGATACATGATGCAGTATATTTGTCAATGTTCTGAATCATGGATTGGAACTGTCACACTGAGATACTGTATCTTATTTGTCTGTGCATATGCTGCTTATAAAGAGGTTTGGGCCATATTTGTGAGGGATCAGTTAATTCCTGTGTTGTCTTGGAGAGATATTGATTATTGTTTATGTTTCACAAATAAGGTGTGTGTTCCGGAATATGTATTGCCAAGTTGAAGCATAATACCTGCCAACAAACAGGCAAGCCTGAGGCCTCAGAGTGGCCAGTGTCAAGATCTGCCAGAATTATGTCAATTCTGTAGCAAATATTATTCAGGCAGAAAGTCAATAAGAATAAATCATTGATTTTCTCAAAAAAGGTGTGACAAGGGTAGGGTAAGCTAACGGAATATCAGGAGAGCTTGTTGGACAGTTCTCCCTTCCATAAAGTCTGTCTTGTTGCAGAAATGATCAAAAGAAAATGGCTGTAAATGAATCCTAGCTTATGACAGATGGAAAAGCTACATCAGAATAAATAATTGATAAGTTCAGGAGGCCATGATGACGACTGCTTAATAGGAAAAGCACTGTGAGAAGAAACAAGTCATCTAAGTATCAAATCTGCTTGTTACCCGGTGCTTCCAGTCACATAGCCTTTCAGTTGGAAGTAACAAGATCTATAGTATGAATAAGGAGATGTATAAGGTGTTTAATATATTAGACATTGAGTTTTGAAAATAGGTCTTCTGCTGCAAAGTGTATTGTTTCCATTATGAAAATCATTTCATGTGGTATAGGTAACATCTCATACAGTTTTATCTTATTGTTTACCAGTTGTGTGCTTTTAAAGGGAAAGGTAACCTTCACTAAATATTAGTTAACATTTCAAATATCATTAAAATGAAGAAAAATAAGACTTGAAAAGATGTTTTTATATGGAATTTAAATACTTTTGCTGTTCTAAAATTTGTTATCATGATTTGCTGGTGGCAGCCATCTTGTCAAGTCAAGAGAAAGGTGCAACTAGTTTTTTTTTCAGTGCAGACCATGCTTAATTGAGAAAACTGTGCATGTGAGCAGTAGTATGGAATTATCAGATATAATTCAGAAGTAGAGGGAAGTATTAGGTGCACAGCTGAATAAGTTAAAATGGATGGCATGACTGGAACTTGAAATGGGGTTTTGTTGGTCTTTAAGGCCTTACTAAATACACACACAACAGTAAAGCTACAGGTGAGGTGTAATTCTGTTTGTGCTAAAAGCATGTTCCCTCAAGGCAGTGTCATGTTATCTTGTCTGTTCAGAATACGTAAGGATTGTCCTTTAAAGACCTTGGTACCCTGGTCATAGAATTACACCCTTTTCCACATTATCCGGTTTACAAGTGAGGTTTTGAAAAGTACTGAATATAGCAAAGGTCATGCATTGTCAAATCTCAAACAAAAAACATCTAAAATGTACTTCTCAATGAAAGAGGACACCCAAGCTGACATTGACATGTCTGGGAAAATGGAATCATACCAAGTAACTTATAAAATCCTTTACAAAAATCTAACATTATTCTTAATGTCCATCCATAATGTTCATTGAGAGTGCCATCATTATGCTGAGGTTATCTGTGAATTGAAAGAAGGGAGTCGGGAAGCCTTTCTTGCTCAAGTAAAATGTCAAATGCTTCTTTTTACAATGACTTTGCTTTATCTTCTAGCAAGAAGAAAACTAGCAATCATGATATTTTGCATTGGATGCATCAACCATGTGAGGGTCATTGTTCCTTGTTTTGCTTCTGATCAAATAATATTTTGAAATATAAAGTTTTGGCCTAAAATGGAAATCCTTAGAACAAACTGGATGTCATCATTGGAAAATCTCTGTATCAGATTGAAAATTGACTGAATCAATGTTTGCATATTATGGAGAATGCTTATTTGGTTTTGCATAGATGATGTAAGTGTAAATGCTTTGTTTTGTGAAGAAAATACGGGGAGGTGACAGATCATGATGAGGTTAGCTCATATAGGAAAAAATATCGACATTAAAAATGCACTGAAGCCGGTAATTAAATTGTCACTTAAATATTTTACACTGGTACACTATTTCTGTTGGAGTGTGTAACATATTTTGTTAAATTCTTTATTTTGGAACCTGCGTTCCTTATATTGAATAATCTGCAGTTGTGTGGAGGTATTAATGGTTCTGTCCACTAAAAATGACATTTCAAAGACGGTGGTAATGTATAAAACTTGACTCTACCCGCTGTGTGACCATAAATGAGACGCAAGCATGCAAAGTGGGCAGCAAATGTCCCATGATGCATAGCAATTCTCTCCCATAGGTCCCTTTGACCAGGCTGGGTTCCCTGAACTAAATAATAGTTATACCCTTGACTTCAATGTTCTCTTTTTCTGACCAAAAACTGGATGTTTTTTTAGTCATTTAAATAAATATATTCTGTTTTGGTGACAAACATTGTTCTGAATAATACTGGATTGATGATACACGTGATGTGGCTGTTTCATTTGATAATGGTGAGAGTGTCTTTGAACTGAGACACAACAAGGTTCTATATCATTGTCACAAGGTGACCTTTGTGGGTGTACACCACCATTGTCTACATCCTAACACCCATAAATTCCCCTCACTGGCCATCCCCCATTTACCAACGCCCCTAATCCTGTCAATGGGGCGCTTATGGTCTTCCATCTCTATTTTGTACAACAGACTTGTTTCTGCTGAAATGGGCCAATCACAGCACAGCACTAGATTCAACCTCAACTTAGTCATTTACTTGCTTGGCTCGTATCGACTTCTGCCATGAAGCAGATTGAGGAGGGGGAGGGGGGGTGGGGGGGGGGGCAGCTTCAAGCCACTGGAGTATTGCAAAGGCCTGTACCAACCCAAAATCTAACCTATGTCTAAACTGCATCTACTCCATCGCCCAATCCATTTGTGTGCTCCGCCACATTGACCACATGAGGCAACACCCAATCTTGACTATCCATCATTACCTCATCAATCCACCCCATGTCCCTTTCACTGGTGTCATTCCACGTCCCACTTCTCGTATCGTTGCCCTATCCCAGTCTTTTAGCCAAACAATGCTGTTCTGCTCCATGTCGTTTGTTGGAAAATTTCCATTAATATGATGGCATCACATTTACAGGAATAGCAGCATATTGATCTGCAGGAGAGTGTAGACAGGATAGATTTGTGCTACTCAATATGAATGCTAAACATTCTCTACTCAACCACACACAGGGACAGCAATACCTACAGTCTGTTTGGAAACACAAAGACTGGCATATAGACTTACAACCCTCACTTCTAATACAATAAATATGCTGCTGGTTCAATCAAAATATGCAGATCTTAACAATTTTTGAACTCATAATTTGTTTTCCTGGCAATAATTTCCCCTCTTCCAATGAAATGCTTCTTTTATGTCTTATAAAGAACTGTGCTATGTGGGTAATGTTAAATAAATCTTAAGATCAGAGAAGTAATTTTTCTTCATTATATGATTTAATATATTAAAGACTTAATGAATGTTATACTTCATTCGGCGTCATATTATTACAATGCCAGTCACCAGGTGGCGCTTACTCTGCAATACCTAAATACTCATTGAGCAATTCAAATCAAACAAGTCACAAATTTTAATTTTCTTCACTGACTGCTTCCTATTTTCCGTTATTCCAATCAACAGTGACACAATGTTATTGAGTAACACCCTAATTACAAAGACTCCAAGAATTAATCATGATTGCTCATCCTACACCATGCTTCTGTAAATACCCGGCACTGTTAAATTTACATCAAGCTTTTAATCAGTGATTAATATACTGGCAAGACAGAATATTTTCCAGCCAGGCACCATCATCAACAGCAAGAATCCAGCAACCAAGCAACACCAGCGATGAGGTATTTACTTCAAAACAACTGTGTTCTAATTATGTGTCCTGAGATTAAATGTTACTTCTTACAGGACCACCCTATGATGTATGATTACTCATAATAATAACACATGATGCTAACACATATTGCTGGCGTTTGTCCTAATCTATCAGTATGCAAATATGTAAATTGCATCATTTTAATTTTAAGATGTGGACATATGAAATGCAGGATTCTTCATCTACTCTCACTGAAACACTTTAGGTCACAATTGTCATTTAATGCAATTATCTACAGATTATTTGGACAAAAGCAATAACCCTTTCCTCAATTGATCTCTCTTATAATTGCCTACATATATTTACGATAACTCAAGCATGCAAAACAATATTGATTACTATGTAAAGTAAAAAGTGCTACCATGGCAGAAAATCAAGCAATGAATAGAGGAGAATATTGATCAACATTTGGCAGTTCGCAAATGAGGTAATTAAAACTATTGTAGACTGTATATTGATTATGCAAACAAATATGTACTTGGTGCAAAATAGAAGAGCTCTTGACTCAGGGAACAATAGCTCTGGCAAAACCAACTATAATCATATCAACATAATGAATAAGATGTGTGGCAACACCATATAAATTGTTTTCTCATAGTCAGCTAGAGGCACTTATGTTCCAATATATCCAGACATATATCCAAAATAATATATCATTGCACATTCATATCATATTGAACAGGGTGTGTGAGAGAATATACATATACATATATACATATATATTGTTGCCTCATAGTTATGCAGATGCACCTATCATATTCATAAATAACCAAAGCTAACCCAGACATTTAAGTTGAATAAAGCCTACCATATCCATTTGATTAATGTCATACCTTCATATCATTAAGGCTGTCTGCAACTCAGCCAATATCCAATATCTCCATGCAACTCACCATGCAGGATGAGCTTTTTCTCTCCTTTACATTTAAATAGATAGTGTGAATATCCTTAATATAGCCCCTTCCTATATCTTGGAAACGAGCATGGTGATCCTAATTTTTTATTACAGGTGGATGTTGAATATATGGCTAGCACAATTGCTTCCAGAGAAAAGAGCATCATGCATCCATATATATTTCAATGGTGAAATTTGCTACCAATGAAGAAAAAGAAACCTTTGGTTCCACAAATCTAGTTATTTATTTGATATGGTCACATGATCTGCAGGATGAAAATTATATGGTGCCATGAACGCCTGTAAAAGCTAACCATTCATTTAACATCCAGTGAATTCTGCCTGATTCATTGACACCAGAATGATCAGTAAATACACAACCACGATATTTCAAATGCCTGATGAAAAGATGCCAGTTTAAATTTTTAATGAAAAGCTGCAGTTTTAATTAAAGTTACATCTTTATCAATTAAAGTAATCTTAAAATCCACTAAATAGATTTCTGTCAAATATAATTCACTTTATCTGTCGTATTCTCTGCAAAATTTTAAGCCAGGCACACACAATGGGATAATAATTACAACCTCGATAACCAGAGAAACTCAACAAAAATGTCTCCCATGCTTTATGAAAAGGCACCAAAGGCAATACTGACATGATTTATAGGGGGAGGTCAAAATTCACATGCAGACATGAGAAACTTGATGTCTCTGTCCAAACATGCTCCACCCTTCACATTACTTTGATAAAGGTGGAAATATTTTACAATGAAAGAATAAGTTTCTCCTTAATCAGTCTTTGCACAGATGTTAAGAGAACCCATTAGCCTTACTGGCAGTAACCAACTCACATTACCATACTTGAGCAATACAATATTGCAGTGCCTGATGACAACATTTATTTATATGGTATTCTGATTGAGATCTTGAAGAAATGTCATTAAAGCTGGTTCCAATCCCTACCAAAAGCCCTCAAACATTTTGAAAAAAAATTATTAGTGGCTTTGTCATTGAAGGTAATAGGCTCAGAGGACTTGAATGAGGCAAAGGAAAGTCTTGCGGGATTATCCAGGCATGCTTTGACTACAGGAAACCGCCCGAATTCAGGACACTCAGCAAATATGCTGTGTCCTTGAAGCTGCACAATGTTGTGAGATATTCACTGCTCACATGTATATACTCTTCCATTATCAGCACATAAAGGTCCATACAGTCGCCTTATATGTTACTCTACAGCAGCCTCAATGACCCCACGCTCTTATATAATATCCTCAATGAGAATATCTAATGTAGATCATTGATTATGTGGTAAGACTCATTTCAAAATATGATAATTTGGTCAAATGCCCTATTTCTGACCTACTATTTATTTCCTTGTAAGGCATTAGTTTATGCAACATCAAAACATCTTCATATATCTTGTTAATGGAGAAAATTTCCAAGACTAAAAATAATTATCTTTCTTGCTAATTCAATTAGCAGCTATCCATAGATAAACCAGGTGTTTGACAAAACATATTTTGTTCAACAACTTAGTAGAGTTAAAAAAGAGGTAATATGATATTTAGCTCTCTTCTAAAAAATCAATTTATGAGAAAACAGATAATTGCATAAATATATTCCCTAAAAAAGTCTAAAATTCATGATTGGAAGGTAGCCAGTGCCATGTATCTACTCCACATTTATTGTACATGTTATACATGGCTGTTGCTCGCAATACTATGCTGGTGATGTACATATCTGAATTGGGAAGTGAAGTGTGATATAATTACCACAAAGGGCTTCCATAATCAATGGCTATCAACCAGAGGCTGTTTCTTTCCATTAGACAAGATAAAATGTATAATACTGAGTGAAGCAGTAGAGGAGGGAATTGGCTTTGGTCCCTTTAACATCAAGCGCTCCTCACAGCATGATAGCCAGCAACACACTCACAGAACTGTGTCTATATGAATGCCAAAAGCTTTCACATCTACACAGGATCATTAAAAGTGTACACAATGATGTGAGTGGGTTCCACTGATGATCCTAGCGGGGTCCTGATGTTGCTGGTTGCATTCACGCTGCTCCCATTGTTATTGATGTGCTCAATATATCCATTAGCATCCTCATACTATATACTTCAGGGGTATTGCCACAATCATACAATCTAAATACACCCAATAACAGCAGCTGACAGCTTAATGACATCAAAATTACCATCACTGTTTTGTAATTTTCAAATTATATTCAAAAATAAAAAATAAAAGTTATTGAATTTTACCCAAGATAGTTAATTTTTTCAATTATCAGTTAAAAATAAACCACATTGTGATCATTGCCGCCCCTGCATACATCCCCAAAGTCATTATCTTGCCGTGTTCATTATCTCTGCAGCTCATCAATCTAAAATGTACCAAACCACAATATCACAGCTCAAAATACAATAAAGTGATTCAAAATATTTCCCTCTCCTGATCTCAATAAACATTTAATACACAAAAACTTTAGGCATGTTGTACATTCTTTTAATGAAGCAGACTATTTTTTTCATATTGTTACCTTGATCACTTTTCATGCTGCAATGTACATCAAGAGAGAACTGACAATAACCTAGATAATCATCTGGACTTTATCTTCATAGACAAAATGCAGATATCATCTGCTCTGTATGCTGTCCTCATACACAGCACAAATATGGATCTGAGAAGCATAATAGGGTGCACCTGTATGATAACGCCAGCTACAATAACAGAGGCACAGTGTATTTCTCTACAATAAGGCTATATGTAGCAGACAATTCCATAGGAACACAGTGTATCTGCCAAACCTATTTCTGCAAAACAACTAATCATTATTTCTAATTTCCGCCATTACCCCACGTAATCATCTTGCTGGTGGATGCTAAACTTGGCTGAGGTTTAAACCCGATGCATTTCAAATTGGATAGAATAATTCCCTGTTGACTAATCTGTACTTTGGTGTGTTTTTTCATGAAAGGGTCTAAAATGCTATAATTGATTTAACACACACAGGATATGGCTATCAAAGGTTCTGGCTTCAAAGAGTACATATTGATAGAGTATAACAAGAGTAAATTTGTGAAACTGGGAACAGACTATTTATCTAATGTATACAAATACATCAAAAATATATAACTCTGTTATCTTACACATTCATGCATCTGGAAAAAAGGAATTAGGCACAAGTATAAGCTAATGACACAAAAGTAACTAAAATCTAAGATGCTCCACAAAACAAAAACTTGGCACAAAAGGTAGATTTATACCATAACATTGGTTCTAGCTACTTGTGTTGAAAAATGGGGCTAGATTTAAGTTTCCATCTTAACATTAAATACCTATATACATTGATGATTCCCAACTAACATCATGAAAGTAATACTTGTATTATACCACACATAATGTCTGTTATGTTGGTCCCGTCATACAAAAAAGAAAAATACTGGTAAGTGTAATTCTAGCATCTAGAATATGTCTGAGAGAAGCTCAGTGGGCTTACAGGCTTACTTTAGATGGTCTGAATTATTCAAGCTCCCAAACACAATAGTGCATGCTGTATAACATTGCATCAATGTCACGAGGCTGACTTCTCTCCACATCCAGACCAGACATGCTGGACAGAAGACCACCTTTAATTCTCACACAGATGTCAATACCAGGACGAAGTAATGTTCTGTATAATGTAATGTTATGTAATGTATGAATATTTCCTCACACAATAGGAGGCTGTGTATGTAAGTTGTTAAGTGCATATATATACATATATTTATATATACATACATACACTCATGTTTATGACTCTAAGTGAATAAGTTGTAAATCAATGTATCATCTATGTATCTATGTCAATAATTTGGCAGCCATTTTTAGGCTATTCTGTCATTGGATGGTGTTTTAGATTGAAAGTGTGAAAAGCAATTGACTGAGTTTGTGACTGAGCAGGAAGTGGGCCATCCTAGGCTTGGCTTGTCAGATTTTGTTAAATTTATTTAAATTATTGCATAACTTTGCTTTTCATTTTGTTTTGGCTTCCTCTCACATAAATTTGCAAATCCTGCACGAGCTTGTAAGCCTTCTTATGTCAACATCACTAAGACCCAGCCTGGTGTTTGTAGCCAGACCTGATATTCTAACTGTAAGCATTATTGTGTTATCTCTTGTCTCCTGAAGACTGAGCTCACACAATAGGAAGCTGTGTATGTAAGTTAGCTGAGCCCTATTTGAGCATGCCTGTGTGATGTTAGTGGTTGATGGACTGTCACTGCTTCCACTGCATCGCTGGATGAGCACCGACCAGCACACAATAAACACCGTCCATCAACACCTCCCTCAGACTACCTAATCACCTTACCAACCACTCCCAGCATGCAAGATTCTAAGGTCTGAGAAGCCTCCCTCTATAGACAAGGTGTTGTCCTCTAAAGATACGTATTCTGTTACCCGGCCAAAAAATTGTACTCTCTCAAGTGTTATTCTTTTGGCTGCAAAGGAGTTTGCTTTAAGAAATTCATGGTGCAGGGTATCTGTAGTAAATTTACTACACAGCAGAACAATATTTTGTGGAAGAAATAAGCTTTTGTATTTTTTCACACTTTTTACAACTAATCTTCCAAGATAATTTTATATGAAGAAGTGCATTTTTCATTAGAGTTTGTCATTTAGCCTGTTAATGTAGCATGCAAAATGGTCATAAAAGTCAGCACAACATACATTTTCTGATTACCCCCAGCTTAGTTCATGACACACCTTATGAACGTCTGCCAGAGGATAAGCTCTAAATCGGACAAATCACTCCTTACGTCATTCTTCCATGAAGAGCTGTCAAAATTCATGTTTCAAATATTCATTTTGATAAATGGAGGTAGCTGATACCTGATGATATAATAAGCTAGGTATGCACATGATTAAAGCGTTTGGCACAATCAGCTGATATCTTATTTCTTGGTCATCAAGGTGATTTAATATCGAAGGAAAGGAAAACGCTCAGGCTGGCCTGAAGCAACAAATTGTTGTGAGATATTGTGTTTATAAGCACACAGGTTGGCATGTTGTTGTGGGGAGATGGGTGGTGTAATAAAAAATGGGACCTACCTGGTATCTGCAGGAGGCCTGCCTGCAATAACCTGGCCCCATAAACAACACTTCACCTCGGGCCACACTCCACCATATATCACCATTTGTGCTCACAACACAACTTGCAAACATTCCATATTGGGTGTGCTCCCAACCTCATCCATGGACGACCCTGACATTACCCAATATTTGAGTGTATGACCTTATGAACTACAAATCTGTGACCTTAGAGGCACACAGCTGACTATTATCATTGACTTGTTATTAATATGAGCATTTAACAAGGAGCAATGTTCTTGTATCAATAAAACATAATATATATATGTACACTGTGGTACTCAAAAAGTTAAGCATGAAGGTTTACGGGTAAATGAACTTATGACCTTGACAAGTTGCCAGGAGTGGTGGACCCAAGTAGAACCAATCAGGATGCACAGACTGTGGAGTGACCTTGGTGGTGCGCCATGACCTACACAGCTCTGTTAGAGACATGGCTTGGCAGCGGCATCATGAAACACAATGAATATCACTTGGGACAAGAGGGTGCCACAGTTGACAGTCTGCATCCTCAACAGCCTCCATATTACACCCATTGACTCACAACCTATTGACCTCATTCTCGTTGCTATGACTACTATGTTTTGAGAACCATTTTACTTCACTTCTGACAGATCTGCTTACCTACAATTTGCAAATAAATGGTTCCTATCTTAGCATTGTATCACTAGCAATGCCACACAATGTCCTTTGGGTTATTTTTTTATGCACCCATATATATATGTTAGATAAATTTTGCAAAATGAGAAGAATAGGACAATCTTTCACATTTCCACCTGCATGCTATTTCAAACAACAATCTTTTCATATTTGGAAATGATGATGAAGAAAATAGGCGTGGTTAGAGGGGATAGGTGTAGTCTGGATGTCTGTATAATAGCTGCAAGGAAGACTGGCAGGGCCTATATCATAATTCACCTGGGAGTGAATAGTGTCAAAGTTTATAATTACAGAGCGTTCCCCCTAAGACCTGCCCATAATTATTCTACATGCACCAAGGGCAACATAATGCTTCGTTGCTTGCATCCTGATAACCGTATCCCAATCTACTATGCAGTTTTACACAGAACTGAATTATGAGAAGGTAGTCTTTTAAGGAAGAAAGTCAATATCTGGGTATCCAAGCTGAAAGATGTACTTGACCTTAAGCCATCTATGCCAAGTAAAATGACCCTTCAAGGAAATTGATATTGCCCAAATATAATCATAATACTTTATAAAGCTGGAAGGCTTTAGAAAAAACAATGGACTAAAATTTGATAAAAGCTATCAAATGGGATAGAGTGATATGTCTGAGTCATGTATATTGGTACCATACTGTAATATAGAACACAGAGGACCAAAATGGCAGCTCTAACTTGTCTATTAACATTATTACTATGTGAACATCTGTACTGTACCTGAACTCATTAGAATAACAGGAAATAAAACATTTCAAAATAATAATGAATATTTGATACCACAATATCTTCATATTTCAATTGCCAATGCATATAACAGTCTCAGAAACATGAATATGACTTGGCAGGTGTGGAGTTGTTATCTCTGTGTCGCTACACTGATTGGAGAATATTCTCCAGTGAGGGCATCCATCACCTCTCTACACCTTTCCTGCACTTGGCACTCTCATGGACCATCAGTCAAATTTACTACCCTTCCCCAATCACCTGCTGGCCCCGGCCCACTCGCCAACCCATTCTGCTATTGAGAGGTGCAATTCCAAGAATAAGATTGCTTGGTTAAGGAAAGGTCCTCTCTGCCTACTTGGGGTGCACAGCAGGTGATATCCTTCCAGTCCTCTGTTATGCTTCACTACATTTTACCACACTACCAGCTGGCATAAATTGATTCCTGTCAATTTTCTTCGATAAATAGGATAATTTGCATAGTGGATGCCAGCCTTGAACCTTCCCAGGGAAACTCAAAATTGGAAATTATTTCATTTAATATTGACAATAGGTCAAAAATCTATATGACAAAAATCAGTTTGCTCAGATGTCATGTGAACTTCATCAATACAATTTGCTTGTTATATATATCCATCATGGTTTTATAGCAGTGGTCTAGTGTGATTGTATGGAGCTCGTACATCAGCGCGGGTCTGTAGAGAACTAGCCCCTACATCTGGCACTGATCAGCTGATTGTGGACATTGTGTGCCTCCATTCACCGCCATTCACACACGACTCCCCTGATACTTACAATAGTCAATACAGTTTTTGTGTGGCTAATATCCTTGACACACAACTCAGCCATCAATATCAGTTTCTGAAGGTCAATAGACAAGCTGGATGCCTCGCATGGGGACTCTTAATGATATTTGTATCAAAGTACATTTTTGTGTAATCAGGCAGTCTTCATTTGGTATTCATTTATAGATATATTCACCTCCACCGATGAAAAATATTAAGGCAAGAACATGTGAGTGCAGTGTTCAGGCTGGCAGATCTCTCAAGTTGGTTCTGGTGGAAGGATCTCAAAGAGTCCGAAGGACGAGTGAGATCCTTCCACCAGAACCAACGAGAGAGATCTGTCAGCCTGAACACTGCATGAACCTATGTTCTTGACTTTATCTCATACTTTACTCCTACAGATAGGTATGAGATAAAGGTTTTGGTTTGATGTCCAATCTATTTAAAGCAAAACAGAGAGGAAAACATTGCAGCATGTGCGGACCTATGTTGTGTGTGTCAAACAACATAAACAATGCCACGCCCCCTTTTTAATGACGTCACACTCAATGACATCATTACAACATATAATTATGTTATGAAGCCATTGAGAGGTGGGCATAGTGCCACTCTATATTGTGAGATCCTTCCACCAAAACCAACGTAAGAGATCTGTCAGCCTGAACACTGCACGAACCTATGTTCTTGACTTTATCTCATACTTTACTCCTACAGATAGGTATGAGATAAAGGTTTTGGTTTGATGTCCAATCTATTTAAAGCAAAACAGAGAGGAAAACATTGCAGCATGTGCGGACCTATGTTGTGTGTGTCAAACAACATAAACAATGCCACGCCCCTTTTTAATGACGTCACACTCAATGACGTCATTGCAATATATATTTTACTATGTAATGACGTCATTGAGAGGTGGGCATTGAGATCCTTCCACCAGAACCAACTTGAGAGATCTGTCAGCCTGAACACTGCACTCACATGTTCTTTTCTTTACTGGTCTTTACTGGTCTATCATTTGCGGTAGATAAATATGAGATAAAGTCAAGAGCATGGGTTCATGCAGTGTTCAGCCTGACAGATCTCTTTTGTTGGTTCTGGTGGAAGGATCTCACTTGTCATTTGGACCAAGGATGATTTGCAAAAGTAGTTCGGCACATGGGTGATCTGCGAAAGTAGTTCGGCAGAGGGGTGATCTGCGAAAGTAGTTCGGCAGAGGGGTGATCTGCAAAAGAATATCTCATAGGTGCAGAACACCCTCTTGAAGCACCATGTATGAGATAAATGAACCTTTCATATTAGAAATCATATTTCTCATTTATTAATTTCACTCACACTCAAATGCCATTATTAATTTTCATTTTTGTTGAAATTGTTTATTATGGTAAATGACATCTATAGGAAGTTTTCATATTAGAAATCTAACTTCTCATTTATTAATTCCACTTATACTCAAATGCCATCATTAATTTTACTCTTTGTTCAAATTGTTTATTATTGGTATTACGTATGTCTAAATTTTTTACTTTATTGTTGAAGTTTGATTTAATCATACTCAAGTGGTTGTCTTCACAACAACTAGAGTCCTTTGCTCACCTTTTTGCATGACATTCAGGTTGACCATTTGGTATAATCTTAGCATCAATATGAGCAGCCTCCCAAGCACATACATCTATATCCTCCTTTACTAAAATGCTGCCATGTACAAAGACTTTCTTTACATTTAAAAGTCAGGTAAGCTATTCTTTTTCATTATTGTGGGCAATCAGACTGGCATCCATCTCATCTACATGTATGTTTCAATAATAGTCTGTGTAATATTACTTTTTAGAGAGAAGAAAGAATGCTATTTTTGCTTAACTCAGAGATTCATTATTTCTAAATCTGCTTTTACCATATAATCAAACATTTGGAATGTCAAGACATAAATATTGGAAGTGAAATTTCACCAAATATATATGCTAATTGTACCTCATCTAAAATCATGCATCAATGAACTATTAAAATCTTTTATAATTTGACATAAGTAAAGATTCATAGCTGACATGTCAGGTGCTTTTGTAATACAATGGACTGATATGAGAAACACAATATCAATGAGTTCCATTTGAAATCCCAATAACACACCCGATTCATCTATTTTTGCAATATATAATATAAAATATTTGTTTTGATAACCCTACACTAATCTACTCTGTTCTGAAATTACAATATCAGAAGAAACAACACAATTACTGTCACAGTAGTGATTTTTCATAGATCGCTGCTCAAAATACCTAATAAAACTACCTTATTCAAATTGTGTATATTAATATTAAAGTATTCATATTGCCTGAGAACTAATGATTTTTAATGGTGAAATAAGTTAAGATGATATTACTAATAAATAATTCAGTAAGCACTCCAATATTTCAGAAATTCATAAAAAAAAATTCAATTAAGGATCGTGAGAACAATGATAACATTGAACACTGACTTGAGGAATTAATTAATATTTAAACGTTCACAACACTTGGAAGAAGACTATGGAAAATGGATATTTATAGATGAATGGCCATGTACTATGTTTCACAAGAAAGGCTTTAATGATTGATATATTCCAGGTTGAATGATTGAAGAAATCATGAAACTGCCTCTATGGTACAACTTTCTGTTCAGTTATTGACAAATCCCTTTTTTGTAAATTGAAGTTATAATTCTTTCAATTTTCTATCGTCTATATCTCAATTTGCCAATCTCAGGGGTGGGAGAGCTCTAAACAGTGCTGGAATGCAACAACGGTGAGTAGTATGACATCATACCATTGTTCTGAACCAATTCTGAAAGAATCCAGATATACAAAATTTGACAAAAAATTGTCTTATAAAGAGACAAGAAAACACTGGTTTAACACCTTATAAGATATACATTTTTCTGATAAAAAATTGATAACCTGAAACTCTCCACATTAAACCTATATCTATATTTCAGTTGCAAGCTATTTATTTTTTAAACTTTTGATATTACAATTTGTGTGAAATATGAAAGTGTGCTTTCTCTACCTCATATAAATGTAAATTATAAATGTAGTCTGCTTTCTAAGCCACGCTTTCGGTTTATCATGCTTTTCACGATGGCAATTGCTACAAGACACATCACCTCTATCCCTCTTCACTCATCCAATTAATTAGAGAAAGGAATTCTATAGATTTTGCCATTTCACCAAGACAGTCTAATGAACTCTGTTTTATATTTCAACCTAATCAGCTAAAGCTTTTTTAGTGAATCATTTTTCATGGCATATGGACTTTTCTATAATCTAAAAAAAAGACATCACATATGTGCTTAGATTGATGTATGTGCTCCTGTGACCTGATTTAAATCTCACATGAATACCGTGCGAAGAAATCCCTTTTCATTCTATTTTGCATTATATGTTCTGAATAGTAACATGCATGGTTAGAAGGAAAATAATGACACATACTTAATAGAGGACTGAAATGTGATTCTCAAATAAAGTGGAATAAGATAATGGCAAAGTATGAAAAAAGCACATTAAAATCCACCTGCCTCTGATTAGCAACTCCACAGTATCGAATATGACTGACCAAACTGCGTCACACTTTCAATTCTTTATGACATAAATAATTCATAAAGGCACATAAAGCATGCAAACTGCGATGTTTGACAAGGTCTGGCAAACTTTATATGTTTACAGCGAGGTAAATATCCTGTGTTTGCCAAAGGTTATAGCAAGTTGACTTTTACGCAACCTCTGTATATGTTGTGTAGACAGATATTTAGCCCTTAAGCTGATACTGCTGATACACTCTGCATCTAAAATGAACTCTGTAATTGAGGAAGAGTGGAAATAAAGATGGCCGACAGTTCACAGTATGAGTAAGCATCATGCCAAGTGATCAATCTCAGAAAATCAATAAGCTAGTAATCTTGACTGGGACCATCACTAAGGTTACTAGTCCAAGGGGGGATTTAGCTGGCCAACACTTTCCCAGCCTTAGTGAATATAATTCTATGAATATTAAAAAAAGATTTACATTCATAGAAGTTGAATACCAAATGCATTGCACTTCTTCTCTTCAGCAATAATGACCCATTTCATCTGCAGAGATGGTGCATGATTATTTCATATGAATGCCATCATGAAAATGAGGCATTTCCATTGGAGGCAAAACAAACATAGTTGTAGTATATCTTGTGTGGATTGTGTATAATTCTGTATTACTGACGGCCCTTGGGAACATTGGACCAATGCAACTCATTTGATTGGGATGGCCTGTTTGTTAATACCAGTTCAAATGGACAGAAACTTTTATCAGAAATATGTGAGAAACTCTCAACTTGAGTGTCAAGATTATATCATTTGTCAATTTAATCTGAGAAGATTGCGAAACAAATATCTCCAAAATGAACCACAAAGGCATATTGTTGAAATTCTTAATCTTCAAATCATGCAATTTATCACCTTTAATAACAAAGATAGCTATCTTGATTTGGAACCTATACCAAAAATAAATGTTGATAACAATTGTTGTTAACAATAGCCTTGAATGGAAACAAATCATCATGCAAAGTGCACATCACAATCATCAGTCCATTGTGTCAGTTATCTAGAAGAATGGCAGGGAAGGCCTGGTGGTAAATTGCATGACATGAAATGCTCTACTTGGAAATGATCATTGGGGCAGAGGGCTAGATTCTATGGAACTCAAAAAGACAATTAATGGCAGATATATTACTGGTAAATACTAAATACCATATACTACAATCAATACATGAAGTCACCATCTACAAATAGCACAATCAATCTATTCCGAACTACATTATCCATGGAAAAATCAATAGCAGGAGCCCACAGATCCTAGAATCTATTAATGTAAGATATTCAAGGACATTCAAACATAGGCATCAGAGATGCATCAACCCTCAGCCCTGGTAACTCATTGCACAACATTCGCTCCACACAATATTTGTGAACAAAACGTCACTGCACCAAGGCAAATTGATGCAGGGGTAAAAAAAACCCATAAAATCTACTTCCTTTGATAGCTTAGGTGTGTCAAGTATCATGAAACTGTCATCATTTACTCTAGAATTATTGAGATGGGCAGGTGACCTTGAAAAGCAGGTTAAGGTCACCGTCCATCAAACTCATGTGAAGACTTCCAAGATGCTTATGTGTGTCAATTTTCATGAAGCTGCCATTATTTGTTCTTAAGTTATTGCAATGACGTGGATTTGACATGATTGTCCCTGTGACCTTGAAAAGTAGGTAAAGGTCATGTTCCATCAAGAGAAGTCTGAGGTCTTCACCAGATGCTTATGTGTGTCAAGTCTCATAAAGCTGCCAACATTCGTTCTCGAGTTATGGCAATGATAGGGATTTCACATAATTGTAACTGTGACCTTGAAAAGTAGGTGAAGGTCATGTTCCATACAAAAATGTCTGAGGTTTTCATCAGATGCTTATGTGTGTCAAGTTTCATGAAGCTGCCATCATTTGTTCTCGAGTTATCGCGATGACAAGGATGATTTCACATAATTGTCTCTGTGACCTTGAAAAGTAGGTGAAGGTCATGGTCCACCATGAGAAGTCTGAGGTCTTCACCAGATGCTTGTGTGTGTCAAATCTCATAAAGCTGCCATCATTTGTTCTTGAGTTATTGCGATTCTTGGGATTTCACATATTTGTCCCTGTGACCTTGAAAAATAGGTCAAGGTCGCCGTCCACCGAACTAGTCTGAGGTTTTCAACAGATGCTTATGCGTGTAAAGTTTCATGAAGCTGCCATCATTTGTTCTTGAGTTATCACGATGACAAGGATGATTTCACATTATTGTCCCTGTGACCTTGAAAAGTAGGTGAAGGTCATGTTCCATCAAGAGAAGTCTGAGGTCTTCACCAGATGCTTGTGTGTGTCAAATCTCATAAAGCTGCCATCATTCGTTCTTGCGATTCTTGGGATTACACATAATTGTCCGTGACCTTGAAAAATAGGTCAAGGTCACCGTCCATCGAACTCGTCCGAGGTTTTCACCAGATGCTTATATGTGTCAAGTTTCACGAAGCTGCCATCATTTGTTCTCGTACTATCGCGATGACAAGGATGATTTCAAATAATTGTCCATGTGACCTTGAAAAGTAGGTGAAGGTTATGTTTTATAGAAACAATTCTGAGGTCTTCACCAGATGCTTATGGGTGTCAAATCTCATAAAGCTGCCATCATTTGTTCTTGAGTTATGCGATTCTTGGGATTTCACATAATTGTCCCTGTGACCTTGAAAAATAGGTCAAGGTCACCGTCCATCGAACTCGTCCGAGGTTTTCACCAGATGCTTTTATGTGTCAAGTTTCACGAAGCTGCCATCATTTGTTCTCGAGTTATCGCGATGACAAGATGATTTCACATAATTGTCCCTGTGACCTTGAAAAGTAGGTGAAGGTCATGTTTCATAGGAAAAATTCTGAGGGCTTCACCAGATGCTTATGTGTGTCAAATCTCATAAAGCTGCCATCATTCGTTCTTGAGTTATTGTGATTCTTGGGATTTCACATAATTGTCCCTGTGACCTTGAAAAATAGGTCAAGGTCGCCGTCCATCGAACTCGTCCGAGGTTTTCACCAGATGCATATGTGTGTCAAGTTTCATGAAGCTGCCATCATTTGTTCTTGAGTTATCGCGATGACAAGGATGTTCGCTACAGACATACATACAGACATACAGACATACATACATACATACATACCCACGCCAGGAGTACTGCAATACCCTCAGCCTGATTACATCAGGGGCTGAGGGTAACAAAAGGGGTGTTCACTTGCAAATACTACAATCTATCAATCTATTTTGTCCAAGGACACATTCATGGGAGGGGTGTTCACTTGCAAATACTACAATCTATCAATCTATTTTGTCCAAGGACACATTCATGGGAGGGGTGTTCACTTGCAAATACTACAATCTATCAATCTATTTTGTCCAAGGACACATTCATGGGAGGGGTCCTCACTTGTAAATACTACAATCTACTTTCTCCAAGGATACATTCATGGGAGGGATGGGAGGATGGCCATGCTAAAAGGCACCTCTGAAGGCAGTATGCAGTAACCCTTGCATTCTCCAGAATGAAATACAACTTAACCTTAAACCAGTAAGCTGCACCAAGACAAATACTATCATGGCTTTCATGTTATAATTTGAATAAGATATTCTTTATGGACCGGTTAAGAAGCAGATGTGAGTAAGGTAGAGACTATATAAGCCAATGAGTTTTTTTTGGTGATCAATGGCATCCATTTTGGTTAGTGGTTTCTGAATTGATCAGAAGTGCAGAGAGTGAAGGAGTAGGGAATGGAAATCAATAACATTATGTATGGCACACATACCCTGCCCCCTGTCTCAGTGCATGTCCTGGTAGCTGGTCTGCACCCAAACTACCCACTGATGCTTCCCTTCAACCTAACCACTGAGGCTTCCTTCCAGACTACCCACTGGTGCTTCCCTTCAACCTAACCACTGAGGCTTCCCTCCAAACTACCCACTGGTGCTTCCCTTCAACCTAACCACTGAGGCTTCCTTCCAGACTACCCACTGGTGCTTCCCTTCAAACTAACCACTGAGGCTTCCCTCCATACTACCCACTGGTGCTTCCCTTTAACCTAACCACTGAGGCTTCCTTCCAAACTACCCACTGGTGCTCCACTTCAACCTAACCACTGAGGCTTCCCTCCAAACTACCCACTGGTGCTTCCCTTCAACCTAACCACTGAGGCTTCCCTCCAAACTACCCACTGGTGCTTCCCTTTAACCTAACCACTGAGGCTTCCTTCCAAACCACCCACTGGTGCTTCCCTTCTACCTAACCACTGAGGCATCCCTCCAAACTACCCACTGGTGCTTCCCTTCAACCTAACCACTGAGGCTTCCTTCCAAACTACCCACAGGTGCTTCTCTGCAACCAAACCACTGAAGCTTCCCTCCAAACTACCCAAAAGACTAAAGTGCTTCCCACTATATATTGCATTGGTGTTTCCATAAACCTGACTACTTTATTTTTCACTGTCCATTTCACTTTCCAGCTTGTTGGTCAAATTATTAAACCTAACTACTGAGGATTCCTTCCAAACTACTAGACTATAGTGCTTCCCACCGAACTACCAACCAGTTCTTCCCACCAATCTACCCATTAGTTCTTTCCACCAAACTACCCAACATTGCATCTATGTAAACTACCCACTAATGCTGGCCTTCCAACTACCCACCATCACTTCTATGCAAACTACCCACTAATCTTCCATCTACCTGCCATCATTTCAAGGCAAACTAGCTACTAAAAGGCACCTCTGAAGGCAGTATGCAGTAACCCTTGCATTCTCCAGAATGAAATACAACTTAACCTTAAACCAGTAAGCTGCACCAAGACAAATACTATCATGGCTTTCATGTTATAATTTGAATAAGATATTCTTTATGGACCGGTTAAGAAGCAGATGTGAGTAAGGTAGAGACTATATAAGCCAATGAGTTTTTTTTGGTGATCAATGGCATCCATTTTGGTTAGTGGTTTCTGAATTGATCAGAAGTGCAGAGAGTGAAGGAGTAGGGAATGGAAATCAATAACATTATGTATGGCACACATACCCTGCCCCCTGTCTCAGTGCATGTCCTGGTAGCTGGTCTGCACCCAAACTACCCACTGATGCTTCCCTTCAACCTAACCACTGAGGCTTCCTTCCAGACTACCCACTGGTGCTTCCCTTCAACCTAACCACTGAGGCTTCCCTCCAAACTACCCACTGGTGCTTCCCTTCAACCTAACCACTGAGGCTTCCTTCCAGACTACCCACTGGTGCTTCCCTTCAAACTAACCACTGAGGCTTCCCTCCATACTACCCACTGGTGCTTCCCTTTAACCTAACCACTGAGGCTTCCTTCCAAACTACCCACTGGTGCTCCACTTCAACCTAACCACTGAGGCTTCCCTCCAAACTACCCACTGGTGCTTCCCTTCAACCTAACCACTGAGGCTTCCCTCCAAACTACCCACTGGTGCTTCCCTTCAACCTAACCACTGAGGCTTCCTTCCAAACTACCCAAAAGACTAAAGTGCTTCCCACTATATATTGCATTGGTGTTTCCATAAACCTGACTACTTTATTTTTCACTGTCCATTTCACTTTCCAGCTTGTTGGTCAAATTATTAAACCTAACTACTGAGGATTCCTTCCAAACTACTAGACTATAGTGCTTCCCACCGAACTACCAACCAGTTCTTCCCACCAATCTACCCATTAGTTCTTTCCACCAAACTACCCAACATTGCATCTATGTAAACTACCCTCTAATGCTGGCCTTCCAACTACCCACTATCACTTCTACGCAAACTACCCACTAATCTTCCATCTACCTGCCATCATTTCAAGGCAAACTAGCTACTTGTGCTAGCCTCCCAACTACCCACCACTGTGTGCCTCAAAATTAATCACTATTGCTTCCCTCCTTTTATGGCAATCACATGAAGATATTTGTAATTGTCATATAAATTTTCTTTGAAATTGATACATATTTACAGCAACCTAACAATAATCCTGTTTTATCTTGTATGTCTATTTCAAAAGAGTAGATGCCAAGCCATTTCTGTGAAATATGACATGTCTGTGCTCTTATCGTATCAAAACTTGGCCTTCTGTCACAAGAAAGTGGCTTACGCTGTGATGATGGACCCATCTTTCAACAGGAAGCTTTGATATCTAATGCAGTCCTTTAATGTCATACAGAATTAATGCATGTTAATTGCAGGCCATTGGCAGTGTCCTATATAATATGTACATCACCAATCAGTACCTTAAAGGTTCATATACGTGTCTCAGACATGTTTGACACAAGTCACCCACTTGCTAATGTAAATTACCATTTAGCTGTTATCGTGTTTTTTTCTATAAGAAGTCAAATGCAAACCACACATGCATGGCTATACAATGTCCCCCACCCATGACACTATCAGAGTGCACCAGGCTTAATAATCTTAAAGACAAGACATATTTATTTCCATCATGACTGTGGTCAATAACAACAATACCACCCAAATAAATCAATAATTTTGGTGGTACTGTGGGATAATTTAACAACCTCAGTTATACATAAAGCATATCAAATTGAGATGTGATAAATGCCTTTCTTCTATTGCTTGCTTTAAGAGATTTGCTAGGATGCTGCAGTCCCTTGATGGAGGATGTATGCACTGAGAGGCCTTATCAGCAATGCACAGCCGGCTGGGTAGAGACCAAACGCTGACCCACAGAGGGCACGCTACAACACCACCCCTTACACAGGACATAATACCTAACTGTCTACGTCTTCTCTATTCCAGGCTTGTCTCAGCACAAAGTGAGGGACAATCCTTGCCTCCTACTATTTTGCTTCCGTTGCCCATGGCTCCCGTGAGAGCACATAACCTTGGTGCAAACCATCAACATCTCAACACCATTCTGTTAATCTGACATCCCTCTCTTAGCAGGAAAGCTTTTTCACGTATCTCTCAAGAATTAATGATTTAGCATTTTTAAAACAAAACCGTTTTCAAGTGTAGCATTTTGTTCACAAAAAGCATTGAAAATATGCACAATAAAGATATAAACTTACAGGTAGTTCCTCTGGAAAATGCACGGCAATGTACCTGAAATAAGAAATGCAGCATTTGTTATAAATAAATAACTTGAATAACCTTCAATTTCTTTTCTTTCACAAATGACAATTCAATAGCTTAGAGATTGATTCATTTACTGAAGTAACTCATTATTTCTCTAATTTCTTTGTGTAAGAATATAACAAATCCCTTTTCTTTACACTACAAAAAGGAACAGAAATGCATAGATGTTACAAAGACAAACAAAATATCTTTTACATGGAGGAGTGCAACATATACTTGAAAGAACATGTTGAGAGTAATATTGATCTAGGCAGGACTTCTGAGTCACTTCTGAGAACCCATTGGTGCACCCTCCATTGTTGGCAGTGGTTACCATTGATCCAAGCCACTGCTAGGATCTTTCAAGGTCAAGGTCACTGTCTGATGGCAAAGTGCAATGTGTGACAAATCAGAAAGGTCAAAATCTCACAATCAGAGATCAGACAATTCTCGAGGGCATGAATCAACCATCTAACAAACATGGCCATCAAGGGGGACAAAAACTATTTTCTTCAATTTTCTATGTCATGCCATCTATTCAAATTTCCTGAGATCTGACAACAAAGAAAAGTACCACCCAATGAAAACATTCCTAAATCTGAATTAAATGACACACACTGAAGGGCAGGAGAATAAATGTGTGGCAATTTCATAATGGTGAGCCATTGGTTCAGCATGATTTTTCAGGTGGAATATCTTTGACGTTTATATGCACTTTATTGAAAGTGGTGGTGAAGAACATTTTGACCATTTGTCCCACTAACTTCTACTACACAAATGCTGATGAAAAAGAATTGTTTACATCTGCTTAACTAATGTTTTTATGTTTTTTTCTAACCAGTCTTTCATTCTATCTGTATAGTTTTGCACAAGCGTTTATAAATGCTGAAAAAAATTTGCTGCTTATATGTATTTATTCATAATCATGTTCAAAAGTTTGTTAATTGTCAAACAGTCAGATAATGTTACATCTCATATAAAAGCTCTCTGGATTGTTAAAACTCTTTGTAGCAACAACTTTGCCTACCTTGCAGTTTTTGGCCAAATGTCTTATTTATTCTGACTGAGGAGACATGATATTCCCTTCTCAGCGTTAAATTATTCAGGTTTAATCTATTAAGGCATTTTGACATCATCCAGCATTAAATTATTCAGGTTTAATCTATTCAGGTATTTTTACAGCATCGTTTTTTGTGCCCTGCAATGTTGGTAGGTCAACCTTGACATCAAAGCTTGAGAAAAGAAATAAATATGAAAGTAACACAATGTCTATGAGGTAGCTTGGTAATATAATACTCATGAAGACAGTGTCAGGCATTGGTCGCATTGTCATCATTTGCGCTGGCAGCCATGGGACGTGTATGCCATGGATTGATCCAAAGCCAAACTAGTGCAGAGAAAGTCACTCACAACTTTGACTGCATATAACAAACCAATAATTACTATAAAATCTTTATCAAAGCAACATAATAATCATTTTCCACATGAAAAATAATATTATTCCAATTTCCCTATGGCACTCAGTTCTAATGTAGCTCTGTTCATAATATTTTGTTTTGGCAAAACAACCAAAATGAGGTTTTACTTCATAGATGTAATTCCAAGTAACACAGATGTTCACATCAATAATTTCCTCCCAAAGCAAGATTATAAATATTCATAAGGAACTACATGTGGCACAACATGTGTTAACTTTGCCAAATTATCACGCTCACACAAGCCGCAAACGAAACCATATTACTGTTGAGACTCAGGTTTCAACCTCAGCTTTGAATTTGAATGTCAAATCAATTCCTAATTATCTCCGCCTTTATTAAATGCTGGAGAATTTGGTTTCCGTCTAATCAGAATATCTTCTGGAATGTGTGAGCAAGATAACAGGGAATATTTCTGCATTTCTCCTCTG
The DNA here is from genome assembly GCA_949316495.1 of Amphiduros pacificus. NCBI lineage: Eukaryota > Metazoa > Annelida > Polychaeta > Phyllodocida > Hesionidae > Amphiduros > Amphiduros pacificus. The sequence continues at coordinate 44,718,941 of OX439000.1, read as the reverse complement.
GAATATAAGCCCTTATTCTCAGTTCCACATAATTGTCTCAGGTGATACAATATTCAATCTGATGATGGCACAAATCCTCACATTGCGCTTCGACTTCCCTCAGCAGAGCCAAATACAAAGGTTTTCTAAGCTTTATCTCTATATTCTGCAACTGAAATTGTTGATTAAATCACCATAGTTTTCACTGTTTGGCACCTTGAGTTTTGCAGTGAAGTAATACTTGGAGCTTTGATAATTCTCATTAACTGAATATGAAGTAAACAAAGGTATGATTTTCCTTTGCTAATATATTTCATCCACTTTTTAGCTTGGTTGTGAAAAGATTTCTGAAGGCTACTACTGACTTGAAAGAAATTCTAATCAACAAGTAAGTCTTAAAGAAGAGAATCACACAATAGATATGCATAGTGGAAAATGTAAGCGTATTGTTTCATTCTTGTTTAACCCTGCAAGCAGCTTCAGAGAGACTATTCCATTGTTTATTAGATGAAGACTCAGCCATAGATGCTTGATAAACAGAAACTTCAAAAAAAGTTTCAAAAACATTAGGTTATTCACTGCAGGAATATGAGTGAACCTATCATTGATGCTGTTAACCTTCTTTGATAGAAAGCCACCATGAAATTGCTCAGTCAAAGTAATGCAAATGGGTTAAAATGGAGAATGAAACACAAAAAAAACCATTTCTCATCGCTGTTTCTGTGCACTAATACAGTTATAATGTGCTGCAGTTTCAGTGAAGCATACACATGATGCAGTTAACAGCAGTTATCTTATGATTGATGCTAATATAGTTGTGTGCATAATAAGAGGGAGTCTCCATTTGCACCACACCCTCGTGGTACCAGCCAACCACGCAATCCATCCAACATCAAATAACATTGCGCACAATTAGATCGGTACCTCCTTGCTAAGGAATTGATCTGGAATCTCAGATTTGAGTGTGAGACTGACCAGACAGAAAGTCTCCTCTCTCCAGAAAGGTCAACATAACAATATTGAAACAGGAGCAGACTGGGCTGAAGTACATGAAACTGATTCTATAATCAGCTTATGCTATATATCATATCTGTCACCAGCAAGGCTCAGACATCCATCAAGCTTGAAAGTGTGCGTTTTTTATATCACGTAAAACAAACTGACTGAAATGATATGATTCATCTCAAGGCTGCACACAATGTTGTGCTAGATAGCATCCTACATACCTTTCAGTACATTGATATAAAATAAATCAACTTCATTGAGACACTTCAATCATCTATTGGCGAAATATTACATGGACAAAGTCAGGTTACCTTTATCATTTTTCTTTGTATTCTAATAACTATGCAGATACCAAATGTAGTCTGGAAAATGCCTGTAATGTACCTAACTTTGATGTTAGGTACCAAGTATTAATGCAGAGAGTACCATACCCTGGGATGTGATGTGCATGCTGTTATTACCTAGAACTCCTTGGCTAAAATGTGTCCATCCATGACAATTTATGAACAATTGATAAAATACTCTGGGTTCGTCACAGTTACTGACACATTGTGATATCAGAGTAATTCTTTTTATCAATGACTCTGGGCATAGTAAACTCTTAAGGATAAAGACAGAAAGGAGACAGATGAGGGAACTGGCTGTTGATTGAGGACTGAACACAAATCAGTAACAGACAGTTGAGTTTGTCCTTCCTTCAAGGACATACTTGCAATACACATCATAATTCTTTCAGAGGCCTATGCTTTGACTGAGTTTCAGGCCCCCTCCTCACATCATGTCTGTATGAACCCCCACAGCATAAAATAGGTTCAAAAGAGATGGCAACAGTCAAGCCTATGCTATACATTTCATCAAATGTTATTTTATTCTTGCAATAAAAGTATAATAAATCTAAATCTTTTTGTCAGCCACATTTTATCTGCCACTTTGGTATGACAATGCCTGAGACCTGAAGTTTCAGGACAAGTAACCAATAAAACCTTACCATTTTATTTTGGGCTAACAAAACGGAGTCAAGAATCACAACAGTCCATTGTGATGAAAATATATTGCAGTTTGGTATCGAATGGCCATCAAAGATGTGATACCCTGCCTCACAGAGCATAAAATCTCATTATCAGAGGAAATGGTTGGGTTTTGGACATGTTACATAAATATTTATTGTAGTCTCGAATATCTAAGCCACCATGAACCATTAAATGAATTAATGGTTCATGGTGACAAAATATCGTAACAAATAAACTCTATGTCCTTCCTGCTTCCAAATCTCAAAATTAAAAGTTAAAGTGGAAGTAACATGAAAACATTTGAGGAGAAATCTGGAATGATATTATCAGTCTCTATCTGATAAAATATATTGTCTGACATAGTTTAAGAAAATTATAACTCGGTCTGAAGTTTTAGCTCTCTGGATTGTTTGATGTCTGATAATTTCTTCTCTGGATTGTTTGATGTCTGACAATTTCTTCTGAAACTCTTATAAAAAATATAGGCCAATTGCCTTAGAGCTACGCTGATCATTGTTTTTTTGTAATGTTTTTGAACATTTTCTGGAATTGCTTCATAAATAAACATTCAAATACATTCCAGGAGCAGACTCGAGCAGATGCTAATTTTGACCAATAAAAATGCAGGTTACATATTGAATTTGGACCTAACTTGTTCTCTCAATTCTCACTGGCTAATATTTGCTATGTCTCTAATTGCAGCCTGTTTGACAACTCAATATAAGAGCTATTAGATTTTTTAATCAAAAAAAAATTGAAAAAAAAAAATCTAAGCCTAATGGAAAATAGATAGAATTGGTCAATACAACATCTTTCCTTCTAATTATTAAAAATTTCAGCTAGTAGTTTCAGAAGAGAAGATCAAAATTGACAGAATGACAGAAATCCTCCCACCCCCCACTGCAGAAGCTATGCTGACTAGTCAGCATAGTTAATCAATAGCATTTTCTAAGTTAACATCATTGCCAGTAATCATTCCCTTTATTGATTTGTTATCATCAGGTGTCACACACAACTGGTTCTGTGCAAATCAGTTCTAGCAGTGTTCATACTGATGGAACAATAGTCGTAAAATTTCTGTGAAAAGTTTCTCATTCTCATCACAGTATCAGTTGTCTGAAGAAAAACATCTTCAAAATATATACTTTTGTTGGCTATATTTTTTCTCATCATCAGCTTGACTGACATATCTAATAATAATAATAAAATATTTGTATAGCGCCATTTCAGAGAGTGCCTGCTCATGGCACATTTATGCTGCTCAAACCAATCTATGGCATTCAGTGACTTGTATAAAAGCTGAAATTCATTCTTCATGTCAGCCCCAGTGGCAGCTTCCTTTTGAAGTCTAAAAATAAATTGCTTGGTGTGGAGCATAAGTGTCTGAAAGATGTGACTAGGTCTGATACCTTGCAAACATGAAATCCATCTCTGTCCAGCACACAAACTGACAATATGGAATGGTAATGGGGCTATCACTCATAATGAGGTCATTTGCTCACAATAGACAGGGCCTGCTGGTATGGAATGTTAACAGTACTATCACCCATGAGACAGACCTTCGCAATGACTGAAACTGCTGGTATCGACTGGACATTCACATTGGACTGGTAACAGTGCTATCACCCATGAGACAGACCTTCACAATGACTGAAACTGCTGGTATCGACTGGACATTCACATTGGACAGGGCCTCCATGAAACATTCACATTGGACAGGGTCCATGAGACATTCACATTGGACTGGTAACAGTACTACCACCCATTCACAACAGACAGGGCCTCCTGGTATGGTTCGTTCACAGGGCTGCCATCTGATATCTGATGGACAATGGAGGAAGAGACTAGAAGCAGAGTTAGTACCAGCGCCTGTTACATCACAACCATGCAAAGTCTCGCAGACCAGATGTTGATGAGATGTTGTACTCACCATAAAAGGCAGGGACCGCAGACCTGTCTGGTACTATGCTAATGGGCTGCTACTATATTTGCAAATTAAATGAGAAACCTTTATATTAAACATGCTGGCGAATCAGCTGCTCTTATGTAATCTTTTTTAACGACACAAAAATCTGAGCCATAAATCAATTTTTACCATTTTTCTCTTTGTGCGACCCACTCCCCACCCTGATGTGTAAAATGCAAGTCATAATTTGGCTGTCAAGGCAATTTCACTGGAAAGAGCAGAACATTGTATTTGATCATTTAGGACCTTTCCAGCCATGGGGAGATTGTCAATATGCCACATTCAGTCATAAGAGACACTCGAGCTGGCAGCAGCAGGCACATAGTTTGCAAACTTGTGCATGACAACCAATATCAGTAAAATGAGTCTTGCAATATTTCTTTCTGACAACATAAAAAGCCGGATGATATCAATATGAGGTGATGGGGTTGAAGGTGTGCATACACTATACATTCCTGTATCACCGTGGTCAGCCATACCTGCTGTATCCAGTCAACACTTGATGCCACAAAGCCTGTTCAGTGTCAACTGCGCCTGCTATTGTTCATATAGCTCCACTTGGCATTTAGGAAATTAAACCTATAAGAGCAGATGGCACTTGATAATGCTTGCTTACTTCATATGCATCTATGCATGCATATCCTAACAATACACTTGGAAGCCAAATGACATATTCTGATATAATATTTCCTGTTACAATTATTTCACATCCATTATCAATATTCTTTTGGAATATATTCATATTTGTGAATCTTATATGACTGTATAAATATCCTTTACAATCACATTGTCCTTATTTTTCTTGATATTGATTTAAGGTGGGCTGTTTATTATGGTAAGTTTAAAGATGTGAGATAACTCTCAATATCTAAAAGATATTCATTTTGTGAACACAAGATAATTCTTGGCAATGATATCCTATTCATATTTTCATGGCTTCTTTCTTGCCAACTCTTTGATGCAATGTGATAACAGTCCTGACGCTTTCATTTTCATGACATATTTATACACATGTGTGGGACACAATGCCTACATTGAAGAGGTTTGGATAGTGTATTCACAATGATCATGACATGTGACACAAATAACATAAGCAGGCTGAGCAAATGTGGAGGACATTTCTCAGAAACCACAATACCATCCTCCAATGACTTTTTTGCTTGTCATGGTTAACATTCTCCTGGTCCCCCTTCAAAATTGAGGAGGATATTGTGAGGTTGATGGTAAACTGCTTCAGTGATGGTTACCACGGTTACAACAGGCACAGATGGGCCTGATGACCAACACTGCCAAACACACAAGAAAGCCATTATCTACAGTAATTGTCATTATGGCTTTCATATTAATCAGTTTGATACTTCTGAAAACATTTCATTCGAAGGTTCCAAAAATTATCGTTTTGAGTTCAATGCTTATTGTTTATATATTAATGTCTTTCATTAAAGCTAATCCTCAAGTATCAGTGAACGTCATAACGGTTTGTGAGGCTTAATTAATGAGCAGATATGAACAACATGATAATACACATTTAGGTCATCTCATTACTAGCAACTTTATCAAGGCTTCACTTAATTGCTGGCGTGGCAACTCCTATCTAACAGTACTGTTTTGTTCAAGGCCATATATGGGTCCACCAAAACATATTTGCCAATATCAAATAAAACAATCAGGTCTATTGCATTGCTATGGCTGCTTCTCTGAAATTCAGGCAAACAGATCAGCATCAATAGCAGACACACCCTAATGTAACCAGCAAAGTTACATAAAACTCTCTATCAAATAGCAATTCTCAGACCTTTTCTTTCATAGCTTTTACGTGTTTTCTGTTCTGTTCTGATTGCTTTATAGGCACAGTCCACAAATATCAAATAATGCATATATACCTCCAGAAAGCCTACTGCCCTGTGATATGGTCTTGGTCACTTTATCATGCACTCCTTAATTATGTTTTCCATTAGAAAGCAATGTGTAATGAAGGTTATAATAAATGACATGAATGAGCCTGTGGGTGAGATCATGGTGGTTTAGGTAGCATTACATCATTAAACATTACATCAAAATGGGCTTTGTGTTTCGCATGCAACCATGAATGCCATAATTTTCTGTGTATTTCATAGAATTTGCCTGACACTAAGCTTCTCATTGGCCCAGTAATTCCGTCTGTGTTGATGTCACATACATTGCTCAGCCTTTGTGCCATATAAGCCTTCGTCAGAACAGTTGCATCTACTTTGCTTTATGTATCCGACTCCCATTCAGACTTCAGTGGTGCACTGGTCTCGGCAATCTCCTCACACTTTTTGTGCTTGACTTTTTCCCTTCCTCTGCAGTAAGGCACTCCCCAAAAGACTTTCTCATACCCATTCCAGCATTCATCATGCAATTAATCATGCTAATTGACGAAAACTGTAGAGAATATTGAAATCAACCCGATGAAATGGCTCACCATATGAAACAAGCCTGTTAGAAAATCACATCTTGTAGATCTAAGCCTCGCTAATATCCCTAAAAACTAAAAAAAGCTTCATTTGAAAGCCTAAGTTTCCTCAATGAGAAGCACTTTTCATTTCAATTTGCAGCATTCCTTTGATTTTCACACCACCTTTTTTTTCTTTGATGAAAGTCCTCTGGAGAATGGAGGGAAGAAAAATGTGACAAAGATTTTGCAATTTGATCATATTGCTTTTCAAGTTATTTTCAATTTTTTTTATATATATTCTCTAATCTAACATCCTCTTCATTTTGGTATGATGAAATATCACTCTCAAAGATAAAATCCTCCTCTGATAATCTGCTGTTGATTATGCTGCTATGCAGATATTTGTTGGGCAAACGATATGTTAATTACTGTAGTTTTGCGTGCTCTTTACGTTATATCTGCTCACAATTAGAATTATCACAATATTATATTACATTTTGTCCCAAGAACTTATATTGCCTGTGTTATCTTCTAAATAAACCAGTACAATGCCAAGCTAATATTCATCAATCTGTAACAAATGTTTGAAACTCAAGATTTCCTCCCATTTAACTGTCTTTATACTGGTACCACAAAAAAGAAATCAAGCTTGCCAGATATCTTCAAATGTCACTGGTTGCCATGACAACATTTAGGAAGTTGTCCAATCAGCATTGAGCTTGGCCTGTGGACCCCTGTCTCGTACAAGTTGTCCACCACAACAAATATCTCATCAAATGCTAATCCTCCAATATGCAATTACTGGCCCCGTAATCCCTGTCTCAGCTAGACTGTCTCGTGTCAGCTTCCTCAGAACTGTGCAATTACCAAACGCTGCTATATTGCTTCCCTATCAACAATATGAAACTTTTTTATTCTATTAATCAATCTTTCATGGAATTACGTTTAAAGTAAAAGAGCGTTAACATTCAAATGCGGCTCACTAAAGACCGGGTATTTATTGATCAATAAAAATTAACAAGTCGTTTTTTGTGACAGATATATTCCTATCATATCTATTCAAATGAGCCTTGTCATCATTTTTATCTCGCCTCTATACTGAAACAAATTAATGATGAGTTCCAGAGCTGAGTTTCCTGCATTAAGACCTAGCTGCCTGAGATGTATAAATATGAGAGGAGATAGGCAGAGGCACGGTCAGCCCAACAAAGCAGGTTTTGTAGATACAGCAAATTTGGCCGCTATATATTACTAAGAGCCAGACCGTCCGCTTTCTTATTGCTCTCATATATCATAAAATTTCTATCAAAACACCCCAGGACTGAACATAAATGGTATTCATATGCATGCGTGGAGCTGACAGGGGCATCATTGCTGATTCCTGTCAGGTCTCTGTGTTCTAATGGCCTGATGGATTCCACAAACCTGGTGCGCAAACACAGGCTGCAACCAGCACAACCCAGGCCCGAGCTGGCCACTATATTGTGCAATGTCTGGCCAATTCTACTCCCCCAACCTCCTCCATACAAATACTCTCTAATCTAACCAAAACTGTCATACATATTTTCAATCAATTATTCCTGTAACAAAACAGTTATCTTCATCCTCAGCTCAAACACAGAAACTCCTTATTGACATGCCTTATAATGCTTTAATGCCACCAAAAACAATTTCTTCTATAAGGCAGTTACCATATTTCATTTTTAGGGTTACATGGCTGAGAGAATATGGCAATGATTGATAGCATATGTAAACATTTACCAGAGCATGTCAGCAAGGAGAGTGAGCAGGGGGAACAAGGCATGACACCATGTGTAGACAGTGTCAATAAGCAGAGTGAGCAGGGGGAACAAGGCATGACACCATGTGTAGACAGTGTCAATAAGCAGAGTGAGCAGGGGGAACAAGGCATGACACCATGTGTAGACAGTGTCAATAAGGAGAGTGAGCAGGGGGAACAAGGCATGACACCATGTGTAGACAGTGTCAATAAGGAGAGTGAGCAGGGGGAACAAGGCATGACACCATGCGTAGACAGTGTCAATAAGGAGAGTGAGCAGGGGGAACAAGGCATGACACCATGTGTAGACAGAGTCAATAAGGAGAGTGAGCAGGGGGAACAAGGCATGACACCATGTGTAGACAGTGTCAATAAGGAGAGTGAGCAGGGGGAACAGGCATGACACCATGTGTAGACAGTGTCAATAAGGAGAGTGAGCAGGGGGAACAAGGCATGACACCATGTGTAGACAGTGTCAATAAGGAGAGTGAGCAGGGGGAACAAGGCATGACACCATGTGTAGACAGTGTCAATAAGGAGAGTGAGCAGGGGGAACAAGGCATGACACCATGTGTAGACAGTGTCAGCAAGGAGAGTGAGCAGGGGGAACAAGGCATGACACCATGTGTAGACAGTGTCAGCAAGGAGAGTGAGCAGGGGGAACAAGGCATGACACCATGCATAGACAGTGTCAATAAGGAGAGTGAGCAGGGGGAACAAGGCATGACACCATGTGTAGACAGTGTCAATAAGGAGAGTGAGCAGGGGGAACAAGGCATGACACCATGTGTAGACAGTGTCAGCAAGGAGAGTGAGCAGGGGGAACAAGGCATGACACCATGTGTAGACAGTGTCAGCAAGGAGAGTGAGCAGGGGGAACAAGGCATGACACCATGCATAGACAGTGTCAATAAGGAGAGTGAGCAGGGGGAACAAGGCATGACACCATGTGTAGACAGTGTCAGCAAGGAGAGTGAGCAGGGAGCACATAGCACAAGAACATTTAGGCTCAACAACAAGAGTATATTATGAAAGATTGATGAAAGAATATCATGAAAGATTTGCAATACAGATAAACTTCATCTTGGTACCATATGAACTTAGAATCTTGAACTTAGAATGATATAACTGTTCTCAGTTGCAGTAAAGAAAGAAAAAGTTGAATAGTTGAAAAAAAAAACAAATAAAGATAACTGAATTTTCCTCTTACATTAATGCATATTATTTGTATCTGTTGTGTATCTGTAGTGTAAATTATGATTTGAAATACCTTAGCAACCATCCTCAGATTCTCTTTCTACCTAAACATCATAGAGATAAAATATCACTACTTCGTAAAAGCTCCACTGTCAAATTCTAGATAAAAATTACTTTTAAATTTACTTTGACATATTTCTTCTTTGTCATTTTCAGTTTGAGTCTGTTGCAATATGCCCTTTGTAGTCAGCTGTGTTTTCAAGTTGCAAAAAAATAAGTCAGAGATAAACCAAGGCTTTGACTTTCCAAAAGAAGCTATATGTGTAAGGTATACAAATGAGAAAAAGTCACCCTAGCTTGCAGAGAGCAGACAAATCTTATTAGAAAGTAAAGTGACATGTGTATCTGAGGAAACCCTAGATGGTGAGTCATTTGTAGCGGAGGAATATATGTGTAATGGATTTACAGGATAAATGAGTGGTGTTACAGAATGGTCAGCTCTATAATTTGCCACCTCTATCCAATGCCTAACTAATTAGGTGAAGATTCTTATGTATATCTACTTCTAGGTTTAGATTGTAAAAGAAATTTTATCCTAATCTCCAAATTTCAAATCAATACACAAAACATGAGGATTTTATAACATGATTTAACATGTCATGATTGCAATGACCTTGGCACTTATCTCTGCATTAAAACTGTTTTTAGCCTGAAAAGTAAAGAAATTTTCTTGACAAATAGGCTTATGATAATCATCCTAAAAAATCAGTCTTAAAGCCAAGAATGAACTTCATGAATGTGAGCCTACCCCGTCACTGGTGTCTTGAGGAGGTCATACTTCTAACTTGATCTCTGACCTTGAATGGGTCTTGCTGAAGCGATGCATCATGGGAACCATCTTTGTGATAAAGTTGTCATGACAACTAAGCTGGACAGATCTGTAAAGGGGGACTGTTGGACTGTACAGGGATTTGCTTGTGGGATAGGCTGGAATTGTTTACCAATCTCAAATGCCTCCATGATGACAGAATACAAGTCCTCCCCACAGGGAAAACTGCATATCTTAGATGGAAGACCAAAAGCTTCACCTGATGTTTTCTTTACAAAAACTAAGACATTTGAATGTTCTGTATGGTATAATATAATATAAGGCTGTATGAATAAAAAAATGTAATACAGCCTGGGTAAGATATTATTTTCTAAAGGATGCTTTGGAAATTAAACTCATGGGACACAGGGGACTTGTGATACATGTCTAGTCAATAGAGACGACAAGGTCACATGACCTCCACATCAATGCAGCCAAATTACTCCATAAGGACGGCAAGGTCATGTGACCATACATTAGCCTCATTTCTTCTAGAACATTGCCTGTGTGCCTAGTGCCTTCAGTCATCAGTTTGCCGGTCTAAGCATCCCACTTAGCTGTGGTTTAGGGATGCCATTCTGTCATGCTGAGCACCCTCCATGGCTATTCCTGACAGAGAAACTCTACTTTTCCTCACTGCTAAAGGCAACCCATTGCCATCTTCTATTTCAATTGAACACTGGAAATTTATCTCAGGCAATGCATCTGACTTCTTCCTAATTTGTTTTTTTCATTAAGGCCCTTAACATAGCCCTCTAAATCCAAAGCGTAAATCCCATTTATAAACTGAAGCCATCTGCGCACTACATCAAGAAAGGTTCAAATCAAGGTCCAATCAGCATCTTGTTATATTTTGTTATAGAGATGCTTTACATTAGCTGGTGACTGACTTTATGGCCAACAGCAGGCTTAGGTTCCTGTTTCCAGTAGTCAGTAGGGTCATAAAAGGCTACTTTACAGCAAAACAACTGGTTCTGTTGGGAGGTGAGCTATCAGGTCACATCAGTTGCCAGATGACTTTCTTTTGTGACCATCTTGTTAATGCTCATTTATAGCCAACCTTTCAAAAAAAACCTTTTATGTGCTTCGAAAATATATCATCCATTGTGGTTTCTATTGTCCATTCCAATATAAGCTACACATGGTACACTGGTGCATTGCTGACACCAATTACCACAAGCTAACTGCATAAACATGGGTCGTGCTCCGTGCTTGGCACAACGTCTCCTCTCATTACCTGTACGATGTGTCCTTAACATAAAAAAATCCCAACGACAGTGACCTCTTTTTGTCTGGGGCTGCCCTAATATGGGAAAAAATGTACCAGTAATGGTCACTTGCTGAATATGTGACCACAATAAAGGACACTGCAGGCTATGAGCAAGGTGGAAGCCAGATACCACCAGAAAGAATAGAGTGAGTAATATGACACCAAGCTGACAGGGAAATGAAGCAAGACACGCTTTTATATCTTCTGAGAATGACCTCAGAGCTGGACATCAGTTCAAGCCTGCTTTCAAATTCTCAATAATCTGCCGCTAAATCCCTGACTCTCACAAATATGTGAACCATGTGGAGCTCATACTAAAAATGAACATAAAAACCTTCATTGACCAAGACTGGTAAAAGGAAATTACATCTTGTGCGATCCAATTATCAAGAATGCCAGTTCATTATATTTTCTTTCCATACCCAATTAACAAACAGGCTTAGGTTCACAAACAGCTGGAAATTTCTGCTTAAGTTTTTAAGTCGGTGTTACTTGTTTATGGAAGACTTTTCAATAGAAAAAAAAACCTACAGAGAGAGAAGACCTTTGGCTTACTAAGTGACTATTGGGCTGTACATTGTGGCTTGTTGAGGCATGCCTCTCGGGCAATACTCTGACAGGCCCAGCTCCAACATGTGGCTCAAAGACGTGCAGACCTGGCTGACCGCTTGTGTGTAATTGCAGCCAATCAGCATCTGTCATGGGCACACAGGAAGGAAGCTGCCAGGAGTGGCGTATTGGGGCTGTGGATGCTCACAGACTGGAGGTCCTGCATGCTAAGCAGAGAAACTCACCATAAACACATGCCACATCAACACCAGCCTCACTAATGTGAACATTTGCACTTCTAAATACATTATCATAGTGTCCTGCGATCTTTTTTGGAAATATGGGCTGTGCTGTGATAAAAAAATATGATCACAACAGTTCAAAATCACAGATTCAAAGTAAGATTTAAGATTACCAGTAATTTAGAACTTTTATGGGTAAAAGCACTGCAGCAGGTTGACTATGAGGTGGCCTGAGGCTTGACACTCCTAATCTGAGAGCTACCATCTCTGTCTCATGACCCAGGTCACACAGACGGAATCCAGCATGGGTCTGCTATGACCTTCACATAGGAGACTCTATAGAGACCTGATTACTTCCTCTGAAGACCGCTCCTGATCAGATGCTTTTTATTGAATGCCCTTCAAAGCTACTTAGGCATCTTTGTACAAAATGACACCCAGGCCTGACATAAAAGACATCCAACGATTAGGCCTAAGATGTACCCATTTTGAACACTAATGAATCAAAGAGTCTGGTTTCATCTGAAAACACCTCCAGCCATGTTGAGGTTCAGACAATCCCTCAAAGGAAGGGTGAAATCTCAGAACAGTCCTGTAACTCCTTATACATAGTTGATGCAAAATCACTTTAACAGATGCACAAAAATGCCCTCCTCTAATTAAAGACACACCTATTTTGGATATTTCTAAAAATTGCCAAAGACTGTTTGCCAAAGATACAATGAAATACTCACCTCAAACACTACTTCGTTTATCTTTATAGCTTCATGATTTAATGCATTATAAAATAAAGTTGCTATGAGAGACAGTGATCTCTATCAGGCAATAATACATGTTGACGATAATATAGTTTCCAGAAATAAATGTTATGGCAAATAAAACACAGGAGATATAACACTGTGAGAAAGATAAAAGGATAATGGAGAGAGGGCAGAGATGACAGACCATAAAACATCTAGACATAAATCATCCTCACATGTGTAAATTATGACAATGTGTCTAATGAACTGCAGACACAAAGAAATCACCAAGGCTTTATATGCAATAAACACCTTTCACAAAAGGGGAGCCAAAGAAAAATAATTTAGGATTAAAAAGAAAAAATATGGTACTTTGAGTCTCTGGAGAGAGGCCCTTTAATGAAAGATATGGTCCTTTGTAGTCTGAGAGTCTGGAAGTGGTAAAAAATAAGCTTGTTTCCAATCCTAAATGACTATTTAGTCAAAATCTGTGAACCTAAATTTGACTCACTTGGCCAATAATCACATTCTATCTTCCTCCTCCTCTGACACTGAGTCACATTTCAACACCCCATTAAACCTTGTGCTGTAAAACTGCAGGAAACATGAAAATTATTGGATTTAATAAAACTAACCTGGACTTTGTCAAACTTGAAGCTTGCCACATCAAGATTTCAGCATAACAAATGCTGAACATGACCAACTTGACTTGGCAATAAGTGTTAATCGAGGTGTACAAGTGTGAAGCATATGATACACAGCTGGCTCCTTCCTCCCAGGACACTGTCAAGCTATATTACAACTTCTACCTATTGTGGGGAGCTGAGGCAAATCATTAGCTGAGTGATTCTACAAATACCCAGAAGAGCCTGCAATAGGGCCCTGTATTCTGCGCCAACCAGTGGCTGTCATCAGTGGCACCGAGTCCATGAAATGTGAATAGTATTACTCAGCAAGAGTCCTCTCCAAATATAGAAACACTCTTCAGCTGATGTCTCGTGAAATCTGTGTAAAATACTGAATAACTCTCTATGTACTTCATCATGTTTGCCTTTAAAGCCAAAAAGTAGACAAGGGAAAATAAATTGTACATCATAAATATTCTGTTTAACTCAGCACAAAAAATATTCTATTTTAACAAACAAGCAAGTTTGTCAAGGACTGCTAGATTTGCAGCATTATATATATATATATATATATATATATATATATATATATATATATATATATATATATATATATATATATATATATATATATATACATGCATGTATATATAATGCCTAATGATGTCCCTGCTGTGAGATGCACAAGAGATAACATATCTGACTGATGGGAGGGAGGATTTGCCATGTCGAGATGCTTGGCTGTTGTGAAATGGCAAGTAATCCTACAACGTATCCCTCAGTGTGACAATGGGAAGACCTTAGAAATGTGACTTGTGTCACCACAAATATCAGACCCCATCTATAATTGCACTCCAAGCACTCCAAGCCATTAACATCTGACTCCCCACATTCCAATATTCTGTGTATAATTCAAATATATCAGTGCCCTCCAGCATGCCAGGCAGGTGAAATACAAGTCAAAATATCGGAAGTGAAGTTGCAATGTCACTATTGCATGTCACATTCCCACTCAAGAGACCCTGTTATCACTCCCAGGACAACATATTATATGTATATGTAGAATAATTGGTCTCTATAATCTTGAAATGTGATGCTTCTTTGTCTTGAAATGGTTATGATTCTTCACAGTTTGAACTGATAAAGATAGGAAAGTAAATGAGAAGGGGAAATGTAAGAAGCTACTGATGAAAGGCAACTAAAATCCAAGAAACATCTGGTCTGGCACCAAAATGCTCACTGTGTGTCCTACTGCCACCCGGTATCTTAAAATCTGTCCTGCAATGGTGATCTTTGTAGATATACAAGCTTGGTTCATAGTTATTAAAATGCTTATTGACATGTCATTTTCTTTCAAATAGTTCATTTCAGCCATATCTGTATTTCTGTTCTTCTCAAGTTTCCAAAATTGATAAGTTTTTTTTCTCTACATGCAATGTTGCTAAATATTAATATAATTAATATAATATTAATATAATTATCTTTTCAAAATTGATATAACTGCTCACTGAGGTATAATGTAAGATTTAGTAATATTCTAGTTGTATTTTTATTTCTGAAAAGGAAGGAATGATACTATTTACTTCATCAATAGATAAAAATGCACATATTGCAAAATAATATTAAAAAAATGCATATTAAGAAATCTGCTAAGATGAAAAGGGTTTTTCAATTATACACTCTGTAATGGAAAAAAGTTCAAAATAATTCTTTTAATCATTTGTTTGTTAAATATGTTGCATAATGTATTATGTGTAACCTTGAGGTGGGACCAGCTTTCTTCCCTTCCCAGCATGCCCCTCATATCCTGTCCATTCATCCACTTCCTGTCCATGCAGCTCTGCCTGGCAGCCAGAGATGGTCATGTGACACATGCCTAAGCCCCTATTGGTCATTAGGACAGGAAATCGTTTCTTTGCTGATGACAACTTCCTGTTTTTGCATGCCCAATCTCATTGACCATTTGCTAAACATGGACCTTTATCAGGATATAGTGGCATTTACTTGGTAAATGCTAGTCATGCACAGGGTGGAAGAAGGGTCAGCTTTTGATTACACAGATGGGCAAACATGTCATCTTTGAGATACAAAATTACTTTCTGTCCACACATATAACATCTCTAGTATCATGTAGAGAATATGTAAATCGGATATAATGCAGTTATGGAAGCTGGAATCATTAAATGTTACCTAAGAATGACTATCATTCTCAAGGGCATTATGACAAGGTCATTTGCAATGGTGCACACAGGTAAAGGTGTGAACATGCATCAGAATCAATGTCACAAGTTATGGTGTTTGCTGATTTGATACATCAATAACAAGATACAGGATGTACCCTCCTGAGCTACATCATGCAACAAAAGCCGAGAGATGAGCTTGGTATAAAATAATGGTCCATCATTGCAGCCACCGTCAGGAGCCTGCGATGTTGCGAGGCCTGGATGGCGGCACTTTGTGTCCTGGCTTACAGGTGGCCAATGGTGACTGTCCCCAGTTCAATGCTGGGTGATGTATGTGAAGTTGTACACTGCCTGGCATCTCCAGGCCCTGACTTGGTTGATTTATCCATGGACGGCCAGCTGAGAGTCCTGGACCAGGAAGTGCCAGTTTCCTGTTGCACCAACATCCTTCACAAGTTTGTCCACCACTGATTTACCATATTCATCCCAATAATACCTGGGTCTCTGTCGACATTGTGTTATCGACAGTCTGACCCCATTTGCAAACCAGGGACTCCTGAATATGTGCGACCCACCTTCATTTAGTCACATTTAATCATGATCATATCAAGTCATGATTTCACCTGATCACATATTAAGTTGACATTGTTCCTTATTGAAACTATTTTTTTGTATATCATATATTTTTTAATATACCCCAGGTAAATAGTATGCATGTGCTCTTCCTTTTGGAGATTTTACAAATCTTAAAAGAAATGAAATTGATCAAATCCATATAATTGTACACAATAAATAAATGTATGAATCACTGAACAAAAAGTTTTTGCTATGCAGTAAATATTTAGCTGTGCAAAGGCTCCAAATTAAGAGAGAAAAAAAAATTACCAATAAAAACAAAGGCTTAAATATCTTATTTGTGATGAAGAAATTAAGCTCACATGTTTGCAGACTATGCTCAAATAAGTTTTATGTAAAGAAACCTTCCTTTATTTACTGAGACATATCTCTCTGTAGAGAGTATTCAAAAACCCTAATCATGAATATACATAACATGCCTACATCTTAAAGCATTTGGCTCACTAAACCCTCTTCTATTTTACAGAATAAATGTTTGTAATCATGGAGAAAGACACCAAACGAAGGTAAAGAGATCAACTGAATTTAAAGATTCATGATTTCTTGTGAGACACACATTGCATGTTGGGATTTGATATGTGTGTCACCATGGTGATAAAGAAAAGCTGTATTCATAGGCAGAAATGTTATCATGGGACAAAGCATATTTGCATGTCTCTTGCAAAGTACCCACTTTTTGTCAAGCCAAATATCATTTAAACCTTGTTAAGTCTACATCTCTATTAGATGATCAAGAAGAACTTTATTCTTTGTCAAAAAATGAACATTTACCATTGTTTTGAAGTATATAATTCAATTTAAAAAAATTCAATTTAAAAAAAAACTCAAACAAGATCACACATATTTTGCATTATCCAAATTAATCAAATTTTTGAAATCAAGATATATAATTTTAATATAATTGGGGGAAAAGAAAAAATATATAAATATGAACATATTTGATGAAATATATCTTTAATTCAGGCAATTGAGTTAAAAAAGAGCAAATCACCGATGCCTGATTAAATTTGTAGTTACTTCTGATCTAAAGGATAACTTGTGTATGCAAAGATGTGAGCATGATGGCAGAGAACAAAAACAACTCCTTGGTGCATTACTACATTTCTGTCAAGAGAACAATACAGACCAGAACATGGATCCCATTTCAGTGCATTAATTGCAATGCAAGCAATCAACTACCTCAGCTTGGAATGTTGTGTGTTTGCAAATATGCTTCCTTTGAAAAAGAATCACATGGATGAATTTGTCTCACATTTGGGACACAATTGCTAATGGCTCCCTCTGGTGTTTGTATTTAGACAGATGAAGTTGCTGCTGCTTGTGGCAGGGCTTGTGTAACATTCATCCTCATCTTCCTCACCTAGTATCATATGAGGTGACAAATTCCTCAATTCATATATCATAACATATCACTTAATTGCTCTTGCATTAGGACGATGCTGAGACAATTATTTCCAACTAAGTTTCAGCCTATGAGGAAGTGCTATGGTATGTTACTCAAAAAGATCAGTAAATGCTTTGTGATTCACCAAAGACGACCTACATATCCTGCTCTCAGAGTAAGACAACTTTGTATATCTACCTACAAGAGAGTGCTAATCACATTATGCATTGATCCATTGTGCGGTGAGCATCACAAGAACTGTGGGTGTGAATCACACAGCCTCCTGAAAGCCATTCAACTCACCACTACATATAACACAATTGATTTTGTTTGTCATTTGTCAAAAAGCTCGCAGCAATCTTTTTACCATAATGGATGGTAAATCATGCTGATATGCATTAAATTTCCATTTGTTGATTTGGAGAATTTCTAGTATGTTGTTTACCAGCTTCACGCAGTGCAATCTCCACACATCACATAGTCAACCCCTGAATTAATACCGAACTGATTAAATAGATTTCTGAACCTTTAGAGTAACACATAATAATTTGAGCATTTTTCTCAATAACAAATGAAAGCCGTCATATATGGAAGCTGTTTTAGTCCCCAATAGTCAGGTGGAGTGTCATTTGGTAAGCCGAGAAAAGGGAGAACCTCCTTCCTATCATGTGACAGTCACAAAGTTTGCTGTTCATGATGAACACATCTGCACAAAACTCCAGTGCAAAAATTAAGATAAACTTTCAAGTACAAAAGCTGTCCCATGTAAATATTGGCTTGTGTGATGAATTGACTTTTACTGATGTCACTTTTAGGATACATGAGATGTTATCTGTCATATCCGATAAAAAAATTCTCATTTCAGCATATCAGTTACACAATTACATAAAATAAATGATATACTGTTGAAGATCAAATCATCGTGATATTTTTTTTCAGTGTGACTGAGTGGATACCAATTTAAGTCAACCAGAAATAAAAGATATAAATTGATTTAAACCTTAAATTCTAATGAAATACCTGAACATGGTGTCTAAAATGCAGGTTGATTGTCAGACAAGGAAAAAGCTATTTGTGTAATAATTATCAAATCATAAATTAGGAATGAATAACAAATTCATTATTTCAAATATTTTAAACTAAATTCAAAAGACATATTGGCATGTGGTAAGAATTCTGAAATTGTTTTAAATTTCACTCAGTGAAACAAAAAAAACTTGATCAAATACCAACCATGAAAACAGAAATGTCCTTAAATTTATAGGCATTTTACCAGACTAATTAAGGCAACTTTGGAATTTGTATAAAACAATAACATCCTTTTAATCTGAGTTGATCAAAAATGAAACATTACATGGAAAAAATAAGTATTAAGTGATCAATTTCAGAAAACAAGGTAATCAATTTCACAGTTAAATTGTGAAATGTTGCAAAGACTGAAACATAAAAATAAATTGACACATACAAATTTTAATTGAAAACAATAACAATTTATTGAAAGAGTTGAGAGATTGTAGTCAGCAGTTGAAGGGTTACAGCATTTACAACCCACATGAGATGCAAATGACACATCTGATAGGAGGTTGGCCAGAGCACAACATGTTACTCAACCAGCACCGGCAGACTAATGTGAGCTTTGTTCTGCCATAAACACATCTGCATGAAAGCAGGATGTGTCTTGTAATGCAGCTTGCTAATGTTCCCTTAGCACCTATCCAACAACACCACATTGTCTGATGTGGGAGAAGCAAAGCTCACAGATTAACTGGTGTGAACCAAGCACAAGGACCTCAGGATATGTTTACAAAGCTGCCTCAAGTCCTATCAACATAGAATGGGTGCTCATGGTATCCATGTTTGAGTGCTTTACTTGATCACATCTTACAACTAAAAGCACACATCACACATCTAAAAAGCTTGGGGTATTTTTTTTGTATTTCATCTTTCAGATTGACGGTGCGACCTTTCAAGAGGTGCACGGCATGTCTGTATCATGAACTGTGGGAACCCTGCAAGGTCCTCATGCCACACAACCTACCCCTCCTTACTCTGCATGAATGCCTTTAATGTATTAGCCTATTAAAGTAAGTGGCTTTTATCCCATGGGTGGATTGCCTGGTCCTGTCTCCTATCTCCTTCCATATTCAGGTGGCAGGGACCGTGAGCGGACATCAGGTATATCTCTGGCTGAGCACTTGCCTCAAAGAAAGCTGCACACAGCCCCAGTCCTCCTCAAATGGACTGCTCAGCAGATGCTGAATCTGAGAGGCAGACGCACATAAATGGGTTTATGGGCACATGTTGAATTTGTAAGCAAGATGCTCTAAGATAGACTTCTAGGTACCACTTGGACCTGATCTCAAATAATAAACAATATTTATTTCTTAGATCATTACAACTAGTGCTTATGTGTAAAACTAAGAAACAATGCACTGACATGTAAGTGCCTTACTAATAGTTAATTTTACCAGGCCAGATGTAGAGATGTGATAATCCAATGTGGTAAAATAATATTCAGGATGAGAAATGAGACAACACAGACCTAGTTTAAAATTTGGCCAGACAAAGCCATACTTCATTTATATGGGAAGAATGGAGAACTGGGCAGCAACACACTTTATCTCAATGAAACAGCCACTGGTCTGGACTAGGGTAATCTCCTGGCTGTCAAAGACATTTCACTAAAACCCTGGAGTAGTTCTATAAATGATACAGAACAGCATTCATCAATGGGTCATCTTTTGCACTTGTTACACCCTTTAAAATAGGTATTAATAGATATTAGATTGGTTTCATCTCATGGAAGATTATATTAAGTATTGTAATAACTGGCAACCATTTCTTCATTAAGATGGTCCTGTTACCTACCTCTGGGGAATTGTTCTTGTCCATTTTGATTAGGTCATTTCTGGGGCCTAGCTTATTTTAATTAAGTTGGTCTCTAACAAAAAATGACAGAACTATTAACTTGTGTGCAGAAACATGTCAGCTTAAGTTTGGGGAACTCAATATTGCGAACAGCAGCGGTAAACGTGTGGAATTGATGCCTGTCCCTGGAGAGTCTCTGAAATATTAGCCAAACCTTCACTTAGAAATGGAGCATGTCTGCTTGGCAAATTGGGACAAGGCCACAGCTCCGTGGTAATGACATTCAATTAAACAAGGTTTATGGGATGTTGATATTTATCACAACAGATTCACCATTATGAAATGACACCCAGGAAACTATTCCCCATACTCTGCCCCTGTTCACCGCCACTGCCATTTTATTGATGATGCAATAGCAAAGCATAGCATAGGCCCCATACCTGCTGTGAGTGGGCAAAGATTACAAGTAGGCAAAGTGTATGTGTCTTGTCTTGCTCCATATATATATATAAATATAGATATATATACTTATGATCCATACAACAGTAGTATATCAAAGAGACAGATAACATGTTCATTTGTATTTTTTGTTCCATATACCACATACACTACAACTACAAACTGGAGGCTGTTGCATATTTCAAACGATATGTTTTCTATTCTGTCTTGGAAATGTGTTTGATTTCCCAAGATACTGGTAAAAAAATGCAACTTGATTTGGGAGAGGATTGATTTTCTGATTTATCTTTGTTCTTAAAGCATTTTGAAACTTATTTTGAGGTGATCAATCTTTGCAATACAATGAAGAAAAGAGTTATTATGATAAAAAGAACCAAATGTAAAGGAAAGATGATTGCCTACTTTTAATCAATCAAAGGAATAAAAGCTGGAATTATACAATAAGAAAATTGTCAAAGCACTCAGATTCATGGCGTAAATATTCCGACAGAAAGAAATGAATCATGCACCTGTGGTATAAAAAATTAAAACATAATTACACTGCATGGAGAATTAATATTTTGCAAAATACTCTTAAAATCAAAATATGAAGATAAATATTTTGTGAAAGTTATTCATATCAGTAAAAGAATAACAATCTTCAGTGTAATATCCTGACAACTCTGACTATATGAGGTCTCAATATTACTTTTTTCAATCAAATCTTTTTTTTTGTCTGTGCAATCAGCCTGATTGAAAATATTTTCTTCTACACCAGTAAAAAACTGATATCGGTATATAACTCTCTCTTGCATTTTCACAAATTAGACTGCACCAAAAATATATACAGCAAAATTAAATCCAATTTAATTGATTTGATTAAAAAAAATGTATGTGAACACCTCTGCCCCTTTTCCACTGGCTTCAATCTATATATTCATCTCCTCTTGTGAATCATGCAGAATATATGAATGATTGAGGGTTGGCATGACTCAGCAATTCGATATTTCAGATGGTCTGTTTGCATGACTATCAAATAAAACACAATTGCACAAATTTTTATGGGAGCCAAAAGTTCAATTTAGCTATTAAAAAATGCTAATTTTCCTACTCAATTCTATTACCACTATGTTCATGGAGATAAATATGAAGTATAAAGCATAAGTATAATTAACTTCATAATAAGATTACTGATAATGATATGATGATATGCACATGCACAGAGATGCCATAAATGCAGTAGCAGTGAGCTTATCACTTCAGTCACAAGCCCACAAACACGTTGAGTTATGAAGCTTATTGGCCCATTGTCAATAATAAAGCATGGGAAGAAAGATGCGCCTTCCAAGCTTTTTCTGAATATGGGAGTATCTGTGACAGCCCAACAAGACTTCTGAAGCCACTTTTAATTGAATCCCTCATCTTGTTTCGGCATTATGTTGTCAGACTATCTGTAATTGATTTGTACTACTAAACGGGGCCTGCATATAATATGAAATGCATAATTCCAATTGTCTTGGAAGATAAGCATAACAAATATAAATCAAGACAGATTGATCTATGAAAAATGACTAAATTCAGTTAAGGTCAATTTGTATATTTTCAAACAATTTCCTCTGTTTGCCTCAGATGTCAACAGACGATCAACCTCAAATTTCAACATTTCCCTGGAAATTAACTAACTCTAAGATCTGTTGAAATTGAAGTATAGCCAATTATTTGCCACTCTTGCAGAGCAACCACTCTGTTGAATATTGATTTGTTTTTGCTTCAACTTCTAGATTGGCTTCAACAGTTCCTGAATGCATATCTTGTCAGGTTTTGGGGAGAGTTTGTATTAAAAAACATAGGCCAATGAACTCAGAGCTATGCTGGTAATTGTTTTTTTGTTATGTTCGTGAATATTTTTTGGATGACTGCAAATTATTTCATAAAAGGTCATTTAAATCATTTCCAAGATAATAGAAGCAGAAGTAGCAGAAGTTTCTTTGTGACAAGAAATTAAGTATTTATTACTTCGAATGATGAAATATCTCAAGAAAGTTCCTTGAATTCTTGGGAGATTTTTTATTTTAAATCCAACATGGCAGCTAATCAGTTATCACTACATTCCCTTTTCTGAAAATCAAAAATCAATGCAAGTGGAACCACTGTATTGCATACTTGAAAATTGACTGATAGCTGTTGATTTGTTTTAAATCATAGAAAAATGGGAAAATATCAAGGTCATCCTCTTGGAGACATTAATGAGGTGCATCTGGTCCATGGTAAAGCTACCTCAAAGTTTATTTGAAGAAAGTGTATCACATTAACAAGGTTTTCAATGAGCAGGTCACATGACAATAGTGGTCAATATCACTGACAAGCACTGACAAGGTCATGAATCATTTTGAAACAGAGATAAGATATATTAATGATTTAAGTTTAATGATATTATGATTTCTTGTCAATTCATCACATTCACAAGGTTTTTGATTGATTGGGTCATATGACCTTGGAATGTAAGTCAGGGTCACCAACAAGCATACAATTTTAGATGCATCCATAATTTAAGTTTGGCAAAGTTATTATTTGTTGTCATTTTATTGTGTTTACCAAGCTTTTTCAGAGATCGGGTCAAATAACTTTGATATGTAGGTCTGGGTCACCAACAAGCCCACCATTTCAAATCTTCATATGACATACCTATTGTTCAAGGTTGAAGAACTGAATTAATTGTTTTCAAGATATCATGCTCAGGAAAAGGTGCAGATACCACAATGGTACAATATGAGTCTGTATGACAGTGGGCAATTCAGGGTGACCAAAAGGTCAGCAAACGTATGCAGATGTCAGTATCCAATTTGAAAATTTCACCCAAAAGTGAAATCTCAAAGTTTGTGTGACTCATGCACAGCCCTCCCTTCTTTTGCATTCTCACTGAATCCAGATGTAGTGTACAATGTGTACTCCCACTAAGATGGTAAGGTATTTGCTTTGCTCTGACCGTGCTCACTGTGGACTGAGAGTGCTCCCTTTGCACTGTTTACAGGACCCTACCTATTCCTTACTGCAACTGAAATCTGAGCGCGTTGGCATGCCAACTAATTTTTGCATGTTTCAAATACATGTTGTCATCTCCAGACCTTCAACAACCATGGAGTCACTCTAGAGTATCAACTGAGTCATCCATGCTTGATAGGAGACCTTACTGGAATTCTCTATGCTTTCCTCATCTTTTTGATGTGGTAACAACAAAATACAATCACAGCCCTGGTAAGACAGGCGTATAAATGAAAAACAAAACAAAACAAAACAAAACACATTAAAGTTTCGGCTGTAGTGGTATTTTTGCAGTGTTAAATGATATATGTTTTTATCAAAAGACACTAAAAGCTTTTCTTTAAGCCTGATGTTGATTTTCTTGAGAGAAGGAGAGATTCCTCCCCTTGCCCTGATAATGAGGCTATGCCACATCCCTGGCCGCTTGTACCTGGTTAGTACCTTGCAGACTGCATCATAAAACCTCCCACTAATGCCCTTCTATGGGTCAGGGGTGCACCTCGGCATGAGCAGGGTGAGGCAGTAAAGGCAGAACACTTGTGTAGAATCAACTATCTGATCATGGAACCTCTAAAACAAGGTCACACCAGTGTTTCTATGAGGAGCCAGCAATTGTTGAAAGCTCTCCGACATCTTTATTATGGTGAGACCGGTTGCTGTTGGTGAGGTCAACACTGCACTGGAGTATAACTAAACATGCAATATCAGCATGGTACCAATAAGCTAACAATGAATCATCCCAGGCCCAGCAGATAGGCTGCATGCATCCATACACAAGACACCTTCCACCTCAATATCATACAGCACGCATCAACAGGAATCCAACTTGACCTTACAATAAAAGACAACATGCACTGTATTCATTCACACTCTGAGCATCAAGAACCATAGACTGATACACTGTACACATTCACACTCTGAGCATCAAGAACCATAGACTGATGCAGACACCATACACATTCACACTCTGAGCATCATGAACCATAGATTGATGCAGACACTGTACAAATTCATACTCTGAGCATCATGAACCATAGACTGATACAGACACTGTACACATTGACACTCTGAGCATCATGAACCATAGACTGATGCAGACACTGTACACATTCACACTCTGGGCATCATGAACCATAGACTGATGCAGACACCGTACACATTCACACTCTGAGCATCATGAACAATAGACTGATACAGACACTGTACACATTCACACTCTGAGCATCATGAACCATAGACTGATACAGACACTGTACACATTCACACTCTGAGCATCATGGACCATAGACTGATACAGACACTGTACACATTCACACTCTGAGCATCAAGAACCATAGACTGATACAGACACAGTAAACACTCACACTCTGAGCATCATGAACCATAGACTGATGCAGACACTGTACACATTCACACTCTGAGCATCATGAACCATAGACTGATACAGACACTGCACACATTCACACTCTGAGCATCATGAACCATAGACTGATGCAGACACCGTACACATTCACACTCTGAGCATCAAGAACCATAGACTGATGCAGACACCGTACACATTCACACTCTGAGCATCATGGACCATAGACTGATACAGACACTGTACACATTCACACTCTGAGCATCAAGAACCATAGACTGATACAGACACAGTAAACACTCACACTCTGAGCATCAAGAACCATAGACTGATGCAGACACTGTACACATTCACACTCTGAGCATCATGAACCATAGACTGATGCAGACACATTCACACTCTGAGCATCAAGAACCATAGATTGATGCAGACACTGTACACATTCACACTCTGGGCATCATGAACAATAGACTGATACAGACACTGTACACATTCACACTCTGAGCATCATGAACCATAGACTGATACAGACACTGTACACATTCACACTCTGAGCATCATGAACCATAGACTGATACAGACACTGTACACATTCACACTCAGAGCATCATGAACCATAGACTGACACAGACACCGTACACATTCACACTCTGAGCATCATGAACCATAGACTGACGCAGACACCGTACACATTCACACTCAGAGCATCATGAACCATAGACTGACGCAGACACCGTACACATTCACACTCAGAGCATCATGAACCATAGACTGATGCAGACACCGTACACATTCACACTCTGAGCATCATGAACCATAGACTGATGCAGACACTGTACACATTCACACTCTGAGCATCAAGAACCATAGACTGATGCAGACACTGTACACATTCACACTCTGAGCATCAAGAACCATAGACTGATACAGACACAGTAAACACTCACACTCTGAGCATCATGAACCATAGACTGATGCAGACACCGTACACATTGACACTCTGAGCATCATGAACCATAGACTGATACAGACACTGTACACATTGACACTCTGAGCATCATGAACCATAGACTGATACAGACACCGTACACATTGACACTCTGAGCATCATGAACCATAGACTGATGCAGACACTGTACACATTCACACTCTGAGCATCATGAACCATAGACTGATACAGACACTGTAAACATTCACACTCTGAGCATCATGAACCATAGACTGATACAGACACTGTACACATTCACACTCTGAGCATCAAGAACCATAGACTGATGCAGACACTGTACACATTCACACTCTGAGCATCATGAACCATAGACTGATGCAGACACATTCACACTCTGAGCATCAAGAACCATAGATTGATGCAGACACTGTACACATTCACACTCTGGGCATCATGAACAATAGACTGATACAGACACTGTACACATTCACACTCTGAGCATCATGAACCATAGACTGATACAGACACCGTACACATTCACACTCTGAGCATCATGGACCATAGACTGATACAGACACTGTACACATTCACACTCTGAGCATCATGAACCATAGACTGATACAGACACTGTACACATTCACACTCTGAGCATCATGAACCATAGACTGATACAGACACTGTACACATTCACACTCTGAGCATCATGAACCATAGACTGACACAGACACCGTACACATTCACACTCTGAGCATCATGAACCATAGACTGATACAGACACTGTACACATTGACACTCTGAGCATCATGAACCATAGACTGATGCAGACACCGTACACATTGACACTCTGAGCATCATGAACCATAGACTGATACAGACACTGTACACATTGACACTCTGAGCATCATGAACCATAGACTGATACAGACACTGTAAACATTCACACTCTGAGCATCATGAACCATAGACTGATGCAGACACTGCACACATTCACACTCTGAGCATCATGAACCATAGAATGATGCAGACACTGTACACATTCACACTCTGAGCATCAAGAACCATAGACTGACACAGACACTGTACACATTCACACTCTGAGCATCATGAACCATAGACTGACACAGACACCGTACACATTCACACTCAGAGCATCATGAACCATAGACTGACGCAGACACCGTACACATTCACACTCAGAGCATCATGAACCATAGACTGATGCAGACACTGTACACATTCACACTCTGTGCATCATGAACCATAGACTGATGCAGACACTGTACACATTCACACTCTGAGCATCAAGAACCATAGACTGATGCAGACACTGTACACATTCACACTCTGAGCATCAAGAACCATAGACTGATACAGACACTGCACACATTCACACTCTGAGCATCAAGAACCATAGACTGATACATAGACTGATCCAAAGGTCAAGGGTTCGATCCCTGGCCTTGCCGAGATGGAATTCATAATATAATTTCACACATGAACTGAAGGGATAACCTGCTGTCCTTGTAAATCTGTGACCGGGTGGGTTGTCATGTTAAGGACCTGTGACATAACAATTCAGTGAGGTAACACTATTGCTGCTACAATTAGGTCTCATCACAAAATGACTGAAATAATGTTGAAAGTGATGTAAAACCCCAAAAACAAACAAATATCATGGACCATGACCTGATACAGAGACTGTTTACATTCACATATAGAACATCATGCATTTAAACTAAACATTACTGCTTCCCTTTCAGAAATATTTTGCACTTTTAAAAAGTTTTGATCATATTGATTTTTTCAAACTAATCAAAAAACTATAATTTATCTTAATTAAGGATGCCTAAAATATGGAAGTTAGCCAAACAATATCTAACTGGCATGTGAAGCTGGTTTTAAATGTCATATTTCAAATGGCAAATTGAGATCTAAAATGTGTTTTGTGATTGGTACAAACATGAAATTGTCCCTTTTAACAACTGGTCAGCTATTTTCAACAGTTTTATCTAAACAAATAAAATATCAATGGACGTTTTTTTTTCTAGCAAAGCCACTTTGTAGATTTAATAGCGGCATATACTACCTTTACCATTTGATCTACTTAATGTACTATCAGGAACGTATCACCTGCAGTATTGACTGTTGGCGTTCATTAGAATAATCTGTCCTTTTGATGTCTGTAATATGAAATCAAGTCAGTTTTTTGTTTACACTAATGAGAATACATTCCTATTTGTGAAACTCTAGATGTATTTTACCCTACACAATGGTAACAAAGTTCAATATTACTAATGATGCTATGCAGCATGCGAGTCACTGGTTATCATGATTGCTGCTCAGAAAAAGGCAGAATCTTAACCCACATGACAGTTGCCCAGCATGTTTAATGTTATCATG
This sequence comes from Amphiduros pacificus, assembly GCA_949316495.1. Lineage (NCBI taxonomy): Eukaryota > Metazoa > Annelida > Polychaeta > Phyllodocida > Hesionidae > Amphiduros > Amphiduros pacificus. The sequence continues at coordinate 44,690,030 of OX439000.1, read as the reverse complement.
ATAAATATTTGGTGACAATCATTATGTACATTCACAGAACTGGGTTGGCAGTTTTTGTAAAAACCAGTTTTTTGACTGGCTGGTAAAACCCAACCCTGTAAAAGAACAAATATGCTTTTTGGTGGCATAAATATATAATGGCAATCAATGAATATAGATATTGTGCAGCATGAGCAAACAGCATCAATCTGCCTTCCGGGACTAAATGCAAATGACAAGCATATAAAGTTGGCAAATGAAGTGTACAATCAGCCATTCAATATATGCATCTGAAGCAGGAGGTGGATTAGAATGCTCAAAGCGTTGGGGTTGTGGGTGGCAATGTGGCCTAGGGGATTAAGCTTGAGATCTGCAGTAATCCCTATGTTCCGCTCCTTGCTTCACAATATACATATTCAAATGAGCCTCACCATCCCACATCCACCCTCGCCATGTCTCAAAGAGGGAACAAATAACATTTTTTCCCCTTTGCCAAACAATACATGGACCACAGCGAGAAATTCATTGATTACAGCCCAGAATTGAGCAAATAAGAAAGATTCCAGGTCTGCCTGATAGACCATTAATCAGAATAGAAACTGGTGATTTCTGAGGCAAAACTTTCCTTGCACAATGAAAACATAGTGGATTTTTTTCTCATAGAGTCATGCAACCCAATCTGGTAACCCTCTCAGGCTGTCAATCAACTGCATAAATGACAAAATCAAATTCTCTAGGATCAAGTGAGGCAGTCAAATTCCCTAAAGACCAAGTAAAAGTACCTTACCGTGTGCAAGAGCAAGACGTGCGACTGCTTGTGGGTCTGATGGAGACCTGGGATAGTCCGCTTTGCCTGCGTGGCAGAGTAAAGTTGCCTGCCAGTAATCAACTTTGACAGAGCGCAGAGCGATACCACTGGAGAGACTCTCACAGAGAAGAGTGAGTGTGCCTGCACCCCTGCCCGCCAACCCACCCTGCCAAACTTGCTCTAATACATGAATAATTAATCTAGGAATTTATTGATTACTTTGTGGACTGTTAAACCAGGCAAGAACTCCATAATGGAGGGAGAGATGGTTTGCCCTGTACGGTAATGTAAGGGGGATTTGTGTGAACTGTGCCAGATTTACTTAGTAAAATGGAGCCATTTGACTCTTCAGACATGTCTGGCCTGAAACATCAAGTTCTTTATAACCCTCCTTAATCACCTACTGTTGTATCTCTAAAACACATAAACAGTCATGTGTAAACTACCCCTCTGGAGAACCATATGCCATACTGAGCATTTCCTGTGGATCTTTAGTGTTAACAATCTGAAGGACAAATTTTTTATCAGAGGTCAATCATTTCACACAACTACGTGTCAGCAAAATAATATTCAAAAACACCATATAGAAGAATCAGATGTAATTTGGAATAACCAGATTTTGAAATTTGTATTGATTTTGCCAACAGCAGCCCCATGTTACCAATAACCTTTCCATGTTTCAAAATTGTTCATCTCTGTTCTTGTGCTGCCCTCTATTGGCAATCTCTGCCATATGTTAATTTTGGATTTCAATTCACTGAACAAGTCAATATCTGTGCTTGATCCATAATGAACAGAAATGAATCAGTTTATGAAGGGTAAATAATAAATTGATTATACATATTTCAAAATTAATCTTAGAAGCATTATCCTGACTTAATTGATTTCTGGTTGCCATGGCAATTCAATTTGTCCAGCATCCAGCTTTGATACTGGCCACATTCTGTAATCTGTGGGTTTTAAACATTCCATGACACCTCCTGACAGCTTAATTTGGTATCACAAAATACTGGGTTATAAATGAGTAAACACAAATTTGGTCTGAAAAGTGAAAAAACAGACAGGCCAAAGACACCAGTACTTGAAATCAGCTGTGGGATAAATCAAAGTGTATATCATTTGGACTTTACCAGTTCTCTGAGGTATAGAGACTGCTCTATCTCAATCCTCCAAATAGGAATAGAGGCCAGTATTGGGCACTGCACATGACCGACTAATCCCTGAATCAAGGCACATTTTTCTGATTGGTTAGACTCTTTCACACCTTTATGCATCCCTCAGACTGATTGGTTCAATCATCCACACAATCTATCTTAGCACACAAGAAGAATGGTTGGTCAGAACCTACACACACAAGTAGAACGGTTGGTCAGAACCTACCCACACATGTAGAATGGTTGGTCAGAACCTACTCACACAAGTAGAATGGTTGGTCAGAACCTACTCACACAAGTAGAACGGTTGGTCAGAACCTACTCACACAAGTAGAATGGTTGGTCAGAACCTACTCACACAAGTAGAATGGTTGGTCAGAACCTACTCACACAAGTAGAATGGTTGGTCAGAACCAACACACACAAGTAGAATGGTTGGTCAGAACCTACTCACACAAGTAGAATGGTTGGTCAGAACTTAAAACCATGGCAATGCCTCTGTCTGTATATATGCAATCTGAGCTGTGAGTGAGGTCTGGGCTAGATCCTGTTAATTTAAATGGAGGAGCAGCTCATACAGGGACAAATCCATGTGTAGGTAAATACCTCTGTAGTTGCTCACAACATCTTCTCCAAGAGGGCCATTTGACCCTTCGGACTTTTGCTAACCCTTTGCTAAACATAGGTGGTTGAATATAATTAAATATATTCATGAATGAAGTAGATTAGTGGCTGTAAGCTACCCCCACTTAAACTTTAAAATTCATGTGCGTGGAGACAGTCCCTTAAACCATTGAGAAGACACCTAACTTGGAGACATTGAGTTTAATCATTGCTATGCTCTCAATGGCCCACACCCGCCCCTAATCTAAAAAATAACATCAGATCCATGGACTAATAACACAAATGATATCTGTGAGATGAAGATGAATGTGATAATCTTATTAATCTTATGAGTCATATTGCTTTCAGGGACAAAATATGTGCACACTGTTTTCCACTGCCACATTTGTTGATGCACCGGTAGATAAAATGTTAGAATAGTGTAGGTGGATCTAAGAACACGTATATATTTGAGAATACATGGTTTAATGATAAAAAAATGTAAAATGTGAAATGAATACATACGTGAAAAGAATACATGGTTTAATGACAAACAAATTTTTTTGGCAAAAATGTTTTCAGCAACTATGCCCATATCAGTTCAACTTTTGAGCCTTTTAGTCAGTGTAAAAGTAACACTGCCAGCAATGGGAGTCGAACTGGCTAGGCAAATAAACTTGTAAAATATCAAACTACACAGAAAAATATTTCTTAAAATAGTCAGAATTGGTCAGAACCTACACACACAAGTAGAATGGTTGGTCAGAACCTACACACACAAGTAGAATGGTTGGTCAGAACCTACACACACAAGTAGAATGGTTGGTCAGAACCTACACACACAAGTAGAATGGTTGGTCAGAACCTACACACACAAGTAGAATGGTTGGTCAGAACCTACACACACAAGTAGAATGGTTGGTCAGAACCTACACACACAAGTAGAATGGTTGGTCAGAACCTACACACACAAGTAGAACGGTTGGTCAGAACCTACTCACACAAGTAGAATGGTTGGTCAGAACCTACTCACACAAGTAGAATGGTTGGTCAGAACCAACTCACACAAGTAGAATGGTTGTTCAGAACCAACACACACAAGTAGAATGGTTGGTCAGAACCTACTCACACAAGTAGAATGGTTGGTCAGAACCAACTCACACAAGTAGAATGGTTGGTCAGAACTTAAAACCATGGCAATGCCTCTGTCTGTATATATGCAATCTGAGCTGTGAGTGAGGTCTGGGCTAGATCCTGTTAATTTAAATGGAGGAGCAGCTCATACAGGGACAAATCCATGTGTAGGTAAATACCTCTGTAGTTGCTCACAACATCTTCTCCAAGAAGGCCATTTGACCCTTCAGACTTTTGCTAACCCTTTGCTAAACTTAGGTGGTTGAATATAATTAAATATATTCATGAATGAAGTAGATTAGTGGCTGTAAGCTACCCCCACTTAAACTTTAAAATTCATGTGCGTGGAGACAGTCCCTTAAACCATTGAGAAGACACCTATCTTGGAGACATTGAGTGTAATCATTGCTATGCTCTCAATGGCCCACACCCGCCCCTAATCTAAAAAATAACATCAGATCCATGGACTAATAACACAAATGATATCTGTGAGATGAAGATGAATGTGATAATCTTATTAATCTTATGAGTCATATTGCTTTCAGGGACAAAATATGTGCACACTGTTTTCCACTGCCACATCTGTTGATGCACCGGTAGATAAAATGTTAGAATAGTGTAGGTGGATTTAAGAAAATGTATATATTTGAGAATACATGGTTTAATGACTGGTCAAAAAAATGTAAAATGTGAAATGTTTTTTTGACCTTTTCAGCAACTATGCCCATATCAGTTCAACTTTTGAGCCTTTTAGTCAGTGTAAAGTAACACTGCCGGCAATGGGAGTCGAACTGGCTAGCCAAATAAACTTGTAAAATATCAAACTACACAGAAAAATATTTCTTAGAATAGTCAGATAATTGTCAAAAATAAGCAATGACTGAAATTATATCAACTGTCTACATTCTAATTTGATCATCCAAAAAAAATGACAACAAAGGACAAGATAAAATCAATCACATTCTCAAAAAATGTACAATTTGATAAAAGAAAATATTAATGTCTCTAAAAGGTCATTCCATTAAGAATCCAGACTGAAATCATGAATATCCTTGTTGTTCTTGCATTGTGGCTGATTTGTTTTTGGATCAGTTATTGTTCTAGGCTTTTAAGTTAAATTAATTTTAAAGAATTCCTTGTAAAATATGTGACAAATTTCTTGTTAAAAGGTATTAAGCATCAATTCTACAATTTGGTGTATTGAAAGCTTAACCACATATGAACATCATGACAAATTGAAATTATGATAGAGTAAAAAGATAAGTTGCTCTAAGACATAAAAGTTGCACTCCCAGCAGAAGTCTGCCTGAGCCATAAGCTGCACATGACGGTTAAACACGGGTAGCGTGAACTTTGTTTGACCTCAATTGAGGCTCTAAGTAGGGTGTTTAACATCATTTTGGCAATATCCAAAGGACAATACATATCATGACATCATACGCATATTGCCATACTCTTATGATGTCAGTTTACCTTTCAGTGCATCTATTATCACACTCTCGATAAAAATGACACCAAGAAAGAAGTGTGTATTCAAAAGGGGGCTATAAATTAGGTTCCTGTTCAAATAGGTTTTACAGACATTTACTGGAGTGCATCAACCAAAACAATATTTAGATCTGAAAGGCAAATATCATTATCGTTAATCTATGATACTTATACATATTTTTCAAAATCACTGCTTAATCCCTTTAAGGTATAGCATTGAATATACCCTATATTATATGACAGATCTACATTTGAAAATAACAAATCTTAATTCACTTCTTAAAACATTTATTTCAGTTGCATCTGACTTGCAGTATTGATAATGAAATATAATAGACAGACAGGCAGTCATGTGTTGCAGGTAAAGACAATTTGTTTGCTTAGGCATAAAAATATGCCATTTTGAGGAGTTATTTTTTAAAAGAGAAATCAGCAACATTTTCAACCTCCACTCAACCTCCACTCAACTCAACTCATAGGGCAAATTCAATCAAGTGTGGACAATCTTGTGTGGACAGTGAGACATCTTAAAGGGGAACTTTCACTTCGGTCATACACTCTTGTATAACATTGCACATTGATCTGTGGGCTCTGCGATTGAGAAGAAATGTCACTTTCTTGTTGCATTTGGTGTTTACAAACAGTATGATGTGATCGTGGAGCAATAAACTACCAGTACTTACATGACCAATTTGTAAGCAAACAGAAATGGACTGTAATATTAAAGTTTGGATTTTAGAATTTAGAATTGGTGCATTGTGTTCTGGCACACTGTAGGGAAGTATGTTATATAACATAAATTATGTAATATATATAATTTGTTGTATATGATATTTTGTTGCAAAAATCATGATAATCGGACCAGTGGTAGCAAAGTTATGACATGATTCATAATAATTGAAAATCATTGCTCATTTTTTTGCAATGTGTTCACACATTTTTGACCATATTTATGATATTTATAGACAAAGATTATCAGGAAACATCTCTTTAAGAATATAGGTTAATCCCTCAGAGATAAGTCTCTGCAAGTGTGGTGGTTTCAATCATACAAAAGAAAAGGTCGTGACAGTGTCATGAAAGACAGATCTCTTATTTCAGATGGAAGGATCCTCTATGCCATTGTATGATTTTGTTTGTTTTTGTTTTTTTGGGGGTTTTACATCACTTTCAACATTATTTCAATCATTTTGTGATTTCGTGATGAGACAGATATAGTGCTGCCTCACTGAATTGTCCTGTTGAAGATCCTTGACATGACAACCCACCCAGTCACAGTTTTACAAGGACAATGGATTTACCCTTTAGGCACGGGCCTCAGCTAATATGTGAAATGGCCAGACATGGCCGGGGATCGAACCACTACCTTTGCATCACCACAGAGGAACTGGTGCTAATAAGCTGGTGCTCTAACCAACTGTGCTACGGCCGCCATTGTATAATCCTTCCACTTCAATTAATAAATGAGAATGTCGATTTAAAGTTCCCACAGAGACAATATAAGCATTTTTCCAATGAACAGAAGAAATAAGAGACTTTAGATTTCAACACAACACAGCTTAAAATCATAAATGAGCTTCAATCCGCTTTTCCAATTTAGTATTCTCTGGGAAACTATGTAAAGGCATAGTGAAAGAGACTAAGTGTAATTGTAATGTATATCTACTTACATAAAAACAGGGTTTTGCAATGTGTTTTGTGGAGAAAATATTACCTTTAAGTCCTTGTGATTGCAAGATGTTCTCAGATTCTGATAACTACCATATAAGCCTTCTTAAATGACATTATACAGACCTACTTGTACATAAAATACACTTCCTTGGTATATTATTTTAAAATCTTCAAAATATAAAATACTTATTATCTCATTCAGATGCCTGTTGACTTTTTTTATCCCAAACATTCAAAAACAAAATTTAAAAGGCCTTAACTTCATGAGGCCAGTTGACCCAACAGTGGAAATAAATCTTCACACATAATCAGGTGCTGCCACCAGGTGTTATATATGTAATTGCAGTTTTGGTATCAGCAACAAAACATTTGGTTCATTCGTGCAAACAAGCAATACAGCTTTTCATAAGACATTCTTATGGCATCATTAACATCACAAATCTATCATTATCATTTATTGTATCAGAAATGGAAAAAAGAAGATTTATTCAAGCCACTTTTTAAGTCCCTGAGACTGAAACAAGTACAACATATTGTTTGGGGTTTGACATTTAACTCTTTAAAGATTGTTTCTTGTCTAGCATTACAAAATCTCTCAACAGTCCAATTGTAAAGTTTAAAAAATATGATTATTTTAAGAAACATTGAAACCTGAATGTACAAAGCAAAAATTATAACAAACAAAACATTTGAAATATTCAAAGCAAAGATTTAATCAACACAAAAATGAAATAATAATTGCAAACTGAAGGTGCAGTTGATATTATTTTTGTTTATCTTTCAAAATTATTCGGTACATAAATGATTTTTTTTAACACAAATGTACCAAGTTGCATCTGTATTGTCTTGGATATGTAACCTTCTCTAATATCGCTAAGGCACTAAGGCAAATCATCTGTCAGACTTCAGATTTTTATTTGTGTTCTAATTATCTGATTTAAACCAAATTTGAAGTTAACATACCAACTTAACTTAACAAGACATTGTTTTCATTTTAACCCCTAATGGATGGGAAGGACGGCAACGTCCACCACTGGCAACGGACGGGAAGGACGTTGACGTCCCCATTGTTCTGGCTTGATGACATCATTTGTAACATTCTAAAGGGCTCCAACTTGTTACAATGTAATCAATGATAATGACGTCAGGCTGCCTTAATCATGAACATTTGACCCCAGCACTTCATTTGGCATATCTAATAACCATGGTTATACATTTTATTAATTTAGTATGTGGATACACTAGTCCAGAAAAAAATCAACTAGATTTAGATAGGCCAGTCCATTAGGGGTTAAACCTTTTGTCATACTTCTTTTTCTTTATTTACATGTTAAAGGAAATAATTTTCATATTTCCTTGGTTTCCAAAAAAACTTTCAATTCTATACCCAAAGCATTCGGTAAAATAGACTTGAAATCCACTGTTTCCAGAAACACCACGCACTGCCCATCATATTGAAGTGTCCCTACTAAATGAACTTGACCTCCGGCGATTGACTGTTGCCATTCTGACCCATGCCACAATCTTTCTCAGTCATGTCTAAAAATACAAATCCGTGTGAAATCTGTAGTGTTTTTTCTTCAGTTTTTTACCTGATATCAAACATGACAACCTGAAATGGCATTTGGAAGAGTCCAAGTGATGACGTCATAGAAACACAAAGAGAGAAACATCATATGACGTCAGAAGCACAACAACGTTGTGGAGTTTCCAGATTGTTCCTATCACTCCCATGAATAAACTGACCCACTTTCACATCTTTGAGCAAACTCGTAAACAATGGCGAAATGATGCTGAGATCAAGAAAAAACAAAGAAATATTTTCAAACAGGACTGACATCTTATGTTCATATAAAAGGTGCATAATTGTTTGATTGTTACTTGCCGGAAGTCAAGTTCTTCCAGAGTCATGGCTTAAATATGAAGGACAGTGCATGGTGTTTCTAGAAACAGTCAGTGGATCTGAAGTCTATTTTGCCAGTGGCTTTGGGTATATATGTTTATTTATGCCTTACGGGGTCTGCCAGTCCTTGACAGCCAGGTCCATGATCCGCAGGCCCATCACAGATGACTATAATTGGCACAAAGTTGCATTTAGGGCTCTGTTTTAGAGACTCTATTATTGTCCTACTCTCCTTTGCATCAGACTCAGTATAACACCCTCTCCGATTATGCGATCAGATATGATCAAATAGGCCCGTTCCATTAACCCCGCCCCCTGAATGTAATCAACTGCATGTGCATGATGCGATGACGTAATTACAGCCTATGAGTCTGACAGCACGTGCATGATACAATGGTACCTGGTCAAAACAACCGCGATATCAAGTGGACCGCGGTATTGAACTGCCACATTTAACCGCGGTCAACCGGCTAAATTTGGATAATTTATCAATGTAAATTATCTACAAGTGTCAGTTGCCAATCTTAATATTAATAAGCTACTTTCCGCCGTAATTAGACCTCATGTTCGGCATATAATTCTGTGAATATTCTCACTTTTCACCCAGGCCCAATATTAGAACTACGCATTCAAGTTTGGCGGCCTTTTAATCTTCCAAAACGTAAATAAAATGCATTTCTAAGCAAAGTTAAGGCTCACATATTCTCTAATTTACAATTGTAGGCAATGTACATTGATAAATTGCCCAGATTGACCGCGGTTCAATGTGACAGTCAATATCGCGGCCCACTTGCTATCGCGGTGATTTTGACCATAATTCGATACAATGACGTAACTCGAATCTCTAGCTTATTAATATTCATGAGCGCCCAAATAGTCCGACATTTGGTCGCATCATCGCTAGGCCTGTATTGAAGAGGCCTAGTAAAGCTGGGTATTCTTGTCCCAAATCACTCAAAATATTTATTTGAGCCAAATGTAATTCAATTGATAATCTAGTCCCATATACAACCAAACTTATGATTCCTACTTGGAGGATAGAGAGGGAACCAAATCTTATTATTACTTGAAAACAACAATAAAAGCTCTCCTGTCTCTATAAATGGGCGATAATATACTAAAATAATTATTCTGTGACATATCTGAGAAAACATGAATTCCCATTGCAAGATCAAGGTGAATACAAAAGTAAGTATTAAATATATTGTATGATGTCCAAAACAATCATATAACAGTCTTACCATAAAATGTCTACTGATTCATGGTGTCCCTTTTGGAATTATTCTTCGGATCCTTGTTTGTTTTGATTTGCAGAAGAAATTCTTCCTTCGTGATGCTGCCACCTAGTGGCTCATATTTGACTGATACCCCATCGTGATGATAGTTCAGTAGGTTTCTATACCATACAATAAACAGATAGGGAACCAGTCTTCAATACTTTTTCCATGAAAATAATGGCGGGCAACTTGGATGTGAAGGATTTAGTTGGAAAATGGATATTTGAATATGTCTATAAACTAATTTGGGATGAATTCAGTGCGTTAGGAAATGTACCTACAGAAGACGGTGATGTCAAATCATTGTTCGAGGACAGAGATCTAATTCAAGGTTAGTTTTTCAGAGGCGGCAACAAACGAAAACCAACAAACTTTCTTTCGTGGACACCATCCTGCATCGGCCCCCTAAAGCGCTCTAAAGTGATGGTGTGCAGCACTGTGATAAACACACCCTTATCACCCCTGCCTAACATACCACGGCCTAACTGACTCCCCTGCCTAAACCTTACCACGGCCTTACCATACCACTGCCTAAACGGTTAACGGCCTAAACATCCATAACTTCGCATAAGCCTGCCAATCTCTCCTACCAATGATTAAATAATAAAGTGGAGTTGTACAGATCTGGTTCCGGTAAAGTTGTACAGTTCCGGTGTGTACTTTTCAATAGGGGAAAAAAACAACATGGAGATCGACAATCGGCCTATTGTTGAGTCTGACGCTGTCGGTTCTGTCAGACATTGTTTATACCCAAAGCCAATATTCTTTATCAATGTACATTGCCTACAATTGTAAATTAGAGAATATGTGAGACTTGGACTCTTCTAAATGCCATTTCACGTTGTCAAGTTTGATGTTGGGTAAAAAACTGAAGAAAAAACACTACAGAATGCACATGGTCATGGATTTGTATTTATACTCGCGCTGGACCAGTTACCGCCGATGAAGTAGACTGTGACTGGCAGCGGCTACAAGGGTCCTCTCCAGCTTAGCTGCTGTAATCAGCGGTTATTCTCCTTCCTGAAAATCCCCAATTATCGCAAGCACATAGGTGGCGCTACGAACTTCGTATGAGTCTGTAACTGACAGCTTATAACACGAAATCACTATTTTGAAGATATCTTCAAAACTACACCACTTATCAGCAAACCGAAACCAGTTTTGAAACCAGTGAGACAAAAAAAAAATAATGGTGAACTTTATGAAAACATGACATCGAGATCAATAAAATTTAAGTGCCTTTGATGTGAGGCAGCCACACCAAGGTGACGAGTTGGTCATGTCATTTCAGCTGACAATTAAAAGCTTTCACACCACTTTCATAAAAAATCATTTGAAGCTAGGACAAGCTTTGTGATCAAAGACTTTTCTGTAATTGTTTCCCAGCTCAAGCTTTGAAGAGGGATTCTTTGTAACCTTTGTTTCATCTGAAATTGTTGCTCTGAACTGTCAGGTGTCATGTCTTCCTGACAGCATCATGTCCCGATTAACGATCATTTATCATAATAAATATTGTGCAGAGCATCACAATACCAACATATTTAGATCCCTCGTGGAATTTTGATATAAATAAAAAAAAAGTTTGTTCAATTTTGTGGATTCTAGGCGAAATAAATGGGAAATCAGTGAGAGTTTCACAGTACTGTTATTATTTGACTCACCGGAATGCGTGGCGCCACCTAGCGGCCAATGGCATGTGACGTGGGAGATTGGGAAGGCAATTGGTAGCGATGGAAAACTGGTCCCTCACGAATAGACATTATGACTGGGAAAGACAATGACATGGGTCATAACTACAACAGTCAATCGCCGGAGGTCAAGTTTATTTACTGGGGAAACTTAAATATGATGGGCAGTGTGTGGTATTTCTAGAAACAGTGGATTTCAAGTATATTTTGCCGTTGTCTTTGGGTATAATAGTATTTTCCTTCCCAAAAGTGCCCAATTATCACCTGTTCATAGGTGGCGCTACACATTTTGTGTGAGTCAGTACCTGACGGCTGATAATAAGAAATCACATTTTTGAAAATATCTTAAAAATTACACCATTTATCAATAAACTGAAAACAGTTTTGAAATCAGTGAGACAATATGAAGATAATTGAGAACTTTATGAAAATATTATATCGAGATAAAGAAAACTTTATTGTCATTTGTTTATTGACTGTGAGGCAGTCACACCAAGCCAAGGTGACGAGTTAGTCATGTCACTTCAGTCAGACAAGCATATGCTTTCACACCCTTGTCATCCAAATCATTTGAATTTTGGACTAATTTTATGATCAAAGGGTTTTTCTGTTATTGTTTCCCAGTTCAAGCTTTGAAGCTTGATTGTTTATAACCTTTAAGTCATCTGAAATTGTTGCCCTGGGCTCTCAGGTGTCATGTCTTCCTGACAGTACTGACCCGATTAACGATCATTTACGATAACCAATATTGTACAGAGCAGTACGAAACAAACATATTTGGATTCCTCGTGGAATTTTAATACAAATTAAAAAAAAGTTTGTTCAATTTTGCGGATTCTAGTCGTAATAAATGGGAAATCAGTGAAAGCTTCACAGTACTGTTAATATTTGACTCACCGGTACGTGTGGCGACACCTGGTGGTCGACGGCATATGACGTATGAGTTTGGAAAGGCAATTGTTATTAAGATAGAATGCTGAAATTATATTGATCAAAACTAAGTCAAACTATTATTTTCTTTATCTCAAACAATATACTCTAACACAGGCCTTGACATTAACATTTGTGACCCACTTGCCCACCGGGCAAGTAAATTTGAAAATCTACTTGCCCTGAAATACAATTCACTTGCCCGGATAGGAAAATATTTATATATATAAGCTTTTTTTGAGTACAATAAGGATTTGTACTTTATATCTTATTTATTTCAAAATCTGTTCAAACAGTTCTCTTCACCAAAACTCGCGCCAAAATACACTGATGAGATGTTCCAAATGTGCTCGACTTTTGAACAGGAGTGCACCCAGTCAAGATAATCGCATTCGTAGCTCTGTGCACAGTGATGAAAAGTAATTTTTATTGACTCTGGGGTATATTATTTCAAGATTACAGTACTTGCCCACCGGGCAAGTCGAAGAGAAACATCCAGTTGCCTGGACTTGCCCGACACATGTAAAATATAGCTCCGGGCAACCGGTTAATGTCGAGGCATCCTTCAGGAACTCCCTAGCCAGAGTATAAAGGTTGGAAACAAGCAGCTGGTGTGTACCAGCTGCACCCCTTAGTGCAACCTTGCATTCTTGGCGGGATGCCAATTGGTTTTGCCGAGTAAACTTATAGATGTAGATGAGGCCTGTAATACCAAACTAAACTCAGACACTTGTACATGACGCCAAGTACAGTGACCGGCAACTGTCCGAAACCGGCAGATGAAACTCGGACATTTCTAACTCAGTCAAATATCGAGTAAAACTGTGCTGTACTAATTGCAATTGAGCTGAATATTGTGACTCAGACGTCACCTTTTAATTCCTATGCCTTTCAAAACGTTAAAAGTGTTTATTTGTTTTCACGGCACGAATGATCGCATCACTGTCAAATGACGTCAGAAGTGGTGACGTTAGCAACATCACCGTATAACTCAATGTAAACTCGGACAATCTGCGGGTTTGCTGAATGCATGAATATCCTGATAATTCTGTAAATATTAAATGTGTATCATTCTTACTCCACGGGCCATTAAGACTGACGATCTTCCATTGACGTGAGCAGTTTTTATCCAGTTTTGAAAGGTTTTGTGAAAATCGGGAGTGAAAAACATGAAAGTGTCCAGATTTGGCTGCCGGTCACTGTAAAACAATATATTGTTTGAGTAACTGTCGAAAACTCATTACAAGTTATAACACAAATGTTTGGTAGAAAGCTCATTTTCATGATGTCAACTATATTGTATTTGTTACAGGAGTTTTTGACTTGATCCAGGGATCACAGAAAGAAAATGATAATTTGATCAACACCCAGTTATCTCTTGCATGGCTCATGTGTGTGCTGGAGTCTGGTGATGAATATAAAACACGGTATGCTGAAGAAAGCCAAGCATGCACACCACTGGAAGAAGTGCTTCACAAATTACCAGAAATGAAAGAACTGCTGGGTGTTTCTGAGAAGGTTGCAAATGAACTTAAATCTCGGCTCATGGAACAGGTATTGTACTTTAAACTTAATGCTAATGGATGCTTGTAATGCATAAATTGATGTCTTGTATTCAATAAATAATGAATATGTAAATTGGACAAAACATTGTTTACACACAGCAATCAAAGTTATAACTTTCCTCTCAGGGTATTCTCACAGATAATATTTAAGACAGCACAAGTTGACTTCATATACTTGCTCCGTTTCCAAGTGCTGTGTCTGCTGCCGCCACACTTTGTTTTTTTCATCATTCCTTTATGCTTATAATACATAAGGACTAGATACTATAAAATAATAATATGCAGGCTGGAAAATTTTTGGGGCTGAACTTTTTGTGACCTTGCCTTGGGTCAAGGTCAAGGTCATGGCCAGCACAGGAACAAGTTCGCTTATGAATGTTCTATTTTCTTACAAAATACAGTGCTCAATATTGATATAACTTGGTAGATGTGATCAACCTATGAGGGGCTTGGATAAGTTTGATATTGGGTGACCTTGGGCTATTCTCAAAATCGGCTATTTGTGATATTTTGCAAAGTATTACAAGTAGTATGTATTCTCACTACATTTATCTTACACAATATCTTTGTTCATAATTTTCAGACAAAATGTGTAACTAGATCACAATGACCTACTCAAGGGCCATATAGGTCGCAACTTCCAAAAATATTGTGAATCTAATCCTTAACAAATCAGACAGGAATAGATCATGATATTATGTAAATATATGTAAAGATATGTATCCTGTTCATGATTTGGAGAATAATTTATATAACAAGATTACTTTGACCACCTTGTAGCACAAAAGAGATTGACATTTGTGAGTTGGATCGTGCATGACTTTGTATGTTTACTATGCTGACTTTAATTTTGTGCCACTCACAATCTATCTAGTTATAGGGCTCAGCCAAGGGGAAGTGAAGTTAGTGAACATTAACATGAAAAATTGAAACTCAAAATATGTGCTTCTTTTACATTGTATCTTATAAACTAAAAACTGTAGTTTCTGAAACTGTTTTATTTTTTTCTCTACCCTTATTGGTTGCGAAATAATCACAATTTGTTTAAGACCCTATTTTGTTGGTTCATTTTGCTGTCTGTCGTCGTTTTTCTATCAATTTAGAAAATATGGTGTATTTATTAGAAATCACATGCAAATTAGTGGAAATGGGACTTTAATAAAGTTGAGATGCTATGTTATCATGATTTAAATTCAAATTCTTGGCACACAAGTCTAAAGATGTTTTTGGGGAAAAACTTTAAAATATGAATTTGTCCCTCCGTTACATGTCCCTCCGTTACAAAAAATATTGAAATTTTTACCTCATGCTATAATGCATATCACAAGGAATGTGAAACTTTCTAGAAGTAAGGTGCTTATAGTGAATTATCATAACCTTCTGTATGCTTTATGAAACTCATTTAATTTTTGGTTGATTTTATATGAAGAAAACCTGTCCCTCCGTTACTAGTAACGGAGGGACAAATGTTCAGGTTCATGCAAGTTGTTATTATTTCAGTTATTTGCCAGAAATTTTTATTTCTTAAAGTAGTTTATGTCAAGTGGAAATGGACACAAACAATTTATTTGATTAAACATGTATTGGTTGGCTAATATGTGGTCTGTCACCTGAGAGACAATAGACACTTCATGTTTATACTCATGCATCAATCAACATGGTCAGTGATACATAATTCTATTTCCCTGTCTACATACTCATGTATTATAAACACTGGTTTTCAATACTGTCTGAGTTTATGGCAAAAAAAATCATATTTGTTTGCATTGGTACTTTAGTCAGAGGAAGAAAGCCACCAGCTGACCTGCACTGGGTACACAAGCTGTCCCATCAGAGACAACAGAATTGCTGTTTGATAGGTGTGATTCCTTGTGACACTATGTAACCGTTTGATCTTGTCAAAGTGTCTAATTTACCTGACAAATCCATTCTTAGGGATAATGCACTGTTCCTGGCTTACAGTTAGGATAACACAAGGCTAAGAACATGATGATGTAATGGAATGAGTTGTGTGTGTCATCCTTATGATGACCAAAATGACCATGGTCAAAATGACCATGATACGAAGTGGACCGCTGGACCAAGTGCATGTGCATTTCATTTGATAGCTATATATTCCCTCCTCTTATCTAAAACCTGAACATAGCTGCCAATCTGCCGTCATTATATCTCATGTCCGTCATATCTTTCTGTTAATATTTTCACTTTTCACTCAGGCCTGGACATTAGCATAACCTTTAAAGCTTGGCGTCCAAAAATGTAAATAGTATGCATTTCTAAGCATTGTTAAACTCATATTTTCTCCAACTTGTAGATAATTTACACTTGTGGATAATTTAGATTCATAAAATGTCCAAATTCTGTCTAATGTGGCAGTTCAGTACCACAGTCACCTTTGTCACATGTTTATTTTGATCATAATCCATCCTTAGTACCCAGTTGTCATTTGTGGTGTGTATTTGGTCTTTGTTACTTATGTTATTTCATTCAATTTATTCTGTAAATTTATTCTGTCAAGTTCATAAAGATTTAGCACCTAAATAGTACATGTACAGTTTGTTACAGAAGTTACTTGTTGACAAGATTACAGCTGAACATTTGTGTCCCTCCGTTACTATTTTCTGTTGTCCCTCCGTTACGACAATATTTCTTTAATAAATAAAACAGTGTTAAGGTTATAAACTTGATATTTTGGTATTTACTACTCAGGTATGTGTAGGTGATATATGATATAGTGATTTTTAAGAATATTCATAAGAACTTTATGTTAAGCCCATTTTGCTACATGACTCCAAAGCTGCTGTTCAAAAGTGTCCCTCCGTTACAGAAAACATATTTTGATACCATACATAAACTGTTACAGTATGATCCTCAATACTTTGGCATATTGTAATGTTCAGTGGGCTTTGTCAAAAACAATAATTAAGTATTTCTAATAATTTTGTATTTCTGGAATAAATGCATTTATGTTATGCTGTTCAGTGATGCTGTCCCTCCGTTACCGCTTGGCCGAGCCCTATAACATTTATAAACATTCTTGGGTTTTTTAATGACTTGCCTTCTTTGATGTTTTCAGGTTTGATTTCAAACCTTTTATGTTCATATTTTAGGCAGTATTTGTGTGTTGTGAGGCTGGAGACTTCAGAACAGCAGACAAAGTATACAAGAGAATCTGGGAAGATGATCTCCTTTTAAACAAAGCTCAAAAGGTGCACACCACAACATGATTTTTAGATTTATTTGATAATTTAATAAAATTTTAAAAACCATGAAAAAAAATATATTGGTTTTATGTTTAGAAAGTACAGAAGCGTGTGAAAGAAGTGCTCCAATCCAAAGAAGTTGATCACATTGTACTCAAAGAAAACTCATACATGGAATTCCTGAGATTTGTATCTGAAAAAATATTGTCCAAAGTCAACAATGCCATGGAAACACCTTTCCTGACCAAAGTATGTATCATCTCTATTAATTGTATCATTTTTATTTGCAATGATGTAATAACAATTGAAAATATACATAATTCTTCAGAATGGACTAAAATGCCAGGGTTGAGGTTTGAAAATCGTTCACAAATTCTTTCTATTTGTAAATTAACTGGCTGTGTTGACTTCCCTGAGGAAATGTCATATCGTAAACTGGTATATGGAATAAATGTTGTAAATGTTGATACTGGTCAGTAATTTCCAGTTATTGAACTTGTACCATTAGTACCTAGTATCTACCAATCAACATTAGAAGGATACTTTTATTTGCTGCTATGTCAATGCTTTCTGACTTTGTTTGCATTATAGCGTATCGTTTCATAAAAAAATTAAGCATACACCTTGCTTTGCATTATGTGCAATCAGCACCTTTAGGTTTTCATAATGATGTTAGTCCTCACAATAAAAGCAGTTTCATGATGTCCATACTTGAAATATTGTAATTATCAGTTATAGATTTTAATTGAAATGTGTATATATATATATATATATATATATATATATATATATATATATATATATATATATATATATATATATATATATATATATATATATATATATATATAAAATTGATGCTGACAGATGGCAGAGAAGGAGCTGGGTGACTTCAACTCCCTTGATGACTCGGAGAATGTCTTCCCTATTATAGAGGCACCAAATAAAAGTCACATCAGAGATGGTGAGTGAAAAAAAAGGAGTTTGATAAAATTAAAGGTTCATTTGCATAACCTTTATTGTTTATTTCCTAATCTGAATATTTCTACAGCAAGTTCCGTTCTTTTTAGAGGCCCATGTGAATGGCAACAGAATGGACAATAGATTGAAAAGTTCCAACATTGATAATCAGTCACTACCAGGAGAACTTTGTGTGTAAGTATCATCCTGTTTCACTGTATGACTTATCAGTTGAAATAGTTTTACCTCTGTGCAACGCCTTGTAAATGAGAGTGTTTATCCTTCACTCACTTGCCTAATAATATCAGTACACTGAGGAAATATGATGTACAATATACATCATACAGTGATGTACATCATACAGTGCAAGATCATATTTTGTATAATATACTTATAAATTCAAAATACTGTAAACCTTTCCTTATTGAAATAGTGGCTTTTGAAAATTTGCAATTCAAATCTTGATAAGAACTTCCCACCTGGATACAAATTTTATGGTTTTATTGTATAGTTTATATTTCAATTTTGATGAGGTCTATTTCCTCGGTGAGGGCCCTGTGGAAGATATGTTTAAGTAACATAATATGTGGCCAAATGGCATGTGTAAACCCTCTGTAAATAAAGTTTATTATTATTATTATTATGGCTGGGTTTCCATATGTGCAGTGCGTCATGCAGCGCATCATGCAGAGCGTCGTGCAGTGCGTCAATTTTTTTCGCACACCATACTGAACCATGCAGGTGTTTCCATGTATGCGTATTGCCGTCCATAATGACGTCCTTAAGCAAATTGACGCATAGCCTTTTGCATGGGGTAGCGAATGAAAATCTGACGCATAGAGTGACACATAGGTTTCCCATAGGTTGCAAGCCTAATTTTGGCGCCAAATTGGAAGTTTGACCATGAAAACATCATGTGAACACTGCATGACGCACTGCATTGCGCACTGCATTACGGACTGCATTACGGACTGCACATATGGAAACACAGCTTAAAACTGTGCTGACATTGTGAGCAAGATAAACATAGTGACATCATACAAGAAAGTGTCATAATGTCAGACAGGAAAGTGTTGTCATAGTGACAGACAGAAAAGTGTCATCATAGTGACGTCATGGTAACATCATAAATTATGTTAATATGATCATGTTGAATACTGCTGTTACCTTTTTGTAAGCTCCTCCCTCTGCACTGCTTGAAATACCAGTTTTTGGTTATTTTGACTAATAATAAAAGGAATTTATGCTATGTCCCTTCTACCTTTCTTAATATTTCATCTTTTTCTTTCCAATGAGCACAAGATCTTGCCAATCGGTGCAGCGGATTCCGTGTATGAATTAATTAATGACTATCATTCCTATTCATATTATTATTCATATTCATATTATTATTATTAAATGGGGCATCCTTTTAATGAGTTATAATTTGGTCTTACTATGTAGTGTGATACCCTATGACCCCTCATCCTTGATTATTTTTCTTTGATATGTGTTTCGAAAACATTTAGGTAAATTGTGTGAAAAAAGGATGATTGATATGTCAATTAATGATTTGCAGTTTTAATTATCTGATGGGATAAAACTAGATGAAACATTTACAATCATCAATGCCTTAGAGAGATACATGTAATTTATTTTGATTTTTTTTCCAAGGCCTGAGATACTTAAACTCTTTCTATGTTCATTTAAAATAATTAGAATAAATAATGTTGATAAAGTATCTTATCTCTTGATATTGTGATCCGTTTTGAGTGATCAGAATTCTCTTTGTTTACTTTATAATTTGGTTCACAGGAAGCTTGATGGAAGGCTTTGTAAAAATCTGCTGCAGAGATTAAGTGGGGATAAAGCAGCTCACCCAGATAAATATCTTGATATAGATATTACCAAGAAATTAGAAAACATCAGGAGACAGCGGGTAAGTAATTTTCTATGTTTTTGAATTTTGGTAGTTATAAAACAACCGAATTGCAGGGGGCTATAATATTCCACATTAATTGTTTGGGGTAATGTATATGTTTTCCAGGATGAGTACACGTTTAAGATGTCCAAGTTTTTTCAAGACAAAAACATACCTCCTGACATTCAAGGTGAGTAAAGATTAAATTTTTAATTACAGGGCACATCTTGCAGTGGAAGTTATAAATAATTTGTTTAAAAAACTCTCTGTCTGCATACCCAATACCTACAAAATAGTTCACGTTTAGTTTGCTCAAATGATTGTTCCCCATACTAACATTTTAGAATGTTCAATTTCAAATTATCAATATGAAAGTTGAATACCAATGAGGCAGGTATTCAGGCATCAGGTCTTCATCCGTGCATGTATATATGACTGTATCTTGTGGTGGCATTCCCACACTTCCACCACAACTTTTCAGGGAGGTTCGGATGGTATACGATGGAAATAATCATCAAATCATAGTTGAATGCTACATTCAATATATTGTTTTTCCCACAAAAAGGTGCACTTAAACTCAACAAGAATGTATCGTTACATAAGAAACAAGCTCAAATTTATAATCAATATAAGAATTGAATAAAAGTTTAATAATAAAAAAGGGTGAGATTGCAAACCTCACAGCCCTTGGAGAATTTCTATTTATTGGGACCTAAGCCATCAAACTCCTGTTTTTCTGATTTGACAATTAAGATTTAGTAATTAAGATGTTATATTCATGTTATCACTAATGCAACAATTAGATTGTTTTCTCAGCTTTATGAATGATTGTCAAGCTGTTTGGGTTGAATGCACACCATTATGTTGATGCCTGCACAGCCTCCCATCATGCCTGAGCGAGCACAGGGAAATAGGGGTGCACTGCAGGCTCCAAGCAGCGCACACCATGATGCCAATATAGCAGCTGCATTGGAGCATGCAAAGGGGAAGGGCGGGAAACATGTCCAAACTTGCCCAGAGATAACACAAAAGGGGGAGGGATTCTCTAGGGGGAATTTGAGACTTATCTCTGATGTGTGTCATATGTGAAAGATGCAAACTGACCACCAATGATGACCATGAAATCTGTGATTTAGTCCTGTGGATTTATTGTTTGATAATATTGGAAATACCAACAAAGGCTAGAAAGAACTATATGGAATGAATATATATATATATATTATTAGATAAGATAATAGAAAACTTGGAAGCTGGAAGCCAGATATACAAGAGAAGCTCATATCATAGTATAATGGATTCACTTGAGAATATAGAAAAGGGCCACAAAAGATTGTCTGCAGTTGAGGTACCTCAGTCCAAATGCTTGATGAAAAGTAAGATCTTAATCGCCAATTTAGATAAAGAGGATAGTTATGCAAATGGGAGAATGACAAATTGCTGCAGAATCCTGGAATCTATTGGAACAGGGGGAGTTATAGAGGAACAGGTTATCAGTAAGATGTGCCATTGTTCACCACCAGGTGACAGTGCTCAAGAACAGTCCACCAGGTTTGATTCAGGGGAGATTTGTGGAAACGAGCCAGAATCAAACCAGGATCCCTCTTGTGAGGCCAAGGGTATGGTCACCTCATATGTCATGACCTCTCAGTCCTCACAAGAAACAAATATTGACTGTGTTCCTGAAAAAATAACTCACACTAAAAATGTGAACTCATTGTTGAATGATGAAAATGTATATTTGGATTTGTCCCAGAACCAAACTTGTGAACACTGTGGGTTATTTATAAACCTCAAAACTGGAACAAAATGTGTAAATGATAGTGACTTGTGTTCCATGGATTCCTCAACTCCTAAAAGGCTGTCAGATGGCAATGAGAATCATACATTGATACCAGATTATAATATAAATTCTGAAATTACAGAAAATATATGCAAAAAAGGACTTAAGGATAAAAAGAAGATATCAAAGCGTAGCACACCTTCTAATGTAAGAAGGTACAGTTGAGAAAGTTCATGGATTCCTCAACTCCTAAAAGGCTGTCAGATGGCAATGAGAATGATACATCGATACCAGATTACAATGTAAATACTGAAAATACAGAAAACATATCTAAAAAAGAAATTAAGGATAAAAAGAAGACATCAAAGGATATTAAACCTTCTAAAAGTAGCAAGAAGTTACGATTGGGAAAGTGCAAGCGTGGCAATGCTGAGGTGGTGAAGAGTGCAGAGATAGAGAAAGACCTGGACGAGTTGCTGATCATGTGTTCACTAGAGAGGGACAGGTGTCTGATTGAATCCGAGCAGAAGTTAGAGAGGGAGGATGTCCGGAGTGGTCTCCTCACTCGGGCTGAGATGCTCGGCCTGGCTGCAGACAGTGTCAAGATGCACATGCAGGCACACACCACTGAACACAACTCTCTGCTGAAGCAGAAGCAACTGCTAACGTCTCTGCTGCAGGACAATGATGCTACAGAGCATGCTTCCAGGGAGGACACTTCAGAAGACCTGATACAATATGCACTGTGGGCAGCCCTCCTTGTTGGACTTGTGTACATGTTTGTGTACTTGTGAATCAAAAACCTATTATGCTTTTCAGCTTTTAATTGGCCAAAATCTTGGTCACTGTACTTTTTATAATGAACAGTTTATAATAATGTATTTTTGGTTATCAATTATTTGGTACCATATTATAAGAACAGTTGACTACTAATGGTACCTCTGTATTTTTTGTTAATCTACCCATCTGCTTGTAGATTTTATTTGGCATGTCTGTGTGAGAATTAAAAAGTTACTTTCATTTCACTGATTACATTGTCTAGTCATTATCATTAATGTTCTTTACTAGTTTGGTTGTATAAAATGATTCAAATTTCCTGAAATTGAAGGATTTGATAGGTATCCACTCACATGGTTATTGCCATATCCCCACCAGTAGGTGGCATAATTAGCAATGAAAGGAGGTCCTCTTTCAAAGTCTGATTTAATGTTATCCCTTTTTATATATTTTGTCATGAGCATTTTTCTCAAATTTGCATGCAGCAACAATAATTATGTTATGACAACAATACTTTCCTTTGAACCAAGACAATTACTCCTATTTATGAATTTTGTAAATGTTTTTATTTAGATTTTACATGTAGTAGGCCACTGAATATAATCTCATTAATAATAATGAAAGTTATAATTGAATGATAAATATATTTTGTAATAAAAAAATTGTTCTGGGTTATTTTTTCACAAATATGAATCACTATAGGAAATAGTTAGCATTTTCATGAGTTATCATAGTGTTGAAGGCGATAGGCCCTTATAGAAATTGCCATATATACTGCCCTGTGATAATATGTATTGATACACACAATTAATTCAATTCTGCATCATTGTCTTTGTAATTCTAAAATATTTATGTCCTCTTTGAATTGACCGAAATAACTCAACTCTAGCTTAATTCTGGTTTGAATCCCAGCCACTTACTCTAAGGTGCTATGAGCAGACATTGTAAAGAGCACTGTATAAATGTTAACTTAACTTAGAATTAAGGGAGATGTAGCATTTGTTCCCCTGCCCATCATTTCTAACTTTTTCAAGGTCAAGGTCTTCTGTTCTATTAATGCCAGAATCATCAAACTTAATGGAAATGCCTGATTTATACCTTGGAAGAGTTGACTAATTATTTACTTTGACATACTCCCCAGGTTGTAGAAAATGAAGTCAGTTGAATATTTTGAGCATGACAGTTTGACTGTATGGCTTATCACAGTTGGTCAATTTTGTCACCATTTGAGAGTCTGAAAATAGGATTTATTTGATATGTAAGCAAGCATTTCTTTATGAGGGATGATGTTCACTATTCTATTGTGGAGAAGAATGTTCAATTTAGTATTATAGAGGAGAATTGATCTGGAGGAAATATGACATAAACATGGTGGTTAAAAAGAATGACTATTGTATAATAAACTATATCCACAACTTATTTGTTAAAGGAAAACAAAATTACAGGGAAATATCTTCTTTAACATCACACATTGGCTATGGAGAATTTGTAGATGAAGGTCAAGGCTGCTACTTTGTAAACATGTGTTGCTATCAGTATGACCACCAAAGTAGAAGACTTGTAAAATTCATGTTAACTTTCTGCATAATATAATCATGAAACAAACATTTTCTCTTTGCACAGATATTCTCTTTATTTGCTTATTCTCATGATATTGATCTGTTTTTAGTGTTTGATTCTCCACGGCCTGGTCCATCTGGAGAGGGTAATGTACCAAGAGAAAAATTAACAGAAATATCCCCCATCAGAAAATCTCCTCGGTTGACATCACCCAGATCAAAGTAAGATTATTTTTCTTGTCCCATCTATATTTAATATGCATCTCAAGGTGGACAATATTATATATCATATATTTTTTATCCTAAAGCAGAAGAAAAGAAGGTCAAAGAAATCTTGATATATGAACTAATTTTTCATCACTATTTTTTTGTTTTTCTTTAGTGTTAGTGTTAAATATCAGGCAATTTTAAGGAAAGAAAAACTAGACGGAGTCTTCGGAATGTGTATCACTATATATGAGGTGTGCATGATAAGATAGAATAAAAACACATCTGTTAGTAATTGTTCAAATTTATGTTATCCTTGAGCAATACTATCCCACCAGGCCTTGATATAGAGGCTTCTCATCATTCATTTTGTCAAACAATAGCAGAAAATAGGAATAAGCACATAAATAAAACAAAGTTTGTCTGTTGCAGGAAAAGAAGACAATCAAGTTCAACTATGTCTGTAGAATCTGTGGAATCTCCTTCAAAGAAAAGGTAAGCTGGTGTACAATGGGTGACTACCCAACCAATTTAATGTTAATATTTTGTCTTTTTTTTTCAGAAGTGATTTTAGGCAAAGTTTCACCCATGTTATAACAGCACTGCCAAACAACAACTTACAAGCAGGAATGCTAATAGTCTATATCTCTTGTTTTAAGCATTATGCTGGGCACACTTTTGTGTGGCTGTTATCAAGTGTAATCAGGCCTTCAGGGACTGATTGTCATCCATAGAAATCATGAGGATCTTTGTCTTTTTTCACCAATATATTCTTTTTGACATTTGGAGCATTTCGACAGCAACTTTCTATTGAGGTCAAAATAAGGTCTTATTTAGATTACTTTACAGATGATTTTGATGAGTTTTAAAATAAATTTTTACCTGTAAACTAAGCTTACTGTGCTCAACATTTCAGTTTACCATGCTTGTTTCCATTGTATATTAATCAGGGAAGGGGACCCACATGAACATATATGCTTGTTGTTTTGTTTACCACACATGGGGTATTGCTGCGAAACATGGTGGCTGCATAGTTTTTCCAGAATATTTCTAAAGAATTGTATAAAGAAAAGTTGGTGTATAGAAAGACCTTAAGTTCAACATTATATTCATCTGACCTGAAACCTTGCTGCAGCAATTTTGAGATTTGCTGTGCTATTTAATTCTTAGCTTTTAAAGTTAAATAGTTTCTTTAGGTAATAGTTTACTTAATTATTACACAAGATCTCATCCCAAAAACAAGATAAATGCAAGTTACTTATGCACATTCTTATGAAGTTCTTTGTCCTGTAACAAGCTGTCTTGTAAAAACATAAGATATTGATTAATTAAATAAATAGGATTAAGCACATAGATACATAGTTACGACTACAAGGAATTTTATCTGTTGCAGGAAGAGAAGCCAGTCTTGTTCATCTGATTCTGGAGAATCTGTCAAGTCTCCTTCAAGGGATAAGTAAGTTTTGTGTGTTTGTTGTACAAACAAAACCCTAAAATATTCAACTAACTCACCCAAATCTGACCATGTAAAGATGACTGCATTTTTCACCCAGGCACATTTCAGTAAATGGTGATGGTGTATAGTACTGGGCAATATTTTATTTTATTTTTTGTATTTTGCAGAACATCTGGAATTCGTGATCATCAGTTACGAAGAAATATTGGAAGAAATGATCGGCATAAATCATTGCAGAAAGACTCACCAAAAGAAAGAGTACCGAATGGTGCACAAGATTCTGATTCTGACTCCAAGGACGAAGGTGTGTAACATACCAGAATTCTCACTAGCTTCATTACAGGTCATGGAACAGGTTGTCTTTTACACACCTCATAAAGCAGCATACCACAGACTCTGAGGTGTTTGTGAAAACAGTACAAATATATAATAGAATAGCTGTTTTACAAGAGATCCATTCAAATATTTAATGTTAAGGGACTGTCTCCATCCATGTAAATTTAAGTTTGGAGAGCATGTAGTTTCTTATTCATTTCATTCATGTAAATTAATATATTAATTTTCTGATAGTGTAAAGGGTCTTAGGGGTCAATAAAGTTCTTGTGGATAAAAAAGCCATATTGAAGGGGATTTAGTGAGTTTGAACATTTACAGATTTATTTTCTTACACATGGAATGAGTATGTGCTCCAGAAAACAAAGATTAAAAATATAACTAAGATAAAAATACTAAATAATATGGAATCTGAGCTGGCCACTATAAATTTAATCACTATTAATGTAGTCAAAGAAAAAATGAATTTTGGTCAGAAAAAAAAGTCAGTAAAATGTCAGGAACCTTTAGAAACTGATTTGTGTGGCAGTACTGTTTTTGACACTAAAGTTACAGCATAAATGGCATGAAAGCTTTCATTGAAACCTCCTTTTCTGTCAGGTTTTTACCAATAAACATATATTCAAAGTTAAAATATCCTTTGAAATCGGCAAATTACCAATGTGCACAAATTACAACATTCTATGGGCTACTAGGTTGAAATAAATGGCCTAAAATACTTCTCATAGATTTTATTGGGAGAGAGATTTAAATTTCTAAAACAATTCAACGACTTTATACTTTGAGTTCACTTTTGTTGGTGTTAAAATTGTGTACGAAAATGTGAGGATTATAATAATCGACACATGATCTTGCAACTCTGTCAATTATATTTCAACTAATATGGCCTTGTAAAGTTTCTGTGGCTTTTAAATATACATTTTTTTTCCAGATTTTTTGCGACCTCAACCTCCATTGCCTCCTAGACACAAACTAAGGAAGTCGCTGGCACCAGCAGAGACTAAGAGAACAGTTCGGCCTCAGCATGACAACAGTAGCCTGTATGGGACTATGCGAGTAAAATGGACAAAACGTGATGAAGAAGTTTTCTATGCTTGTGTAAAACAGCTGGGTGTTGGCAATTGGGCTTCAATCAGAGACACTGGAGAATTTGTAACACGTACCAATGTCAATCTTAAAGATAAGTGGAGACAAATGTTGCGATCAGGGAGGGCTAAGGAACTGGCAGACATTACAGGTGATGATTTATCACAGTTCTAGGATCACTCAGCCTCATCATATTATTTTATATATCACATGCTGCTGCAAGATGTTCAATTCAGTTTAAGTTCAGATTGTTTTTTTACTAGGTTTATTTAAGTCAATTAGTTGCTAGATAGTTCATTAGTTGCTAGTTAATTAGTTATTTGTCAGTTTCATAAAATTAAAAGAATTGTTACTTTTCACAAAAGAAAAAGACAATTTTCTAGTCAACTTGTATCATGTCATGATACAAAACATGCACATAAGACAATACATTTTGGTTTGCATCCTTATCTAAAGATTCTACTTATGATATATATATATATTTGATGGTAAAAATTGTTTGGACACAACTGGGATGAGAAGAGGGAGGGTTGGCAGTGAAGCTTGATAGAAGATCATGTACTGAATGTCAGATTTATATCATGCATTCTCTGCATAAATATGCACATTTGTGATGGAAAGGTTGTTTGGCACATTAAATTCCAGAGCTGGCCATGTCAAATATTTAAATTGCCAATTTTATCTTCAGTGAATTTGCATAAGTTAAGAGAAAGCATGACAAGATTGACTGAGCTTCAGCACCCACCCTCAAGAAAGGGTGACAGTAAAATGACATGCCATCTGCTCCTTGGTTACAAGTCTCTTTCTTATGATGTTTCCGGGGGAATAATATTAGTTAGGTACAACAGAATGACGAAAAAGGAGTGCATATCTATCTGCACTGTGAAACGGATTGACTCAGAGGATGCATTCAATTAAAGTTTGTTTGTTGATAATTTATATCAATCATTAGATTGTACAGAAATATCTTTTGAATGTTTACAATGTTATTGGTAGTTGTAACACTATCTCAAAACCAATTATAGTTGATAAAACAAGATCAGACCTAATTTTATAAAATATTGAATCTTTATTGAATTGTTCTGTAAATTTTAATTTAAATCTAAAATTCAGCTTTGATGTTTGAAATAAAGTAAATTAAATCTAGAAAGACTTTCTAACACAGGACTTACAGAGCAAGATCAGCTTACTATTTAACACTTCATATTCACAAAGAATATAAAAAAAACAACTGTCACAGCTCTGTTCCTGAACAATGATTGATAAATAATCTCTATTTGATTTGATACACATTAATTACCTTCCAAATCAGTTTTAAAAAACTTGCCTATTAAGGGAAATTGACTTTTAACCTTGATTGACACTTACCATCCCTCGTGTACCTTTTTTATGCTGTTAGGGCCCATACAGGGACTGAAATAGCGTTCAGAATTGTACCATTTTAGTACACTTCCCAATCCTAAAATTCCCTAAATTGATACGAGTCCCTTCCATTGACTATCCAAGTCAGTATTGCAAGCTTCTTGATCAAAGGAACCTGTTAACTGGTTGGAGGGTCATGCCAGTGCATATTGTTCTCAGTAAAGGTGTTACAATTAAATTGTTTGTTTTCTCGCCATTCGTCTGCAATATTGGACACACACTTTGTGTGACTCAAAATCGCTCTCTTTGTTAGACAAGCTCTGTCATTACCTTGACTTAAATCTATTATTTTGTTTTCGAATTTTAAATGTATCAATAATGCTGTATTTAACATAACTATTCATGCTGGATATAAAGCGAACACAAATACAAAGGCTTTATATGAAGAATATTTGAAATAGAGATAATGGTAGATACTTTTTTCAAAGTAACCTTTTCTACATTACCTGTAAAGTATACTTATTCATTGTAAATATGATATTAAAAGGAATTAATAGATTTTATATTAATAGACTTTCTAATTATTAACAACAACAAATGACAAAATCAATAGTGACAGGGTTGATGTGTGAAATACACTAGTGTCACTGACTGAGGTGTGAACATTATGACACTCACATGCCTGGCATCTGAAAGTGATGAAATGTTTTTGTAACTTTTAATTAGGTGCATTTATTTGACCATACTTGAAATTAAATAGCTGATTGAACTGATGATGACACCCTATAATTCCTATATAATAAGATGCAAAGCATTTCCTCATCAGAACATTGTTTCTAAGATATATTTCCTTTGGAGAGATAATCAGGCGTAGCATACCTACAATGGCAGAGTTTCACTCAGAAAATACTTCAGTTAATCCTGTAGATATAATGTCAAAGAAAGATGCAGAGGCAGGAGAGGACATGGACCTTGCCACATGTGAGCGCCATCTACAGGAGAGCTTGCGCCTCCTAGTGGCAGCAAACAGGCAGCTCCATCTACTGTGTGGTCAGGTGAAACAACTGCAAGAGCGTTGCCAGAGACTGGAAAGGTCTGACCGGAGAGAGATGCCTTACAACCTTGTGCTGAGGCTGCACTCAGTGGATGGAGTGCGGGCCCTGTACAGTGAGTACTGCCAGCAGAAGTCTGTGCAGGTCACCAAGCTCTCAATGCTCAGGGATAATCTCATGGAGGAACAGCTGCGCAGCATGATGGCTTTCATGGACTTTGCCAAATATTGAACACCAATCATTAAGTTGGAGTGTGATAGGAATCCAGACTGCCCAAGTGGCATACAGGTCCCAGAGAATGGCGGTTGATTGGGATGTGATATGAATCCAGACTGCCCTAATGGCATACAGGTCCTAGAGAATGGCAGTTTGGTGTGATATGAATCCAGAATGCCCTAGTGGCATGCAGGTCCTAGAGAATGGCAGTTGATTGGGATGTGATATGAATCCAGACTGCCCTCGTGGCATGCAGGTCCCAGAGAATGGCGGTTGACTGGGATGTGATATGATTCCAGACTGCCCTAATGGCATACAGGTCCTAGAGAATGGCAGTTGATTGGGATGTGATATGAATCCAGACTGCCCTAGTGGCATGCAGGTCCTAGAGAATGGCAGTTTGGTGTGATATGAATCCAGACTGCCCTAGTGGCATGCAGGTCCCAAAGAATGGCAGTTGATTGGGATGTGATATGAATCCAGACTGCCCTCGTGGCAAGCAGGTCCTAGAGAATGGCAGTTGATTGGGGTGTGATATGAATCCAGACTGCCCTCGTGGCATGCAGGTCCCAAAGAATGGCAGTTGATTGGAATGCGATATGAATCCAGACTGCCCTCGTGGCATGCAGGTCCCAAAGAATGGCAGTTGATTGGGATGTGATATGAATCCAGACTGCCCTCGTGGCATGCAGGTCCCAAAGAATGGCAGTTGATTGGAATGCGATATGAATCCAGACTGCCCTCGTGGCATGCAGGTCCCAAAGAATGGCAGTTGATTGGGGTGTGATATGAATCCAGACTGCCCTCGTGGCATGCAGGTCCCAAAGAATGGCAGTTGATTGGGGTGTGATATGAATCCAGACTGCCCTCGTGGCATGCAGGTCCCAAAGAATGGGAGTTGATTGGGATGTGATATGAATCCAGACTGCCCTCGTGGCATGCAGGTCCTAGAGAACGGCAGTTGATTGGGATGTGATATGAATCCAGACTGCCCTCGTGGCATGCAGGTCCCAAAGAATGGCAGTTGATTGGGATGTGATATGAATCCAGACTGCCCTAGAGGCATGCAGGTCCTAGAGAATGGCAGTTCATTGGGATGTGATATGAATCCAGACTGCCCTTGTGGCATGCAGGTCTGAGAGTTGATACGGTAGTGATGTGGTTTACGGGACAACATATTCCGTTTTATTTAAAGGGGGAAAAAATAGTGCTTACACTTGTGACATGTACCGTATTATAGGGACCAATGCCTGTGGTGGAGGTCGAGACACATGTGACCTGAACCCTGGATCTACACCCTGCACTGTTGAAATTCAAGACTGTTTTGAATTTGTGACATGTGTACACACAGAGATCGGCTGGACTGGCTGACTGTGGGGGTTACTATCATAGAACTAAAAAAAACAGTGTATCATTTTCTTATTGCATCACCCCATAGTCAGGGTATCATTTTTAACTTTGTATCATCCCTAAATCAGGATATCAAAATTTAAGTCAGTCATAAATCAGCGTACCTATGGAGATAGAATATTTCCCTAAATCAGGTTCTGGGTTTTCCAATTCCAACCCATCCTCTATGGATTAAAATTATTGAGAGTATCCCCCTGGGTATTTATACATTGGCTCTTGTCATCTCCGTTCGCTTAGTATAACAGTCTGTGACAACAGAACCTTCATTATAACATAAATTTCTTCTAGGTCTAAGACCCTGTATGCAAAAAAAATCATTGATGAAATAAAGGTCATCTCATTGTAAAACATTGATTTAGGGATAAGTGGCGACATCTGGTGGTGATATCTGGTGGCGACATCTGGTGTACGTTAAAAGTCGTACCAAATCGTCTCATTTATTGGTTTAACCTTGGAATAGAGAAAGATCTCAAGTGGAATGACTGCTGCATGACATCAAAGGGGGCATGATCTATTTATTCCATGGTTCAACATTGGTTAAGGTTCGGCACTTTTTGTTTTGATAACAGAAAGTGGTAGTTCATCCTCCTCCATCTTTTTATAGTCCTCCATTTTAGGAGAACAGCAGCTCCATGTGCCCCACACGAACATCAAAGTGATAACAGACAACACCATGGCTACACCACAAAGGGAAGTCATTAAGGCGAAGAAACTGTGCTGGCATAGGGTACCAGAACTACCAAACCTACAGCTGCATTTGAAGTTCAGTGGTAAAGTTTGAGAGTATCCGCAAATCCCATCATTGTGACATGGATTGTTATCACATATATCTGTAATACAATATATTATAATAGAATTAGATCAGCAATACAAAAATTCATTTTATGAAGTTAAACATAAGCCAAACATATCAAACTCCTATTACAATAAAACAAATTATCACACTGTTAATACCTCCTTCATATTTAATCATGAATGATCCAGGCACAACAGTCAGTGGTTCGTTATCAATTCCACTTAATGCCAGACTTTGGGCATTCACTTGTTTCATCAACTGCATTGCTGCTTCTACAGAAGAAATCTCATTGCTCCCCACTGCTTCAGACTGTATAGTACACGTCACAACTATACTTCCTGGCCAAGGAGAAATATACAGTTCATGCATCACTTTCACTACACATAACTATAAAATGTATGACTTCATAATTGAGCTTCATTCTCATTATTTACAGTATACTTACCTGCTTTTATTTCTAAATTCATCCTGGTAGGGGATATGTTCAAACTGATGGCAAGTTGCTTAATCAAATGTTCCTTGAATTCGTCTTCCCGGAGAGAGACCGATGTCTCGTAATTACCTTCTAGTATCAAGCTAATTATAACTGAACGGTCAAATTTATTTCCTGTTTGTGTTGTTATCTCAGAAGTATCTGTTATTAAATCTTCTGAAGCCAAGGGTAATTTAGAAAAGTTCATTGGAGGGGCACGTTCTGATGAAGATGTGACGGTTATATCACCAGTCCCTGGAAAGATCGTGCGTGACGAAGTGACGGAAATGGCACCATGTTCTCGAGGCATCGTCACATCTGTGTTCGCTTGAGGGCTTGTGAGAATTTCCCCAGTGGCATAATCTGAAATAATTCCTTGTGGGATATTATGAAGAAAACGTATTGGCTTTGGAAAATGATTAATATTAATGTCACATGACCCATTACCTTATCCTAATGGGCAAAAGTAATTACAGATCGTGCTAGTAAATGGACAAACACCGATCTGTGAGAGACTTGATAAATTAATGGGGCACTAAACTTCATTTGGCTATGTTGATTTCTCTCCAGGAAATGATATGTCAAATGTATTAACATTTGGACAATTTCTAATAGTCGAACCACGTTACTACCAAATACTGGATCGACATTATGCAATGGCAGATGATATCAAGCAATTTTTCTAAACTTTGTACAACATTCGAAGTTTGTCAATAACACTTCAGGTAAAACTATATATACTATTTAATTAAACATACATTTTAAATTGTTATATAAATTGTGTGTGTGTGTGTTTGGTTGTCACAGTTTGGTTGTAGAATATTCATCCATCGTCTAGGACAAGTCACTTTCGCCGAGGTTCAATTGTCAGACAAAGACTATGAACAAAGTTACCCAACCTGTTCTTGTTATATTCATTAGCTGTGTATATATTTGGGTGAAACATCACACTCTAGATAGAAAAGCAACCGGATAAAAAAATAATAGAGCATGATACTGACCTTCCCCTTTCCCAACCATGCTACCTCTGTGTTACAGATGGCTAAATCCAAAATGAGGTTATTTCTTTATTAAGATGTTTAGGGTGTACAACATTCAAACCTCACCAAAATACTAAGTTTTCAAGTTCAAAAATTTTGATTATTCTATACTACAACCTTGACCATTTTCCAACATTTTGCTGTATCTCCTGATGGTGCCTCCAATTTCATATGAACCTTAGGGCCCTGCTCACTGACAGATCCTCTCAAAGATTGGGTCAGCTTTATAGGGATAGAGGTCTTTTTAGTCAAACATTCTATTTCACCGAGGTGAAGGATCAATCTTTCAGCAACTTAATTTAACACACCTTGTGCTTTGGGTTGTCATACATGTGTCGAGTTAAATGGTCTGATGCATATGGATGAAAAGTGAATAGGAAAAAATAAACAATCAAGAAAGAAAATTCAAGATGGGTTGAATAAACAGAATTCGATAAGGTCTGAAAGGTCTAAAAATGTATGATCACACTCATTTTTTGCACGAATCTTCTCTGTTTTCCACAAGCGGACATAAAGATGAGGGATTATGAAGAGATTGATGATTGATTGAGTAGTTTTATGACTCACAAGAGAGATCAAGAATTGATTACCAAGTTACCAAATGAGTACTTGTTTTTTATACATAAAAGGTTTGCCTCCTGGTAGATTAGTATAACATTCATATATACTGTTTGAAACAGGCGAAATGTATTTAAAACAGGGTGATAATAATACTTTTATGATCAATTCATAAAACATTTGGTGGATAACATTTATGATTGTTAAGAGATACAAACTAACAAAATAATTTGAATAAAAAAAACATTAAAAAATACACATGACTCACATGTCATGATGCTGACTAAAGAAACTCTGGGACGAGCACACCACTGACCCCTGCTAAATACACATAATGTAAATGAAGCAGAAATAGAAATATACCAAACTTTTTGCTAATAATGTAGTACCTATAAACATGAAGGTACATCTATATAATCATGTAATAGTCACGCATCTAACAAACATATATTCATTTCTACTGATAGTATGATGGTAACGAATTCTTAATCTCTCTTGTAAGTCATCAAACATAAGTTGATCATCCTCTTTGTAATCTAATATATAACAATTTGCATGTTGATCAAGTGAATATATTTTCCGCATCTTTATGTCTACATGTTAAAGCGTATAATGTTGACCTGAGACTTAACATATAATCTGCCCCCCAACGTCACATTCAGACATAATATACCAAGCGCTAGCATACATAAAAGTGTATATATCCTCTAATTGCATGAACATAAGGCGTATATTAATACTCACCTTTTAAAGATAAAAGCATACATACGCTTATACATATCATAACAGGCATTGTGTATTCCCTGTTAGAAGTCTTCTACACTTTCCAGAATATTATAATTATATCAAACCAAAGGTATAGCAAGTCAAATTTGTGATTTTCCCATCTAATACCAACCCCATTCAGGTTATATCAGGGTAGTTCAAATGAATATACTCGAACTAGCAAGAATTGGTATGCTCCACATATTTTCTAAAAGGTTTGACGAAATGCTTGATAGATGATGTTACTTTTACTGTTTAAACTGTTGTATCAAACAATCGCAGTGTAATAAGGACAAAGTAGTCCATAAGTGAATTACTTTTAATGTTTAAATTTTTGAACATCATTGGTGAAAGAATATAAATGGATTTGGTTTGTACTGACAGTTGTACTGATTGGTCAGTATATGTGCCAGACACCTGGTCACAATTTATAACCTGATGATGGACAATTCAAATTTGATGATATTTTTGTGAGCAAGGCAAGTTCAAAATTTCCAAACTTTGAATGAGATCAAAAACAGGGCAATGTCTGCAGAGATAGTAATTGAATACTACCTATGTAATGCAGAGTAAAGATTTCTTTGCGATCTTAGGATTGAATTTTAGCATGTACATAACTATTTTTACTCTGCATGGCGAGGTAGTCATTCCTACCTATGCAGCAATACGTTGTTCCTTGCATAGATTTGTTACACACATATCAACATGCAATTACCATAATGTTGGCCACTCGGTTGGCTCATGGACGTGCTCATGCCCATTTTATATGTTCGTGAGTAATTTAAACTGGATCATTCATTATTTGGGAGAGGGGTATATTTAAAACATCCGGTTGAAAAAGTATACCATTGATATTAGGCCTGACATATTAGCTTTGCCCAAGAAGAAAAAGTCAAGATTTATTTTCCTCCCTCCACCTCCCTTGAGGATTAATGGTTCATCCCCTGCTGAATATTTTTGTCTGTCTGTTTTGGTACACTTGGCACTAAAATTTCACTCGCTCTTGTACTCACTTTCTATTAATAACACCAATTGGCCATGTTACCCCATGTGACGAAATATTTGACTCATTGTCTACTGGCTGCAAGTTTTCATGCCCTTCAATGCACAATAGACACATGGCTAAAATCAAACTATTCAGCTCATGTTTATGACAATATGATTCCAGAGGCTTGAGAGTGAAAATATCCCCACCATGACCCTCTCACTTACTCACTGACTACAAGTGTCACTATGCAAATGAGTAATGGGGCATATGAATCACAAACTGTGCTTTTGACTTAACACACTATGTTGCTAAGTGTACAGAGATCAGATACATTTTGACTTTTAAAATTACACATCTGGGACGATATAATGATGTAACTGTACTCTAAGTTTAATACAAAAACAAAACATGTTTTCATTTTCCATCTTTTTGTCATTGTGTATAATGACCTAGTTTCACTGTGTATTACACACAAAGACAAAAATATGAGGAAAATATATACACCTGATTATAATGCAAACAATTTATACAATAGAGCCCAAAGTGTATGCTATATTATATCGCGAGCTTGTTGGCGATATAATGTTGTGATATAATGGCAATAAAAATCCCATAAAACTATTAAAACTTTTCTGCCTTCTCTTAATTGGAGGTTTAACGTGTTACAACGAGGATCCTGTTTCTTCGTCAAACATAAAGCACAGTGGGCAAGCACCCACCTTTGACTGTGATGTGAATTGCATTTCCAGCATTCCTGTTTTCTTTGGATGGATGAAAATTCTATCCTTGCCTGGTATTCCAACATTTGCTTCTAAATTAATATCATTCTTTTTTATTTAATAATTTTCCTGTGAGCATTTCATATTTTTCGTTTTCTATTATTTCAACATATCATCAAGGAAAATTTTCAATTAAAAAAAAATGTTTCAAATGAAATTGCCTATTTTGTTACTATAAAAACTAGATTATTTTGTTTAAATGAACATGCATGTGCAAGTGGTCATGATGTACAAGATATAAACATAATATGCTTCCTGTTAACAACTTTAACACCTAATGTTCTCATATTTCTTATCTGAATATTGAACATGCTTGTTTTCAGTCTAAGGCCTTGGTTTAAAATTCAATATTGGTTTATTTTCAAGGAATCACTTAATATATCCGGATTCCCAAAAGAATATTCCATAAAAGCTGTGTAACATTAAGTCATGAAAGTCATAAAGTATATCAGCATGAAGGTTAAGCAGCGAAAGATTAAAGTCATTGTCATTTCACACTGATTTGGGTGCAACCCTTCAAGACATGCCATTACACATCATGCTTAAATACTGCACTGCACCAATCTGAACACTGTTGATGTGGTGCACATGTGCAGCACCAAAGATGGATTATCCATCTTTGGCAGCACTCATATAGTATGTTAATAGAGGTGTTCAGCAGATGGTCATTGGCACAAAAATATTGTAATGATATTTGGCTAAAATAACGATATTTAAAAAAAAAACCCAATTAGATCATGAATCATCTATAGTGAAATATTTATATTCTTTCAGAAAATTAACATATTTCATCAGATCCTGCATATCCAATCAACGGTAAAGAACCTGTATTTGTTCAGAATCATTTTTGTATTCAAAATATACAAGACAGAAACAGTTTCATTAAATAAATGTTTATTATTATTTTAAGTCCAATTATATACATTGCTAAGATATTAAGACACTTTTATGTTTCACCAAGCATTTTCCATGAAATTAATTTTAGCTGACAAGAAAAAAAAATATCATAGACAACAATGTTAACAGATTCATGTCTCTTGATTTTTGAAAATATCATCATTGGTTAAATTATTCTGAAATCAATTCAGAACTCAAAAATAAATTTATTTGACCCTTGATTTTCATTTGTGTTTTGATCATTATAATAGTGGTATGAATAATGGGCCTGGGAGACCCCCACAAAGACAAATACTTTTTACATTTGCCTCCTGGGAATTTTTGAAGTTAACCCTAATTCTAATGACTCATGGTAAGATATGGTTGACATTGTGTTCAGGGATGGACAGTTCAGTGATGAGGGAGAGGGTCACAGAAGGAAGGGACTGTTCAATAATAACAGAGAAGTGAGGAAGGGACAGTACAGTAATAAGGGGGAGATTCAGTTCAGTGGTGAGGGAGAGGATCATATAGTGATGAGGGATGGACATTCTAGTGATGAGGGAGAGGGTCACTTAGTAGTGAGGGATGGATACTCTAGTGAGGGTGGGGTGCACATAGTGCTGAGGGAAAGACAGTCCAATGATGAGGGAGAGGTTTGCACAGTGGTGAGGGGTAAACAGACCAGTAGTGAAGGAGAGGATCACAGTGCAAAGACTTTGACAGAACATTAATTAGGGATGAGTCTTTACACAGATGTTAAATTTATAAAGGAAGCATGTAAAACTGTCCCACAGATAACAGGATAAGTCTTTGTATCAAGTGATTATGGCTAGAATGCTACACTGTGGAAGCAATTATGCTGTGTTAGGTTACAGGTTTTAGTACACTGGATATAGTACACTGACCACAGATGGGTGGTCAAAGAGGATATGGGGAGGGGGACAAGAGTGGCATTCAGGCAGACTGCTGGTAAATTTAGTTGTAATAGATGGCAGGGGATTAAACCCACTGAGTGAAAGCTGTGAACCTGACCCATTTTCCTTGTGGAGTTGGGTAGCATATATTTCACTCATCACACACCATTTTAACGTCTTTTTGCAGATTTATACAATTCAATAGATTTAATTTCAGCATTCATATGGTGATAATTTTGTCTACCAATTTTGTTAAAAGATGTTTCCATGTGTGAAATCACTTTATACATTACTGTAAAACATTTTATCATGATATGAATCTGAGAAATATTGTTTCCTAGTCACACAATCACACTGAAATATCAGCACTATATGGCACATTATGAGTTATATAGATAGGATTTTTACCTCTAAATAGTTACATGTTCGTAGTATTATGTGCAGTGTTAATACCAAATATTCATTACACAGTGATTTGATAATTTTGAATTAATTCTTAGACGCACATCGATTTTATGCTGTGAAGCAATGAATATTTTTGAAATTTTGATAAAATATGGCTGTAATAGTTCATATTTCATTGTGTGTACATACCTGTGGATAAAATCACCATATACATTGCCTACAGCACAGTTTTATTGTGATATTAGGCCAATAGATGTTACAACTGATGCCTAGTCATGTTATCAAACTGAAATATCAGCTCTATATGAGAGATTATGAGGAATATGGATAAGATATTGACCTCTAGATATTGAAATGATTATATTTTTGTGTGCAGTTATTTGAGGATTTTGAATTTCACTATTAAGACATAGCTCATAGATGTCATTTACAGTAGTCATACACCATTTTATGCTGTGATACAATGGAATTTTTTTAAATATTGATAACCGATAGCTGAAACTGTTATTATTTTGTTTTGTCTACATACCAGAGGATAAAATCACTGCTTGTAAAACTATCTGAATCTGAAAGATCTAAAAATTGATACCTGATGTCATTCTCATTCTCATCTTGATAAATTTGGCTAAAATTGAGATATATATAGATATGTCTGTTGTTTGATGTGCAGTGTTAATAATAAATATTCATTGTACAGTTATTTGAGGATTTTAAATTATTTCTCTTTTAAGACAGCTCATAGATGTCATTTTCCAGTAGTCGCACATCAACATATGCTATGATACAATGAAATCTTTTTAAATTTTGATAAAAAATGGCTGTTTATATTTCATTGTGCCTACAGGACAGTTTTATTGTGATATGAGTCTGAGAGATGTTAAAATTGATGTCTGGTCATGCTATCAAACTGAAATAATATCAGCTTTATATGAGACATTATTGATGTCTGGTCATGCTATCAAACTGAAATAATATCAGCTTTATATGAGACATTATAGGGAATATACTTTAGATATTGAAATCCAAATAGTCAAATGGCTTTATTTGAATGTGATTTATAAATATTCACTGCACATTTATTTGAAGATTTAGATTTTTTTCTGTTTGGACAAAGCTCACATTTGTAAGATATTGAGAATTTCTTTCTGATCACATGACTAATTATTCACTCTGATTTGCAGGATTGATATTATTTATTCACTGAATTGTCATTATCATGAATGTTGACTATCAAATGAAGTAATATCTGAACTTTGGATTCACCATTGTCCAGCAAAAGTGTTGTCTTGCTTCTCTGATCACAAGGATGTTTATATTCGCTCTTTATATATCAGTCATGGCAGTAGCTTCCTTCACAGGGCTGTGTTATGGGTTGCTTCTGACATTGATACCTTTCACTCTTTCACCTTTAGTTAATGATGCACTAAATAGAGTTTTTAGTTTATAGAGATATATAACTTTTTTGATTTAAGGATACATGTGTTCAAACTAAAAGATCAAAGTACTTTATGTATGGTCAGAATATGTTGTCATTAGTAACACATTAAGGGTTGACCGTAGCACACTCCCCTCATTACTGCTCATAATCACATTCATTCATGTCACAAAGGCTTTAAAGTTGTATCATATTGTAATACATAAGTTTTCTGGTCTTCTCAATACTGCAGTCATGCCACATCTATATTATCAATAAAGATGTCATGCTTCATCATTAATACAAAAGTCATGCTTCATCTGTGTCATCAATACAAATTGATACAAAAATCATGCTTTATCTTAATGCTGCACTCATCCTACATCTATCTCATCAGTCCTGCAGTCATGTTCCATTTGTCATTAATACTGCAGTCATGTTTCATCTATGTCATCAATACTTTCATCTTTATCATCAAATTTGGGCTTCATCTATCTACTCAATACAGTAATTATGCTTCCTCCATGTCACCAATACTGAAGTCATGCTTCATCCATCCATCAATACTGTAGTCATGCTTCATCTGTGTCATCAATACAGAAGTCATGCTCTATCTATGTCATACAAAAGACTTGCTTTACCTCATGTACTGATGTCATGTTTCCTATATTTTATCAATACAAACAAAAGTCATGCTTCATTTATGTCAATAATACTGCAGTTATGCTTAATGTATCTACTTAATACTGCAGTCATGCTACATCTAACTCATCAATTGAAAAGTCATGCTTTAACTATCTCATAAATACTGCAGTCATGCTATCTTGAAACTGCAGACATGCTTCATCTCTATCATCAATACAAAAGTCTTGCTTCATCCATATAGTCAATACTGAAGTCATGTTTCATCTATGTCATCAAAATTCATGCTTCATCTATCTACTCAATACAGTAATCATGCTTCCTCTATGTTATCAATACTGCAGTCATGCTTTATCTATCCATCAATACTGTAGTCATGCTTCATCTGGATAATCAATACAACATTTATGCTTATTTAACTACTATAGTCATGCCTCTTCTATATCAATGCATATCATGCTTCATATTTCTACTCAATGTAGTCATGCTTCCTCTATCTTATCAATACAAGCAATAGTCATGTTTCATTTATGTCATTGATACTGTAGTCTTGCTTCATGTACCTACTTCATACTGCTATATCTTACTCATCAATATTGTAGTCATGCTTGAACTATCTCATAAATACTGCACATTTCATATGTTATCAATACTACAGTCATGATTCATCTATCTTCTCAATACTGCAGTCATGCTTCATGAATGTCATCAATACAAAAGTCATGCTTCATTTATCTACTCAAGTAATGCTTCATCTATGTCATCAATATAAAGTCATGTTTCATCTGTCATCACTATGAAATTCTTGCTTTATATATCTACTCAATACTGTAGTCATGTTTCCTTTTTGGAAACAGTTATGCTTTATTGATGTCATCAATATTGTAGTCATGCTTCAGTTTTGTCATGCATTTCATGCTTTATCTTATCATCAATACTAAAGCCAAGTGTCATTTACTCAATATTGTAGTTATATTTCATCTCAATACTGTAGTCATGCTTTATCTGGCTTCAATAATGTAGTCATGTTTCATTTATCTTCTTCACACAAAACTCATTCTTTATTTATCTACTCAATACAAAGATCTGCTTCGTCATCAAACTGCAGTCATACTTCATCTAATCAATGTTGCAGTCATGCTTCACCTATATCACTAAATTAAAAAAGCCATGTAGTCATGTTCCTCATCAATACTATAGTCATAGTTATATCTAAACATTGGCTCTGAGGGGGGCATAATATGTGACTAGCTGACATGCGAAGACCAGGGTTCAAAATTGACTGTTTTTCAGATTCAAAATAGATGTTTTGTAACTAAATGGTCACAACTTGTTGCACGTTGCAAGAATAATATTGTGAGAGTAAGAATAATTGCACAGCACAGTATTATTCAATATATTTTAGACGAACAAATGAAAATGTATATGTAAGTCTAGACACAAAACAACTGAGTATGTTAAGTATTGAAAAGGACAATCTCTTATAATCAGTGTTGAGCTCTGTAGTTCCCCCACTTGACCACATGCCTATAGGGTAATTAACCAATTAAGTTACAAGAGACTGGGGTGTGGTACTGGGCACAATACTGTGACTCATATCTGACCCTCACTTCTGCTTCTCTGATCACAAGGATATCGATGTCTGTTTATATTCGCTCTTTATATATCAGTCATTGCAGGAACCAGAGGGTATAACAATAAACTTCCTTCACAGGGCTGTGTTATGGTTTGCTTCTGACATTGATACATTTGTATGATAACATTGTCACCATTCACTCTTTCACCTCATTAATGCTCGTAATCACATTCATTTATGTCACAAAGGCTTCAATTGATGCGATTCATCATGATACAGCGGGTTAAGTACATCGCATTATAATGGAGCGTACACTTTGGGCTTTACTGTATATTAGATTCTGAAGAGGTTGATGATTAATTAAGTGGCTTGATGAATTACCAGAGAGATCAACAACTGATAACCATGATGTCATCAGTTGAACTGACTATATGTTAATTAGATGCATAACTATCACTTTATTATGTACATTTTCATGGTCACTAATTTATTGATAAAAATGTTTTCATTTTCCATCTTTATGTCTTTATCTATAATATCAATTTACCAAATCATGTCAATGAGGTGAAAAATTGAATGGCTCACACACTGCACAGTACACACACTTGCTTTGTAAAAAGAGATGATTGTAATCCCCAACCATTTGCAGTAGATAAGTGTGTGATTAAGACAAAGATATTGGATCGTGCAGTGTCCAGATTTTCATTGGATCTAGTGGAAGGATCTGACTCATGATTCAGACTCTTGAAATCTTTCCACCAGTGCCGACTTGGGAAATCTTGCAACCTGAATATTGTCCTCATCTGTTCTTGCCTTAATATCTGCCTAATTTTCGTACAGATCTCAGAAATTTACTTGTCTCTATAACTAATATTTATGATAATTAAACTGTGAAAATTGAGAATTGTGTTTGAGGATTTATGATTTTAAAATAATATGTTCGCACATTGGACTACGGTACAGTCCAAAGTGTACACTGCGTTTTACCACAAGATACTTAACCTGCTTCATCGTAAGAAATTGCACATACCCCATCATTCATTCCAGTCCATGTGGTATAAATGTGAATGTCCCACGTGGGACCTCACAAAGTGGTAGGCGAACTCCTCTAAATCTGTCAAAGCAGGTCTGCTTCAACTCTGCTTTGTTTATTCAAGTAGCCTTAAGAAGCCAAAATGTGTATATTTGCCATAAAAGCCCCTCATTAAATTTATAAAACAAAAATGATATATAAAATACCACATATATGTAATTTTGTTTATAGACTTTTGAAGTCTATCAGACAAAACATAGAGAAGGTCATATAACCTTAGATTAAATCTGTGTCGGACAATACATTAAACATTTCGTTTAGAGCACAAATCATACAAGTTGTCCAAGAGTGTAATTTTGAAAATGTTGACATAAAATGACTGCA
Source organism: Amphiduros pacificus (assembly GCA_949316495.1). NCBI lineage: Eukaryota > Metazoa > Annelida > Polychaeta > Phyllodocida > Hesionidae > Amphiduros > Amphiduros pacificus. The sequence goes on along the minus strand of OX439000.1, from coordinate 44,645,884 downwards.
TAAAACATTATGTCTGACAGCTCAGTATTACTACAGCATAGTCTGATATATATATATGTTTTGATATTTGTTATGTATTTCACAAGGTTCATGATTATCAACTGTGATGAGGGAAGTGTGGCAAGATCAGGCTAACGGAAGCTGCGGTGGGGGTATGTGACTCATTCCTCTCACATATATCCCTACCTCATCCCACATAATTGTTCTCTTTTAAATTATCAATTATCAACTATAAAAGTATAAGGCATTTTGTTCATTTGAATAATAAGAATATGAAATTGAGCTTGTTCATACATCTCAAAATTGACATCAAAGTGTACAGTGACATCCATCAATTTTTTACTTTCATTTTCAATGTGATTTAAAGGTCACTTCAGGGTCATTGGCAATATTTTCATAAAAATATGCCTACATAAGTCCACATTCGGTCATCTTCAATGTCATTGAATAGGACATTTGTTAAAAGAATACCTTTGGGGAAAGTAGAGAAATTGAAATTGATCAAACCATGAAATAGACATCATCTCTAATCCATTAAGGTATTGACAGATAACGTCCATTACTATCTCTCATTCATTGAGGTATTAACAGGTAACTTCCAGTACTTTCTCTCATTCATTGAGGTATTAACAGGTAACTTCCAGAACTCTCTCTCTCTCTCTCTCATTCATTGAGGTATTAACAGGTAACTTCCAGAACTCTCTCTCTCTCTCATTCATTGAGGTATTAACAGGTAATTTCCAGTACTTCTTAATTATCACTCTGTGTGTCCTGTGTTCATCTGTCCTTTCCTCTATTTGTTTTGTCAGCTCCAATACTAATATGGTTCATGGTACATGAACATCCATGACATTATGGGCTTGAATTATTGGCAACATATGAATTATCTTAGACAATTTGTATTTGAGCAATGACAACTTGTAAACAATTGGAGTCTCAAGATAATATATTTTAAACAGTTTACCAAATTGATGATTTATTTTGACAAATCGCATTGAGAACATCTTTGCGTAAGATTAACTTAATGTCCATACATGATGTGAATTTATTCCTGGTGAGATTTTGTTCCGTGCTGCCCTCAAGTGGCAATATTAGATTGAATGGAAAAGGATTGCCCACCAGTGGTAAATTTATATCATGTTTGGACATCAAGTCAATATTTTCGGAACATTCCATCGGAACAACTACAGTCACAAACTTGTATATGTATTGTATGCTTTGAGATTAATGTGTCTTGAAAAGTTCCGGAAAATAATGTTCCTGTCCTTTTGCAGCCAGTGACATATTCTTTGAATTATTGTCTGCATGTTACATAAGAATATATAATGACAGGTGCATTGGGGATTGATCCTTTGTTTATTGGTTGCTAGTTACATAAGCTTGGAACACATGGAATGGTCCTTTGATCTTTTGGGTTGCGATGCAAGTGATGAAGTCCCATCCATATGACTTGCTAAACAGTCTATAATCTATTTAAAATAATTGCTATCTTTATTCAATACATGCTTGTGTACAAATACATATAAACAATCAGTGCTAAAAATAGCCTCTGACTTGTACCCCACCCCTGACTTACATCATCTTAAAGTACACGGCAGGCTCCCGTCAGTGTCAGTGTCCCGCGGGCTTTAAGATTATCTGAGGGCAGCCGGTGGCATTTGTGCTGTGAAAGTAGGACTTTTATATAATTTTATCAGTTCAAACATAGATATGTTAAATGAAACAAATGTCTTTAGGATATCCTACAGACGTCTGTTATATGATGACGACATCTTTAGGATGTCTTTAAGACGTCTGTGCCATTTAATCTTGCACGGCCCGTGCGGTGCCCTTCAATAATGTGACCACAGCTACGGCATATCTCAGATTGTTGCTGATAAACTCCCCGGCGCCCGGGACCCTGTCAGGCCGACCAATTTTCGCTTCCCGGCCGAGGCTCGACGCAAATGTGACTCGGGCATGAGCTGGTAATGAAAGAAATATTTATTTTACGTTATGTAATGGCATTATCTGAATAGTAGTTGAAGTACCGTACACACGTGTCCAAAAACCTGATGTACAATTTGGAAACCTGATGTACAATTTGGAAACCTGATGTACAATTTGGAAACCTGATGTACAATTTGGAAACCTGATGTACAATTTGGAAACCTGATGTACAATCGAGCCAATAACAATCCAGCAAGAAATGGAAATATGTATATCTGTTTGTTTGGGGTTTTACATAACTTTCAACACTCTTTCAGACATGGCAATCCACCGGGTCACAGATTTACAAGGGCGATTGGTAAAGGCCTAACACTTTGAGGCATAGACATAATGCAAATAGACACATGGCTGTGCTCAAACCAGTCTTGTCATTTGGTTTGCAGATAGCTGTGGTATTTATGTTTTTGTGCCCCAAGCATCATAAGGGTACAGTCTATTGCCAGCAAAAACTGTGCAATTTGCGTTCAGTTCCTTCTTGTTTACCCAGACATGTACATGTCATGCCATTTTATTGCAGGTCGAATCTCACCGCATCTCATACGCCCTAATATAGATCGTATATGGGAGAAAGCACGACAAACGACTTGCACATTTGCATTTGCATTCATAACAAACAATTTCACCAAATCAGAACAAATATAATCTCATCACAATCAATATCAAATCTGATGCTCAAAACCATTTGATTTGTTACGAGTATTACTGATTGGGTGAAATTCTTTTGGCTTGTCGGTGAGAGTAAAGTGTTGACGTAGTTCTACTTGTCCATATATAATTATCGTGTTGATAGCCGCTTTTCATCTGCACCTTTAGGAACGCAGCATGTCAACCTACTTCTAAAGGCGGTTTGAAATTTTTCTGAAATATAAATATAGATTAAGATACCTATAGGAATACCAACAAGAAAAGTTTATAATTTTGATTCTTAAAAAATATTTGAATAAGTGAAATTATTTAGCTAAAAGCATGTAATTTCGTTCTCTTTAATGCTGAGAGACGTTGCGTTTATAAGAGCGTACTAAAAATATATGAATATATTCATACAGATCATACTATATTATCACTTCAAAGGATATAAGGGGTGTCATATATATGCTGGTGTATATTATGTAACTAATATTTATCCCATACAAGCACATTGCAGTAATATTGTAGTTTTCTGTGAAAGTAAACTAAGTTGTCAGACATGCACATGTAATATTCACTGAACGTAGAACTAGTTTTCAACTTATATACCGTGAATGCACCAGACATATTGAGTGCTTACCAGGCACACCAAATATTTTGTGTGCTCACCAGACATGTTGAATGCTCACCAGACATGTTGAGTGTTCACCAGACATACCAGACATGTTCAGTGCACCAAACGAGTTGAGTGCCACCAGACATGTTGAGTGCTCAGTGGACATGTTGAGTGCTCACCAGACATGTTGAGTGTTCACCAGACATACCAGACATGTTCAGTGCACCAAACGAGTTGAGTGCCACCAGACATGTTGAGTGCTCAGTGGACATGTTGAGTGCTACCAGACATGTTGAGTGCTCACCAGACATACCAGACATGTTGAGTGCTCTACAGACATGTTGAGTGTTAACCAGACATGTTGAGTGCTCACCCGAAATGTGTTCTCCAGACATGTTGAGTGCCCTCCAGACATGTTGAGTGCTGACCCGACATGTTGAGTGCTCACCAGACATGTTGAGTGCACACCCGACATGTTAAGTGCTTACCAGACATTTTGAGTGCTCACCCGACATGTTAAGTGTTCTCCAGACATGTTGAGTGATCACCAGACATGTTGAGTGTTTGCCGGGCATACCACACATTTCTGGTGAACACCAGATAGTGGCATCCTCACACATCATTTATGAGCAGCATGGGATCTATTTGACATACTTACCAGACATAAAGTTGTAAATGATCGGATTGATTGCACTATTGAAATAGCAGAGCCAGTGTGCCATTAGTGGAAAGTTGGAAAGATGCACTGAATTGATGCGATGTAAGATTCCAGCATATCTACATATATATATATATATATATATATATATATATATATATATATATATATATATATATATTATACTTATATACTTTAAACTTTACTCTGAACCTGAAAAATACTGACTGAAAATCGTCATATCTATATAAAATAATTAACGTTTTCTGAAGATGTTTTTAATCAGTATGTAATCGGACCTTATAGGTCTACCACAATATCGTTTTCTTAATTTTGCCGAGATAGAATGTTCAATTACTGCAATAATTGTCATCACAATAGACGAAGCACTAACTGACTTCATATTGTTACGTAAAGTATCTATAATGTATAACGGAATCTAAGACGTTTTACCTGAGAATATTGTAGAGGTGAACAGGGAGATAACATACTCCAAACATCACCATGACAACGAGTAACATCTTTGCTGCTTTCCTTCTTGCCATGATAGCTGACTCAACATTTGGGTGGTTCTCACATGAACTTAAGCGGCGAAAGGTCACAGCTGCAATAATCAAATCAAATGTTGCTCAACATATATCTAGAAAATCATCCTAGCTTGTTCAATGATTTGTTTTTTCCTCACTGAGAGATTTAAATCGTTTTGTGTTGTAGGAACCAAGCTGTGAAAGCTAGGAAAAATATATTCCCAAGGGCAAAATCTAGAATATTTAAACAGCAATAAAACTGTTTGACACATAAATAAATGCAATGATGTCTATTGATATATACATCAAATATATGACGTCCATTCCAATCTTCTTTTCGTTTAAGATATAATAAGAAATTAAATCTGAAGCGGAGAAATGTTCAATAACAATATTTCGATTTCTCACCCACAGAAACTAATGTTCTTTTTTCAAATGATCACTATCTTACATTCGCTGATATTATTGACCATATGTAAGCATATGCTACAAAATACATCTTTATAAGACTCGTGGACCCTATTACCTATAATTAAGGGCATGATACCTAATTAAAGACATCCTTTCTAGCCATTAGAGTTACCTAGTTCAGTTGGTATTTTCTTGCTCCACAATTGTTTTACTATACGTCCATACGCAACTCCCATGAAACAAACAGGAAGGAAATATAACGCCACCATTTTGAAGAACTCGTATGCCATTTGATTGGTCTTGGCCCATACTGGTCCACATTTGGTCAGCAGATTGGTCAGATCTGGAATCATCACGGTAGGTTGGGTGTTGAGGACGAATAGTTCAGGCGCCAGGAGGAGGAGTGCTACAAGCCAGATGGTTAGGATGTAGTAACGGGTTCGCCGCGTGGTGGGCCGGAACTTCAATGGTCGGCAGATTGCATACCACCGTTCCACAGAAATAGAGGTCAGAGTGAGCACAGACACCGACACCGACACTCCCTGAAAGAAAAATAATCTTTCATATAAAATAAAAGTATGTTTGAAATTTTATTGAAATATGTTGAAATGTAATGGGATTTGTTGAAATATAATACAATATGTGGAAATATTGGAAAAGGTTCTCTGAAAAAAATTCATAAACTTGAGCACCAGTGGGAACTGAACCCTAGCCCTCCGACGCAGTGGGCAGATGCCCTAACGCTGAGCCATTACTCTCCACACAGAATCTGGTGAAGTTCGAACATCGTTCAGATCGATGCCAGTTGTATCAAATAGCATAGATTCTTGTGCAAAGTACACTAAATTAAACCTCTTCAAAATGTCTCTTTTTCAAAGTAATAACAGTACATGTTTTAAAGTGTAACTATTAAAGGAACATGATTTCCTACTGTTAGTTACAATACAATTCCATGTCGATTTCATTCATTTATTTATAACATTGCCATCGGACATCTACAATGGTATACACCATGTGCTCATGGGAGAAAGGGTGTAAATACATAGTCAGGAGAGGAAGCATGCTGTGAATGTTAAGGGAATGATTCAACACCACATTAACTAACAACAACCATCCCATATGCTCTGCAGCACATTTCAACAGCAGCTTATTCCAGTCAAGTGCAAGGCAGAGGATGAGGAAGGGGGTGGTTGGTAGAAATGGACCATATCATAGGTCAGGGAGGAGAGATACTGATATATGTGTCTGTACCTCCCATGCGCCTGCTCTCTGTACATATGTATGTACCACACGGGGAGGCTTGGAAATAAAAGAGTTTAAATGTAAAATATCACACAATGACTATCCAATCACAACTATATTTCACACACACACACACACACACACACACACACACACACACACACACACACACACACACACACACACACTCACAGACACAAATATATATATATATATATATATATATATATATATATATATATATATATATATATATATATATATATATATATATATATATATATATATATGATGGTGAACGCAATTAAAAAGGCTTTCTTCCTACCTGCAGGTATAACACTGTTTTGCACATAGCTGGTCCAATGAACCACGTTTCTGTAATATCACCCAGCATCGTGGGAGGTAAGCAAAAAACCAACACCATGGAATCTGCCAGAGCCAGGTTCATGATGAAAAAATTAACAACAGTCCTCATATGTGCTTTCATCGCAACTGCAAAACACACTAAAAAATTGCCAGTCACCCCAACAATGAATACCAACATATATAAAATGACAAAGATCCATTCTACGTGATTAGGATAGATATATTGTTGTAAGATGTCCAGGTATTCTTCATCAGGGGCACACAGTTCATTGCGACATATAGCCGTGGCATTGACGGATGCACTGTCGGGTAGGTTAGTGCTGGAGTTGGTACTGTTACTGATGATAGCTTTAGCTAAAGATAACGCCGTTTTCAGAGTTTGAAATAATGAAATCTCATCTATATCCATTGTTGATATTATATATCCAGTTAATTCCTAACCCGATGTGTAGAAGGTAATTTATTCCAAGACAATGATCTGTGTTCATATGATTTGTTGATTTAAGTAATACGTTTTAAATAGAGAACATAGTCCACTTAGATCCTGCGAGTCAGAAACCACAGTTTGTGTATGTTGAGAGATACAGCAACATGGAATGGAGAGAGAGGTCTGAAAGGGTGCCAAAGATAAACAGATCGTCTGTTTTGTGGAGTTACTCAGGGAAATTGCAACAAAGATAGAAAGGGCGCAGTGTCATGGGGAATCCCTCTACACTCGAGAGTCATGACGTTAAGATATATTTTTTTTTGGTATATCTATATCTAATTTTGAAGTTGTGTACTTATTTACATAATGATAAAACTGGCCATGATGTATTCCCAATTCTCGAGCAAATCTGCAACGTCAATGATCACATGACATGACGTGACCAAGCGGCCACCATTTTGGTGAAACCATCATGAAATATGTGCTTGCTATCTTTGTATAATAACTTTTTAACAAAGAAATAGTTTTGCTGTGAGTTTGGATAGAACAATTCCTGTAGATTCGATGTTTACATGTTCTTGTCACCTTTTTGTGACACATGCTTTTTATTGCAAAAACGATCAAGAATGAGCTGTCAACAAGGAACCCCACAACATGAAACATTACTGTCCTAGTGTATGCCAGTACATAATTCATTGTATGTGCATTTAGAATAGATAATTGGTTTTATATATTTTGAAATATTTCTATTATGAAATGTTACTTTCAGATGTTCTTTGAATCACAAACCAAGTAATGACATAAACATTATAACAAAAATGATCTTAAATGAGCTGTCAACAAAGACTTCCAGTACATTCCACTCCATCTACATGTTTAAGTTTATATAATGTTTTTAAATGTATAGAATTTTAAAACATTTTTTAAATATTTCTTTTATGGTGGCTGAGATGAGTTTATTGCACTTATCCTTTGATGTTGCAGAGGATGCAGGACAAAGCTTTGTGGTGTATCACATCTCAATATCTACCAACAGGTCTAAGATCACATCTATTATGATTATGTGGGTTCCTTGTTTATAAGTTTAATTACACATGAACAACTCGACACATTGGCAGGACTTGCTCACTTCTGTGAAATGATATGCACATGACAAAGCTTTATGTTGTATCACACCTAACCTTTGATCAATGTCCATTCATACTTACATTAATTGGTTTGTACCTGTTATTTATGCATGATATTCTACCTTGAATAATGAAATTTTTGATGCTCTTTCAATTACTAACATAGTTTTGTTGAGTTGGCTCAAGTTAATGGTCTATTCCTAACTGAGGAGTCCTGGATAGATTGTATGGGCCACTAACTGTTATCAGGATGAAACACTGCCAATAAATCATTAAAAACCATATATTTACCATTAGTTAAAAATGTAAGAGGTGTCTATGTGAACAAAAAGAATTCTTTTGACATAAAAAAAAAATTACAGGGTATTCAATTTGGATAATATCGTTGTTAGTGGCAATACCTTAGGGATGAAAGTTTTGGAATTCTGGGTACAAATTCTGAAATAAATCAAAACAATTATTATGGGTCAAACTGAATATATACTAGTACTAAATCCATCAGCACATCTCAGTTTTGACAGGTCATGAAAATCAAATCTTTATTTAAAGGTTAGGGGAAAATATCTCCGAAAAATATCTCCTAAAAAATGGCATTTCCAAATCAAATTAATAAATTTTTGCTATCAGAATTTCAATTCACTACTTGCTATTAGAATTTTAATTCATAATTTGCCACTAGAATTCCAATTTACTCTTTGCTATCAGAATGTCAATTTACTATCAGATAGTGATTCAGTGACCATTTGTCTATATTATCAGATGATCCAGAGGAACATCGTTCCTATGATATTTACTGTCTTGTGGTGCAAAGTAGTCAGGTATGGAAAGCAAAAATGGAAACTAAAACAGGCTATATACTAAATGTATAATATTATATTTATTGAGAACTTAAACTTGTAAACTATTCAACAATACACAAATTAATAAATTTTTGCTATCAGAATTTCAATTCACTACTTGCTATTAGAAATTTAATTCACTATTTGCCATTAGAATTCCAATTTACTCTTTGCTATCAGAATGTCAATTTACTATCAGATAGTGATTCAGTGACCATTTGTCTATATTATCAGATGATCCAGAGGAACATCGTTCCTATGATATTTACTGTCTTGTGGTGCAAAGTGGTCAGGTATGGAAAGCAAAAATGGAAACTAAAACAGGCTATATACTAAATGTATAATATTATATTTATTGAGAACTTAAACTTGTAAACTATTCAACAATACACAAATTAATAAATTTTTGCTATCAGAATTTCAATTCACTACTTGCTATTAGAAATTTAATTCACTATTTGCCATTAGAATTCCAATTTACTCTTTGCTATCAGAATGTCAATTTAAACTTGTAAACTATTCAACAATACACAGAGTACAATAAATTGTTATTGTTTCATTTGAATCGTAGTAACTATTTACACAGCAATTTATTTAATGCATCAACTCTGCTTAGACTTACACGAAAGTAACGAAACCATAAATGTTGCAATTAAACTCTAAAACACAAATTAAGTTTTGAAGCTAAAAATATTTTGTACAAACACTGACTTGTTTTTAATTATAAAAAATAGATAAACTTTTTCAAACCCTATTAAGACAGGCTCTTCCAATGACATGACATAAGTTATCATGTTTCATAAAGTTTTTAAACTGATACAAAATGGATGAAAATTTTTTATTTGATTGAAATATTGACAATAATAGATGCATGGTATCCATCAGTCCATACTAGCTGGTGACGACTCAGATAAGTGATGCATGGTGTCCATATCCATTAATGTATCTATTCCAGCTGATAACCAAGTTTGCTGAATCCTAATGAGGTGCAGGAGTCTGCAGCCATCCTTATCTATTAGCGGATAGGTTTGTTAGGCAGCTAGGTTAGGCCCCAGCTCATATAGCCAGGGAGTATATCATAGATTCCCTGCATTTATCCCACTAGGCGCAATCCGTATGTAACAATCAGTATGTTTCTGTCCATCTTCAACCCCGCCACAGCTGAGTTACTATTCACAGACGCGTCGGACATTGCCTGTGGAATCTACTGCAATAACTCATGGTCCATACTCACTTTCACTCTTATAACTCATGGATGGCTACACAGACTATAGCATGAAAGGAGCTATATGCTGTGATGCTGGCCCTAGATACAAATAAATCGGACCCGAAAAAATTATTTAGGATTCTTAAAGCATTACTGCACACTAAGGAAGAAACACCCTTCCCTAAACACGAAGATAAGAAAAAATTAGCAACTGAATTTAATAATTTTTTCCTCGACAAAATTAACAATCTGCAAAATGACTTGGATAAAGATGGATGTAGTACAAAAATTACAGAACTGCCGAAATTTAATAATCGGCTAAAGAATTTTACTCCCCTGACCAAACATGATGTAAAGAAAATGCTCAGTGAAGTAGCAAAGAAGTCATGCGAATTAGACCCAATACCTACTTGGCTTCTTATTGAGTATGCAGGTTCATTGTTGCCACTAATAACAGTTTACTGCAATTATAAAAAAAACAATGATGTTAGGAGAAATGCGTGAATCCTTAAAATGGCGATTATAAGACCCTTCATAAAAAAATTGGGGCTAGAACTAATAAAAAAGAATTACAGACCGGTTTCAAACCTAGCATACTTATCCAAATTGATTGAAAGGGCAGTAGCTAAGCAGTATGTTCACCATCTTGTTGCAAATAATATTCAAAGTATGTTCCAATCAGCATACAAGGAATTTCATAGCACTGAGACTGCACTACTAAAAGTACAGAATGCTATACTTATGAAATTTTACAAAAACAAGACAGTTATGTTATTAGACCTCTCAGCGGCATTTGACACTATAGACCATGAGATACTTCTAAACAGACAAGAGAAAAGATGTGATGTTAGTGGGAATGCCCTAAAATGGTTTAGATCATACCTTTCTTGCAGAAAACAGTGTGTGACAATTGAAGGACAAAGGTTTGAAAATATGAATATTAATTATGTCGTACCACAGGGTTCGGTTCTTGGACCAATACTTTTTACATCATATATGGAACCACTTAGTGAAATCATTAATAACCATGGCCTAAGCCAGATGATAGGCAAATTTACATTACAATGGACCCAAAATCAAAAGACAATTCAAAATTGTCGTACACTGAGATGGAGAATTGCATAAAAAATGTAAAACAATTCCTGTTAGAAAATAAAATGAAAATTAATGATGGAAGATTAGAACAGAATTATTAATATGTGGAAAAAATTCGAATTTTAAGAATGATGATTTCCCTGGTGAGTCTGTCATCCAAAGGTCCCAAAAGTATCATTTTTGATCAGGAATTAACGATGAAAAATCAAATCAGGACAATGTGCAAAAATGTAAAAAATATCTCACATATTAGAGATTGTCTTGATGAAAAAACAACAAATATTCTTGCACATAACTGTGCTTTATAATCAATAAAGCCGAATTCCAAATCAAATATTATGTATGTCATTGAGTAGTGTTATCTCTCTAAGTTGTATTTGACAGAAGTGAATATTTACTTTGCATTAATCACACAATTTCAGCACTACCATTTTTTTGGAATCTCAAATATAGAATAATATTTTTGGTCGTTACCTGCGTAGAGTGACCATTTGGTATGAGATTGATTTCAAGGTTGACTATGTGACATCGTCCAGACTCTGGCAGCTCATTCAGCTTCCAGTGTGTCTCGACATCCACTCTCTGGTCTTTAGTCATGTTATATGCACCCCCTTTAGTATACATAGTGTTATACTGTAGTGAGCTCAATAGCTTGGAAACATTGAAAATTGAACCATGTTTGTCATCATCATATCCTTCAGGATACTGGAAATCTATATATGATCTGTAGTACAAAAATTACAGAACTGCCAAAATTTAATAATCGGCTAAAGAATTTTACTCCCCTGACCAAACATGATGTAAAGAAAATGCTCAGTGAAGTAGCAAAGAAGTCATGCGAATTAGACCCAATACCTACCTGGCTTCTTATTGAGTATGCAGGTTCATTGTTGCCACTAATAACAGTTTACTGCAATTATATAAAAATCAATGATGTTAGGAGAAATGCGTGAATCCGTGAAAATGCGTGAAAACAGGACATTTTTGTGATTCAAGTGTCCATGAAAAACATGAAGGCAAAGAATATGAATAGATATGTCAGTCTAAATTGACAGTACATGGTAGCCATTTGAAAATATATCTTTTAAAAAAAGTGGGGAAAAATGTCATTACACGTTTTCCCCTTGAGTCAACAAACCTGACAAAAAGAGGAAAGTGTCAGGTAAGGGCACCAGTGGCAAAGATTAAAAATATGAGCTGGCCTCCTGCTGAGAACACTTGCTAGTTGAGATTAGTACTCAGATTAGTGAGGTGTGTGGTCACTTTCACATGTCAAAAATAGTAGAAAAATCACTGTACACACATCTGAGCATTATTACTACACATATTTCTTCATTCAAATTGTGGTTTTCTTTGACAATTAAAAGAATGATATATTTGAATTTATTCCTCCACTGTTTCCAATATGAGCTAGACTTAGGATAACGCAGTCAGTCCCCATCCAACTGACGAGATTGAAACCAATGTTGGTACTGTTTGCAACTGCGATCGTTGCTAATCATATTTCTGTAGCATCGACTTTATTCCGCTTTTAAGCAATATGCATCTTCTTTTAATCAATTTAAGTTGTACTTTTCAGTGAAGCTGTTTTCATACCTGTGTCGGAATCTCCAAATAAAAGCCACTCTGACACTTGATACCCTACACTCTCCATGCCTTGCACATATAGAGGCAACTCGTTCGTCTACATGTACCATAATGTCTCACAGCACACCAAACATTCAAGGTGCAGTTTGACGCTTTGATTAAATGACAAAACCAAATCATTTTTTTCAGAATTGCATATTCATTCATCATGTTGTTTAATTTAAAAACAATGATCAATCATCGTTTAATATATTACAATGTGCAACAACAGTTGGATAAAAAGTACCGATCAATCCATTTTAAAGCTTTCACAAAATCAGATTTTCAAGCACTTTCCTTACATAATATAAATGTTTATACCCTACATCTTGTGATTAAATAAAATATTATTACCCATAATATTTCCCCCACATAAGTTTCTGTACAATTTAAAAGTAGAAGAATCTTCTGTTAGAATCTTAATCATCCATTGAACACTTTGTCAATAAACATTGTTTAACTGGCCAGTGATCTTCTGCAAAATCATGGTTTACTCTCAATAGGGAACCTTAATATTGGGACAGTGCTGTGATTTGGCTTACAGAGGCCTGTTTGTCCATTGTTACATACGTAACCTCCTTGCGGTCCACAACAGTGATTACAAATAATACTGCGCAGTACTTTACACTTTCAGCAAAACACAATAGTCATGGCAGGTGTATTTTGATTAATTTCCGGAAAAAGCTCGTTTGTATCACGCTTTCATGGCCATATATTACTAAAACATACACCAAATCTGCCAGAAATTGCCTATAATTGCCTGTGATTTTTGCAATTTCATCAAAGCTTTAATGGTCGACTTTTAATCACATGAAAGTGTGTTAATTGTCATTGACAAGTACTCTATGAGAGACCTTGTCAGGATTAAGAAGTTATGTGCCTCTCTTTGAAAACAGGAAGTTACGATATATACACAAGGGAAAATAAATTGTGAAATGGGATAGTTGTGTGATTATGTATTCAAATGTTGACAGTGGGCCAGCACAGTGTAAGGATTGCTTTATTATGTAGTTAATATCTATCTATTCATGGCATTATAAAAATATGGGGTTTGTTTGTTTGTTTGTTTGGGGTTTTACATCACTTTCAACATTATTTCAGTCATTTCGTGATGAGACCTACTTGTAGCAGATATAGTGCTGCCTCACTGAATTGTCATGTCGCAGGTCCTTGACATGACAACCCGCCCGGTCACAGATTTACAAGGACAACGGGTTAACCCTTTAGGCACGGGCCTCAGCTCATGTGGGAAATTGTATCATAGTTCAATCCCGGCACGGCTGGGGTTCGAACCCATGACCTTTGGATCACCACAGAGGAACTGGTGCTAATAAGCTGGCGTTCTAACCAACTGCGCCACGACCGGTGGCCTAAAAATATGGGGTATACATAACATTTATTTCATAAATGTAACTTATTCCTAAATTGTCAATATTGTCCTGTGATTTAAATTCATGAAATAAAATTAAATCGTTTTGCATGGAGGGAGCCAAAATGACACTTTTCTGAATTTCAGGTGCCAATTCTACACAAGAGGGCATTCGCTGTACCTATTCTATGTGAGGTACCATATATAATTACACATGTATATCACACAAAGGGGAATCTGTTGTTGATTATGTTATAACTCCACATGTTGTCGATTATGTTATAACTCCACATGACTGTTTCAATATGTGTAAAGACTTCAGAGTGACCACATCTTCAGATGCAGTAGAGATGTTTAAGCTGCATGGTTTGATAAGTTCAAAATGTAAACCATCTGATCATTCCATTTTGTCTTATTCGTTTCAATGTATGAGTTCTATGTTATATATCATATCATAAATCAAAATGTATCAAATTGTAAAACAAAAGCTATGGAAAAGTTTGAAACTGATATTGCCATGCAAACTGAAACAAGCGGCCCAGTCTTACTTGATCAATGGCTCATTAGAGACTAATCCTAAGGTCATTGTTTCAGCATTCAATTCTTACTTTAAAAAAGGTGAAAGTTTAGCAGAAGCATTTTACAACAATGAACCATTTGAATTTGATAGAAGAATTCACAAGCAGTTTGCTATTCCTCTAATGGACCCATCTTTTGTGTTAAAGGAACTAAGGAATATGAACTCTGCTAAGGCTACAGGGCTAGATGGCATTACAGCCAAATCATTAAAGGCTTGAGCCCCTGCCATCTACATGTCCCTGACTAAAGTGCTAAACTTGTCAATATCATCTGGCAAGTTTACCACAGAGTGGAAAACAGCCAAAGTTATTCCACTGTACAAATCAGGTGACGCAACAGATGTTGGGAATTATCGCCCTATATCAATCTTGTCAGTGACAAGCAAGATTCTAGAAAGAAATGTTCATTCAACATTTTTCAGTTATCTTGAAGAAAACAAACTTATCAGCTCAGGTCAGTCGGGATTTAGGCCCAAACACTCTTGTGAGACTGCCCTCCTAAAGATGACTGATGACTGGCTGGATGCAATTGATAAAGGTCAAATAGCAGGTGTCATTTATATTGACCTGAAAAAGGCATTCGACACGGTGAACCATAATATTCTTCTACAAGTTGAGTGCCTATGGTGTAACCCAAGAGAGTTGGTACTGGTTTGCCACATATCTTGGTAATAGATCCCAGATGGTAATGTTTATGGGTGAGGCTTCTGAAAATTGAATGTAACTGTGGGGGTCCCCCAGGGATCTATCTTAGGTCCTTTGCTTTTCAGCCTATTTATCAATGATCTACCTGAATGTTGTAACTCTGCAATATCTGCTATAGGTAAAACTGTTGCAGATTTGACTGTTGCCCTGAAGGCTGATTTTGTAAAGGTAGTTCGTTGGATGAAGGGTAACAGAATGACCTTACACCTGGGCAAAACCAAAGTGCAGCTAATTGGATCTTGCAGGAAGGTAACAAAAGATACCAAAATTGTGGTTGAATATGATGGTCATGTATTAGATCAGGTATACACAGTAAAACAACTTGGAGTATACATAGATAGTAATCTCACTTGGCATGACCACTACAACTATGTCTGTAAGAAAGTGTCGCAAAAAATAGGTGTGTTAAAATGAATATAACCATATGCTGCACATGTAATCCTCAGCTGCAGAATCAGAGACTTCTCCTCAGATGAACTTTTCAAAATGATGAACTGGATGCCCTTTGATGAGAGGGTAACACATAAAGGGCATGTAAGATGTTCAAAGTAATGAACAATCTAGCACCAGGCTATTTAGCAAATTTCATCACTGTCTCAGACGCTCATTCGTACAATACCAGACATGCCTCAAAAGGTAGTCTGAGGCAGGAAAAAGCTAAACTGAAGCAGTACACAAACAGTTTCCGACATGAAGGCAGCAGAATTTGGAATAAGCTGGATGACGATACATGTACTGCTCACACTTTCTGTTCTTTTAAGAAACATTTTCTCAATTCATATTTCAACTAGTCATGTGTTTTTATTGCCTATGCAAATGTCATTTGTGTTAATGAAATGGTCTATGTGTAGTGGTTTTAAAATGTATATAGCTTTTTCTTTTTTTTATTAAGCTGGGCCATAATGGAAACTACATTTTTGTAATTATGTTACCCAGGGTAAATAAAGGTATTTATTTATTATTTATTTATTATATGATGATCATGATATGTTATTGAGAAATGCTAATATTCCTGATATAAGGAGTATGGTTAATGAGAACTATGAACATGAAAAGAGATATAGATTTAATGATGTTTCATGTGATTTTATGAATAATGATGTATGGCGATTGTCATTGCTAGAATTAATTGACACATGTTCTCTTATTAGAGCACAACAGGATGAAATTGACACCTTATATGATAAATTTTGGAAGGTTATCTGTCATGAAATGGACACATATTTACAATGCACATGAGCTCATAAAAAGGTTAGGAAATGTTTTAAAATACAAAAACCATACTGGAATGATACATTGACTGTTTTGTGGAAGCAAATTAATGCAAATGAACATGTATACTTGAAATGTAATGGTAACAGAAGAGAAAAATTATATAAGAAGCAAATGTTTGTTAACAGTAGGAAGGTATTTGATAAAGAGCTGAGGAGAACTGAAAGATTGTATAAGAGAAATTTACTAAATGAATTTGATACACTGTGTACAGAGAATCCAAAGGCTTTTTGGGATCATATCAAAAGGATTGGGCCTAGAAAAGTATGTCAAATACCAATGCAGGTCTATCATGGTAATTCTCTGGTAGAGACAAGGTTTTAGATAAATGGAAATCAGATTTTAGTAAGTTATATAACAAACCACCTGAGATAAATGACCAATTTGACCATGGGTTTTATAATAATGCCACAGAGCAAAAGTCTAAGTGGGAACAAGAAATGCTTACACCTGAATATGAATGCTGAACTATCCTATGATGCGGTTACCAAAATGACACAGAAACTTAAGAATCATAAAGCATCCGGTTTTGATAAGATTTCTAATGAGGTTTTGAAGAAAACACAAATACATGTGTTGTTATTCAATATTTACAAACTATTTTTTGATTATGCTATGATTCCATCTATGTGGTTGAAGGCAACAATTGTGCCAATTCCAAAAGGGGCAACAAAAGATCCATATGTACCACTGAATTATAGAGGTATAAGTTTACTCGCGTGTGTATGTAAAGGTTTTTCTTCTGTAATAAATTGTTTCATATTGTGAAGAGCTTAATATATATGCCGAGGAACAGAATGGATTTCACAAAGATAGATCATGTACAGATCATATTTTCTCATTCACATCTGTTATATGTAATAGAGTAGCATGTAATCAGCCAACCTATACTTGTTTCATAGACATGCAAAAAGCTTTTGATTGGGTTGATCTTGATTTATTATTTTATAAACTACTCCTTAATAACATTGATGGCCGTATGTATAATGCTATTAAAGCACTGTACTCAAATCCAGTTGCTAGGATTAAGTTAAATGAGTCTTATACAGATTGGTTTGATACTACTAGTGGGGTTACGCAGGGAGATTCTTTATCACCGACATTGTTTGGAATATATGTGAATGACCTAGTCACAGAACTAAACAGCCACAAGTTAGGTATTAAAGTGTGTAACATCTCTTTATCTATACATTTATTTGCTGATGACATTGTATTGATGGCAGAAAATGAGACTAATCTGCAAAAGATGTTAGATATAGTACATAAGTGGTGTCTTAAATGGAGACTTTTGATAAATAATAAGACAATGATTGTACATTTTAGAAAAGTATGACAAAAGTGGAGCCAATATGATATTAATTATGGGAATACCGCTTTAAAAATAGTTAACAAATATAAATACCTAGGTACTGTGTTGAATGAGCACTTGAATTTTGAGGTGACATCCGATGTTTTGTCTGGTACAGGTGGCAGAGCTTTGGGAGCAGTTATATCTAAGTTTAAAAGTTTAAGAAATATTGGGTATTCAATCTTTTCAAAACTATTTTTCACTAGTGTATCACCTATTATAGAATATGCTGCTGAAGTATGGGGTTATAAAGATTTGATAAAATGTGTGAGAGTGCACCAGAGAGCGACACAATATTTTCTTGGAGTACACACCAAAACTCCCATACCTGCACTAACAGGTGATATGGGCTGGCAGAGTGCTAAAGACCGTAGACTTGTTAAGATGGCCAGATATTGGAACAGATTAGTTAAAATGGACGAGAACAGGCTTGCAAAACAGATATTCTTAAATGATTTATCACTCTGTAAAGATAACTGGTCGCGTGATTTTAAGAACTTGTGTCATAAAATAGAAATGGATGGTATATTTGATAACGTGAATGATATTGATATGGAAGTATTTTTGTCCAAACTTAATGCTATATCACACAATAGGTGGCACCAAGACTGTTCGGCTAAGCCAAAACTACGTACATACATACGGTTTAAAGATTCTTTTATTGTTGAAGATTATATTAAATTCTGTACTTCACGAAGAAAGTGCTCATTGGTCGCACAATTCCGGATGGGAATTCTGTCTCTAGCCATAGAAACAGGTAGATTTAAAGGTATTGATGCTAACGAAAGATTTTGTAAGTTTTGTCCCAACCAGAGTATTGAGAATGAACAGCATATGCTTTGTGAATGTACATTATATAAGGATATAAGAGGGTATGTATATGATAATTTTAAAGTTACATATCCCAATTTTTGTAATTTGGATGATAATGATAAATTTGTTTACTTGTTACGAGCTGAATGGAAGCAAGTAGCCAACTTTTTGAATGATGCATGGGAATTGAGGTCTAAAAAGTTGGATGATACAAGATTATAAATGTGTACATGGTTGTGAAATGTTTTATATATTGTACCATTTATAAGGTGACTGATAAGTCCTTCTACGGCTGGGTTCTTTTTGTATACTGTTATATATTATGTTATATACTATATTATGTACCATGTCACTTACTATATTATGTACCATGTCACTATAATAAATAAATACAATACAATACAAAAAATATAAGCAGAGGGTATCCCAGGTGCCTATCCTGGCTGAGGTATTCAGGTATACCAGGTACTAATATTGAGCAGGAGGACATCTCAGTTACCTACTCTGCATGGGAGGGCATCCCAGGTATCTACACTTAGCAGGACAATCCAATGACGATAAATCCACGAAAGGGTATGCCAGGGACAAAGGCACAGAAGGGCATCCTGGACTAAAACTGCATGATAGGACATGTTGGACACTACATGAAAGGCCATACTTAATTAACTGTATTCAGTATGAAACATTTTGAATTGTAAATTGAAGGATATTTATAAAGGCATATACCCATCCATCTTATACAACAAACAATTGATGATTTAAATCATTTATGTATTAATATATCAATATTATTTTATGTCAAATGAGTGTCAATAATAATATTAAGTTTACAATATAGAATGTCTCACTTTTTTTTAATGTATAAAATGCATCAAATAAACACAACATTTCAATTTAACACATGTTTCATCTCTAGGACAGAGCATTAAACACTAATTATGTTGATACGAGTTACAAGCTACCACAGCTGAAGTGGATCAGATACACTCTCACAAAATAACCCTTAATCTCTTTAATAATCAACCTAATCTATTCATTGACTAATTAATATTCATTAAAATATCTATTTCATATGAACTCAAATGAAATTCTTAAAATTCTAATCTTGAAAATAAAATTGTTTAGCTATCATTTATTATGTCGATACCATTTACAAAATTGAACCTCGTCCAAATTGTCAATACATGTAGTTAAAACACTGAAATTACAACATACAATACAGTGTGAAAACAGAAAGTTTTCATTTTCCTAAATATTGGCATTACAAATGTATGATAAGCTTTCCTGACACAAATTATTTTTTTCTCCTTTAGAGTCATTTAAAGTCATGTGCCATTATGTGTATCTAATGTTCCAATTTACAACAACGACCTACCATCACCTGTAAAATTATTCAAAGATACATAGTGGTAATTTTGCACTGGTATTCGGCCAAGTTCAATTAACAGCTCTGGCAGCTACAATAAGAAATTAGAAAGAGCTCCTTACACAACGCTTCAAAATATCAGTTTCTGGAAATGGCCGGTGACCCGTTTCTACAACCAAGAAAAAGAGAATTCCTTTATCTTTATTCTGATGAATGGTCTAAAATGATAACTCAAAATGATAACTCAAAATGATAATTCAAAATGATAACTCAAAATGATAACTCAAAATGATAACTCAAAATGATAACTCAAAATGATAACTCAAAATGATAACTCAAAATGATAACTCAAAATGATAACTCATAATGTTTTGAATATTATCATCATTCACAGTTAATTTAATAATCTATGATTACCTATCCCCTAAAACCCCTTTATGGGTTAATGTTTAGACATAATACTATTTCTTTTAACTCAAAACTGTACGGGTTATAAGAAATACAGGCACTACTTTTAAACATACTTGTTTTTGTAGCTTTGAACATAGGGAATATGAAAAGCTAAGATAGTGTCGAAATTGTGTGAATAATGCAATGTCAATTCTCCCTTCACTCATATACAACTAAAGGGGTGAAAGCTTAAATCACAACCTTGGATGAGATCATTTTTAGTCCATGTATATGGTTATCAATTTTACTTTTAGGACCTTGAGGTGTGGATATTTCTGATCTATGCCATCCAATCCTTAAATTCAGTGTTTCAAAACGTAACCTAGCCTTACCTTAATTAATATTTCTGCCCAAATCTGAGATCACTTGTACAAAAATCAGAAAAGCCTGTGACCCAATGGAGGGAATGATGGAAATGAATAGTGTCCCATAGAATACTACAATCATGTGCTCAATGGGGTGTGACAATGCCTTGTAGTTCTATGTAAATATTATGAGCAATTTAACAACAGGGGGCACAAAATTTCTCAATTTCCTAGAGAATAATATTTTTTAGAGGGTGTTCCACCACCCAATCACCGTTTTTTTCTTATATCTCTTGGAACACAATTTTCAACGCCATCAAAGAAATATTTTTAAAGGTCATAAGGTAAAGTTTTCAATTTTTAAAAATGCTTTGCTATCTTAGCATTGAATAGATAATATTCTCTAAATTTTAGGATGTACATAAGTATTTTTAATCTCTTTTGAAACATCAGGTTGACAGAAATGTGATGCAAGAGCTTTCATGCCCTTAGTTTATATATAGTAATGCTATATATAGGCACATGGCCGAGATCAAACCTATTTTTATCATTTGGTTTGCAGACAGCTCATGGCTTTGAACGCATAGCTCCCACAATGAACAATTGACTTTGTTCCCAACACAATGTATGTGAACGCGCTCACCACACATCAGTTTTAAACCTTGTTATCCCCCATCTTGGAAAAACATTTGTCATTGTTTCAACGCTGACCCTTAAACTGTCTCTAAATGTCATTTGAACATTATTATTATCGAGGAGTTATGTTTTTGCTGACGAATGTCCTTCCCAAGCTTGACTATGGTTGTATCGATAATCAATAATCCCTTACCCTTTAACTCCACCCCGAATATTTCATATCTCAATCCACAGTATTAGAACCTCTAACGGAAGTGTCATTAATATGAGATGGCAGTGTAGATGCCACTCCACCAACCATTGCTTGACCTACTGCAGCAGAGCGTCGACATTTTGCAGTGAGCACTGTTTTCATTTCTTCACGAAACTTCCTGTTTAAGGCTGCATACACAAGCGGATTCATCCAGCTGTTACTAAGCGCCAGAACAATGGTTGCTAGGCGCAATTCAGGAAGTGCACCCTCTTCTTCTTCTTCCTCCTCCTCGTGTTTGCCACTTTCAGCCATTTCCATCCCATCTTTAATCACCTCTACCAAGTGAAATGGAGCCCAACATATAAAGAACAACAGTTGAACGACCAGAAACACTTTGACAGCTGATTTCCTCTGTCTGACGGTGTTCTGTTGCTCAGCTGGAATCTTTTTCCACCACAGACGACCTACCATCTTACCATACAATAGTCCCAAAGCGGCCATCGGAATGAGAAACAGCACAAGAAAATCAGCAATTCGGAAATAGAAGTCAAGAGAAGATTCGTCATTGAGAAAGTTACACCACTGGTCAGTCTCCGCATTATTACTGGTAATGTTCTCTATCGTCATAGTAACTTCGGCATTAGATTTTGCTTCCCGGTTTTGAACATCCTGTTTTGTAACTTCAATATAGATAAAATTACGGAAGCCATATATGATGGCAAACATCCAAACCACACCTGTCAATTTTAGGGTTTCGTTCTTGGTTAAACTGGGTTTCTCCGGTTGGACAATTGCCCGATACCTCTCGATGCCAATGGCGATAAGACAAAATACACTAGCCCCCACAGACATGAGCTGAAGGTAGGGAACGATAATACAAGGGTAAGAACCTTTGTAAGCGCTAGGTTCAACATGCTCCATCATACTGGAAGGGACAACCAACACTCCAACAACCAGGTCGGCACAGGCGAGAGATATAATGAAATAATTAGTAGAGGTTCGTAGCTTTCTGCGAATCACATACACCATTATCACCATCAGATTGCCACTGATAATCATCAACATTGAAATCAGGTAAATGACAAGAAGCAATGACCTGTTACTTTCCCCATCTATCGCCATGCTTAATCAGTATGTTTAGGAGTGTTAATGAAGATTTTAATATCACAAATCATAAATCACGTTACCTTATGACTCTTAAAAAAGAAGGAATTTGATGTTTATTATAAAATTGTAGTGAAAAGAAATCTAAGATTCACTCAATTTTTTGTTCCTTAATGTTCCTGTCCGTTCCTTTCAAGAGTAACTGTCCGTTCCGTTCAAGAGTAACTATTAAGGTAAGCACCAGAGTGGTGTTTTGTACATCAGTGTGTATGCTGCATCAAGTAAGCTATGCTATCCCTACATGACGCTCTCCTAATGATGTGCTGTGATATTGAGGGTGCTGCGTGTGAGGTCTGGGTGTTTGGCCAGCAAACTACATATATCTACAACCAATTAGTGTCCCATCGAGGTGCAGCCATTGGTCCATTCTAGCGGCTTGACATCAGCCTTTACATTCTGGTTCGGGTTTTTCCTGTTTCCAGTTTCCAGTTTCCAATGTTGTTAAATATGGGGGAAGATTATTCCAGTCAGTCACAGGTCTTGGGAAATAGTTGTATTTTTTAAGGGTCGCAGCTTATCGTCATTTCTATATAGCGATTTCCATGCTAATTCCCTGTACAGGTGCTGATTTTGTTTGGAAGCTTTCTGGTATTTTCAAAGTTACATCTAGAGCACTGTACCATGAATTCGAAGTCAGTCACAGTACCCGTTTGTCAGAACAAATTACATCCAATGAACAATGCTTTTCTTCCAGCTATGTTATGTTTCCAAGTTCACGTCCAGTTTCTCGACTCTCCTCCTTAGGGCTGACCTCCTTATTTTATGGATTCTAATCAATACTCAGCCACCACCCATGCATCTGTCTTCTTTTCCCGTATCATTATAAGGGTGGATAACATAGTCAGCATTATGCCTCAGTCACATTTGCACCGGGCGCTGGCCGGGAAGTAACAATCGGCCGACTTCACAATCTGCCGGGGGCCGGGGAGTTTATCAGCAACAATCTAAGATATGCCGTATCTGTGGTCACATTATTAAAGGGCACCGCACGGCATGACTGAATGACACAGACGTCTGTAATAACACAGATCATTATTCAGATTTTGAAAAAAATCTAAGTAATGAACTGTGAAAAGTGAATGAGTAACATACTTCACACACATCCAAAACACTGACACCAGTTGACTGAGTTATACTTGCATACGTATTTGTTGTTGTAGTCACTTTCTTACCAAAACAAGGATACTGATTGGCTGTGTTATTACATGTGACAATTTTTTTTACTTGGTGTTGATTGGCTTATAAAAGAGCTCTCAGTACTCACTGATTATGGGCAATTATTGCAGAGCTAGGTATAAATCCTGGCTCTGCTATGGAAAGTAAGAAGTTCAGAAAAGAGCAACAGTTTGTTATTATATGTGTGACAGAAAAAAATGCCATATTTTTTCTCACTCCGGAAAACATAGTATGACATGTTAACTATTTATGTTCAGTATTTCAGTTAAGGTATTTGGATACCCTGGTTGTAGGTGGAGCCACAGTAGCACCATCTCCACCTGGTGGAAAAAATGGCAAATTGGAGTTGTCTAGTAAATGAAATCTTAAATAAATGTACTTCCACTTGTAAAACCTTTCCCACCAAAAATCAAATCAGCTTTGCTCATTCTGAGACATTAAAATGAAAATCAATGAAAAGGGCTGTCATGAATCATTATACCCAAAAGCATGGTCAAAATATGTGAATAAAGGCATTAAAGAAGTTTCCCAGATTCAAATTATATCATTTAAATGACATATGTTGTAATTACATCTTTCAGCCTCAATAATGGACAAAAAATGTCATTTTTCTATAATTTCGCCCATATTTGCACATATTCTATTTCAAATAATTAATTTTTCAGAAGGAAATAATTTGGTGACATCCATATGTTTTTCCATTATATGATAGAATACATATTTACCTTCATTTTTAGCAAAGTAACTAAGAAATTAAACTAGCCAAAATTAAATAAATGCATTAGATGTGGAATATTGCAGTAAGATTATGCCACTACATGGCGCCACTGTGGTGTTATCAAGCAATCTATAAATAGAAAAAGGACTAATTCCATGCAAAACATGCTTGTTATTGATAAACAATGTAAACTTAAGTATAAAAGTTATATTTCTTTTCCTTTATGTTACATGGGATGCATTTTAACTGAATTATGTTATTCACTAAATTTATTGTAAAATATTGATTTTTCCCATTATTAGTGACAGCTGTAAAAAAATATACAGATGGTAAATGTACAAAAAAAAATTGTTTTTGACTCAGGGTATGTCTTCTGTTTCGATATGCAAAAAACTAGAAAAATTAAACTATGAAATGCCAGAGTATCCAAATACCTTAATTTTAGCTAGTTTTTATTTAGCTTTTAATATGTTTTTGTTAGACTTTATGATACCCTTATTTTATTCTTATATTTTCTGCCCTGCCCTTTTGAGGCCACGGGCCGTGGCGCAGTTGGTTAGGGCGCCAGCTTATTAGCACCAGTTCCTCTGTGGTGATCCAAAGGTCGTGGGTTCGAACCCCGGCCGTGCCGGGATTGAACTCATGATACAATTTCCCACATGAGCTGAGGCCTGTGCCAAAGGGTTAACCCGTTGTCCTTGTAAATCTGTGACCGGGTGGGTTGTCATGTCAAGGACCTGCGACATGACAATTCAGTGAGGCAGCACTATATCTGCTACAAGTAGGTCTCATCACGAAATAACTGAAATAATGTTAAAAGTGATGTAAAACCCCAAACCAAACCAAAAACTAAATAAAATAATCACATCAAACAGTTTAGCAAGAATACTGGATAATATAATAGCCCTAAAATTATCAGACATACACAATAATTGTTTTTTATTCTTTGGTATAGGGACCATGGTGCCTATCAACATTGAATCAGGGCATAATCATAATCATTTAGTTCAACCCCTTTCCTAACCAAGAAAATAAGTGCTGAGGTTCAACCAGATTGTTATTCTGTCGTTAGGCCATATGTAGTTCTGAGTACATAAACAGCCCTTCTTGGTTAATCAGCAAGCCAGATTGGAACTAGATGAATGAATGATAAAAATTCCAGTTTGGAACTCGATGAATAAATGACCAGAACTCCAGCTTTCGAGTATAGATTAAGACCAGACAGTATATTTACTTATGGAAATAACTTATGGAAATAACAATACTGCATTAAAGTCTATAATCCACAATGAAAAACTGGGACAGACTTATGTTCTTTTGGCTTAAATGTGTTCAAAGTAATGTTATTTGTTAATTTAGCACAGAAAAAGTAAACTTAACCAGCTAGTCTTAATTTTTTATTATTTAAATTGAACCCGTTTTAACGGTAGTTTCAACTCAGTTTTTGCAGCTGGCAACTTATATCACCTATCTGGGCTTTGCCGATGGGTGATTGGAGAACACTACTTATCAATTGAAGAAAGTTGCATAATATTCAGTCTGAATTCATTTACAGTTAGAGCGTATATACTGTGATAGCATGATATTGCATAATTATGACATTATATTAGCATTTTAACAATATATGACAGAGAAGACCACCTGCCTCTGTTATCATTATCTCTTGGTTTGTCCGCCATGTGTGCTGAATGGGAAATACCCCCCACTGGCGTCATAGCCTCACTCTCATCCTGGAATCCCCCAGAGCCGAAGGCAGTTATGTAAATATACGAGACCACCCGAAGTTCTCTCCAGATGCTTCAAACTGATTGTTGATTATAGACCTTAAATATTTACCAGTTTATAAATCCTTTATGATCAATTATATCAAATATAAACAGCAGAAGGTTCTGACAGAACAAATATTCCGGTTCTATCCTCAACATAGATATGTATGAAGTTTGTTATTTATTCTCATTTCATTATTCAGAAAAGCTCATCTATCAATTTAGAAAATGATCTAAATAATGAAATATGAACAGTGAATAAGTAACCAGCTTCACACACATCCGCAACTAAAACATCATTTTGCACACTGGTCAAAGCTGGCTCAGTATTATGAAACATACTGCAGGCATATGGAAATAAATCCTCCAATTAGTTAATATGAAGGTGGCCAACCCTTCATATACTTAGGATTATAAACGGATGTGTGAAAGCTCCAAACATCATTTTTTTATTAATTGTCTTATGGTCGGCTTTTCCGAAGGACATATTAAGGTACTTTCCAAGATTAATTTATTTCGTCCCTAATAATCGGCAAAAAGACTCAAAACTATTCAAGTAATAACAATCCAGAAAGGCATCTATTTTGCCTGATTTTTGCAACAGATTTCGTATTCATATTTCATTGATTTAAAAAAGAAGTATAGCAAGAATGCAATACTCCTTTGTCGGTGCGAATAGAATTTCACTATTTCTGTTATTCTTGCCACATTAACTGATGTGTTGTATTTATTACGCTGCCCTTTTTACCTTTTCCTCCAATTTTCAATTTCGATTTCTTCATTTTTCTTTCCTTAAATTGTTTTTCAATATCATTAATCCCATAATTTTAAGAACGATTTGAAACGAAAGCGAAATCACATGTCCAATGTAATCACATTTCAATCAGTCATATTCACAACCCATGAAAGTGGGGATATAATGCTATTTTGGTATTTTGATTGCTTAAATGATCAGCTATGATTTTACTCAAACTTTATGACATGGAACATTATGGTAGTAACATGGTTTTTTCAACAAAGAGTTGGCCGAGATGTTCCAGGAAGAGATGCATGTATGAGACAGTTCATTGATAGAATTTATCTTTTGAAAATACTTATCTTTGAATATCGAAGAAATTCACCCAGAAATTCAAGAGAAGATTCGAAGATTATGATATATCAGCTCAGCCGACCAGAAAGTTAGTTAAATTCTTGTGAGTTATTACTTTAAATCCGGATTCTTTGAGGAAAGAAATGGACATGGACCGTGGGGACTCTTCAGAAAGGACTGTAATGGGTCAATTGCGAAGAATATGTGCACCCAGAATTTTTTATATTATCAGCCGACCATAAAATAAAATGAAGCCGACCATGAAATATTCACTTTTTCAGAAAAGTAGTGAGTATTAGGATAAAGTTTTTATATTGTTGTTTTTTGTGGGATTACTGTAAACCCTTTTTTAAAAGAAAATTCAGTGGTCTGCATATCCATTAGCTAAATGTTTCCATCAAATTGGTTATCCATTGGCTACGTATTTCCGTCAGAATATGTTAATCTGTCAATTGGCTCTGTATTACAAATTCATTTGTTTTGTATTTACATTGAACTGTATGTCCATTGCCTTCTTTATCTATTAATAATTCTTGGAGTTATGGATATGTAAATCAATCGATATCATATATGCATTTTATAGATGATTAACAACGATCGCAGTCCCAAACAATAACAACGCTGGTTTCAATCTCATTAGATCTCGTCAGTTGGATGGGGACTGACTGCGTTAAGTCTAACTTATATTGGAAGCAGAAGGGGTGCCAGCAATAATAATTTAATCTACCTTTTTCATTCAGTCTGTTTTTAAAGGTTCTCAATTTGCTATCTCATCAGTGAGATTAGTATGAGAAGAGGAAGTAAGCGGCTTCATCATCTTGTGCAGGAAAGGAATAACAATGGACGATGCTACACAAAGATGATTCACAACGATCGCAGTCCCAACTCAACAGATAAGCAGCTGAGCATATTTTAAGAAAAAACCCTTTTTATAAGTCGAACTGGACAGACTGATAGAATGACAGACAATTTCTCCTTGCAAACTGCAAGAGTATAGCTAAAAGGATGCATAGCTAAAACGGATGCTTTCAGGGGTGTCGTTTAACGGAAAGCAAACCGCAATTTGAAGTGCTACAAATGTAGTAAGTGTCCTTGGCTTTCTCAAATGATATTACTTCTATCCAAATGTGGGGTCAGTAAAAAGATACAGCCGACCCTGGCTTAGTCATACAATGACTTCTAGCTTCGTCTCTTAAAAATAATTACTTTTGTTGTCAAGTTTCATAGTTATGCATGATACCTGACAAAATAGGTATATATATATATATTTACAAATGCAGTGCAGGAAAAACAAAGGCAGACTGTTTTGGGTAAAATAAATATTTATTGACTGAGTGAATCTTATATGACGAGGTAATAACAAATATCCATGAACCGTTGAAAAACAAGTAAAATACATCTTATATAAGTTAACAGTAATGGAATGCTATCCTACCTAGAAATACTATTAGGAACAGGTTTCATTGACTAATATGCATGTTACTTAACAATTTAATAATTCACACATCTTTGTTCTTTGGCATGGACAAATAAATAGACAATGTATACACTGTATATTTTACAAATTTACTTACAAGTAATTAACAAACATAATATGTCCTAGAATTGTATACCATTATTAAATATCCCCTTCCTAGGAATAGCCCTATTTATGGGGTGCTACGTGAAACACCCAAAGCAAAGGCAGCTATGAAATGGCTGTCTGAGCAGCGCCCCACATGGATAGGGCAAATAGAGAGTAGAAGGTGGTGGGTGGGCAATGTCAACAGTGGTAACTCCAGTGTCAACATTCCACACACAAGGACGAGATAAAAGTGAGGTGGGCAAAAGGATTCTGTATGAGGGTGATAACAGTGGGAAGAGACACAAGTGATAGTTACTGCATTGCGTGTGAATGTAGCAGAAGAGGGGACAGACGACACTGCCTTACGTGGGACTAAGGCAAAAGAGGTGACTGCTGTCAGTGCATTGCGTGTGAATGAGGCAGAAGAGATGACGCCTGTCCGTGCATTACGTGTGAATGAGGCAGAAGAGGTGCCTGCTGTCAGTCCATTGCTTGTGAATGAGGCAGAAGAGATGACGGCTGTCACTGGATTGTTTAAGAATGAGGCAGAAGAGGTGACTACTGTCAATGAATTGTGCATGAATGAGGCAGAAAAGGTGACTGCTGTCACTGCATTGCATAAGAATGAGGCAGAGGGGGTGACTGCTGTCACTGCATTACGTGTTAAAGAGGCAAAAGAGGTGAATGCTGTCACTGCATTGTATGTAAAAGAGGCAAAAGAGGTGACTGCTGTCACAGCATTGTGTGTCAAAGAGGCAAAAGAGGTGACTTCTGTCACTGCATTGCGTGTAAAAGAGGTGACTGCTGTCACTACATTGCATGGAAAAGAGGCAAAAGAGGTGTCTTCTGTCACCACATTACGTGTAAAAGAGGTGACGGCTGTCACTGCATTGCATGTAAAAAGGGCAAAAGAGGTGACTACTGTCACTGCATTGTGTGTAAAAGAGACAAAAGAGGTGACGGCTGTCACTATGATGTGTGCAAAAGAGGCAAAAGAGGTGACGGCTATCACTGCAGTGTGTGTAAATGAGGCAAAAGAGGTGACTGCTGTCACTGCATTGCGTGTAAAAGAGGCAAAAGAGGTGACGGCTGTCACTGCATTGCATGTAAAAAGGGCAAAAGAGGTGACGGCTGTCACTGCATTGCGTGTAAAAGAGGCAAAAGAGGTGACTGCTGTCACTATGATGTGTGCAAAAGAGGCAAAAGAGGTGACGGCTATCGCTGCAGTGTGTGTAAATGAGGCAAAAGAGGTGACTGCTGTCACTGCATTGTATGTAAAAGAGACAAAAGAGGTGACTGCTGTCACTGCATTGCGTGCAAAAGAAGCAATGCATGGTAACAATCTGTACATACAGGCTGGTATGATGAGGAATGCATGGTAACAATCTGTACATACTGGCTGGTGACGATGAGGAATGCATGGTAACAATCTGTACATACTGGTTGGCATGGTGAGGAATGCATGGTAATAATCTGTACATACTGGCTGGTACAATGAGGAATGGATGGTAACAATCTGCACATACTGGCTGATACGATGAGGAATGCATGATAACAATCGCCTCATACTGGCTGGTGACGATGAGGAATACATGGTAAAAATATGCAAATACTGGCTGGTATGGTGAGGAATGCATGGTAACAATCTGTACATACTGGCTGGTATTATGAGGAATGCATGGTAACAATCTGTACATACTGGCTGGTGCCGATGAGGGATGTTCATTGACTGCCTGTCCATATTAGCTGGTGACAAGGACAAGTTGCAAATACATCATCCTGGGTACTGTCTACATTGGCACAGCAACTCATGAACCAGTTAGCTCAGTTTTGAAGTTATGAGGTCTAGTTGATACCTTTGCTAAGTCATTGATTCCCAATGTCAAATGTAAGGATGTTTGGTGGAAGACATATCCCAGAGGGAAAACATGGTGGGAAATCTTGTATGACGTCACCATGTGACCTGGCAATGTCCAGTTGTAATCATTCCCAAAGTAGGTCATGGGCCTCATGCATGGCCATATTGGATGATCCTGATGACTGCCCCAGAGTGGGACAACATGAAAGTAAGGTAGAATGTTGGGAGTCACATCTGTAGAAGTCCACTAACCAGCTCGGCTATCTTATCCAGAGGGTTATCTGAGTGCCAGATTTCCTGCTCTGCACTTGTAAAAATGGAATTTTCTCTGTGATTATTCCTATAATAATATATAAAATACTATATATATATATATATATATATATATATATATATATATATATATATATATATATATATATATATATATATATATATATATATATAAATCGTATCCTTTAAAAGATAGTATTAAGAATACTATAAATTGGTAAAAGGCAGTCCCACCAGCCAAAAGGAAGTGACAGTAACCAAAGAAAAAAACTGATCCTGTTTTGATAGCATAATGTATAAATTTCCTGTCTGAAACATGTAGTAATGTTGAGGAGGCCATCTGGTGTCTGAATTATGAGACAACAACCTCCTATATTATGGAATTGAGTGAGTTTTACATACAAGATTGATTGCGTTGTCACCATGCTGTTTTAAATTATGACATCCTCATGTTTATTTGTCAAATGTCAACGTAAAATACAGGTGACATGTGACTTGTTGATTGCATCATAGCTGGTATGATCAGATTTGAACAACATCACATTTTGTAAATCTTCAAAATCATTGTTTTAGAGGGCCACGGGCCATAGCGCAGTTGGTTAGAGCACCAGCTTACAAGCACCAGCTCCTCTGTGGTTATCCAAAGGTTGTGGGTTTGATTCCCGGCCGTGCTGAGATTGAACTCACAATACAATTTCCCATATGAACTGAGGCCCGTGCCTAAAGGGTTAACCTGTTGTCCTTGTAAATCTGTGACCGGGTGGGTTGTGATGTCAACAACCTTTGACATGACAATTCAGTGAGGCAGCACTATATCTGTTACAAGTAGGTCTCATCACAAAATGACTGAAGTAATGTTGAAAGTGATGTAAAAACCCAAACAAACAAACAAACAAACAAACAAACAAACAAACAAACAAACAAACAAACAAACAAACAAACAAATGGTTCTAGAATAATAATGTGTTGATAATGTGGACTCCAGAATGAGTGTTGTTTGGAGGTATGTGTTCAGAAATGATGAATTGTTATAATATCTGGAATATAGTCCATGTTTGTATTTGAATGCGGATCCAGGCAAAACCTTGAGTGAGCAATCTTGCCATGAGTGAGGGTAAATCTTTGTGTTTTGATATATGGCATGCATATGTATTCAGCTGTGATTTATGCATGGCTCTTACTCTCCATCGCAGGACTCCTCTATCATATCAGTCCCTGCCACCACAGCTCTAAAGGTGCACACAGAATCGAGCACAAGTCATAAGTATTCAGAAAAAATCTGCTGTCAACTCATTGGTGAAAGAATATAAATAGATGTTTTTTTTGTACTGGCAGTTGTACTGATTGGTCAGTATATGTGCCAGACACCTGACTACAGTGTATGACCTGACGTTGGTCAATTCAGATTTATGCTATTTTTGTGAGCAAGGCAAGTATTTATGACTCAGGGATTTCCAAACATTGAATGAGATCAAACACAGGGCAGTGACTGCAGAGGTAGTAATTGAATACTACCTGTCTTGCCATGTGAAAAGGTCAAAGTATATGCATCAGACTTGTGACACATGCTAGTTGATTCTCTGATGGTAGGTTTATCAGGTTAGCATGTAATTATTTACATTGAATATGAGGTGTGTCATATAATGTCCAGACACATTTTATATAACTTGAACTCAAAACAGAAAATTGTAATAAGCCAAAGAAAGTCAGTTACTGGAGTGGTGCATATATTTTCTGGAGAAGTTATATGGAAAGTAGTCTAGTAGGATATTAGTTTCATAGGGAGTTAATGTGTTGATGTACTCAATGAGTTTACTCCTAACAGAAATCAAGATGGCCGAATGATGGTCGAAAATGTGCTTGATTTCTCTTAAGGAAAGCACACGTCAAGGTCTCCCACCTTCATGCCTGATTTTGTTGAAACATACATATTCAATGTAAAACAAGAGATGCAAATGTACCTTTTTCTAGAATCCCAATAACATATAAATGGTTGTCATGTAAACAGCTGTATCTTTTGAAAGACCCCACAATCCGAAAAAGGAAATATCATTTGAGAAATCCTAGGCCACCTGCTACATGTGTAGCACTTCAAAATGCAGTTTGCTCTCTGTTAGACGAAATTCTCCAAAATTGGGGGCTGGCTCCTAGACTAATGATATGGCTGATAAAAGTGAGGCCATTTAATTATATCTTGGAGGACAATGAATCCAGTTATGACGCCATGAGATCAAAGGTGCAATGTGCGTTACTGCCAAACCATTATGTCTTTTGACGCCATATGAGCCGAATACTTGAAGAAACTGATGTTATTCAACTTCGTGACAATTTTGACTCATCATAATAAAGACCAAAGACCAAAACATATCTTGATATCTCGAGTGAAATGTTCTACTTTCTCCACTGATTATGGAGATATAAATTTTATTTCTCTATTCAAAGTATAGACAATTCTAAAACGTTTTAGAAACGTCCATGTCAGAGATTTCCACACCACCCACCAAAGCTGAAAAGAGTTCAATACAAATGCATTGATTTACTTGAAATATCACACAATTCTGTCAACTAGCACAACGTTCACAATTAGTTTACACTAGCAATGCATTCATTGGCAGGCCTATACAATGTATCATTTTTTTACCTTGAAATAATCTTTCTTCTGATATAATTTTCAAATATGCCAATATATGAGTCCATTTCATTTACATAGCATTTGCCCAGCAAGGTGATTTCACATTGATGCAACATTTTTACCCCCAAAAAGCTGATATTCTTACTAAAAGAGCTTGTTGTTTTTGAAAAAAAACAATTCTTTTTTACAAAAAAATGTATATTAGTTAATACAAATATTGATAAACAGTTGTGAAAATCTCATCCTTCTATATCTATTGATATGTTTTCTATAGGCTTTGTAATTCTTGAAAAATGTCTATGTACATATGAACTTTAAGGGCTTGTCGGGAATAGCCTATTCAGTTAAAAATATCCAAAATTTCACTATAAGATTCCCCAAAACCTATTCATTATGAAACGATGATTCTTTCTTTCAAATTCAAAAACTCAAAAATATCTTAAAAAATTGGCGGTAACGCACTTTGCTTCAAAGAGAAACTATCCCATTGTTTGTAACAATGTATCCCATTGTTTGAAACAATGGGTTGCTATGACATCATGCACAAAAGCCACAACGTCACAACTCCATTCATTATACTCCAAGATTATATATTGGTTACCATATCATGCATTAAAAGTAGTGAAACACTGAAGAAGATATTGTATTATATATTTCATATTTATTTCTGTTTGTCCACAGATTCGACATATATGCCCCATCTTGGGTTGTTTGTAAGCATAGTTTACAACACAATATCAAATACTTCTTACATGAACTGTACTAGCATTTACATATTTGTCAATCTTGAATATGAAATTGATCAAATAAAAAAATCATTCAGAATATAGTAAACATAAGATATGAGATTTGTGCATGTTTCTGCTATTTTAGTTGTAATTTTTAGCTCGCTGTTTTAACCACAAATGTTACAGTTATTTACCAGTAATGTAAATCATAGTAAAGATTGACAAATATTATATCAATTGACCCAAAATGTAATTTTGTCTGCAGCAAATGAGCCCCAATCATTTAAGGCAATATATATCCATCATTGCCAGTGAGTCATCTAGTAAAATATTTCATTTAAAGTTGAGGAAATGTGGTTTTAGTCACATATAAACCTCATAGAAAACATATTTCACACATGTCTAGTTGCCTCACCGTCAATGGTGCTTCACCTTAAGTGAGTAACTATTCTATTAACGAGATATTTCCCGGAGTTATTTATGTGTTGCCTCATATTCACACAATTAGAATATTTTGGCATATACATTATCTATAAAATTGTCACAAATTGAGACCATGAAGTTTACCATTAACCATTATCATATACATTTAGTATTATATGATAGAGGTTCAGAACTCCACAAGTACATTTCTTAATATTTCTTATTCACAAGAGTATGAGATGAATAAACGGGAAGTAATTAGCTAATTACTTCTAATCATTCATGGAGATGTATTCACCACCATGTGAGAAAGGTGATAGGAAGTTAATTTGTTCAGGCCCATACACTCCTTTGGGTATATAACGTGTGTTACAAATTGCTTTTAGAATGTCGCCAATAAGGGGGATATCGCAGACTGTTCAATAGAAGTGAATTAATAGATTTACCGGAAAGGCAACGTATAAATGATGAAATCAAATTACAAGGCAAAGGAAAGTTATTGGATGATTTAAGGGTATATAGCAATGTGCAGAGACTTATAAACAGGAAATCAGTTTGTTCAACCATGAATCACAATGTGAAAGCATTAGGCATGCCCCTTTCCCACCAAATCATGTAATACAGATATTGTTATCAGATTAACATTGGCGCGAAGATATCTTTCCAAGCACTGTGATTAATTAGATCAAAGATGTGCAATATATCTCTACATTTGATGCCTTTAATATACATTTATTTCATCTTTTTATATCTGGTCCAATTATTAAAAAAGCCAGATTGTTCTGCTAACCAATGGTGTTACTACTTTCAATGAAAACAGCCCTGTTATAATGAGATTCTTTACTTTTATTTTGATTTCAGGTAAAGATAATTTATCAGACTGCCCAATGATGCTGGTGAAGAGAGGGGACTTCAAAACTCAATGGGATCGTAGTGTTGCCTGTTATTTACAAATTCATAAATGTTACATTGCGTATTCCGAAATATATAGAAATAAATAAATATAAATGTGTGTATTTATACATTGTAACATCTGACAAAACTTTATGATGAAAATGATGTTTGATATAGCATATTCATTTCTTATTAATTAATGCATTGAGACGAAACTCTGTAAACGTGTCTTAAAAAGTTACATTTATATCATATAATTTGACATAAGATGTGGTTCTTCCTTTTGGGGAAATTTGTCCCTATTGCAATGTCATCTGCAAGTTATCTATAAAAAATGACTTTCTTAATTTTATAAAGAAATAGTATTATATTTTAAACAGAACCTAACAATCAGTTGTGTAGAGAAACTTTAATTATTGATGACTCATTCATTGATAAATGTCATTGAATGAATCATCCAAATTTAAACTACTATTTTTAAAAATCAATCAAGTAAAATATATTTACAGAAGAAAAGTGTTTTAAAATATGATTAACACATTATTTATTTACAATTAGTAGATATAAGATAATTTGAAAACAACATTTCATATGTAACAATTGACATTTCAATCGTTCAGACACACAAAATATTGGTGTATGTGGCAGGAAACGAGTTTCGTTTTAATGTATGTTAATGCTCCAAAATGCTTTGCATATTATTCAAACGTTATTCTTAAAATATTTAAACTGTTGTTATTGCAAAATGAGCTTATGAATTTAAATTTCAAAAAAATACAATGACCATAATCTGTTAACATGCTCAGCACAAGGAGATCACGTTCAATGCTAATGTATCATATATCAGAAACAACAGTCATGGATGTTCTGCCAGGAACTGCAGCAGCTCTGGTCGTAGAGGGAGAGAACTTGGACGAATATGTGCCGTTGCCTATGGTAACGCTCTTTGTGTCCATGTCATATTCTGTTGAGCGGGGTTTCCTGATACACAGCGTCATAGGGTCGCAGCGACACCGTGAAAGGAAAGCCATTCGCAACGACCGTCGGAAATTGTTGGACATGAACCCATATATAAGTGGATTGGTTGCACTCTGGACATACGGCAATAGGTTGATGGCCAACTGAAACATAGCCAAACATTACCTGTCAGTATTCATAACTTATTGATATCTAAATATGATGCATTTTGTAATGAATAGTATCAATATATATCCTAAAAGTACGCTCAGTGAATCCTATATGTTTTAGATTTTTAACGCCAATTTCAGTAGATTTATCATTGTATACTTTCTTATCCAATTGAGCTCTACCCATTTGACACAACCAGTATTTGGACCAGCCTGTTCAAGACGGAGTATAGAAATCTGAACATTGTGAAATTTTGATCACAAGATCACAAGATCACAAAATATTGAAAGCTGTTATATCTCATGCTCAAATAATTTAATAATTAAAAAACTACATTCAGAGGAGAAATTAACTTCTGTTTAATGCGTCTGTGTGTAAGAAATCAAAATTAAATTGTATATATCTATATCTATATATATATATATATATATATATATATATATATATATATATATATATATATATATATATATATATATATATATATATATATATATATATATTGGTGCAATGTTAATCATGGTATGTGTGTAATCATAAGTTAGAAACAAAATAACTTAAAATAAATATTGGTACAAAAAGCAATTGCATTGTGCATCATAATATTATCAATCTTTTTTTTACGATTTTAAAAATCCAACTGACTGGCATGTTTGGCATATGTGTACATTTCTGTATTTACAAAACAGTACGTGCATTGTGCAACATATTTCAATGTGCTATCTATAATAGAAGTGAATAAAATAAAATGTTTTACAATACTATACTAGGCTTACTTTACAACACATAATTTGAATGCACATAATTGATTAACGAAAATATATGTGCTCACTGTCTTTTTTAACTGTCTTTTTGTTGATATGTTTCTTGAACAGGGAAAATAATGGATAATATGGTAGACGACTTTGTTAAATATAAGAAATATGAAAGAAAAATGATGAAGCAAATTGTTGACAAAGATTAAGTCTTGGTACATGGTCCCTGTGTAGATCACACTGAGCTCTACTTGAACGTTATTGGCGACAGTTTAGTCCTTCAGACCCTCAGACCTTATAGTTTGACACTATATATATATATATATATATATATATATATAAATATATATATATATATATATATATATATATATATATATATATATATATATATATATATATATATATATATATATATATATATATATATATATCATAATAATCATAATAATACAGTCTATATATATACTTGTATACGCACACAACCATAATATTTTATCACACAGATATCTGATTTAAAAGGTATTTTTATCTAACAGAAAATCAAGTGTTTTAGGAGATGGAGTGCGCACTCATTATTTTTACATCCAGGCATCAATTTACATTTTAAACGATAATGACTTGGTGAATATCATGCTGATGTGTTATTCCACAATTAAAAGGGAAGTGCAGTTCACGTCATTACTGGTGTGGGTAATCACTCAGTTCAGGCATGCCTCATATTAAATGGTAAAAGTTGTGTGTACTTTCTCCAAATCATGTTGATTTTAAAAAAAGAGAAGAATTAATGTAACATAAGTTAGAAGAAATCCCACGTTAATAGAGATCGCCTTCATCCTAAAACTTCACATTCCATAATTTGAGACGTGTCTAATAATTTGATCTCTTAGCAATTTATAGCATTTACACAAAGTTTCACATAATTCGTATGATTAATGGGCGATAAAATCGCACTATCAAGTATTCATTCTTCAGCAAATATTGAGTGGGATGTTTGGTGGATGAGCACTATAGTTTGGAGGCAGAGGTTCTTGTTGCCCCATAGTACTGCGGCAGGTAAATCTGGGAGCTGGAGGGAGAGCTTTCTTTACTGCAGAAGCAACAACTGCAGTGATCAGTAAAAGCATTGCGAATACTGCCACGGAAACTCTTGGACATGAAGCCATATATAAGAGGATTTAGGGCACTCTGACAGTATGGCAGCAGATTAATTGCCAGCTGAAATAATAAATAAACAAAACAAAAAAAAGATTTTACAATATGTTCATAGTAAAACACGATCAGAAACAAAAGTGATGAAGTAGAGCGTTTCCCTCCTATATTATTCGAGATAAAAGTGTCAAACTAAAATAAAACTAAACATATGTGGATATATGAAAACGATATATGATAAATGATATATGGTTGTCAGTAATTTGGGAAACATGGTGATACCGTTCGATTTATTAAAACATAACCCCATGGGTTGATAGCTCTGCTGACTTGAATGAAAACACATGAACTGAGATAAAGTGCAATAAGCAACCAGGTTATGATTTTCTATACAAGATCCCAATTCAGTTTTGATGAGATATTCATTAATATTTTGTTAATCATTATCATGTTACCAATGCAATATTCATGCACAAAATTTGTGATTTTTTCAAAAATCTAATAGCTATCACTAAGTTGTCAAGGAGGCTGCCATTTTGAATAACATAGCCAATGAGAATCAAGATAACAAGTTGGGGCCAAATTTGATATGTAACATGCATTTTGATTGGTCAAAATCATTATCTGCTCAATTCTGCTCTTGAAAAGGATTTAAATGATCATTTAGGTAGAAATGTTCAAAAACATTACAAAACATATGCATCAGAGATGCATCAACCCTCAGCCCTGGTAACTTATTGCACAACATTCGCTCCACACAATATTTGTGAACAAAACGTCACTGCACCAAGGCAAATTGATGCAGGGGTTAAAAAAAACATAAAATCTACTTCCTTTGATAGCTTATGTGTGTCAAGTATCATAAAACTGTCATCATTTACTCTAGAATTATTGAGATGATGAGCCCATGACCTTGAAAACTAAGTGAAGGTCACCATTCATCAAACTCTTTTGGGGTCTTCACCAGATGCTTATGTGTGTCAAATCTCATAAAGCTGCCATCATTTGCTCTTGAGTTATTGCGATTCTTGGGATTTCAAATAATTGTCCCTCTGACCTTCAAAAGAAGGTGAAGGTCATGTTTCATAAAAAAATATATGGTGTCTTTACCAGATGCTAATCTCATAAATCTCATCTAATCTCATAAAGCTGCCATCATTCGTTTTCGAGTTATAGCAATGATAGGGATTTCACATCATTGTCCCTGAGACCTTGAAAAAAGGTCAAGGTCGCCGTCCATCGAACTCGTCCGAGGTTTTCACCAAATGCTTATTTGTGTCAAGTTTCATGAAGCTGCCATCATTTGTTCTCGAGTTATCGCGATGACAAGGATGATTTCACATAATTGTCCCTGTGACCTTGAAAAGTTAGTAAAGGTCATGTTTCATAGAATACATTCTGAGGTCTTCACCAGATGCTTATGTGTGTCAAATCTCATAAAGCTGCCATCATTCGTTCTTGAGTTATTGTGATTCTTGGGATTTCACATAATTGTCCCTCTGACCTTGAAAAATAGGTCAAGGTCGCCGTCCATCAAACTCCTCTGAGGTTTCTACCAGATGGTTATGTGTGTCAAGTTTCATGAAGCTGCCATCATTTGTTCTGGAGTTATCGCGATGACAAGGATGTTCGCTACATACATACATACATACATACACACACACATACACACACACACATACATACATTGCATGGAAACATTGCATGTATACATTGCATGTATATAAATTTTGAATTGAAGGTCAATGTGTCAAGGTCAAAGGTCACATGACTAAGAATTTATAACGAGGCACAGCTATGACCTAAGACATTTCTGTATACCAAGTTTTAATTTCCTCTAATAAGTGGTTGCTGAGATATGCTCCATACAAAATTTGTGACCTCGAGGTCACTGCACTAAGGTCATTGGTGACATCACTAAGATTTGAAGGAATCTGAACCTTCACCTCAATATCTACCTCTGTATAAAACTTGAAACATATATTACTGGTAGTTTTGGAGAAGATTTTTTTTTAACATAGTGTGGATACATAACAGATATTTAGTATTTCCAGTTCATCGTTCATGAGCTATGGCCTGCACAATAATACAAAGGACAAAGTCACAGAATCAAGGTCAAAGGTCAAATCGGTATAAAATGTATGTGGTGTTCAAAAGAGTGTTGATATATAGCAGATATGAACTAGATTTCATTCACTTTTAATGCTTGAGATGTTGAACGTTCACACATTTTGAATTCAAGGTCAATGTGTCAAGGTCAAAGGTCACATGACTAAGAAAGTATGATGAGGCATGGCTATGACCGAAGACATTTCTGTATACCAAGTTTTAATTTCTTCTTATAAGTAGTTGCTGAGATATACTCCTTACAAAATTTGTGACAACTGCATTAAGGTCAATGATGACATCACTAAGATTTGAAGGAATCTGAATCTTCAACTCTCTATCTTCCTCTGTATTAAATATGAAATAAATATTACTGGTAGTTTTGGGGGAGAAGATTTTTAAACATAGTGTCAGTATATAACAGATATGAAGTGTTTTTTATTCACTTCTGATGGTTGTGATGTGGCATGTTCACAAATTTTGAATTCAAGGTCAATGTGTCAAGGTCACATGATTAAAATTGTATGACAAGGCACATGTTTAACATAAGACATTTCTGCATACCAAGTTTATCCTGTAATAAGTGGTTGCTGAGATATGCTCTGTACAAAATTTGTGACCTCAAGGTCACTGCACTAAGGTCAATGGTGACATCACTAAGATTTGAAGGAATTTGAATCTTCACCTATATATCTACCTCTATATAAAATATGAAAGATATAGTACTGGTAGTTTTGGAGAAGAAGATTTTTAAAGAAATGTTGATAGACGGACGGACGGAAAGACGGACAAACATTTTCCCCCCTCCTAAAGCTCTGCGAGCTATGGTCTCAGCAGAGCTAAAAATAACTAAAAGCATTGATAATATGGAGGTTTAAAGGCCATAAATTAAATTGTTAATTGGAACTATCTGTTGGATCTGCGGGATCTATCTATTGGATCTATTTACAGGATCTATCTGCCGGATATATCTGTTTGATCTATCTGTGATCATGTTTGTTAAGGTGATGGTGAGATTAACGTGGATATAGAAATAACTCAAACGTACTTGGTTGAGGGAAATGCATATGTTAGGTTAAGCTTGAATATTCCCATCTATCTCTCTACTGGGTATATCATAATCATGGTGAGATATACATTTTCATCAAGTCTGTCATGCATCTGCCTGTATCAGTACACAAAGTTTCATATCGGTATTGTCAAAGTTTGGAAATAGTTTTAGGTTCATTAAAAAAAACCTTCACTGAGAAACTTCCTTTGTTTCCCCGTTGCCTTTATTAAATTCATATTTCTATGTCTTTAGCATTGTGGTCTCACTAAAAATGGGTAAGACAGCATACATTTCACTTGAAATATAATATCATTATAATTATTTTACGACAAATGCTGTTGACTACGTAAGACACATTGCGGTAAACTCACCGTGACTTCGAATGCTCTGTCCGTAAGTAGCGCGTTTAAGCTGTGCTTCTTCAAGATGTTCAAAATCAACTTTGGACCCCAACACAACAGGAATATCCCAATGATGGTCAGCAGCATCTTGATTACCTGTATAAATCATTGGAAACATCAATGGTCAAATATCATTCTTATAATACTGAAGATTCTTTTGTTATAATAATGAAGATTCCATTTTCACGCGAGAACATGTGAAAAATGATTTTATGTCATATGACTATGCAATTCATTTGAATTATCTATTTCACCAGTAGTGTCAAGCGAAGAACCCCCAATTTCAATTTCTTAGTTTTTCAACGTGTTATCCCTTCAAA
Organism: Amphiduros pacificus; assembly: GCA_949316495.1. Lineage (NCBI taxonomy): Eukaryota > Metazoa > Annelida > Polychaeta > Phyllodocida > Hesionidae > Amphiduros > Amphiduros pacificus. Next base: position 44,602,893 of record OX439000.1, on the reverse strand, counting down.
ATCACCTGTGTCATAGTGATAATCTGGAAACTCAAGGTCTTAGGGCAATGCTTATATTCACCATAATTAGGGTAATGTTCCTATTCACCATAATAAGGGTACCGTTCCTATTCACCATAATTAGGGTACTGGTCCTATTCACCATAATTAGGGTAGTATTCCTATTCACCATAATTAGGGTAATGGTAATATTCAATATAATTAGGGTATTGTTCCTATTCACCATAATTAGGGTAATGTTCCTATTCACTGTGATTAGGGAAATGTTCCTATTCACCATAAGTAAGGTAATGTTCCTATCCACTATGATTTAGGTAATGTCCCTATTCACCGTGATAAGGGAAATGTTCCTATTCACCATAATGAAGATAATCTTCCTAAGAACAAGAAATAAAAGTAGTTTCAGAAAAGAAATATCAGAAAAATAGTAATGGGAATATATCATTTCGGTAATGAATGTTGGAAAAGGTGAAACTCAATATCACTTAATGAGTGCAAGGTATATACTCCAGTATCCAATGCACGAGGAGCAGACACGTACATTTCTCCTCATAGCATATCTCTCGACACTTTCAGACGAGATATACAATGACGAGCGTGATCTCGATTAAGCTGATATCGACAGAAAAGAACAACTAGCAAGGACATTAACCTCAGGAATCAGTTGCTTTCACCCATTTATAAGATATGCACAGTAAATGCGCACCTCCTCCTTTCATTGCGCACCTGCACCAGACTTTCATTTCTCTGCTTTCCTACCTTATTCTTTGCTATTACAAAATCACAACTAAGACAGTCGAACCGTAGCTTGTGACAAGGGCATACGCATTGAAATGCCTGATCCTGAAGATAAATTCCTGATGTTGCCTGGGTGAATGTTAGACATATTGTCTGATATGTGGGTCAAAAACGTTTGGCGGACACTTCCAACACCTTGCATGCCCAATATTTAGTATAGCCAATTAATCATTCATGAGATATGGCCTGCACAATAATATTAAGGTCAAGGTAACAGCATCAAGGTCAAAGACAAAATTTGTAAAAAAAATGTATATGGTGCTCAACAAAGTGTTGATATATAACAGTTATGAAGTACGTTTTATTCACGTTTAAACAATTGGAACAAACGCCGTTATTAATATAATATTTGCACACATTGATTTATTTCCTATAAATCTGCTTCCACCGTCTTACCTAGCTACATACATATAAAAACATCAATACATATTCATAACATAATATAATTATGATATTATCGTGTGTACGCGATTAACGTGCCATTTACATACCTATGGCTTATACCATTAAATGTGAAATGAGCGTACATATTAATAACTAATAGCTGCAGTATGTATTGGACAGTGGTAGATACCTTCGAAACATGCAGATATGAGTATTTGACTAACGTGGATAGTCCCAGATTATTATTGATAATAAATACCAGTTTATTGTTGATAATAAATGCCACGTTAGGCGGGTTAAGGGTTATAAATTTTTAGTTGTTGTGTGCAAGTCTGTGAGCGTAGTTGAGTTCTTTGGCAGGGTCCTGCCTAACGTAAGATTTAAAGCACTGGGAGCGCCACCTACCCAGTTTGGATATGTCTAGTTCATTCCAATTGTTGGAACCTGCCTGCGTGGCTGCCCCAATACGCAGGCTGTGAGTGGTGTAGTGGGAGGGAGCTAGATGGAGGGCTGTTACTAAAGACTTTATTTTTTGGTTGAGGGCTTGTTTAGTCAGGGGCACTCCAGAGCTCAGAGTGAACAGAGGGGCGCTAGGGTCTATGGGCGCTTTACGAGCGCGGGCTCTTAGATAAGACCATAATGTACAAGGAGAGCAGGCGGGATGGTGGGAGCAACCGATGTACTTGGTAAAGCCATGAGGGTTGGTTTTTGAGTCCTTGACTGACAAGGAGAGGGATAAGGAATTTGAGCGTTGGGCAAAGGAGAGGCTATTGGCTGGAGGTGGGTGACTGATAATTTTTCCAGAAATGTGATGGGTCACTTGGGTGTACTCTGCCCCCCTGAGGCAGCCGAAGAACCCTAGGCAGAGGGCTGCTGCAAAGACTGGACTGTCCTGGTCGTTGGGCAACTTGGCTAACATGCTAGAGAGGAGGCGGAATGTTATGGCATGTTTTTGGGCAGGGGGGGGGGAGCTATTGTTGATGGAGCGAAGTGCTAGGTGTACCCTAGGGGTAGCAATGGGGGGTGGTGGGTAGCCGTTAGCCACGTGTAGAGCACGGATGGCCGCCAAGTAAACGTGCAGTGTGTTGGGTGAGAGGCTAGTGCTGGTACCGGGTACCCCGGACACATGCGCTATGTACCTTAAAATTGTCTGCTCGTCTGCTGGGATCGGAGCTAGATGGAGAAGCTGGCAGAACTTGGTATAGGATGCCTGAGCTGATTGGTACGTGCGCCTGGTGTTTGGTTTAAACCCGGAGTTGACTAATGTCCCCACTTTGAGGTCCAAGGCTACAATAACATAAAGACTGTGAACACAGTGTACAGTGAGTGAGTACATTTGAACAACATATTATAAACAAGAATAAGTAACAAAATAAATAACAATGATGACAAAGGTATTGCTTTCGACAAGAAGAGTGCTTGGCTTATGCCGCTTAGCTTATAGGCTTATACAGTTTACTATAATCCTCGGCGGATAAACGAAGGCATGAGTAAATTTAACATACCAGGTAATAGTTGCAATATGCTTAACATGCTTATACCGCTGCTTATGCAGCTTATACGACTTATACTAAGCCACTATGGGCGAAAAGACATATACCCAGCCGCGTCACAGGTGACTTGGCGCGGGGTTACTTACACAATTTATATCGCTGCTTATGCAGCTTATATGACTTATGCTGAGCCAACTGATGGCTAATCTAGAAAGTTTTAAATTACAGGATACAGGAGAATTACATTATATAATCGTACATGACCTCCCTTGGGGGGGTACTGTGTGGCTCGCTGAGAGGGATAAGTTCCTTAAACCTGCTAATGTCCAGCCTGCTGAGCGCGTCAGCAGGGCCATTGTAGAAAGTTCCCAGGTGGAAGGCCCTGTAATCTATGTTATATATAGATGTGTAGTAATATAGGGATCTGACCAGGTTCATGAGGTTTGGGTCCTTGGACCTACTGTCATTGATGCAATAACACACGGCACTGTTATCAATGTTCATGGCTAACTTTTTGTTAACCAGCCTGTTCCCAAACGTTGCTATGGCAATTACTACTGCCAATAATTCCCGCCATGCAATGGTCATGGTACTGTACCAGGCATGGTTCCCCACAAATGGTATAATGATCCATGATTGTTCATATACAATGCCTATCCCTTGGTCAGAGGCGTCAGTAAATATGATGTGTGCGTTAGCCATGTTCCACGTGGTGGGGAAGAAAGAGATTCCATTGTGTGAGCGGATACATCTCCGCCACCAGGCAAGGTCCGCCTTTGCCTCCCCAGACAACCTTATTTTGTGGTGCAAGGCTCTTGCCTTCTTAGCTGTGTGGATAAGTCTCCGAGTGAAAAGGCGGCCGTTAGTCACCACTTTTGAACAAAATGACAATTTTCCAGTTATAGACAATAGCTCCCGCTTGGTGGCGTACCTGCGGCCGGAGTAAACTTCTAATTCTAACAATATATCTAATAGCCTTTCTTCTGAAATTCTTAATTGTTGCAATTCTGTGTCTAATATTATGCCTAAGAATTCAATAGACTTAGATGGGCCTACTGTTTTCTTATCTTGGATTTTAAAACCTGCTTCCTTGCATGTGTCTATGATGATGTCCAAGGACCTTTGACACGATTTTTTATCGCCACTAATACAGAGCGTATCGTCCAGGTAATGGATCGTATCGTTTGAAGCGCCGCGCTTTTTATATACAAACTCTGTGGCCGAGGCAAAATCATCAAATATCTTTGGAGCGCTACGTAAGCCAAAAGGAAGGCAGGCCATCTGATAGTATTTTACATGCCCAGTGTTATCGGGCCAAGAAAAACCTAATAAGTGTCGCTGATCACTTCTGACCTTAATGCTCTGAAAGGCGTTGGCCAAGTCCGTCTTGGCCAGCCACGGATCGCTGTGTTTCCGTATCCTTTCGATCGCTTCGTCGATGGTTGCGTATTTGAGTGTAAATTCGTCCGGGTTAATTCCGTCGTTTACGGACCGACCTGGCGGCCAAGAGAGATCATGGATTACCCTAACTTTTGATTTGCCTTTCTTCTGAAATGCACCTAACGGCGAGGCACGGAAATTAGGAGGGAGGTCCAAGAGAGGACCTTATACGCGTCCTAGGTTTAAGTTGTCCTTTAAGAATTTATCAACGTTGGCGCTGTGAGTCACGCTTGACTGCCAATTGGGTGAGATACACTTGAATTGGTCGCCTTTATAGCCGATAGAAGCGCCGTTGCGTGCCCTCGAGGACAGCGCGTTGGCTAACGATGGGTCGGGGTGATCTTTAAGCCAGAACTGCCAAAATTCATGATTAAGGAATGAGTTTGACTCCACCTGTTGCACATTTACCTTGTTTGACGCAGGTATCAAAGGGCAAAGGCCCTTTGCATTGTCTGCAAACGTGCATTCGGCGGCAGTTTTTGAAAGTGCATTTGAGCGTTTGGTAGTTATTACATATCTCGCCCGAAGTCTGGCGCGCCTTAAAGGGTTCACGCGTCGTCGGGGTACTTGCCGACGACGCGATCCTCGGAAACGGACAATCCGCTTGCCTAACGTGGTCCGTGGACATACATCTCGGACAACATTGAACATTAGATTTTACAGCTGTGGCGTCAAGAATTGAGTATACAAGGTGAGCATCTACAGATTTGAACTCTACTGACCTTTTATGAATGGCCATTCTGTGCTTCATGTCTAACGTAGCTACGTTGTACCACTTATACCGTTTGTCCCAATCTAATATCTGTTTCTTATAGTCTGACATTTGGTCATATATATATAAACCGTGTTGAAACACCATTAACCTCTCATACTCTGCCCAGGCCTCTGACCACGTTTGGCTATCGTACACCCTCCTGCGTTGCCTTTTGTGACGATAAGAAATTGAACCTGCTGAGTCTATGTAAGATTCGATGCTATTCACACTGTCGGCTGGCATATAAAGATTTTGAAGGAAATCGTCCAAATGCACAAACTCACCATTTAGTGCAGCCTTAACCGACTTCTCCGGTGCGCTCTGGATTCTGCAAAGGCCGGCGTAGTCTGCTATACCTTCGGTGCTGGCCAGGCCTGGAATGGAGCCCCCCAAGCATGGTGGGGTTTTTATAGCAGGAGGTGGTGGCGGCAAGCCGGGTAGAAGTGAGCTATTACCCTGAGCTGGCCAGGGGGACCCCCTGTGGGGTTCCTGGCTGGTCCACCTATCCATGTTGGCTGTGGGGGCACCTGCCTGCCCAATGTGATTGCTGACCTGCATGGTGGCGACTGCCCTGGAGAGTTCCTCATGAGACTTCATTAACGAGGATACCTGACTTATAAGAAAGGAAAGTTCATTACCCTGGCTAACGTCGTTGGAGGGGCTCGGGGTTTCCACCTCATTCTGTAGGCCCAGGAATGGGTTTCCGAGGCTCAATGCTGGCGAGGCTGGATTAGTTGTGGGTTCTGCTGCGGCTTCTGCTGCGGCTTCCATGGCTTCCACTGTGGCTTCTTGGCTCGTGGATGGACCGGGAGTTGGGCTGAAGGCTTCCAACGAGACTGCCTTCCTGCAGTTGCCTGGGCCAATCGGGCCCTTATGGCCCTTGGCGGGCTCCCCACACGCCCTACATGTCCTTTCTTTGGCCGACATGGCTTCAGAATGGACACGGGCTGCGGACACTGTGATTATAATATTACAGTATGATTCGGCTCCCCTACCTAGGCTGGAACGTGCAGGCGTCGACGTCCCTTGACTATCGTTCAGACTCGTTGTCTGTTAAGGCTGCGTGCTTACGCCTGGCGAAGATGGAGGGACGTCTTGTAGCTGCGCTGCACTGGAGCCGAATGGCGTCCTTAACCACCTTGGCGCCAAGACTGGCGTCCCCCACGTGACCGTTGACCCGTTGCTAGGGAGCAACAATGCCCTGCTGGGCGGATTAGCGGCGACACCTAGTGTTCCAGGTTTAACCCACCTTATCTTAATATAAGGAAGCATTAATCCTTGAGATGTTGCAAATTTTGAATTCAAGGTCAATGCCTCAATGTCACATGACTAAAAAAGTAAGACGAAGCAAAGATATGATCTAAGACATTTCTATATGCCAAGATTTAATTTCCTCTTATATGTGGTTGCTGAGATATGTTCCTTACAAAATTTGTGACCTCGATCTCGCAGCACTAAAGTCAATGGTGTCATCACTAAGATTTCAAGAAATCTGAATCTTCACCTCTATATCTACCTTTATATAGAATATGAAATGTATTACTGGCAATATTTTAAATGTTGACAGACGTACAGACAGATGGACAGACATTTTTCCCACTCCTAAAGATCTGTAGCTTCAAAGAAGTCAGCAGAGCTGTTTTGACTTCCAGGAGTTGCCTCCAAAAATATATAGTATAAAATGGTAACTTATACAGAGAATAAAATAGACCATGTGTCAAATAAACTGTGAACAATTAACTGAATCCAACATATTTTTAATTGTTCATCCAATGAACAATTCAACACACAGACTGGATAAGTAATATCACAAAATCAAAAGTTGTGATTTTAAGATTTACTTTTATAACACCTGAGCTCTTCTTTCCCTTTCAATATCAACGATGAATTCAGCTTTAAATAATAGTGTAAGTATTGACTGTCAACTGCCATCTCAATAAAATGTATGATAAAAAGAGAAATATACGAGTGCTCATGTTGTTTCACACATTAAGAAACACGAAAACTCTAAACTGTCCATTGCCAACAGTTTATTACTGATGCCTGTTTACTTTTAGTCAATTATTAGTCAACGCTACTTTAAAAGTCAATTTTGAAATTTCAAATTTTGATGTTGCATTATCCATATCAGGAAGCTGAGTTTAATTGATTAACTCCATAATAAAGATGATAAATAAATGTAAATGTATCTATTACTAAAGCACTTCCTCAACCAATACATTTGTTACAATGGGCTGGAGTGTAATTATAGAGTTCAGTATAATGCCCCAGGGTTTCCATTTAAAATTTGACTCCCACGGAGCTCGAGAAGCCATCGTCTATTCAAAATTGCCTTAATTAGAATCCGTTGGTTCGACCAGGTGATAATGACCATGCTGTGCGATTGTTATAAAGAAAGTAATTCTTTTGTGACTGTATTTCTTAAAGGTTTTTTCTGATTTCAGTACTCAGTGAAGTTCTGAGAAGGCTTCATCATTGTTTAAAAAAAATGTATCAAGATTAAATTTAATTTAAATCGTTCAAAAAGAAAGGGGAACACTTGACAAGATTTGAATTTTGCCATCGGTTTGATTTAGTCTGTGGAGTATTCATCTGTTTTTTGTTAATTGTGAAAAAGGCATTTGTTATTGATCAAGACAGCTTTTGAGGTTTGTGGAAACATAGGCGTGCTTCTGAGATGGTTTAATGATTGGGAATATGGAAAGTGATCTTGTATAGATATCATTAACACTTTTATAATGCATATTGAACAGTTACATTATAAATCTTATAGTCAGAACAAATTATTTGTGACAGAACTTTGAGTTTTGAACAGATTTTAGACATATGATGTTTACACCACCCTTGACTGCCTTAAACATGACAATCTTAATGGAAGCCAGGGAGAGAGGATACCCTGGAGCTCAATAATATCACATACAATACTTAATAATGTTGGACAATTATATTTAACTTGAATATACCAAGTACGAATCAATAAATGAAACATTATTATGTGCTTGGCACTCAAGGGATTTTGATGCAATATTCGGCCAACATTTGGCGAACTTAGTTTTGGTGCTTTCGTGGATACAGGTATCACAAATGATTTTCGAGGGGATAAAAAGGTATGGTGGATTTCACTAGCATAACATATTTAACTCTTTAAATACCCACAACTGTATAACCTGAAATGTTTCAAATGTATTCCTGTGGGTCAAAATGTAGAAATTTCTTTTGAATATGTTGCCAAACTCTCTATTTGGACGTACTTGATGTGTATTTTCCAGAAGAGAATATGACGTGTTTTTCCATGGGTAAATATGTATTTGACTTTGACGGTGAAACAAGAACAGGACTTCAGACATATACAAAGCTGACAATTTAAAAAAATTATTCTGGATATTAAACTTTGAGTAGGTCATTAGGAAAACTTTGAGCACGTATGTGTCATACAATAATATTGTCTGCTGTGATGGATGGCTAGATACCATTTGATCATACAATAATAGAGTGCCTTTAACACATCAGAGTAAGTCAAATAATACAAAGCATAATGCTTTTATCCTTTAGGCATACATGTTTCAATCAAATAACATAAAGCTACAGTGCTAACTGAAGGAGGTTTGCTTGCCATCAACTAACTATTGTTTCGATTTGAAAAAAGGTGTCTCCCTCGGGTGGAGGAAATCAATATTTTGTCAAGTATATCTTTGACACTGAGGGAAATTGATAACATTATGGGCCAGCAAAATTCCTCTAGGTGTCACTACTTTGTATCATTTTAACTCCTTATGGATGTTTTTAAGAAACCTGACAGTTTACACTCTTATTCCTTCAACTGTTTGTTTACATTTAAACACGCTCAAGGTTGGCAAAGGGCCAACTTATTCTAATTTAAAGTTTAATATTAAATCGTGAAACTGTCAACTTTGCAGCCTCGATATTATAGTTTGTAAATGTGTCTGAGCTCCTAAAATCCACCAGATGAAAGCATTGACAACTTGGAGAGCCACCTAGTGGAAACTCTTGTATGGCACATGGAGATGTTGAAAATGTGATATTTTCTTTATCTTTAAATGATTACGGTCATAATTTTCTCTGATTAATTTAAACTCGTCTTGATAAAATATTATATTTCTTGAAAGTCGTATCGAAAAAGTATTGTGGAAAAGTGGTTCTTCAACAACCGGAAACATGTCTCATTAATGGTAACAACTTTGTTACAATACATCAGAAGGGGTAACAATATAGCGGATTACATTTTCAGAATGGTGAGAGGTTTCCACTTTGGGTCAAGGATGCAAGTTGTTTGTGAAATTCTTGTATATATGTAAACAAGATATTCCATTTTTATCATTCATTCCTTGTGGCGGATGTTCATTTGTTCTTATGACTTTGGTAATAGTGCCAATACGCCAGTTCAAAGACATATGCAACAAAAGTTATATTTCCTAACATATAGCTGTTTCCCTGACAGCCACGAACTTGTCAGGGTACTGTAATCTGGAACAGTTGTATCTAACTACTGACACCCTGTTCTCCAGCATTATGGCAGATTCCCACCCTCAACAACAGACAGGCATTACTATATAAATTGCGACCATAATCTTCTAAATACAGTTAGTAATAAACACTTTATGTTTAGTGGGTTTTACTCCCTTCCCTTTTATACTTACCCCCCTTTCCTTTAAATAAAAGAGATCGTTTTAAGAATCTAACCTGTTGCCAAGGTAACAGGGTCTAAGGAAATACCCGTGGATGTGATTATTGATCACCCGGAACCCATGATACTGACTGATACTGACACAGAGCCTAAAGGAAATATTATGTAACAGTGTCAATTATCATATTCATGATCTGTATTGTATATCTTTTTGTTCAATATATCAAACTAATGTATTAACTATTTAATACCAGAGGTCATCCATGCATTGTAAAACAAACAGAAACATTTACAAGGTATAACTTTTTGATACACCATGTTAGCCAGTTACTATTGACAACCAAAATCAACAATCAGCCATGTTTGTTTGTGTCCCAAGTGAATCAAGACAATATGCAACATTCCAGGTATGTAATGCAAATAAGCCAATCCATTATTTATATTATCATGATTAGGTTACCTTTTTCCCATATTAACTGTATATTAAGTATATTGGAATGTTTCCCACATAGTATGTACAACCTATTGGACCATTTTGTATTTCCCTCCAATGGGTATGTCAGGTGACTGCATTTTGGTGGCAAGTTTGAATATCACAATCCTTTGCAATCAAATGCCATCCTATGATTTTATGATTACAAATGTATTGTATCTTATTGCTATCATCATTCTGTATAATTTGGTAACAATATTTTATTGCATGTTTATTATGACCCAGTTCTATTCATGACCTACTTTTGGCTAACCCAGATATCCAATGTGCTTTATATAACATGTCAATAGCTGCCATCTTGAATGTCCAATTTGCCATAGATTTCATATGTAAAATCATTTACTCTGTAATGTTGTATCATAGATTCTGTATAGTGCATGTAACATAACTTAATTGTGAATTAATTGTAATTATGATATAATAGAGCAGGTCTCTTATCATTTCATTATGACTTGATGATATTTTATCCTAAAGATATTTTAATATGAAATGAACTTTGTTACTTTGAATAATAATGACTTTATATGAGTATTATGCAACATAAACTGGAACTTTGCCAACATTATGGAAATGATTTGTAAATGCAAAATGTAGCTACTTTTAACATCAAAGGAGTGATTTATATGATCTATTAGTGATTACTCTGTATTTATGATATTTTAGATTCCAGCCATTTGTCAACAAATAAAACCCACATAGAACATCAAGATGGACTTTGATTGATTCATTTTGCCATATGCTACATCTGGTGTCAGAAGAAGAAAAAGAACGTGGCTGGAAGGATGTTGTGGAATGAGGGACCAGACTAACCCTTCATCTGCAGTGGTGCCATCCTGGGTTATTCATCTCCATACACTGAGTGATCTTCGCCAACATTGCTTCGTGCATGAAGGTCTTGTGTGTTTTTTGAACTGTGTGATATATATGTGCTGCCGTCATCCTGTGGTAACGGTGTGACTGTTTGTTCCTGGCAACAATGGGTGAAGAGCTGAGGAAAGAGCTTGAGGACCTGCGCTTGGAGTTAGCCGAGCTGAAGGCCAATAGAGTGCCAGCATCAAAAGTGGAGGTAAATTTACCTACACCGAGGAAGCTAGACAAGTTCGATGGCATAAAGACTGACGTGCGCGACTGGTTGGAGGATTGTCGTGGGGCCATCCGTGGACTTAGACAAGAAGAGCAAGTATCCTACATAAAGAGACACTTAGAGGGTGATGCAAGAAAAGAGATCAATCTGCAACCGTCCTCACTGGTGCAGAAAGCAGATGACATCTTCACCATTTTGAGAGAAGCTTTCGGGGAGAGGAGGAGCGCTGGAAAGATCAAGAGACTATTATACCGTACACAGAAGGAGAATGAGAGTGTCCGTGACTTTACTCGCAGTTTAATGGACCTAGCAAACAGACTGCCTAATGAAAGTGACTCTTCACGGGATAGACTTTTGAAAGAAGTGGTGTGTGATAACCTGTTAAGTAAGAGCTTACGTGATGAGATTGAATGTATGGTATATGAAAATCCAGATGTTCCCTTTTCAGATATCAGGTCAAAAGCCATTCGACTGGGAGACCGGAACACTGAGATCGACCACAAGTCAACCCGGGCCAGGACACACATGGTAGAGGTCGAGGAGGACTACAGCCACTCCAGTGCCGGTGCCAGCTGTCGCTCTACACTAGACAGCGGGGCCGAGGCCAGCTGCTGTAGGACTCAACCCCAGACCAGAGAGGGGGCCTCCAGTGTGGAACCGCTGATGGCATTGACATCTGCCATTGAGAAGATGGCTGAGCGCCAAGACCAGCTCATGAACATCATGTTTGCAGGCAACAACTTGGTATCATCCCAACACCCACCTTTCTACAATGTGCCTAGTCATTACCCTTCATCGATGAACTTTCATCCCATGCAAGCAGCAGTCCACCCAACTGGATTCCCACGCCAGCCACAAGCTGCAAGCAGTGTTAACAAAGCGGGGATCCAGTGCTTCCGATGCCATGGTTTTGGCCATTACCAGTTTTCCCCTGAGTGCCCGATGAAACAGGCCTACTCAACCCGCCGTGGACGAGGCCGAGGCCGAGGCCGAGGGCGTCGTGGAAACGACCCTTCAACAGTGACCGACAACCAGGGAAACGCCTATCCTCCGCAGCACTGAGCCAGGCTCCGGAGAACAAGAAGATTGGCTCAGCTACTCTAGCCAAGGTTCAGGGCTCAGTAGCGACAGTTGTAGAGGAACAATCTCAAGTACCCGTCATTGAACATCCCCCACATATCCAGGAAGCCGTGGAACAGCTGGTAGGAAGTGCACCTCTAGTGACCTGCAAGGTTGGAGGTATCCCAGCTACTCTTCTGTTGGACAGTGGCAGTATGGTGTCGACCATATCCCGGAAGTTCTTTGACCAGTACTTGAGAGAGAAGGTGGGAGACCCCAAGGACAGTTCCCACTTCCTGAAGCTGAGAGCCGCTAATGGACTTGAATTGCCGTACGTAGGCTACATAGAGCTCAACGTTGAGGTGGAAAACCAAGTCATCAACAAGGGGATCCTTATTCAGAAGGACAATATGGGGACCTATGATGGCATCCTAGGAACTAATATCCTTGACTCAGTTGATGCGTTCAAGGAATGGTCCGAAAGGATGAAAACTAGCAAGAACAGATCTGAGGTAGTTGACAGTGCACCAATAAGGGTAGCAGGGAGGAAGAAAGTTAGGGTACCAGCACAATCAATGGTGGAAGTGTGCGCGACGGGACCTAAGACAGAAAAGCTTCTTCTAGTGGAACCCCTAGAGCACCCTATTGGGAGAAGTGGAGCCACCGTGTGCACCTTATGCAAGCCCGTGGGTGGAGACTTTGTTGTCCGTGTGATGAACGTGAGTACGTCGGACATCTGGTTGAGACCACGCACGATGATTGGGAAGGCTTTCGAAGTAGACTACGCAGTTGACAGGCTTGTGGACTTCAAGGAGACAGATGAGGAGATAGTTGTTGAAGAGGTACCTTACTCGAGACCTGAGGGCCAGGTCCAGCCAGAGGCACCCATCTGTAACTCCATTGAGAGGGAAGGAAGTTCAAAGCCACTGCCAGATCTGATGAAGTTAGTTGACATTCCAGACGAATTGACTCCAGAACAACACAGAAGACTAAGAGATCTTCTAGAGGAGTACCGGGATGTGTTTGCAGTGGAAGACGAGGAGATGGGATGCACAGACTCGGTAGAGCACAGAATCCACCTGACGGATGAGGTTCCTGTCAGAGTGCCACATAGAAGGATTCCCCCTGCTCACTTCCAAGAAGTCAAGGAGCATCTCTGCAAACTACTGCAACAAGGAGTCATCAGGGAAAGCAAGTCACCATACTCTAGTCCCATTGTGTTAGCAAGACGTAAGTCAGGTGCAATAAGACTGTGCAATGACTACAGACTACTGAACAAAAAAACAATCAAAGATGCACACCCCTTACCCAGGATTGATGAGTGTATGGACCACCTGGCAGGATCTAGCATGTTCAGTACCCTCGATCTCAAGTCTGCCTACAATCAAGTACCAGTAGCAGAAGAGGATCGGCACAAGACAGCTTTTGGAACCCCAATGGGCTTGTTTGAGTACTGTAGGATGCCCTTTGGATTGTGCAACAGTCCAGCAACTTTCCAGAGGCTCATGATGAACATTTTCCGCTCGGAGATCCAGGACCAACTTCTGACTTTTCTGGATGACCTGCTAGTGTATGCAGACGGGTTTGATCCACATCTAGATAGACTCAGAACTGTGTTCCAGAAGCTCAGAGATAACGGACTGAAGGTGGAACCCTCCAAGTGCCATCTGTTCCAGAAACAAGTTGGTTATGTGGGACACAAGATCTCCAAGGAAGGTGTGTCAACAGATCCAGGAAAAGTTGCAGCAGTGGCGGAATGGCCAACTCCACAGAATGCAACAGAGCTCCTGAGTTTCCTGTGCACAGCTGGGTACTACAGAAGGTACATACCCAAGTTCAGCCAGAGATCCGCACCACTGTATGAACTGATCAATAAGGATCCGAACAGGGGTAAGAAGAAGAGACCAGGTCACAAGTGGAACTCGAAGGAACCAGCCAAGTGGGTCTGGACAGATGAATGCCAAGACAGCTTCACCGGTCTGAAGGATGCACTGGTGACAGCACCCATCTTGGGCTTCGCAGATTTCAGCAAACCTTTTGTGCTAGAGACAGACGCAAGCTACCATGGACTTGGAGCCGTGTTGTCTCAATGGCAAGATGGCAAACAGCGTGTTATTGCCTATGCCAGCCGAGCACTCAGAGGAGCTGAACGCAACCACATCCAGTATAGTAGCATGAAGTTGGAACTGCTAGCCCTTAAGTGGGCAGTAACCGAGAAGTTTCGAGACTACCTGCTTGGAGCTACTTTCACTGTCTTCACCGACAACAACCCGCTGAAGTATGTGATGACGTCTGCAAAACTGAAGGCAGTGGAGCAGAAGTGGGTTGGTGAACTGAGTGCCTTCAACTTTGACATCCGGTACAGACCAGGCAAGGACAATGCCAATGCAGATGGTTTGAGTCGCCGACATCATCCCGCAGATATTCCAGATCAGTTTGAAGAACTCGGAGTAGATGAAGTTGCTTCTCTGATGGGCGTGACAGGAGTGCCACAGGACTTGAGGGCGGAGATGCTGAGAGTGTCTCTCCTGGCGACCACAGCGGAGGTGAGCCACATTACCACAACAGAGATCCCAGATAGCTGCGAGACTCTACCAACCCTTGGGAAGTCGGAGATATCCAGACTCCAGAGAGAAGATGAGGCGATTGGTGTAGTCGCAGAATTTGTGAGTAAGGGCAAGAAACCGAGCAACCGTGACCTGAAGGAGCAGCCGAGAGATGTGAAGACTCTGCTTCGACAGTTTGACAAGCTTGTGCTCATCTCTGAGGTGTTATACAGGGTGATGACCAACCCTAAGACCCGGGACGAGGTGCATCAGCTTGTCCTGCCACAATCACTCAAAAACAGAGTGATGCAGGGGTTACACGACACCATGGGCCATCAAGGTATGGAGCGGACAGAGACACTGGTTAGACAGAGATGCTTCTGGCCTGGACTTCAGAAAGATGTCCAAGAATGGGTAGCCGACTGCAAGCGTTGCACCCTTGCCAAACCTCCATCTCGCCAGATCCGTACTCCCATGGATAGCATCAGAGCAAATCAACCACTGGATATCCTCTCCATAGACTTTACCTTACTGGACAAAGCCTCCAATGGTATGGAGAATACATTGGTTATGACAGATGTATTCAGTAAGTTTGCGATTGCTATCGCCACCCGAAACCAGACTGCAACGACAACAGCTAAGACTCTTGTGAAGGAGTGGTTCTTGAAGTATGGAATTCCGGAGAGGATTCATTCTGACCAGGGTCGGAATTTCGAGAGCAAGCTCATTACAGAACTATACCAACTGTATGGGGTAAAGAAGTCACACACCACGCCTTATCATCCCCAGGGCAATGGACAGTGTGAACGTTTTAACCGGACTCTTCACAACCTCCTGAGCACCCTTGATCCAGAACAGAAGAAGAAATGGCCAGATCAGCTTCCTATGGTGGTGTTCTACTACAACTCCACACCACACCCAGCGACAGGATTCGAGCCATTCTACCTGATGTTTGGCAGACACAGCCGGCTCCCAACTGACTTTCTGCTAGGCACACCGGGTGGAGAAGGAAATCTTGACTGGATCGCCACTCACCAGCAAAGACTGAAGAAAGCTTATCAGTTAGCCAGTGAGAACCTAAAGGCCAACATCGAAACAAGGAAAGAGAGATATGACAAGCATACACAAGACTGGAACATTGATACAGGAAAGAAGGTGTACCTCAAGGATCATAGTGTAGTGGGTCGCAACAAGATTGGAGACCACTACAAGCCAGAGGAATACACAGTAATCAACAAGAGAGGTCATGTGTATGATGTGAGAAGTGGACAAGGAAAAATGAAGACGGTAAATCGCAAGGAATTGAAAGAAGTACCACTTCATAGGAATCCGATCAACAATGCCAAGGAGACAAGAGTCAAGAAACTCATTCATCCCAAAAGAGTTCAGGAGAAGGCCAAAAACCCTACCCCACCACCAAGCTCTACAGAGGATAGTGAGGATGAATATTGGATGGAGTTAGAGACTCGTCCGCTACGCCGCTCAACACGAGCTGGAGCAGGTATTCACAGAAACCCGCATAATGAACCACGTTCTACTGTGCGAAGAAATTAGATGATAGATTATAATCATGTGTCAAGTACATGAATCACAGGTTTTAATGTTAACTTCATTAATTAATGTCTTATTGTATATTTTAAGGTATTGCATGATTGAAAAAAACAAAAAAAACAAATAAAAACAAAGATAAGGAGTATTTGTAAACATTTGCCACATTATTGGATGTAATATTTAGTTTAAGATGTTCGAATACCGAACACTTAAAATCTTTTGGGGGATATGTAACAGTGTCAATTATCATATTCATGATCTGTATTGTATATCTTTTTGTTCAATATATCAAACTAATGTATTAACTATTTAACACCAGAGGTCATCCATGCATTGTAAAACAAACAGAAACATTTACAAGGTATAACTTTTTGATACACCATGTTAGCCAGTTACTATTGACAACCAAAATCAACAATCAGCCATGTTTGTTTGTGTCCCAAGTGAATCAAGACAATATGCAACATTCCAGGTATGTAATGCAAATAAGCCAATCCATTATTTATATTATCATGATTAGGTTACCTTTTTCCCATATTAACTGTATATTAAGTATATTGGAATGTTTCCCACATAGTATGTACAACCTATTGGACCATTTTGTATTTCCCTCCAATGGGTATGTCAGGTGACTGCATTTTGGTGGCAAGTTTGAATATCACAATCCTTTGCAATCAAATGCCATCCTATGATTTTATGATTACAAATGTATTGTATCTTATTGCTATCATCATTCTGTATAATTTGGTAACAATATTTTATTGCATGTTTATTATGACCCAGTTCTATTCATGACCTACTTTTGGCTAACCCAGATATCCAATGTGCTTTATATAACATGTCAATAGCTGCCATCTTGAATGTCCAATTTGCCATAGATTTCATATGTAAAATCATTTACTCTGTAATGTTGTATCATAGATTCTGTATAGTGCATGTAACATAACTTAATTGTGAATTAATTGTAATTATGATATAATAGAGCAGGTCTCTTATCATTTCATTATGACTTGATGATATTTTATCCTAAAGATATTTTAATATGAAATGAACTTTGTTACTTTGAATAATAATGACTTTATATGAGTATTATGCAACATAAACTGGAACTTTGCCAACATTATGGAAATGATTTGTAAATGCAAAATGTAGCTACTTTTAACATCAAAGGAGTGATTTATATGATCTATTAGTGATTACTCTGTATTTATGATATTTTAGATTCCAGCCATTTGTCAACAAATAAAACCCACATAGAACATCAAGATGGACTTTGATTGATTCATTTTGCCATATGCTACATTATCTCTCTCTTTGCTCATAGAAAAGCTCTGAACAGTGAATAAGGGCAATTTCCTCACCACTGTCTTTGCGTTATCTTAAAATTATCAATAACTTGTCATTCATAACTATTTCTGATCGTGAATGAGGAAATACAAAAATATCAAAGCGTGAAAGAAATGACACTCTGCATATATATTGTTTGTAATGAATGTAACAAACATTATTGGAAGGGACCAGCTTTTAACAACAAGTAAAATCTGTTTGTTTTTCATGCTTATCTGACAAATATGATTGGTGTGTACATTGTGAAGTTAAAAGTTTATGTAATATTCCTTCTGTTTTAGGTGAAGTGAACGTAATGAGATAGAATTTCCCATTTAGGCATTTCAAACATTTGGAACTCATATCAGCTTGCACGTATTTGTTCAACTGACTATCGATTTAAGTTTGTACGCCTTGAGTTCTTACGTCACTTGTGACTTTAAACAATAAGACGTTTTGGACCAAGCACACCTTTAGGCATAACCATAGTTAAAGGGACTGATAGGGATGTTTGGTGCTGCTAACTAATCCCCATTAAATATATGTCAACAATAAATTCAGGGAAGAACCCATCCCCCTCCCCCATATTTAGATATTTATATTTCTATTCGTTAGTTGACATAGTTTCATGAGCTTGTTACATTTTAATAGCAAAAAGTTGGTGGTAAATATGCATTGCATGTTATTGTTACTCGATTTAATCAAAATGTATCATAAACTCATAGTTTAGCCATTAGAGGTCAATTACTATGATGTATATAAGACAATAATATTTTTTTCTGATCTGGGAATAATTATTTCTTATTTCATTAGAGCAGTATCCATTGTATAATGGTTGATAGCATGCTCGTATTACAATCGAGATGTCATGAGTTCAAAACCACCACCAGGAAGAATTATTCTCAAAGAATTGCTATTAAGCTGTCAATTGAAAAATATCCTATAAGTATAATTGTCGTTTGGGATACTGTCGGAGTCATTCATTGGACAAGTGCCTTAAAGCCAACCTGATCAATATTGGTAAGTGGGGTGCCACCTAGCGTCAAGGGTAACTGCTACTTCCTATTACCTATCAGAACAACATCCTATTGCCAAGATGGTCACACTTGGCATTGAATTTGTAAATTCTCCTTATTATCAATGAATGTACTTTTAAAAACATCTATTCCTATTTCTGTCAACCTTTCTCTATTTTGAACTCGGCAATTGTTTATAATCATTTTCAGTCATATGCAATTTAGTTTTTTTTGGCATTTCTTATCTTTAACTGAGCAGTGGAATCAATTTGATTTTATTCACATATCTCAAGATAAACTACATTTACTGTGGCAGGTAAGTAGAATATGTTTAATTTGTATTATTACTGCTTATTACCATATTCACATTTATGGTGGACTGTGGCCGTGGTGCTGGTCGGAGATAATCCTTTTATGTGCTTGCTGGACACGACGGGAGCCTGCCATGTACTTAACGATGATTTTGGTCAAAAGATATCTTGGAAACGCCGATAATTTTTATGTTGCAGCTGAATGGTCCCGGAGACCCGTATGACCTCTTAAAATTGGCTGATTTTGGACGATAATCTCCCAGTGTCCGTATGGCCCCCTGGCTTGCCAGCCGATTTAATGAAAAAAAAGACATCGCCCAGGTGCCTTTTCTGAAATCACCACAAATGTGACTTGGGTATTAAAAGAGGTAGTCGATCCTCCACCTCCCCCCAAAGGTGCTTGCCTCAGCTCTTATCTATGATCTATGCTGTATCTTGTTTGACACCTGCAAAGCTTGGTGCTTAAATTGCCACTGAGCTCACATCTGTCAGCCGGGGTTCATCATTTGGCCAACAAGGCACCACTTGGCAGAGACAAATTGGGGCAAAAAAGAATGACTTGACTGGTACTGGGTGGCACCCCACTGCCCAATATTGATTTTGTTAATTTGTTTAGGGTTATACGTGACTTTGAATATTATTTCAACATTTATTGTTCAAGTCAGCTTTAAGGTATCTAGCTGTCCAGTGTTTAGAACGTGACAATATTCTTCCGGGCATGTTTTACTTATCGGTACCCATTCATCACAATTAGACTGAAAAATATTCTGAAAAGAACCCGCCGGTTCAATCGTGGAGAAACGGGATAACCCGGGCTAACTTGCCGGACCCATTCGTGTACAGCCAAGGTAAATATTCATTTCAGGTTGAAAATGAAATGACGAGGTCATGGTTGAAGTCCAAGGGAGAACTGTTAGTTGCCTGGCTGATTTGAGCTGAATTAACAATGTCTTGTGGCATGTACCTCACAACAAGGTAGGCGGAGTACAGTTTAGGGACTATTTGAGTAAACAAATGCAAGTCGAATGTTCAGTTTGGTCAAAAAGGCAAATAAATCACGTTGAAATGTCAGAGAGTAAGGAAAGTATCAAAAATGCTTTCTATACCTTTCCCTAATGTAGTACATGAAACTGACACAATATATTGCAACAGAAATATCGTGATTGATTGATTCACAATAATATGTAATGAACATTCATGCACTGATATCAATTCACTGAACTTCATTTTATGTTATCAAATTTCAGTGCTTTCAAGTTTCAATGCTTCGTGAATCCATATTATATGAAAGACTGACACAATATATTGCAACTTTAATTCAGTTTTGATTCTGCTTGTGACAGTTTTGCTATCCAACCAGTACATGTTTGTTATAAGTTAAATCAAGGCTTGTACATTTCTCTTCCAGAGTGTGATATAGTGAACAGGCATAGAATGCCTGTGTCTGTTCACGAGTTTAAAGAATGATTTTGAAATTTAGAGAAATTGAAATTGATTACTATATGACAGGTATGTAATATACATTCATGCATTAAAATCAATTCACTGAATTTTAGTTTATGTAATCAAATCAGTTTCGGTGCTTTTTGAGTCCATATTTTAAGACAGGTGAGGCGTGGTTACTCATACATTACTTGTATAATCATCTTGTTTCACTCACCGATTATATTGAGTTATGATGATGTGACCATACCTTATCCTATACATAACCAGACCTGCGAGACAAGTTTCATGATAAAACATTTGGAACTATTAAATTGCACTGGACATATTCATAACTCATATTAGATCATTTGAGTCACATCCTGATGCTGAGAAATTCACATTTAATCAATTGCCAAATCTACAAAATGAGCCAAAGGGAAGTTGGTTTTTAATGGTTTCCTTTTTGTTCTCTCTTGTGTAGACGACAAATATTTTCTCCAATATGGCATGCATATGTATTTTAGCTGTGATTTATGTGTAATGCACTGTATAAGGTCAATCTTAATTCCTTTCTGGTATATAATGTACTGTATTTTGCAAAATATATAAAAGTTTCTGTGGAGTTGAAACTTATTGAAGTAAAAGGGGGCATAAAATGGGATGAAATCAATAATACTGTGCCATGAACAACCAATCCATATTAATCTCCCAAAGTCAAACCTCAAGAATCTCATTACATAACAGGGTCAACTGATTTAAATAACAATTGTCAACTCGCCTAATGGTAGTCCAGATTTCAAACAACGTGAAAACAGGACAATGATGGCAAAGCTAAAAAGAGCTACTGGTATAATGCAAAGTATTTATGGTCTATCTTTATCTTTTTCAGTTAGATAAAATGCAAAACAAAAAACTGTGCACACACAAGATTCTGTGGAACTTTCTAATAAATTAACTTCATTTGATTTTCTTTGTTCAAAACAACAGTTCCAATCCAATCTGGTGACCAATAAAACATTTGTAAGCCTATCAAAGTGTACATTCGGGTAAGGCAAGTTAGCTGAACGTTACTATGATATGTGTAAAGGGGGTAGAATATGTTTGAATCTGCATGTTCAGCTCTTTGATTGAGTGCCCAGAGGCCTCACCCAGTGCAAGCAGCCATACCAGGACACAATGAGTTAACTAATGCGTCACATAGGGTAACATGGCCAATTAGTCTCATTTTTATTATAAGAAAGTGAGTACAACAAGGATTGAGATTTTAGTGACATATGTACCAAAATAGTCAGACGACAGGTCAGTAGGGGATGGACCATTAATCCTCAAGGGAGGAGGAAAATAATTCTTGACCTTTACTTCTTGGGGATGAACTGACTGAAATAGCATTGTAAGTGATATAAAAACCCTGAACAAATTGATATAAATGGAATAATCTTTCAACCAGATATTTCAAATATACTCCCCTCCCAAATTACGAATGGTCCATTCTAAATTATTTTTGAACACATGAAATTGGCATGAGCACATGTACAGTTATGTTGCTGTGCATGAGCATGTACATGAGCCAACCAATTGGCCAACCGTATGGTTATTGCATGCTAATGTGCGGGCTAATTCTGTGCAAAGAACAACGTATTGCAGCAGAGGTAGTATATGACTCTACCTCGTCATGCAGAGTAAATAGTTATTACATGTTGGCCCAATTGTAGCTTAATATATCTCACCTTGACGAGGCACTGGACACCAATAACTTACCAATATAATGGGACAGTAAATGAACTCGCAGGTGCCCGTATGTTTTAGCAGGAAGTCCGGCCATACGTCACTGGAAATATGTCACAATTTTTGGCAAACTCCTCACAGTGCTGAGTCAAAGACACATCACTGCCACAGACATATTAACATGCGAGTCAGTACTATTTCCATAGTGTAAACATAAACAAACTCGCACTCAGATCATGTTAGGGGCTGGTCATTTAACTATCGGATGGTGGGTTGGGTGTTATGTTTTCAATGAGCTAAGATATTTTTTTAGTCAAAGGCAGGCTAAAATATATATTTTTTACTTCACCTGAGCTAAGATATTTAATTTTGGTGACAAAACTTTCAAGGGATTTTAATGGGCTTTCAAGAAAAAAATAGGAATATCAAGGGCCATATTCTTACATATTTTATGCTAACTTATCTGTTTTAATGAACCCCGCAATCTGGGAAGTTACATTTAATTTAGTGTATTGCAAAGAACAGCAAAGAATGAAAATTCAAAGTTTGTCATTTATCTATGAAATAATAATTTAGTTTATCTTGTGTAATGTCAGTCCTGATTCCTGAAATATTACATTTATAAACATTAGATATGTTAATATATTAAAATGTGCCGAGCAAGGCAAGTTTGTCATACCTTGCATTTTGTGTGTTGCCTATAAACTAAGCATTATAGGTTTCTACGGCAACAGAGCAAGGATTTATTCTTTCCACTCAGAGCTAAGATATTATTTTTAGAAAAAAAACATACCCTCCTGATATTCAAATGACTAGCCCCTTGAACTCCAAAACACTGCCTTTATTGGCACATTTTTCGGAAATAGTCAAAACCTATTTTATATGTAAAGCCCAAATAATTAAACAAATATATACTTTCGCACATGGGACCAAATATTGATAAAAAGGCACCAATAATCAGTGACGTTATTCGCCCGCTGAACAAACCCATTTAAACGAAAACTTTGTCATGTGATTGTCGTACTGTTTGGGTTGGACAAGGATTGTCTAATGAAGCACACATGGTTATTGTCGTGGTCCGATGCACATAAATGGAAAGTAAAGAGAAACTTGTTCTTTCATGAGAAAATCTCACGATAATCCAAGTATTGCTTCTCTCATTCGGGATATATGAATACATTTAAGTCGGAATGTTAGATAACAAAAACATATGAAAACCTGAACAGTAAATGTAAAACCTCTACCCCCATATATATTCTTATTTTTAAACTTTTCAACTTCCGCCATTACTCTGCATTACACCAGTAGTATTCACTTACTCCCTCCGCCACCATTGCCCTGTATTTGATACCATTATTATTGTTTAAATAAATAGATACTTGTCTTGCTCACCAAAATATAAACCAATTCAAATTGACCAAAATCAGGTTATAAAAAGGTAATCAGGTGCCTAACCCAGAATCAATCAGTACATTTGCCTGTACAAAACAAATCTATTTATATTCTTTTACCAGTCTATCAACAGCCAGAGCTTTATGAATACTGATGACTTATAATACTCTCCACAGCAGATCCAGCATTTATATATGACTCTACCTCGCCATGCAGAGTAAACTTATAACTGATCCTTTATACATTTTGGGGGCAAGGACTGATATGAGAAAGAAGTCCTGTTATGGAGGGTATTCCGTTATCAGCTGTAGTATAATTTGATTTAACAAGTCTGGTAATCTTTTTCCTGAATCCCTACCATCGGAAACATGTACCAATAGTAAAATTGTTTTGTTTACTTATTTCTTTTTATAGTATACCTAAGGCTTTCAGATGCATATCATAAGCTTGTTTGTAGCATAGTACTGTATGATACTTCTGTGCTCAAGTCGGCCATGTTGCCACCTGGAATGTTAAAATATGTGCAATCTCATTGAATGAGGTCACAGTGACCTGATTGTAATTCTATTATTCTCAGAATCTCAAACTAGTTTTTTTGCTGTTATGGGGGAGGGGGGAAATTCTGTCATTCTGTCCGTCAACTTTGATCTTCTATAAAACTTCTGGTCGGAATACTAAAGCTATAAGCAGGAAAGATGTTGTATTTTTAGGGAACCAATTTTATCTATTTTCTATGCTCAGATCTTTTGTTCCATTTTGTTATGATTAAAAAAAAATAATAGCTATCACTATGTTGTCAGATGCCATTTTGAATAAGATGATAGATATTAACCAATGAGAATCGAGATAACAAGTTGGAGCGAGTATCATGAATTTCGATTGGACAAACCTGATCTGCTTAAGTTTACATTGGGAAAGGATTTAAATGATCATTTATGAAGCAATTTACAGAAAACATTACAAAGTTTAGGCATCAAAACGATGACTTAAGCCCAAGCCATAATCTCAGCCTCAAACGTATGCACACGTCTGAGGGAGGAAATAACTTTCCACTTGAATCCTATTTGACACGTCAAAATGAACTTTAAAATGTAGTAAATTTGCAGAATGTTAGCAGCGGAGCACAATATCGATGGTAAATCGTTTCTGGTCAAAATGATGGCATGTTAACGCGTTTTTTTCACCGATACATCGGTGCTTTGGTGTAACTGTTTACGTCATGTGTTGTTTCTATGCAAGATCCCGAAGGAACTGCCGGCCCAAGTACCTCCGTCCTTCGATAGGCCAGGACGTAAGACAAGAATTATCAGCATTACTCTAAGGCCAGTGGCCAATGTTTCTGTACGTGCATTTGTTGCCATAATATTAATGTATTCCCTTCACAGCATACAGAATGGTTGTCATCATATCAGTTGTCATGTCTACAAATCTATACCAGCATGCATTGTTCATGACAGAGGTGACACCTGGTGGATCACAAATGTTGAAATTCTAGCACTGTCTGACAAAATATGGAAATATGATATCGTGGTAGATATGAAATATCAAACATATGGTGATATATCAGAGGGGGAGATATCGTCAAGATTAATGGGGATGAAAATGGATTTTTAATTGATTAGTTTTAAGTAACATTTAAAAGATCTCATAAGCATTTCAACATTATTTTCACAAAGAAAGCCGTATTACTCAAGATGTTTAAGTTCAAAATAAGAGAATAGATGAGAATAGATGAGAATAGAAAAAAACAAAATGTAAATGTTTCTACAAAACCAGGGAATGTTTCATCCTTGTCAGAGACATGTAAAAAGATGGCAAACGAAATGTAAAAGCAATAGTAAATGCTTTTGTAGTATTGATGATAAAGATTTATGGAGCTTGTGACACATGATATGTTTGGCTATGCTCAACATGGAGTGGTACGTACTTGCTTCCTGGCCTCGCGGACCTCGGCACTGTGGTCATTGACGGCCTGGCGGATGACGCCTCTGCCCTGCCCCGGGGCGGATGTCATCCCTGTCAGGCGCTGCTTGCTCTCGTCCTCACTGTCCAAAGACATATTCAAATATCACTCACAGCGAGATTTAACATCGTTTATTATACACAATTTTGATGAAAATATGTTTTCGACCAGGACGGACTGTGTGAGTTAATCAGCGAAAAGGTTTTTTTTTTACATAAACTTAAGCCACTGAAGTTGTTCTTTGGAGCAGAGAGAGAGAGTATAACTGCCGTATTGAGTTTCAAATTCCATTGTTGATATAATTATACTGAATATAAGTTACAGGAAAAGCTCACAAAATGTTTTTAAAAATGGGATTGCATTACAAAAGAGACTGAAACGTATTCAAGAGCAAATAATATACGATAACGTATAGGCGAATACAAAAAAAGATAATATATTTGTATGCAACAGAAATAATGACATTACACAGGGCATTGTGATATTTGCCTCTTTCCGTGGGGGAGAGTCCATATATCGGGTTAGCAGAGGACGCATCAATCATGGACAAGGATTCAGTGTTTTGACAGCGAGAACGAAGAAAAGGCGTCAGGCATAAAGGCAAAGTAATGTTTTTCTTTCCTGCCCAGGATGGTAGTTTCTAGCCATCTTACACGTGACCCTAATTTGTCAAATCACAATGCAATATGCACAATGGGCGATGAGTAAACACGGCTGATTACTCACCTATCTGAGCGTGACGACGTCATTTTGGCAAGCTCCTTTGTACTCAGCCACAGAACTCGGATGACCACTGCATAACAGTAACCCATCACAATGACGGGAAGGAGGAACATCATGATCATTTGATACCAAGCAAATATTATCCTCTCCATATCATTACCGTAGTTTATGTCCCGGCATATCTGATGTATTATCTGAGTTTCATTATTGTAGAACAAATTGGTTGTGGTATCCTACAGAAAGAAATCAAATTAACTTGCATTTGGTTACAGTATCTTTA
The DNA here is from genome assembly GCA_949316495.1 of Amphiduros pacificus. Classification (NCBI taxonomy): domain Eukaryota; kingdom Metazoa; phylum Annelida; class Polychaeta; order Phyllodocida; family Hesionidae; genus Amphiduros; species Amphiduros pacificus. The sequence continues at coordinate 44,576,485 of OX439000.1, read as the reverse complement.
CTTTAATCAAAGTGGATTTTATATAAACTTGAGTTATCTAGGGTTTCCACACTCTGCTTTACAGAGGTAGTCAATCCTTCACCTTGGGATGTTTAGCATTTACTCTGTCAAGCCGAGTTTAACATATCATATAACCGTCAAAATAATATCTATATACGCCATTCAAAGAGACCATTGAGGACAACGTTGGCCACAAAGCATTTTGGAATATTTTATAATGAATTTGAAACTTACCATAGTATAGATGACTGGTGCAGAGAGAAGGAGGGCAATAGCCCATACACATAATATGAGTTTGAGAGTGTTACCAAGGGTGAACCACGACCGAGTCTTCATGGGGTGAACTATCACTACATATCTGAAGATAACATTTAATTGCATATATCAGAAACAGAAAAAACTTTCCTAAATTGTTAAAATGGAGGAGAACGATTTTTCTAAAATAAAAAACCCACTAGAATGCATCCAATTTTTTTCAGGATGTTTCATGAATGATTACTGCCATCCAATGCTTCTTCAGGACTATTTTGATTATATATAGCCCTAAATCATTAGTATGCTATATAGCTATGTCGTACTATATTGTCCCAGCTAACGAATTAAACCCACCTTTAAGAAAATAGGTTTTTGACAAAGGAGCTGTCCTTACATTATTGAATATTAAGTTGTATATATGTTGATTTAATCTACCAAGATTTCCAAGAAAGGGAGGAGGTATTAATAATATGTGTAAATGATGCCTCCGACGAATGTTATATGGATGCTTTATATAATAACCAATTTTTTATCGGCTTAGAAATATAGTCTCAAAACATGTGTGGTCTTCTATCTAGTATTTCCTGAAACCAAAGCGGATACATGTTACTTCCATACGTTATTTAGTGTCATGGCGGTTATTTGAAGGTATAGTGCACAGATCTAACGTGTTCTCTAGGCACATAAGCCTATCTTGACGTTGGCTGTTTAGGCTTATATTGCCTAATATGGACTAATATGGTATGCACTGGAATGATCATGATAGAATAGAGGGCACCACATCCTGGTCACCTCACAATAATATGTGTGAAAATGTGTACATGACTTTTATCAAACATCACACAGATCTCAGTGTTGGCAATACCTACAATTATATGTATCAAGAGTTATATGTATCAATTATATGTATCAACTCTGTTGAGCTATTATGAGTGCAGTCAGGTCATTAACAAATTTTGGTTTTATGATAGATACATCTTGTTCCAGGCAAAGTATACTTTTGGTTGAATCAGTGCAAATGATAAATGTATCACGTTCAACCCATCTTTCTGTGTGATCTTAGTGAGGCGAATACTTTAAAAAAAAAGGTATAAGTAATCATGATGTGTGTTTTTTAATTCTTCTAAACATTCTCACATCATCGATGTATACCGCCAGAGATGCACTTGCTGCATGCATAATATCATAGATATACTATTACCTTGGGGCAGTAATACACACTGGAAATACAGTTGTAAAATGATTATAAAGGTTCTCTATCCTGAATACTAAAGGTACTCTGAACTCTTTCCTAATCTTTAGTGGTCACATGCAACATGCCAGTTCAAACACCTAAATTTCTTTCCATTGCCAATGTAAGTACTGTTATATAACAGCAATATAAACTGTTAAATTAAGTACAAATGATATTGCTTTAAAACTACAGCAAAAGTTGAGTTTCTACAATTACTTCTTTTAGTGTAGTGTACAAATGCCTGCCAAAAGTGACCTTATAATGGCTTGTAAAAGTGACTTTATACATATTTGCAAGAAATAACCATTTAAAGGCCTGTAAGAAGTGACCATGTGAAGAATTGCAAGAAATGACCCAATAAACGCTTGCAAGAAGTGACCATATAAAGGCTTGCAAGAAGTGACCATGCGAAGGATCGCAAGAAATAACCATATAAGTAAGGGCTGTAACTGTAAAAAGGCTTGCAGGAAGTAACTGTAAAAAGGCTTGCAGGAAGTGACCATATACAAGTGACCACGTGACTTATAAAGGCTTACAAACAGTGACTGCATTACGGTTTGCAAGAGGTTAAATTAAATGTTAAACCTTTTTTTTATCTTCATTTCACACTTCATTTCAGACATAAGCAATTCTCTATGAACACCAATCACTCTTGAAGTGGTTTTCCCCCAGGTGAGACACGTGAGGGTCGGGAGGATGGAGATAATATCAGTTATAATGAAATTATTTGCTGATTCATGTCAATTTAGCAGGATATACGTAACGCATTCACACAGTCAATTCTGGGAACAATGTGCAGAGGGAGATTTATGATTCAATCTCGTCATTCATACAGGTGAGACTAAGGTGAGTACACACAAATCTGTTGAACAGCAATGTTCTCACATGATAATGTTTCAATCAAATTTGAACTCATGGACCATTATTGTAGGTATAACATTTCGCACCACGAAACCACTTAATAGATCTTGTCGGATACTGACTTTCTTGATATTAATATTTACATATTTCACAGGTCGGTATCAATTGTCATTCAAATTAGTGCAACAAACTGTCTTACTCTTACTGGCTTACCTTTAAGACCTGATCCCGAGTTGACAATTTTGTATCTCATGTCATTGTTCTGTGTGGTGCCATGGTCACTGTTGCGCAAATAGGAGTAAACCCGACAAACTTGACTTTCTTAACATCGGGGTGTCAGTCTGGATTAATTTTGTATGTGTTTTATTAAAACTGCCCTTTTGAGAGTTTCGCTTACGCATGGTTCTTTGTAGTTCTTCATATTATTGTCAATATATTGCAGAATAAAGGATTCTATGGAGTTCAAACTCAGTAAAACTCAGTTAAGAATGGTATGGTGTGGCTACATCAATGATAATCTCCCCACATGAGAACCTTCAGAAGTTCATTACATAAGAGTGTCAACTAGCTGTCGCCATGCAGAGATCCGTTAGGATGGGGTAAGTTGAAATTAGATAACAAGTTATATAAAATGCGAAGCTTTACGGTCAATCTGGGAATAAAGCTTATGATGGGCTAGTGACCTTTCACGTAACTACAATATGTTTATAACAGACAGAACACACATTCTGATCCCTTCTGAGCAGGATAATTAACTATCACACATCTGGCAGAATTATCTATGAATATCGAGCCATTCCTATGATAAATATCAATAATATCAGTTGGACTTTTCTCTGCAACTCACAAGCTTATGGCAAAAAGTATAGTTGGAGTCCCATGAGTAAAAATGCCACTGAGAGGATTGCTAAAGTAAGTCAATGAAAAGGTATCTTTTCTCAATAACATTAAGCCTTCCATCTGATCTCACAATTAATTCATCATTTAATGACATAATTGAGTCTCGACGGGGGGGAGATTAGGGAAGGTGGACGTAAGAAACGTAAAGTTATAAGCAGGAAAATAAGAATATCATTATTCAAAATAGAATTTTAACAATGAAAAATAAAATTTAAGTTAGAGAATGTGGACATTATAGAGGCCATTTTTATCAATGGAATTTGGACCCATCACAACAGATGGCCATGTCTGAATACTGGAGATTATTTCAATCCATTTTGGACCGGTTTTACCAAATATTTTTGAAATCTATAAAAACGGTCGCAGAAGTTAGCAAACAAAGCGCTATGCTGCTAACATTGAGAAACTTGTTTGAATTTCGGTTCGATTTTGCATTCAGAAATCCCTATTTGATAACGTGGCTAGATAAAAGACGAACGAGGACGAACGAGTAGGACAGTGATTTCTTCCAGCCTAATAAAATATACTTGAAAGTCGCCCTTGTATTTGTTTTTCTGAATTGTAAAACACAATTTCTCTCATCATACCGGGACCAATCCCTTCAATATTCTAATTTAAATCGACCCCTTTGACTAGTGAGGCAATAGCTTAGCTCTTGGTAAGTAAATACCCAATTTATATTGATAGTTGACAGCTTTGCAGAAAGCACTAAAACGTGATTGACAGCTTTGTTAGAAATCAGCACAGCAGCCCATATTTATATCAGAACATTAAACATACAATGTACCGGTAAGTGTTTTTGGTATATCAATGTTCCGATTGCTTATCACGATGTATTTCCCATTCGTATTATTATCCGGACCCAAGGATGTCCGAGTTGTATTTACATATATGTAATACGCTAACACACCATTTGAGTCAATAAGATCGATATTGGACGACTCTGTCCTCAATGTTAATCAATATTATTCAACCCTCATTTACTTTCATCATTTCCATTACAATAGTATACAGACGTGATATTTCTTCAGAGAAATCGGGTAAATATTCAACCCCCATTCAGGCATTAGCCGATACTTATCTCGCACGTTGATGTGGTCTCTCACAGTGTGGTAGTTTCTGTTGTTTGGAACACTCGTCATGAGATACTTAGTATCCTTATACTACCTATAATTAAAACCTCTGGCAATAATTAATACCTCTGATAGTTAGCTTCATAACAATACAGGCAGCTCCAGATCTCCATCTCGCTGAGGTAGCTATTACCTAATGGTGCTCACATTATGCTGCCAAGCTATTCTCACATCTCACTCCCTCTAATGAACCTTTCCCCCACCGCATGCCCATTTCCTGTTTCTCACCACATTACATGCACCAATTACATTGATTGCTTGATACATGCATATTAATTGGATAAAATCAAATTTTATGTCCAACTAAGGCAACTATGTTGTTTATTAGAAATAATACAGACAGTTAACTTAAACATGAATCTACATGAGACATGGAGGCTGAATTCCGGTATATCTTTGGGGAATATTTCTTTTACTGTGGTCCTATTAAATCTCAATTAACATTACGGAACTGGGTTGGCGTTAGATGAAGTACATGACAAATAACTGTTTTAATATCATTCCGTGGAGATGTCATGAAAATATGTGTCTAGGTTATTGATAGTAATGAGAAGTGAAGTTTCATACAAATATATTTGTTCTTTGAAAGTGTGGCATTGTTCTGCAGAAAAATAAATATGCTTCATACATAATGTCTTATATATTTTTGAAATAGGTTGAGATTCTCATTCAATAAATATTATCATGTACTTGCTTGTATACACAACTTTCATAACATACCAGGTTGTTTTTTTTTAAATTATAAAGTATATAACTAACACCTCAGAGCCTTTTTCACGGCTGGGCACTTAAGTCTGAAGCATCCCAGTAACCTGCAGGCGAAAAGACCCTTTATTCATACAAAACGTGCTCCTGTTCAACTTCATCGTTTGCCAATAAGTCTGCCATAGAAATCTTGACTGTGCAACGTGATAGGGCTTCTTTGTTTGAAACACATTCTTGTGATTCTTCCATTACATCTACTTTGATAAATTAGTTTAATTTCGTACAGATAACAGACAAAGAATCTAACTTAAAGAGTGTGATATCACGGCTGCATTTGTGGCGGATGCATATCTTATATCAATTGGACATTGTAATATTTCAATTGAGTTTGCATTTTGTAAGTCATTTATATACATTTATAAATTTATGGTAGATGATACAAACAATTCTGTCATATTGTGTGTTTTTTATCCATTATTTGCCGTTTATATTTAGATATTGTATATGATCTATTTAATTACACACCTTTATGTAAAAGTTAGTTGAAATAGATAACCCCGTTTTTGTCAACTGCACCTTACCGATAAATGTATCATTTTGCTTACTTTTATAGGATTTCATTTGATATAAAATGAAAAACACCAAAATCGTGTAAACTAAAAGTTAAAATCAGCAAAACCAGTTTCTTTCTATTCCACTCGAGATTTTAACATAATGATAAGGAATCTGACCTTTCCGAGGCAGACCCGTTTTACAAATCGTGTACCTTTTTAAAAGTGACACTATCTAATTGTCTTTTAAATCAGTTTTACAGATGAAATTGATTTTTATGTAAGGACTTGTGGACTTGCTCCTCTTCGTAGTAATTTACATCAGCATTAAAACACCAATGTATATTGCTCTTCCGAGTTGGCACAATAGATAAGCATCAATAATTTAGAAAATTCGAAATATTTGTTTGGCCCTTCTAAATACAATATAATCAATGTTAAGATATCTGATGTTGGCGTGTTCAGTGATGATGAATTCCTCTATCCTCTATTATATCTCTCTATAAAGCCTTCTATACATGCATATTCACATTCCGATATATTACATTTTGTCCATTTAATGTTGACATACCTTTCTATCAAATCAGCTTTGATGAAAAAAACCCAAACAAACAAACAAACAAATAGAAAAAAAACGATTTATATCAAAAGTGATGTATTCAATCATCATCCCAAGGAATGTACATCAAGGATATCAGAATTAAATGTATAGAAAATAATTAAAATAGCACTCTTTTAAAATAGTTTGATTTTAGGACTTGCATTTGATCTATTTTTATTTCAGTGAATTGATAATCTTTTTAGCATATATTTAGGACATATGTAGTGAGATAGAGGACTCATATGCATGAAGAAACAATCTCGGCCTTTAAGGATATAGGTTTTGTTCAGCAGTATGACACGTCTATGGAGTGATACTTGTACACTTAAGACACAGGAGATACAAGAGGGGACACTGCGTTTTAAGTGATACAATTTAAGTGATAGCTTTGATATCATGTTTTAGACTGCAGGATGATTCTTTGCAACTGGAAAAGAATTAAAACTACTTCTGAGTGCATTTACATTTTGTCATGGGGAATATGTTTGAATGAAATGAGATGAATGTAATCTGTAAACGAGAAGTTGGCAGGTACAACCTCATTTAACATAAAGTATAAAAATTCTAGTTAATTTGGTTCACACCTCTGGAACCTGCCTCCTCTAAAGTGTAAGGGTGGAGTGAATGACTAAAAGATTCAAGCTTCAACTTTACTCACTGAAAGGACTGTCACTGCTCAATGTGTACTCTTGTGTAGGACATTTAGGTTAATGTCTGTATCATGGTTTTATTCTGTAAAAAATATCAATTGTCTCTTTTTATATAATCGATCAAGAGCTGTCGGCTAACCTCAATATTTTTCTTTTTGTAAACCCAATCGAATTATCTTTCACTGTTTGTCTTTGATATACAGATGTAGGGGTCTTTAATTTGTTTATTATGTCTTTTCATATATTTAAAATAAAATACATTCCAACTTGAACATTCCATACATATATGGCGCAACAATCAATAGCTCATAACAAATGTCTGTGATGGGTAACAAGTACTCATATACGAGTAGATCTCTTCTGTTGGTGAAGTGATTCCTGTTTATTTTTTATTCACATATACACGACCATAATAGTAGCACATGTATGTCAAGCAGGAGCACAAAACGACCACCATTGAGTCACCAACGGGGCCAATCAATAAACAGTTGATCCATTGATGTTGAACAGGGTGATTTACCTAACTGTGTATGCACCCAGAGATAGCAGATTTCAATTTTTCTCGATCATTGTCTTTGCTCTAGTTGAATTCTGGATGAAAGCCCCATGAAATGGTGTGAACCTATTTAACTTGATCGAAATAGATGGACCATTTATTTTAGAGGCGGGGGAGGGGGGGCAGTTACGTTTTTACTATAATTCTTGCACTGCTTTAATTATCCACGGTTTTAGGTTTATATACATATATATATATATATATATATATATATATATATATATATATATATATATATATATATATATATATATATATATATATATATATATATATATATATATAAATGTATTCTTATATATATATATATATATATATATATATATATATATATATATATATATATATATATATATAAATGTATTCTTATAAATGTATTCTTATTCTATTGTCTTTTATTGTCTTCAATAATGATATGATTGATTTATCATATATTTAATGGTTCAGTGTTAAGAGGTCTGTCTGTAATCCTGTTGGCGAGCCTCGGTTCCCAGGCTGGAGGGAGGAGGCTGGAGGCTGGAGGCAGGAGGCAGGAGGCAGGAGGCTGGGGGCTGGAGGCTGGAGGCAGGAGGCTGGAGGCAGGAGGCGATCGCTCAGACTTTTTCATACACGAATGGGAACTTGCTAGATCTACTGATGAAGTGTTTGTCCATTTCATTCCGTGTGTTTTATTACATTTATGTATTAATACAAAGGAAAAAGTCCAAGTTTCAGGCTTTAATCTGACCCGATGCCATTTAAAGTGTGCAGAATATTTTGACATACAGAGAGAGAGGTAAACTAAAACTTTTGTTAAAGCACAAGGGTAATTTGTGCTTTATCTTGGTGAATAGCCTCAATCTATTTGACTGATAGGGCAATCAAGGACACGATCAAGAAGCCAGATTTGATCATGTTTTATGGTAGCACAAAGTGCCCCATCCTCATCCAATTTGGCCATAATTTAGACTCTTTCATCCATTCAATCATTAGAGATGTGGCCAGAAGATTTTGTCAGTGTCTTGTTAAAAGAAGGTAATAGAACATAATAACGGGCTTTTAATGTGTGTCGCTCAAAAAGATGGATTGGTGTCTGGGGGAATTGTGTGGAGACAAAACGTGAGGTATTGCTGACAGTATCTACATGATTCACCTCATGACCGCCAGCCATCTTCCCCGTCTCCTGCAACCATTGTCCTTCAAAAACAATTTATCAATCTCTATTTGAAGGAACAACTACAGTGATGAGAAGAACATAAAGAAGTAATGTTGACCACAAACTCGAGCCGTTGCAATGGTCGCAGATCACATTCTGGGTAATTCATCAGTTTGGAAATATCTTGGACAGTTTTATTTCATTTGCACAATAAAAGATGGCCACGTAACTTGATATATCCATTATGATTCACAGTATGCACACATGTGTAGTGAATCTTAGGAGGAATGTACAGCACTTCCTATTCTAACTTATCTATTCTCAAAAATGATTGGAAATGATCAAGAATTACTGTAAAGAAAATACATTTCTACATTTCTTCAGGTCACTTTCTGGAAATTATATTCAAATAATCAATATAATCTACTTTTACCCTCCAGGCGTCGTCGTCGTCGTCGTCGTCGTCGTCGTCGTCGTCGTCGTCGTCGTCATCATCATCATCATCATCATCATCATCATCATCATCATTTACAAAAAATTAATAGCCTTACTGTTGATCACGGAATCTGTTTTAGTTTTTTGTTTGGCAAATATAAATGTAAAACAAACAAAATAAGATTCTGTTGCCGTGCTGTCTGCAGTAACAACCAAAAAGTAAGATGCCCATCTACGGTAAATGTTTGTATGATTTGGTCAGTTCATGAATTTGAATCTCTTCAATTGAATAATTCAAGAGTAATTCTATCTCAGAAAAATAACGATACATATTCCCGACCCTTCCTGTAAAATAAGTACATCTATTTGTGTCCTTATTTTGTCCTTATCAAGTGAATAGCTTTCTAATATTATGGACATGTAATTTTTAAATACATTTTGAAAAAAAAAACAATAGATCGAGAATCATAAAAAGGCTTTATTAGATAATATGATCATCTGCATATTTTGAAACTTCGTGATAAACGTTTGTATGCATAACGTAAATAATGAAGAAGTCAATCGACACAAATACCTACACACAAGTCCTTGATAAATATCATTCTGAATGGAAGTAGTTATAACATAAGCTGCCTCGTCCCAATGGGAGTAGTTGTTGAATGGAACCACAATGTATACATTTTAAATTGCTTAGATTATGGTCCAGTCCAACTTATCATATAGATAGCATTCTGCATGTTTTTGCATTAGTGCAAATATAACGATACTAAGTTTCACTTCATTGTTTTTTTCTGAAAATATACACTTCAAAAATGTATGACAAAAAGGGGCTAGCATCAAACAGATTGTGTCAAATCCGTCCTGCAAAGAGTTAAAGCTACAGATTTGGATGCCAAGTCTGAAATCTTTATACTCTTCATTGGTTATACTCACTTCAGTGCACGAATAGCAGCTTTGAATATAATGCAAAATGCACCTTGACAAGTTTTCTACAAAAGAGAAATTACCAGAGTAGGATAGATCTGTTTTTCAACAAAATCTTGTGTCTCCATCTTGTGTAAATGCGCCCATGTGACTGCTTTCTCTTTTGGAAAAAATGAGTCCTTGAGGCAAAAGGCATAATTACTTCCAATAAATGAATTAATTTGTAATTTGTATTTTGTATCTATTCATATATCTTAATAATATGAGCGACAAACACATTTCCTGTTTATTGACCAGCGGCAGCCGAGATATTGGCTGGAGAGAAGAGCGATTATTTTAGACCAATCAGAGAGCAGCTAACAAACAGTAAAAGTAAGTATTCACGGTCTACATTTCAACATCGCATCTAGGTTTTTTTTCTAAGAATACATGATAGAGACAATTCTTTAACCATATGCGGAAAGAAATAACAATAATAATTATACATAAATCTGCATTTCTGTCAGTCCACAAAGAGATACATGGTGGAATTACAATCTGGTTTATAATTTAGAATCTGGTGTCTTAACATACCCAGTGAATGATGACATCATGTTTGCAAAACGTCTCCAAATTATCGAAATTTTAGCACAGTCCATTAGGAGTTGTTATATCAATAAAAGAAATAACCAAACTTAAAAGGAAAGACTTATACAGAACCAGCGAGGGGGATTAATAAGTCGAATCCGGCATAACAACGAATGCATTCGCACATATTGTGTCAATTTACGATACTGGCAGCAAAGCTGTGAAAGCACTGAAAACATGGTGATCGTGTTGATTGTGGATATCCTCAGAATTCTCTGTGACCGGGTGGGTTTTCATGTCAAGGACCTGCGACATGACAATTCATTGAGGCAGCATTCTATCTGCTACACTCTGCTACATCGTCATGATAAAACAAATAATGTTGAGAGTGGCAGAAAAGCCATATTGACCTACAACCCTATTAAAGCGAAACCCTGATAAACATATATTAGTCATTGCTTTATTTCTTGTTTCATGGACAAAAAAGAAATCATCTGATATGTAACATTTTAGTCCATGCTTCTATTTTTATGTCTAAGAAAATAAGGAATCACAAAATATTTTATTTAAATATTTTGCCAAATTCATTGAGGTATAGAAAGTCATTAGAATACACTTGAAACTGGCTGGTAACCTGATTAAGTTTCTCTGGGTGTGGTTTCACACATCATGACCTGTATCAAATAAGATAATCAGCGGAGTTAGAAGCAAAATTATCTGATGGTGATAACCTTTTCATGAAACTTGACATCTTCAAATAAAGCTGCCAAAATAGGATTTTTAGAACAATGATATACATTGTGTCTGTTCAGGAAGAAGGAATTTGTATCAATAGGGTAAAAGCTTTTCTGTTAATTCAATATTTCTGTAAAAGGTTTGTATTCTATTCAAACTGTTAGATCTGTTGACAAACTTTGTTATCCCAGTTGGTCAGTGTGTGTGTAAGCCAGGGGCCCGGGTCGCACAAAGCTGCGCCGGGGACAGGGATCAGGGACCGGACATGGCTGGATTTAGGGATATCATCAGTATTCGTTTCCAGAGTTGATGGAAGTACCGGCACAGGACAGTCGGCAAACAGTAAGAGGGCAGAACATGAAATTCAATGATGTTCATAGCATCACCATGATATCAGTAGAAATATGGGAAATAGAAATGTATATTCCCTGCAAATGATTACAAACCTAGTTTTTTCTGGTAACAGCATGCACAGAATAAAACATGGGTTGATATTGAAGTGATCATGTTTTGTACATGATGTGTGCTTATATTCAAGCTTGGTATCAGGTCGTAGCCCAATAACTCCCGGGCTTAGGTGGGATCGCCCAGATGTCAGAATGTGTCCACCAATCTTACCATCACACAAACACGTAACTCTATACATTAAGTTATTCAAAAACAAGCGCCGTGAACATATGCTGATTAGTATAAACTCAGATTTTCTGAAATGAGATTTCGAGACCCATGGAAAATCATTATCCGTATGTGTATAAAAAATATTCTGAGAAGAAGCACACTCCTGTTTATTCCATGGATAACACATCTGATCTATTTGTGAAGATGGTAAGATCTAGATGTCATTCTATTCATGAACACATGTAATCTAACTCTGAGGATGATAGTATTTAGATATTATATATATCATTCTACAAGCATACATTAAGATTAAACCCAAAAATAGCAAGAGCCTCACACATGTCTCTCAATACATGCATGTAAATTATTCTTAAAGATGGACAGAACCCAAACACACGCCTGTCCATGATAGAGCGAACGTGATAAGGGTTAAGTCAACACAGATGTCATTACCATACGGATATGAATACATACTCATGTAGACTATTTCTGAAGCTGAGGAAACAAATAAACATGTGGATCTATTTGTACAAATGTAGGCTGATCCTGACCTATACGATCTGTATTTGTATGAATTACAATATATGAATATGTTTATATTCGGAAATATCAAATCACAAAGGCAAAGTAAATGAGAGCCTCCCTCTACACACTGTACCACGACGTGTTCATGTTCCAGGAATGTTGTACAGGTATTTATCAGCTCAGATTGAATGTTGTATTGAAATGATTCATTAAAAATAACAAATTGTTTTTTCTTTAGATTATATTTTAACTAATATTTGGTGCAAAGTTAATTCTTTAAATTCATAAGTTATTTAAGGGATTTGGTAGTTAAGAGAAAGGAAACTAGACCCCCAAATCCCATAGGGACTCTAACAATTGTTGATTTATGAAAACTGTCCTCGCCACATGTGATACAAAATCGCCGAAATGTTGGTTGATATTTAGGCCAGTTTATTAATCACACTGTATACGCGATGCTGTGAGCATCCTCGGTCCTTATTGACTGGCAGGTGAGCTTGGCCAAACATATATGGCAAATAAAGAATATGTCTCTAGAATGTGTAACATCATCAGGATAATCACAGCCTTCTACATGTTTCTATATTCTTTGTTTGCTTTTAAAGGTCTTCCCCATTTCTCTATAGCAAGGTGTAAGCTTGAATGAAGGATGGCCTTGAAGGAGGAACAGAAATGGTCCACATTGAATCGTCAAAAACATGATCTGTGCATATTTGTACTGTGATTTCAAAATTACGTTTTCATTTGAGTCATTTTCATTGTGATAATTATTTGTTGTTGAACCTGCAGTCTATTTTATTTCTTTTGATTATCTATTTTCTGTTATAAAGTTATAACAGAAGTTTACATCATTAATCAAGGACACCGTATCCCAGGACCAGAGATTGAAGGAATAGCGTTCAACTAGAATAAATGTGTCCGTTTACGAGCACACCAGAACGAGGCTGACTCTGCTTCTCGCTTCTTTAGTGGCTCAAGTCCGATTATAGGAGGACACAGTGGTATTAACGTATCACCTGCAACCACACTTATCCACTGTCCATATAAGACGCATGGAATCAATTTGCCTTTACGAATTAGAGCCCACACCATTATAACTAAACAGAAGAAACTCCGAACCTGCCTAATTATCTCTTTGGTTTATAGGATTCCCATTAGCGATTAAATTGAAAGCCTTCTCACTTTACTGTAATATGGCTCTCTCAAAATGTAAAATCTGTCAGAATCTACACATGGTTACTGAAACATAAACTCACAGTATCGGGTTGTAGCTGAAGGCAGTAAAGACGTGACAAAGATTCCCGACCAGAGGCATCAATAGAGACTTCCTAGCAAAATCCCAATGATCATAATCAGTCATAATTACCGTATAGTATTATAGAACCTCTTTAAAGTACATCTGACACAGTGCCAAGGAAATATACCAGAACGTATGGGAGACTTTGACCTTGTTTCAATCTATGTTCATTCTAATTCTGAGACAAAGTTAACTTCAACACTTTTTTCCCATAAACATGTCTTGCCAAATAAGGCTCTCTTTTGTCATTACAAAAAATCTCTTTTGTGATGAGAAAACAGCATCGTCAACAAATACGAAATCTGTCACGTTTTAACAACTATTACAATAGATATTTTACATATCATGACCATGTTATACTTCTGTGAAATATGCATGGCAAGAACACAAATGGGAACTGGATATTTCCTAATTCGTTGATGGTGTGACATGGGTTTGTCAAAGAGTCAAGCAGCTCCCATATCAATAAGCATGTCTCATCCTCAATTGTTCTGACATCTCAGTGAACACGTTCTTATATATGTGTATACTTTCATGGTAATCAGCTATGGACGTGCACGACACTTGATGCAATCAATTGAATGACAAATATATTATGCTGTTCTGTAGTTTCCACAGTAATAATTAGTCTTTGATATAATATATTTGTGGTGTGAGTTGAAGCGCAAATATCAGTACTTTACCAATCAACCTAATGTATGCAATGAGAGTGGTGCATACGATGAATAGAGACGCATCCCCATACTATTGGACATGACCATTGAAGCCTTTGCCATTTATATATGAACCACTATTCATGCACTGTTGTTCTGTAAAAGTGATATCAGAAATATCCTTGCAACAATAGGGTATTTTGTTTGAAAACAAAATGCCGATAACATATTGCATATAATAATATAAGTACACACCTGTTGTTGAAATATAAGGTCACTCAATAAGAAAGCATGTTAATCTCCCTCGTTATCAAATAATCTCCAAATATTGTATACTATCTCTGTATGCTTTAACATGTGAAACCGATTAGGAAAGGTAGATTGTTTAAATGTTGATATGTTGATGAGAATATTTACAATGCATCTGGCAAACCTATTATTACAACTCTCCGGAGTGCCCTCTAGTGGGCGAATATTCCCCTGATATCTGTTTGATGCATGACATTGTGCACAAACGCCGAGCAAACCAACAAACCATTGATATGACAAAATGTTTTTGAAAAAGTTAATAAACGTCACTTTTTAAACATTTCCACCTGCATGTACGGTAATCATGACAGATGAAAATAATCAGATATTAATTCAATATTAATTTATATTGAGAATTTCGAATGATGGCATCATGACAAAGTTTAACTTCTTATAGAGTGTGTTCACATGTAAATACGTACAGAAATCCCTTAGTTTTATCATTAATAATGTAAGTATAAAAGCTAAACCCACCTTTCTACACTAACTGCTGTTAAGTTGAGAATGGAGGCAGAGGCCGTCATCATTTCCACGTATCCAGATAGTTTACACAGTGCCCGGCCGCCCTCCCAGAAGGTGGAGAGTTTGGCGGCCGTTTCATAAGGCACACATGTTAACAGAAACAACAAATCAGCAAAGGCTAGGCTCACCAAGAAAGAAGATGTAGCATTTCTCGCCTTTTTGTCTCCTAAAAGCGCAAAAACTACGAGGGCATTTCCAGCAACTCCAACGATGAAAGCTATACCGTAAGTAATACTGGTGGGGTAGAATCCCGGGTCTTCGTGCCACTTTGTCTGTACATTGTATATCATATCCCCTGGTAGGCATACGGCATCATCAAAGTTGCTTTTGTAGCCCGCAGATAGCGCCGGACACCCTGGTGACAATTCCTCCGACATGGACATATTTTCTGACCCGACTTCGGGGGTATACTTAAAAACTGTGTCGTTGATACTCCCCTCTCCAACAGTCTCATCCACCACAGAATCAACTGACATCTTTCTGCTGTTTAATTAAAAATCCAATTTCGACAATTGAATTGAAGGGAAAAAATGTGTGCTTACTAAGTTGGCGTTGCGGCTAGCCAGTCCATGGCCTGTGAGCGTGAGATGCGCCGGATTGGTGACTGATGGTTGCAGTCAGACTTTGCCTCGCAAGCTGCTTTCTGGAGCTGCTGATGGCACCAAGTTTAAGTAGCGTCAGAGAGACGTCATGCAGGCCGCCTCCCTGACACACACAGGACTAAGTGCTTCAGTCTTGTCTCACAATGCTGTCCACACAATAGTGGCCCTCCTGTCACCAGTAATCCCCTCCATCGCGACAATCCTGGCTCACAGACAAGTGTCCCATTGCTTCTGCAGGCGAGGCGAAATGTAGCTCATTCTGCCCGTCCGCATCTTATATATCTCTACACCAAACTACTAGAGAGCCACAATAGCGCGCAATTAATGGCAAAAATTACCAACGATGAATCCTGCATTAATTGAACATATATCCTTTACTCCTGGTATTATTGCCTTTTTGTGCTTGGTGCCCAATTCAATATGATGAAGAGATTATCATGTCCATGATCCAATTAACTCACGCTCACCTGAAAAGACAAGTTCGAGCAAGTTTTAGTATTCGCTTACAAACACTTTCATCATGATATTGTAAAGAATATAGAAAAAGCGCAATCTGAAAATAATTAATACAGAAATATCAAAAAGAAAAAATGCGCTCATATGTCAAATTATAGATGACGAAATAATTCATACAGCAATATTAAAAAAAAAAGAATGCGCTCAAATGTCAAATTAATTGACGAAATACATCATTCAAATATACTTTATTGATTAAACAATATGGTGGAAAAGTCTATCCTTTCTATCGAGAATAAAACATGAAATATGAGATATTGGCCCCTCAATACCAATCGAGATTGCTCTGAATGAAAGTTTAGAAGAAACAACAGTATGAAATTAGGTCCAAAGCTTCTGTAAATTAAATTCTAATGTTAAGACACGGAGATGAAATTCATAATCTATATAGCATTCTTTCCACGTTATTTCATTCCATATGCGTTTATATTATTATTAAGGCTTTTATTTGCCTCTATATGCTCTTTGATATATAATTCATTATGATCGTTTTATTCAGAATATGTCCAGGTAATAAATAACCAACAGGAACGAGATGGTTGATTAACTCATGTTTATATACCTGCAGCTCTCAAAGCGAACAGAGTAAACAGTCCTAAATTCATTTAAATGCATAGAATAAAAACGATTCCAATTTATAAGAAAATCACAACTTGCTTCTCAAGTAGTCTTTTCATATATGATTTCATCCTAATTGAAATTTGTTGAAATTGAAAAATTTATGCTTGAAATTAAACATTTTTTTGCTTGAAAGTGAAAATATTTTAGTTTTTTATTCACTTTTATTATATATATATATATATATATATATATATATATATATATATATATATATATATATATATATATATATATATATATATATATATATTTGTCAAATTTGCAAACTGTTTAATGGATCTCCTATCGGCACTATGTTGAATATACACTGACATCACATCACAATATATCGAGATTTTATCAGAAATAACCAGGCAACTAAATTGTTTAATGATACATGAAGGATATAAAAAATTATGCTAGTTTTTCCATGACATATGAAGGATATTAAATGACATCAAATAACTGCCCTTTCTAAAAGAATGATTTTAAGTGTCCAAACCCAGATGTTTTTTTTTCAAAAAAGATGTGATTTTTTTCATTTAGGTGTGACAATAACGTACACCTCATAAACACATTACTTATACAGACAGAGAAAACATGAGGCATGTATTTTGTAAGATATGTTATTCATTTTAAGTTTCTTACCCACCCCTCGTCAGTCTGATATACAAAAACAATCCTGTCTTTGCAAGTGTCTTTGATGTGTTAATTCCTTTAAAGAAAATACCAAACATTGATAGGAAAGTCATTTGGGCTTAAATGTTCTCTTTGATGACGTCATCAAGCTCCAGAAAGGTGGGAAATATATAAAGCCAAGATGGCTGCCAAAATATTAACAATTCCCTATATCTGACAGAAAACACATACGATCAAAATAATTTGTGATAGCTCAAACCAAGCTGTGAAAGCACCAAAACCAAGATGGCTGAAAGTTGGTGGAAAATCTATTAGGGCCTAAAAGATGATGTACTAGCTCTCATTTGTCAACATTATACATCTTAACCTTATGGTAAGAAAATGATCAAAGTCATTCACTCCTTGTGAATCAATCCCAATAAATGTTATTTTAGAAACACAGCTCTACTAAATGTAGTGAAATTAAACGGTACACACAAACATAAAGTCCTTTTGTGATGGAAGGGACCTTGATAACATTGCCAGTCATTGTGTGATGTGATGGCGTGCTGTACCTTATCAGGAAACATGAGCGTGCTTTAACATGACCCCGGAATTGTATTTCATAGGAAATATTGTGCCTGACCCTTTGGCCACATACTATGGTAGCCAATGTTGGTTGATGTATTCCTGACCTTACTCCTGTGTTCAATATGAATTCAAAATGCGATTATGCTATTAACATTTCACAAAATACTGATATCACAATGAACTTCTATTTGATGATGGAGTGCATCACGTATGCAATTCGCAATAACATTTGATATCAGCATTTGCATTACACAAACCTTGATATTCATACTAAAACAACATCCATGGAATTTGCTTCATGTGACTTAATTGAATATTAACATATTTCTGTTTTTCATTTAGAAAACTCGAATATCTGTAAAATTAAAAACATTCAAACCAACAAACAACATATATGCTTCATTTAATAGAAACATACAAATGTGAAGCAAGGATTTTGCTATGGGTACAAATATGTGTTTATTTTGGCAATAAAATCAGATATGTATCTCTCAAACTGCCTGCTTTCGCATATGGGTACTTGTAATACATGTGAGCTAGGAACAATTGGCTAAGGGGCTCCAATCCTTATTTCGAAGAGACAGGTCAAAAGGACTTCCTGGTTGTATGTTATATGTTCAGTATACTAGAATTAGCCTATATCGGGCTGCAGTGTCACCCAATCTGTGTGATACATATATAATAATATACTTAGCAAATTCAAGATGTTTAGGATTTGTCGTCTTCATCTATGGTGTGTAACAGAATAGAGTTTCATTTGAATAAATTCCATACTCGCATAGATTAATGATTTTATTCTAATTAGCTTTGCTTTAGCTCAGCATGTAATGATGTATCCTGATATCCGGTTTCTCAATGCGTCATAATGAGGATTATATATGCCGGATATATGATACTCCAAAATGTATATAATGCAAAGATCAATCTTGATCATTGGAATAAAATGGTTGATATCGTTATCGCAATTAGCGGTTTGGGTTGCCAATAGGGTTACTATAATGACTGATGTAACAGATATATTCACGCATCTATTCGCAGTTGTAATATAATCTCCATCCACACATAGCGAGGTCACCTAGGTTAACCTCCATGCTCTTCTTTATCTGTTTAAAGTCATCTTATATTTAAAATATGAGAATCCTCGAATGAACGGTGACTAAGAATTAACTAATGTGCTTGACGACAGCGTCAAGGTCAAATTGTACAAGAATCTTGTTCTCTTCTCTCATGAACCAGTTTGAAATGAATTAATCTATTAGAATTTTAATATGTATTATTTATCATTTCCATTTTAAACTTAATGTTTATAACAGTTAATGATAAGTGATTTCGTATAGAGCTGAAATTATCTAATAAATTGAAATCCAGAATCATATTAAGGTTTGACGAACAAATGGTAAATAGAACTACCAATGTTAACCATGTTAAAATATGATGCATTATCAATGAGCCATTGGTATACTTCGGTTATGCCCAAAACATCTGTCTGTTCCTTTAACATAAAACTCAGGTACACTATCTGAAGAACGCTTTTCAACAGAGCATAAATCTATATCTGCCTATGTAGAAAGTTAATCATAATTGTCCAGAAACTAAAGCATCTGAAGTAAATCAACACTTTTTGGGAATTATATCTAATGGAAACCTTTTATGAGTTTATATTATTTTACATGAGAGTGAAGGCACTTTAATCTTTACGAAGATCACGTTACTTCTAGAAACCTAAATTTATCCGTAGATCCTAAGTATAGTTTATTTCACCATTTACTGAGCGACCTGAATATAGACGTTAATAAAGTTAAACTCTTATATTTTACATGCTATTATGTAAATGTTTGAACTTGCTTTAAACCAATTTCAGAATGAATGAGTCTACATACATATATTGAAATTCTCGAATAAATGAGGTAGGTCATTCAGATGGCGAGACATCCTTTCACTACCTGTATATCCACTATTTTGTTGTATTATATTGTACAATTATTGATTAGATGAGAAAAACTGCGATTTGTAGGTATCGATAGTTTCAGACAAGAATTTATATTTTTGAATTTTAGATAAATACTGATTTCTAACTTGTGGTAGATCTTATCTTCATTTTGATAAGAGTCATTATTGCATATTCGAAAACATATCCATTTTTGCAGTAAAGTGGAATTATGCCATCTTTGTAATGAAGAAAACAAGCATATTATTGTGTTTTCTTTCTTTATTTTTTATTTTTTCTCATTTATATATATATAAATATATATAAATATATATATATATATATATATATATATATATATATATATATATATATATATATATATATATATATATATATATATATATATATATATATATATATATATATATATATATATATGTGTGTGTGTGTGTGTTTTATAAAATGTTTTTAACAATGCAAATTCATACCAAGCTTTAAATTCAGTGCACACCAAACACGATAGAATTAGGAAAATATATCTATTAATATAACACTTTAGAAATAAATTTAGCGACCTATTGTAACACCTCTTTAGATTTACCAAAGGCATTTATTATGGAGTGGCTGTGCATTATTATTGCCTTGATAACTCTGATAAAACTCTAACCGTCTTTATTAGAGAAATAAATTTGAATGAATTAAGTTGATAGGTGGGAGAGGGGAAGGAGTAATTCAAAATAGGCCCAGATAGTGTCTAGCCAAGAACGGTCAGATTGTGGATACCAAGTTGTCATCATCCAAAAAAAATATTTGATCCATGATATCTAAATTTCAGTATTATTTTTCACTCAAAGTGTTTCACGCAAACATATACGGGACAACGATTTAAAGTTTAAAAGAAAGATTTCTCTCTCATTTTAAAACAAGAAAAAGTGGTGATCCACATGTAACACGAATGAGGAAAAAAAATTAAAAAAACAAAATTGACAAACAGAACAAAAATTAAAATAAACAAAACAAAAATTACAACAAACAGAACAAAATTAAAATAAACAAAGCCAAAATTAAAATAAACAAAACCAAAATTAAAATAAACATTTTGCGTAGGTCTTGAGTGCCCACGAGACAAAAGTGGAGCGGCCAACATATCGAATCAAAACAAATCAAAATCGATCGACTTGACCAAAGAACCTGAATCAACTGATCGAGATTCTTTGACTCGACCAAGAAATTTACACAGTTTCATTTACGCATTTTACACAGTTTTGTGACGTATTTGACGTAAATGAGGGGTAAGAATTAAAATAATTTTGTGCATCAATGGGCGATGACGATGTTGTCATTTCAGCTGGATGCCTATTGGCTTTGCCGAGCCGGTAAACTTGTACATATAGATGAGCATTTTGTCATCACGCACTTCGCTATCTTTGTTTGCAAGTTATAGGAACGCATATTATCGATCAGCATTTCATGCTCTATCGATTGGATAAGATTTCCAAGCAATGTGAATTGATAACTTTGCACATCGATGGGTAGATGGGCGATGACGATATTGCCGTCTTCAAATTTTTGTCATCACGCACTTCTTTTCTTTTGTTTACTTCTTTTATTTAAGTATTCATACGCCCGGGCTCATGCGCAAATTGGAATCTTACATGCACACGGACAAACACTCCACAGTGGCGTAAGTTGCTTGAACAATAATGACCACAGAAAAAACCGAATTACAACCCACAGGAAACGACTACCCATTTCCCACGATCGTACCGATCACAGAATAACACAGATAGTCCCTTTTTGATATCCACTGCCTGTCGGCAACAAAAAATGGTCGTTATTTATTTACACAGATTCGGATGATAAAAACCAATGTCATTATTTGAAATAAATGTGTCCTCTAAATAGATATTGTTGTTACAAGATATGTCTGTAATAAAGTAAGTTGGAATGATTTAACATATCATACAAATAAACATAACTAAGTGACATCACTAACACTAATACCAATCATGCTCTTCCATATTCCATATAGGTAGAAGTTGAACTAAGACAATAAAATTAATCCATTTGCATCAATATTGGACAGGCTGTGAGAGACGTGAATAAAATATAGGCTCATACAAGAACAACAAAAGGACAATAATCAGTGAAGCAAAACATAAAAAAATTAGATTGACCCATTATGATTGCAGGCTGAAATACAAGGATTTTGCAACGAATTTCTGAATTTCCAAAAATAGGAGATGAATACCGGGAGAATTTTCCAGATATATATCAGACAGTCATGAATGTAAGATTATTCTTCCATTTTATACATATAATCAGTCATATGTTGAAAATAAATAGGGCAAGAGTGCAATTATGTAAGCCTGAGGCTACGGGCAGTGATTTTATTCCTTGATTTTTTATCATTGCCTTCTTTACACATGGCCTGGAGAGAGCTTGATCACAATTGGGAAGCTAAACATCCCCAAGGGTCTAATAGAAGCAAGAAGACTAAGTGTTTACCTAACAGGGGTCTTTTACAAGTCCCAAAGGGATGATATTAGTTGAATTCTGAGCCTTCATTTTGGCCTTGTAGCACCTCCTTAGTGCCGCAGGGCATGCCCTGGCACCTGCTCTGGCTCAACTTTGTAATATAATTGAACTTGTTCAGGTGGACTTGGCATGAGACCACATCAAATCATCGCTCCTCTGATCATTGCCAAATAAGCTTGATTACTTAATCCGCACAGCAAACACTTCCGCCAAATGTGGGTGCTATGGCCTAATAAGGTTACGGGGACCAGGCACCCCGGTCTGACGCGAGTCACGACCTTCTGTAATGGTATTTGAGGGCGTCATGGTGCATTCAGCACCACTGCATGTCTCTCTGCCAATGTCGGCAAAGGCTACAGGCCACTTTGTGACAATATGACTTCTCCTTGCTATTTATAGAAGCTAACACACCAAAACACTTTGTAACAGGAATAATACGCGTTACATTCTTGTAAAGGGCATTGTCAGAGTGAATGGAACTAACAATTCTTGAAGAAAATGCGCCCTCGCTAAAATGTATGAATGACCTGTAGATGTGAGTATCACGTGATAAATAGCTGTAAATATACTCAAAACAAGCTGCATATGCTGCTATTATCCCTGTAGTATGAATTCTACGTTAATATGATGCGAATGTCGAACCATAGATGTGTATCAGACTTTTAAATGAAAGTGTTCGACGTTAGATTAGTCTCTATCTACACTGTCTACACTGCCCAGGGTGAGTGGAAAAAGAGACACAGCTGCTGCCCATGTTCACCTGAACTCATTTTATGAGACTGAAAGGAATAGTGATCTGGTAAGACGACACCTATAATGTCTATGCCTCACTATATACTCTCATGTGTAACTTGAAATAAGTACAACACAAATGCAGAAAGATTCATTACATGAAACAACCTCTGGATGCAACTGGTTTAGCCCATAAAGCTCCTTTTGGTTTGCTCCATTGAATATCCATATATTAGATGACCATTCTTCTGTGAAGGGAAATGGAGGCCGGTGCATGTTATGTGATGTGCAGGGATTGGTGGTCAATGTCACTAACCTTCACCTTTTTATTGATACCTCCGGTTTCGGAATTTAAATGCTTTGGACCAAACTGTGCAAGGTGTTCATCGATAACTTTCTGGTATATGTCTATTCTGATATCTATCTGTTTTGATATCTACATGTATCTGTTTTGATATCTATCTATTCTGAGATATATATCTGTTCCGATATATCTGTTCTTATTTCTATCTGTTCTTATATCCATCTGTTTTGATATCTGTCTGTTCTGATATCAATCTGTTCTGCAACGAACCTGCGTATTGAATTAGTTTTGAACTAAAACCAACTAGTCAACCATTGAATGAAACATATTTATCCCATGACATTCTTATAAAAAGGCTTTTTCTCTTAAAACCTTTTTTTGCAGATTATTAATGTATTATGATATGTCATACATGACCTAAATGCCATTTTCAGATTATATTTGATATCGCAGGAATCACCTAAGTTGGCAATTCACATGTCTTTGACACAGGAAAAGAATCTTAACATAAACAAATGCATGCAAAAAGGCATCTCATGTCCAACACAAACACAAGTCTTTATATTTTCGATGAATTAAAAAAACACTTCAAGTTTATTTGTTAATGTGGAACAACCTTTTTCTTTGGGTTACTATATAGGGACATTTTGATGTAACTATCCTGTAGATATTATGTTTACCACATATTCCTAATGAGATATCTGTTGATAATAATGAGAATTATTGTATTTACAACCTTTCCGGTTTGACAATATGAGACATTTCCACTTGGAATTGGGGTAGGATTGGGGTAAATAGGATTGGGGTAAATAGGATTAGGGTAAATAGGATTGGGGTAAATATTTCCCTGCATAATATTCATTAAGATGAGATGAAAAATAACGGTTTTATGGTGATGCAATATGTGCAGAATGATATATATTATATGACCTTTGCCACAGTCTCCCCACACAGATGGCGTCGGTTTTCTGAATACACTGTGCCACAACGTTAACTCCATACAGGGTTTGAAAGGCCATGCCGATATCAAACACCCAATGGCCTGCTTTCCTTAACTTTCCTGTTTTGTCATGTATCATGATACAGTAATGTTGCGCACGTTAAAAAAGATTTATTAACTCCAGAGCGTTTGAAACATGACTGTTCAAACACACGCAAAGGCAATGACGTTTAGTATCAACAATTACAACATCAAACAGATTAAGTCCATCCAAATAATAAATGAAAGTCATAGTAAATGAGATATGCTGTGGTATCTTTTAAAATTTGCTTTTTACAAGGATATCCAAAACACTTTGCATAGCAGATAAGCATACAAAAGACGTAGTGAAATAAAATGCTAGTGTGTGTGTTATGGAATATGTAATTCGGTTCCGAGGCAGCCCACAATATTCAGTGCAGCTCTTTGTGAAGGCAGATATTACTGTGTGGTATGCGCCTGTAGGAGTATAACATACATCCTGCTTAGATCTACTCATCCCTTACACACTGGTTTGTGCCAAAAAGCCATAGGTGATAATATATAGAATAGCCCTTCTTATTTGGTACAATGAACATGCCCAGACAAATATTACCCCATGTTGAATGAACATGACAACTACGTGTGGTGTGAATAATATAAGCCATCCTCAGTTTATAGGAAACTGTGCTCAACAAAAGCATTGCTGTGCACTGAATGTTGAGCCTTGATGGAGATGGAATTCACTCATGTATTTCCCATCTGTTAACAGCCCTTCCTGGAAAGCTATCATCTTCATGTATGTACTTCATTTACTAAGTGGCTGACACTTAATGCTGGCACTGTTCAGCTTCAGAATCTCGTTTGACATAACACTAATTCCAAGTGGACAAGACAGGCACTACCAGTCACTAATTAACTAAGATGTGCAAATGGATTGACACCTCGATCCATGAATTTGGCATGATAATGAGACATGAACCGAATACACATGGAGATATCTGAGAGTGTTGTAATGTCTTTTAAAGTGTACATGTCCCAGACAAGAAAGATCGGATGTAGTGCAATCTACTTGTTATGTATGTACTGATTTAATTTTCTTTGCTACATCCAGTGTAAATGAAGATATTGCAAAATGATAATATATCTATAATTTTTATCTGACTTTACGGACCGTGTCTATAGTATTTCATATCAAGATAAATATATGTATCAGCATTATTTATTCAAGACAGAACTCAATTTTGGATAATATTTTGAAACATATTTCAATCTTCACACTGATAAAAAATACAAAAACAGCCAAGATTAAAACATACGCAAAACTGGACATTGCCATGGCAGTGAGCATGTGCAATGTCTGTATTGATATCCTATTTTACGCACATGAGTACATTATCTCAGCCCTTGGCTTGAAGATTGTTTACTAAGTATTCAGACAGCTGGGGTTGCTACATTTCACATAAAAGCTACGCTCGCACATGCCAATTGAAAACTGCTGCTGGAGGAATGGAGAAATGAGATTAACGAACCCTGGTCATCTGGTTATGTAATTTACCTTCTTTTATCTGAAACGAGTAACATTTATTCACCCTCTGATGTCATCAATGGTGACCTAAGATTCTTACATAACATCCCAGACAAACAAGAACATAAATATAGGAAAGAAAACCTCGTAAAAGATGAGTGTGCAGGAATTTTAAATATCTTGGCGCTTCACTGAAGAGTATTTCAGCACACTTTATTGAAGTTAGTAACTGCAATATCTTCTTTTTCAGCACATAGACACAATGCCACAAAGGAATACTACGGAATAATACAATACAAATAAATAGATTAACACTGTTCCTTTACAGACAAATATGCTGTAATCAATTTTGCCTTTTGTTCGTTTTAGGATAGGTTATTCCAGACAAGGTGAATGACCTCTCAGCAGTTTTACTATTCTTTAAATAAAAGCCCCAACTGAAAAACATTATATAATCTATTTCCTTATTATCACATAGATATTCCTTGTTATCAGTTAATCAGATAATAGAGTCACTGAGATAGATGTTTTTGTCTTATGGTTTCATATAATACAAAAAAGGAATTGCTTAAAGGTGCATTTTCAGGGAAGGATCTTTGCACGGATTGTTTGTTTGTTTGGGGTTTTACATCACTTTCAACATTATTTCAGTCATTTCGTGATGAGACCTACTTGTAGTAGATATAGTGCTGTATAAAGTTGTTAATTTTACTTTTATGAACTTGAGATGTGCATATTTCTGATCTGTGCCATCCAATCCTTAAATTTATTGTTTCAAAACTTAACCTAGCCTTACCTTAATTAATATTTCTGCCCAAATCTGAGATCACTTGTACAAAAATCCAAAAAGCCTGTGATCCAAAAGAGGGAATGATGGAAATCAATAGTGTCCCATACAATAATCCTGTGCTCAGTAGGGTGTAACAATGCCTTGTAATTTATTCCAAATATTATGAGCAATTAAACAACAAGGGGTGCAAAATTTGTAAATGTCCAAGGAAAGGATATTATTTACAGGGTGTTCCACCACTGAATCGCTGTTTTTTTCTTATTTCTCTTGGAACACAATTCTCAACTGCATCAAAGAAATATTTGTAAAAGGCATTTCATTTTTTAAAAATGCTTTGCTATCTTCTCATTGAATGGATCACATCCTTTAAATTTTGGGATGTACGTAAGTAATTTTAATCTGATTTTAAACATCAGATTGACATAAATGTGGTGCAGGAGCTTTCATGCCCTTAGTTTATATATATAGTAATGCTACATATAGACACATGGCTTACATCAAACCTATTTTTATCATTTGGTTTGCAGACAGCTCATGGCAGGGACCACAGCTAGTTGACAATTGTTATTCAAATCAGTTGACCCTGTTATGTAAAGGGAATATAGAGGTACTCATGTGGGGAAATTAACATGGATAGGTTGTTCATGGCACAGCATTGTTGATTTCAACCCATTTTATGCCTCCACAGATGAGCTTTCACTTCATAGTTTCAACTGCATAGAATCTTTTGCTTTGCAAAATAGAGTGAATCATATAACAGAAAGGAGTTAAAATTGACCTTATACAGTGAGCCATATATATATCACAGGTAAAATACATGTCATACTAAGGCAGATAGGGCCATGGTGCAGTTGGTTAGAGCGCCAGCATATTAGCACCAGTACCTCAGTGGTGATCCAAAGGTAATGGGTTCGATCCCTAACCATGCCGAGATTGAATTCATGATGCAATTTCACATATGAGCTGAGGCCTGTGCCAAAAGGTTTAACCTGTTGTCCTTGTAAATCTGTGACTGGGTGGGTTATCATGTCAAGGACCTGCGACATGAGAATTCAGTGAGGCAGCATTATATCTGCTACAAATAGTTCTCATCACGAAATGACTGAAATAATGTTGAAAGTGATGTAAAACTCCAAACAAAGTAAATAATCAGCCATTTTGGAAATCAACAAGGCTGATAGTTTCATCCCATCGACATCTGACACTAGATTATAAATGAGATGTTCGGCAGACTTGAAGAAAAATACATCCAAAGGAAAATTATTCAGGAATCTTTGCAGATGCAATAGAGGCAAGTTTGGGTATTTGAGTCCTGGACAATTTCCATTTTCAAGGTCTAATTACTGTGTACTGATATTAATTTGAATCCTGATATTTCCACGATATTGCTAATATGTGTACATTGAGTAAGTAAAAATTATTCCAAATAAAACATCATAAAGAATAATGTCTTTGCGCCCATGACAATCATTTATTATTTAGAAAGGAAGTAATAATTAGCTTGTAACTGAAATCCTTTCAATGTTAAGATGTGGCTAAATTTAGTGTTATATTTAATAAAATGATTTTAGATGGAAGTAAGATAGAATTATCATTCTATAAAATCAATAACATTTTAAATGTTTGTTGAAAGCTCAAATATTCGATACCAGTTGGCGCATTGCGCAATATTTGTTCAGATTTTACCAACGATTTAGAACTCATTATTAGCCAAGGGTAGTAGCGCAGTTGGTCAGAGTGCAAGCATATTAGCACCAGGCCATCCACGAAGTTCATGGGTTCGATTCCTGGCTGTGGCAAAATTACTTATTCAACAATTTCTCATCTGACCTGGAACCCGTCTCTGAATGGTAAACTTGATGTCTTTTTAATTCTTTGAATGGGTGGGTTGTCATGTAAAGCCCTATGACATGACAATTCAGTGAGGTAGCGTTATATCTGCGGCAAGTAAGTCTCATCCTGATATACAAGTAAAATAATAATAAAAGCAACGTAAAACCACAAACAAACAAAATGACTCAATATTTAAAGAGTTCCTGCAAAAGGCTGACCATCTTTATGAACTACAAGCCTCCCTCCATTGTCTTTGACAGGATGTGATATTCGATCCGGAATATCTCTCAAACAACAGGGTTCAATCATTCTACATGCATGTACTCCTCCATGCTTATTTTACTGCCCAAAGGAGCATTACTCAACACAAACAGCTTGAATAATGAATCCAATCATAAGCTTTCTCGTCTTGGAAGATGATAGGTTTAGTCCACACTCGGTGCGCATAAAGAAGGCAATGCAGTCAATACCCAACCACTTCTATGGGGTAGATAGGAAGCCAGCATCGTTATACAATTCACGGACTTTCCAAATTATATATCATCTACTGACCTTTCCTTTATTTTACCTTGTACAAAATTGTAAAAACGTCGAAACATATATATATCAATTTATGACGATTGAAAATATTTAAACGGCAATTTGTGAATATCCAACTTAAGATGCTTGACAAAACTTTATTATTATAACATTTATTTAGTTTTTCACAATTGGTGTAAGGTATCTTTAATCATGTCAACAAAATATGACCATTTTAACAATTTGATTACTCCTAAAGATGCATATTCTAAATTCTAGGTGCAGTTCATGTCGCTCATCTAAAATCTTAATTATCACACCTGCCACAGCAGGCAGGTCACGTGACGTCAGAATAATAACTCCCTTGTCACTTTTCTACTTTGCCTTGCCATAAGCACGTAGAAATTGATCATTGTCAGTTTCTCCTTTCTATCCTTCTACCTTATCAGCTAATCTTTATTATTATCAATGTAGTTATTAAGGCAAGAACATCAATAGTTTGACATTGCTAATATGCATATTAATTGTGCACTTTCAATAAAGAAGGCGCAGTATATTAACTCTCAACATCGAATTAATATGTTATACTATATTCATCTCTAAATGCTTATTGGTTTCCAATCCTGCTTACGTATTCTTTATATCATAACTTACCTTTGCATTTGCTTATTTTGTGGAGTTTTAAAGAAGCATTCTTTAATATGATTACCCCTTTTTATTTTTGGTTCTCCAGACATGATGCCATAGTTGGTGACACTCCATTTAGTAAGGAATATACTAGTACAGTACATGTGAGCACACTGTCCCTTGCATAAACGCATGATCTCAGACCGATTCTGTGCTCTGATGTCATTGCCACCTGTCTTCAGCTCACCAAAGGCGTAACCTTCTGTAGCACAAAATAGAAATAGGACTACAGGTACACAGGCACCATTAGCGAAACTCAATATAAACTCACACAGAGTCATATGAAAATATATACTCGCGTAGAACAGTATGCGACATATGATATATATATATATATATATATATATATATATATATATATATATATATATATATATATATATATATATATATATATATTTATATAATGACACATGGACCTCAATAATCTTGTTTGTTTATTTGTTTGTAACATGGTTTTACTTCTTTTGACAGAGGCAATATCTTTATTTTTTTTATAAAATAGCATATTGCATCTACTCTGCGAAACAGAGTTAGTCAATTATAGACTGGGGATTGACTACCCCTGTTTAGCAGAGTATATTGCATCATAAAACTGACATATAGACATTAGCTGTACACATGTACGCAAGTAACTGTAATGCCCCTGTCACAAGTTATTTCTGCTGTGCGTTGGATATTGGTCAAAACGCAGTGACATCGCATGATGACTGAGTGAAGTTTGTTCATAACCCTGTCGGTCCTCCATCTGTGTTGCCACTGCGTCCACGGCGTTCCCAAGGCACTCTCCGCTGACAGCGACCTTGGGGACACCATGGAGTGCCAACTCAGTCACCAATGCGTGCTCCGAGTCCGCACTGTGCATGTCGTTGCTTCCAAAGAAATCAAACATTTTACCAACAAAGTTTGGTCACAGGCCTTGTCTGATAGGAACATAGTGTCCTGAAAAATAGTGTGGGGGCTCCACCTTGTTCAATGCGTCTGCGCCTACACCCCTGTCACGCCAGGGCTGCGATCATACCGCATTCCTATCGCACCAAAATCAAACTGCAAGTGCCGTAAAGACTCCCAGCATGCATGGATGACTCAGTAGGAACTCCAGGACAATTCCAATGTCACTGTTCGTTTGCAGAGAGAATACAATGGGAACGCCGTGGACATAATGGGAACACCTTTGGATAGGTAATTTCTACAACAAGTATTTGTGACCAATTAATGAAAGTTATCTACTCGGCAAAACTACGAGGCACCCCCACTAATTGTGTATTTCAGCACAGAGGGCACAACGAAACATTTCGATATCAAACAAGACCATTGACCCAAAGTCCCCCGCACTTTGGACGGTCACCATGTCAACAAAAACCCTGCCATAACCTATTCAGATTGGGGAAGGGTCCCCAGAAGTGCATGTGTGAAATATCGAAGCTAAATGTCAAACCGTTCTGGCTGTATCATGCGCACAAGTCTAGTTGGAGACATGGTTGTCATTGTAACAGAAACTGACAAATCACAGCCATTATCTAATCAGATCAGAGAAAGGTCCCCATGAGTGTATGTGTGCAATATCTAAGGTTAATGTCAAAGCTCTGGCTGTTTCATGCACACAAGCCAATATGGCGACATGGTTGTCATGGCAACGGAAATTTACAAATCACAGCCATTATCTAATCAGATCAGAGAAAGGTCCCCATGAGTGTATGTGTGCAATATATAAAGTACATGTCAAACGGTGGCTGCATCCAGCACACAAGTAATTTACCACGCACGCACGCACGCACGCACGCACGCACGCACGCACGCACGCACGCACGCACGCACGCACGCACGCACGCACGCACGCACGCACGCACGCACGCACGCACGCACGCAGCTCAGTTTAATGTCCCCAACTTTTGCGAAGAATGCGGGGTCAATAAGTATCAAACAAGCAGAGACATTTCAGAGATATTGTTCCAAGTTTTATCCACAAATGCAACCGATTTTAGGATGTGGTGACTGTGTATATGTTACATCACATATTATTATATTACAATATAGTACAAACCACGACTTATCAACAACATATATCAAAAGGAATATATTCTATATGAAGTGGACTGGTACGGGTTTCTTACATATAATACTTTTATGGACATATGTAATTTCTGGTAACATTTCCTTTCAGAGACATCTGTTAAAAACTTTGATCTGGAAACATCCGTACATGTATTTCCAATAGAATTTCCTATTATTGTACATAACAATGAAGGACACCAGAATACACGGAAGGATTAGATCTAGCAATCCTGTCATCTTTCAAGAGTTAATAAGAAATGATTACCGAATAACTCCCTTGATACAAAGATGCAATCTTGTCATATTACCCTATACTGGCCACGGTATCAACCTTGGTACCTTCCCAATTATATATCTACCAGCTTCTGCTTTATCTTTATATATTTCTATTGACATTATCCTATTTGCAATACATTTACCTGAGCATTTTTACACATTTTGAACAAATCGTTTTCTTGCTGAGTTATACCTCAGTCACATTTGCGCCGATTTCAGTAAAGATGCCCGGCCGATGGGTATTTTGTACAAAATCGGCAGGCATTTCAGATTGCCGTGCGGGCACCAGGAGATCATCGGCCACAATTGGGCATCTTTAAGACGTCGGGCGGGTCATCGGGAACTTTTATTTTGAACATAAAAGTTGCCGGCGTTTCCCCGATGTCTTATCAGCAAATATCATCTTATGCCTCAGTCACATTTGCATCGGGCGCCGGCCGGGCAGTAACAATCGGCCGACTTCACAATCTGCCGGGCGCCGGGGAGTTTATAAGCAACAATCTGAGATATGCCGTAGCTGTGGTCACATTATTAAAGAGCACCGCACGGCACGTGCAAGACTGAATGACACAGACGTCTGCAGGATATCTTTAAGACGTCTGAATCATTGACAGACGTCTGAAAGACATCCTAAAGACGTCTGTCTCATTTGACAGACGTCTGAAAGACATCTTAAAGACGTCTATGATATATCACAGGGAGCCCGTATGATCATCTGACGATGGTCTATGAACACATGAAATAAATATAATCCTATTTTCACCGCACGATGCCACCGGCAGCCCTAAGATAATCTGCCGATGTCCCTGCGGGACACTGCCGGGACCCTGCCATGCACTTTAAGATGATATTTGCTGATAAGACATCGGGGAAACGCCGGCAACTTTTATGTTCAAGATAAAAGTTCCCGATGACCCGCCCGACGTCTTAAAGATGCCCAATTGTGGCCGATGATCTCCCAGTGCCCGCAAGGCAATCTGAAATGCCTGCCGATTTTGTAAAAAATACCCATCGGCCGGGCATCTTTACTGAAATCGGCGCAAATGTGACTGAGGTATTAAAGTGCACAGCAGGGTCCCGGCAGTGTCCCGCAGGGACATCGGCAGATTATCTTAGGGCTGCCGGTGGCATCGTGCGGTGAAAATAGGATTATATTTATTTCATGTGTTCATAGACCATCGTCAGATGATCGCACGGGCTCCCTGCGATATATTATAGACGTCTTTAAGATGTCTTTCAGACGTCTGTCAAATGAGACAGACGTCTTTAGGATGTCTTTCAGACGTCTGTCAATGATTCAGACGTCTTTAAGATATCCTGCAGACGTCTGTGTCATTCAGTCTTGCACGTGCCGTGCGGTGCCCTTTAATAATGTGACCACAGCTACGGCATATCTCAGATTGTTGCTTATAAACTCCCCGGCGCCCGGCAGACTGTGAAGTCGGCCGATTGTTACTGCCCGGCCGGCGCCCGGTGCAAATGTGACTGAGGCATAAATCAGTTTAGCCTTTACAGCAATATGCCGAGAATGCATATTGGCATGAAGGCCGAGAATGCCAAAAAAATAGAATGCGTTTTTGACTATGAAGAGAAATTTGTACTTGTGACATCCTCTGGCTCCTCTTGATAATAAAAGATGGAAGAATGGTTGTTGGGCCACGTGATGCCAACGCCATCCATACATCAGGTTTGTGGTTTAAATATATTTGCAAGGCTCTGTTTAAATAATTTGTTGAAATAGTTTACAGACCACTCAAATTTTAATTTGTAAAATATATGTTGGAAAGATGGTATAAAACTGGTAAAGTAAATAATATGATGATAACAAGTAATAAACATTTATAATTTACATATTTAGATTTGACATTATCGTTATGAGAAACTAAATTGTAATCATTTTTGAAGTCTCTTAGCTTTGTTCAAATTTCTGGGTTTTAAGCTTTGGAAAATGTCTAAGGTAAAGAAGTTGTTATTGATAATATATTCATATTCTATTAAAATATTAACGCATGCCCAGCCTGAACAATTGGAACCTGAGTGGGTTTCACATTGCAATTATCGAAACCATTCCCCATGACCAATATATATGCACAATGCAATATATCATTCCAAGTAGGGCATGTAGGCGCTAAACCTATTGTGTTGACAGGCTTATTGTAATTTCCATTCGCTTCTGATATTAGACAATAGCATTTCTGGTGGGTTAGTCTGATAAACAACATCCGCGTATTCTATCATGTTACAATGCTCGTATGTTCACTTCATAACAACGCCTATTTACTGTTATTGAAATATATTTTATGGTGTAATAATATTTGAAATTATCTATTTGTGACACGAGTAACTTTATTTCATATAAACCTCTCTTGATACCTAACCTTCAAATTTAACCAAATAATTATACATTGGCTATCAAAACGCAATTGCAACTCACAGACTTATATCATTGTATCCTTCATTTCCTATTTGATGGCTGCAAATGTAAGTGCAAACAAATTGTGAAATTGTGTTTTTACGACCCTTTCAGCAACTATGGCCATATTAGGTCGACTTTCGAGCCTTTTACCCAGTGTGAAAGTAACACTGCCGGCAGTGGGAGTCGAACCCACCACCTCACGTCCTCCACTAATTTAACCAACAAAGGCACAGATCCTACTCTCTACCAACTGTGCTAGTGGGGCCGGTCAATGTAAGTGCAAGCATCTATAATTATGGCATGATAGGATATGAAAGCAAGCGAGTTAGCTACGTGTGATCAGATAGGTTTGTTTTCATTCAACATTCTAATCCCCCATAATGGATTTCGATGCCAGTGTTGCCTCTCTGAAGTCAGAGATTTTCTCTTGAGGAAAAACATGTCATGAATGAATAAACTCCTTCCCTATTTTAAAATCTGAAGCATGAGACAAACACCTCATATTCGTTTTAAGACGATTAAAAAATCGACTGAAAAACACGACTTCGTGTATTTGGGTAAGTGTACACTTGAGATGATGGTTATAAAAATTCCTGCGTATTATTACAGTCTTTTAATAATCTCAACGAGCATTTTATCAACAGAGAAATTCAGAATCTAAGTTCATATTAGTAGTAATAAGATTCTGATCTCTTTAATCATCTATCAACTAATTATACATATAATCAACTTCATTATAAAGATCTGATGAAGCACCAGGGGCATGAGGCGTGTATTGCTCTAAGATGCTGGAAACATTACTTGAGATATAAAATACCCTGATGCCACTAATACAAGTAATATTCTGCTAGGAAGAAGCAACATTCCTCCTTCTTTAAGTATCGGGAAACATTTCTGCCGATATATGGCCACCTGAACCGCTCTGGTGACGCACTTAAAGGCAGCCACTTGTGGGAGGGCGCCGTTTATGGAATCCCACGCAATTTGGACCTAAGTGGGTAAAAGACAAATGGTGATGTATGATGGGTGATAACAGTCAATTAGAGGTCAGCATCATTGATAGATATTCCTTCCTGAATCTAGCTTGTAACCGACATGTTTCAAATATAGAATGGATGAATGAAATTTTTATCTGTGATCATTGCACTCCAAATCTGTCATTGTCTAAAAGACTTAAGACTAATACTGATCACTGTCATGTAAATTGTTAAAATATAAAGGAATTTGTGTTCTTTGCAATGTTTTGCTTTATACAACATGATTATTCATCAAATATCACAGTAAACCCTTAATCAGAGTTGACTTGAAAGTAATGCATAGTTGCTCATAAGCGGAAATCTACCTGTGTTTACACCTTGCCAATGAATATGTTGTATCTGTCATATTGTGCTGGAACAGAATAGTTCAAATGTCTCAAAAATGTCACAGGTGTTTATTTATTAAATTGTACTAAAGTAATATATTACTAATGTATATTTGGGGTTATTTGTCCAAGGTAGAGGATATTATCATTCGCGGCGGGTGTAAAAGGGGTTTGTCCTCTCATCATTACAAATATAAACCTTTTTAGGACTTTTTACGGATATTTTATCAGCTCCACCTTGTTTAAACAGTCGTGTTTCAAAATACTCACACAGTTGATTGTGATAACAATCATTTGAAAACGAAAATGTTTCTCACGTGTAGGCTTCTACCGTAATCTACTGGTTTTTCGATGTACAAACTATCACGAAAAAGCATCAATAGCAAATTATAAATGTCACTCAAATCTATATATCTCGAATAAATAAATAGATATGGATTAATGAATATTATATCGTCATTTCGGTTCAAACATGTTTATGAGAGTAAAGCAGGGATAGGTGTTGTTCCC
Organism: Amphiduros pacificus; assembly: GCA_949316495.1. Classification (NCBI taxonomy): domain Eukaryota; kingdom Metazoa; phylum Annelida; class Polychaeta; order Phyllodocida; family Hesionidae; genus Amphiduros; species Amphiduros pacificus. Next base: position 44,539,953 of record OX439000.1, on the reverse strand, counting down.
AACCTCCTCTTATTATATAAATGACCTTAATGAATGCATTTCAAATGAAAAGGACAGCACTAAAAGGATGCTTTCATTTGGAATAAATCATGCGAGATACATTTTTTCCAAGCCAAACATATTTCAATAACATTGAATTGGTGGAAAAAGATCAACCCTCCATGGAAAGACTTTTATCAGAAAATACATATCAAGAAGACTTCTTATTCTAGCAGATCCAAAGGTTATTATTAGCAATTTGTGACATATCAGGTTGACATATAGAGAAACAGTATGATTTATGAGATCGATTCATATGCTAAAAGTAATTTGCGAGGCAAACTATGTTTTCATCTATTGGGTATACATCGTCTATCAACTCCTTAAACATGTCCGTTAAACAAAATATATAAATATTTTTTTAATTTACATTTTTAGTCGATAGACGGATCTTAAAGTGGAGAGGCACATCGTTTTAAAGATATCGAGACGCATCTTAAAAGAGTCTTTTACACCATTGATTAAAGTGTCGTTGAGGAGACTGTATAATCTATGAATCACCAGCCAATACCACATTCCCTTCAATATCCAGCACCGGGAAATATAGATTGCCCCAAATTACATGAAACCTCAATACTCTAAGGTCTGTAAGTAGGTAAGCGTGTGGAACTGCCAATTTCCCCATGGTATTTATTGACACCATCGTCCAGTTACTGCCAAGTGCAGTGTTATAGATAGCTGGACATCACTGCAAGAGCAAAGATGTCTCACTCAAGTTTCTTTACTAAATTCACAAAGAGGGTGAGAGGAGGAAATTACAGAATTCAAGCTTGTATACTGACACCTGTGTAATGGATCATGCTGAAAATAAATACAACTATTGAATAATAGTCAAATGGACCGAACATACATTTTGTTGTGCAGATTTGGCCTAGGAGGTGCATCATGGACATTTATTGCGTACCACGAAGGTTGGATCTATTGGCGTCGTATCAGACACGTGGGGTTCATCTCGGCAGCTCTCAGTGGCTTACGACACTGACGATCTATCTCGTCCCAAGGGATATAACACCATGTGCCATAATCCAGCAGAACGTGTACTTTCATTTCAACTTTAACCTACCATACATATTGTAGAAGATGTTTTCTCTGAATCTTGTAACTCAGCACAACCGGGTTTATAATTTCCTTTTGAGTGAGTCGTTCATTTTATCATAACATATATTTTGTCCTATCTTATTTCTTCATGTTCAGAGATGTGAACTAATTCCAAATAATACGACCATAGGTAGCCACACACTATTACTAGACATTCAGAGTTTATCATGTTTAGATGGGTTTTTTTGTTTTACATCACTTTAAATATCATTTCAGTCATTTCATGATGAGTTTGTAGATACACTTACATGTATAACCTACGTTTTGAAACTTGTTTTACAATACCAAATACATATCAGAGATATTTAACTCTGTAATATTGATGGAATTTAAAAGATATTTTCATTTTTATTCATATATTCACAGAGGTACACCATTTCTGATTCACAATTCATCATAGTGACTGGGTCCGAATAATAATGAATTAGGGATTTAATATTCTTTGTGGCAAAACTTTCAGGTATGTCGATGCTGAGAGTATACATACATCCTGTTATTCCACGGGATTATGTACATAAACTTCCAGTTATTCTTTGAAAGAGAGCCCATGCCATCTAGCTGTGCATCTTAGGAAGTAGCGGAAACATATACTTTCACTTTTTCTTTGATACATATATAATATTGACATATATTCTTCTGAAAAGCGCATATTTCTCACTTATCAATTATAGATTAACTCATTTTTCCACATTGTCTCTTTATATGGCGATTAATCCCCCATTGATGTTTCTGACTCCCAACGTTATCAGAGTGATCAGATCAGCCTTTGACATTTGACAGACAAGGGCAATGTCCATATTGCAAACAAGACAGTGCTTCAGGGGATTAATATTAAACCAGTTTATGCTAAAAGAGACCACTTTTTGTCACAAAGTACGTCCTAATTGTCATCTCAAAGGCAAGGCTTTAGTATTCTGAAGCAATACAGATAATGCTTCAAACATACTCATGTTGTATGCAGGCAGCCTCTCTTGAACAAAATAAAGATAAGCTAATGAGCCCTCTCGACAACTATTTACCATTATGCAAGCCAGATCAAGTGTCTCTGGAACTCTACCAAATGCCAAAATAGTCAATTATATAATTAACAAACTCTATCCTTGTGCTTAACGTCGGCATAAATGATCACAAGCATATAGGCATAAACCCATATAAATAAAAAAGACTCCTTGTGCAACTCGATATTAATGACTATTTTTTTAAACCCTGGAGAAGATGGTAAGTGTCCTGAGATACGTGAAGCAAAGATAATCAATTCAAATGTTGCTACATTTTAGTTGTGGGTGTTTGATAATGTTTGTCAATTGGCATATATTTATTTAGTTTCAACTTTCGGTGACCATGTAAAACTCGAGTTTGTCCGTAATATGCAAGTACCAAAAATGTATTGGGTGAGAATGTCAATATGCATAAACTAATCTCCTGTTTCACATCCAGAGGTAATGTGTGCAAAAGTCTTGGGAGCCTCAGTATTGGCACCGAACCTTCTCTGAAGTTGTTTTTATTTTTTTTTAAATCTCTGTCAATGCGCAGGCTTTTTGCGCGGGATGCCTGCATAACGTTAATGTCAGGACTAACCTTTCTTGACAAACCCCTCTTGACAAACCCCTCTTGACAAACCCCTCTTGACAAACCCCTCTTGACAAACCCCTCTTGACAAACCCCTCTTGACAAACCCCTCTTGACAAACCCCCCTGGTTTTCTTCTGCGATCAATTATGTTTTGGCAATAAGCATTTCCAAGTCGAGACGGCGCCGGGGTCTGATTGAAATCTAAGTTCTGCCCTTTTATTCATTTGTTTTTTTTTCAATTATCGTCCTTTAACGTTTGATTCAATTTGTTTTATTGGATGTAAATGTATTGCCTGTGTATACTTGTCTTGTATACTCTTCTTACTTGGCCCGCAATGTTAACTTTGCATGATCATAGACATTTAGTAATAAATTTTGAGTGGCCACGGGCCGTGGTGCAGAGCGCCAGCTTATTAGCTCCAATTGTGGGTTCGATCCCCGGCCGTGCCGAGATTGAATTCACGATACACTTTCACACATGAGCTGAGGCCTATGTCAAAGGGTTAACCCGTTGTCTTTGTAAATCTGTGAGTGGGTGGGTTGTTATGTCAAGGACCTGCTACATGACAATTCAGTGAGGCAGTACTATATCTGCTACAAGTAGGTCTCATCACGAAATGACTGAAATAATATTGAAAGTGATGTAAAACTCCAAACAAGCAAACAAACAGTGAAGAGATCTTTTTATGCATGATGTAAAAATAGTCATATATATATATACATGTTCCAGATGGACAATCAAATAGTTATTTTTTATCCAAAACTGCACGCCTGCAACACTTTTCAAACGTTCTTTATAAATGACAAGAAGACATAGTTTTTGATAAAAACATTCAGTTTTTTTTCTGCATAATGTCTATGTGCCGATTTCTGAAAAAGCACATGGGCGAGGTCAATATGGACATTATCGGCCAATAAACTGGGAACCATAAGGACACGAAGGGATTTCCGGCTGTCTTTGTGTGTGCCATACATGTACACCAATCGTTGGCCTCAAACGGTGTATTGCTCGGTGGACAATCGGGCGGCCGATGCCCGGATTGGCATTGACCAATGCTTCTCACATCCCAGCCAACGTTAGATAGCTTAGGGATATCCTTGAAATGGGCTCGCTATAGTTTGAAGTTGTGCGGTGTCGATATGTTATTGCGGCCATACTCATAGAATCTCACATATCCAAAACAAACTCCCCGGCGCCCTGGACAACGGGTGGCCGGATGATTTTTAACTCCCGGTGGCGCAAATGTGAGTCTTTTATGACAAATATCTTGTGATGTCTTTGTCAAACAAAATAAAACAAAGTTTACTCAGAGGTCATATTTGTCTCATAAATAGTTTAATTTTATGGGACCGGTCCCACTAGAACAGTTGGTAGAGTGTAGGAACTGTGCCTTTGATGGTTTAATAAGTGGATTACGGGAAGTGGTGGTTCAACTCCCACTGCCGAGAGTGTTACTTTCCTACTGGTTAAAAGGCTCCAAAGTCCTGGTATGGCCAAAGACCTGATATGGCCATAATTGCTGAAAGGGTTGTAAAAACACCATTTCACCTTTTTTCTGATTTTATGGATTATAAACACTAGATTTGTCAGTCTGAAGCTACGACACATGAATGTGTTGTTTTGCTATCGGCCATCTCTCTGCTCCAGTGGAGAAGTATTTGATGGTCTGACTTCAGAGCAGTCTGGTGTTGTCACCCTCTCAGTGTCACGTGATAGCAGAGAAGTGGAAACTCCTGGCGACAACAACAACTTCTTTGCATCTCAAACTAAATAGCTGGACCACATTTCTGGTGGGTGTCATTAATATTATATAATTAGGTGATTAGCAATTTTCAGCTCGAACAACTTTAACAGGGTTACTCTGTATGTAGATTACTAACACTTGGCCGTATTGCGCATATTATACATATCAACGATTGTTAATGAGACTCAAGTTTTTAGATTGACTGTTTGTTATGCAAATAGTGATATCTAGGAGGAAATATCGGAGACAATGGTGAATGTATCTCTACTGTTAGAGTAGACGACAATGTGTGGCTGCATAACGCATAACATGCATCTGAACACTAGAGACTGTAAATAAGTCATTAATGAAAGTGTGGGTCAAAACGGTAATAGGCTGGTCACAAGACAAATAGTGACGGGATTAAAGCGCTCAAAACGAGGTCCATTCATTGTCCGCACGGTACATCACCCTTGTGTGGGAGGCGCACAGTGCAGCAAAGAAGGCGGAAAGGTTCTAGGGAAGTTTACAACCCGTCCACCACCCCGGCCCAACACAGCGCCATTTCTGCAGCGAATAAATCACCAATCTGCATACGGTGTGAGAGGAAATGGTCATCAGCGGGACAAATGCTTTTCTTCAAGGACCCTCCAATCTGTTTTGTTGGTTCCATTCTGTATTACAAGGCAGCGCTTTGTTCTTTGACATTTATCTATACTCAACAAGGAAAAGATATTTATCAATCCATAATAAATGTTCTTTAAGATCTCGTGTGTACAAACACGAATTACGAGATATTATGTCCTTGGAGTGTCCTTGGATGAAATCGATTTGTTTTATTTAGTTTAACAACATTCTACTCAAGACGTGTCATTTCCTGGAGAGAATTCCTCTATTGGAACATTCAAGTAAAGGCGCACCATTAAATTAAAAATGAACATGACAACCCCCTCCAGACCCCCCCCCCCCTCCACCCACCCACTCATATGTGAAGAAGTAACATGTATTTCATCTTGACATGGCCACGGATCGAACCCGCGACCTTTGGATCATCACAGACGAACTGGTGCTAATGAGCTTGTGTTTTCACCAACTGCGCCACTGCCCTCGGCTTACAAATGATGTGTATACTCTCTGGCTAAAGCAATATAAATGGCACACCATTTGCCCATAAAGACTCACTGAGGTTTATTTGATGATTGTGTGCAGAGAGATCTTTTTGTCTTCCCCTTTGAATATTTTTATTATTACATCATGATTAGTACTTGAGAGCCCACATAAAGAGTCCTCACAGTTTGCCACTTCGAGATTATTATCCTACGGCGAAGCCATAAAACATGGCAATTTAAATAATTGCCGAAGTTTGAAACAATTTGAGTTTGTGTTGTGCCTATCCATCCCCCCGTCTCTATAGAACTAACAATTACTAAAAGAAATGCGATTTTAATTATGTAACACACGACAGGGTATAAACATTGAAATCAGAAAGGATTTAATGGCAGCCGAGTGTTGTCTGTGGCAGGTGTTACATCTGTACGCCCAATCCATCACCGCAATGTTTCAGCGGACTCCTCGCAAATTGTCCCTCTTTTGACGGATGTGTAAGCAGGCCCGTGTTTTCGCTATTTCAGCAGCTTTGTGTAATTCGTCAGCTCTTTAGTGGGTCTCTTGCTTCTGCATAATATGCTTTATCTAAATGGAAGTGGATAAGAAATGCTTTCTGTCTGATGATGCTTGGTGCAAAGGAATTCGTCTAAACATTGGATAATGTCCTAAGAGTGCAACTAAATCTGAAGTGTACACGCGACTTTTTCACTTACACTTGCAATGTAGACATCCATGTCACCTGATATCCCATTAAATTGTTTTATTCTGTCATGTATTTGACTTGTAAAGAGATGCCGCCATGTACAAAGAGTGTGATTAGGAAGAAACGAGTTTCCACATGGTAGCTTAACATATCCCTGTCTTTTATCAATTACTTTTGAATGAGCACAACAAACACGAGAACGTTCCAGCACCGCCAACGCACCCACAGTGTAATTCCCACATGATATGATGTGAACCAATCAGACATGCGCCACGATCCTACAGCTTCCGGAACACATTAAAAGATAGTATCTAAATAAACCACTTTCCTCTCCTTGATACTGAGAGGTGAAAATACCATACTGCTCAGTTCCTTTGCATTAAGCCATGAGCTTCTGAAAAGCTTGGTTTCGAATTTACTACACATTTCTACTGCGTTTTCCCCCATTAAACAAACATTTATGTAAATTAGTGCAAACCATTACATGTTAGTTTCTTAGGAGATGTTGATGCAATCTTCGACAATTTTAAAGTCACCATGTTTTTAGTGTTTTCATTGTTTGGCTAGGGCTATCACAAATGATTTTGCGAATGCATTCGCCTCTCACCTATTCACCTATTCACCGTTTTAAGCGCATAAGACTGTTCCTTACTCCAGTGTTTCACATCCGAATTTATGTAAATTTGCTCATGGAAAAACACGTTATGGTTATATTGTACATTTTTCATATATTTATTTTTGGGAGAAGAAAAACCATATTAATTTCAAACGATTCGAATACTTGTAAAAATACTATTGATGCTGAACTTAAACGTGCAGGTTAAAAGATATAGCATGATCATTCAACCAGCTATGTCACAACTAGATAGTGCATTGGAGAGATCTCATTGATTTCCTTTTCTTAAAATTCATCAGTAATTCTATTACAGACATTCACATTAATGACTGGACCATATCCGCCTTAAAACAAATATATGTTATGTTATTTCAATATAAATTCCTGTTCATTATGATACAAATCACTGATATATACATTGTAGTTATCAACTTTAATGAGATAATAATGTAAGAGATTCGTGCCCTTGACCAAGAAGGTATTCATTAATAGGGATTCGGCGGGAAGTAATGTGTGATATGAGTGGCTATATGGAGGGGGTCAGTGTCCACCTGAGTACTGACCACTGAATTGTATATAGTCAAATATGGACAGGACACCTCATGTTGTAACTTAACTCACCATGGCACAATTTCCTGCCAAGTCATCTCCTCAAAGCGACTCCTCGCTCAACAAGCTTCATTTCATTACCAACCTAACCCACTTTATTGTGAAAGGCAACTAGGCACGAAGACTTGACATGCACTTAAACATTGCAGATAGGTCCTTTGTCGCACAAAGCTATGTTAATATTGGGTTTGCCAAAATATGATAAATAGCAATTCATAAATACACTCATTGACAAAGTTTTCTCGGCATGATATAATAATCGAGGAACGGACCACGTGATTGAACAACACCAATGCGTTGATTGCTGGCTTCACAGATTTTAAGATCATTTTGCAAATTAAGATATGAAAAGAGATAATCCGTGCAATTACTGCCTACTGCAATAATCGCCTCCTTACTGGTGACACTGATTCTATGAGATTGTCAAGAGAACATAGGATCTAAGAAGATAAGGGTAAACAACGTATGCCAGGAGAATTTTGTCAAGCGAATTTCTCAATAAAATGAAAATACTAGACATTTTAGTAAATTAATGAAGTCAACGTTTTTGTAATTATCCAACTGAAAAAGCTACAAACACGCATTTCCCTTTCACGGTAATTACAGGAAACACATGCACCGCATGCTCTTTCAGGCTTTGAGTTTTTCCTCATTTTTTCCTCCAGAGCAAATAAAGAACCCCTCGTTCCACCTACAACTTTTGTTTTTAAGACAAATAAATCTGTTACGGAACCTGCTGGTGAGTCATGCATGTGACATTGTTCCCTGTGATAATAACTAGCATTCTTCATGCATTATCTACGAAGAGATTTTGGTATTCATTCTGTATTATAATCCTCTTCAAAATGACATGCTACACATCCATCTTAATATGCTTGGTTGATTAATAATTCATTTGACGTTACATTTTAAATGTATAATCTATTTTAACTTGGCAATTTTCTAAATGTGATAATCCCCTTCTATTTTTTTATGTGCTTATCATTTTTTTCTAAATAACGCTATCCTTTGATTCAAAAGCCATCCTGAGAGATAAGCGTTTTCAACTACATTTCTATATTAATAGTGTGCACCAAAATGAATATTTATCCATTTGTTAGTTTTTGTTTGCGGTTTTACATCACTTTAAACATTATTTCAGTCATTTCATGATGAGACCTACTTGTAGCAGATATAGTGCTGCCTCACTGAATTGCCATGTCGCAGGTCATTGACATGACAACCCACCCGGTCACAGATTTACAAGGACAACGGGTTAACCCTTTTGGCACAGGCCTCAGCTCATATGTGAAATTGAGTCATGAGTTCAATCTCGGCATGGCCGGGGATCGAGCCCACGACCTTTGGATCACCACAGAGGAACTGGTGCTAATAAGCTGGCGCTCTAACCAACTGCGCCACGGCCCGGGGCCTTGGCTGAGGATGAATGGAGGATGAAAATACATCTCAGTGAAAAACACATCATAACTCTTTTAAATACCGCCCTACACGACCCATCTATTTGTTCTTTGACAGGGGAATTATTTAGGCAGGGGAACCCAGATACAATCGCATCACAAAATATACACCTGGGTGGAAAAGCTTAATTCTTCTGTTTTAAAGAGTTTGTAGATTCCATCCAAATAACCTATTGTGTGAATGTTAGATATTGATTATGACCTCAATCTATGTGTCCACCCAACAACGACTAGTTTTACCTACTCCTTTCGATATCTACGATCCTTCAGGATCTGGTAGGAAGGAACATTCCGGTGTTTCCTATCAGTAGGACTTTAGCTTATGTTATGCATACATTTATAAGTCAACACAGTTTCACCTCAGGTTATTTTTGGGCATGGTAGGATGAGTGGCAATATTAAGAGTAGACCGTTTCGAATCATGCAAATAATGTCTGCTTTAAATTTAAAGTTAACAACTTATGCATTGGTGATTTTCTGATAAATGACCATTTAAAAGTTCTTAACTTTGTGTCTATTAAAAACGTAAATAATCTACATGAGAGTAGCAACAGATATGCCAAGAGAAAAATGGTTTAAACTGTAACAGTTGTAGTTTATCAGAATATTTATTGTATTTCTATTTATTTCAGATTTCGATGCAATATCACTTTTCAGCGAAATTACAATACTTACTATGAGGAATGGACTTCTTAATAGGTTATATTAAGGCTTGCCTATTGTGGCTCGTAACCCATCATGAGCAATAAATTTGATACGTTTAACAATGAAGCTTAATAGAATATAGGGGATTGTCAGGAAATGTGTTTACACATATCTGTTAAAGGTAAAGTGGTTCTATCCAGCTAAATTGATCACTTTAAATATATTCAGATATGAAACTAAAATGGTATTGGCGATTACCCTAAGTTTGCTTGATAATATATTTTCCAATTAATTCTTTAACACCGATATGTAAACAGAATGTGAATGCTTGTCATAATATTATTATTATCTTTACACTTAAAGCACTTAAAACACTTTAAATGGAACAGTGCAGTGTTGTTGATGTTTGCTATAGTATGAGGATGTAAAGGTTTTCAGGATCGATGAAAAAATTCAAGTAATGTTTAAGATCCATCCTTTATCCATGTGTTCAATGGAAATGATGCCATATAAAAGGCACTGTCAAGAAGCAGGCTTTATCACCTTCTTTTTGACCAATATACATTTTGACATAGCCCTCACAGTAAATGACATGAAAAGTTATTTTTATAACAGTCTATATGTGCATGTAATTTAAAGATATAATTAAATTTGGGACAACAATGGATGAGGTATGGCACCAGACCGATGCTGTCATATTTCACTACCTACATCTATCAAAATAGGGCAGACATTGAGTATGTGGGCCTGACCGTGATGATAAAATGGCTACAACCTTGATGGTAAAATGGCTACAACGAAGTTTGAATTTTTCTGGCTGTGATATTGGCCTTTAAATTACATATAGTACCCATTGAGGTTAGAAGCAATGTCAAGATAATGCGTTCTTGGAATGTAAGTGGTAGTAATAATCTAAGCAAAATTGATACAAAAGCTGTTAATTAAATGCAGACATATCCATAATGTTTTTAAAAAAATGCTTTTCATTACAGGATTCTGCAGATGACCTCGAAATGGAATTTCTGGAAATGCTTTTGTGAAGACAAAGAAGTATCCCATGTTTTTTCGCCGATTGTGAAAGTGATGGTAAAGTAAAATATCATTTCAGAGATTCATATGTGTCTATTACACATTCCAAATTAAGCGCATTTCTTTTTTATTCTTTCTATGTGCCCAATAACATTTATGGGCAAAACAAATGTGTGTAAATTGTAGATTTCTTTTTATAGGTTCGTTTGTTTTCCACATTGAAAAGCAAACATTTGAAACCGCATAATCATACCTATTTAAATAGCTGTTTTCTACTATGAGATGCGAACAAATGAAACCGCATAATCATAACTATATAAATAGCACTGATTTAGATATTGAGTATCACATGATATATTTTTAGCCATACGAGAACATACCTAGACTAAAGAGTTGAAAAAGGTTGAGTTGTGAGTGATTTTGATAAACTTGAAGATACTGTCAAAATGTTAATTGCCTTAAATACTGTATTTTTGAAATTTGACTAACGTCAGGATATTATTGTATATTGACATAAGCATTTCTTGTATATAGAATTACTTCAACATATTTGTTTTTTTTCCTAACACTCTGAGGGGACAGACATTAGCAATCAATCTAAAAAAATCATCAAAAGTATCCATTCTACTCCGTTGTATATTATAGAATGTAAACTGTTTTTAAAATGCCTGTGATAAATAAACAAGATAGTGTTGCAGTTTTAACACCATAGCATGAAAAAATCAGAACAAGAGGTTAAACAAACAAAACATTTAACAAAAAATAAACCATAACAAGGAAATGATTTCATGGGTATTTTCTAGCTGAGCAATATTATGTCCTGACGGAATGAAGGAAAATAGGTTTTCTTATTTTCTTGGATAAAATGTCAATGTTACAGGACTGAAATGTAAAATGGAAAAAACGGCCAAAACCTTTTGACTAATGCTAAATAAACCCAATTTTTGCACCAATACTATTCAGCTTTTTGCCCTTGGTTATGATTATAAATGGTCTCAATTTCTTAATGATCAATATATTATGTTATTCAAAATAATTATTCTGGATGGATTACTAGTAACAATAATCAAGCTTTAGAATGAGCTATCAAGAATTACATTTCTCACAGCAGTTTGGCTGAAAACTGAAATTATATTGGATATTTTGTCTAAAATGTAAATAATGTGCACAAAATATCACCAATCAAATAGTTGTGAAAATTGAAATATAACGTAGATCACGTTGTTTGAATGATTTTGAATGTCCACATTGATTTTTACCACTCCCGCATACCATGTCCAAACATATAATCTGAGATAAATGCACACAGGATAAATTACCAGCTGATTGACTTCAGTGAGGATTCACTTTGGATTGGTGGGAGAAGGCCACGTTCCCGGAGGAACTTTTTTATTTTGACGCTCACCTGTCAGGTACATGGTTATCTGTCAGTTACGTGGTTATCTGTCAGTTACGTGGTTATCTGTCAGGTACGTGGTTATCTGTCAGGTACGTGGTTATCTGTCAGGTACGTGGTTATCTGTCAGGTACGTGGTTATCTGTCAGGTACGTGGTTATCTGTCAGGTACGTGGTTATCTGTCAGGTACGTGGTTATCTGTCAGGTACGTGGTTATCTGTCAGGTACGTGGTTATCTGTCAGGTACGTGGTTATCTGTCAGGTACGTGGTTATCTGTCAGGTACGTGGTTATCTGTCAGGTACGTGGTTATCTGTCAGGTACGTGGTTATCTGTCAGTTACGTGGTTATCTGTCAGTTACGTGGTTATCTGTCAGGTACGTGGTTATCTGTCAGGTACGTGGTTATCTGTCAGGTACGTGGTTATCTGTCAGGTACGTGGTTATCTGTCAGGTACGTGGTTATCTGTCAGGGTAATTATTGAAGAAGTTCTAATGCTTATTTTGGCCTTTTGACGTCCTTGTTTGAGTGAGAACATAATGCCAAATGCCAACAAAAATCCAATATGTCCATTCAAACATTAGTTGTATAATAATATATGGAACTATTCTTGTGTTCTTCCTGTTTGTTTGTTTATCGGCTTGCAAAGTCTACTTTTATTAACCGACATGTTTATACCAGAGTTAAACTCTATAATTAAAACCTCGAATCTGCATCTATCCCACAATAGCACCAGAAGGATTAAATCACGCATAGAAAGTGTTCAGAATTAGAAACTTGCAAAATCTATTACTCCTTATAACCCTTCCCTAGTCTTGGGTTCTAATCTGTAATTGGAATTCAAGGACACATGAATGAGACCTTTAGACCATGGGATCCTTTCTCAGTCGCCGGTGCTAATTGAATGTTATGCTCTTAAACCCCATTCTGGAGATGGTGTGTCGTGTCATGTAGATCAATTGCTACCAAAATCGGGAAGTTCCTTGACTTAGTGTTTTTGCACACTGAATTTTTAATCTTAATAACAACGATGATTTTTACAAAGAGTATTAAGAATGCAAGTTGATGGAATGTCTATTGGGGAGGGGTTATAATCTCGAATTTCTAATAACTCAACTTAAGATTTGAAAAACTGACATTGAAAACATTTTTAGATGTAAGGTGGTGCTTTCTTTTCCAAATAGTGTTGAAAATAGAAGTAAAAACTAAATAATGCCTCCTCACATAATGGTGATATAACTTGGGATGTCGTCTATTAAACGATAATAGGATAAGATTGTTTAAAAGATTGTCAAGTTCCCTTTTAACATTTTGCTATAAAAAACATTATGGCCAATATACTTTTTGCAGAGCATTATTATATTTGAATTTCAAAATTCCGATATATGGACAATATGTGCCTCAAACATCAAGAAAGGGTCATGTATGAAAAAAGATGAATTCATTAGTGAAACCAGAGCAATGCCTTCATGACTGACATAATTACCTCTTCTCCGCTCTCTGCTGTTTCTGAGATGAACAATAGAAGCCTGTGCAAAAACAAGGGCTTAGTTCACTCTTTTACTGCCATCGCAAATGTCATCATGAGCAACCCATCAGAAACAGAGGGATGTTGACAAAAAGGTCACGATAAATCCACCCACCAAAATAGACGTCAAAGCGGATATTACTCTTCAAAATTACCATATGCGGATATCTCTATGATTCATAAAAGAAATGGTAAAATGGGCGGTGGTTGCGTTCGTTTTTGGAGACGTTATATGAAGCTTTCAGGTACTTACCACAGGGGCCCACGCGCCGCCTGTCGCCTGGCAGTGACCCCGATCTTCTCATGGTCCACAAGGTGAGAGTTAGCCGGTGAGCGAGGGCGGCAGGGTGTGCTCTGATGCCATACCTGCGAGCCGATTACTTGCCAACCCAGCTCTGCACTCCTCTGCCAGGCGAAGTGATCGGATCGAATCAACCACTGACAGAGCACAAAGTGGCCACAGATTGCTGTAAAGTGAGGGCAGATGCATTTATTAAGCTTTCTTTTATCACATCACTGCCTTTGCCATTATGATAACATTTATATTCTCAAGTGTTTCATCAACAATGCGCAGTATTCCTGACAAGTCCATCACAAGGCAATTGTTTATATACCCTGTTTGAATTATGCTCACAACACGGCTCATCATTTCAGACAGGACTCAGTGACAGCCAAAATATAACAAGCCCTCCAAGGAATGGGCCCTCCAAGGAATGGGCCCTTCGAGGAAATGGCCACGATTTTATTATCATTGTTATATGAGCACGGTACCGCGGGACACTCATAGATAGTGATTTCTTTTCTATCCGATATGTCATTCATTATGCAGTCTGTTCTCTCAGGGTTGACGCTGATTTTTATATCTACCATGAATGACGATTTGTTGTTGATTCTAAAGGGAACTTGCATGAGATATGCTTTGAGGACAGAAAGGCACCATATGTGATGTATCAAAATATCTTCATTGCTTTAGACGCTGCTGCGACTTTGCCATTACAGAAGGCTGTGCATGTATACAGGTAAATAGAAAGCCCCAAAACAGAGGATTCATTGCTTTTATATATATATATATATATATATATATATATATATATATATATATATATATATATATATATATATATATATATATATATATATATATATATATATAGCATTTCGTGTTATTTGCAAATTTACATTTACGGATTGCGCTTACTATTTATAAAAAACAAAGGTCAATAGCCTAAAAACAGTGCTGACAACACCGCCCATAATAAAAATTATAATAAACACGATTGTATATGCAGAAACTTGACATGCCTGTAATAATATTGATATCATAACTATTTTACATGCAACATTTGTACTATGAAACAAACGCTACATTGTTGACATCGTTTCTATGAAATATATGCCACACCCCTGATATTAATCATGTGAAATGAATGCCAGAGCTACTGTTACTAATGTTTTACCTTTTTACATTTTGCATTTGCGAGAAAACATTAATCTAACTACCACTCCCACAAACCAAGTCATATGGCTATGTGTCCGAAGCTGAGGAGAGTACAGTCAGCAGACAATGCTATGAGGAATTGCCTTAGGTCAAACATTGAGAATACAGTCACCAGACAATGCTATGAAGAATTGCCTTAGGTCAAACATTGAGAATACAGTCACCAGACAATGCTATGAAGAATTGCCTTAGGTCAAACATTGAGAATACAGTCACCAGACAATGCTATGAAGAATTGCCTTAGGTCAAATACTAAGTATACAGTCCCCAGACAATGCTATGAAGAATTGCCTTAGGTCAAATACTGAGAGCACTGTCAGCAGACAATGCTATGAAGAATTGCCTTAGGTCAAATACTGAGAGCACTGTCACCAGACAATGTTATGAAGAATTGCCTTAGGTCAAATACTGAGAGCACTGTCAGCAGACAATGCTATGAAGAATTGCCTTAGGTCAAATACTGAGAGCATTGTCACCAGACAATGTTATGAAGAATTACCTTAGGTCAAATACTGAGAGCACTGTCAGCAGACGATGCTATGAAGAATTGCCTTAGGTCAAATACTGAGAGCACTCTCACCAGACAATGCTATGAAGAATTGCCTAAGGTCAAATACTGAGAGTACAGTCACCAGACAATGTTATGAAGAATTGCCTTAGGTCAAATACTGAGAGCACTGTCAGCAGACAATGCTATGAAGAATTGCCTTATGTCAAATACTGAGAGCACTGTCAGCAGACAATGCTATGAAGAATTGCCTAAGGTCAAATACTGAGAGTACAGTCACCAGACAATGTTATGAAGAATTGCCTTAGGTCAAATACTGAGTATACAGTCACCAGAAAATACTGAAGTTTGATACATGGCAGAAGTATACCATATTTGATCTTGTTTCATTTTTTAAATCTAAACGCAATACATTTCATCATATTTCAGCAGAAATTGGTTGAATAAGAAGGGAATATGATTCTTCGCACAATTTTATTTGAGATGAGAGATCATTTATTGAAATCTAAAACCTGGATAGCCATAATATCTTTTCTACTTCTGTACAACGAGTTCGTCAACCTTGCAATATCTAAGAAACTTATGACAGAAAGTAAAAATGAAACTCCTTTTTGCGAGGAACCTATTAGAATCTTTCCATTATTAGTCTTCATATGTAGATAATGATGTGGCCATGTCATGAAGATAATGAAGGTATCCGATAGGAAAAGAAACATGTAAAGATGATTATTCTGTGAGATGGGGACGTGTTGTACATCCAGCAAGGTTCTCCCTCCCTCCCATCTCATCAAACACCCGGTCTCCACGAGAGAACACACCAACACAAATGTAAATGTTTACTTCAAATGTTTGGATTTTCTGTCAGGGTGTGGGCTTATCGTTATGCCAATCAGATAATTCAGGTCATTGTTATAAGTGTGTTGCAAAATGTATCAGTTACATTTACTGTTGTAACATGCAACATTGTGTGCATGTGGTATTGTGGAGGCCTCCTTGTAAGGCGCTGTAAGGGCCACGATGAGATAGCCACACCTTGTGGTCTTAATGGTGGTGGTAAGTGATAGCGGACAGTGGCAATAATGACCACAAAACACGACACGCCTACTACAATGCAGTGTGCCGCATAGATTCACATATCTACGTCCGTGGATTTTCTCCGATTTGAAAGGAAAAAATGCCCTATTAAAGCTTCAACATTGTCAGGTCAATTTTAGAGGAAGAGATATTGCCTCTCTCGGCATGTTCTCAACAGCCATCAGCCGCAATTGAAAACCATTGCTCCTATTATGTCCATTAGGATTTTTCCATTTCATATCAAGCTTTATGGATGAATTCCATTTATATATCATAAAGTTGCGAGCTGGCTATGGACACGCTCCTGTGTGTTCCATTAATGCCACGCTGTGCTGTATGTATGATGATCGGTGCAAGTGGTCAGTCATAATTGTACCAACCTATTTCATAACAGAAAACAGCCAGTACCAAAATTCTATACTACACTGTTTATTATATTTCATTTATTTGCTTTTCATTGTTTTGTTTTTGTTTTTGTTTTTTTGGGTTTTTTTAGATCACTTTCAACATTATTTCAGTCATTTCGTGATGAGACCTACTTGTAGCAGATATAGTGCTGCCTCACTGAATTGTCATGTCGCAGGTCATTGACATGACAACCCACCCAGTCACAGATTCACAAGGACAATGGGTTCATCCTTTGGCACAGGCCTCAGCTCATGTATGAAATTGTATCATGAATTCAATCTCGGCACGGCCGGGGATCGAACCCACGACCAAGCAAGCTAGATTACTACAGAGGAACTGGTGCCAATAAGCTGGCGCTCTAACCAACTGCGCCAAGGCCCTTGGCCACGTTTTTTTCTTTGTAGGAAACAGCTATTTATATGGGTATGATTTTGCGGTTTCAATATATATATATATATGACCGGGTGGGTTGTCATGTCAAGGACCTGCGACATGACAATTCAGTGAGGCAGCACTATATCTGCTACAAGTAGGTCTCATCACGAAATGACTGAAATAATGTTGAAAGTGATGTAAAACCCCAAACAAACAAACAAACAAACAAACAGATGAGCAGGCGTCCGATAGCATGCATGTTATAATGGATGTCCCAACTTTGTATAGTCTTACCAAATGGTCTATCTTCTATGTAAATATTTCCATTTATCTAAATTTTAGTTTTCTTTTCAATACAAGGTTCCACACATCGATCAACTAACGATATAGCCATATGCAGAACACAACGCGCATGATTATGACGTTTACACCTCTTTCAAATAAAATGTTTCTCATCCTCATGCAAGATACATTTGATCTGTTAAACCTACTCTGCATGGCGAGGTAGAATCATTTACTACCTCTGCAGCAATACGTTGTTCCTTGCACAGACTTAGTCCGCATATTTGCATGCAATTACCATATAGTTGGTCAATTGGCTGGCTCATGGTACATGCTCATGCACAACAACACAACTGTACACGTGCACATGCTTATTTCATATGATCAAAGGTAATTTAGAATGGAGCATTCGTAATTTGGGAGGGGAGTGTATTTGAAATATCTGGTTGAAAGATTATACCATTTATATAATTTTGTTCAGGATTTTACATCACTTACAATGCTATTCAGTCAGTTCATGGTGAGGCCTGACATATAAGCTTTGCCTAAGAAGAAAAAGTCAAGATTTGTTTTCCTCCTCCTCCCTTGAGTATTAATGGTACATCCCCTGCTGACTAATTTTGTCTGACTATTTTGGTACAAATGTCACTAAAATCTCAATCCTTACTGTACTCACTTTCTTATAATAACAATGACACCAATTGGCCATGTTGCCCCATGTGATGAAATATTTTACTCATTGTGTCCTGGTTGCTTGCACTGGGTGTGTCCTCTGTGCACTCAACCAAAGTGTTGAATATGCCGTTTACTTGCAGAGCCAGGTATATATCCTGGATCTGCTGTGGAGAGTATGTTAAACCTCACGTGTTAGCATTCCACAAAAGATAAAGTTTCTAGTTTTCATTTTGTAATCGTTATCAGATGTTACAATTAGTTAAATATATTTAACCTGGGAAGATAATATGATTTAACATTTAATATTGAGGCACCATAAAAGACGTTTTATTTTTTATTCATGGCAAATTATTAGCACTCAGAATGTTTACAGTCCATATATTTAAGATAGCATCTTAATGCAATGCCGACAGAATATATTTGTCGAGAAATCCCAAAGGATTAAAGAAAATTAATTACGTTTCTATTTAATTACGTTTATATCTTTTTGTAATGAAAACATAAAATATTTAAATATGCTTTTCTTTCTATATCTGCAAAGAAATGTCATGTCATAAATAAATTTCATACTTTCATCATTTCATAATTCAATCAGGTAAATAAAAGGTAACCAATTTGAAATCAGAGTGATTATTCCAAAAGGTAAATGATGATATCCCAATATCGTATGTAAAAATATCTGGATTATGTTAGATGTGAAACGATAAACTAGCACAATGGAGACGGAATTGTCGCTGTGAAGAGGTAATTATGAGCTTTATGATGTTTTATTATCAAAGGCTTGTGTCATGGGGACCCTCTATGGTTCATAATAAACTGACTTAAATTAATATATGTGCCTTGCATCAGCCCTTTGTGCCAGGTTTATGAACGAGCACCCAGATCCATAATGATACTAATAATGAATCTTCAAAAACATCAGTATTGATAGAGAAGGAATTACACGCTGAGGTTGCGAACAAATATAGAGGTAGATATTTTCAGTGTCTCTTACAAAAAAAAATGAAAATAGGAGCCAGTAGGAAATTAATTTCAATGTGTTCCTTATAGCCCTTTTCAAATATTGCTGAATAAAATAAAGGACGTATCAGCCTAATTTTGGTAGCAAACACGCATAGCAAGTTTTTTTAAAAGTAAGTTTTGCGAGGATAAAACCAAATTTCAGGACCAAATTTTCTATTAGGGGACTTTTAGGGGACATTACTTTGTAAAGGAACAAAAGAAATGTTCAGTCTTCGTTATATTTGACATTACCTATTTTTGTATGTGCCAGAGAACATTACCTGTGTGCAGTATTCGACCAACCATGCTTTTCCAGCTTGGCTACAGCTATCAAAAATGATTTTGACGCAAAACAATATGTGCGAATGCATTCATCTGTTTGCCCTATTCAGTTTTTAATCCCCTTCGACTGTTTTACTTCCAAGGTCAGCTATACACTAATAATATCTCTCAAAACGGGTCGGAACTTTTTTTATAGTATAAAATACCGATATAATTATTTGATAAACGAAAAGATCCAACCGATAGGTATCGCAAAATTAAACATTAATGCCCTTCATTAAGAATGGTAGTAAATGTATGATATGAAAGACAGTCATAAATATGTTATTTTGATGTAACATCATACACAATAAGATGCTGAAAGTATGTATAATGAATTTCTCTATTCTGAGATAGTGTGTTACTACCAAAACTATTTGTGATAGCAGTAGCTACGCTGTGAAAGTACTAAGGATACGATTGGTCGAATATATACTTGCAATAGGTAGCATTATATTTAGTAATATATACTTGCTTTAATAAGTGATAGTACATAGGCTTATGACATTGGTTTATCAAATCTACCTCCTCTGTAACTTATTTTGTGTTATACATTACATTAGCGCCACGAGTCGTGGTGCACTTGGATTGAGTGAAAGCCTAATAGCACCAGTTCCTCTGTGACGATCCAAAGGTTGTGGGCTTGATTCCCTGCCATGTTGAGATTGCATTCATGTTACAATTTATCATATGAACTGATGCCCGTGCCGTAAGGATTAACCCGTTGTCCTTTTAATTCTGTGACCGAGTGGGTTGTCCTGTCAAGGACTTGCGACATGACTTCTCAATGAGGCAGCACTATATCTGCTACAAGTAGATGTCATCATTATTAAATAACTGGAGAATATTGGAAGTGACGTAAAACCACAAACAAGCAAATAAAAAACAAACAAACAATATTCAATAATCAAGGCAGGCAGTCCATGTTACTGCAGTGTCTAATGATAACACACTAAGCCATTTTATGCCAGCATTGATAAATACGGTGATATGTCAAAGAGAAGAGCATTGGAATATGTATTCTATATGTAAGAGCTTGGAGTAATTATTTCATAACTATTCCAAGGTAAGAGTAATAACCATCAGATAGATTCAACACTCATTGAACCCCCAGGGTAATTAACCTACTCCCTTGACCTGGAACTGGGTCAGCAGGCTGTCTATGTCATTGTGTTCAGGGTGCATCTCTGTATACATATTCCTCTTGCCTAACACCTGCTGTCCACACATTCAACATCTGTTGAAAGCATGATTGATAGCAAAACATGGGGTTGTAAAATAGACTAGTGTTTGCATCAGCTTCTAATCACGAAAAACCTCCTTTATTTAAGAAAATAAATAAACATTTCTTCACTTGGTCAATTGCCTGAAACACAGTATCCTGTGCCCTGATCACTTTCATGCAAGACACTATAATAAGCATTATTTTTGGTCGGTCTCAAGTGAAATGTTTAAGATATTATTAATTATCCTTGACTGAGCTATTTCCATATCTTTTATGACAAAATTTACATAACGAATGACACGTTTCAATATAAATTGGTTGATTACTGTTCATATTCATTTAAATAGTTGAGGTAAACTTCAAATGTCCAAAATGAAAATTTTGTTTTATAAGCATATGATAATATCTGCTTCGTCCTGGATGCTAATTTGTCGTTAAGTTCTGATTATATTTTATATATGACCTGGAGTAATAAATCAAAGGTGACTTGAAATGTTAAGTTTGGTAACGGAATATCAAGGTCTATCAATGTCAAAAATATGTGAGTACCTCAATGGTTTCAATGGTATCGCCCAGTGTAGTATTAACCAGGCAGGGAAAACATTTTCGTGGCAGTGTTACAAAATATTTTCAGAAATTAATCAAATGTTTTCTTTTTTAATAAGCAAAAAAGATGTTTCTGGATTAATTGGTTCATAATTTAATAACATTTTAACATTTTATGAACATAATCATTAATGTTCTTGTTACATGTACACAAAATGGTATTCTGTAAAATTACACCACTGATAATTTGAGATTTTAACTTTTTTCCCCAATAAGGAAAATGATTGGACCGCCAATGATTCAAACATCTAATAAGTTGTAAACCTTTCATTGGCTTTAAGTGGTCTGTTGTGAACACACCAGGCCATTTCTTGCATCCCTATTGACCCGCAAAAAAAAGGCATATGGTCAACATATACAACATAACTGTGCTCCGGGAAGGCATTGAAGACCTGCCACCCAATATACCTCATTATTCTTATGAATTAAATGGGCCAGGATCATAAAAAGAAACGGCTGAGAACAAGAAATGTTAATGTTGAAAACTACCGATCCAACATTCTTCTTACGTTGCACAGCCATAATGGTTGATACTCAGGAGTGCTAATCCTAAATCTCTATTTCCAAATCATTCACATTTTTCAATAAGAAATTAAGAAACTTATACTTGAGGTGAAAAAATGCATATGGTGTTCAAAGTATTGTGTGACTTTCTCTCTAGAAATTATAACTTGCAATAAATATTAACTTGCAATAATAACTTGCAAATATCATCTGATAAATTTCATTTATATTCATGTCAGTGTTTTCCTCTACGGTAAAAGAAATTTGAGTTGAAAATAGACGAAAAAAAATGTGTCTGTCCATCAATGGGCGGCCAAATAAGGTGTTTGTAGATGTTGGTATTATCAACGAGACTAGAAGAGAATTGGTATTATGAACCGATATTGTACAGAGATCGTTGAAATATGACAGCTAAAACTAAAAAGTCAGACAATGACATTACCAAGAATACATAATACACTGTGGAATGCATGGGATCATACAAGGCAACAATATAGTTCAAAACAAAATATATAATACTCTTTATGATCATTATTTCATCTCGATATTATCCGTGGCCATTTGTATTAGGCTGAATGTAAACCACAATTCATCAATAAAAGTACATTATCCATATGGAAATCCAAATACACATTTGGTGTTAATGTCAATGCTACTAAGTGTAACAGTCTTCCATAATAAAAATGTTCGTTTGTCATGCACATAAAAACAGGCAACATATAGATATGTAACGTGCATGGGAATACTGTGCTAAATTCTCCCTTTTGAAAAGTTTCACTTCCACACTACTTTTAAGCAAGACGAGGAAGCTTGAGGGAAGCGTCACAAAATTAAAGCTCAGAGGAAAACCCTCTGGCATTCTGATGGGTGAAAATAGAAATCTAAATTGGAAGACAAATGTGATTCCTCTGAGGTATATCTGATTAGGTTGACTCATTCATTGTGGTAATGACATGCCCTCTAAAAACGAGAAACACAATCTTTCATACTTCCAATAACATTCTGCATTATATTTCTTTGTCACTGTTTTATGATTCAATGTTTGTGTTAACCAGGAATACAATTTATATTACTCCTCTGTAACATTGAAATGTTTAAAAGCTCATGTTTCTTATTCTTTGCGATGAAGGGTAACGTATAGTTCATGATGAACACACTCAGGGAATAAAAATACACAATCTCCTATCTTTTATACGAGATACTTTTATACGAGGTACTTTCTGTCTACATAGGGACAGCTTATTTTAAATGTTGGGTGTTTCATATAAGGAGAATCAGAAGATTAAGAACATTTGATATAATGTAAAGGATATATATTGTGATAGGAAATTAAAAATATAAAGGATGTATAATGTAATAAGACATTAAGAAAGTTGAGGATATATGATGCAATCGGTAATTATATGATGCTTTATTAACACTAATTTACAATGAATATAACTGCTTCAAACAGTCATTCATTATTGCAGATAACACATAGGTATGACGATTATGTCATTCTTTAATAACAAATTATTGAGAACATCTTAAGTTGATTATGACAGAGAAATACAATGCTCAACATAAAAGAGAAAAAAGAAATAGTTCATTTCTGCCTGGTTATCACAATCGTGGTTATGCAATGAGCGAGCTTCACTACCCTTCCTTACTGTATGGTACCTTACATCATAGAAAGGTTCATAAGGGATGGAATCAGTAAATAATATGTTATTTCTTCCACAAACGAATAAACCTGAGGTGAATCAGAGGTGAGGAACAGTCATAAAGTATTAAAAAGTTTAAAAGTATTAAAAAGTTTAAACAGTGAAAGCATTTGCACCTTTTGTATTACCTTAAAATCAGTTGTGATACCTACAGCCAAGATGGGAAAGCAGGAAAATTAAGATGGCCGATTGTTGCTGGAATATTGCATCATTTTTTTCGATTTCGTCCCTTTTTTATACAGATGAACAAGTCTTTAATTTTGTTCCTCAAAGTTGCCATTCTCCTCAAAGTTGCCATTCAATACCTTCCCCCTATGTGCGATATAATCGATATCTTTTTCGCATTTTCTATTATCCTCCTGAAGGATTAATGGTCAATACCTAAATATGCAAATATGTGTCCTGTAACTACGGAGGCTTTAATCTTTACAATATATATAATCGTTTCTCTGGGTTGTTTGGCGGCATTAGGATTTATACAGTTTGATATGTCAGATTGTCGAGCCATATAATGTCCTAATGTCTTATGGCACATTGATATTATATCAGATAAAGTTGTGAGAGAAACGTTTTATTAACATTGTGTAGTGTGATGTTATTGCCACTGTGGGAACTACTTCTTGCAATTAGCGTCTGTACTTTCAGGAATAATAAGCTTATCAAAGATGACGAAAACACTCAAATTGATATATGAATGAATGGATTCCCACGGGCACATCGACACATTGACGTTATTTAGTGGCATTGTTATAATGGTTTAATACGAAAGGCTGATATATATATATATATATATATATACGTATATTCGCTACAGTTAAACCAAGCGCACATCTTCATTTTGGTACTTTCCCAAGGTGAAAAACGTATGATAAACGTATCCGGGGAGACTACAAACGTCTATCCTTGTAACACAACCTATTATCATAATTTATCCTAAGATATCATATGCCAACAGTTAAAAATAGTAGAGCTCCCAAAGAAAAGACATATTTTATTATTAGTTGTAATATCTCCATTGGGAAAAATGTGCGATATTCATAGTTATATCCAAGACGCCTTGAAAAACGGAGATGAATGAAACCAAAGCGACTGATGCTGTCTGCCCATTCCAGAAACATATTACATCACCTGACAGGGCATATTGCAAGGGAACCATATGCAATACAAAGCTTCATAGACCAAGAGGTGGTGCTTGGGAACACACAGGGGCAATATTCTGTGTGCACTCTGTATTCTCTGTGTTGTAATACATGCACTCCCATGAATCAATGGTCTATTCAAGACCTATGCAAGGACGCTGTTTCAAAGGAGATGAGAGTTGCTTAATGACCGATTTGAAATAGAAAATGTGTTTGAAAAGTATGTTGGCATTGAAGAACATTTTGGATTGAAATATTGGGGACAAGAAGAGGCCTTTTTGGTGTGCATACTCTATGGCCGAACCCATGTGTATATTTGATACGGCGCTGTGCCATGCGACAATCAATGAGCCTACACTGCTTTCAAAGGCGACATCACTGAATATACCTTTATGCGTACTTCACTTTACAAATCACAAGGTAGTGTGATATAAAACGTAGAGTACGTTTATTTCTTGCGGAAAGGCACATTTTGAAAAGAAATCTTTCAGGAGCTGTACTCATTACATATGATATCCAACACTAAGAAAGTAACGTAGTAAGAAGAAATAAAAAAGAAAGACCTGGTGTGAATTATTATATCATATGATATGCCCTGTCATTCACAAACCTTATGGAATGTATTTCATATATATATATATATATATATATATATATAAATATATATATATATATATATATATAGCCCCCAGGCCAAGAGGGTCCTATTGTCGACCTTTAGACGACCTTGACCTTGACACAGGTCAGATCGACAAAGAGTAGCTTGCTTGCAAAGGTAAAGAGGAAAGAGAGGCAAAAAGACACTGGAAATGAAGCCAAAATAACAAAATCGTAGCCCTTTGGCCAAGCATGGTTTGACCAGACGGCAGATTCTAGAATTCACCCAATATAAGGTCCTTGTGCGGGTTGCTTGATGGGGAGGAGACCATACGAAGTTCACGGATAATAATATCCGTATGGTTTTATGGGAGTTATATTTTAATGTACATAGTTCCTTTAAAACCTCTCCTACAGCCGATTTCATGTAAATACACCTATCAATCAAGTAAAACAGAATATTTTGTCATAAATATGGCCAGAGGAGTTAGTGAGCAGGTGGGGAAATGAGGCCGTTTCCTGAGTAATGTTAGTCTGGCACTTACAGTGTGAAACATAGACCTGGAAGTAACCTTCTGCTGGAACAGCTAACCACGGACAAATATCATCTTCGTGAAGTATATCTATCAACACCACAACATTAACCAGGCATCTCAGTAATTCTTTCCTATTTATGATGTGTTTCAGTTAAAAGAAAAAAGCTTAATACTTTGAGAGAGATGTTTTAACAAGTCTTATAGTTTTGAAAGGAAGCTTGTTTTGCAGAAAAATAGTCCAATCGTTCCTTTTATCGCTCATCATATGCACGGACAATGCCACAATGTCTATTGTCAAGTATAATAAATGAGATGATGCATGCTGGATAGAAAGGAGGATAGCCTTATGATGCCCCGAACAACACGAACCATATGATCACAGATTGCAGGCCAACCCCTTACAAAATCACAGAAAAACCTTCTTTGTGTGGCAACATTGGATTTGACCCAAAGCTTTGTATATTGAGCATGCCAGGGTATCAGCGTTCACAATGTTCCAAATACGTCAGAGGCATGGTCATATTCCTAACATATTGCAAGAAAACATTCAAATAATTCTACCAATTCTCACCTCGAACGACACCATAGGCATTACAAACATTCATCCACAGCTATTGGATTTGGATTTAAAAGAATGGAATAATCATATCAAATCGCAAATAAAAATACGGGGTTTACCTGGTTAGTTTATAATGCCCACTGTTTGAAAAATAAACATAATTATATGTTTAATAACTATATGGATCGTTCCCCTCCCCATATCTGGGTGGTGGGATATGGTTCAGTTGGCAAGATATCTATCTCCCATGCTAAAGGTCCTCGGTTCGAATCCTGGTAAGAAGAAGTACTTTTGTAATGCTGCATGGTTGATAAAAGTGGATATCTTCTATTGAGTTGTTTCCCATCTCAGCCAATGCTCCATGACTGATTATCAAAGGTTGTGGTTAATATCATTATGTTTTTGTGATAATTACAAAAGAAATAATCCCAGTCACTTTTCGGACAGAAAGTACGGCATTGAGTCCCGGTGACATAGCCTCACGAGTGTTGAAAATGTCATTAATATACAAAAAATTAAACCCCTACTGTCTCACATTTGGGAACTAAATGTGAGACAAATTTGGGACTGAAATCAATTAGAGGAACCAGAATTATACCTCCTGATGATCCTGAGACAGTCGGTTCAGCCTCGGGCGTAGAGTTTGCTCACTTTGCCTGGACTAACCAGAGTGCCTGAATCAGGTACTCTGTTTTCCAATATGGGCCCAAGTGTCTTCTCAAGGCATGTATGTCTTGTGTTCCTTTGTCTCTGACATTTGCATGCATTATAAAGTAAATGGAGGTTACAATATACATTAAACTGTGTATGACGACCCTTAACCGGCGTAGCTACGTCAGATGGCACCATGGAGGATCTTTAATTAATTGCATTCAGTATTTTCTATCTTGCAAAAGAAGCTTAAAAAAATCTGACTGGATACATGCTCATGTTGAAAATATTAAATGTGTCGTCATTAAAAGCATATACCGGTAGTCCATTCACATGAAACAACATTATCAAATAAAAACCGTTAATTGATGGCTTCTTTAAAGAATGCTTCATATATATCTAATCACCAAGACTTAATTTGAATTAATGACCAGAGTTTTACGCATTACCAGCGATCAGATGTGCCAAATGTGTTGATGGCCTCATAGCTTGGTAGCCTAGCGTGAGTGTGACAATGGCATGCTACCCTCAAATGAGGCTTCAACCCGTCTAACCTCCACATAATCAGCGGCGAACAAGTGTAGAGAAAGATCCCTATTTATAGTCAAAATTACAGTACGTCTATCAGGATATTAATGTATTATAACACAGATACTCACTTGGCAGTTACATCTTTTGTTTGGATATAGGACAACCGAGATGAGTTTAATAATTAATAAAACCATTCTGTATATGGCAGGAGACAACCTGCCAATTAAACTCATAAGTGTGAAAAGCACTTTCAGCAAAATGTTCTGATTTTTCAGATATTTGAGATGAAAACTTAAACCATTAAATAAAATATATGATCGATAAAACATCGTGTATTCCAATAACAATTTGACGTTGTAGTCCATATTGAACATGACTGGTATTTTAATTCAGACAATTTAAATATATTAGATACTGCTTGGTTCTTGGGACAGGGGGCGAAGTTCACATTTACAAGAAGTCAAGTACTCTTACAGACCTTTCATTAATTATGATATGTAGAGTTTTTTAAGTGTTTCATAAGGCACGTGTTCTGAACTGCCTTAATTCCTTAAATTAATATTATGTTCTTTTCTATTACTGAGACTGAAATGGTATATATTATCATTATGTTTACGTCTGTCCATTGTCCAGATATATGGTGATAGATGAATTATTAATTATAAAAGAAATATATGTGAATGTCATGAGCTATGTAGACGTCATGATATGTGTTAGCAGGTACACAATGAAAGTTCATGATGTGGTGTGTGTGCTAGAATATAAATAGGATAGTTATGTAATGTTATTTAGAGTCTTGTGTACCTGTCAAAATGGAGGGTCAGAACGCATGAAATAGACTTGTTTGTTTTGTTTGTTTGGGGCTTTACATCACTTTCGACATTATTTCAGTCATTTCGTGATGAGACCTACTTGTAGCAGATATAGTGCTGCCTCACTGAATTGTCATGTCGCAGGTCCTTGACATGACAACCCACCCGGTCACAGATTTACAAGGACAACGGGTTAACCCTTTAGGCACGGGCCTCAGCTCATGTGGGAAATTGTATCATGAGTTCAATACCGGCACGGCCGGGGTTCGAACCCACAACCTTTGGATCACCACAGAGGAACTGGTGCTAATAAGCTGGCGCTCTAACCAACTGCGCTACGGCCCGTGGCCCCGAAATAGACTTGGAATAGATCTAAAAACATGCAAGCTGCATGTAAAAAGAGTAGGCAAAATAGCCATGAAATGATCCTGAATTTTAACAGCATTCCAGACCTAAATATGTTCATGTTCATGTTGAACCACTTCAGAAAATGAAGTGTCATCATGTTGATATTCAGATCAATTTTCATGTGTGAAAACAAGCACCAATCATATTCTTGGAAATCATGACACTTTATTGTGGTAATGAAACAAAAATACAAGGTACCTCAAGATATCATAATATTGAAAAGTTCTGTAAGATATATAAGGTTCTGAATATCTTTTTTTTAAATGCCTGTAATGCATTCTTTCAAAGACCATAGCCTTAGATCTATAGATATTTGATAAATGACCCAGAGACATCTGTCTTGAGAAAGACGTACTTGCCATATTCTCCCTTCCTTTCGTAGGAATAAATTGTACTGCAATGTGATTCATAAACAGCCCTCAGTGGGGTAATTAATTTTAAAATTGGTAAACCCCTGGGCAGAATGGCTATTTTCACAATCGTAATAGACCCAAATAGCCATGGAAGGTGAGAGTTTGGTCTGACACACGGAGCTCACATTATGCCATGGGACATAGCATCTATCATCTCATGTTGTATCTGTGTTCTAGAGCGGCAGGTCTCGCAGTAAATCACGCTCACTTCATTTCACGTGGGATCTTCACACAAACAAAAACATTACTTTTAATGTGTTGATATTTCCTCCTGAGCCTTATAATGGAAATTACACTCAACCATCTGATAACTTCAAAATCATCAAAAACGCCATAAATTTACAGAATGAATTTCAAAAGATTCTTATATTTTTGATACTGACAAGAATCCTTAATATCACATACTAATCCTTGACGTAGATGTCTATTTTAACAGATATTCTAGTTCAAATGTTTTTTAGGTGAGAGAATAATTCCTTGCAGTTCTTCCCCATTTATATGGGCAGACTATGGTATAATATGATTTATATACCTCCCTATTGTGCCTGAGGAGATGCTGTTTGGACCCCCACTCCCACCCAATATGGGCACCTGGATACGGCATAATGCCAGCATCATCGGTGTCATACTGTCAATGCCTTGTCTTGGCTGTCTCCATTCTATCACCTCCACCGTTCCCTGCTCTCAGGCTTCATGAAACCTGTCATTTTGAATATCATTTGAAGCATTCATAAATACATACTTTGAGACAGATAGAAAAGCTGCAACAAAGGAAACTGGGGGTTTACTTTATCACATGTTTGGTGTGGTTTATTTGGATTGAAACCATGTACTAACCTATTATTTCCTAAGCCAAAATATTGTGAATTCATCTGAATGTTAAATGTGAAAGTCACATGGGATCTAAAAGAAACTGGTTGAAAAATGGCTATATAAACCACATGCGTCTTACAACCTCCCACACACAGGTATTATGCTTTGTAAACCTTTGACTCTTCTTCGACATAATAAATGACAACTGGAGACCCACTGAGTCTGAAAACTGAGAAACTAGCTGTAAGTGTGACACAAAGAAGAACTCGCTTGACAATGGCCACCCCCAGAGTGTCGTATATCTTACGGAGCTACTTAAACATCACGCAAGGGGGAACTAGTTGCTCATGCCGGACCCAGTTTTTTACCTAAATTAAACGTGCCCTGTAAGTTTCGGTTTCATCTTATACCGTAAAATAGTGATATTGCGTGTATGTGTATCATAACCTAATATACAATGTAGCGCGGTAATGTCGAGGTCTGATGCGCATCTCGGACTCGGGTAACAATAGCTTAGAGGCTGTTTCTGTTGGTGCTGTTATTGTTGGATGTTGACGAATTCGTCAACTGTGAACATTTTCTACGTATAAATATTCATTGGAACTAGTTTAATTATCTGAAAAGGGAAATTGTGAATATGAATACTCCTTTTGCTCAGTGTTATCGTCCTTTCCAATTATGAGATTATATTTGTTTGAACCAGAAAATGGTAAGCCCCAAGTTATCAATAACCTGTTAGTGGTTTCATCTTCAACGTAAAAAATAGACGTGAGTTGTTTAAGCGTCACATGGCCTGCCTGAGCAGGTGAGTTTAAGGCAATTAACGTATGAAAGTGCCTGGCCGCCAACCTCCCACTGTGTGGAGGCATACGGGCCAATGCTGTCATACATCAATTCATGAATGTCAAATAGTGTTCGGTTTGAATGCAGAGGCCACCATCGTCGCCAGGCCCGGTATTGGAGAGGAGGCAGACCTAGTTATGTAATTGTAGAGATATGTCGCAGACCGAGCAAGAAATGAAAGCAGCAATGTACTCTGCAATCCGATGTTGGGCCCCTGTGGGCGATCAAATTGCACTGGTTTTTCAGCATCATCGGCGTCATACTGCTGCGACAGCATAGAGCAAGCCCCGTCAGTGTAGAGCAAGCCCCGTCAGCGCAGAGCAAGCCCCGTCAGCGCAGAGCAAGCCCCGTCAGCGCATTGCGAACGCCTTGCCATCTTGGTGGGAGCTTCGCCTTATTCACTGTGTCTGTACTGATACCCCTGTCACACCGGGCTGTGATCACACTGCCTTAGCATAACGTCGAGGAACACAAGAGACTCGGCACATTGAGGACTGCCAGCACTCAGTTGGCACTCCATTGTGACTCCAGAGTCGTCTGCAGAGTACCAAGGGAACACCATGGATGCAGCCGGAGGACGCAATGGGAGGGCCGTGCATGCGTTATCCCAACTTGGTATTTCACTGTGGTAATCATTAATCGCAAGGCCAATTACATGTGAACTCAAACTTAAATTGTAGACAAGGACATTGTTAGATACACTTCACTTCTATTTAATATGGAACAGAATTGCAATACTGATTGCACATTGTTGCACATTGTGTGAGACCTTCTAAGCGTCATATGATACCAGTTTTCTTCAATATTTGTTCAGCCTATATCTACGTTGGTTATTTGCTCATATTCATCACGTGCTCATATTTCAAAATCTCTTTGCAAATACACATCATATTTTGCTTACGCTTCAGAATATGCTAATATAATTACAACCACAAAATAATAAATGTCTGACGTAGGTGTGAAGTGCAGAAATAAATGTATTTCTAAATTAAATTAATCTTTGTCAAGTGCACTTTGAATTCTTGGGAGATCTGCTATGACACTACCAAATATGTTGACATATATTTGGCAGTAGATCTCCCAAGAATTCTCATGACATATCTCTTGCGAGATTTCTTTCAAGACCATTGCTTTGCCTTGTTCAGATACCGTGACTGGCGGTGAACATTTGTTAAAATATGTTGAAGTCATCTAAATTATTGTTTTTCTGAATATGAATTTGCAGTCAAACATTAACAAACAATAAAAAATATAGCCCTGGAAAAATGGATTACACATTCAGAAAGATTGTATTTTTATCCTATTCACATATTTAGTTGTAATTGTGAAAATTGTGAAATATTAGATTAATATAACAACTATTACTGTAGTTTTTACAGTATTGGAATGCTATCATGATTTACAATACAGTCCTTATAACCAGACTTGTTATTGGAAAAAAAAAGAAAATAACAAATGTGAGACATGTCTATTTTATTTCCTCACAACTTAACAAAAACCATTATATGATAAATGGCAATAGCAATGAATAATAAGATCTAGGTTGTGATGTAAATGGTAGAATTTATTTAGGATCCAGTTGCTGTCCAATGTAATACAATAGTGCTCCCGGGAGTGAGACGGTTTTTTCTCATGCAATAAATCATCATGAAAAGCATTATGCCCACCATGAACCTTCTGTTTCTGGCTACTAAACAGCACTGCATAAGCGGGGCAAATGCAGTTTCGCCACGAAACTTATCAACAAAAGTTTGGTGCCATTACACTTTATTTGTGTTTAGTATTGACCATCCTTGTTTTGGCTGACAATGGTGCCGTCCCTGATAGGACCAAATGGGTAAGACACTTTCAATTAGTTTTCTGCAATGTATTTTCATTTGAAACAATTTCTCGTGGTCTAAGATTTCAGCGAACAAAGTAAGCTTCCTAGTTTACCGTCAAAATGCTCAGAACGGCAAAATTGGACAAAGAAACATTTCATTTCTTACAAACCTATTGCTTCACAGGAAAATGATATCGTCTTTTAAACCTCTGGAAAATGTAACCATTTACATACAGGCATCTGCATCATCAGTAGACAGGGGTCGATCTGTAATATTACATGTATATTAGTATTCATGAAAATAGAATATACCGTTCGCTTGTATATTACTGTTATTCATTAGTGTACAATAGTCGCATCACTCTGAAAGTTTTCATGGCATGTTCTTCCCTGCAGAGAAATCAAGCACATTTTCAACCCATATTCGGTCATCTTGATTTCTTTTGTGAGTGAACTCATTGAGTATATATCAACATGTCAACTCTATATGAAACCTATATCCTACCGGACTACCTCACATATGACTTCTCCAGAAGAAACCCCACTACACTCCAGTTACTAACTTTCCTTGTTTTATTACCACTACCATTTTCTATTTTTCAAGTTCAAGATAAATACATAAAATGTGTCTTGAAACCATACTAGACAAAGTTTGGTCAATAATTTTAGCTTATTCTGCTCTCTGAACTTTATGAATAGCTTCCTTCATAAAATAACTTGATATAGTGATGAAGATCCTGCGCATTTCTATGATATCTATCTATGAGATTCTTATATTGGAATTTCACTGGAGCTCAGAGTGATGGTATCATATCTTGTCAGTTCATACATATTTCACTACAGCTTGTAAACTGAAATTTTAGTGTGATGATTTGGCAAAAATAAAGTTTGTATATATATATATATATATATATATATATATATATATATATATATATATATATATATATATATATATATATATATATATATATATATATATATATATATATATATATATATATATATATATATATATATATATATATATATATATATATATATATATATATATATATATATATATATATATATATATATATATATATATATATATATATATATATATATATATATATATATATATATATATATATATATATATGTAATCCAGTTCACGTGATGTGTCAGAAAATTCACCGGTCAATGGCGCATTGACCAACTTTCTTTCCCAGAAAAACAATAAACCCAACCTGTGTCAATCACGGGTAATAGACATCCGTGTTATCTGAAACCATGATGTCATTATCAAGAATTGTAGGGATAATTATCGCTTGAGAACTATCAAGTATTATATTTTTTTACAGTAATAAGAGTATGAGACGTATATTTCTTTGAAGGACGGGTTCGCTTACTTTTGTTATATATCATATAAGATGTATCTTTATGTAACTAGACATATGATCACATTAATTAACCCATATTGATTTGTGCGTAGGACAGGAACATATTCAGTTTAACATGTAACAGTTTAACAGTGCAGGAGTACAATAGTTTGGTCAATCAGTCTTTTCACCAAGGGGTTCAGACATGCATTACCGATCTGTTGCTGGGACTACAATATCAATATTTAATGGACTCAGGCAAACAATAGATCAAGCAATAAGCTGCTCATATGTGTTATAATAGCCGTCTGTTTGTATCACGTCCATCTCATATAAGCATAACCACTGTTGGTGACATATGCTGGTAACACTGGGCGATATAAGGCTATATTTCCCAGGAGGTACTAGTCGTATTGCATAGCTTGTTGGAGTATTTGCTTAGCTCGATGGCACTCTTCGCGGAACTCTATTGCTGTACATTTTTATTGACATATCTAAATAGATGTTTTGTTCACCTGTTATTTATTTTTACCATCTTATAAGACTCGTGAATGTGTGCCAGCTCAAAGACCTTTGTCATTTTTGTACGACCTATCAAAGGTTTAAGGTCAACATATATATAAAGCGTACTAGAGCATCGAGATGATTAATTGTGAATATTCATGGACGAGTTTTACCTTGAAAATGAGTTGTCATACAAATACACGGGCGCAAGTTCACCATATAAAATTGGACTTCACCATATATATTGATATAAACCTTAACATCTGTGTAATTCTAACTCAAAGGTCAATTTTTAAGAAATGTTGTTCTCAAAAACAGTGGGAAGTAAAATATATTTGCCATTAACTTGGTGAAATATTATACTGATTGTATTTTAATCAAGACTAAATATTGAAAGCCTTGTTCTTTTCTATATAAGAATTGAAAGAGGTGCGCATGTGCAATAAAGAAGATGATTACTTAGAATTTCCCTAGTTGTGAAATAAAGCTCAGCCACAACAAAAGGGCCTCAAACCATCAAGCAGCATGTTCGGATCTGACTCTCCCCATGATGATAATGCTCCCGTAAAGATGAGAAGCAAGATTCACAGCTGCATCAACAGATTGCACTGGCGAGCAGAATGAAAAAAAACGGTGACAGGATCTTTGAGAAAGGGGTAGTGGAGCTTGTTTATGTGCTGTCAACAGAATGAAAGGTCCAGTGGAATGAAGGCTGGGGCTGCCTTAGCTGCAGCTTGGTGGTTGCAATAATCTTGTGACGAATGACTGCCAAGCCAAAGGTATACACTACTGATTACATCCGCGGTCAGCCATACTGTGTGCCTACACCTCCACCACATCCAGCCCAACACTACTTTGTGCAAGTTAACACCCGTCTAGAATGCACAATAATTTCACATTAAGGCGGTTTTGGGGTATTTGTGGTGAGTGGCCTCTGGTGACAGATTTTCTAAGGGAGTTACTTTCTTTTTGTCCCATCATTTAACTTTTTTTTTTAAAGTATGTGAAAAAGAGTTTCTTTTTCATTTGGACGTTCTAGTTGTGATATAACACTTTATATGTATGCTATTGATTTGATATATAACTATTGATTTATTTTTCCATAATCAAAATGAAGATTTCTGTGATATATTACAAAACTTTAAAAAGTGGTGCAGTAATATATCACTGCTTTAAATGTAACACGGGTGGTCCTTTTTTATATCCACTGCCTACAGGCGGTGTGTTACTTTATGCTCAGTATGGCCATGGGAAATGTGTAGTTATTTCCTGTGGGTTGAGAATCGTCCTTTTTTGTGGTCAATATGATTGGAATAATTGTTGCAACTGTGGAGTATTCGTCTTGTGGACCATAAATAAGTCTCTAATTGCTTCCCAATCAATTGAGCATGGAATTCTAAATAGATCCAGTTAAAAATTGCTGTAAATCGGACAATTAAAGCAGAAATAACAAGCAAAATTGTGCAAGTTGTAAATTTGTTTTGTTTATTGTATTTTTTAGTTTTTGTTTGTTATTTTTTTTTATATATGTAACGTGTGGAGCACCACTTTTTCTTGTTAATCATGTCAAACTGTTCAAATGAAAATGTTCTGCAGATTATCATGCCATAATAAAGTGGAATTCCTGAAAATTTTTAAAAATATTAGACAGTAATCCTGGAATTTGGTGTTTAAATATTGATTGAAGTCATTTATGCTTTGATTTACATCAAGGAATGTATTTTAACACTGTAAATGTGCCATTTCTCACAAAATACATATTTTGGTTATTTCCTTCTCTGCCACCAAGTGCACTCATTGAAAATGACCTTAAGACCCAAAATCAAACTAATTTTACACTACATACGTAACGAATATTCCCTAAAATTGTTTGTCACATGATAAAGAAAGGCGAATAGAAAGCTGATCATATCAATGTAATTGTGATTTAGAATGACAAGTGAAATGTCAACTTAGATTGCCAGTCAAAAAGACCACATCCCTCAATTACCACAACACTGTGAACATAATAGTTTTATAATATTTCTTATGATAGTTTTCTGGAAAGGCTTATAGGAGTACAAAGGCAACTGAAGGAAATCAATTTTCAATTAGTCAGAAGTTTGTTTTGAGAATAATATGAACTTTGATAATTGCAAAAGCCAACGCATATCGCACATGATACACCTATATTTGAAACATATACTTTGAGACCTTGGAGGAATCGATGGTTATAAGAGAAGTGCGTTTATCATGTTATATTGTATCCATTCTTATGTGGGCTGAAAACAAGTTTTTTTGAAATTTGATATGCTGACAATTGGCAGACTAAGAGTTTCTTACGGATGACAAAACATGCTTATGTGTCAAACCCCACTGCTATCGAGAGATCATATAGCAAGCGGGCACAAATGATCAAAGCTTTTTCTTCTTTCAAGACAGGCATGTCACCCACCATATTATGGGTGATGCATACCAAATTGGAATTATTGGAATGATTATTTGTGAACCTGATATTTCCTTCACCTGGTATGTAGATGTCAAGGTTATTCTCCTTCAAGCTAAGACTCAGGGCGTCCCAGTTTTTTAGCTGATAGATGACACCTACTACCAAAGTTTTGTTTCCGAACACGTCTGCACTGGGTATTCAGGTGCACAACATATTTGTTTTATGCCCTTTTACACCAGAAGTTAGTCTGCTCGGAGTCAGGTGTGCATTAAATATTTGACAAAACGCAGAGGTATCGCATGATATCCGGTTGAAAAAGTGAAATAAAAATGTTGGCATGGCGCATACATGGCTCTCCCACGGCGTTTTACTTGAATATGTGCCCTGAGCAATCCCAAAATGTCCACGGCGCTCCCAGACCGCTCGCTTTGAAGCCCTTGTGGCGCTCTCACAATTATACCATTGCAACTGACGTAATGAGAAGGCAATACAGGCTCAGTACAGAGCTCAGCACAGACAGCTTGTACAAAGGGGGAGCTCTCGCTCAGAGGGCAAGGCACAGTTCGCTCGGTGCTGACGGGGCTTGCTTTACGCCGACAGTGCTCGCTTAGCACCTCAGCCCAGATCCCACTGAGTCATTACTGCAATAAAATCTGAGCGCGCTGGCACGGGGACAATTTCATGAGTTTTCAAAATAGATGCCGTCCTCTACGTACCTTCAGCGACCTTGGAGTCACCTTGGATGGCTCGGAGTTCTCACTGTGCATGTAATGGATGTAATACCAAGGCCGTTTGGTGGCAGACCTGATGTGACAAGGATATTACCGTGAAAATTTTTGATAGCTGTAGTCAGGCTAATGAAACACTAACCTATCTGAGCTAGTTTTATCATATTTATTTATAATTATGCGTGACAAATATCTTATGTTGAAAAAAAAATTATCGAAGGTGACTTTGTAGACCTTATTTATTTGTTCATATACACGTGCTCAATTTCCGGTAAAGCAAACTGATTACCATCATCTGCACATTCTTATACATTAGATCCTCGTATTATCGCTCTGTTTTTTTCAGATAATAATTAGTCTCGTAATATTTCTATTGCAAAGAAGTACGAATTAACTAAGGGTGATGATAAGAATATACTGGAGGTTTTTGTTATGAACTATGTAGTTGTGTCATATTGTTCCTGATATTATATGAAATTAGTTTTGAGATATATCAAGCAAGATTGACATGTAATAACAGTCCATAATAAAAATACCTGTCACCTATACAGGAACGAACTCGCATCATCTCTCTCTCTTCAACCTTAACACTCAAATTTTCATACATTAATCAAGATTAGACCTACATAGATATAATTACAATTAAATGTAGACCTGGGATTGCCTATACTCCGAAAATGATACAACAGAATAAAGGGCACATCTTATGATGGATGACATCGTTTGCAAACATCATAAAACGAAACGATATAGCCAAGAGGTTTATGTAGGTCACAGACTTGAGACAAACAAACCATAACAATATTATTTAGATGGGTTGCAATGAGTACAAAATAAGAAATGAATAAATAATTGAAAACTTTCAAAACATTGACAATATGATCTGATACCATAGAATATTCATTCCTTTCTGACATTCATGTCCAGGGTGAATTGTACTGCAAGTTATGTCTCACATCAATATTGACCTTAGTTTTTATTGGTTCGTATTTTACACCCTTTGTCATAAAGATATGTGATTTATTAGCTCTGCTGACTATATTGCTTCTGCACTGATGGAATATTTTCTGTCGTTCTGTCATTCAGGGGACCAGTTCTATCTATTTTCCATCAAGCTCGGAAATTATTTCCATTTTAGTATGATTTAAAAAAAATGTAATAGATATCGCTAACTTACCAGTGAGGCTGCCATTGTGAACAACAGGAAAAATATTAGCCAATGAGAACCGAGATAACATGATGGGACCAAATTCAATATGTATCATACCTTTATATTGGTCAAAATTATCATCAGCTTAAGTTGGCCCTTGGAAAGGATTTGAATGATCATTTATGAAGCAATTTCCAAAATTCAATAGTCAGCATAGCTTTAAGGCCATTGGCCTATGTTCTTTTATACCATTCATCTTTATATGGATGACTGCTGCATATTTTTCACACCTGTTATTGTTTGTTTATGGCCGAGTTTTCACCCGAATGTACATTTATTGTCAAAAATACAGGGCACAGATTTAGATATGAAAAAAATATAAACAGATCAGTTTGATAGGAGATGACACAAAAAACGGCAATGAAAAGTTCGGAACAGGCACTCACCAAACAGGTGGATATGCACTGATGAAGATTTGTGAGAAATGTGCATTGGAGAGGTGTTATTCATATTCTCAAGTAAAGCTGATATTCTGCATAGGTTGACAAAATTCACTTGAATTTCAAAA
Source organism: Amphiduros pacificus (assembly GCA_949316495.1). Classification (NCBI taxonomy): domain Eukaryota; kingdom Metazoa; phylum Annelida; class Polychaeta; order Phyllodocida; family Hesionidae; genus Amphiduros; species Amphiduros pacificus. The sequence continues at coordinate 44,500,384 of OX439000.1, read as the reverse complement.
GTTTGGCCTTAAGGCATGCGCTTGACTCGTTAAAACATAAGCTAATTTATCTGTGTGGAGATAACAATTACAATTTATCCGCCATAATTAAGCTCTGCTTTAAACGACAAATTGGAGGATTTTGCCATATGTAGTTTTTAGCTATGCTAAGCATAGCTTCTGCAGTCCGTCACATTTGATCTTCTCCGAAATTACATGTACTGGTCGGAGATCTTAGCTATTTGTATGTAATATGTTGTATTTTCAGGGGATCAATTCAACCTATTTTCCGTGAGGCTCAGAATTGTCTCCGTCTTTTTATGATTTTTTGAAAAAATTAATAGCCATCACTGAGTTGTCAAGGCTGCCATTTTAAATTATATGACAAATATCAGTCAATGAGAATAAAAATAAAAATAATCAATATATAATGTGCAATTTGATTGCCTAAAATCAAAGGATTTAAATGATAATTAGATATTAAAGGATTTAACTGATTTCCAGGTATTTCAAGAAAATATTCACAAATCACAAAAAGTTACTATTAGCATAGCTCTAAAGCCATTGGTCTATGCTTTTTAATAGTTTTGATTGGTAAAAAGTTCAAAATGATCAACACTTCAAGTGATAAAGATTCAACATTTTCAATGTTTTACAACGTGGCTATATAATGATTACATAATGATAAGATGTTTTAAAAACACATGGTTATTTATATGACTTGTGAGTTTGTTTCCTTCAAAATAAGACATCTCTTTCCCCTTTCGTACTAGGCCTGCGGCCAAGCTATTTAGCTATGCCATTGTCATATGTTTCTTCTATTCAGACAAATATGCCACCCACTATGTAATGGATGATGCACACCAAACTAGAATTATCAGAAGGATAATTTATGCACTACATATAATTCCTTTGCCCTGTGTGTAGACAGATGTCAAGCTTATTCCCTTGCCACACCTGCGGTCAAACGGCATTGGTATTTTATTTATTTTTTATAAGCTCCAATGTGCACAGTTGGGTGTCCTAGCATGTATGGCTTACTCGGTAAACTATCCATGGTGACTCCAACGCTGCTCACGGCAGGTCCCCAAAGGGCGGTGTCTGCTCTGAACATGCACAGAATAGTCGCCATGCCAGCGCGCCCGACCTGTTAACAACAACGGTGCTATTACTGTTCATTACATCCATATTTTGATCAGAAGCACCGTCATGCACAGTGAAGACTCCAAGCGTACATAGGCGACTCAATTGGCACTCCAAAGTGACGATAAGATCGAGGAAGGTTCGTAAATGATGGTGTCCATTTTGAAGTCCAACATTTGAAGTCCAAAATTGTTGTGAAAGTGTCATGAAAACGCCATGGATGCGTTATACAAACGTTGTTATTTCACTTTTGTTTAACGATTTTCAGACCGACAATATACGACACCACTGCGTTTTGTCAAATCTCACAATTGACTCCATGTGACAAAAGTATCAGGTCTTGACAAAAGTTTGTTTAGCAACGCTCGTCGAAATTTCGTGACAGAAATCAAGTGAAATATAATTTCATGATCACATCGAGGCAATTACGTAACATCAAACAAGGCGAGCGAATAACATATTTATCCCACTGCACTAAAGGAATGAGGCAGTTTGATATCATCTGACACACCTAAAATCAATGAAGCAATTTTCAAACGGATTATTTGGTGTCATAAAACGCCTGATTTGTGATTAATTTATCGCCCAATATGATTCAGATTGAGTTAAACGACCCTTGTCAAATTGATGTTCAAAACCATGAGACAATCTTCGTTTTTATAAGGAATGACAATATGATAATGCATGTACATTTCATTTAGACAGTGCCAAACCAAACTTTCTAGGACAGGATTTGATGTATGTGTTGACTGTGTGAGGTTTGGAGGTTTCATATAAACGTGAGTTGAAATAATATTAATTTAGTCATTAATTTGTCATGAAATTAAACATTTTTTAAAGATTTATTCAAGGCTATGTAATATTATGCATACACGTATTAGATTGTGTAAAAACATCACTTGTGTATCATTGTCTTCGCCACAAGAATGAATATATGATAAGGGTCATGATGTAACGAGACACTGGAAGCATGTTCAACAAATGATTGAGGAGAATCAACATTATAGTAAGAACTATATAAATGACAGAAATACAGTCTACTTTCCTATGAAATATTAAAATTCTCCCATATAAGAATTGTATATGTGTATTTAATATCGCCAAAAGGAAATAGGTCAGTACGTGGAGTTGCTAATACCAGCCATGTTGTCCAATGAGTTTACAACCGGGGCCTTTTGGACACTTTTAACACATCCGTCTTTTAAAATGTCCATTTTTTAAACATATTCATCAATTTTTAACATTGCTGTAAGAAGTGAGAATATGTTGAGGCCCAAATACAGTTAAAATCGTCATAAAGTTAAATAACGTGCCGTGTTTGTCATTTTCTGCCCACAATACATATTGTTCATTTTGTACAGATAATGCGTCATCCTACACAATAGATGGGCGGCAATGCGCAATCCACTTTTAATCCAATGACGTCACCCAATTCATTATTCTTTAAGATTGCTGCAATAATTTAGTTTTGTCGCAAATTGGGTGAAGTGAATACTAAATCGAAAAAACTGAGATTGAATAGCAAATACACTGAGATTACTTAGATATCTGATATAGTTTAATATATAATATTGCTATTATCAATGATGTTGTCGTCGTCATCATCATTATCATCATCATCATTATCATCATCAGCATCATCATCACTATATTTTATGCCTATGGTGGTGGCAACATTAATAAATGATATAAAAAGGTAATTTGATATATTCTTCATAACAAATCACGAAGAGAGATTTCCCTTGCCGCCTCAGAGAAAGAAGCATGACAAAATCCATATTTCCATTGTTAGGAAGTTAATTTCTAAATCTCTACGTTCCAGCTAAGTATGTTTTTTATAGATTAGTATCAGTCCAGAGTAAAGGAAATTATGTTGAAAGATATTCTGAAGTATCATCGCTGACGGTAGATATTAACCAGGTGAACGTGATGGTGTTTGGGCAACTGCCATACTTAGTTTTAAAGTGTGTTTTATATGACCCTCCATGTGCTAGCCCGAAGCTCTCTACATATAATGTGGGCAGTCAGGGCCGTCCAAAGAGGCCTTGCTCACAGCCACAAGCAATCTCATATCATAACAAATGCAATTACAGCTGTTGCGTCTGCTCATCCTTCAGGCACGCATATCCAAGACCACAACGTATATATATAAACGTATATATATATATATATATATATATATATATATATATATATTTATATAGCTGCGTATCAGTGGCATAGCACATCTACAAAGTGTATAATAAGCCCTTGTAAACAACTTATTTCACCCAGTTGAAAACATAAATGGGTCCATCCTGAATAGAAGAATGCCTGTGTTCATACAGCACAAATAATTCAAAATCTCTACGGTGAAACAACACTTTATTTACAAGAAAGGAGCCCTTTCTCCGGTGTATCAAATTCTGTACTAACCGGCTTTGTAACTGATCGTTTCACATGTGTGCATGGAAATCAATGGGTCATTTTGTGAGTTTTGAGCGGTCACAGACTCACAAGGCCCATGCACTTCTTTTATAGCCAAGGTCAAACTGATGCACAGAATTCTTTGCCACGGTAGAACAGGGTCTTGTATTGTGCGAACACGTCGGTCATCCCTGGTGCTTGCCAATCCGGTCAGACAGTCGCTGAAAATGCTTATTTTACAGAGGAGAGCAGTGTGATTTTCTGTCAAATGAAGCCCTCTTCAACTCTTCCCTTAATATTGCTACAAATATATTTTGGCGATTCCACTAGATTACTTTCATAAGTATAAATAATCTCACATGTAGAGGAAATACCGCAATGTCTATCATGATGAAAATGAAATACTGATTTAATATCAAGTTCAAACAATAAAAGATGATGTTCTCATAAACTAACGTTTTTTGGTGACAATATTTATTAATGTGTGAATAATGTGCTGAGGACGAGTGATAAAACTGAACCCAGATGTAATCAAAGCTAAAAACTAGATACATTATCCTCAATTTGAAGCGGGAGTAATTGAATAAAATGATTTATAATCAAATCTATGTCGTTTCTGGTGTTCCGAGTGTTCAGCAATAAAGCCGAATTAGGCATAACACATTTCTGCATTTAAACAAAGGGTGAGCAAATGAGGAGGTATATATCTAAAGGCAAATACATTTGAAGCTACCCAGTTTTAAATTTCCATGGAAACGCTTTCCTGCAATAAAAGGTTATCGTATTTCATACAATTTGCTCCTCTTGGATTTAATCCATTTAACCATACATTTTATGCCCATGATATCATTCTTGGCTTTGATATTCCAGTCCATCATTTAATATAATATGGAAACTGGTGTTGAATTCGCTATTGTAAACAGATTGTCAGAAAGTTTGACGCTAATTCTATAAAGATGCATACAATGAAGTTATCATTGACGCGTCCCTGTGTGTAAGATTGACACTAAGCTGAATCAAATCTATAAGCCAGTAGAGCTAACTGTAGGCCACAGCGTAAAGGGCTAGGTTACCCCCCCCAGATTAGCCACGCAGGCATGTCAGATGAAACATACGGCTGAAGAAAATGGTAAATCAACAGATTTTGTACCTCAATGGATACACAAAGTGGCTGATGACATCTTCACCAAATTCCACATTGTACATTTGTATGTCTTCTTGATTTTATATTTTTTAAATCTTAAAACACAGGCTGAAAAATTAATATCTTGATAAATTCGGTCTCGAAAATGTGCATGACCCTTTGTTGTTAATCATAATATTACTAACATTATTAAGATAATTTCAGAATCTACTTAGATGCATACGTTACACACGTCAATTTTAAAATGTCACAAATGTAGTCTCATAAATCCTAAGATCACTGTAAATATTCAGAGAAACAATCACTGTCCACGCATCCATTAAAGTATATGTTATATATTGGTGAGGATAAAAAACACGATTCTCCCATGGTAAAATGTCCTTTATATCATGGACAAGGTAATGTATCACTATCATTTTACAGTATCTATTCATGAGGGGTTGTTTGGCTCAAACGCTTCAAAGAAGCCCAACCAGTGACCTACCAGTTTGTCATCATCTTTCTATGTCTATCTAATTCAATTTAAGCTGGAGAGATCTGCAGGTTGGGGTAGGTAGATGAAATGTGGAGAGTTGGAGAAAATTGGTAGATCAGCGATTGCAGAGACAGTTAGGTGCAGAGCAGCAACCCAATATGTGAGATCATCTATATGGAGGCGAATGAACCCTCCCTGCATCATGCTCCCACTCTCAATGCATGGGTCAGCTTCATACAACCTAATTAGATTCTAATGTGATAAATACATCATATCCCTATTATCCTATTGGCAATGCACAAATGAGGACAGGCACGTGATATACAATGTACATATCAATGCAAAACGAATAGCATGCTCTTCGTTTGTTCCCTGTAAAAGCTTTATCGAAGACAAAAAGCAAACTGGCACTAGGCGATGACAAACATAATTGATAGATCAATTAACATAAAAAATGGACATTTTTGCTTGGGATGGTAATTTCAAAAACCGAAATTCTCCTAGAATTTTGTGAAGAATACTTGTAGAATATTGTTCAGTTAAACTTTCTGTGCTGTTACTGTGCAAAAGCGTTTGTACAAGTGTCAAGATTATTTTGTGTGATGCGTAAATTAGGCAGTAAGTCCCTGGAGCTGAGGGCTGTATGACTTGTGCCATATGTGCCTGACACCTTCATGCACATTCCATCACTGTAACTACACTTCAAGTCAAGCCGAAATTTCACATAAGAGAAGTGCCAAATAAATCAACTGCGCGATAAGCAGACAAACGCGTGCACCTCTGAAATGATGAACGCTGCGGCATGTTAATGACACCTGATCATGTGGAAACTTTATTTACATACTTTCAGACAACCATGCAGATAAAGTAAACAGTTTGAGTCTTTTATCCCAACTGTTGAGAACAAAGAACGCCTTGTTTTTATTCATGTCAGCATTTCAATTTGAATGTATGATAAAAATCGTGGAGAGGCTTATTAATAAGTAAAATCCTGTCGTTGCTTGTATGCAGCTTTTCTTGTCAATTGGAGTCTTGATTTCATGTATATCTGAGGCTCAAATATTATATCAGAGAATACCTTCATCGCCTGCTTGAACATCTAATCAGACGAGAGGATACCTTCATTGAAAATTCCCCTACTGCTCTTGGGACTATCTACACATCTTATATCTGACAGGCTGGGCAGTCAGTGATAAATAACACTCCTTCTGCCTGGTTCTGAGACTATGTAATCAAAAATATTCCTATTGGAATCGCAATACATGTACAGAGGCCATCAAATATAATTGTCTTTTTGTATTTGGCGCTATCTCTGAGACTGAGATAGATTAGATTCAATTTCAAATATCTATTTAAATAAAAGCAATAGACAAAGACAGTGTGCATACTATGTTGATAGATTGTTGATGTCATAAATTGTAGTCTTTGAAGTGCATATATATATTATGTATTTCGTACTAAAATAATATTCCTATCAATCTAATGTTTTTATTCAAAAGGGAGTATTTTTAACTAGGCAGTTGTGATAGAGAGAGGTGAGATATGCTACCAATCCTAAGGTTCAGCTGAGGCTCGGCATCGTGTCTTCAGGCCTCTATACTGCACGATACCCGCAGCGGCACCAAGCGCAGCAAATATTGCATCTTGAAGTGCATGCGTCTCACGAGAACCCATCCATAAAAAATGGGTAAATATATACGTAAATTACACGGTTTCCCTCTTCATTAAAACAACATGGATCCATTAGGGTCCTGGTTCATTTTAAAGTAACAAACACTCAGGCCTTAACCTTAATGTCTATGAAAGGCACTGTTTCTCAGGAATAAAAAACTATAATATTATATTCACTTTATTTCTAATCAATTGTTAATGTGTAAGTTATTTCATTTTAACGTTTGGGAAATGTGTTACAATTAAAGGTTGTCAGGAAAAGTCCATATAATATTCAAGCATAGGATATTTGCAGGATTTGGTTTACACTCTCCAATTTGATGTCAAGAGTCAAGGTGGGCTCAGCGATTTATAGCCAAATCTTCTTAATTCATTCAGTTTGGCTGCTATATTTTTTTTTGGCAGATCGATTTGTCTGGTTAAGTTGTTCTATAAATAATTGCACATGACATAGAGGAAGGTTGGAACGCTTTCCACGCAGTCCTGCAGGAGTCATTTTCCACTTATTACACTATAAACCAGCTAATGGAATACATCCCTGGCCCCTAACCCCCGTGTGGGTTCCATCAGGAGGTGTAACCCACAGGGGAAGTCCGCCTTTGGCCCACAACCTAGGGCCGTGCCTGCTCAAACATCCATCTAGACTGGTGCTTTTTTCTGCTGGCCGATGTAGTTAGTGTTTGACATATGGTCGTAAGTTTTTGAGGTTGGTTTCATGTCGCCTGATCAGATCAGTGCGGTTCAAGGGGTGCCAACAAGATTGCTTCATGAAAAATGGCTTCTCATTCTCCACAGAGAAAAAGAGGATCTGCGCTGCATGGGATGCTTCTCCAGGCAAGATTACTGGTCTCTGAAGTTGAATCACATCCCACTATCGCGATGGGTGTAATCCATGGTAACGTGGCCAACTAAACCTTGCAAATATTTAAGATTCTCAAGCATGCATTTTTTCGTACAAATATTTTTTCAAACTATATCAATATTGCCGTAAGAATTGTTTGTATAATGGCATATCAACACTTATGCAAACTTGGTAAAAGGTGCCGTGTTATACCTTTTCAGTTGAGTATGAGGAGATTATTATATCAAATCTTTTGTGAATATTACATTTTGGCAAATTGTTATCATTTGTGGGATTAAATGACAGGTCATTAAAATATTATGGTTGATTTCATCTGGAATAAATTGATCACAAAAGGATATATTTTTTCAATTTTCAAAAGGAGAAAGGTTCAAATGAATTATTATATCTAAATAAATACCTAATCTATTAATACTTGTTCAAAAATATTCTAAAATCACAATGGAACATATTTAATTTCCGTTCATTGATTTTAATTGCAATATTTGTTCAGATAATCTGGTAACTGAACATTCTAAAATTGCATAAAGAATTTTTATTTCAATTGAGCATATCTCAATATATAAGCTCCATATGGGGTCTAAGCCCTTTCTGGACAACTCTAGATTCACAATATTAAGGGGATATCACTGGCTTTGCTTATTCCCTTTGTCTTGCTTGCATGGTGCTTTGCCCAATATTTTCAGATATGTTAAAGTGTTGATACACCTCACTAACCCCAGCAAGCAAGGGTTCTCAGAATCATGTCAGCTCAGATTTCTAATCTTTCAGTCTGAGTCCTTATAAAAGACTTGGTAAGTTAGGTATGTTCTCTGAAGGGAAGGGCACGTCATTTACGATGTTGTTCTTGTCAAAAGCACTCTTCAATATGCAACGAAGCTGTATATTATGAAATAACCTTTTCTTCTTCAATTTAGAATGAAATAAGTAATAAATTAATTTTTTGTGGAAAATATCCTCTTTTAGTGCCTATGGTATAAAGGTGGGAACAATTGCACAAAGTCATCATCCCTGGTTAACATTCCTGTTCAATGACATTCTCAAGTGTAACCTTTTGAAAAAACACGTTTTAACACATGAACTCTAATGCTATATAAAACCTTATACCAAAAGGTGTGTCCATCTCAAATGAGTATCTCTGCCCATCTCAAATGAACTCTACCAGAAATGAGTATCTGCGCAGCAAATCTCAATAACACGCATCTACAATATGAAAATAATCCGCGGAACATTGATAGATGTATTGACAAATCGGTTGTAAAATACAATCAAATATAATGAAAATAAATTTGCACAATGATTCGGCATAAACCTTCTGTTATAGGTTTATCGTTCTCAACAAACTTAATTTTCGTTTTAAAGTGACAAAGTCTTCTCAACGTATTAAAAAGTGTCCTTTATGTTTTTTTTCTCAAAAATTGATATCATGATATATTTATGAATTCCAAAATAAGCTAACAAGTATAAAACTTGAAAATTCTTCGAGCCGCGCTTGTTTGATGATCAAGTTATTGCTGGGGGCTGTCGTATTAAATTGCAATAATTGTAATATTTATTTGATCAAAATATGTGTACTAAAGTCAATTGAATCCATTATATATGTAAAATGATTAAGCCATACAATTAATATATTCCCTGATATTAATATTAATATTCATTATTTTGATATCGGTTATTTGACTCTGTAATCTTAATGATGAAAGGAATTTAATAAGGTATTTCTTTTTGGAAACATTGCAATCGCAGTAGTCAATTTCAGTACAAAAATGTACAATCATACCCGACTAGGGTTTACAATACATTGGAAATGGAGGCCTGATCATAAGATATCCCAGTGATTTAGGTTTTCTAACTGTCGGTTATGAAAAGGTTTTGTATTCAAGTGAAATGTGATATGTGATGTGTTTGTCTGACACATCAGAACACGTGAGTATCAAATGTAAACGAGGTTTGGTTAATTCAACATGGTGAAAATAACATATCATTAGCATGAGCAGAGCTACGGCAAGTCTCATGATCGGCTTTGAATTATAAATGGAGTTGATATGCGCATCATTTTAAAGGTTTTTTTTAGGTTTCCCATAATAAATATACAATAACCAATATCATTGATATGCATTCCAGGGCTCATTTTGTGGGCCACTGTCTATGGTATATAATTATGGGCAAGTGGTGAAATGTATTTATGTAAATTATAAAAATTATATAAAAAAAACAAATACATTACCGATCGGATTTATGAAACCAATATCTTCACTTCTCTCTGAGATTAATATACCTCTTGACAAATTATACGAGTGATGAACTACGTTTTGCTTCATCTGTTATGTAGTTCTGGGACGACGTCCATCATTGAGGGTTCCATTAGCACACGCCTTTTTTCTGTTTATAAGCGGAGGATGGGAAGTTGCGGGTTCGACTCCCACTGCCGACAGTATCACTCTCATCTTGGAGTAATTACTCCAAGCTCTCATATTGGTTAAAAGGCTCGAAGGTCCTGATATAGCCATTGTTGCAAAACACCATTTCATAATTTCCATCATTAAACTGGAACAAACGATAACCCAAAACAGCTTCCTGTCGCCAGTCAGCTCTCGTGCTTCATCTTTATGGCAACCATCATAAAATATGATTCCGAATATTTACTTCGTGTTTTCTAATGATGATAAAGAGTGTTTAATTGTCTATATTTGTGAAAGCAAATTGCCCGAAGAGCAATGATAATCAGCAACATGATGACCGAAACATGACACACAGATGAGTCATTTTAAATTAGAAAACACAAAAAATGCAATTTTTCAATACCACAAACAGAATTTCAAGGCCAACTTTGTATAGCAGCGATCGAATTTCACTTTAAACTCCAAACGTGTATTCTCATTTAGCTTTCACATGAAACTATAAGGAGTGCGGCGTCGATCAGATGATGAAAAGCCGTCTGAAGGGAATAAAATGAAAGTACATAAAATCAATGTGGTGGTGCCATGCTCCGCAGAATCTTTGACTAATACTGAAAAAATGTTTACACATTTTGTAATAGATGCTCAGTTTAATACACCAAGCAGTGGGGATACCTGTCAAACCTTCAGGTGCAGAGAACGTACTTCTATAAAACTAAATGCCTTAAATCATGACGTGTTTTCCCTTATAAGAGAACAAATCTGACCTTACAGGTGTAATACTCGAGTGAGTAACAAACTTAGGAGATTATAAATTGGAGTAGTCTCTGGATGTATTTACTGGCTCTGTGTTTGAGGCAGAATCATTTGTGATTGTTGCAGCCTAGCTATGATAGCACTGTAGCCAAGATGGCTGAAAGTCGGTTGAAAATTGCCTCAAAATGTCATAAGGGCCTAACAAGTTATGCCTGGTGATTGGAGGATTGGTCTCCGTGTTTATATTCTAATTCTCTAACTTGATGAGGACAAGCGGCAAACTTTTACGTTCAATGTCAGAGTCGATTATTGTCCCTTAAAGCCCCAAAAAAACACATATTTGCTGTGGACAAGTGACATGGCCGGGCACAATGCAAATAATCAATTAGTCCGGAGTCCAGCTGTAAATCTACCTTTTTGTTGAAAGAGCGTACATTGGCAATGTATACTAATTGAGTGCAGATGTCTTTGTGAAACATGGACAGTCTCCATCTACACACAAAGCACTTGCAACAGGCACTAAAAAGTATCTAATAGATTAAAAGAAGCCGCATGTGATGTTCAGCGAGCACGCCTCCGAGGCAATACTGCTTATAATGATGATTCTGTCATGTTTATAACCTTGAATCTGAGCAGAAAAACATGCCAAAATAACGGCATGATCGTCGCAAAAACATTTTTTTTTGTGTCAACTTCATTCAGAACTTCATCGATACAATACTTTATATTCATTTCATTTCAAAATCTCCACAAATTAATTACTTCCGTTGGACAGAGTATAAGGAGATATGCAAATCCGTAGACAAGGTTTTTCCACGAGGTGTAAAAGTGCAGCCTTGCTATACAATATAAACTAGTGAGATAACAAAGGTATTATCAATTCACTCACACGCAAAATCTTTTGAAATGATGTGCCGATGTTTGAAAAGAAAAATATGAAATATTTAGAGCAGTGAAAGGAACGCGGAATACATTCATTTAATGATTCGTGGAAATGAGCCCTCAAGGTACTCTTATATGCTAGGTCTTTTCTCTGATGATGACCCCGATGCAATGGAGAGAGTGCCCTAAAGGGTAAATCAACAACACAGAGGGACAATTTTCAATGGTCAACCGGCAGTGGTGACCACATGATCGTATTCAGGTCCATTCAGGTCCTGTCCATAGCAACACAAGTCATGTAAATCTACAACGCTGGGAAATGGACACACAGGTGCATGTCACTTGCGATCTCAGTGCAAGTGCACTTCCTACCGATCACATGATCCTACTGGTCACATGATCATTTACAGCTCCTTTGCCGGCATGGAGTCGTATCAGATGATCTTTGTTTTCACCCCGGGGGGGGGGGGGTACTCTCATAGTCAGCGTTACCGGGGAAGCTGGGCTAAATAGGGTCCTTTTCGCTGATATTTTCCCTAAAACAGGTTAAGATATTTCATCATTTCCCCTAAAACAGGGTACTATTTTTCAAATTTCTCCCTAAAACAGGGATCACAATCCCCCTTTCCAAATCTCCCCCTTCTGCATCATCCCTAAATGAGGGTATAAAAAATTCAGCTAGTCCTAAATCAGGGTACCAATAATGATAGAATATTTCCCTAAATCAGGCTCTGGGGTTTTCAGTTCCATCCGGGTTAAGATATTTTATCATTTTCCCTAAAACAGGGTACTGTTTTTCAAATTTCTCCCTAAAACAGGGATCACAATCCCCTTTTCCAAATCTCCTCCTTCTGCATCATCCCTAAATGAGGGTATAAACAATTCAGCTAGTTCTAAATCAGGGTACCAAATTTCAGCTAGTCCTAAATCAGGGTACCAATAATGATAGAATATTTCCCTTATTCAGGCTCTGGGGTTTTCAGTTCCATCCCAGCCTCCGCGGGTTAAAACCATGAGAGTACCCCCCCGGGGTTTTCACCACTGACAATAAACACTAGATTTATAAAATATGAACCATATACTCTGTGATATCAAGCAAGGAAAGACTTGTTGCTGATAAGAAGCAAATCACAATGTTAAGATACTATCTTTTCACAAAGGTTTATATTAATAAGCCAATGTTTCTGCTAACAAGTTGATAAAGTCAGGGGATAAGGCATTCCGTCGAACGGGGTTGGAATCTTGGATGGGACAAGTATTTCAGACATGCTAAATTATTGAGAATGGATATCTGCAATACCCTCCATAGCAGGACTTATGTCATGTCAGTTCTTGCCGTCAAAGATAAAAAGGTGTACAAAGAATCAGCTGCATGTCACGGATATTCATAAAAATCTATCTTTGAACTGCATGGTGAAGGAAAAAAGACTTTTGGTATAGATTCTGTTTTTACTGACAGCTGTACTGATTGGCCCGTTTTTGGGTCAGACACCTGATCCCAAGTTATAACCTGATGTAGGTCAATTGAGATTGGGTGATATTTGGGTGAGCAAGACGAGTATCTATGACTCAGGGAATTCCAAATTTCGAATGACATCAAATATAGGACAATGGCGACAGAGGTAGAAAGAAGACCGAACCACGAGCAATGATACCGATGTAATCATAGTGCAGTTATCTGCAACTGAGTTGTAAATCACTCAATCCAACCACTGCTCCATGACTGGTAACCAAGGGCTGCCTTTATGAAAATGAAAAAGAAGGATCCCTAGTCCCTCTTCCTGTAAACATTGACCTTTGATGTTTATGTTTTAAGAGACTTGATTATTAGAACTGAAATCATAGAATTAAAGTATATTATATATAAAGTGTCTCATTTCAGCTTATGATGGACAGATATTATATGAAACAACGCCAGCAGCCAAGCATTTGTCCTTGAGAATAATATACCTTGTGGCAAATGATATTAGTGAAGGATAATGTTTTGAAATCTAGTTCTAAGAGCGATGTCCATCATCAAACTGGAACATAAAATGAGGCCGGAACAGCTTCCTGTCCCTAGACAAACCTTGTGTTTCATCTTTATGGCTACTATGGGAATACTTAATCAAGGGTGTCTGCTTCACCGATACATCTGATACAATTAAGGTCTGACAGATCATCTTGTCTCTATTTTTCACCATTAATAGCTCTTAAATTATATTCTCTTGACATCAGTGTTTTGCATAGAGATGTTTTAGCTGCGTCTAGGATTGATATGCATAGAAATTACTTGTGTCTGGTACATTTATGCAGAGGACTATTATCTCTCATCTCTCCTATTTGTAATTTGTTTCCTCCCTGATGTCTCCAAAACATTTCCTTGCTTAGATATCGTATGAAATGTTAGGAAAATAACATTTTCCATGGCAATATAGCAAATTGTGAGAGTTGCTACTGAGATTGGTTGTTGGTAAGGTGTATATACAATGGCATAGGTATAATAGAGAAAAAATATTGACCAGTTTCTATTCGATAAAACCTATAAAGAAATTTCAACAAGTAATTTAATATCTCATTGTTGGTGAATATTCATAACATTTGGTAAGCATTTAGTGACAAGCTGTGTGTGATGGAGTCTTCCACCAGAGCACAGGAAAACAATGCCAAATCAATTTCAAATGACAATTAACAAATAAATCTTGAAATAAAGAAGGTATAAAGATGATTTGCCTTTTGAAATATTTATGTTTTGATTACTCTGCAGATGTTCTAATTACACTAAGAAACAAATCTGAATAAGTGTGAATAATCTCATCTGAATGTGATTTGATGTGTTCCAAAATGTTTTTTTTTAACCAGAAGGAGGACACATCGTGGAAAGAAAATTTGTGTAAAATGATTTGAAAAGTGTATTTTAGAGGATGGCCGTGTCTTCCTTTTCCTCGCACATCGTGAAGATAATGCACATCAAGAAATGGATACGCTCCTCTCACGCTCATTGATCAGCACTTTCATTGCAAAGCAAAGTAATAACCGCCGCAAGCACATTCTGCTTTTGCAAAGGTCATTTTGTTTAAATCAGACAGATAGACACAGCAAGTTGGAATGTCAGTAGCTCAGTTGTGATGTGTTTTAAAATTGGGGAGAGCACATACAGACCGTCACATTTGCACCATCTCTCAACCCTTGAAGAGGCTTCATGGCCATGATTGATAATTTATCCCGGAAGAGACTGCAGGTCTATGTACCGTAAGGTATTTTATGCAATATTGATGGTGCCACAAAGGGTTTTAACACACTCGCTATCACATTGTCTCAAATAATAAAGGTTTCTCATAGATCTTTGAAGCATTGATGTCTAAATTAAAAATAAGATTTCTTACAGTATGACCTCTGTTGATACCATATAAATAACAAAAAAGACCTTTTTCAAGTTATTTATCTTTGTGTCTGGAACATTTAAACATTATGTCATTTTTTCTGCTTGTAAATATATAATGTTTAAAGCAGATAGATATGGACTCAGCATTCAGAACGTTAATGATTCTGCAGGCAGTTCTACAGCATAATTTGATCAAAGTTACACTATCAATGTATATCAAGTGTGATTGTACTAATGGAATGTGGTGTGGGCAGTATTGACTACACACCCAGGCTACAGGGCAGACTGGCAGTGGGAGAGCCCACTAAGGCACTACACTATTCAGGCAGTAGGGAGGGTATGGCAACACAGATACTAGGTCTATTGGGAATAAGAGGCTGGAATGCTTATACACGTTTCCTCTGTGAGGTGTGGCTGATGGTGCAATCTGATGTTGGCACCAGATTGAGCGGTGGGGTGTGATATTGGACATGCACCTTCATGTTGCTGCGGCCGCCATCTCACTCTTCTAGTACAAGTGGGATTCAATGCGCATCACCAACCTCTATCAGCGTTTTGAAATAGAGCAATAAGACCATTTACTGTTAATGTGACATTTGCGTAAAAATCCAACGGAGTCGGTGATATAGAAGTTAGGAAACCTTTATGCTACATGGCCTGGCCAGTCTCATACATATCTAGGTTCATACAATTGGCATCTATTTTCATTCTTGAATGTAAAGATGATGTAATGCTATCTGCAATCTGAAATGATTCACACCTGTGCAACATTGGTTTGGCGTGGTAAATGTCTTATGCAAGAAGTTGGTTTTTATTTCCATAGGTATACTTAAACCTTGCATGTCACAGTCTAATCCATAAATTTCTATGAGAATCTAACATTCTAATCTAACATTCATTCTAACATTCTAATATGAGTTAGTTTCTTCATGGTGAGAGAGAAATACACGGTAATGATATATTTCAAATCCTAACAATGAATATTCATGATTCAGAATGCTGTAACATCATTTTTATTCTTACAGTTCCCATTTTCATTCACACAGAAGAAAATGTAATGTCCTTATGATGTCAAAGCTTGCCAGTGGTGCTAATTGAAAAGACTAATATGCGATGGTGTGCGATGGCGAGTCTCCCAGCATGCTGGCTATACCAGCACAGCAGGAGCTAGCTCTGTCTCACGTGCCCAATTAATCAGCCAAATGTGACTGCTACACTCAACAAGTAATCACACATCTTGATTAAAATTGTAAAATTACTTTCAAAATGATAATGAAAGCTAGATTGATTTATATTATGTTTGATGTTTTGCTTCTGAAATAAAATGTTTTCCCCGAGGAGATATTTTATATAGCAATTGTTGTTTTCAATAAAACTTAAGCAAAAAATAATTATCTGCAATTGCAATCACTGATATTTAATTAAATCTATCAAAACATTTCACTTTATTATCAACTGTCACGAACCATCATGTATGGAGATAAAATATGAAGATTGGAAAAGTTGTGTTTAAAACCCTCACAAAGGGAGCGCGTAACATACTCAATATGCATGGTTGACATGACCAGTTAGGCCCTTAAGACATTTTGATGCAATATTCGACCAACTTACAACCATGTTTTTTGTACTTCAAAGCTTCAGCTATCAGAAATGATTTTGACATTAGAACAATACGTGTGAATGCATTCGCATGATTGCCCTCATTGTAGATCCTCTTATGATTGATCCTTACTCCGGTGTTTTACTTCTAAAGTCGGGTACATTATCTTATGTAAAAAACAGGTCATGGAATGTTGGTATTGGATCCTGGTTGAAAAAATTTATTTCTCGGTCTTACCTTTTCTTATTAGTTGCACCATTCTCCCTGTTCAAGTAGTGTACATAGTTAAATTACTCAATGAGAAAATGGCTTGAAGCAACAAAGATGAGACAGCGTCTACTCTATGCCATGGCGAAATAGGTTCTCTCCTCAGTTGATTAGAAGATTAATGTCAAGCTCTGGGACATGTTTTCTTTAATTAGGTTAGTTAATTATGTATATAATAACCATTTAGAGTTATGTCGTTGGAAAGCCACCCCATTAGCGATTCTTTGTAACTGCAAAACATCTTGCATTATTAGAACACAAGGGGGGGATAGACTTTAATACTTTAAGCCAAAATTTTATTAATTTAGTGAAGCCAAAAACGAGTTGGATGCTGAAATAATGAGTTCTCGTAAGAAAGGTTCGGTGACCTATTTCGCAGAAGTGGAATATTTGATTGAGTAGCTTTCCTCCTAATATAACTCTGTCATTTCTGCGAATGAGTTGTTTCTCACTCTGTGGTAGAAATTGCCTTCTTTATCACTGTCACCCAGTATGACACTTTAATCATTAATGCAGGGCAGTGGACCCCCAATATGTGATAACCACCCACACTCTTACCTGAAGTAGTCATGTGTTGGATAGCATCCTGCTCTCGGCACCTTATATTAATGAGTACGTTTGCAACATATTCCCTGTCAGGAGGGTTACCTTGTTTTTTAAATGTCAGTATAAGATATTGATGGGACGTCCTCCAAAACTTCTTAACATAGAGCATTCTATGAAAAACTTATGTGCCAGGTTCGGAAATTTGATACCGGTTTTCAAAATAGTTAATAGGTGACATATATCATACTATTCAATAACAATTTCAAGATTATTCCAATGGACAATAAAGGATGGGATTGAGTCAGTTTCTATGGCATAATTTAGGACCTAATTTCCTTGACTGACAGTTTTTATATCGTTACATTTAACATTATCTCGGAATTGACGTTGGAGGCAAGCGTTTGGCAAGACTCAGCAATCATCGCAAATGATCTTGCCCTGCACACGACTGCTCACCGATTATTCACCGGCAGATGCATTGAAACGCAAACAACCACCTCAATTAGCGAAGACACTAAGATGCGGACGGTTGAGAATATAAAAATATAGGTTTTGGGTCAATATGACTGATATTACATGAATATTCAACTCATATGCATAACACCAGTTTCTTGCTTTATTGATCGTTGAATAGAACACATGAGCTTGAGATAATTTATTGTAAACCCAATCCAATGTTCCTGAGTATCAAACAGATTGGCCTTTCAATAAAAAAAAAGAAATAAATTCCATTTAAAATCCATACTGATAAATTCCCAATGAAAATAACATAATTTCATTAAATATTTCTTTTATCCTTCACAGTGTAAAATCCGTCTGAAATTCTTCATATCTGTAATAAATCAATGATTTTCAAGCCTTGGTGACCTGTGTGGTAGGAATAATAGATCGATCAAGCTAATTACATTCTCATAATTTAATTTTTTAATTAAAATTACACCTATGATTACTAAATTAATAATTTCATAACAAATAACTATAATTTTATTTATTATTATAAGAGACTTACAGATGCTTGGCGAACACAAATTATTTCAGTTCTGTACATTAAGTATTGTTTTCCTAGCCTTTTTTTCTGCTTCTGTTGTTATATTCATGTGCATTTTTGACATCAAAGGAATATTCATTTTGATGATAACCATGACCAATTAAATTTGAAATTCAATTAGATGTCATGATACAGCTAAACATTAAGTTTGGAATTCAAAGTGCTGGGCAAACAATTTTGTGGTTAAGATAGGCATGCGTCGGCAGTGAAGAGCTGTTATGCAAGACAAAGTGGAAATGAAATAAAAGGGGGCGCTCGATGCGAACTCATGTCTGCTTGTTTGCAGAAGAGGGAAAGATTCCCTCTGGAACGAGATCCACTACATCCGCTCACACCGTGGTGTTCAAAAAGACAAATAAGAAATGAAGCCACGTTGACTACTATTGATCATAAACACAATTGTAATAATTAAATGGTGTATTGATAGAACACAGATGTTGTAATCAAAGTTGACCAGACATAGATCCATATCTAATAGTGGCAAAAAATGAGCAAAGGGATATCAGGTCGTTCAGGACAAACTGTACATTATCAATAAAAGTGTGTGACCATTAATACAATCTGGGCTACTTCGCTTGCGGTTGTTTTAATTTATATTATTACACTTAGAGATTATAATAGATCAGACGGATGCCTGTCTCCGTGACTCAATGTTCTACTCTTTTAGAAGAATGACCGGGGATCTTTACACTACTACATGGGCATAACAAAACATACCATTGCTAATTTGTGGGATAACGATGATGTATCTATCTTTATTTTCTTTATGGCGCAAGCAACATATGGTCCGTTTGTTCAAGGACCTTACATTGGAATGTAGCTCAATACGTGATAATAAATGTTCCCAAATTTCATTCAAAGAAAGTAAGTAAAGTAAAGGCTATATGCTACATGTTGATGTTATCCTAACATACGAAGATCACCCATGCATTTTGATTAAATATTTCTGCATACATATATTAAACTATAAACAGTTAATATCGAATATTAATTGAGTAATAGGTCAGAACAGATGTGGTGTGATGATAGATTCTAATATCTCATAGAAGATGACAGACAGAAAGCTCTGGCAAAAGTTTGGATAAAAGATGTTTGCGCCAATTAGTATGTCTTCTGAAATCGTTTTGTGTTGTCCTTAGCCAAGAATAAATCGGTATAAATTCCACATCCATAAATCGTAATAAACCAAACATCAGCCTCCTCAGAACCTATGTTTTATAAGTAAACCATTTTATCTTCAAAGCGTCTGTGAAGCAAGTAAACAAATCTGAAGTTCTGATTACTGCTCTCCACAATTTTGACAGACGCAATCAAATTCTTTTCACATAGGAAATCTTTGCTTATTCGCGTATGTATATCTATTTATAGCAGTGGTGTATTATCATAAGAATGCCATTGTTCTTAAAGCTGAATTAACTTAAACTTAAACTAAACACAGTTTGCTCAAAACTGTAAGGCGGACGATAGTGTAGCACCAATACTGGCTCATCCATAATTAACTACCTTCCTCCCAGCCTGCAAACACTTTATAACCCCACACCTTGGTACCCAACTTTCAAATACATTGACAGCAATTTGTCAAGGAACAATGTACTGTATGAAGATTTACATGCGTTTCTCCCCTGTGTTTCAGCAAGGAATTTTACGTCCTAGCATGTCTTGAAAGGTCCCGATAAAAAATTAACATAGTAACTGTCTGATGTGCTCTTTATATTTAAATATATTGATGCGTTTCACATATAATAACAAAGAGGAAATTATATACAATGGATTATGCATTCAAAAGAATAATGTGATATATGCAGTGTCAACCTCCAGACAAGAGTATGGCTAACACTGAATTTTAAATATGCACTTAGGCTTCACCTTGAACTCTTACCAAGACCTTTCTATCGCACCAAACTTTGGAGAAAGAAGTGGAGAATGCAGCAGCTGCTCACTGCTAAACTAACATTTCAACGCCACAATTCCTGCCTCAACTACAAACTGAAAAGGAGAAAGATTGATGTGCTGTTATTTCCAAATCAATTTTTGACCTCTTCTTCTTGTTTTTCGTCGACAGGACCTGACAGTTCTTTGAACAAGCTGTATATCAATATAACTGTTTTCTCAATGGCTTGTCTACAAAACCTCTCAGTACATTAGGAAAAACTGAGAAAGATGGTCGGCCTCCATTTTTGTTACATTATTGATGATACAAACAATAGCATATTGTTTGTCCTTTTTCATATTGATGCAGCAAATATGAGCAGGTGATGTTTAACTTGTGTTCCGCCCTCGGTACAATGCCTGTGGTAATGCCGTTTCATTTCCTAATTAGTGTGTTCATGTATTTCCGTGGTGCTACTTTTGTACTGACAAGATTTATTTTTGGTAGGTATTTGTTATGTTAAAACAAAGTTGAAATGCGGCGATAGAAATGATGTGTTCCCATCATTGAATGATGTCTTTCCATCATTTTCCCCTTATAGCTTAAACTTTTGCTAAACAATACAATGAGGTAATGGTAGGTCTTTGTTATGTTTAAACATAGTTGAAATGGGGCGAGAGAAATTTTGTGCTCCCATCATTGAATAATATGTCCCCATCATTTCCCATTGAATTTTCCTAAATAATACATCTACTGAGTATAGTTTAAAATATCATGGGTCGAGTATTAGATAGGCTTTGAAAGGAGACCGTCTTGACATAAAAAATCATCTCTTCAGAGCGCATATCCGAAGCAGTAATATAAGTATGAATTATGCACGTTGGTTTCTTTGAAAAAAAACTTCTTTGTCTGTTTCTTTAACTTTGGAATCGACTCGATAGATACCCTTGTGATTTTAGACCTTAATCACATGTGTAGGTATAGGTTGGACTTGTTTAGGCTCATAATAAGTCAATATATGGTTCAGAGACAGAAGGACTCAGATATTCTTTAGTGATCATCCGATGCAACTTGTAAATTGAGGATGGCACAAAGAGAGATAAATATGATTTGTATGTGTCAGTGCCCCTTTACGGTTCTTTATAGTTAGGGTCTCAATATTTTTTCTATTTCTGTTTTACAATAGAAAGCTCAAACAGTCCAATAAAGATGCTAATCCCATTTAAGATTAATGTTGATACCACAGATCTTTTTGGGAGACAACATCTATCAATTTGTGATCAATAGAATCTGAGTTTGGTACAATCAAAACAAACTTTAGTATACTTTTGTTCTAAATTCATGTCAAAATATATTAATTATACCTTATAACCGAATCTAATTAAGTTGCAATTCTAAACAAATTCTGTGAATGATATATATTTATCGTGGTCTCTGTTGAATCTCTGAATACAAAATACATAATCACTTATAACAGTGAATAAATGAAAATGCGTGTTTGGCAAATCATGAGAACATCAGCAATGAATAAATGGGTTCTTAATGACACATCGACATACTTAAATCATTTAATGCCCTTATGAGGTGTATTACAAATCAGTGTAAATGTGGATGAATAAGTGTAATTTTTAAAAAACCAGTTACATTGCGATATCAATTAACAGTTAAACTAAATGAATTACGCGTTACAATTAAACAGACAATAAACATTACATTTTAAAATAGCCTAAATCATGGTGAGTGTGGTATCTTAGATGAATGCTGGGTTGGCCAATGAAGCTAACCCAACAAAACTCCGCCTTTAAAAGCGATCGAACAGGGCAATTTCTTTTAAATATGATAATTTAAAGAGTTTATATTATGTAATTCTTTCATACATTTGACCACAACCTATTCACCTCTGATATAATCATTTACGCCCCCCTGTTGTTCAAATGCTCATATTATTTTTAAAGCGCTATAATATTTGTAAAGAGTTAAAATAGTGTTCTGTGTCCGTTATGCCCTCAACAGGTTCATAGACATTTCTCATTTCCATAGATCTGGGGAGAAATATTAATCACTGTAAGGCTAAGTTGAGTTTTTATACACTGAACAGATGTTTGGATGGTAAAAAAACAAAAATGTTCACACTTTAAAGTCATAAAAGTGGAACGAATTTCAAACATGGACTCACCCTCTTCTCATCCAAGGTATCGATTTCACCTTTCTTCTCTTTAGTTGTATATGGCTGAAAGGAAGATTGACATTGCATTTATAAAAAAGCGTCATTATCTTCCTCGTGATTATCTCGTCATAAATGAGACATGTAATACGTATTCAAGTCACCGACATTAGATAATGGGCATTACATTGTCTTTGCACAATGTACTAAGTTACCTCACTCCATGTCCATCAAAGGAAGGGTAATAAACACCACCTAATTAATGGCTGATTCTGTGTTCATAACGAACCGCTGAGCAAGTAACTACATATATTCATACCAATGGCAAGTCATCTCTGAATTATACAATCACAAGTTTCTTCAACTGAAAACAATAACTTACGTGCAGTTGTTGGTGAGAGCACAGCTGAGGGTTAAGGTTTGGCGAAGGTTACATGTGAGAATAATGTTAGCACATGTGATGTGGGAGGATAGGAGGAGGTAGGTAAGCTCTGGAGGGCCGCTCACACACCTCACATGGGGTCTCGCTATGACACAGATGAGCTTATGTTGAAGGCAGAGGATGCCATCTTTCAACTCAGAAAACATGTAGATCGCAACTGCAAGATGTGTGGGGAATTTATATCAACCTTAATGTGACAATAAAATGGTCAAATGACGTGTATGCAAGGCATTCGTGGCATTTGTTATATCGGAAAATCAAATTTGTAAAACAAACCGCATTCCTGAAAAGAATCGCCGGTCACTGCCAACAGTTTACACGAATGAGATATTTTTGGTTAGGCTTTGTTTCAAATTTGAAGGATGGTTTTATTTTCTTGTGTAAATATTTCAATATTCACTTTGTCAATTCGAAACACGTGAATTCATTAAGTGTTATTGTTCTAGAAATATATACTGCAGGATGTATTCCCACGGAACTACTTCCACAAAACTAAGCTGATCATTTAAGACAACTCCCAGTTGAGGTCAAGATGAAATGCTTCATATGATAGGTAGGAAACGATGCAGCTTCTCATATCTATCTGAAGTTCCAATTTCGTCTCGTAAACACCTAAATACACCCAACATTCCCAATAAGCGTTGATATATATATTGGTTTAAACATATATCTAGCCTTAACTAATCGCCAGGTCATGCACAGGTGCATGCCCTGGCTGAGGATCAATAGATGAAAGTTACATTACACAATGTGCACAAAAGCCCCCAGATGGCAGAAAATATGCCATGTATGAATGAATATAAAGCTTTTCTAGGATTAACTGTAATAATTATGATACCTACACAAATGTAAATCTTTTTGTTTGTATGATATAGTTGTAAACATATTGAAAAGGAAACATATTCTGGGTCTCTGAAAGTGTTCTATTACCATACAATAAAGTTGGTAGAGTGGCTGACAGGTTAAATTTCATTCTTATACCATTGGTCATAATATTCCGAAACATACTGTATCTGTTACATCTGAACAGATAATGTCTGACATCCTCTTTTTCTACACCACAATCACAAATATTGTCTTCAATACAATTTCTCTTGAACAAATCATCTTTCAGGTCACTGAAGCCCATTCTAATTTGAGCAAAAGCAACCTGAATAGGTCTGCTAATATTGTGATTAAACATCAAAGGTAAAACTCCAGTGAGCTTGGACAAAGTTAGTTTAAAAGTGAGCTTGTTTGAAAAATCTAAATTATTCCACGGAATTATTGTTGAGATAATGAAAAAGTTCTGATATAAGACAGAGTTGCACTTGGGGACAGTCAGATTTCTATTTGAATGGGACCTTGTACCCTGATTGTGCTTGGGGAGGAATGGTTCTATGAGTCTATATAAATAATATGGCACAGTTTTATTCATTATTTTATAAAAGTAAATTAGACAATTGTTTTCACGTCTGGTTTTTAAAGTGTTTCAGCCAAGCTCACTGTACAGAGATTGATGTGAAGTACCACGTTTAGCTCCAGTAGCTAGCCGAGCAGCATTTAGTTGAACAGATTCAAGGTTTTTACAATCCTCCATTGTACAATTGTTATAAATTACACTACCATACTCTATAATAGATCTTACAAACGATTTGTAGCAAGTCGATCTGGACCATACATACTTGAATCTAGTAAGCATGCCTATTATCTTGTTACATTTTGCTGATATGCTGTTAGCATGGTTTGTCCAAGAGAGGTTACTTGAGAAGATTAAACCTAACTGTTTGTGTTCTTCAACAACCGATAATTTAGATGAGCCAATCATGACTGGTTGTAAAGCAGACGGAGATCTTTTACAAGAAATCAACATTACAACAGTTTTTTTAATATTAATTGTTATCATCCATTGCATAGCCCATTTGTTTATGATATCAAGATCTCTATTTAATATTCTGATAGGAGTGTTGGAGTGAATTCTTTGAAAAATGGATGTATCATCAGCAAAAAGGAAGCTGTCGCTCTGCAGATTATCGGATATGTCATTGATATAAATGAGAAATAATAAAGAACCAAGAACAGATCCTTGAGGTACTCCAGCCTTTATGTCTAACAATGATGAGCGAGATCCCCCAATAGTGACAAATTGCTTCAGATTTGTGAGATATGATGCTAACAAGTCCAACAATCTACCACAGATTCCACACTTTTCCAGTTTGTACAATAGGCCTTTGTGCCAAACTTTATCAAAAGCCTTGGTTAAATCCAGGAAGACAGCCACCATCTCATCTCCTTCATCAATACACTTGAATGTATAATTTATTACATATAGCAATTAATTGATTGATGGTGCCGTCTCCCTGGGTAAAACCAGACTGGTTCCTTTTTATAATATTGTTTCTGCGAAGAAATTCAAAAATATGATTAAATAGTGCTCTTTCAAAAACCTTTGATATACATGGCAGGAGTGAGATTGGTCTATAATTATTACACACCAAAGGATCATCCTTTTTAAACAAAGGCATGGTGCTGGCGATTTTCCATATATCAGGAAAGTGACCAAGGCTAATGCAGTAATTAAGAAGATTTGATAATGGCTGAGCTAAGGGAACTGCAGCTTCTTTGATTATTCTATTACCTATACCATCTGGTCCAGTAGCCTTACTTATAAGTTTTCTGAGGTAAAGATATAATACTTCAGGTTGTATGACCAACTGATCAATTTTGAATCTACTAGCATGTTGGTTAACAGGTGATTCATCTAAGGTAGCTTGTGAGGCAAAGAAATCATTAAATAATTCAGTTTTAATATTATTATCAGTGGTAATGATACCGTTACTTATTATGGGCCCATCGGCTCCTGGTGTAGGAGTAGAGAATGAATTTTTCATTAATTTCCACCATTTCTTTGAAGACACATTAGCACTTGATATTTCAGCAGCTTTATCTGCTTTAATTTTCGCATCAGCCTTCCTACACTCAGAAAAAAACAAATTTTTACATTGTCGAAATAAAGTGCCAATTGTTTCATCTTTGGTCTCATTATATTCTTTTTTAAGCCTGTCACGTTGTTTCATGAGTTTCCGGATATCTGAATTCATAAATTCTTTAACACCAGGCCTGATGGTGGCCTGGTAATGTGGAATGCAGGACTCCGCAATAGACAAAAACATATCCATCCAGTTTTTAACTGTGTTTTCCACATTATAATCATCGTAACAAGAATTCCAAGGAGCATTTAATTTTGTGTTTCTAAAAAGATTGAAGTCACCTTTTTCAAAATTCCAAACCCACCTTTTATAACATTGAGGTCTGTTATAATGATACTGTAAAGTAGCATAGATTGGACAGTGATCACAAACATCAACAATCTTATCATGAACACCAACTTTAGAAAAGGCAAATGGATTATTGGTAAATAAAAGATCAATGCAAGTTTTAGTATCACCAACAATTCTGGTTGGTTTATATTAACATTCACATACAGTACAAAAATAATAATACTCACTTCTTTGAATTATAAATTATAAATTATAATTGAATGTTATCATTTTCAACATGGAATATCACGTAACATGTTAAATTATAATTGAATGTTATAATTGAATGTTCAGTACAAAAATAAATTATAATTGAATGTTCAGTACAAAAATAATAATACTCACTTCTTTGAATTATAAATTATAAATTATAATTGAATGTTATCATTTTCAACATGGAATATCTCGTAACATGTTAAATGTTAGACAGGCCCCACTATCACAGTTTGTAGAGGAATGGATCTATGCCTTCAACTACTCCCGCTATGCCTTCAAATGGATCTGTGCATTCACACTGGTAATTTGTTTGTTTGGGGTTTTACATCACTTTCAACATTATTTAAGTCATTTCATGATGAGACCTACTTGTAAAAGACATAGTGCTGCCTCACTGAATTGTCATGTCGCAGGTTCTTGACATGACAACCCACCCAGTCACAGATTTATAAGAACAACGGGTTAACCCTTTAGGCAAACCCATGACCTATGGATCACCACAGAGGAACTGGTGTTAATACGCTGGCGCTCTAACCAATTGCGCCATGGCCCATGGCCTTTCACACTGGTTAATAGGGTTGAAAGTCCACGTGATATGGACATTATTGCTGAGTCATTAAAACACAATTTCACGTTTTTTTACATTTCTGAGAGATGTTTGGAACTGCAACTAAATATTATTATTTCAGACATGTATCCATACTTCAGAAAGGATGTGATTTAAATCATATCAAAGGGAAAACGCAGCGAGTTGACAATTGTTTTTTTTTTAATCTGTTGACATTGTTATCTAATTAGCTCAAAGAATTTCTAATATTGGGGAAATGGCTTGGATAGGTTGTTTATGGCCTAGAATTGTTGATTTCATCCCATTTTATGCCTCCACAGAAGAGCTTTTACCTCAAAGTTTCAGCAGCATAAAATCTTTTATTTCACAATATTGTCAACCAGATACTAGAATGAAGTAAAGTTTGACCTCGTTCAGAGAGCCATGTACTCCACATTACACAGGTAGTATTCAATTACTACCTCTACAGGCATTGTCCTGTTTTTGATCTCATTCTAAGTTTGGAAATCCCGGAGTCATAAATACTTGCCTTGCTCACAAAAATATTATCAAATCTGAATTGACCAACATTAGGTCATAAACTGCAACCAGGTGTCTGGCCAAACTGACCAATTAGTACAACTGTCATTACAAAACAAATCTATTTATATTCTTTCACCAATGAGTTGACAGCAGATTTTTCTGAATACTTATGACTTGTGCTCGATTCTGTGCGCACCTTTAGAGCTTTGGTGGCAGGGACTGATATGATAGAGAAGTCCTGATATGGAGGATAAGAGCCATGCATAAATCACAGTTGAATACATATGCATCCCATATATCAAAGAACAAAGATGTAAGGTAAGGTAATTAAAATGAAAACCAACTTCCCTTTTGCTCATTATTATAAATTTTGCAAGTGATAAAATGTGATTTTCTCCATATTATCACACCGGAATGACCTGATATGAGTTATGAATATGTCCAGTGCAGTGCAATAGTTTCAAATGTTTTACCATGAAGCTTGAGTCTGATTATATGCATTTACCCTCACTCATGGCATGATTGCTCACTCAACATTTTGCCTGGATCCACATTCCAATACAAACAAGCACTAAACTTAATCCAGATATTATGACAATTCATCATTCCTGAACACATACTTGCAAATAACACTCATTCTGGTATAGAGACTCACTCAATTCCATAATATACGATTTTGTTGTCTCATAATTCAGATACCAGATGGCCTCCTCAACATTACTACATGTTTCAGACAGGAAGTTAATACATTATGCTATCAAAACAGGATCAGTTTTTTCTTTGGTTACTGTCACCTCCTTTTGGCTGGTGGGATTGCCTATTACCAATTTATTTCATTTTTAGGGCACCTCATAACTGCCTTTCCCTGATGACTTATCTCATAACATGATGCATCAGAGATATGAAAATAGACAGTTAAGTGGCCAATAGGTAGAACATTGGAATGTGAAATACAAAAATAACTGCCGGGCCAACTTTTATATTAAGGCTCGGGGTTTCTGTGTGATATCAGCATGTCCTATTATGATGTAGTGGATGGCATGCTTGCCTGACAATCCTGATATCCAGCATCCGGACAGACTTTTCCTCAAATTTTGTCAAACGTTGTGAAATACAGGAGTAAAAATGTCCCCCAGAAAAGCGAAAATGTCCTTTATGTCGCCAGGAATTTGTCCGCCAAAGGGAGCAATGTTATCCTTTTGAATGTTTTAGAACATTGATAACCCAAGTCATGGCGTGTTTTTCCTTCAGATGAGTATACCTGCCTTTGAAAGTGAAACCGGCGTGGGGATTAAAAAGTTCAATAGTGTTGAGTCAGTGCATTTACAAGTATGGATTTTGTGACAAATCATTTGTTATTTTGGTGACCAAAAGTGGGTTGAAATAACCTCAAATTTTCTATTGGGCCTAACGCGCTATGCTTAAAACATGATGGCAAATCAAAATTGATGAGCTCAAGAAGAAATCAAATTTTCCTTAAAACTCTTAAACGTGCTATCTTGAATGCCTCTTTATAAAGTACAGAGTTGTGCAACAAAATATGTATTGGGCCTGGCTAAAGATTTGATTGACATCTCATGAGAAAGGCGTTATCAGTTTGTGTGCACCTAACAAGTGTTTAGGATAATCATGTTACCATTTTGTGAAGCCTTCCAAAATCAAATTGTTCATCTGGATTATGATTCCTATTTATTTGCGCCAAATTCTAAAATTCTCACAAATGAAATGGTGTTTTTACGACTCTTTCAGAAACTATATCGCCATATCACGTCGACTTTTGAGCCAGTGTGAAAGTAGCACTGCCAGCAGTGGGAGTCGAACCCAACACCTCCCGTCCTCCACTTATACAACCATCAAAAGCACAAATTTGACAATCTACCACTGTGCTAGTGTGGCCGGATTCTCTCAAGATCTATAGCTATTTATAATCATTTATACAACCTTCACTGCTACTTTTTTTAAAGAAATCTTTCGTGTTAATAGAGTGTACTCGCTCTGATAAAAGTATCAAGGGTGAGCATGCAGTTTCAAAGCAAATATGATTTACCGGCGGCAGGCATGAGAACGGGATCGCATCTAATGTAGATGTTACATTCGTAGAATAATTTGAATTATGGTTGATATTAGTTATGGTGGATTGAATATAAAAGACAATGAGGTTAGGTACGCAAATCACTGTGGATGCATGTCTAAACTTGATTAACTGTCTATAAATTGGATATTTTCTTAGTACAGCTGTAAAAGTCTATTTTAACGAACCAGACTTAAATATAATATAATGTGTCAGCATATTTAAAAGAATAGAGAATGTTAACAACATTTTTTTTAATTGCTCATACCATAGAAGAATACCGTGATCCTATATTTTGAGCATGGTTGTGATGTTTATTTGTTATCATTCATTGAAAGTGGACCAAAAAACATTGAGTCCTCCTATTGAAAAGAATTAATGGAATCTTTATGGCATAGCAACACATAGGTATTTAGACGTTTATTTCACAAGGTAAAGTAAAAAAATATATACATCATACGTCACTCTTCTATTCTGAACTTAAACTTTCATAATTGATTTTCTCATTTATGTTATCATAAGTCTAACTATAAACCATCTGCCCAGATGAGGTTCCTAATGATGAGACAAGCAAGCAAGGGAATTCCGGGGGGGGGGAGACACAGAATGGCGTGGCCTACCAGCACATCGCATTTCATTATGCTAATGTCTTGATTGTGTAAATTGATACCAAGAAATGAAACAAATATACAGGTGCAAATATATCCAAAGGGAGAAAACAGATTAAAAACAGTTTGAGATTAGTATGGTTTGAAATGTTTCATCAATTTAGTCTTTAAAAAGATTGAGTATACTCTATAGTATTTTCCCGATTAATTTAGAATATATATAGTATTTTATATCATGAAATATATGTTCATTGTGTGCGAAATTGGATGACAATATACGATGTGTAAAAATTTAGGGTTGAAACTTCGAACACATTTCATACTATTTCCGAATACATGAGGAACATGATCACATGCTAGATATAATGAAAAGGGTCATGGCGCCTAGTGGCTAGAGCGCAAACTAGTTAGCACTAGTTCCTCTGTGAGGACCCAAATGTCGTGGGTTTGATTCCCAGTTGTCATGACATTGAATTATTGTTACCCATGTGAGCAGAGGTATGTCACTGAAAGGTTAACCTATTGTCCTGGTAAATCTCTGACTGGGTGGGTTGTCATGTTAAGGATATGCGACGAGACAAATTAGTGAGACAGGACTATATCTAATACAAGTAAGTCTCGTCATGATATAACCTTGGAGTAATTATGAATGGAGGCGCAACGTCGCAAGATCAAAAGGGATATCATAGTTGCCACCATGGCCATTGTTATGATGACGCCATTTAGGTGCAAGATATGAAAGTTATGACGTTATTTTTTCCAGAGCTATTTCAAGTCATCAAAACCATGATTTAGAGTTAAACATATAACTAACGAAATGTTTGTTTTTTTCATACAGATGATGGGGATATAAATTTTATTTCTCTGCTCCAAGTTTGGACGATTTTATGATAAGATTTGTACATTCATATCAAAGTTATGAAAATGTATTAAAATACTGAGAAAACCACGTGTTTTATTGTCATGTTTTCTTTCCAGTTTATTTTTAGTTATTGGCGCATAAATTGGTAGCTTAGAAAAATATACCATGTTGTTCAGTGAAAAAAATACTATCAGAAAATGTAATTTATAGCCCTGCCAATATATGCGCCGTTATAAATAAATTGACCTAATACATATTATGTCATCATTTAAAATCATAAAAAAAAATATTGCAACAAAAAAATTATAAATCCTATATCATTAACAATATTTTGTTTTAAAAGTTTCTAAATAGTAATATGAATAGTGACATTTTTTTTATAAACATGTATAGAAAATAAAAGGTTTGGAAGATGCATTTTTTTTTTCATAATATCTATTATTGAAGAAATCAGAACAGAAATGAACGTTAACGGATTTAATTGAATTAATTTTGAGTGGATGGTATTGTCAGCTTCAAAAGAGCAACTATTCTGAATTTTTCTTTTAATAAAATAAACCAAAATGTGGTTTAATACTTCAATAAAACTTTGGCCAATTTATTTTTAAAAAATATCAATCTTCAATTTTTCAATGTTCTGAAGTCGGCAACTATGATAGGATCAAAGGATTTTGAATCCATTGTGTGAAACATTGCGTTGATATGACGGCATAGCTCAAATAACAGCCGTTGCGCCTCCATTCATTATTACTCCAAGATATAACTAAGGTAATAATGGAAGTGACGCAAAAACCCCAAAATTTTTTTGACATGAAATAATTGAAAGTTAGTAAGCCTCTGAAATGGATAAGCCCATAAAACTGACTGTCAAACATGCATTTTATAGTACCATTGTGCAATATCGTATCGTAAAGGAACATAAATTGACACTTTTTATTGATAGCTTTCCTAATTTTATTCTCTTTTCTGGTCAACGTGCTATTGAGAAAATCCATGATTTAAGTATGCTATTCAGTTGTTTACACCATTTGATCAGAACATGTCGTACATGTAACAAACTACCTTATGTTTTTCCTTCACATATCCTCAGACATATGTGCAGAATTTGAATTTGTACACGAGGACACACTTACACCTGATATCACAAGAATGAGAATTGCATTTTGTCTATCCATTTGTTGAGTTGTTTTGTTTCAAGAGCGATCTAAGGATATATACGTACAATATATTAAATGTGTATTTTTGTTAAATTGTCAATACTACTGCTTGCCCGATATCTTTCTACAAATAAAATATAAATTATAGAGATTAGTGATGTAATTAACAGATTGTTAATGTTCAGTGACATGTATTTATTTTGCTAAATTTGTTTTTCGATCCAGGAAGCATATATATCATAAGAAATTGTCAATAGTTTGTAATCACTAAAATTTATTTATTTTGAAACTTTTATTTAATTTCAGTGTAATAGATTACAATTGCCGATAAATGATATGTGGGATTTATATTCAAATGTCTTCTAGTGTCATTGGCTGTCTGTCCATATTTTCCAAAAGCAACTATTATCTTCTGATATTTTGTTTTTGTACATATAGTAATCCTTTGAGATATGGTAACTTTCTCATTTTCAAATGGTTTCACAAATAATTATGAAACATTTCCACAACTTTCTATAAATATAACACAAACATATATCCTTAACAGTAGCATATATTTTGTGGGATATCTTTTTTTATATTTATTTAAGTGACGCATGTGGGGAAGTATCTTTGTTCAACATGGCTGCCGTACCCTAATTCAAAGTAGACAATACAAGCAGAGTAAACTGCAACAAGTAGCGGGTAATGGGTTGCATATTGACTATGCAAATGTCTGCTCTTGCTTATCCGCTGGATAAACGCCATCTATGTTGCACTGACATCTTATAATGTCTATTTACTCAGATGCACAAGTAAGATTTTCATATGGTAATAATATTGACACACACCGTGACCTATACAATGGTATCCTATGCAGCAATATTAAAGCCATGTCATTTTGAAAATTAGGAAAAATTAAAAACTGTTTGGAAAAGGATTGATCATAAGGAATGATTAAGGGAAACATGAAAGGTGAATTAACATGCGAAACACACGAGAATGAGGAGTTCTATCCATCTAAAACAGCCGTGGATAAAAAAAGGTCGCAAAATGAAAGTTCTTAAAGGGGCCGTAGTGTTGAGTGAATGTAAAGTAAATATGGAGCTCACTTTCCATACAATAATAGTGACCATTATGTATGGTGTCTGTATAAAGATTTTGATTCACCGTCAATTCCCTTATTAAAATGCAGGAGGGGATTGAAGATTAATCACATATCTACTAGAATGTACAGAGTATGGTGTTACTGGTCAGCTACTCTTCTGTACACTTCCCCTCTGTATGATAAAGATTATCCTCTTGATTCATGACGATGAAAGGTCTCATTTGGAGATCTGTGCTTGGCTTTGTATGCTAAAGACCTTTTACCTTGATACTATCACAACAGAGTATGTCAAAATCTTATTGATAGGTCCAGGCCCTTCAAAGAGCAAATAGAATAGTCCACACAAGTATGCTTACTCACTTATTACCGTAGGATCTGAGATGAGTATGAGATAAGCTGTTACAGGCTTGTATGAGCATCTCAGTTTGCCCATATATCACACAGGCCGAGAATGCCAAGGTTTGATCCATGACCGGTTTCAAGTGGAGTTGGAGGACACCAGTCACGTGACCCTAGGGAGGGGGCAGTCCCGCCTTCTGAGCTCAACCCCATTACCTGCTTCGCATAACTGCTCAACCTTTATGGCTCAACCTCTGCATTCATCTTCAACGTTAAAACCTTCAAAATGAATCATTATATAGAAACACTGCAATCTAAAGAATTTAGATATATAAAGATATATTTCTCTCTTTTTTTTTGGGGGGGGGGGGTGGGGGAGCAGAAAAGTTTATTTCAATTTATGAAGCCAATACCCAACAGAATTTAGATATATATAAAGATATATTCCTTTTTTATTTTTGGATCAGAAAAGTTAATTTCATGAAACATTGATGACCAATACCTAACAGAGATAAGTTCATATATTTGATCAAGTCTGAATTTTGTGGAAGATAATTGATAAGACATGATTGAAAGACATTTGGCGCAACCATACATTGAATTGGTCTACATAAAAGTGGCTTCAAGACGTAGCAATCTATAATCAGAGCCTGAAGGATGGGGACCTAAAAGCGATGAACAGGATGTGGTATGGGAAAGGTCCATCACAAGTGTTTAGTAGGCAGAGTGAACCACAATCAAAGCATCCAGTGAGGCGGATGTGAGCACATGGTGGTCACCTGGTCGCATAGAGAGCACTTAACAGCTTCTCCCCGACCATGCTGTAGCCACGGGCCGTGGCGCAGTTGGTTAGAGCGCCAGTTTATTAGCACCAGTTCCTCTGTGGTGATCCAAAGGTCGTGGGTTCGTACCCCGGCCATACCGAGATTTAATTCATGATATAATTTCACACATAAGCTTAGGCCCGTGCCTACAGGGTTAGCCCGTTGTCCTTATAAACCTGTGATCGGGTGGGTTGTCATGTGTCGGACCTGCTCCATGACAATTCAGCGAGGCAGCTGCTACGAGTAGGTCTCATCACGAAATGACTGAAGTAATGTATAACAAACAATCAACCAAACAGACCATGGTGTAGTATAATGACAAGGAAGTTCACCTCAAATGGTGAACTTTAAATCTGATGTTAAACTGCCTCTAGCATAATTTTCGCTATCTGCACTAATTCATCAAGGTTCGATCTACAAACTAATACTCTATCACTACCAATGACGTCTGAAGTCAACCTTATGGAAAACAAAAGATGAGTCAGGATTTAATCATACTCGAGTTTCAACATAGCTTCTCTTGTGCGTTAATTTAAGTTAAGACCATTTTAAACCGGGAATAAGAATATATATTATACAAAGATAATGAATATCAAATTTTATATCATTTTGCTGTATTGGTTGTTTCAGCAAAACAGGTTGAACAAATATATATGTGACCTATAAAAACAAACAAAATATATAAAAGCGGAGGGGGAAACCCCCTTAACCGAGTGGATAATCATTTTCATATTCGGTACATTTGCTGTTATTGAACTGACCGATGGTTTGGGCTGGAACTAAATCCAACTGAAAGTTTTACGATCAGTCATTCTACCCCAGACAAGCACACCCTTCTTCAAAATTATGTCAACAATTAAATCATACTCAAGTGAACAAAAAAGTGATTTTTTTATGTGTCTAGGTCAAGCCATTTAACATCTAAATGTCCAGAATTTCTGTGAAATTGATATCTTTTGTGGTCTTATAGATAATGTGTTTATCTCACAATTCAGTTGTTATGAGTTCAAGCCATGCAACAAAAAGAACGGTTTTTCATCTTTTGTTTTTCATCTAGTCTTGAAATGTAGAGAATGGGGCATATGAGGAAAAGTATCCCCATCAAAGACTGGGACTGTCCTGTCACATTACATTTACAGTGCCACACACCACAATTCAATCGGAAGCTTTATTGATCTTACATGTGTTTAAGTCTTCAGCATTAGCAGAGTCATAAATATAAGTTTAAGGTCAAGCAATTCATGGATCACGCATTTTGTAGCTGTTTGATCAGAAAAAATCTGACATTTTCCCATCAGTGTGACTTCTCCCCGGTCAATTCTTGGAGAGATCTGGTCAGCAACCTCATTATAAAAACTTGCTTGGTCTAGTTTTCTATTAGCTGAAAGGAACCTCATTCGTATATTTTTTTTCTTTTCCAGTGTTCCATTGGTAAACATACAACTGTAATGTATATGCGTTACACACCCGACCTCAGGTGGCACCTACCTCCCATTCTTCACTTGCAACGTCTTCTTTGTCTGCTTCCCTATGGATTAATAGCACTAGCACTATTTCTTCACACATAAAAAAAGATCTGGAAGGCCGATACTTGAGACTTTCTGGCCAGACTTCACTTACATCAAGTACATCACTTGACGCCACCAAGAATCAAACCCCGGACACCTCACACCTGAAAGAAACACATTATAAACCACAACTGACCTCAGGTGCAGGATTCTACATCATGCTAATGTAAACATCATTGTGAAACGTTGTTATCCACTGTTAGCGGTTACCTGTGTGTTACACATCATGAAAGGTCTAATCAGTTTTCTTAAGTCCATCAATTTATTATACTTTACAAATCGAACAAATACTTCAAACGTTTTAACATAGAAACCAGAAATAGGCTTTCTCAAGAAACCTTTGAATATTATTTAAATTATTGCGAAAACATTGTTTTTATTTTTTTCTAAATGTCTCAGGATAAAATATCTGCCATATATAAAGTGTCATCACTGATACTTTTTTTTTGTCTCAAATATCCAATATATCGAAGAAACTGTCTTCTCAATAAGCTCCTCTCGACCGATGACCTCAGATGCTTTATGGAACCAAGGGAAAATTTTGCTTCCATATTGCACTGACCCTTTCAGTGTCAGACTTTACAGAATATATCTTTGTAGTGATCACTCTTTCCACAAAGACGTGATTATATAAAGATAGAAAGGATCTTTCTAGGTTCTCAATAATGCTATTCTCCATCGCCATGCAGAGTACAATAATGCTAGCGGTGCTGGAAACTAATCACAGGTTCAGAAGCTGTTTTGGAATGGAATCCGATCCCCTATCGAATTACTTTTACGTGAAGAATGACTGCTTGTATTCAATTTGGGTAAAATAGATTTTCTCTAAACTTTTCCCTTAGTTTGTATGAGATATATAAAATATAGAATAAAACACTTGGCAACAACTTTCTTCTCTGATTATATATTTATACTGATGCCATTTAGTGTTTTATAACAGAATATAATGAATATAACGAAAATAAGAAAATAGTGGTTTTTCATACATCAAAATATTGAAGTTAGTTTTGAACCATTCTTTACGAATTTATAAAATGAAGGAATGTGTTGACTCACCAACACAATACGATCATTGAGGTAAGTGTGCAATTTTGTAATTGAATACAATTCTATCATGGACAATACTGATTGTAGTATTAATGAGAATAAAACCTAAATACCGCTGATACCATACTTTCCATCAAAGCATAGCGCTTCAAGATTCATGCGATTACAAAGGTGTTAGCTACTTGTCACTATTGGCTTTAGAATTAGGCAGAGAAGGACACCTTGGTTTTAGGGAGCTTATGAAGAATGCCTTGTTACCCTGACACATGCCATTGTGTATGTGAAGATCCATCGCTCGTGTGATGTTTAACCTAGCCCTGGCTCAATGTGATCAAAGTTTCCACTCACTATGTGTAGGCTATAGATTAGAATGATTGATGTCATCCCATATCAGTCGCCATTCATATATATCCCCTTGCCATCGTCAATGCTAATAGTGCAAGAGCACACATGACAATAAACGGTTTTTTTCTTCAAAAGACAAACATCTAATCCACCTCAAAACAGGATATACTTTTAAAGAAATAATACCAAATATTAAAATGAATTTTGAAATACAAAGATGTCCAGTTTTGACATTGCCCCAAGATTAAAAGATTCGGGTGTTGTCGGTTATATGGAAGTATCTAAATAATATTACACGTTGTGGCAGTTATAAGTGTGATTTATTTACTGCTAAAGGTGTTTCTTTCCATATCGTGATCGTCAAGCTCAGCACACCCTGATTGCATTTATTATTGTCGGTTACCGCATCAGCCATTGTGTAGATGCGTTAGCGAATTGGCGAAGATGTTGGTGATATTATGTGCTATGTTATATGGCTAATGGATGGATGTGGTGATGGTGACCATACTGCCTATAATTGGCGTAGATGTTGGTGATATTATGTGCTATATTATATGGCTAATAGATGGATGTGGTGATGGTGACCATACTGCCTATAATTGGCGTATATGTTGGTGATATTATGTGCTATATTATATGGCTAATAGATGGATGTGGTGATGGTGACCATACTGCCTATAATTGGCGTAGATGTTGGTGATATTATGTGCTATATTATATGGCTAATAGATGGATGTGGTGATGGTGACCATACTGCCTATAATTGGCGTAGATGTTGGTGATATTATGTGCTATATTATATGGCTAATAGATGGATGTGGTGATGGTGACCATACTGCCTATAATTGGCGTAGATGTTGGTGATATTATGTGCTATATTATATGGCTAATAGATGGATGTGGTGATGGTGACCATACTGCCTATAATTGGCGTAGATGTTGGTGATATTATGTGCTATATTATATGGCTAATGGATGGATGTGGTGATGGTGACCATACTGCCTATAATTGGCATAGATGTTGGTGATATTATGTGCTATATTATATGGCTAATGGATGGATGTGGTGATGGTGTCCATACTGCCTATAATTGGCGTAGATGTTGGTGATATTATGTGCTATATTATATGGCTAATAGATGGATGTGGTGATGGTGTCCATACTGCCTATAATTGGCGTAGATGTTGGTGATATTATGTGCTATATTATATGGCTAATAGATGGATGTGGTGATGGTGACCATACTGCCTATAATTGGCGTAGAGGTTGGTGATATTATGTGCTATATTATATGGCTAATAGATGGATGTGGTGATGGTGACCATACTGCCTATAATTGGCGTAGATGTTGGTGATATTATGTGCTATATTATATGGCTAATAGATGGATGTGGTGATGGTGACCATACTGCCTATAATTGGCGTATATGTTGGTGATATTATGTGCTATATTATATGGCTAATAGATGGATGTGGTGATGGTGACCATACTGCCTATAATTGGCGTAGATGTTGGTGATATTATGTGCTATATTATATGGCTAATAGATGGATGTGGTGATGGTGACCATACTGCCTATAATTGGCGTAGATGTTGGTGATATTATGTGCTATATTATATGGCTAATAGATGGATGTGGTGATGGTGACCATACTGCCTATAATTGGCGTAGATGTTGGTGATATTATGTGCTATATTATATGGCTAATAGATGGATGTGGTGATGGTGACCATACTGCCTATAATTGGCATAGATGTTGGTGATATTATGTGCTATATTATATGGCTAATGGATGGATGTGGTGATGGTGACCATACTGCCTATAATTGGCATAGATGTTGGTGATATTATGTGCTATATTATATGGCTAATAGATAGATGTGGTGATGGTGTCCATACTGCCTATAATTGGCGTAGATGTTGGTGATATTATGTGCTATATTATATGGCTAATAGATGGATGTGGTGATGGTGTCCATACTGCCTATAATTGGCGTAGATGTTGGTGATATTATGTGCTATATTATATGGCTAATAGATGGATGTGGTGATGGTGACCATACTGCCTATAATTGGCGTAGAGGTTGGTGATATTAT
Organism: Amphiduros pacificus; assembly: GCA_949316495.1. Taxonomy (NCBI): domain Eukaryota; kingdom Metazoa; phylum Annelida; class Polychaeta; order Phyllodocida; family Hesionidae; genus Amphiduros; species Amphiduros pacificus. The sequence continues at coordinate 44,460,753 of OX439000.1, read as the reverse complement.
GTGCTATATTATATGGCTAATAGATGGATGTGGTGATGGTGACCATACTGCCTATAATTGGCGTAGAGGTTGGTGATATTATGTGCTATATTATATGGCTAATAGATGGATGTGGTGATGGTGACCATACTGCCTATAATTGGCGTAGATGTTGGTGATATTATGTGCTATATTATATGGCTAATAGATGGATGTGGTGATGGTGACCATACTGCCTATAATTGGCATAGATGTTGGTGATATTATGTGCTATATTATATGGCTAATGGATGGATGTGGTGATGGTGACCATACTGCCTATAATTGGCGTAGATGTTGGTGATATTATGTGCTATATTATATGGCTAATAGATGGATGTGGTGATGGTGACCATACTGCCTATAATTGGCGTAGATGTTGGTGATATTATGTGCTATATTATATGGCTAATGGATGGATGTGGTGATGGTGACCATACTGCCTATGGTGTGTTATTACATATACTGTGATGAGGGTCATACTTCTTTATTTTCTTCTCGTCTTGGTTGAATCTGAACAGTTTATAAGCAAAATTGAACATAACAATGGCAGAACATCCTCACACAGATGGAAAAAATGCACCCAGTTGTATTCCAGGAGCTTCTTGTGCTATATAAATGCTATATTCTTTTTTGTAGAAAGTTGAATGACAATCACATAGAGAGCCATGTGTCAGAGAAGTGATTCAAACTAAAAGACAAGAGGGCTTTTTGTGATCCAGGTGCGGTTAAATCATTTTAAAGAAATCATTATTCAATGTCATAGATTCCTTCACAGCAAAGGCATGCAAAGAAAATGAGAATGTTCATTTCCCCAGCCCTAATAATCTTCGTTGAATTTAGCCAGTTTTAGACCATTTGAATATCCAATAATTCGCAGGATATCTTTTTCCTTTGTGAAATGCGAGTTAAGTCGTGTGTCTTTATTCTTTTCGATGCTATATCCTATTGAAGCCCATGCATCAATGTTCTAAAGCAATTAAGAAGATAACATGTCATGGATGATCCGCTTGAATTTGAGTAACGAAAACTATCTAATAAAGCATGATGTTAAAGACTAATTGCATGGTTTCTTTTTACATGATTCTGGCATATGGTGTATGTAAACATGTTTTATTAGCCATCAAATATTACCATGACCTTGGTCATTTATATTTCAATTAGTGATACTATGAACTCTTTCTCCATCATATGCGGAGCCCCACAACTATTTATTGAAAATTATGGATTGTGTTATTAAGTGGATACTGAGGAATTCGTCTTTAAAAGAATATAGTTTTGGCTTACTTCGTCAGGCTTCTATATGCTGTGATATCGATTAAAATGCGTTGAATAGGTTGGAAAATGAAAGCTACTTTGAGCTTTATATTGTGCACAGGAAAATGATTATGTTTCAGCATGTTTTAGCATGCGTATGAGAGAAATTAAGCTTAGATGTTATAAAGGTGAAAGTAGAATTATATTTCATCTTGCTTACCTCATCGTTGTGTGTATATATATTTATATATATATGTCGGTGACGTACTTATTTTGTATGTTCTTGTTAAAAGTATTACATCTATATCAAGAGTATTCCTTTTGTTTACTTTCAACGTACCATTTGAGTATATAGCATGCAATCCTTGGAGTAATATATTATCATTCCGTGTTAAGGTCACATTCGAGCTCATGCACATTTGCAGAATTGTTAGCTTATTGTATGTTGTTCAACCTGGGGCAATAAAACATGTTATGTCTAGCAGGTACCTAACAGTAAATTGCATGAGGACAGACTGATTTATTCTTGCTCAGATTTGATGAATTATTTCTTTCACCACTTCACCCTGAAATGAATAAAAAAAATAATAGAATTAATGATAAAGAGATCTCTTCAATTTGGTAATTGACAAGGCTAGATTTAGGGTGACCATTGTCCCAGTTTCCTGCTGGAATTATCAGAAACTTTTATATTTTGAACTATATAATGTTCAAGATTATAATTATTATTAATAGGAATGCTAAATAGACAATGTTTTTGAAGAACTTTCCAATCTAAATTCAAATAAATAAAAATCATTTTATGTTTGAATACCTTGCTTAATATCATGTTAAGAGGCATCAAATCAACCAATTGGACAATGTATCATTCAGTGTACATAGGGAAAACTAACATATTACAATCATACACAATTTATACACATCCAAGAAATTATTGAAGCAATTTATGATCAAAGTGTGAGCCATATAAGATGTTCATGCTTAAATTGGCTGAGGAGGTATGGCAATTTTCGGTCTTAATAGTCTCTTTGTACTTACGTTGCAAAGAAAATACTATTGTACATAATATAATATGGAAAGAAAGTTATGCAATAACTTTAAGATATTATTGGCCAGTTAACAGGCATGACTGTCTTGATTCTCTAAAAAAATGTAGCCTAGTATCAAGCCTGTTTGCCTCAAAAAGGGTTTATGCTAGTTAAACATGTTTTCGTGAGACATTTAAAGTGTACAGTGTAATGTATTAGTCATTACTTTAATGCATTAACGTCAACCACCTGGGGACCATATTTTCACTTAACCATTATTACTGTTGAATATGGCCCACCTTGCCCATCTGTTGATATAATATATTGTAAACATGTATTGTATATGTGTATAATTAATAATCAACAAAAAATACATGTCAATAATTTATGTCAAAATAGATGGAGTAGCTTCAGTGAAAAGGTCTCGCTGTGATAAGGTGTTAGAAAATCACAATACGTCATTTAACACGCGCTATTGACTCCTGTTTTTCGCAACTGACAATTGAAATGTTTCATGAAGGAAACAAATTTTCTTTCTGTCAATAGCCAAACTAAATATTTTATCGAATTAAATATATTAAGGCGCTTTATGTCTGTTGGTGGCGAGTGCCCTCTGGTGACACATATTTTGAGGGAACTTTTTACTCCAAAATAGAACATTTTCAACAAGATTGGGAAAAGTGCAAAATTGTTGAAAAAAGTCTCCTTTTCATATCATTTTCCCAGTCATGTACTATGATGTTAAATTTTATTGTGTATTTATTGATTTATTGATCCACAACACCATTCATAATACTTCAATATGAATACTTTTGTGACAAACTGCCACGGAGATGAGGTCATTGGGTGCAGTATTTATTACAATTCATTTCTTCCAATTATATCATTTTTATGTGCCGAAAAATGTTTTACTTTATATGTCTAATGTCTTATTGTCCAAGATCAGCCAAGTTATGAATGTGCGAATCCCATGAGGACTCGCTTTACCGATGGCGTAGTGATGCTGAGTATAATAGCTTCATATCTAATATTTTAAATATTTTTATGCTTACATATTGATTCAATTCCTTGATGCCTTGATTTATACAAGAGGGATGTATTTTTAACACTGTAAATAGGCCATTTGCCAAAAGGTACATATCCTGGTAATTTTCATATCTGACACCAGGGGACACTTTTTGAAAAGACCCGTAAATACTCTAATTAATTCTTGATGACACGTTCACATAATAAAGTTATTACGTGTCATGAAATATTTCAACCCATAATTATGGGTGCATTGCAACACTCACTCACAGTGCAATTAGAAAGTACAATACCACAATCTTGCCTGAAAGGAAACTGCGAAGCTGTAAATTAAATCGGCCTACTTTCCCTTCGTCATTACAAACACTGACTACTTTCACCGCAAAATTCTGAGGAAGTTTACTATTTTCACCGTCAAATCTTTGTGTACATGGAATATAGTATTGTGAATGGATCATGTGACATTTTGTGCAGATCACACAAATTCACGTCCTGTTTTTTTGCAGTGAGGGAGGCTTATGCTTTCCTGCTTTCCAAGCATGGCTTTATCAGATGTTACATTCCAGAAGGGCTTGACCTTTCTGCCAACATCCTGCCCGATGTGAACCCTTTCATCACCACATGAGGGCCCCTTCCTGGATGTCCATTACACAAGCATTTGACCTTTACTTTTGTCACCTGTTAAATACACCAATTAAAACTATTGTTTCTTTAGTTGTCCATCGCCTTATGGGTAGCTTCCTAGGATAGAATATCGGTTATGGTCAAACCTTATCATGTTACTGTGATGATGAGAGTATTAATTGTCTTCAAGTTCAATGTTGCTTATATGTATGTGCTCTGTGTTCACTGATATCAAGACTGATTAGAATTACTTTCCCAGGATGCATATATTTTATTTCATTTACATTTAATTTCAATTATATATGGCGACCTTATTCATATATCATGTATCTTCGACTTTAGAAACATGTTAGGGGCGATCCATTTGATTATTGTGGGGTGGGGTGGGACAGCAGTACTGGATGAATAAATTTTTTTTCTTTGGTAGGGTGGATGAATAATTTTTTTTCTGGTGTGGGGTGGGTGAATAAATTTTTTTTCTGGTGTGGGGTGGGTGAATAAATTTTTTTTCTTGTTGCTTCCCCAGACTCTGATCCTTCATTTCAAGCAATCCATATAGAAGATAGAAAAACTGGAAGGAGGTGGATGAATAATTTTTTTTTCTTTGGTAGGGTGAATGAATAAAATTTTTTTCTGGGATGGGGTGGGTGAATAATTTTTTTTTCCAAAATCTCCCACCCCACCCCACAAAAATCAAATGGATCGCCCCTTATATGCAGGACAAGGTTAAAGTTTGTGTGTGTGTGTGTGTTTTTGTTTTGTTTTTTTGTTTTTGTTTTTTGTAGTATTTTTTGTTATTTTGTTTTGCTTTTTAAATTAAAAAAATAGGTCAAACATGACAAATATTTTAATGGGTTTAGAACAGGGCCAAGCCACTAAGTACCCCTTTTATGCGTAAGAAAAGTGGGTTGTCTCGTCTTAAGGGCTACCTGGGGCTGATGGGGGCACAAGATGGAACTTACACTCGTCATTGCACACAGGTCCACGGCTTTTTTTAACGAATCCAGCAGACCTAACTGATTGACATGACGTGGTTAAGTGGTGGAATATGTAAAACAAAATGGTATGATTTTTTTATGCGGAATAGATGTGAATTTTTCATGTGAATAAGACGTGAATATTAAGCGTGTATAAATATTATCCAAGTGGACATGTAAATGTTCACAATTTTGTTGGGAATCTATATTTTATATCAAATTGACAGTTTTATCCTTTATTTGCTTGACTATAATCAAATTTTATATCTAAGTTTTCAATACATATATTATCAATATAAGCTCCATTTAGTGCCCTGTGGAAATGTCACCTGCAATGTTGGCAAAAGGTAATGATATAATATTTGTGTAAATATATAGTAGTGAAATTTATGTAATATTTTCATATCTTTTGAGGAATTCATTTCCCAGCACTATCAGCTGTTAATGACCTAAGCTGGTACACAGCTAGTATGGCAGGCAGTCTCACCAACTGGAATGACCAGGTGACCACAAACATCGCTCCTCTATGCTATGAGAGGGATCAGCAACCAAGATGCGTACAGCAGAAGTCAGATTAATGCCATATATTCTCTTTACGATCTGAATCATGAAATCCTTGAGCCCACCATGTCTGAAACCAAAATATAACCCAGTTGGCAATATTTCTTGTAACCCAGTTGGCAATATTTCTTGTAAGGCTGAAATGTGTATAAGGAAAGATTGAGATATGTATTGATGTAGGCTGAAATGCGTATTATAGGAAAGATTGAGATATGTATTGATGTAGGCTGAAATGCGTATTATAGGAAAGATTGAGATATGTATTGATGAAGGCTGAAATGCGTATTATAGGAAAGATTGAGATATGTATTGATTTAGGCTGAAATGTGTATGAGGAAAGATTGAGATATGTATTGATGTAGGCTGAAATGCGTATTAGGAAAGATTGAGATATGTATTGATGTAGGCTGAAATGCGTATTAGGAAAGATTGAGATATGTATTGATGTAGGCTGAAATGTGTATAAGGAAAGATTGAGATATGTATTGATGTAGGCTGAAATTCGTATTAGGAAAGATTGAGATACATATTGGGGTAGGCTGAAATGCGTATTAGGATGGATGGAGATATTATTATTATTATAAAATATTTTATTCATACACTTTTTTACACAAAAAAAGGTATAGTTTTATTTACAATGCTTTTCAGATTAAAAGATGACTAGATAAAACACTATAAAACCGCAATAAAATCACTGGGTACATACATAATCAAGCAAGTCATTTAATTCTGTAAATGTAAAACCATTAATATTCATATCATTTCTCAGTGCATCTCTCAATTCTATGCGTTGGGGTAGGCTGATATGTTTATTGGGGTAGGCTGACACGTTTATTTTGAGGGAGGCTCAGATGTGTAATGGGGTAGGCTGAAATGCGTTTTGAGGGAGGCTCAGATGTGTAATGGGGTAGGCTGAAATGCGTATTGAGGGAGGCTCAGATGTGTAATAGGGTAGGCTGAAATGCGTATTGAGGGAGGCTCAGTTATGTAATGGGGTAGGCTGAAATGCGTATTGAGGGAGGCTCATATGTGTTATGGGGTAGGCTGAAATGCGTATTGAGGGAGGCTCAGATGTGGAATGGGGTAGGCAGAAATGCGTATTGAGTTGGACTGAAATGCATTGGGGTTGATTAAAATGTGTATTGGGGTAGGATGGGATGTGTATTGGAGTAGGCAGAGATGTGTATTGGGGTAGGAATATATGTGGCAGGATGAGATGTATATTAGGGTAGGTTGGGATGAGTATTGCCATGGGGTGGGATGTACCCATCCTTTTGTTACTGTTTTCAACATTACAGCACATTAAGTATTGCCATTGGCTGTCTAAAAGGTACCCCCACTCGATGAGAAAAACGCCATTATAGTTTGTGTGCTCCAAATACATGTTTCTTATAAGTCAAGAAACCTGAAAATTAAATTATATATATGTTATATGCACTTACACACACTATATGTACATACAAATATACACAAAAACATATACGCACACATGTTTACAGCGGCAAATTTTTGTTTCTTTTTTAAAGAAAACTCAGAGCTCAGAACTTTCTTGGAGAACTTTCTTGGTTAGAAAGTTAGGGAGCAAACATCCATATGTTTTAAGCACATTCCTATAATTGATGAGTTATATTTCTTCAGATCAATAGTGTTCAATATTAAACCAAAAGTTTAATTGGTAGCATGGTGTGAGGTATTTTGGGCTCTTTCACTTGTTTATCATGTACATGTATATTTCATGTATTTGGGTGTTTCATTTTCGGGACATTTTTTTCAGATCACGCTGCTCATAATAAAATGTAATGTAACGTAGAGGTTATGCAGAGTCCGTGCAGATTCTAGATTTAGTGTTCTCCAATCGCCACTCTCTGCCAATCTCAGACGGTCTGCTTGATTGGTGGCTAGGAACACGATTCCAGATTCTAGTCAAACTCCGTCAGAGGGCGGCGTGGTGTAATAGATTAGTGTACCTCTGGTGGACAGATTGGATTCCAAACCTCTCTGGCACCTGTCCAGTGTCTCTTCTAAAAAGCATGACCCAGTTTCCGCAACCTTTCAACGTGATACGACAAACAAACCCATACACAAACACTGTGACTGTCATCGTTCAAGCGTTGCCAAATCCTGGTACACTTCGTCAAAGTACATTCACCTAAAGGCACCAGTCAACCAGACGGCTGAGACTGTAAGGCTGGGACTAAACTATTTCCTTGAAGCTACAGCTAACTTCACATCGCACGGCACACCCATAAAGATGGTTCGCTGTTGGTTTATGGACGAATCCGACCTGGATCAAAGGACGCCGCACATGACAGATCCTCCGCAGTTTGTATCTCTCGACGAGGTATCCCAGAAGACAGGTGTCGAATACTACCAGGTAAAAGTGAATTCTACTCACAGACGATGACAACAGAGCTGCATTCAGTTTAGCAGCTGATTACCTATGTTTATCACACATGGCATTGTTGGTACTACGAATGTATATATCTGACAAAAGTCTGACGGGAAATATTCTGGAAATGTAGATGCAATTTAGACTTTAAAAATGGAACAGTCCACAGCTCAGTTGTCATCGTTGGCAAATCACATTTTCAGTTACATACATGTACATATTGTGTGTCACCATGGTCCCCGGCCATGGTCATATCTTGGAGTAATAATGAATGGAGGGGTGACGGGGAAAGATCAAAGGAGATATCATAGATGCCGCCATGGCTATTGTTATAATGACGCCATATAGGTGCAAGATATGAAAGTTTTGACGTAATTTTTTTTCAGAACTATTTTAAGTTATTAAAACTACAATTTAGAGCTACACATATCGCGAATGAAATGTTTGTTTATTTATGCAGATTACGGGGATATACATTTTATTTCTCTGCTCCAAGTATTGACGATTTTATGCCGAGATTTTCAAATTCATATCATATTTATGAAAATGATTAAAATTTCCATTTTCCTCTCAGATTATCGGGAAATCATGTACTTTTTTGTTATTGTTGTCATTAAAGTTTATTTTTAATTATTGGCGCATATATTGGCAGCTTAGAAAAATATACCAAGTTGTTCAGTGGAAAAAATACTATAAGAAAATGTAATTTATAGCCCTGCCAATTTATGCGCCGTTATAAATAAATTGACCTAATATATATCATGTCATCATTTAAAATCAACAAAAAATAACAAAAAAAAATTACAACAAAAATTTTATAAATGCTATATCATTAACAATATTTTGTTTTAAAAGTTTATAAAAAGCAATATGAATATGAATTATGAATTTTTAATAAAAATGTATAAAAAATAAAAGATTTAGAACATGCATTTTTCTTTTTTTCATAATATCTAATATTGAAGAAATCAGAATAGAAATGAACAGATTTATTTGAAGTAATTTTGAGTGGATGGTACTATAAGCTTCATAAGAGGAACTATTCTGAATTTTTCTTTAAAAAAAATAAAGCAAAATGCGGTATAATTCTTCAATAAAACTTTGGCCATTTTATTTTTTTTAAATATGAATCTTCGATTTTTCACTGTTCTGAAGTCGGCAACTATGATAGGATCAAAGGATTTTGAATCCATTGTGTGAAACAATGCGTTGCTATGACGCCATAGCTCAAATAACAGCCGTTGCACCTCCATTCATTATTACTCCAAGGTGAGAGCAATAATAAAGTTATATTAATATGCAGGCTCCTTGAATGCTTCCAATCTGTCGGGTATTGATATTGATCGAGCTCAGCTGTCATTTCTTGTCGGAGACCTTTTGTATTTATTTATTTATTGAATTTTATTGACAATAGAAGGTCACATAAAACCTATATGTCATGCTAATTAAAATTATACCAATACTACTAAGGAGTATCTTCTAAATATATACTTTTGATACTCACAGATTATTTCTAATTCAATTAATACGAACAAATGTAAATACAAAAAAGAAAATAGACAATAGAGCACCAATTGATGGCATTCAATTCAATATACGTACATTTTTTAAAGTGCTTTGGCAGAATCATATACAAATCAGACGAGATTGTTTATTCATAATTTTGTGATTCTAGAAATGGATGGGTGTTAATTTTGATAGCTTTCAGAATGATGGGAATTTAGATCAGTCTTAACTGAAAGATTGGTTCTGGATTGTGATTAATGATTAATGAATAAACTCGTATAAGTGGTCTATGTTTGTCAAAGTTGGCATTGTTATCAATAATCATGCTATTTGTAATAAACATAATGAAATACTTGGTCTATAGCACCAGAGAATTATTATAAATCTAAGCATCCTACATATTTTGATTTTAAGCATTACAATTACTTATACTGGACTAGAATCTTAATTGGACGTATTGTTTAGCACTGTTTCAGATCTCTTTTTCAGACATAAATATATATATTTTGCTAGAGATCTAATCACTCTCTTACTTTCACATTTCATAATGACAGTGAAATATTCCAAATTATTTACATTTGCCAAGTGATCCCATGGTAATTTATCTATGACTACAGACATAAGTTCTCTACGTTCTTTTTGATATAAAGTGCATGTCATGATAAAGTGATTTTCATCTTCAACACCACCAGAGGAGCAATATAAACAAGTTCTAAATTCTGGCGGTGTTTTATTTGGTCTGTCATATCTGCCGGTTTCTATTCTTAAGTTATGGGAACTTATTCTGAATCTAAATAGGGATAATGCATGATTCAGAATTTTTTACACATGACAAGTATTTTTCCATCATGAATTCAGAATTGAAAAGACAGTATGTCCTCAGTTTTGGATATAATAAGTTATTTCCAATCTTTTCTATGCATTCAGTTCTAAATTTGTTATAAAGTTCTGCTTCTATTATCGTTAAATCTGTGCTGGTATTTAGACATTGCTCCTCCCAGTGGTGTTGTTGATTTACATCATACAGAATATTTTTTATGTGGCTGCACCAGTTTATTTGTCCTAGTTCATGCAATTCAAGAAGTGAGTTATATGCTTTTTTCACTATATGGTTATTTTTTAGTAAGAGGATTCTTTTCCAGTATTTAATTGCCTGAAATTTTTGTTTGAGGATAAGGGGAAATCTTCCAGACTCGGCATATATTGCATAATTACTGGAAGATATTTTAACACGGAGATTGCTTTTTAGATAAGATATATGTATTTTTTCTAGAGATTTGACTTCTTTTCCTGTAAACCAAACATCAGCAGCATATTCCATGATTGGGCTTATTTGAGTATCAAATGTTTTGAAGGCTAATATTGGTGAAAGTTGTCCTATACTATTTTTAACATGTGAGTTAAGTGCGTAAATAGCATTTTGTGATTTTTCAGTGAGGTGATCATGTGTTTTTCTGAGTGGATCTATGGTCTTAGATGAGAAAATAGCACCCAAATATTTATATTCATCTACAATTTTGATTGTTTGGTTATTGTATTTAAAGACAAAATCATTTTTCTTTTTTCCAAAGATGATGACATTGGTTTTCGTTATCAGGTGCCACTTTTTACAAAAATTAAATAATCCATCTAACAATTTTTGTAGTCCCTCTGGGGTCTCTGAGCACAATATCAAATCATCTGCATACAATATATACAATAATATACCTTCATCTAATAATACACCATATTCTATTTCAAAATAACATTGAAGATCATACAGAAATTCTGTGAACAAATTAGGACTTAGCATGCCTCCCTGTAAAACACCAAATTTGCTATCTATTTCTTGTCCAAGGCGGCCTTTCCATTTTACACGACATTTAGCTTTATCATACACACTGATAATCAGTTTTAGAAGTTTACCTTTTAGACCTCTTTGTATAAGTTTATAATATAGGGCAGCTCTGTTTACATAATCAAAAGCCTTAGTAAAATCTACAAAACATACATATAATGGTTTCTTCTTAAATTTTTGTCTTTGTATTACAGAATTTAATGCAAATATATTATCTGTAGTCCTAGCATCCTTTTTAAAGCCAGATTGACATGGGTCTTCTAAATCGAGAGCAATATTTCTGTCAACTAATCTTGAATTTAGGATAGATTCTAAAAAATTTTGTGGACAGGACTGATAATTCCTTCAGACCAGGCAGTCGGCCAGTCAGATTTATCAAAAATAGAATTATACAAGCCATCTAAAACTGGTACAATTTGGTCAGTTGCATATTTGAGGAACTCTCCACTTATTCCATCACTACCAGGTGCCTTTCTATTTTTAAGTTTTTCTAGGTGTGATGATATTTCTTCTCGTGTAATTGGGCTATTGCATATTTCTTCTGAAAAATCATATTCATCAATTTCTTCTGTTGTGCTGAGATATTTTTAAACAAAATTGGAGATTCCATGCACATAGACATGGTCAAAATATTCAATGTCAGGGGGTTCAGTTTGTTCTTGAAAATATCTGTCAAAGTCTGTCAGTTTTAATTTACTGTTATTGTTTTGATGGGGTTTAAATGATTTCCACAGTTTTCAATAAGTACTAGGATTTTTTGTTTGGAGATTTACAAGTTTAGTGCGCATATGTTCCATATATTGTCTCTTATTGAGTTGTTTGATACGGTTGTACTCTTTTTCAAGTTCCCTGTATTGTTCTTTATGTGATGCAATAGTAATATCATGATTCTTTGCAAAATTATTTACTGTTCTTTTCATATTTTTACATTCATCATTGAACCATTTATTCTGTGGGAATATTGAGGTATTAATAGACTTCTTTTTTGCAAATGTTTGTTCTAATGCAGTTTCTATATATTTATAATAAATGCTGCAGATGTCATCACTTGTTTTGTTATCATCAATAATATCTATTAGTAACTGATCATATAGAAGTTGGCATTCAGTTGAGTATAAATTTTCTTTATATATTTCTAATCTTGTGGGTTCCCATTTAAATGATGTTAGTATATCACCATCAGAGTCCGGCTCTGTTGGACAATCACTGTTTCTGCTTATTTTTAATTCAAACTGTATTGGTGTGTGGTCAGATATAGCTCGTTTGGGACATATTTCAAAATTAGTAATTTGTGTCATACTTTGGGGTTTACATATTAGATAGTCAACAACACTACACCCATTTTCTTTTATACAAGTAAAATTCTTGGTGTTGTTCACATCCCCGAGCCGGCCATTCATTATTCGGTACCCTAACGTTTTACAAAAAATAATATTTGTATGTTTTGCAGAGAGAAAAATAATATTTGTATGTTTTGCAGAGAGAACTTTCCACATTTATGATATATGTCATTAAGCTTTGACATGTTTATGTCAGAGTGTCATGTTTTAGGATCACATTTATGAATATAATAATATAAAGTCATAAAAACACAAATAACATAGAAAACTCAACGTGAGGAAAACCTTGCATATGTGGTCATTCAATTTTAACTTGCCATGCTTACAGGAAATACACAGGAACATATTGAACCTCCATGTTGTGAACTGTGTCCATTGTAACATTTTTACCAGTTTCCAGTGCCTGGAATATGATTCAAAATAGTAGGAAAAAAAACCCTCAAATATTAATTATTTTTATATTTGATTCAATAAAATAAGACCAATATAAAAATGAAAGCAATTTAGAGACTAGGGGTACAGGTGAAAATTAAAGGTATTAAGCATCAATTCTACAATTTGGTGTTTTTGAAAGCTTAGCCACATATGAACATAATGACAGATTGAAATTGTAATAGAGTAATAAGATATGTTGCTATGAGACATAGCAGTTGCACTCCCAGCAGAGGTCTGTCTGAGCCATAAGCTGCACATGACGGGTAAACATGGGTAGCGTGAACTTTATTTGACCTCAGTTGAGGCTCAAAGCAGGGTAGCACTGTTTGACGTCATTTTGGTACTATTCAAAGGACAATACATTTTATGACTTCATAAGCATATTGCCATACTCTTATGACGTCATTTTACCTTTCAGTGCCTCTATGATGACACTCCACATAAAAATGACACCAAGAAAGGAGTGTGCTTTCATTAGGGGCCTATATATTAAGGTCTTGTTCAAATAGGTTTTACAGACAATGATGGGGATGCATTTTTCAAAAAAATTATAGACATGAAAGACAAATACATTTATCACTAATATGTGAATTTTAAACGATTTTTTCAAAATCGGTGCTTAATCCCTTTAACACTCCATCCTTTGGAAATTTATACATAAATGTGATGATATGCTCTTATTTATGATGACAGAAGTTGCAGCATGACCGCAAATGTTTTTCAGACCTGAACACAAAGGAAATAAATTCAAGATTTTGGAAAACTAAAATTAGTTCCCTTGATTTTTTACTTATAGATTGACACTCATTTTATAAAGATTCCTGTAATTTTTCATATTGAGATTGACACATGCAAATAGTGAATAATAGAGGAGATAGTGAGGTAGAGTGGTGGCAGTGTGGCAGAGAAAGGCATCTCAAGACACTCAACATGCTGAGATAAACAAGGCAGTTCAAAGAAACCTTTATGCCATGAATGGTAAAACCCAAATTTTACTGATATGTATCATGAAAATTTGAACAAACTTAATTAGAAAAAATATTTCTTATCGGGTTTAAAACCAAAAACTCAAGAATCATGTGAATGAAGCAATGAATTGGTGGGCAATATATCTGGTTATAAACTTGACAGCAGCCTCATATAGCTTCATGTCATGTTTACCTGTCTATTTTACCATTCATGGCAATAATGTACTGAAACCTTGACCTACATCTCTGATTGTTATATAAACTGAGCTCACTTGGACCATAACATGAAATTTTACCTTGATGGATTCATACTTTTACTTTGCTCTGTAATGTTTTCACATTTAAGTTTAAAATCTGTAATATTATTCTTTTGGGTTGAGGAATAACCCTCCTTCAGTGAAATTATCATTTGCTTAGCAGGGTCTGGCATATACCTGTCTGCATGTATTGCCTTGCTTGTGAGCATTAGGAGTCCTCAAATTCACATACCGGAGCACATTGCCCGCTACCCTCCAAAACAGGACTTCTCCGTCATATCAGTCTGTTTCACTAATGATAAAAAGGTCAAGGAAGTGAGGCTTGTCAATTCTGTTTGTATAATATTTTGGTGGACACAACACACATGCATGAGAGGGCCACGGGCCGTGGCGCAGTTGGTTAGAGCTCCAGCTTACTAGCACCAGTTCCTCTGTGGTGATCCAAAGGTTGTGGGTTCGATCCCCGGCCGTGCCGAGATTGAACTCACAATACAATTTCCCATATGAGCTGAGGCCCGTGCCTAAAGGGTTAACCCGTTGTCCTTGTAAATCTGTGACCGGGTGGGTTGTCATGTCAAGGACCTGCAACATGACAATTCAGTGAGGCAGCACTATATCTGTTACAAGTAGGTCTCATCACAAAATGACTGAAATAATGTTGAAAGTGATGTAAAACCCCAAACAAACAAACACATGCATGAGTGAACATGGAGTTCACAATTTCAAACAAGGTCAATACAGGGCAATGATGGCAGAGGTAGTGAGAAGATTGCCTGACTGCTATTGTACTACTGATGTGGAGTAATTGCATATGTTCTTGCTCTCCTGAGCAGATCCTGGGTCTATACCAGGCTCTGCAACTAAAGGTCCAAAATGTCTCAGTCAGACCTGGGAGACTACACCCAGTGCAAACTTCGTTTTAGCAGCCAATAAGTACCTAATAGACAGGAAGCAATGTGTCAAGGTTGGGTGCCACAGATCCTTGCTAAAACCCATTAAGTATGAAGTCCCACGGGGATCGGTCCTTGGTCCCATTCTTTTCACTATATACATGGCTGATATTCTGGCTAGGTATGGACTTACCGTATTTACTCGTGTATAAGACGAGGTTTTTTTCCAAAACTCTTAGTTAATGTTTGGGGGGTCGTCTTATACACGAGAGCAACCTGTGGACAAGGATTTACACCAAGAAATTACGGCACTGTGAGTTTTCATTACGAACATTCTTATTTTCGAAATAACGAATATCGGACATAGCGGGTCGGTTTAACAGTCTTATACTCGAGTAATTACGGTAAAACGTAATACGATGTCAAAACAAAACAACGAATATCAGATGTAGCAGATTGATTTTAATTGCATTTTAAATGATAAATAAAGGTATTTACCCAATATTATTTTGAAACACTTTGTTTTGACTTATTATCAGCATTCACAGTTTTGCAATTCGTCTTTGTTTCCACTGCTTTGAGTCGTGTCTTACCTTTTTGGCAGAAATGCTTTCACACGCAGATCGATTTTAATTACGTTTTAAATGATAAATAAAGGCATTTACCCAATATTATCATAACTTATGCTTTGCAGGTCGAGAACAGAACAAAACCATCAATTATTGCGCAATATATTAATACTTCAATGCCAGTTAACGATTGTTTTCGCGCCAAGAACAAGAGCCTCTCCCGCCTTTCAAAATGGCGATCTTGAGAAATTGACAGAAATGCTAGCTGAAATGCTTTCACACGTGGATCGATTTTAATTGCGTTTTAATGTAACAATAATGAAAACGCTTTGTTATTCTCGACCTGAGAAGTGCAATTGTGATAATATTAAGTAAATACCTTTATATATCATTTAAAACGCAATTAAAATCGATCCACGTGTGAAAGCATTTCTGTTATTTCATTGTTTCAAAGTAAAACGTAAATTTGATGTGCGGAACACGGTAAATTTGATGTGCGGCAACACGAAGAGAAGCCAGGGATCCATCGTTGCACAATATATTAATATTTCAATGCGAGTTGATACACTCCATTTGTTTTCGCGCCAAAAATAAGAGCTTGTCCCCGTCACACCCGCTTTTTAAAATGACGACCTCGTATTGCCTAATGCATGTTAAATGGATGAATGGTTTTGTTCTGTTCTCGACCTGCATAGCGTAATTTGTGATAATATTATGTATATACCTTTATTTATCATTTAAAACGCAGTTAAAATCAATCCACGTGTGAAAGCATTTCTGTCAACAGGGAAGACACGACTCAAAGCAGTGGAGACAATGACGAAACGCAAAACTGTGAACGCTGATAATTAGAATCAGTGAGAACAAAGTCAAAACAAAGTGGTTCGAAATAATATTATTTAAAACGCAATTAAAATCGATCCACGTGTGAAAGCATTTCTGTCAAAAAGGGAAGACACGACTCAAAGCAGTGCAGACAATGACGAAATGGAAAACTGAACGCTGATAATTGGAATCAGTGAGAACAAAGTCAAAACAAAGCATTTCAGTGGTGTGAAAATTAGTAAAATTTCACTGATACCAATTATCAGCCTTCACAGTTTTGCGTCATTTGTTTCCACTGCTTTGAGTCGTGTCTTCCCTTTATGAAAGAAATTGCATTTTAAATGATAAATAGAGGTATTTACCCAATATTATCACAATGATTTACAGCCGATCGAGTGCTATAAACGATAATAATTATAAACGATATAATGAATATCTTTGGCTTTATAATACACAAAGAAGTATTCTACCACGTGTTAGTTTTGACGCTAAGATCAAGGACGTCACGTACATCGTATTACGTTCTACATCGTGGAGAAATTCTCGACCTGCGAAGCATAATTTGTCATAATATTGGGTAAATACCTTTATTTATCATTTAAAACGCAATTAAAATCAATCTGCTACGTCTGATATTCGTTATTTCGAAAATACGAACATAACGTTTTACCGTATATACTCGTGTATAAGACCGCAAAGATCTTATATCGTAAGCATATTTACGTTTCACTTTTAAAATGGCCACCAAGCGTCAGCTGAAGCTTGAATGGTAGCAGAGCCGATATCTCAAGAAAAACCAACTCGTCTTATATTCGGAAATTGGTTTTTTTCAAGCAAAATAACCTCACTTTTGGGGGGTGTCTTATACACGAGTCGTCCTATACACGAGTAATTACGGTAATTACCATATCTATACAGATGATACTCTGATCTACATCCCAGTTGACCAAATCTCTCGTCAACAAGTCGTCATCAGTAGACACAAATTAGGAGAATGTGTCAGTGATGTTAGAGCATTCTTGATCTCTAACAAGACGAAAATTAATGATGGCAAAACTGAGATGCTCATCTGTACTGACAGATATGGTACTGCTAACCATATTTCTAACACTGTCAGGGTAGCTGATACTGATATCACACCTAGTGAGTCAGTAGTTGATCTCGGTATCACACTTGACTCCAAAATGGACATGAAGTCTCAAATCAAGAAAATGTATAAATAGGGACAATACCACATTAGGAATTTAGCAGCCATTAGACATTGTCTAAACGAGAAGACTGCCTTAACATTAACTTATGCTTTTGCTACATCTACTCTAGACTATGGAGATGGTCTGCTTGCTAGACTCCCAAAATCAGATATAAAGAAGTTGCAATATTTGCAGAACTCTGCAGCAGGTGTGGTGGTGTGGTAGGAAAGACCAGGAAATTTGATCATATATCAGAGAAATTGAGGGAATTACACTGGCTCCCAGTACATGCTAGAATTGACTTCAAAATTCTCCTCATGACTTGGAAGGCCATGAATGGTAATGCACCTGCTTATTTAGATGATCTACTCCTAGTGAAAGATAGTGATAGCTGTCTGAGATCTAACCATGCTAATGATGGTAATTACCTATCTGTTCTGAAGACTCGTCTGAAAACAGTTGGTGATAGGGCTTTTTCTTCCATTAGCCCCAGACTATGGAATGCCTTCCCTATTGACATTAGAACTATTACTTTAGTTACTACTTTTAAGAGTACTGTGGTATTAAGAGAATGGCACTATTTTAAAATGGTTTGGGTCATATCTGAAAAATAGAAAACAATGTTTTGTTATTGATGGGAAAAGATCCGCTACCCTCCAAAACAGGACTTCTCTGTCATATCAGTCTGTTTCACTAATGATAAGAAGGTCAATAGGGAAGGCATTCCATAGTCTGGGGCTAATGGAAGAAAAAGGTCAATACAGGGCAATGATGGCAGAGGTAGTGAGAAGATTGCCTGACTGCCATTGTACTACTGATGTGGAGTAATTGCATATGTTCTTGCTCTCCTGAGCAGATCCTGGGTCTATACCAGGCTCTGATACTAAAGGTCCAAAATGACTCAGTCAGACCTGGGAGACTACGCCCAGTGCAAACTTCGTTTTAGCTGCCAATAAACACTGAATAGACAGGAAGCAATGTAGTATCAAGGTTGGGTGCCACAGATTTTCGCTAAAACCCATTAAGTATGAAGTCCCACAGGGATCAGTCCTTGGTCCCATTCTTTTCACTATATACATGTCTCCACTGGCTGATATTCTGGCTAGGTATGGGCTTAATTACCATATCTATACAGATGATACGCTGATCTACATCCCTGTTGACCAAATCTCTCGTCAACAAGTCGTCATCAGTAGACACAAATTAGGAGAATGTGTCAGTGATGTTAGAGCATTCTTGATCTCTAACAAGACGAAAATTAATGATGGCAAAACTGAGATGCTCATCTGTACTGACAGATATGGTACTGCTAACCATATTTCTAACACTGTCAGGGAAGCTGATACTGATATCACACCTAGTGAGTCAGTAGTTGATCTCGGTATCACACTTGACTCCAAAATGGACATGAAGTCTCAAATCAAGAAAATGTATAAATAGGGACAATACCACATTAGGAATTTAGCAGCCATTAGACATTGTCTAAACAAGAAGACTGCCTTAACATTAACTTATGCTTTTGCTACATCTACTCTAGACTATGGAGATGGTCTGCTTGCTAGACTCCCAAAATCAGATATTAAGAAGTTGCAATATTTGCAGAACTCTGCAGCAGGTGTGGTAGGAAAGATCAGGAAATTTGATCATATATCGGAGAAGTTGGGGGAATTACACTGGCTCCCAGTACATGCTAGAATTGACTTCAAAATTCTCCTCATGACTTGGAAGGCCATGAATGGTAATGCACCTCTTTATTGATCTACTTTAGTGATCTACTCCTAGTGAAACATAGTGATAGCTGTCTGAGATCTAACCATGCTAATGATGGTAATTACCTATCTGTTCTGAAGACTCGTCTGAAAACAGTTGGTGATAGGGCTTTTTCTTCCATTAGCCCCAGATTATAGAATGCCTTCCCAATTGACATTAGAACTAGTACTTCAGTTACTACTTTTAAGAGTACTGTGGTATTAAGAGAATGGCACTAAAATAGTTTGGGTCATATCTGACAAATAGAAAACAATGTGTTGTTATTGATGGGAAAAGATCAGAAAATATTAATTACGGTGTTCCCCAGGGCTCAGTACTGGGGCCAATCCTATTCACAACATATATGGAATCTCTGGCTGAAATCATTGGGCAGTATGGGCTCAGGCATCATATATATGCAGATGATACCCAGCTCTACATCACGCTTGATCCAAAATCTAAAGGTGAAATGAAAATGTCATGCAAAGAGATGGAAGAATGCATGATGAGTGGTAAAAATATTCTTACTGGATAATAAAATGAACATTAATGATTGGAAGATTGAAATGATAATATGTGGAAATCATTAAATACACATTTAAGACAAAGTAGGATATTTACAGTTTTTATGTTGATTTTTGCAGATAGATGCAGACAATTTCCAATCTGACAAAACTCTGCAAAAACTGAGGACTGAGCGAGGATATGACTATGAAGACGAAGTGAGGATCACCCCAGCCATGCCAAAGTATGAGGAAAAGGTAACTTGTCACTTATTTCTTTACATCTTCAGTACATTAAAACAATATGGAGTGTATCAAAAAAAGAGGCTTCTTGACATTTTTACAGTGGTTGCTTTTGTGAAGGAGTACCAAGAGGTCCGATTAAGTCTGGTTGACAGAAATTAGGGGTTTGTCTGAATTGATATGTGGTCTTGAAACTGTGATACAAGCAATCTATTTCCCTGAAATCAACCAAATTACACACCTGCTACAATTTTTGTGTTTTGATGGAAGTGCCAAGTACTTTATGGTCACATGAGTACAAACATATGATCACTGTTGTGGATGTTAAGACTATACCAATAGACAAACCCCAATAGACAAACCTCAATAGACAAACTGGCCTCCAGCTGTAAGCCAAATCACTCAAGCGTCCCATTCTGAAGGTGCATCATTGTTAGCAAACATTTTCTGAATAGGTGTTTGCTCGAAATTAGTGGTCAGCTAAGTAGTCTTTTTTTGACAAAGTGTTTAATCGATGCATAAGACTTATCAACTTCCAGCTGGCAGCATAATTTATGAAGGGTAAAGTGATGGCACGGATGGGTAAGAACATTTAATCAAAAATTTAAGGATATAAATATTGTGTGAGGAAAATGTGCTTGAAAATGTTCATGAAAGCTTTAAATGCTAACTGTTGGTTCTGTGTTTCAGATTAAAATGTTCTTTGAGGAGCACATTCATGCAGATCAGGAGATTCGCTTAATCCGTGATGGAACCGGATACTTTGATGTCAGGAATGAAAACGACAAATGGATACGGATTGAAGTAGCAAAGGGTGATCTCTTAATTCTCCCCGCTGGCATCTACCACAGATTCACATTAGACACACAGGTACGAACACTCTCCTGTTAGAGCCTACCAATTTGGTAGAGTCTGCCATTATGTAGTCTCTTTCCAGACCCAAATCATGATTAGAGTAAGGTATGGGCAATTGAAAGGACAATTGTGATTTGACAGAATCCCTGTTTGTTAGAGTTCTATTCATTGCATTTAAGTTCTGACCATTCAGTGACCCGTAACAGTCACTATTCATGTTTGGAGGATTGAAAGAGAGAGTCCAGTCTTGCCCAAAAAGACTGGACTCCCAAAATGCTGGTGTAACCCAAAAAGCTGATGTGAACCCGACAGTGATGTACCCCTTCATGTAAAACACAACAGTATAAAGTTCAAAACCACCACCATCTTCATTCTACATGCTTTGTTTGGACTGACTTAAGACAGGTTCAGGATTAAGGATGCTACTTAATTAAGCACATATGTTTCAGGAGTATCCCGATTTTTTAAAGATCATTTTGACACGAAAAAGGAAATGACAGTAATAATCCAATATGATCAAATTATTTTAAAAGCCATTTACCATTATGTTTCTCTTTTAAAAAACAAGGCCCCAATAAAGCAACACTTCCCCATCATCTAATTTCTATTAGGCTCAAAATTTTATTTAAAAAAATAGAAATAGAAATAATATCAAAAATAGGAAACGGCATTGGAAAGGTTGTGCGGGGGTATTGTCTGGGGGTAATGTCCTCGATGAATCTGGGCAATGCCTGTGTATAAGACAACCCCCCAAATTGATGTTATTTTGCTTGAAAAGGCCAATTTCAGATTATAGGACGAGTTGGTTTTTCTAGAGACATCGACACTGCTACCATTCAAGTTTGGCAGCCATTTTAAAAGTAAAAAGTAAATATGCTTACGCAACACAAGCTCACCACCTTGAAACTATACGGAGTGTCAGGGATCCATCATTGTGCAAAACACTGACAAAAGCCCCAAACAAGGACAAAAGGTTTTGGTCCGAATTCCTCGTCCTATATTCAAGTAAATATGGTAATATATTAAAAATGAAAAATAAAATCATTCTAATGCCTGAATGTCTTTCATTGTAATCACATTGTGGTTACAAACCATACATACAGGTGATTAAAGTTAATTTACTTTATTTTCAGAATTTCATTCTGGCAAACAGATATTTCATTGGAAACCCTGTGTGGACTGCACATAATCGAGGAAAAGAAACTGACATCCACAAAAGCCGCAAACAATATTTGGAGAATCATTTGAACAATGCAGAACATAACATGAATGAGAATTAGACTTTTCTTAAGTCTGGAATAATGTTGTCTTAAAATAAGTATTGTTTTGGGGCATGTGACCACATTTTTCACATTCTTGGATTTCAACTACAAAAAATAAATTGAATATTTATGAAAATAAAATTAATGCCAGAGATATCTTGTTTTTAAAGATTATGATTGAATCTCACAAATAAAAGTTGGATTGGATTTTTAAATATTAGCTTATACACAGAGTGGCCTATATACATTTTGTACACTGATAATTATGATATAACTCATATAATGTCTTCCCTCAGTTAGTTGCGAGGACAGACAGGAGCTTTTAATCCATAGAATTACAATTAACAGGATAAGGGGATTTATAGATCTTTGATAACAAAATACTTTATATCCGCTTTAAATACCAGATTCGTTAACATATATTACAATATTAATTGCACAAAATGAAACCTAAATAGTTAGTTTTATAGCCGGTTTTGATTCTCTTTTTGCAAAATGTATGTTACAAAAATTGTATACTCCTTGATTTCCACATGGTAGATTAATTTTATTTTTCAGCAAACAAAGCTGAACAACTTGTAAAGTTGCCATGGTCATGTGAATATTTTCTTTCTTTCTGAAACTGTTCTTTTAAGATGAATAAAGATAGTTTTGAAAACTGATTTGTTGAGATATCACTTCTGTGGATTTGGATATTTGAATGAGTGATGTCAATAACAGTACACATATAAAAAGCTCTTTTATAATAAGTATGGAACTCTTTGAAGCAGGACGAATTAAAAGTGTATATACAATATTTGGATAAAAATTTGTTTTTGCAAAATCATTTATTTTGTTATTTTGGCTTAAAACTATGCATATGCGTTATATATGAAAACAACAGGCATGTATTGTGTGAATGTGTTGAAGCATTTGGTAATTCTATTAAAGCTAATATGTGTACCTGGTGACTACCTTAGTTATCGTGTCCTTGGGAGGGTGGAGGGGTTTATGTGATTGATAAATGATAAGATAACAAAAATATATGGATATAAATTTTAGGAAATCTACCAGAATAACATAAAAGATAACAAAAAGTACAATGTCACTACTAAGTCGGCACGAGCTGACTATGTACTTGCTACGTTTCCTCCACGTCTGCCCCCACACTTTGTTTTCTTTATCATTCCTTTATGCTCGGACATAAGGACTAGATACGACAACATGATGATATGTAGGCCTGGGAAATATTTTGGGCTGAACTTTTTGTGACCTTGTGTCAAGGTCATGGCCAACATGAGCAACTTCGCCTGTGAATGCTCTATTTTCTTACAAAATACAGCAACATTAATATAACTTGGTAGATGTGATCAACCTATGAGGGGCTTGGATAAGTTTGATATTGGGTGACCTTAGGCTATTTTCAAGGTCACAGGAGCTGATTTTCAGAATCAGCTACATGTATTTGTGATATTTTGCAAAACACTACAAATAGCATCTACTCTTACAACATTTATCTAACACAATATCTTTGTTCATAATTTATATAAAATAATTATGTAACTAGGTCACAATGACCTACTTAAGGGCCATATAGGTCACAACTTCCAAAATATTGTGAATCTAATCCTTTACAAAT
Organism: Amphiduros pacificus; assembly: GCA_949316495.1. Classification (NCBI taxonomy): domain Eukaryota; kingdom Metazoa; phylum Annelida; class Polychaeta; order Phyllodocida; family Hesionidae; genus Amphiduros; species Amphiduros pacificus. The sequence continues at coordinate 44,436,826 of OX439000.1, read as the reverse complement.
CATAGAGGAATAGATCATGATATTATGTAAATATATATGAATATATGTATCCTGTATTGAGAATAAGTTATGTACCTAGATTATTTGACCACTTTATAGCAAAAAAGAGATTGACATTTTTTAGTTGGATAGTGCAAAATCGGCAGTTGCCATTGACAGATTCTTTGTTATATTTCAAGTTATATAAGGTTGCATAATATCAGGGACATTGATTCTTTGATCTTTGGCTGCTGGTTACATAAGCATTAAACCTCATCATTGCTCATTGAAATGTGATTGCTTTTGGAAGAAGGTAAAATGACAATTGCTTGTTTACTCAATTACTCAAAACCAGTTTCACAATTATTGTTCTTTTCTCTGTGGTGATCCAAAAGTTGTGGGTTTGATATCCGGCCATACCGGGATGGAAATCATGATACAATTTATCATATGAGCTGAATCCCATGCCTAAAAGGTGAACCCTTTGTCCTTGTAAAACTTTGACCAGGTGGGTTATCATGTCATTAAGGACATGACAATTCAGTAAGGCAGCACTATATCTGCTACAAGTAGGTCTCATCACGAAATGACTGAAATAAGCTTGAAAGTGATGTAAAACCTCAAACAAAGAAACAAACAAACTGATTGTTTCAGGTTATGTGTCAGACACCTAATGTTCTCCAATCACCAATCGCCAAAGCCCAGATCTGGAAGGCTTTGTGCAGGGTCTCTTTCAACTAAAGAAAGGTTTGTTGGAGTTGACAGAGCTCTAGTGGAGTTGATAGTCGGCAGCTGCAAAAACCCATTTAAACGACCAAATTAAACAGGTTTGACTCGGTTATTGCAGCTGCCGACTGATATCAAGTGTATATATTTTCTTTACTTAATGTCACCCAGAGAATAATCAAGCTTTTTGGGAGACTTTAGATATAATCATACATAAAATATGAATTATCACTGAAAGAGTTGGATATTTAAAAAATCTCATGGAAACAAGATTTGACATTTTGGGGACAAAAGTTAAAAAGTCAGACCTCTCCAGAGCACCCATCTGGGCTTTACCAATTGGTGATTGGAGAAAACTGTCAGAACACCTGATTACAGTTTATGAACTGATGTTGGTCAATTAAGATTTTAGGATATTTTTTGTGAGCAAGGCAAGTATTTATGACTCTGGGAATTCCAAACTTTGAATGAAATCAAAAACAGGGCAATGACTGCAGAGGTAGTAACTGTATACTACCTATGTAATGTAATAAATAGGCTGCAGTCAGGTCATACAAGTACCGGTAAGTTCATGTAAACAACTCGCATGTTGACCCAACCACAACTTATTTCACTGAAACAATAAATTTGAATACCATTACATTAGTATTTTGTCACATTTAAAATCATATTTCGAAAAGGAACTCAGGTACTGACAGGAATTTCACTTTTAGATAAAGTATGGTCACAGGACCTCATGCAGTATAATGTTGATTCTTAATATGAGACATTATACAAGTCAGGTCCAGTGAGAATGCTGTATCTGATTTAAAGCATGGATGCACCTGAGCAGCCACTGACAAAACAGGTATCCAGGTGTTACAAAAGACATGGTCTGGTGTGTAAGGCGACTGAGCTTTATGATGTTGTGCCATTTTATAAATTCAATGCTGGTTTTCATTGGTTCAAGGACATTAACCCCCGGACATTACCCGATTTATCTAGGATATTAACCCCTGGCATTGCCCAGATTCATCGAGGACATTACCCCCGGACAATACCCCCGCACATCACCCCATAGGACATTAACCCCTGGATATTACTCCCCTCCATCTAGGACATTAACCCCTGGATATTACTCCCCTCCATCCAGGACATTAACCCCTGGATATTACTATGTGCGGGAAGATATTTCACAGTTCACAGTTCATTTTTCAAAAAAAAATCCGAAAATTTGACTTTGCATTACATTTTAATTAAAAAACATATGACGCATATGACTTTTTACAAGTTTGACCTCCTAATTCAACCCCTTAAAAAAATTGCTCAATTCGTGAAAAATTCAGGGAGGTACTTGGTACCCTATAGATGGTTCCCTAAAAAGGAAAACAACACTGAAATGACCCTCATATAAAAAAATCTATGTGCAAAAAAACTGATTTTTTCCATTTCTTGTAATGTTTGACCTGCTAATTCAACCCCTTAAAAAAATTGCTCAATTAGTGAAAAATTCTGGAAGATACTGGGGACCCTATAGATGAATCCCTATAAAGGACACCACCATTGAAACAGCTCTCATAATTATTTTTAATTGCAGAATATATAATATTGTTTTTTTTTTCAAAGTCCAATTTCAACAATTTTTTTTCACCTTTAAATTTCTTTTTTTGCATTGAGATTTTTTGTGGCAATATATATATATATATATATATATATATATATATATATATATATATATATATATATATATATATATATCCCCTGGTAGTAATCCCTGAAAATTTGAAAAGAATTAAAATTAAAATGTAACGCAAAGTCAAATTTTCTGAAAAAAATTTGAAAAATGAACTGTGAACTGTGAACTGTGAAATATCTTCCCGCACGTGATATTACTCCCCTCCATCCAGGACATAATCGCCATTCTCAATAAATTTTTTTCTATTTCTTTTTATCAATTTTTTGTTCAATTTTTTTTTTGGCAATAATTTATTTTGTCCAAATTTTTTTTATCAATAATTTTTTTGTCCAAATTTTTTCCTTCAACAGTTTGTTATTCTTTTTCAAATTCTTTAGAATATGTAAATTAAAATATTATAAAAGAATAACACCTGTGCATAATCTGCATGGTGAGGTAGAATCCTGGATCTGCTATGGAGAGTACACTTGTGCACAACACTTCTATAAATGTGAGAACTGCTCCATATAGTGTGAATGGGTAAGCTGGTTGGAGCAGTTCACACCTTTGCCCTAATTAGTTCCTGCATGTCACATGATTTGGAGCAGTTCAGTGCTGTCCTCTCAAAATTTATATTTTATTTCCATCACAAAATTTCCATCAATATTCTGTCTAACTACACAGTCTAGTTAAGATATAATGTAACAGAACAAGCCCATCTCCTTTTTCAGCTGTGCAAAATATTGTTAAATGAGTGTTATAATTCATGATTTTGTTTCTTTCTGAGTAGTAGTGTCCGGGGGAGGGGCGGTATTGTCCTGCAACCGTTTTCTTTCATGTCAGTTTGGTATCTGGCAATATATATGGTGATTATTGATATTGATACATATTATAATTGGTTAGTGTCTCAGTCAGCCAAATGTTTACAGGTCATGACCGGAGATCAGTCAATTTTGATTGCATAATATTTTGAGCAAGACAAGGGTGTACATGTACAATGATATTTTTTTTAAACAGATATTTCCAATATACCCCCTCCCCCAAATTATACATGATCTGTTCTAAATTACTGTTGTACATTCGAAATGGGCATGTGCACATGTACGATTCTGTCATTGTGCATGGCCAGTCAAGTATGCTAATGTGAGGAAAAAGTTTTCCGCATTTCATGCCAATTGTGGCAAATGGAGTATGTGACTCTACCTCGCCATGCAGAGTACAGTTTCATTGAAAAAAAATTAAACAGATATATTTAAATATCACCAAATAATGTCATAATTTTAGATATATTTGAATTGTTTTTGTTTTGTTTCTTTTTTTAATCACATGAACATTGCGTTTAAGTTAAAGTCCTTTCTGTCCCTTCTGTGACAGCTATCGGCGAAACTAAGGTGTCGCTTTCTGCCCGTCCATCTGTTAACATTTACAGCCACAAGCTGTATTCAGTGATAGATAGAGCTATCTTATTATATTGGTGGGATGATACATATTGAAGAGTATATTAGTTACCCAGATGAAAGTCATGCTTCAATGATCAGTCACACTTCAGTGAGCCATTCCAACATTTTGCAGAAAAAACTTTGTTGTGTTTTCATATCAGCTAATATAGGACTAAACTTATTGTTATAACTTATAAACTTATAGTTTGAAACTTATATAGTTTGAAATGTAAATTAAGTTCTTCATAGGGGCTTAACTGAAAAATACATCCTTACATGAGCAGACACACCTAAGTGAATGCTGAAAAAACTTTGTTATATTTGGTAGAATGATGCAACTTGATTTGTGGCATTCATGAAATGAGATTTGAAAGCACTTTTTCCTTGCATATAATAAGCAATAATATTCAAAAGCTTTGTAGTGAGAAATAAAAGACGGTTCAGCTGCAGCAGTGATCATATGAACATTCATAGTATTGGCCTTCAAAGGCCTTGTAATATGTGACATGGGACTTTCATATGATCTTTGAGAATATTACTCTTACCTATTACTTTCCCCCTACCTCAAAACAACATGTTTTGAACATCGTCACAAATTTTGACCTTTTAATAACAAGAGTGAATGGGGTCAGCTGATGGGGTCTATATTGTGAACATAAACAGATTGGCCAAAAGCTATTTACATTAACATGATCATGCTTAAAAACCAAACCAAATAAATAACTACAAACAAATTGACTCTTCATACATGAACATGCAAACCAAATAAATAACTAAATAAATTGGCCCTTCATACATGAACATGCAGAATATACACATGCCCCATAACAAAGGTCCTTTAAACATCACAAGACAGTATAACTACCTGTCCCATGCTATGGTTCACATATTTTGAGTACCGGTATACAGAATTTACAAATGCCCCCTGATACAGATCATTATACATAAAAATATAAAATAACTACCTGCCCCCTGGTGGTGGTACTTGGAATAAGTGAACTGGGCACAATGGAAGGAGGGTGGTGGCTGGTCTAATGGTATTCTTCTCACACTGGATGACCAGCTCAGGTCCAAATGTGATAACCATCAACTCTGTAGTGAGGTGTCTGTGGTGGGATTGAATTGGACTGGAGTGAGACTATATTAGACAGTGTCATTACAGTTAATGTACAGAAGTCCAAACGTTTCTTTCCAGTGTTTAAGAAAGTCATTTTCATATAGAACAAGGTGTAGAATACTTTAATTGATATGTGCTGATTGCAAAAAATACAATGTTTCATGTTATAAAATTGCATATAAAATAGAGGTATCAGTCAATGTTTTCATTGTACTGCAAGATGAAATTATACAGTAATTATGTTTGTCACACAAAATGGAGCATTATCTTCATGGAATAGAAATGAAATATAAAAGTAATATTTATGGCCCCCTCTTCTTAATCCACTACATTTCTAAAATATTAGTTCAGCTCCCCTTCCTGAAATAAAATATTTGCTTAATTTCATCTTCAAATGAAAGTAATACAATGGTATTGGTTGTATTAATGATTGAAGCAAAAATACATGGACTTGAAATCATGCAGCTGCCATGGCACTGTTAAAAAAATAGCTTTGCTAATCTTTTGATATGCTTGTGAAAACATGTTGGAAATAACTCCTTTTTAGTCATTTACCTGGTAGTCATTTTTGACAATGACTAACAATAAGTTTGTCCTTGACATGACAACCTATCCAAGGATGACAGGTTTTTGGGGTTTTAAAAAATATGAATGTAACAAATGTAAAAACATGAATTTTAACACAATGCAATAGCCAATATTGTTTTTAAAATTAGATGTTAAATAATATCAAACAATTGAAGTCTTAAGAAAATCAGGTGGGCAGATGGGTAAAAGCATGAAAAGACAGGGGTATGTGATAAGTGGGCAATGAGAAGTTGGGAAGTTGGCAATGGGCGAGTACAGAGTGGGCAAACAGTGGATGAATAAAACGAAATACAACCGTCAATGAGTAAAACCTATCTGAATTGAAATTTGAAAATAAAAAAGACATTGTTGCCATATAGATGTAAAATCATTGTAGGACATAAACCATTATAGTATTTTTTTGCTAATGGGTGGAGCTATTGGATATTTTTATGTCAACATGTATATATGTGAACATGGTTCTCTGTGAAAAATAAAATGGCTGAACTGAATTAAAATTCAACTTAATGGCTCTAAAACCCTCAAATGAACCAGGAAACAGGAGAAGAATAATCTGTTTTTTTTATTTAAACATATATTTAATTACCTTTAGCTTATAGCTAATCATGCACCAAGACAGGAAATGTCATGGCTAAGGCTCATAGATGTAAGTTACATAAAATTGACATAAATAAAAAAGATTGACTGTGAATATATAACACTAACACAGGGGGATAAAGTTATGCAAGCGAGTCAAGTGGATAGAGATATTCTTTAGCAGAATCTTTATATTTTGAAAATAAATGAATAAGTCACTAAAAATAATTCCATATTTTCATAAACAGTAATAGGTTTGTATTTCCAAAAAAATAAATCAGGTAGTTTACATGAGCTGGTAAACTAAATCTGTGAAGTTTAGTAAACAACTCCTGTCTCATTTATGTATACCAACTACATTCTCAGATGTAATGCTTGGCATTACTTTTTAGAATGCTTACTTCTCAACATTCATGCCACGCTCACATAAACTGTCTTCAGTACAACCAATGCAAATCATCCGCTTTTGCATAAAAGCTACTTGTGTTGAACAAGTTGTTTCATATTGAATAATAAACGTTGATTGGTGTGCATATGGTTAAGATTATTCTTGAATGAGACCTTAGATGGACACCATTTTAAGGTTAATTCTAATTTATTCCATAACTTAACAGTGAAATGTATGAAAGAGTTTTAGTATAAAGCAGTATTACACTTTCACTTTATGTTGGGTTTTTATGAAGGGAATCCATTGATGCAAAGGAGCAAAATTAACCTGACATTTCTCGCTCTACAAAATGGTATGCAGGTGGCCATATATGTGCGAATGGAGTTCATTTGGCATATATGTACATGTATATTGATGACCTTGTGTCATTTTTACAAAAAAAATGAAACCGGTTACAGAAGCTTGGCTAAATTTGGAAATAAGTAAAAAAAAACCATAGATATTTAAAATGCTGAAAAGCCTCATTGCGAACTGGATCAGAAGTAAATATGAATCTCTTACAGCACCTTAACATGAGATCTATAACTCAGCTAATTGAAAACTAACTAGTCATTTTAGTTCTCTACACAATTCACCAGACTGAGTGTGAATGTGTCTCCACTTTAGAGTCTAATGTGCATTACCTACAAATCTGTGAAACAGTTCAATGAAGTTTAGATCTTAAATGAGAGAAGTCCATCTCTTACAGCAAAAATACATTGAAACTCCCAAGCTTTGGATTTCATCAGAAAAGTGGTGATATGATCTAAGTGTATAAATCTATAGATATTTAATGCTCCGTGTGAAGATACTATCTTTTACCATGAAAAATAGGAACACCAAGGGACACTGAATAATGTTTTTACAAGGAAAAATATCAACGAATAATGAAGCGCTATGAACAGATTTTATCTGGTATTCAGCGCTATATAAATTTTATTATTATTATTTTTATTAACACCAGGGGACACTGAATAATGTTTTCACAAAGAAAAATAGCAACACCAGGGGACACTGAATCATGTTTTTACAAAGAAAAATAGCAACACCAGGGGACACTGGATGATGTTTTTACAAGGAAAAATATCAACACCAGGGGACACTGAATGATGTTTTTACAGGGAAAAATATCAACACCAGGGGACACTGAATGATGTTTTTACAAAGAAAAATAGCAACACCAGGGGACACTGAATGATGTTTTTACAAAGAAAATAGCAATAGTGTAAAATTAATTTTCTACCTTATAAAATAGGCTCCCTGTCTATCCTCCAAGTTGTGACCAACCAATCTAACTTGTGTGAGTGTGTGGGTTGTGTGAGAGCACACCTTACTTAGTTTGTTATGGCCAGATGAAAATATGTTGTCTTTGTGGTGAACAATGATACTGATACATATATATTTGGATTTATTTAACCACATTTTTGTTGTAATTTGTAATTAATTTATAACTTATTTCTGATAGAATGGTACAACTATTATTAAAATATCTCAAAGTCTTCTTTTCATGTTCCATGTGTTCATATTGATGAAAGTTAATTTGCTAATCAACAATTGTGAAGGTTTCCTATCCCTTTGAAGCTATTTTCATTGAACAACGGAAACGCAAGTTTTTTTTGTTTTTTTTTGTTTGTATGGGATTTTACATCACTTTCAACATTATTTCAGTCATTTCATGATGAGACCTACTTGTAGCAGATATAGTGCTGCCTTACTGAATTGTCATGTCGCAGGTTCTTGACATGAGAACCCGCCCGGTCACAGATTTACAAGGAAAACGGGTTAACCCTTTAGGCACGGGCCTCAGCTCATATGGGAAATTGTATCATGAGTTCAATCTCGGCACGGCCGGGGTTCGAACCCACGACCTTTGGATCACCACAGAGGAACTGGTGCTAATAAGCTGGCGCTCTAACCAACTGCGCCACGGCCCGTGGCCCGGAAACGCATGATCTGCACATGAATGAAATCTGAGTGTAATAGAAAAATGTTAAAAATCTTTTATCTCAGTTAATTATTAGAATGTTCTGTATCAATAACATGTGTACAAACCAATAAAATAGACCTAAGCTATAATTTCAAACATTCAAGTTGGTAAACATACCGTTATTCCTATTGCAGGCAATTATCATTATGGTACATTCACGGAGGCCAGGCCATAAAATCTTCAATGTTCTTTTTTTGGATATGAGGGACATAATCTGTTACCATGCTTGATGAGTATTTCCTTGCCCAAGGGGTTTATTCAGATAGTTGGGCTGATTCAATAAATGACTATGTTAATAAATGTTATTATTATTATTTTAATTTAATAACTATTAACAATACTGTACACAATATACAAAACCCCAATAATACTCCCTCAGCTCATCTCCAATACCTGGGGCATGTATGGCGCAGGTGAATATTTTCCTTGGACCAATCACCTTTTCATTAAAGTTCTCATCATTGATAGTAAAATGTTTAAGATAATATATGTTATACAACACTATCTTTTGCTTTGGTTTAATTTAGTGATTTCTTAACTGCTGCTTTTATTCAGTTCTTCACTTTTGTAACTTTTTCTCTGTTTTTATCCATAAATGTCAGTCTCTTTTAATCTTTCATAACCTTTTGTTTCACATATCCCAATTGTACACATTGCCAGGCCTGAATATTTTACTTCCGGAACTAGCTGGAACATTTTCTGCTCTGCAAGGAAATAAATTTGTGCACTTTAAGCTTTAAGTTAGATCTGATGGTGTTTAAAATAGATCTCATACAAGATTGACCTCAAGTTATACTTCACTGTCAAATCTACTAACTGTGAAGAAAACTTTTTTCAGATCATTATGATTTTTTTTTCAACCCATTGAATATGAAAATTTAATCAAAACATTTCTTCTGTATTATAATTGGTTAAAGAAGGGTTTATAAATAAGACAACATTAATTTCTTATAAATTAGCCTTACTTCTGTTCGCCAGAATCTAGCTTTTTCACTCCGGACTCGTATGCACTGGTCGGCGGCATATTTGCTTTGCGTCCATCCCTGGTAAAGTAATAGTTAGCACTCATTTTGTGTGATGTGCCATTTGGCAGATTGGCTGCTGGGAGAGTCCTGTTCAGAAAAGAAGAATGACAATTTTAGAACAGAGATTAGCAATAATCTGATCTACTTCATTCAAAAATCTAAAATGCTACAAGTAGAATATGCCATTGAAATATGATATTATGTCTCAAATAAATTTCTTTAAAATAAAAACCATAAGCTGTAAGTGATGTTAATGACATAATTATTTCACAAATTCACTACTCATTACATAAGAAATAAAATATTACCTTGGGGTATACTTTTGCTCAAATCTTAGATGGTTTATTACCTGCCTCTGTAACAAAAAAAATATGATAGTTAATATTGTACTCCTGATATCATCAAATGGTTAAAACCTAATTCTCATGACATATTTTAAAGAACTTATCATCAACTACCGGTAATTAATTTTCACAAGTCAATTTTCATCACCAATGCCTGAAGTTTTGGCCATTTCAAAATTGAGAGATGCGTTTATTTTGCTTGGTTGTACAACTTGTACTTCACCCTCCTCCTTGACAAATTTAGACTGAGATTTTGAGCAGTACCATAGAACAATCCAATCCGAGCTCATCATTAATATTCATATATTCATGATAAATGCTCATAAGAGCCATACAATGGGTGTGACAGGTGAGACAGCATCAGGACTTCCCAATCTCCTGTCTTTTCCCAGCAGAAAATCACATATTTCTATTCCTATCCAGTAAACTTGGAGCATTCTGACCCATATCTTATTCAATGCATGTCCTCTCCATTCATTCATTGACCAATCCAGTCAAAACATTTCATGTTTGTCAAGGATAATAGTGCAGTAATAAGACATTGTCTTTCAAGATATTTCCTTCTTGTCATACAAATGAGTGGAAAATATATCAACGATAATGCACAATAAATTTCACTGTTGAATAATTATCATGGGACATCTTCAAACTGGGGGAGTTTAGTATTTAAATATATTGATAATAGTAATATAACCTAATAAAAAAGACATTATGAATGTCAAAGACATCTTAACTCTCACAGTCAATTTCTTGAAAAATTATTTATTTTGAAAGACAAAAGACAATGGACATTATTTATTGTAAAGTTATGCTTATTCAAAAACACTTAACGCATTCCACTGGATTGGACAGGAATGTACATATTAACAAGAAATGTGCCATTATTGGTTTGGGAAGTCTGGCTTTGTCCTGTTTTCGAATGGAATGGACAAGAAGTTGAAAGTTGAGAAGGCCTGAACAGACCTCTTATTTATAAATTACACCTTTTGTTGAGAGCAATTGGCATTTGCCTGGCTGTTCCAGCAGTTGACACTTGCTTTATTGACTGCAGGACTTACATCAATATCTTGGTGAATTTTAAGTTGGGAAAGTATGAAGAAATGGGAAAAATTTGAATACTATTCAAAGTTCCTGTATGGACCCCTCCCCACCCCCCCTAAAAAATGTTCAAAAACAGATGGTAACAGTCAATTATCTTGGAGGCCACACCCGGGGGGGGTACTCTCATAGTCAGCGTTACCGGAAAAGCTGGGCTAAATAGGGTCCTTTTCGCTGATATTTTCCCTAAAACAGGGTACTGTTTTTCAAATTTCTCCCTAAAACAGGGATCACAATCCCCTTTTCCAAATCTCCTCCTTCTGCATCATCCCTAAATGAGGGTATCAAAAATTCAGCTAGTCCTAAATCAGGGTACCAAATTTCAGCTAGTCCTAAATCAGGGTACCAAAAATGATAGAATATTTCCCTAAATCAGGCTCTGGGGTTTTCAGTTCCATCCCAGCCTCCGCAGGTTAAAATCATGAGAGTACCTTCAGAATGTTACAAATGACGTCATCAAGCCAGAGCAATGGGGACGTCAACGTCCCTCATGTCCGTTGCCGGTGGTTGACGTTGCCGTCCTTTCCGTCCGTTAGGGGTTAAACTAGGCTACCAGGGTCCTCTCCAGCTTAGCTGCTGTAATCGGCGATTATTGGTAGCGACGGAAAAGTGGTCCCTTGCGAGTATGGGAATATGTCAGAAACAGTGACAAGACATTCTGATATGGTTGGCTGGATTCAAGCATAGTAATAGATAAGGATTGTCATATGTAACCATTTGTACTCATTGTCAATCACGCGAAAGCAATCATAACACACAAGTCCTAACTTCAGAAGTCACTCAATCACTGATCATTCTTCAATCATATGCAATGACTTCAATTTCTTGTTGACAGGTGACAGAGTTGACATGACCTTGGATTAGTTTAAGATACAGACGTGCAACAAAATATTTTGATAATTGTAGACAAATGTATTTTTCACAGTCACAGGTCGACATCCACTTAAACATAATTACCTGGCTTAGAAAATTGCGTATTTTCGCAATAATTGGGGTGACATTCCTCGGTGATGGAGCAGCCATTTTTCTGGACGAAGCAGCGTGCTTTGTTTACAACCGCTGATTGGAGGAAACAAAATCTATTTATTTGATCTTAAAATGTTTATGTATGTATTATCCTGGTGAACTGGATGAAGTTTTACAGTTTATCAAAGTTTATCAACGATCAAATTACGTGATTTGTAAAACACATTTCATTTTTAAGTTTCTCAGATCGAAGCGTGGGTTATCGAGACACTCCTCTTTACTGATATAAAATCTTATGGAAAGACTGGGAGCAGAGCATCCAGTGGCCTTGAATTCTCGAATGTGAACCCCGTACCTTTCTTTTCCACAAAACTCGGCAACATGGAGAGACTTGCTCCCGTCAAATTGGCCAAGGTTTGTAATATTTCATCCCATGTGTTATAGGTAATAGGAATTAAACATTCCAATAATCAACCCCCACACAGGAGTTACATTAGACTCCAATTTTATCCATTTTGGGGGGTCCACACCGTGGATTTTTTAGACGTTTTCACGGACGATAATTGGGTGTTTTTACACGTCCATGCTTTCATTTGATCCGCCTGTGAAGTTCTTGATATTTCGAGAAGGTAGCCATCAAACTCCTCAATATAAGATATTTACTTTGTGACAATAGATTAAATGCAATCCAAACCATGATCTCCGTCGGTACGATCATTTTTATCAAGAAATTTTACTCCTGAAGCCACTTGTTGTAAATTTTCTCAAGATGACCATTAAAAAGTTATATTTCCCTGAAACATTAAAGTAGATTTGTCAATGATAGTTACATTACAGACTAATGTACAACGCTCATTATTGTATCATGCATGTTATTATCCTTAGAGACTTGAGGCCACCACTTCTCATGCTCTGGTGGCCTAACTCAACAACCAACATTTTTCTCTTCATGTCAAGGCCACAGACAGTGAAAACTTGCTTCCCACAATAAACAGAAAGTGGATAGTTGCTCAGATCCTTGTCCCTTTCTATACCCAAAGACGCCCTCAAAAAAGACTTGAAATCCACTGTTTCAAGAAACATCACACACTGCCCATCCAATTTAAGTCCCGACTCTGTAAGAACTCGACTTCCGGCGACTAACAATCAAAGAATAATGTACTGTTTAAATCAACTTAAGATGTCAGCCCCGTTTGAAAATATTTCTTTGTTTTTTCTTGATCTCAGCATCGTTTCGCCATTGTTTACGAGTTTGCGCAATCTGGTGAAAGTGGGTCAGTCTAATTATAGGAGTAACAGCAACGATCATAAGTTCTACAACGTTGTGGTCCTTCTGACGTCATATGAAGATTCTCCCTTTGCGTTTCCATGACGTCATCACTTGGACTCTCCTAAATGCCATTTCACGTTCTCATGTTTGATATCGGGTAAAAAAGTGATGAAAAAACGCTACAGATAACCCCCAGATTTGCATTTACAGACATTATGACTGGGAAAGACGATGACATTGGTCATAAGTGCAACATTCAATCGCCGGAAGTCGAGTTTTATTACTGGGGAAACTTCAATATGATGGTCAGTGCGTAGTGTTTCTAGAAACAGTGGATTTCAAGTCTATTTTGCCGATGTCTTTGGGTATAGTGTGAGAATAAACTTTGATGAAACAAATGTTTTCAAATGTGGATTGAAAAAAACTAGCCTAGTAGCCCTTTGATTATGTCATCAGGATTTGTAGTGAACATCTGTAGTGTGTTAAGGTCTTGATGCAGCTCCCCTCCTAAATGCTTTACAATTCCATCAAAATGTACTTTTTGATTTATCAGTGCTGTACAATTAAATGATAATGGTATAAGGTCAAGGAATCACACTAAATTCTCAAATGTACTTTTCTTTTGCAGGTTACAAAGGTTCTCGGGCGCACTGGTTCCCAGGGACAGTGTACTCAGGTATGTGAAATGTAGTTTTTCAATACCCAGATCAATTTCTTCTCTATTAATATAAAAAGCTGAACCCTGCAATTTTGTTGATTGGCAAGATAAACCATTCCTGAACTTCTGTTTCTGCACACTTAATAACTGCTCAACAAAGTACAGGGGTCACAAGTTCATCACTCAAACCTCATGACATTACCACGATTACATTATAACAAGTTGCAGGCAAAACAAATATAACACAATGATGTCAGGAAGTCCGGACAATTGGGATGTTGTCATCCTTTCTGTCTGTAAGGGTTTAACATTTTTATTAATATAACAATGGAACAGTTTTCTGTACGATTTGAATACCAAATGCCTAAGAGCTTATTAATGTTCAGATGGAGACACAGGATTGCATATTTTACGACATACAGTGATAGAAATAAGTACTCGCCAACTAGTACTAAATCCATTTGGCTAGAACTAAATTAGCCTTTTTCTTGTTAAGTTTAATCATTCACTCACCAAAAATCACCAGTTGGAATAAAATTTTGGGAGAGTTATCGCACAAAATCTGTTAAACTGACTTACAAATATTTGTGATGATGCACACATAGCTTCTAAAGCTATTCAGAAATTGCACTCCATATCCTTTTAAATTTTAAACTATTCATATTACAAACATTATCAAAGCATTTGTAATTTATAAATTGGATAGGCTAATAGTTACATTTGTTTATATTATGATTGCAGGTACGTGTTGAGTTCTTGGATGACTCCAACCGTTCCATCATCAGGAATGTGAAAGGTCCAGTGCGTGAAGGTGACATCCTTACACTGCTAGAGTCTGAGAGGGAAGCTAGGAGGTTAAGATAAGGTCACGACCGGCCATTCATGATAATAACTGGTAAGCAGACAAATAACATGCTTATATCCATGGGCTGTAATTATTTTCTTATTTTAAGTATGAATTTTGCAATGGATATTTTAAAAGAAATTTTGGGTAATAAACCTTTGGTTGTGATAGGTTGTATAAAAGTTGCATTTTTATTTCCAGATACAACACTTCAAAACATTTGCTTTCTCAAATAACTGAGGAAGATAGTGAAGAAAAGGATGAAGACTTAAATGGAATACATTCTGTGTGTCAGTTTTTCTCATGTGTAAAAAATAAAGAAACAATAAAAAAATAATTAAAAATTAACTTGATTTTGTTAATTGTTTAAAAAAATGCCTTATCCATTACATTATAATTAGTTTCTTTTGATTCCTCAAAATTGAAGCATACATTTATATTTCCAAAATAATGCGGGGGTCATTGAAATGGGTGGTGTCTCATCAGACTATTCGACTATTTTAGTCGACTGTTTGCCCTCCAAAAAACAACAGATAGCTTCATGATAAAGTTTGTTGATCCTTCTGAAGTTTCATATCCAATCAGGGTTGGAAGAATGCCTGGATTGCTGGAAAAAAAACTTAATAGATATACTGAATTTTCAGAGCATTTTGACAACATTACAGAGTTTAAGATGCCCCCCCCTCAAAAAAATAGTTAACGCCATACTTTTCCCAAGTGTTTTAATGTGGTTTATAATAACTTGTCAGGACATGACCGTGAAGCCTGGTTTGCTCACTGAAGTAACCAGGGTGGGGACTCCCTGTAGTTTTTTTTTGTGACAAATTCTCATGTCTATTATAAAATGGCTAATTATCCACATTACTGTTATATTGAAAGTTAATATATTGTATCAAACAATCTGTTGTTGGGAAGAGGGGATCAAGCCTGTCATAAATATCCATCAAACAATACCTATCCAGTGGTCTTACAACATTTATCTTGCAATCTAGATGTCACGAGTTCAAACCATGCATTGGGAAGGATTTACTCCTATTGCCATCATGTTGTAAATGAGTAGAACTTTGATCTACTTGTTTGGGGTTTTACATCACTTTCAACATTAATTCAATCATTTTGTGATGAGACCTACTTGTAGCAGATATAGTGCTGCTAAATTAAATTGTCATGTCGCAGGTCCTTGACATGACAACCCACCCGGTCACAGATTTCCAAAGGCATGGGCCTCAGCTCATATGGGTAATTGTATCGGGAGTTCAGTCTCAGCATGGTCATGGATCGAACACGACCCTTGGATCACCACAGAGGAACTGGTGCTAGTTAGCTGGCTCTCAAGCCAACTGCGCCACAGCCCGTGGCCTGAACTCAGATATAACAAGGCCAAGTTCTGAATTAATTTTATTGCAAAAATGTTGAAAAAAAATACTGAGATATACAAGGAGATAATGTACATCGTTCATCATTAAAAATTCTACTGATGCTAATATTACATTGTTTTAAATTTATTTCAGAGTTCTCTCTTATATTGGTTGATATATTTACAATTTTATTTAACATTTCACTCATACAATGGACATATAATCACATTTGCTAGGCTAGCACCAAGTCTGAGGATATCTTGTGTAATTCAGATTTCTGATATTTTCCTGCCTTCATTTTAATTATATTCAACTATGTATCATATGATCTCGATTTAAATTCTTAATCAGATTTATATTTTTTTATATAAAATTATTTTCTGAATCAAGACCAACATGTTGGTATGTCTGAAAGCCTTGTTGAATAATAATCTCAAAAGTTAATAGTTATTCTCACCTGATCAAATAAGCACAACATTAATTTGAAGTCAAGTGTTGTCAACTGTAATACTCTGTTAATGGTTAAGTATAATTTAAATAGACTTAAAAAATAAGTCATAGTTATTATCAATGAAACAAAATATTACTTCAAATCATTGACATACACTGGGATTATTAATGTCCCAGATGCACATCAACATTAGCTGTGCAACAAATCTAACCCAATAAAAATGCAGACCAGTGGCCTTCGAGCTATGCTGATCATTGCTTTTTTGTAATGTTTGTGAATATTTCCCAACTCTTTTAGTGATAATTGGACGTTCGACAAACCCCTCCAGAACACCTATCTGGGCTTTGGTGATTGGAGAACACTACTTCTCACCAAACAATGGGTACACACGATTGAAACTCGCCGACTGAAGGCGGCGAAAACCACTGACTCGCCCGCCTGTACACAATCGTGTGCAAAGTGGCACTTTCCGCTGAACCAATCGTGTGTAAGCGGTGAGTCCATCCGCCGCCATGTTCGCCGGCCCGCTGGCAGGTATAGCCCGGCAGTAGACTTAAAAAAACTGACAAAGTATGTTTTTTGACACAATTTGCAACCAAAGAATAGCTGTTATTGCTCTGGAATGGTTACAGATGTTTTTTGGGAGGCATTTATTTTGAATTCTTCCTGACAAGTTGAAATTTCTTTCCCAAAGGAGACTAACAGAAAATAATTTCATGTTATTCAAAATGACAGGCTCTTTGACATTGACAGCTATTCATTTGTTTAAATTTTTTTTACAAAATTGAGAAAAATCTGAGACTAATGGAAAATAGATAAAATTGGTCCCTTGAAAATACAACAATTTAACTATCTATAGCTAAGATCTTTGACCAGTAGTGCCAGAGGGGAAATCGATGTTGACGGACAGACAGAATTTTCTCCATCCTCACTGACGAAGCTTTGCTGACATCGTCAGCATAGTTAAAAACTGCTCCAATATTTTCTTTACTAATTTTACTGCATATATGAAAATATTAAATTTATCAAATGTAAGAAAAGAACTGGGAAATGTCCTGTTTACAACTACTGCCTTTGGTTTCTTGACACTTTAAGTAGTATCCCATAGCAATGATACTTTTAGGAAGGATTTATATTAATTTTTGATCCATTTCAAAGGCCCTGTGGTACATAACGACCATGCAGTTCTTCCTAAATAATATGCATGGGCCAACTGCTGAATATAACCAGATATAGCACTTCTGTATCGCATTACTGAAAGTAAAGAATTTTTCTTAGCGACTAGATTTAATTAATTGCATACAGTGTTTCAATTACAACTGAAGACTATAGTCAGTATTATTCAGAATAGTTAACATCACATGTACATATATGTACAACAAACTTAAATAAATCAATGATATCACAGATAGTTTATATTCAGTGTGTCATGGACGGATATGTCAAACTGATGACTTGGTTTCAAACATTATTGATGAATGGCTACAGTAACTCTCTCTTAATCACCTGATATTCAATTATATTATGGCAAACTGGCATTTCAGAATGAGAGGCACAATATATTAATACATTCTGAGAGATAGCAATATGCGATAAAACTCCCTTTGACAATACTACCTATATTCAAGGCACTTTTTAGGTCTAAGACAATGATTTAGTATAAAATGTCAATATAAAATGAGATGCATGCTCCCTGCCTTGCCCTGGGGACAATCAAGCTTCAGAATCTGCTGCAGGCTTTCTTCTACTCTTTTTCTTTCTTGCTGGTCTCGTTGGAGTAGAGACTTCATCCTCAAATGTCAATGACATTCCAGGCTTCTTTGTCTTCTTTTTTCTGCATAAATAAACAAATTTTTGAAAGGGGAATAAGATGTGCATATGTGTGACTTATAAAAGAAGTCAAACTAAAGTTGTTTCCTTTTGTCAGTGAGAGTGTGAGTTAGGTTATGTACACAATGTCCAGGAATACATTGGCCTCATATATCACAGGAGGTGTTTCCTTATGTCAGTGACAGTGTGAGTAAGCTTATGTTCACAGCTAAAGGAATACACTGGCCTCATATATCAGAGGAGGTGTTTCCTT
Source organism: Amphiduros pacificus (assembly GCA_949316495.1). Classification (NCBI taxonomy): domain Eukaryota; kingdom Metazoa; phylum Annelida; class Polychaeta; order Phyllodocida; family Hesionidae; genus Amphiduros; species Amphiduros pacificus. Next base: position 44,418,236 of record OX439000.1, on the reverse strand, counting down.
ATGTCAGTGACAGTGTGAGTAAGCTTATGTACACAGCAGGAAGGAACACACTGCCCTCATATGCCTAATTCTTGACCGGGAGTATCCGGGTCACTCAGTGCATCACGTGATTTCACAGCTTGGCAACCAGAGCGCGAGCCACTGGCCGCTGAAAACAAACGCGTAGCAACCATTGACAAGAAACTGCAGTAAACCTTCAAAATTTACGTTTTCAGTGATATCTTTGCAATGCTTCAAGATATCAACAAAAAGTAAAGATATTTAGAATCTGTGGACCAAGACGCTTCCATTGACATGATTGACATGATAATCAAAATTTCTTTGTATCGGTGCTGAATACTTTTATTTATCATTTAAAACGCAATTCAGCGCAACAATTCTCTAGCAAATCTGCAAAGTCTATGATCGGATATCGGACGTAGCGGATTGATTTTTGATTTTAATTGCGTTTTAAATGATAAATAAAGGTATTTACCCAATATTATCACAAATACGCTTAGCAGGTCGAGAACATAACAAAACCATCCATCGATTTATAACATGCATTACGCAACACAAGGTCGTCAACACGAGGTCGCCTGGCTTCTCCTTGTGTTCATTGGACATCGTATTTACGTTTTACTTTTACTTCTATGTCTATTAATATTAAAATTATTATTTAATCGCACAATTCAATTCTATATAGCCTTTGATGTCTTCCCATTCACTGGTGTGAAAATCAGCGTTCACAGTATTAATATTCAGGGGCATTTAGCCATTGTTTCCCACTGCTTTGAGTCGTGTCTTCCCTTTTTGACAGAAATGCTTTCACACGTGGATCGATTTTAATTGCATTTTGAATGATAAATAAAGGTATTTACCCAATATTATCACAGTGATTTATGGCCGATCGAGTGCTAAAAACGATAATAATTAAAAGCTATATAAGTAATATCTTTGGTTTATAATACACAAAGAAATATTCTACCACGTGTTAGTTTTGACGCTAAGATCAAAGACTGTCTACACGTGGTTGAATATTTCTTTGTGTTAAGCCAAAGATATTAATTATATCGCTTTTAATTATCATCGTTTATAATATTGGGTAAATACCTTTATTTATCATTTAAAACGTAATTAAAATCGATCCACGTGTGAAGGCATTTCTGTCATAAAGGGAAGACACGACTCAAAGCAGTGGAAACAAATGCCACAAAACTGTGAAGGCTGATAATTGGTATCAGTGAAATTTTACTAATTTTACACCACTGAAATGCTTTGTTTTGACTTTGTTCTCACTGATTCCAATTATCAGGGTTCAGTTTTGCATTTCGTCATTGTCTGCACTGCTTTGAGTCGTGTCTTCCCTTTTTGACAGAAATGCTTTCACACGTGGATCGATTTTAATTGCGTTTTAAATAATATTATTTCGAACCACTTTGTTTTGACTTTGTTAATTGGTATCAGTGAAATTTTACATTGTATTACGCTTTACTTTGTGGAGAAAATCTTGACTTGCGAAGCATAATTTGTGTGTGTGTATGTCGATTCGCTACGTCTAATATTCATTTAATTTTGTTTGATGTGACATTTGGTTGAAATCTGAGTGCAATAAACGGTGATAAATTTGTAAGTTCTCTCTGTGTGCAATAGGTGTGTTCACTTTGTTTTCAGCGGCTCCAATATGGCCGCCGTGGTCGCGAGGTGAGTCACGTGACCTGTGACGTTGCACCAAGGTAGGGAATGGTGTGTGTCACATCCATATCAGCAGATGTCTATACACTGCTATACATGGATCAATTCCACAGGCGAAAAAAACACAGTATGCACATCCCTGTATTCTCCAAGGATTTCCCAGTTCACACTGTTTGAATACGTCAGTGAATAACAAAAGGAAACATATTCTACAGACATTTTCATATCCTCAGCTTCAAGCATTGTGCACATGCTCACACTGATGTATGGACAAAAGGAAACAGATCTTAAGGCAATCATATTTATTCCATCACTTCAGAATTATATGCAAAGTATAATGTCAAGTGCTACACCATAAGCAACTAATGTTTTGAACCTAATCTGAAAGAAGCTTGAACAGTTCCAGCCCAGCTGGTGATAAATTCTCTTACATTTTTGACACTCTTGGAGTTTGTTCTGCATCACTGTCCTCAGTTCCAGACACAAATTTTAAGTCTCCACTTTTGGTGACTACAGCTGCAGTCTGGAATTCAATGTTGTCAAATGAGAATGACATAAATTACATGGACATGTTAAATAAAAGACATTGCAATATGTAATTTCTTTAGTATATTAAGATCTACTATTTGTTGAGACATATCTGCTCACCGTTCTATGGGTGTCAACCTCCTCGTCAGAAATGCCATCAGCATTGGGGTCTCCTCCATCAACTGAAATTGATATTTTTTATACATTTATAATTTCACATCCACACTACAATACTGGAAACACTCAAAGTGTCATTTAATGCATGTTATATATATGCACCAATCTATTTTTTGCTGGTATTTGCACTAGCAGTTGGACATTTGCTGCGCAACCTCCAAATGACACTTATTTGCAATTGGCTGTCACAGGTGATTACTGGGGATCCCATATGCTCCAAGTGAATCCACAACTTTGTCCTGTATTATGTGCATTATACTTACTGCTCATAACAGATTGAACTCAACCCATATTGAATGTTTGGATTATCCCTCGTCACACAAAAAGATAATTCCACAAAAACACCAGTATTATGCAATTTTGCAAAGTGCCTGTTGTTACTCACATGTATGAAGTTGATGTTTGATATCCTTTGTTGACTGAATGTGAATAAGAACTTTAATCCTGAATGTAAAAGATTGGTTGACAGACTCACACCAGTGTTGCATAGGTCATAATCTTAGTTCCAATTTATTTACCTGTTGTCACATAATTAGCAGGGAAAAAGCCTTGTTGTCCATCAGATGTCTCTCCCATCCACCAGTTATCATTATCCTTGTATAACACCTTGATGAGATCACCTTTCATCATTGATAACTCATCTGACCTTGCTGCCTGGTAGTCATACAGTGCTACCACCTGTTGAACAACAAACTGTAATTAACATGCATATCCAAAACTGTCTCACTGAATTATTGGTCAAAGAATTTTTTATTATTATTATTAATAATCAAAGAAAAAATATAAATAGATATATGAAATTAAATTTAAACATGCATTGTTCTTTCTCAATGATTTGAAAAGCAGCACTTCCTCATTTACTACACATCAATTTGGTGAGATGTCTAAATTGAAATACATAATTCTTTTCATTACATTATGAAATATATTGTTGGTCACAGATAACAAGCAAACTTTCCTTATCAGAGAAACATGCATATTACTGCATTGCATCAATTAATCTATATTGCTTTATCATAATAAGACAGTAGACAAAATGAAGACGTTATACTGTCTTTAATGCCAGTAAAATGGGGCATAATTTCTGTAATGTGGCTCAATACATTAAGGAAATATATATTTATGATTTTCCTTTGTACTTTAAACAACCATTTATCCACATTAATTCTAATTTTCTGGTCAACAATGTCAAAGATTTTCCTTTTCAGGAAACATATAAAAAGGCCACATATTTATTGACATGCGTAACATAAAACTTAACATAACAATTAACATCCAATAACCATCATACACCACAGTCATATACAACATGCATAACAGTAATTTCTATATTAAGTTAAGTATATAAGAGTCAGATGACTTTTATATACTTAACAATACAATACTTAACATAACAGTCACAATATGTTACATTCACGACAGCACAATCTTACTTAGCTACTATTTGGTCATGACAACTGACCTTGATTTCTGGGATATTAACCCCTGGTCCCATTTGCATTTTGTGCATCATTTGCATGTTATAGTGTGGTTGGTGGGGCATGTAGGGCCCCTGTTGGTAGTTGAGATCATTGTAAGGAGTGTGAATAGCCAGAGGGCTAGGGGTCATAAAAGGTTGCTGCAGGGAAGGAGACAAGAATGTCTGTTAGTACAATATGTTAGTACAAATATATAAAGCTGAAGAAGAAACATGTCTGTTAGTACAATATGTTAGTACAAATATGCAAAGCTGACATTAAAAAAGAAAATTGATAGAATGTGTTTAAGGAACACATTCTTGACAAAGCAATATTAGTGGTGCACCTTCTTAACTCTACAACATGCATGTGATCAATATAGTTTAACGCTGACATCATTCTTCTTTCAAATGTTTCTTTCAGAATCAAGGTTACTACATCAAGGTAAAGGTCAAATATTAGGTAAATATCTACTTCTAGTTGCTAAGAAAAAGCCCCCCAAATTGAAATAACATCATGATATCCTATATACCATTAAAGTATGTACAAAGTTGTGTTTCTGGATGTTGAGAAATAGTCTGGCCAGGTTTTACATTGTAAAGGTCACTACACAAAGGTCAAAGTTCAAAAGTTGAACTTAACACAATGTTGCATTTCTTATGTACAGCTGAGAAATTTTAGGATTTTTTTTTCAGAGTGACTGCATTACTCCAAAGTATAATTAAATTCCCTGAACCAACTATGCAGCCATCAATAAAAAACACCCTCCCAGATAATAGTCCATACCCTCACCTTAGTAAATATATATTCCTTCTAACATGTGTAAAGGACAAGCGTTTGACTTAAGAGGTGGACAATTATGGCAGAAAAAATTGCATGTAATGAAATCTGAGGCAAAATAAAGGTCTAGAATAAATAATTCAGTGAAAAGCAAACATACATGTTTTGCAAATTATTGAAAAAGGGTGTTTTTAAAATAGAAAAGAAGTTTTGGAACACAAGTCTTACTGCAAATAGGACCTTAAATGTTGAGAAATAAAAGAAGAAGACAAATGAACAAAATTGAATATTTACAAAGGGCAATTCAAGTTAATGTCACAGATTATAAAAAAAAATGTATTTTAAACAGCATACATTTCTATTAAATATAAAATTAGTTAAATTATAATCCATACCATATTAATCATATTAGTAATCCATACTATATTAATTGTATTTTTAATACATTATTTTAATACATTAAATCAATTCTACAGTGAGAAGATGGAGACTGACCTCTTGGGGTGGTGGGGCCTTGCCTGGGTGCTGCTGGAAGGTGAACTGCGGCCTGCCGCCAGTCTAAATCAGTCAAATAAAAACAATAATAAAAAAAAAATAGTTTTCAAGTTGAAAAAAAAGGGTATTGGTTCATTTGACTGAAGATATTCTGTATGTACCCTTTAATGTTGCAAGGGTCCATACCTGATGTGAGGAGTGGCTTGAAACTCAATCAATTAGTTCATCTAAGAGTATTGATATGTGCAGTACTTACAGTATTGAGTGTGAGATGTGGAGGTCTGCCACCAAATGTGGGACTGCTACTTCTCCCAGACTGTGCCACTGAAAAGCACAAAGACCAAATATGTCATGTCAAATAGACATTTCCTACTTGTTGTGTCTGATATGACAGGCCTGTCACATAACATTATTCAGTCACTTCACATTATATAAGGGCACAGTGATTTATAAATTACATACCGGTACACTGTGGTCACAATTCACTGCCCTTTGCAGAACCTAAAAAATTACTTCACTGAGACATTTGTTGATTGATGCGACCTGTTTAGAGTTATAAGCCTGATGTTACCTGCACTGAAGGATGGCCTCCAGCCTGATGAGGTGTGGCTCATGTAATCAGCCTGGGCAGCAATCTGAGCTTGTTGCTGTCTGGCCTGCAGGTTGTTACCAGCTGCATGCGGAGACAGTGCGCTTGGAGCCAGTGCCTGCAAACAACAAATGCCATACAACTTTAGATCTTTCAATATCTATTGTGTTTCATGTGGGATTTTTTTCCACAGTATTATTCAATCAATTATTTGATTTTTATTGCATTTTATAGATATTGGATCCAATACCAATCAATTAATTGTTTGTTTGTTATAACATCAACTGCTCTGAACAGGTTCACAGCATGTATAAAATAATCTTTAAATTTTATCATTATAAACTACAATCATGTAATTTAAATAATCTTGATATCTTTGTCAATATACCATGATTAATATTATACAATAATAGTACAAGAACAAAATTTTCTTTTAAATGGCGATATCCATCATGGCTGTGAAGTTGTGCTTCACTTTATTTGGAAAAGAACAACAACAAATTCAATTATCCTTGGATGTACAAGTGAATTTTTAAGCTCTTGTTTTATGTGACTGACAACACATGATTGTGCAGATGCTGTGTGTAGATTTATTAGGTTAAGTACCACAGCAATCAACTAAACACACACCTGGGTCTTTTCAAAATCAAAGATAATATTATAAAAAAACTCAACTTTTAAAAATAAAAAACACAAATCAAACTTCTTTTTTTTTAAATAATCACAATTAAATCATTTTCCTAAAACATATCACAATGAATATAAAAAGTAAGATGTACAAATGTACATTTTGTCAAATTTAACTTATAGTACATTCCTCTTAGTATTTCAACTATATCTATTAAAACATATTGAAAGTCTATTTTGGACCTGCTTGGAGGAACATAAGAGAACTAAAATTGTGCTTAAAGATCATCTCCAGCCCTTTCTTTGTTTTATAATCATTTTAAAGTGATATTCTCAGTAAAATACTTGGAATATCATTTTAAGAGTCTTATTAGATCTAACATGACATAAAATATCTTTATTAAAAAACATGCATTATTTATCATGTCTTACAAATTGACTCTTTCAAATTAGTTCAGTGCAGCAAAAATTATTATAATTAATGGAATGTTATTTATCATTTTAGTAAATATTCTTTCATGCATAAACCCAGTGAATTCAATCAGAGAGTGAATATCGAATGAAAAAGTATCCTGTCAGCATTAATTGACATTTATGAATCAGTGCTACTCTATAGGACTCAGCAAAACAGAATTCTGACAACAAATGATAATGATGGCAAGCAAAGCTTTGAATTGTCACAATAAACCACTACTCACTGGCCTTTGAGAAGACATGAAAGCCTTCAGAAATAACAATGTAAGTATTAGAATTGTAGATTTTTAAAAATCTTAAATTGAAGCAACTGGGTCAAATTTACCATGTATCTGATCACAAATACAATAAAAATAGGAGAAATTGCAGAACTTGTGTGTGGCAAACACAAAACCAATGATTTATCTCTCTCTGAAAAACAAATCAGAGGTTTTGTAATGGGTTGACAAAGGGGAATTGAACTCTCAGTCTGCCATAAACACAAGTATCGCAAGCCAGCAATAAACAGTCAGTCAGAGAAGCAACCAAAGATTAACAAATAGTAAATACTGGTTTAAACATTTTAAATCATCCCAAATTTCCTTCATATTTTTGATAATGTTTTGTGAATAATTTGAGTCTTCTCTCTACAATTTAGAATGCAAGGTAGTGAAAAAAAAATCAAATTTCATTTCTGTTTTGACCTGGAAAATAAATACAAATCATCACAAGTCTCCTGTTTATTTTATGATTCTGCTCGGAAATATGGCAATCTTCTTCCACTCCCTTTTTCTTAGATTATGGAAAAATTAGTATATTATCTATCTAGGAACACAAATTTGTATTAATTTGATCTGAAAGAGATAACTGTATTAGTAACATAACAGATTAATAAGTGTTGAAATATGAAAAAACACATTTCAATCAAAGCCATGCAACCTTTAAATGCACTTACCGTTGACCTGGGTGAGTACTGTGAGTACAAGAGAGCTGTAGAGTCAAAAGTGGACCCCCAGGTACTCTGCATAGTGCTTGCCCCCCAGGGTTGCATGGGAGAGGCTCCTCGTGGCACCCCCAGAGGGTGCTCTGGAGACAAGGGGCGGCTCAACATCTGTGCCTGCTCACAGCAACAAGGCAAACGACAAGCGATATATGACATGCTGGCACACAGTGTGAAGTACACTACTTATACTACTTACGTGTTTAGCAATCATATCAAGAGTCTTACAAACATATGCTTGATTGACCTTAAAATCATTCACAACGTTATGCCATCTAATTATGAATAAAAGTGCAAAGAAAAAATAATTGCAACTGCTTTTTCATACATATTAGAATCCCAAAGGAAAAAATGCTAATGAAAGAACATTTATTTTTTCTGCTTATCAAAGAATAAAAAATAATTCTAAGTATACAAGTTCAGATAAATCAGTAATTTTTGGTGTAAAAGTAAGCAATTTAATAAATATCTGATTTTGAGTGGGAGGCTTAAAATATTATGTTTTAGAATGTTTAAGCATGCAAATCAAAATTGCATATCTGAATATCTGAATGACACATGCACATGAAATACAGTGAATATAGTACAAAACTTATATATGAACAAGTGCATCATTACATTATGATTCCAATAATATGTGCAAAACAAACCAAAGAATTAATGATGAAAATCTGATACAACATAAAGAAACAACTGAACATTCATTCACATGTACACAACACTACATTCTCACTGATGTATACTATACATCTATGATTATTGTCCTCCTCAGAATGTCTGCTTTTACACTTAACACAGCCATATTCACACACAATATATCTATTATTATCAAACGTATATAGGCTTACCGTGACTGTGTTAAGCTTCTTGTTGATGCGATCCAATCTTGCCATTTCTTCACTGCGAAAGTCTTCTGACTTATGGGCCAGTTTTTCTCGAGCTGTTTCTAATCTGTAAATTTGTTCAAAGCACACATATATACCACAATAGATTCCACAATAGTCTGAACTTGTTATAATTTATAAGATTCTACAGTGTACTTAAAAATGACTCCCAATGGAAATCTCAATTTTCATTTTCATTGATAGTAGTTTAGAATGACTTACTTGGAATCTTTCTGGTCGGTTGGCTCTTTCCAGAGGTGTGGGGATCCTGGTCGGCCAGTTCTTTTACTTGGCGTTTCTAACTCCTCTTCTAGTCCTACCTCTCGCAATGCAGCTGTAATCAATACAAATTAACAGTTATATCAAATAATGACATGGTGTGAAGTTGAGGAATTCCAAAAATGTTTTGTGTGAGAAAAATGCATTGCATGCCATACCACAAAAATTGTTAATTTCCATTCATCTTCTTTGATCAATATTAGGATAACAATATCTTTTCTGTGACCTAACCTGATATATTACACATATATATATAGAACTTAAACTGATATTAAATGTGTGGTTATACCTGATTTAATGTCAACATTATTTGGATTCACCTGAGCAGCAGGCGACCTCATTTTACTGGCATTGCTTCTCACCTTTATGTGTATATCTATATATGATAATTGGTTCATTCTCCCCGTAGGCACACAGGGCCATCATATGGTCATGCGGATGGTAGTCTACACATGTCACTGGGGTCTTGTACTTCAAATCCGGAAACATTGCAACCTGATCCCCTGTTAAAGAATTTGATCAGTCCTATTACCGGTAATCAAATCTATATTCCCTAAATTCTTTAACTGAGAGAAAAATAACTATTCATTATTGCTCTCAGTCTTAAATACCAAATTATCCACTTGCTACACCTTCTTTCATTAAGATGTTGTCTGTGGTGTGTTTTATTCATAGTATTTATATTTTACTATTTTGCTTTCCAAAAAAAATTTCACCACTTCAGATGATATTATATCAAACCAAATTTCAGTCATGGGCACTGATATACATATAAAATAACCATAATTTACCTTTCACCTAAATATCAAATATTCACAAAATGTAATTCACTAATTTCATAAAAAGACTGTATATAAAACCAAATTCAGCCTGTTCATACCTACCAACAGGGTAAATGCAAAAGGTCAAAGAATTTGTCTTTTGCCAAAATAAAAATCAATAAACATATGTAAGGAATATTTGAAACTACTTAGTGAAGGTTATCATCAAATCAATATCACACTTCAAATAAAGTGAAGTATAGTTTAACTTCAAAAGCATGAGGTCATTTGAATTTAAATAACTTTCATATCTATGTACCTGTGTCTGCATTCCAGATATAAAGATTGCAGTCCTCACTTCCAGTAATGACAAATGTGCCACAAGGTGACAGCGTGCTGCGTATCTTCTCTTTGTAGTTGAGCGCCCCCTGGAAACGTGTCATGACTGCATTCCTGTTAACAAGTTCAAAACTTTAAAATCAATGTTCATAACAAAAAGGAGTAACAAACAGCAATTTTCATGTTATTTGTAACATAAAAAATCCTTGTAAATGATGATTTGTATCAAATATCAATATTAGATATCACTTGTATCAATCAAATATTGTTTAAAATCAATAGCTTAAATTTTCGCATTATAATTCAAGAGAAATAAATCTTTGTTGGAGTCGTAACCAAATCCTACTAACAAAATGATTTCTCTAAGGCCACCAAAGGACAAAATGTTCACAAGCCCAACATGGGCAAATGTGGTCATGGTGGCCTGTATGCAATGAACAATTATTAATGTGCTCTAATTATGTGTTAACTTACACTCTGAGATCAATCATTTTGATTGTGTTATCCCTTGTATGCACAAGTAACCTTTTGCCATTTGCATGCATCTGCAGATAATTGATGGGGGCACCCTGTAAACATAAATTCAAGAATGATACATACATACATACATACATACATACATACATACATACATACATACATACATACATACATACATACATACATACATACATACATACATACATACATACATACATACACACACACACACACACAGACACACACACACACACACACACACATACATACATACATACATACATACATACATACATACATACATACATACATACATACATACATACATACATACATACATACATACATACATACATACACACACACACAAACACACACACAAACACACACCCACACACACAATCAAAATCCTAGTAGAATCCACAGTGTGCCAAACTGCATGATTTCAAGATTCATTCTATAACTTTTTCAATATCTTACCTTTAATTCATTATCAGAAAGCTCTTTAAGCAAAGTCCAATCTTTTGATATTCCTGGAGAAAAAAAGTTGTAGATCATAAATCAAACATGAGGCATACTTTATGTACAGACATATGACAAATATATTTACAAATCTTAACAAAACAGGGAAAATCTTGGACATACCCTTTTTGGAAGGCTGATCGGTGGCATAGACATTCCAGATGCGAACCATACCAAGGCCATCTCCGGAGTACATCCTAGACCCTTCCTCATCAAAACAAAGACTGTTGACATGGCTAAAGTGGCCGTCTAATTCTTGGACAAGCTGAGCCTATAAGCAGAACATTCACATTAAAAGCCATCTTGATTTGTAATCACCAGTGAAATGTCTATATGTCGTCTTCTGACCTTTATAAAACTGACAGGAAATATTTCTTTATACCTGTGTGTCGTCGGTCTGTAGATTCCACACGCGGATAACATGGTCATATCCACCCGTCACAGCCAATTTAGCCACCCGTACATGGTACTGAGCCGTGTATACAAAGGATGGGTGTGGCATCACTTTCATCTCCTTGCTTGAGTTGCTCTCAATATCCAAAATTCTGAAAATGATTTACCATTGTATTACATTTTGAATGCATTATAATTGAGATGATATGTGTTCCTTTCAATTTATGAGTAATTGATCATTCAGTTTGTCCTTAAAAAACATAATTCCACTTTGCCTCAATAATTCTTCACACCCAACAGTTTAATTTGATTTAAATGTCTTGACACACAATATGTATGTAATAGCTGCACATACCTTGCAGTAGAATCTCCTGAGGCTGTCATTAGGTTTTTGTCATTTTTACTCCAGCACAGGTCATAAATAATGCCATAATGACCATTATATTCAAATTTCAATTTTCCACTGGGTATCTGAAATGTCATTTAAATCTGATTCACCTTGCAAAGAAGTGCATGGCCACACTTATAATCTTGATATTAAAATGACAGAAAAATTGGCAATGAAAATCAGAAAATTGAATATGGAAAAGATATTGACCTCATAAATTTTAATAGGATAGGAATCCTTTTCTCTGCATCCGCAGGCCAAGAAGCGCCCATCATGTGAGAACTTCACGGTGTGGCAACCCTTTCTCCCACCTTGAATGATGAGGAATGACTCATTTGGAACCTTGCAGACCTGCCCCGCCAGCCTGCTCCATTCTGTGGGGTTGCGTCTTCGCTTAGTCTCTCCTCTATACAGTATTATAATGGTCAACATAAGTATTCACTGAATATGGTTTATTGAAAGGTGCAATAATTAAAGAGGTGTTGTTCATATAGATATTAAATGTGTATTTTTAATCCAAAAAAAATAAGATCATATTTTTAATCAACTTGCATAATTCCAATTTCTAATGGCAGAAGAGGGAGTCTAGAAATTCTCCACTCTGTGTAAAATAAGCAGATTTAAAACCTTTGTCAAAGACCTTCAGAGTTTTGCTTATAAAAATGAGTTTCTTTCATTGTAGTCAATTTGCACTATTTCCAATTCACTATATTCTGACAAATTTGAGGGCCCATTCCACATGCTATTATGACAATACCGTTCATTTACATTATCAGAGAAATCCTGGAAAAATATTTACAAGATTTTTTTAGGAATACACGGCTAGTTGCATGGAAAAAGAAATGTTCATAAAATGACAGGAGAAATAATCTTGTTGGGTTGGAATTATAGGATGCATTATGCTAAAAATAGCAGAAAAGTCAAGTTTCTGAAATTCTCCAGATGAGGAGAAACATCCAATTTGCTGAATTACTTTCTCAAAACTACATCAACTGACCCTTTGTTGCTGCCAAGTTCTAGAGTTTTCTGCATCTCCTCAAATGCCACTCTTCCAATCTCCTGGAGAAAAAAACAGCTGCATAAGTATGGAGCAAGTGAAATGTATCATGAGAGGAATGTTATCTTATCAAACTTATCTAAAACAAAAATGTGGTTATTCCAATTATAATATACTTACAGCCTGTGTTGCAAACATGGACCTTGATGAGGGTTCCACTGTCTCAGGAGGACAAATCTGTTTAGCTGTCACATATAAAGTGGAAGGATATGGTGTTCTCTGTGCACTTTTATACCACTGATAAACCTAAAACAATGTATCTTATACCTTAGATTTCGGCAAGAATTTATATTTTTGTAACTGTTTTAAACAATTTTAATTGATTTTATCTCGTATTTCTTATTTTATCTATATTAATAGTTTCAATAATTCAATAGTCAATAGTTTCCTTCATTCAACAAAGTGTGTTCATGATTCTCCACATTTTCTACATCTAACCATTACCTCAAGTTGGTCTCCTTTTGCCCTGAATCTGACGGGTGGTTGGTACAGCTGTAGTCTCACTTTTCTATCAGTATTGGGTTGGCCATTAGCTCCCAGTAGTTTAAGGAAGGCCCAGGCAATACGGTACCAGCCTCCCTGCTCTCTGATGGCAGGATTCCTTGTGGCTGCCCCCATACTGGCAAAGTCTATCAACTACACAATAATAAATACACATTTCAATATAGTTTATATGTGTGCAAAACATTCACAAAGAATTTTCTTTATCATTGTTGTTAAAAATCTAAAAAATATTACATTAATTCAAAAAATGTTGTCCAATTAAATTAGCAATAAAATTACCTCAAATAATAACAACACTTGTGGATTGTCTGTTACAAAATAGTTGAAGTTTTCATTGAATAATACTAATTCTTCCCAAACTGGCAATGTTGATCTGAAAAAAAATGTATATGAATATATCAAATTTATTAATGATTGACATAAACGTATTGGTCAAAGGCCCAAAAACTGTGCAGAATTAGGGTTTAGAAAAAGGTTAGAGTATTTGCACTTTTACTTGATTTTCTTAATGAATTTAATCTGAATTAAATGAACTTGATTGCTTAATGGCACTGCTTTCACTTCCCAAACAATCTTTGGTATATGAATATGATAAATCACCTCAATATAGAGATGTAACTGTTTATCTGATATTTACATTTTAGGTATGCATATTAAAATTTTAAGCTATTGCTGGGTTTTATTGTCTATTTATGATGTACAAGCAGAAAAAATATGTGCCACTTAATGAAAATAGGACTTTCCAATTAAGAATCTTGCCTTTAAAAAGAGTCAGCATAAAGTCAAAGTCAGCACAGCTGACTGTTTGAAATGTACATCAATAAAACAAAAGGAGTGAAATCATACTTACTTTTTTTGTTTAAAGTCAAAAGGTTGAGTCATAATTGGAAGGACAAAATCTACATTTTCGTTATTTGACTCATAATAGGAAGATACAGGTCGGTCTCTGCAAATAATATGAACATCAGTTAGTCAAAATATGTAATATGTTTTCAACTTTTATTTTAGAAAATATTTTCTGGCTGTGACTATCCTGAGTAAGGAATCTTCCTTTTTTTAATGGAGGTTTACCACTGATTGAGATCTTTTACCTGGTTTGTTTCTTGAGATTGGTTCCGGTTTCTAGGTCAATGACATATATCCTGACCATGGGATGGGATACATAGAAGTCAGTTTTCAGTTTATCTGTTCTGTGAACTATGACACCTAGAATACGTCCCTCATCCTCTATAATGCGGGGAGGTTCCTCCTCCAAACCATCCTCACCTGTTAAGCCTTCCTCTTCTTCTTGAGCTACAATATTCAACAATATTATATTCTATAATATATCAATTCAAATAAAAATGATTAAAAACGTTCAGGAGAGACTAAGAGGCCGAGCCAGTGGAATGCAGCTTCTTATATATGCGTGCTTGCTTTGAAATTGCAATTAGCTGGGCAGCTCGGCTTGACACTTGGAGTCACCCCCCATACCTCGCTCACCTTTAAGCAACTTTATACCTATAAAGTCATCTATATATATATATATATATATATATATATATATATATATATATATAATCATTTTTATTTTAATTGATAAAATATATAAATAAAAAATAAATTTTCAAAAGTAAAAAAAAGTTTAGAGGTGACTATGAAAATAGGCAAAGGTCAGCCATCATAGAACTCCTTTATCAAATAGACTGTATTAGAACAAATTCCATTTGCTTTTCATATTAATTGATAAACATCATACTTGGAGCCAAGTGGAAGGAATGGGTAAAGCTGACCGTGAAAATTGACAAAGATTACCCATTGTAAATCTTTCGAGAAAATAAATGGAATGTTGTTTGTACACAGGTAGACACCATTGCTTTACCCTTTCCGCTCCAGTATGGTGGGTCTTGAGCAATGCAGAATGAAGCACAAGAAATGGCTATGGTATCGAGCATACAGGCTCATCTGTGTTATGAACCTGTGTGCTAGCAATGAGAGTATTCCACTTATTTTCTCTTTATTTATCCAATAAATAGTGTTCTGAAAAAAATGGGCAATGAAAATTGGTGACAGTCAGTTTAGCTATGTTGTAGGCCACAATAAAATGAACTATAAGATCAAAGAAATTTGATATTCTTCACCTTCAAATGAAATATATCATCTTTACTGAAATCTAAAATGAAATTATCAGCATATACAAAATAATTTTTATTTTCTCATTAATCAAGGAAAAGATATACCTTTTTTCTTTTTCTTTTTTTTCTTCTTTTCTTTTGTTTTACGTAGGTTTTCTTCAGATACCAAATTAGGATCTGATTGGTTGAGGTGATCTTCACTTTGATCCAGATCTTCTTCACTGGCAGCTCTGTCCAATTCATTTTCAGTCCCAGATTCTTCTTTCCTTTTCTTTTTCTTTTTCTTTGTTTTCTTTTCTTTGATAGGTTTAGGCTCTGGCTCTGAGTCAGGCTCTGGAGATGGGACTCTTTCCTTCCTTTTCTTTTTAGTTTTTTTCTCTGTAAAATCCTCTGGTTCAGGAGATGGACTTCTTGGCTTTCTGTCCTTTTTGTTAACCTTTTGTGAGATTTCTGTGATTTCTAGATCTCTAAAAATCAATCACAGTAAAATAATATCATGATTTAACTAATATTTTAGAACATTTGAATTAGCAAAATGAGATCTTAACCAATAATGTACATTTATGACAGCAAAAAATAATGGAAAATCTTAAAATATGTGATGCATAAATTATTTTAAATTAAGTATGAACTTACTTGTCTGACTTTTTTTTCTTTTTCTTAGCTTTTTTCTCTTTTTCTGTGTCTATTATATCCTCCTCATCATCAAAGGCTTCATTGTCTGTTCCTGTAACATTAAATAACATTCAGGTGAAAATATGGACTCTAGAAACATTGAATCTCAAATGACATGTTAAAATAATAAATTATTACAAGTCACTACCGTATTTACTCGTATATAGGGCGACTCGTGTATAAGACAACCCCCCAAAATTGAGTTTATTTTGCATGAAAAGACCAATTTCCGAATATAAGACGAGTTGTTTTTTTCTCGAGACATTGGCACTGCTACCATTCAAGTTTGGCTGCCATTTTAACAGTGAAACGTAAATATGCTTATATAACAAGATCTTACTCGTGTATAAGACCTTAATGGTCTTATACATGAGTATTTATGGTATTAGACGTAGCGGATCGATTTTGTCAATTTAGGCAAATCTTACAATGAAATTTTTATTGCTGAAAAATCATAAAAAATGCATTTAATTCTCTATAATATTCCACTCACATGGTTTTCTTCAGTAGTCTACCCTTATTTGCAAATTGTCATTTTGAATTCCCTGTTCTCATTTAAGCTATGCTAGTTGTTTCACTTTCATATTAATGAGTAGTGTATACCCAAATACATTACTGACAAGTAAAATTAAGAATTGTCACCTTTCTTTTTCTCCAGTTCTCTTTGTCTACGTTTGTTGCTCTTTTCGTGATTGAGGTCATCGGGATCATATGTATTTGCCAGAAGTGTCTTGTCTTCTCCACCTTTTTTCAAGTCATTACGCAAAGCTTCAAGCTGTCAAGGAAGAAATTCAACTCATTTTAATCTAAATATTGACCAAATGAGAACTGTATGCACTGTCCACTGATAAGATTCTCATTAATATCTTTTTTCACTGTTATTTTACAAACTAAAGATGACATGAAAATATTTTAATAAGCATTTACAATTTTAATAATATTACAGAATCAAGTTTGTAATTTCACTGAAGGCATAAACAACCTAATAATGGGAGATTGAAATATGAAATTATGTTTATTGTGTACAAAATAAGTTAATAAAAAAGTCATCTGGATCATATCTATTTGCCAGAATGTTATGGGTTAAATGTTATGGGTTGAGTCTAAAACAAATCATTACTTACAACAATATCATCTTTTTTCTTTTTCTTCTTCTTCCCAACTTTGCCATCCCTAAAAACAACAAGGGTGTACATTATAAAACATATGATATTCATTAAGGGTGCACTTGATGTCTTTTAAGACAATACTAATTTCAAAAAGACAAGAAAAGGCAGATCAAATAGAATCACATCTATTATTTCCATTTTATGTACAGACTTTGCAATCCCAGATACATGAAAAACATGATTATTTATAATTTATACACAGATTTTTCACAGATATCTTGAATTTAGCTCATAATAATTCACTGTCCAATTAAATGCATGTGAAACAAATTTTAGAAATTTTCCCTAAAAAATAAAGGAAGCTATCATAACATGGGTAATTATGACTCAATGGATCCAAAATTAATAGATGGTGTTTTCATTCATATATTCAGAAAGACTCTTCAAGGTGTAATGTGGCAAATCACAATTTTATAAAAAAAGATAACTTTACTTTTAACCAAAACTGGATACTTTACTCTGTGTCTTTGATTAATACATGTATTTCAACAGCCAAAAAGTGACAAGGGAGAAAGATTACAGAGCATTTTTATTAAGTGGTGAAATGAGAAAATAACTAAACTTTTCTTTCCTGTTTTTCTGAGTACAGTATCTGACATGTTCTCATACATGCATTATGTCTGCACCCAGTGAATTGTGTGCTGCATTACTGGACTTAGTGAGAAATTCCAAGATATCCATGAAGGGTTGAATTCCTAACATTAATCACAAAATTAATGCATAAAAGACACTCTACTTTTTACATTACTTTTTACATTTATCAATCTGCACTCACATGTTGTCTATTGCAGCTTGTTTCAGCAATTCGTCAAATTTCGCCTTTGTTTGGCCTGTAAAATAGAGGAAACATTAATGCAAACAACTTCATTTCATCAAAATTACTAATTAACATATTGGTATAAAGCTCTGAAAGTATTAATCTTCTCAACATTCTCGCTTCTAGTTATTGTTTTCTTTTTAAAGCTTAGAAGAAGGGTGAAGCAGAAAGACAAAATTGAGGAAATGGAAAGGAAAAATCATCAGTAAAGATAGGATGAAAAATGAATGGCAAATAGTGCCTTATGAGCTTCATACAATGCCAAATTCTATTGAAAATTATGATAATTTATGAAGACAAACTCTAATATATCTTTATACATATGTCAGTCTGAATTCAGCCTCTGCCATTTTTTTAGTAATTATCTGGATTTTAAATAAAAATGAAATCCAGATATTTTTCTCCTTTGGCAGTTTAATATGCTAAAAGTGATTCAAAATTATCAATTGAAAAAATAATGGGTTCATCAGAATACAAGATGTATACGTGATTAAATTACTGATACCAAATAACACAAAAAAGTAAAGAGGCAGGAGACTTCACTCAGGAAAACCTTTAGTCTAATGGAGCCAAGTAATAACACTACATGTATATAAATCATGCTTTGGTTATAGGTACATACAAATGTCCAAATTTACTTGAACAAATGGAAATTTTTAAAATAATCTCTTCTGATTTAACTGCATACATGAATGCATTGAAAGGCATTTGTTATGTTTCAACATAAGGACAAGAATCACATAATAAAATTGAAAAAGAAACAATAAAACAATATTCCTAATCATAGCATCCAGTGTCTGGAAAGAAATTCTGCTTTACATGTGGGTGATAAAGCTTGCGTGGAGAGCATATATATATATGTTAACTGATAGCATAAATGGTCATGTGTATAAAAACTATTGTGATTAAAAAAACATTAACCAGAAAAAGAAAAATCTATCTGCGAAAACTACAAGATTTTGTGTCAGTTTCAAAAGGCATCTAAACTATTTCTCTTGTAATAATCTAAGCACAGTTGGAGAAAAAAAATAAATGGAAGTGTAAAATACCATTCTGAGTAAGTGGCTCTTCATCATCATTATTTTGTTTGTACTTTGGACGGTTCTTCTTTGCTTTTTGAGATTTTACTGAAAAACAATATTTCAAATATCATATCAATACATCCATGGAAAACATATCAAAAGTTAGTGCAGGTAGTCCTGGACAACCAGTTCCTGCTGATAAAGTATACAATGAATTGCAGTAACTACAAGGGGGTCTTTCCTGCTCCGCCAATGAAATTTTGTCAAGTCCTGTTTTTCCTGAAATATGATTGTATTTGTTCAAAATCTGTGCATGCTGCAACTCTGAAACAGCAGCCAAGCAGCTTGTTGTCATTACTGACTTCCATGTTTACATAATTATATCTTCATTGTTGTCCCAACAGAACCCAGATATTGAAATAGAGATTGTACAGCAAGAGATGCAAGCACTGACATTGGCTCCTTGATATAATATATCAGGCTAAGCACAAAAACTTCAAACTCCACTCAAACCCCAGCATTAAAATGCATATAAATACTCCTGGGTGGGCAAACAACCAGTTTTCAAAGAAAGAAAAGTTTTACCTTTAATTTTAATTTACCTATCAATCATGAATTTTGGTACTTTCTGTATGATGCTTAAATTATTGCAATCACTGAATCAGACACACCCTACGATGCCATTACAATACATTTTTTTCAAATTTCTACACATGAAGTTCTGATTTGTTTGTATTCTCAAATTTTTTGATTTTCTTTTCACTCCTTGCACAATGTGAAAAATTGCAAGATCATACCAATGACATGATCAGTGTCCAATATTGAGAATTGCCGCAAGTAAACAAAATGGACTAAGTCTACATGTATATGAACATGCACTGATGTGAGTATATTCATTCAAAATATTGACTTCATTGATCCTATCAAAGAAGAAATAATTGAGTTGGTTGCTAATGTTCATGTATTAACAATGCTTTCTAGACAAATAGTACCTGCTACACATTTGCACCCCCGACCAATCTCGTACCAAAGACAACTTGTACCCATATAATATATTACGTCTGTGTAAAGTGACAAGTTTTCAGACAATTTATTTATGTTTGCAATATATTTGATATATTAACAGTGATAGAAACAGATTTCCAGCAGTAATAGCCAATTGATTATTTTTGGCAAGTGAATGATTAAATTTGACAAGAAAAAGGCTAATTTAGTACTAGCCAAATGGATTTAGTGCTAGCCTTGGCTAGTTGGCAAGTGCTTGTTTCTATCACTGATTAACACAATCTTGTAAGGTGAACTGTCAATCATTTCTACTTTGAGGTTCCTCCAAGTATTTTAGAAAATTTTTATCACTAATTCAGATATGTTCTACTTTAAGTTCAATTTATTATATGGCACGTTTGAAATGTTTCATAATTTTAATAGAAAAGTTTATTTCTATATGGCATGTTCAGATTTAACTTACAGTGAGCGGCAACTGTCTGACATTTTTAACACAGTCAAACATCTAACAAACCTTGCTGTACTGATTGCAATTGAGCTGAATGTTGTCTCTCACACGTCATCTTGTAATTCCACTGACTTTCAAAAAGTTAAAAGTGTTTATTTGTTTTCATGGCATGAATGTTTGTGTCACTGTCAAATGACGTCAGAAGTAGTGACGTGACCAACATCACCATATAACTCAATGTAAACTCGGACAATCTGCAGGTTTACTGAATGCGTGAAAATCACGCTATTTCTGTTAATATTCAATGGGTATCATTAAAACTCTACAGACCGTTAAAGTCGAAGATCTTCTTTCGATGTGAGCAGTTTTTACACAGTTTTTAAAAGTTTTGTGAAAATAGGGAGTGAAAAACATGAAAATGTCCGGATTTGACTACCGGTCACTGTATTTGTCAGTACACTCGCGATTTATGAATAACTACTATTCACTTATGTTGAAAATACAGCTTTAACCCCCTAACCGACTAGCCTATTTAAATTTTATTGACTGTCTTGACGAGCCAATTTTTTTCTGGACCATTGTATCTGCATAATATATTTATAAAATTTGTAACCATGGTTATTCAATAACAATATGCCAAACAAAACACCAGACTTGAAAGTTCATGATCCAAGCTGTCTGATGTCATTATCATAATTACATTGTAACAAAGTGCAGCCCAAGAGAATATCACAAAATGACAACATTAAGGAGAACTATGGGGACGCTAACATCCCTCCTGTCTGTTGCCGGTGGTGGACATTACCTGGGATGACCTGACAGTGACACATTGACAGCTTAAAAATATTGTGACCATGTTGTGGGATATATTTAGTTGTTGTTGTTACTTGGAGAAGAGTAGCAATCACCTAATGAGTTATATCGACCATTACTAGCATCAATGACTGATGTTATGTGAGAGAAAATCACGAAGCTCTAAACTGAGAGAATGTTTGCATCGTTGGGAGTAATTTGATCATGTCAATGATCATGTCAAACATGTTTAAACCTGAATTCGATTTGTTGCCAAGCGCGGTTGGAAAGAACTTTCGTAATTTATTGCCCTTTGAAAGTGTTTATACGAAAATTTGCGGCTAATGTTTCAAATAGTCTAATTCACCTAGTCTTTTAGAACAATATCAATATAAATAGATAATGATAAAGGTTGTATTTAATCATTGTAAGGCATTTTGATAGAGTACTAATGCAATTTTACTCACCAACTTCGGCCATGTTGTTTACATGTTTGTACCGACGCTAAGAGTAAAACGTTCCGTGATTGGTTCACTCTTAAATTTCACAGCTCATGTTCAACATCCTGATACGCAGTGCCATCTGACGCCAAGTTATTTGCTCCAAGGTCCAAGTAGCCCAAGTTGAACTTAACTGATGAACAAATTAAGAGAAGTCACATCAATTTTCATTATTTTAACGTAACCTTGATGTTGAGGTGTCTCTTCTAAGGCTTATAATGCATTTTATGAAACGGCCGCAATAAATTTAATGAATTCTTTCACCATTTAACTTTATTTAGTTAATCATCCTGAGCTTTAATGGACATGTCATATAGCTCTAAAAATACATGGGATAGGCTAAAAGAAATGTCAGCACCCTCATATATGCCTAAAATACAAAATATTTTGAAAATAATATTTGACCTTGAAATGACCTTGGTATGACCTTGAACAAAGAAAACTGAGAAAATCAACAGTTCTTCAGCTTTAATCAATATTGTTTGAATCTGTGAGTGAATATGAATTCAGCAATGCAAACTGCATGAAAAAATATTAAATACTAGTGATTTTATAAGCATTTAAAGATTGTGACCTCAAGGCTACGGCCGTTATAATGTAAAGTCTATGGGAAAAAATATTCCAACTCATTCAAGTCAGTATAACTGGCAATGAACTTTAACTATCAATTAGGTCTGGTTTGTTTATTAATGTGCACCCTTCTCCTGTAGCTTTCAAGTATCAAATACAGTAATATCAATGAACAAATTTTTGCCTGGGGTCTTTTTTTCACAGGGATCAATGAGAAATTCTGCGCATTGGATTATACTGGGCATTGAAAAAAAAATGGTAATTCTATGAAAAAAGAGAGATAAACCAGACCTAATGCATATATTTGAAATTTAAGCATATTCTAATACAATATATAGCTATTTCTGAGATTTTTTACATTTTTCTTAGTAGAGGCTAAACCCCACACCGATAGCCTCTTTGTACCCATAAAGCATTGTACTTCATTAAACTCGGATAGTAGACTGTAATAATAATGTGAATCAAACTACACATAAAAAACAATTCTTATTTACAAATAAGACAGGATTTTATAACTAATATTTGATTAATCAGAAATATTTATAATTTTACCCACTGCAACTACAGTTGGACCCTACCAGTGCTAACGAAATGACCACTTAGGCTTGCCCTGAATACAAGTCACAAACAAAAATCCAGTCTGAATAATTACTAGTTTGAATTGTCGTGATCAGATATCATTGGTCATTATTTTCCGATTTTGGTCTCTGGGGGACTTAATTCATTAAATATTCCATGAGCACTTTATAACTCTAAAATTATCCCAGACCTTTCATAAAAATCGAAATTATTTTTCACATTATAAATTAAAGTAGCGTTTTGCTGTAAATTCATAGCAAATTTACTGTTGAAATATACAGTGTATACATATGTCAGTGCCAATTTTGAAATATCTTCCACGTGGATAACCTTTAAGAAATTCACATTTTCAAGTTTTGGCAAATTTCGACTGTGTTCATCTATATTATGAAAGGTCTGGGATAACTAAACATCAAGGTTACGTCAACAAGTTAAAAAAATGAAAATTGATGCGACTTCTCTTAATTTGTTCATTATGAACACATTTCTGTTTCATGATCATTAAAAGATATCATCGATTACTTTATTGTCACCAGTAATAATTTTCCAAAACTTGGGCATGTATCGATATCAGACGTATATTATATAGCACCAGACATTCTTTAATCCTTCATTAAACCTGTCAGATCAAAATTGCATTGCCAAGATAGCATGAACGGTGTGCATGTATGGATGAAGCGGAAACCACAGGAGAATGATCGCCAGAGAGTCACGTGATGTTCAGGTAGAAGTGGTTGAGAGGAGAGCGGAGAAAAGATGGGGAGCAGACACAGTATACCTAAGGATCAGCGCATTGTGATTGTTGGCGGAGGATATGCAGGTGTTCACCTCGCTTACCAGCTGAAGAAGGACGGAGCGGACTTTGTTATTATTAGTTCCCGAGATGCGTGGCACCATAACGTAGCTTCAGTGAGAGCCTGTGTGGACCAAAGTCAGTCTATGTCCATAGTCGCTTATTAAAGTTACAATGTCGTGTATTTTTGTGTGCTCGTGTATTTTTGTGTTTCTATAGTTTATGCTATATGTGGAATTCGCATCAGGAATAGTGTTTGCTGTCAATAATCAAAAAGCAGACAATCTGATCAAGAACCATAAATTGTAGCGGTACACATGTAAATGTGCTATGTCACCTGCTATGTCACCTGTAAATATTCCACTATATAGCTTGATCTTAATTTTTACTTTGCATGGTCACCTGTGTATTGCCTGTATGTTTACAACCCAATTAATGATATTCTGTTATATGAATTGTAGAGTAAGATAAATATGATATGTGGTTCTAGAGAGGCCTTTTTGTCATGCATAACAAAAATGATCTTGTGAGCCTTGATCCACGTTATCAAACTAGGCCAATCGATACACTAAATATTTTAATTAGGTCAACACTCTGCGGATGGTCTGTTAGTTATCTCTCATAACATATCAATCATCCGTATTTGAGAAAATTCGAACATTGAATTAAGGTGATAAAAATAGAATTTTGATATCCAATTACCAAAATAACTAGTCAGACCATTAATTGATAACAAAATCTGGACATGGGACTCTCAAAAATGATACCTGTAAGATATGTAAATAGATGATGTTTTTATGTTGCTTCAGGTTTCATAAAGAAGACATTGATACCTTTAAAGGATGCATTTGGGGAACAGTTCATACACGGGAAAGTGACTAGTATTGATTCGGCGGGGAACACTATATCACTTGAGTCAGGCAAAGAACTCAAATATGATGTCTTGATATTGGCAACTGGTTCCACCAGTAGTTTCCCACACAAACTTAAAGACGAGACCTCACAAGAAGCCACGGATCAATATCAGGAAATAGCACAGAAGGTTTGTAAGCCTCAATAGTTGAAATTTGGCAAGTTTCTGTCATATTTGAACAGAAAAAGTCAGAATTATCTTCAATTTGAATTATCTATTTTAATAGGTTATTTCTAAAGGAAGATTCAAATATTTTGATATTTATGAGGCCCGTAGAAGGAGTAGTCATGGGAAAGGGGGGGGGGGGGGTGCAGGCCGCATACTGGTCAGAATTGCAAGATACTGGGTATAGATTTCATATTTTGACATATTCATCTTTTAGAAAATCCCCCAATGAGATTATCTTCTAAACGCCTGGTTATTAAGTTCTAAAGGCCTGGTCATTAACTGCCGTAAAGAAAAATTGACACTCTTCGGGGTTTCCCAAGTTATCAAATATTATTCACACGTAATTAACTCCATTACAGCAGCAATTACGGAACACTGAGACCTTCACATTACCGACATGGTGTATCGTCTTATTGTCATAGATGTTCTATAAAAATTTTAATAAATACCTTCCAAATAAAAAAATGCGAATTGAAAATAAAGTACACGATTTTTATTACTATATCCAGTTACAGGAAGCAAAACGGGTGGTTATTATTGGAGGGGGCGCCACTGGCGTGGAACAGGCAGCAGAAATCATGCATAATAGAACATCGGACACACAACTGACACTCATTCACAGTAGTGGAAAGCTTGTCAATCCAAAGACCAGTGATAAATTCCAGAAAACCGTTCTTACGAAGCTTGAGAATATGGGCGTGAAGGTAATCCTAGGTGTGTAACAGAATATGAACTTAAATATGTATATATTTAATAATTTGATTGAATTAATTATCCAATTAACTATCATCAAGAAAAAGGTAGGAGTCACACAAGACGTGACTTCACCCCCACATCTCGAGGATACTCATATAATATAGAGGATACTCATAGAACTATTCATTATTAATCTTAAATAGAACAAAAGTAAAACACACCTGCGATATAAAATATCCAAGGATGAAAGAGTATTAATTTCCATGCAATATATTTGATAAATATTATTCCTTAAAAGCGAAAGTAACCGTACCTATTCATAACGGTATCTTATTCCCAATAATATATGAATCAAAGTGAATACATTTGTTTTGTCTCCTTCACAATGAGAGAATTTTTTTCTGTTAAAATTATGCATATCAGGCGAAAAAGTGCAAGAAATAGAGAACTATGAGAACTACAATGCAGGACCCGTCCAAGTGAAAACCGACAAAGGTACCACTATTGACGCAGACTTCACCCTCAAATGTATCGGTGTCCAAATCAACTCTGGTGCATATAAGGATAGCCTAGGTATGGCATATAAATATATTTAATAAGTAAAGTTTCATTAATTTATAATAAATTTCAGTAGTGCTTTATTGTGAATTGCAATGTATTTTTTATGATTCCTTGAAATATCTCAGGAGATTAATATCGCTCGATATTTTGGGCAGGGTTTTCATGCGGCTTTTACATGCAAAAAAAAAACGTTGTGACTGGTTGTATGCTAAATATACTCTTCCAATGTTTCATTGAAGAAAACAAAAAAGAGATTGAATCCGATGAATGTATATCTAATAACAAATTTAAGTTTGCAATAAAGCTTTGGACAAAAATGTAGGGTATTTCTGTACAAATATCTCATTTGCATTAATGACCATCATGATCCAAATATTACAAATTAAATCTGGGAAAAAACCTTTCTATTGCAGGTGATTCTGTATGTGAAAATGGCAAATTGGAAGTGAATAAGTCATTCCAGGTGAAGGGTCACACGAATATCTTTGCAATAGGGGACTGTTCCAATACAGGAGATCCAATGTTGGCATTTGCCGCCAATGAACAAGCAAAACATTTGCACTACAACCTTAAAATGTACTTCAATCACCAAAACATGTCTCCATATAAGGCCGGTAAGACTTATTTTTTACCTTTTACATTTCCAAAGTAAAGCAGAATTTTAATCTCCACTGAATATATTTCCACTAATAACATTCTCCCGACAACAAAATAAGGAGTGTTGACATGAGATCTGGTATGGCTTATTATTATTATTATTATTATTATTATTATTATTATTATTATTATTATTATTATTATTATTATTATTATTATTATTATTATTATTATTATTATTATTATTATTATTATTATTATTATTATTATTATTATTATTATTATTATTATTATTATTATTATTATTATTATTATTATTATTATTATTATTATTATTATTATTATTATTATTATTATTATTATTACTATTACTATTACTATTACTATTACTATTATTATTATTATTATTATTATTATTATTATTATTATTATTATTATTATTATTATTATTATTATTATTATTATTATTATTATTATTATTATTATTATTACAAGTGCCTTCGGCTGGGAAGTGATGCTGTCCCTCACTGTTGTAGCTATAACTCACCTGTGCAGCTGTCTCTCAATTGTGCAGCTATCTCTCACCTATGCAGCCATCCCTCACCTATAAAGCTATCTCTCACATGTGCAGCTGTCTCTCACTTGTGCAACTACCACGTGTGCAGCTGTCATTCAGTTGTGCAGTTGTCTCTCACTGTTGCAGCTATCTCTCACCATGTGCAGCTATCTCTCACCATGTGCAGCTATCTCTCCCCATGTGCAGCTATCTCTCCCCATGTGCAGCTATCTCTCCCCATGTGCAGCTATCTCTCCCCATGTGCAGCCATCTCTCCCCATGTGCAGCTATCTCTCCCCATGTGCAGCTATCTCTCCCCATGTGCAGCTGTCTCTCCCCATGTGCAGCTGTCTCTCCCCATGTGCAGCTATCTCTCCCCATGTGCAGCTATCTCTTACCATGTGCAGCTATCTCTCAAACTGTGCAGCTATCTTTCCCCATGTGCAGCTATCTCTCACCATGTGCAGCTATCTCTCCCCATGTGCAGCCATCTCTCCCCATGTGCAGCTATCTCTCCCCATGTGCAGCTATCTCTCCCCATGTGCAGCCATCTCTCCCCATGTGCAGCTATCTCTCCCCATGTGCAGCTATCTCTCCCCATGTGCAGCTGTCTCTCCCCATGTGCAGCTGTCTCTCCCCATGTGCAGCTGTCTCTCCCCATGTGCAGCTATCTCTCCCCATGTGCAGCTATCTCTTACCATGTGCAGCTATCTCTCAAACTGTGCAGCTATCTTTCCCCATGTGCAGCTATCTCTCACCATGTGCAGCTATCTCTCACCATGTGCAGCTATCTCTCCCCATGTGCAGCTATCTCTCCCCATGTGCAGCTATCTCTCCCCATGTGCAGCTATCTCTCCCCATGTGCAGCTATCTCTCACCATGTGCAGCTATCTCTCACATGTGCAGCTATCTCTCACTTGTGCAACTATCAAGTGTGCAGCTGTCATTCAGTTGTGCAGTTGTCTCTCACTGTTGTAACTATCTCTCCCCATGTGCAGCTATCTCTCACCATGTGCAGCTGTCTCTCCCCATGTGCAGCTGTCTCTCCCCATGTGCAGCTATCTCTCCCCATGTGCAGCTATCTCTCCCCATGTGCAGCTATCACTTGCTATCTCTCACTTGTGCAGCTATCTCCCAATTGCATGATCGTGGTGGCTAAAATATCTGCATTTCACCCATATAGATTATAGGCCCCTTTGTACAAAACCTAGCAGGGCCTCAAGAATTAGGTCAATAAATAGGTCAATTTACCGATGGTTGTTGTTGTTATTATTATTATTATTATTATTATTATTATTATTATTATTATTATTATTATTATTATTATTATTATTATTATTATTATTATTATTTCAGATAAGTTGCCGGTGGTGGCCATTGTAACCTTGGGACCAGGAGAAGGCGTCGGAGAATCTAGTTGGGGATTTATGATACCTGAATTCATTATAAGAGGAATTAAGTCGAAGGACATGATGGTAAAACGTACCTGGGGAGAAGTTGGACTTTCACTTCCGAACTGAAGCGATTCGGTCTGAACAAAACAAAGAATTTACCTTCACCATCGGCCTACAAAAACTGAAAAGTCACAAGTTTGTCTGTTTGTTTTTCTGGTGTTGTTGGCAATAGTGCATCTAATTTGATTTGAACTGTGATTGTGTCCAACCATTTGCACACATATGTAATGATCAGAATAAGGGCATTATGTTTTTAATTGTACGCATGGGTATGTTTTGGACTGTGTTGATAACTAAAAATTCGATATTGCAATAAATGATCTGAGAATTTAATTTTTCTTCGAAGGCACGTAAGGAATATCAGAAAGTACAGTTCGTTAGTAGTTTATTTTCTTCAAAGGCATGTTATGCTTTGCAAGGCCTTATTCAGAGGTCCTAATGAAATAACAGAAATGTAAACCTATATATCCAAGGAAGAACTGCCCAATGTAAGATTACCATTGACATATCCATGTTCACTGATGTCTCCCCATGGCTTAACACGTGTTTCTCTTGCTGACCCTGCTATGAGTTGTCTGAATATCATCGCAAACAGAGGTTATTGCATATAACCCCATAAACAACCACAAGAAGTGTGTTCAGCTTGTGAATGGAAATCAACGGAAGAGATCACGTTCTCAATTCTCAGCTTACAGATGACAGCATTCAGAATACTATTCATACAGATTCTTATTGGTTAGCGTCTCAGTCAGCCAACTGGCTACAGGTCATGACCTGAGATTGGTCATTTCTGATTGTTTGATATTTTGGTGGGAGAGACTCACGTGTATGACTGGACATGGTTGTCCAGATTTCAAACAACGTCAACACAGGGTAATGATGGCAGAGGCAATGTTTTGGAGGATACTTCACACTTACTACATAACAACAAATGCCACCATTTGGTTATCACTCGGAAAACGAAACACATACAATGAATGCAGTTTTGTCTGAATAATATGGTTTTTTTCTGAAACTTTCTTGTGAATAGAAATGTGGAAGCACATATATCGAGCTAGAAAAAATAATTGGCCAGGCCTTCACGATAAAAAAGCTCTTCTTTTTTATTTCTATTTTCTTTTTCCAAATAAAAATAATATGTATTTAAAAAAAATATATTATCCTTTCCACCTAAAACCTACATAGTCTCCTCTCACCATGAAACTTAAATCTCATTTACCCTTTTCCATGAAACTCAAATGGTCAATCTCTCCTACCTTTCCTTACATCCCATGCAGTGACTCAGAATTCATTTGATGACGAAATGCAAACACCACCACCAGAGGACGCTCATATTTAGTTTTCAATTTTGTTCATAGAGGACGACTCTTCATATTTCATGTGAAAGTAATCATTTTCAAGAGTTTTATATTTATTCATTTTAGAATTATATTGATAATCGTAAGCCCAAAAAATTATTGCGGATTGCAATGACAATACTTTGACGTTCTCGTCATCCATGTGGAAATAAGTGCTGAATCATATATTATATCCGCATTAAGCATACTGTCAAAGTGTACAAAATGCACAATAAAGGAAATGAACATTTTAATTGAAAAAAAAAAGAAAATGAGGGAACCTGCTATTAGTATAATGTGATTTTATATTAGAATGACATTTAAATCTTGTAACATGTCCATTGAAATGATGAAAGATGATTTTAAGCTGCTCTGTTTATGCACGATATATAACTCAGCCTCCTATATGAGATGTGAGGTCAAGTCTACAGGAACACCATTGCCAGCATGTCTGGGAGGACGTATGTATTAGGGGATATCATGGCGACCTTGTGTCCAATGTCCCTCAAGTGCCCACTTACACGGAGCTTGTGTCATCACATATTTCACTGATATGTTTTGACAGTTGAAAATCACAGAGATATTGAGTCAGATTTATTGCCATGAAGAAAACAGTAAAAATAAACTAAGATTAGGTACAAATACAATTTTGTATAAAAAGTTGAAATATATTTTTTATCATTAAACTGATTGATAATCTCTCATCGCATCAACAAGAAATGAGATAAACCATACCCCTAGCACCCATCTTTGATCTGTGGTTCCCTAATTATGTGACAAATGAGTTGAGCAGTTGCAGACAACAACTGTGTGATTATCAGTTCATAAATGGGACTAAATGGAGAATATATGATAGGTTTGATGTTCATTAGAGTTGGGCCCGTAACCCGTGTTTTTGGTACTTGACCTCTCGCGAGACATCTTCCACCTGGTGGCCGGTGCTACACACATTTCATTATTTTCTCCAGTTGATTGTATTGATGCTCTTAGAATAAAAATATTAAGCATTGAGGTTTATCATTCAAACTTTTTCACCCCCAATTACACATTGTTATGTGAAGAATATTTTAAAATATTATTCATTAAATGTCATGAGAATAATCTCCCCAATGCGATGTACATCAGCAATATCGAAAGTACTAAACTGGATACATCCTACCCGAGAAATGTATTCCTCACCCAGCAAATGAACAAAATCTCAAGGTCATAAATGTGACCAAAAAGCCTGAAGAATAAATCAATCCTGTGATACAAACAAAGCTACAACAAAATTGATGCTTTAGTTTTGAAATACCAAAATATAGAATATACAAGATGATAACAGACTCTGTTACAAATTGACACATTTTGACACAATAATATTCTTCTGCATACAGTAAATGGATAAGTACACTCTTCTCCCTTTTCTTAAATTTTGCTTGATTCAAACAAACAAATAATAATGATAAATTGATTTGTTTATGTCTGTAGATATGTACCACATCACCCTTAAAGGTCATATTTTGAAAACAATGCGTTTTCCATTGATGAATGATATTTAATGGCGGCAAGGTCAAACAAACGATAACTTGCCATTCTTTCGTTTTCTCCATTTATCAACATTATTATTGATATCAATATACATGACAATATAGATAAAATGAAAATCAAAATGCCAGGACTGAAAATGGATACATTAAATGTTTTATAATATTACATTTTTTATGGCTTGATGAATGTTATATCATGACCTATCCTTATGTCAGTCTTCATTGTTCCCATATAGAAAACAGATCAAAACACGTGTCACACAAGGCAACTTAGCTATAGTGACTAAGCTCGTGGTCCTGGAAAACATTGCAGAGAGCTCGCCCGACTTCATGTACCACAGTCCCTTCGCATCATCTGAGTCTTTCCGCATTATCCATTTCACTATTTAACACCAATAAGTAGCATTATTTACATCACTATTTCACATCATTCATCTCTCACCATGCATGCGAATAAATGAACTACCTTCACTATATTTGCATTTACATTTATCACGTTTGTCTCACATCGTCACCTCACATCACTGAGTTCATTGTGTTAGCATGCATATCTATCAGTAACTCAAGTACTATGAAATTTTCCTTCAATGATTAATGCCCTACATTAATTGCTATTTATGGATCACATACATTTTGAGCACCAACGTCTCTTCCACTACCTTATTCCCTGTCTCCCTGTCTATCCACATCCCTTCCTCGTCCACTACCTTATTCCCTGTCTCCCTGTCTATCCACATCCCTTCCTCGTCCACTACCTTATTCCCTGTCTCCCTGTCTATCCACATCCCTACCTCGTCCACTGCCTTATTCCCTGTCTCCCTGTCTATCTACATCCCTACCTCTTCCACTGCCTTATTCCCTGTCTCCCTGTCTATCCACATCCCTACCTCTTCCACTGCCTTATTCACTGTCTCCCTGTCTATCCACATCCCTACCTCTTCCACTGCCTTATTCCCTGTCTCCCTGTCTGTCCACATCACAGCCTCTTCAATAATCTACTTCCCTGTCTCCTCTACTGTCTGCATCCATGTCTCTTTGTCTTTGTCACTATTGTATGTTCATGTCTCCCTGTCTACCTATATTATTGTATGTTCATATCTCCCTGTCTAGCCACATTATTGTATGTTCATATCTCCCTGTCTACCCACATTATTGTATGTTCATATCTCCCTGTCTAGCCACATTATTGTATGTTCATATCTCCCTGTCTATGCACATTATTGTATGTTCATATCTCCCTGTCTAGCCACATTATTGTATGTTCATATCTCCCTGTCTACCCACATTATTGTATGTTCATATCTCCCTGTCAAACACATTATTGTATGTTCATATCTCCCTGTCTACCCACATTATTGTATGTTCATATCTCCCTGTCTACCCACATTATTGTATGTTCATATCTCCCTGTCTATGCACATTATTGTATGTTCATATCTCCCTGTCTACCCACATTATCGTATGTTCATATCTCCCTGTCTACCCACATTATTGTATGTTCATATCTCCCTGTCTACCCACATTATTGTATGTTCATATCTCCCTGTCAAACACATTATTGTATGTTCATATCTCCCTGTCTACCCACATTATTGTATGTTCATATCTCCCTGTCTACCCACATTATTGTATGTTCATATCTCCCTGTCTATGCACATTATTGTATGTTCATATCTCCCTGTCTACCCACATTATTGTATGTTCATATCTCCCTGTCTACCCACATTATTGTATGTTCATATCTCCCTGTCTACCCACATTATCGTATGTTCATGTCTCCCTGTCTACCCACATTATTGTATGTTCATATCTCCCTGTCTATGCACATTATTGTATGTTCATATCTCCCTGTCTACCCACATTATTGTATGTTCATATCTCCCTGTCTACCCACATTATTGTATGTTCATATCTCCCTGTCTACCCACATTATCGTATGTTCATGTCTCCCTGTCTACCCACATTATTTTATGTTCATATCTCCCTGTCTACCCACATTATCGTATATTCAAATCCTCCTATCTAACCACATTATTGTGTATTAATGTTTTCCTATCTAACCACCTAATAGTGTGTTCAGGCAATCCAGCTTAAACCCATTATTGTCTTCCTATCTTACAATATCATTGTGTATTCATGTCTCCCTATTCAACCACATTATTGTGTATTCGGGTCTCCCTGTCTACCCACATTATTGTATGTTCATATCTCCCTGTCTACCCACATTATTGTATGTTCATATCTCCCTGTCTACCCACATTCCTATCTAACAATATCATTGTGTATTCATGTCTCCCTATTCAACCACATTATTGTGTATTCGGGTCTTCCTGTCTAACCACATTATTGTGTATTCATATATATCTTCCTGTCTAACCACATTATTGTGTATTCATATATATCTTCCTATCTGACCACATTATTGTGTATTCATATATATCTTCCTGTCTAACCACATTATTGTGTATTCATATATATCTTCCTATCTGACCACATTATTGTGTATTCATATATATCTTCCTATCTGACCACATTATTGTGTATTCATATATATCTTCCTGTCTAACCACATTATTGTGTATTCATATATATCTTCCTATCTGACCACATTATTGTGTATTCATATATATCTTCCTATCTGACCACATTATTGTGTATTCATATATATCTTCCTGTCTAACCACATTATTGTGTATTCATATATATCTTCTTATCTGACCACATTATTGTGTATTCATATATATCTTCCTATTTGACCACATTATTGTGTATTCATATATATCTTCCTATCTGACCACATTAATGTGTATTCATATATATCTTCCTGTCTAACCACATTATTGTGTATTCATATATATCTTCCTATCTGACCACATTATTGTGTATTCATATATATCTTCCTATCTGACCACATTATTGTGTATTCATATATATCTTCCTATCTGACCACATTATTGTGTATTCTTATATATCTTCCTATCTGACCACATTAATGTGTATTCATGTCTTACTATCACCCCACATTATTGTGATTTATAATACAGAATTATGACTAAATTTGTTGCAACTATTTAAATGTAAAGCCCAGCTGGATCATGTACATCTCTGCTGTTCCCTGTGGTCACTGCCCGCCCACCAGGCACCATAAACACCATATATCTGTTCTGCAGCATTACACAAGCCGCACTGGCCATTATGTTGGTATGAAAATTTTCTTTTCTTATAATATATTATGCTTATTTCATGGAAATTAAAAGAAAAAAACATAATATGCCAGCCCCCAAAAATATGTACAGCTTTGAGGTTAGAATGTCTTTGCTGAAACTGGATATGAGTATATCACATCAAAGCTGCAGCAGGGAAGTGGATAATCCCGGTTTATCAGCGCCCCCTAGTGGCATTTATCTTCATTACAGAGGGCCACAGTGAGATGTGTGGTTGATGGTGGGGTGATGATATGGCGATGTTCCTCGGTGATGGCGATCAGTCCTGTCTTCTCTCTCAAGGTGCCAACCCAGATCGTTAGGTCAACCCAATGTGTTGAGATTTCAGGTAATCTTATCGAAACTCATAAAATGAGGAGAGAGATATTAATTGGGAGATGAAAGAATAATTAGATATATTGAGAGGTTTGGCCCGGACAATACGTGATGATATTGATACTGATTCTGGTCAATTGCCGCTGATATTAACATTATTTTCTAATATTTTGTACGCCTAAATTATCATTTAAGAACAAAATAATATTCATAAAGAAGATATCGTCATTTTCTACAATCAATGTTTTGAAAACGAAGAACAGCTCAAGTGAGTGTCAAAAAAACATGTATTTAATCACGAAGCATGCTTGATATCTTTTTATGTTCTGGATGGTGTGATTGAAGTCACAGACGGTTTGAAGTGGGATGGCGGCATGTCCATATCGTATTAGATACTGGTGACCTTGTGCTCCACCATACCACTGATCTCAAGTGTGCTTCAGACTTTAGTCATCAACTTTCACCAAATTATTAAGGAAAAGCTGACAGATCATCAGGAATGTTTCTCATCTGAAACATAGCCTGAATTCATTGCAGATAGAAATGCCCATTCAGCAGAGAGCAAACCATATCATATGATCAGGCTGAATAGTTTCACTATTGTTTGTTCTCCGTATATGATTTTCATCTGTCATCTATTTAGCCATAATCATGATTCAAATTAAGGGCATTTTTATAATAAGCAAAAGTTATCATAATGTAAGTGTGTAAATCCCTTATCAGAAATCTCATTTGTAAATAAGTCTGTCTTTATAATACAAGATACTTGCTCCTAAATTTAAATAAAATGTTTTCAATATATCCAAGTAATATTCCATTTCTCGGTCATTCTATTATGATGCACTTCCATAAAGATTGTAAATCTGAAAAAAAAATCAGTCGAACAATATCATTCCAAATTTAAAAAAAAATACGGCTTTTTCAATTTGAAATTGATATCAAAGAAATAAAAAAAAATATTTTGGGCTCTTGAAAGAATCAGTTGAAAATCGGATAGTGAATAAACTAAAAGTAGAAATAATTGTCACGTTATTAGATGTCGATCAGCTACTAATTGATATGTAAGATAACAAAACTCATTATACATTCCAGTTATTCCATGAAATTAAATTGATTATTTGCCTGATTGGTGCTTTATGCGATATGCCTTTTGATTTACTCTCGAACCATAAACAGACATTGGGACATTTAATTGAAATTAAATTAGCCGTTATTTAGTATAGAACATGGCAGTTTCGTGCTATCAATTATCATAGCCCCCTACCATTCTACATCATACAATACATTGTGTCATTGTATATTATACTGATGAGAAAATTAACCTCTCTGTGGGGAACTTTACATAATGTTCAAATAGTGCCTTATATATTTCAAAGACCTAGGTTCTAATCACCGGAAAGAGCTACAAACATGGTTGGAGTTTACCTCCTTCTCAGGAGAATACCAGTTTGTCACTTGTTTAGTTCCCATGGTTACTCTCACTCTTTGACATGGGCTTGCTTGATTGTAAGTGAACTCTGAGCTCAAATCAAAGTGAATCCAAAAGATCGCACGAGATCATGTAAATAAACATGTGGCTGGAGTCGGTATGAGGTAATGCAGATAGCTGACAGAACGTGCAAGCATGATGTTCCCATGTTATTGTATAGTGAAGAATATGACCAGGCTTAGTGATAGCATGCATGCTCGTGAACTATTGTAAGGTTATAATAGAACTTTGGTGATCATTATTAGTTTACACAAATTACAGCTGTATCAAGCCAGAGCACATGGTAACCTAAATCAAAGTTTTCATGAAATCAGATTTCCAAGCACTTTTTCTTTCCATGATATAAAAGCACCTTATTCCCTGAACTTTGTGATAAAATGTTATTACTCATCATATTATCCTAAGTAAAACTATGTGTATTATTCATGTGGATACGACATAAACTAGACCAGGTCACGTCTTGAAAAGCACGTCTTAACCACATTGACAACTGGTTGTCCCGAAGTTTCTGAGATTTCAATCAGAAATCCACATGGTTTTCACGTGGAGTGTCTGCTGGGTAAGCTGCCATTTGGCCCAATCAATAAAAAGTTGATCCTTCAGCTCAGTTGAACAGGATGTTTTCCGAACAAACCTCTTCCCCTGTGATTAATTGATATTCACATTAGCACAGTAAACTCATGTCAACTTGACCTTCACAATATAACAGTCCCACTGGAATTGCAAATTATCAATAATCTGAGCTCTTCCATTAAATTTCTGTCTACATGGTTTGCTCAGATACTGAGAGTATTTTGTACGACAGTCTACCAAACTTGCACCGTGAAAATTTAGCACAGACACCAAGAAGGATATTAATTTGTCTTCGCTTAGATTGACTCCAAAATTTTATCAAGGGTTATAATTCATATTTTTCATTCTGTTTCTTATGATTTTTACCAAACCTTTCATGAGTCAATTAAGCTATATAGTCAACAAACATGAAATAAAAAGTAAGAATTTCCAAGCTTACTTCCGAGATGACATATTTCCATTTATTGAATATAGACAGGAAAAATAGATATATGGTGTATAGGGTCATATAGAAGTATATAAGTAAAAAAGAATTGCACGC
Source organism: Amphiduros pacificus (assembly GCA_949316495.1). Lineage (NCBI taxonomy): Eukaryota > Metazoa > Annelida > Polychaeta > Phyllodocida > Hesionidae > Amphiduros > Amphiduros pacificus. Next base: position 44,380,412 of record OX439000.1, on the reverse strand, counting down.
CCTTTTATTACGTCAATATTAAATTCCAGCTTACTTACTGGTCAGCTCCAGGTTATTTTCATTGTTACACAATATGTTATTGAATATCACAAAATGTAAATTTGCACTGTTCATCACAATGGAACTGGAACAATACTACGTGTAGGCCAGACACACTCATTTTATACGTTTTGCACTTTTTAGTTAACACAGAATTATATTCCTGAACACAATATCATATTCCTAAAATAAAATGATTAACGTCATGATGATATACCAATATTGTTTATTTCAATAATAGAATTGCAGTTAAATTTAATTAAATTTCGTATCTGTCTAATTCAATTATATGGGACGCGTGGTTATTTTCACAATTTACCAATAAGAAGTACAGTGGAATAATAATCAGTCAAGAGACAAGGTGGTAACACTGAACACTGTACTAAAACTTGCCTCTTGGGTCTGGAAAACAACACATTTGACAAGTAGGATATTGTAGCCAGCATGGACACGCAGAGAACATGTCATTGTTATCGTAGTGTGTGTGGCTATGAGAGTTTGTGACTGACCAGACCAGGGAGGGCCTCTCAGGACACTGACAGACTCCCTGCTCCACTAGGCACTCACACATTGTATGTCTTATATCTGAAACCGTTATTGACAACAAGTGCTTGCAGCAACATCTTGGAATTGGTCCAGGAAAGACTGCTAAAGTTACAGAAGAACAGGAGGTAAACACTTGTACATATTTACAGATGTATATACGGGAAAACGGCAAGCTTATTTTGAATGTTCAACAAAAATAATCAAATTCCTTCATGCGTAATCAGGACCTTCCTTATCAAATTGTGCAAAATAAAGATAAGCCAAAAAGATTAATTGATAAAGACCCAAAAAAGAAGTTAATAAAGACTCTAAAAGAAATTGATAATGACCTAAAAGATTAATTGTCTCGGTATTCATATCAGCTGTACAGCTTTATCACTGCCTTGGATACATGTATTATGGCAGATACAAGATCCGGGAAAGACAGAACACTTCACTTATTTCCAAGTGACTCCTCGGCATAACGTACCCCAGAACTCATACCCATCAAGATGGACTCTTGGGCGTGTGGTTTATAAATCAATTAAGTATGTTTAGTCCCACCATCATACAGCCCTGCACTGAACAATTGGCATATATTCACAATGGTGAAGTAGTCGCTGTGGGTATGCAGGTGCAGAGCACTGGAAAACAAGCACCGAGTTCTAGACCTGTAGCTAAGTTATGATGGAAATGTTTACCAAACACACCATGACCTCCCAGGATCTGGCATGGATCTATGTGTATTAAACTGCAAACTATAGATATATTTCACTGTCAGCTGTCCCGTGAGCTCTGTGGATGAACGTCTTCAGTGTCACTTATATAATCAAGTCTCGGATAATACTCAAATCTATTTAGACGCCAAAGCAATAACTCGGTAGTTTCAGAACTGTCATGATGCCAGTTGAATAAAATTACTCTAATACATCTGCATTGTGATCTAAGGTATAAAAGGTACAACCGTCTCCTTATAGTGGAAATTCATGGTTGGTCTTCCTTTTCATGTGTGATATGAACAGTGTGCCTCTTTGAACAGTGAATATAACAGTTTTTTTCTTCTGAAATATGCACAGTAATTTTTTTCACTGATCCAAGACAGGAGGAGAATGACAATGTTGGGACACCCGAGGCAGGTGGGGTCCATCTGTCCTCATATAAGCATGACCAAAGACGGGTACATGTCTTAGGAATGCGCTCATTATCTTTTTCTGTGACTCTAATAACAAAGGTTTATCGCACTCGTGTGCCAGGCACGTTTCTGTCTCTTCACTTTCAGTCGATTTTTATCAGTCTTTAAACCAACTGAGTTTTTTTATATCATGTTAGAAATTCTTAGCAAGAGATTGCGAGGGGTGACAGAACCAATGACCTCCTTCCCGGCAAAGACCGGTGTTTTTAGACCTTCATCCTCCATGCAAACAAGTAGGAAAATTCCTTGGAGTAACTCAAACCAGATTTCAATGTGACACAGAGCTTAACCCCCTGACTCTTAAGGCCGGATTGTGAGAAAAAACTCACTCGGTGACATAATAGCTGAGTAACAAGAAAGCTGAGCTCTCGCTTGCACCAACGAGACGAGAAGATCGCATCTAATCTCGTTGGTTGCGCCATTAACGTCCCAATGGCATAGTTATGTGTACGTGAGAAGAACTATTACCTATTTAGGGTGCATGGATCAATATCCTGCTGTAGGGACAGAAATATTGAGTACTCAGGTGAAAACAATTGTCTTGTGTTTAAAAATATATTAAGGAATATGAATTAATGGGGGGAAATATTGAGCTTGACCTCTTACAGGCGATGGTATATATTGTCCCTATACCCTTTACAACATAAAAACCCTTTAGATAACGTTAAAGCAAGCCAAATGAGAAATCAACCTCATGAATTAAGATTCAAGAGGTCTTAAATTGATATAATTCCTGGCATGCTGGACAACATCCAGAACTCTTTCTGATATCAAATACCGGTGGTTAACCAGTTTAAATCTGTACTGGTATTATAAATTACAAAAGAACCATTAAGTAAAGTAAAAGGATATTAAAGTATGCTCAACATCACGATGTTTCTGTAATACTCTGTCAAAAAATGTCAATATGTGTATCATTATGTCACCAACATTTCGCAAAATATTAATATCTCGAATTCGCGGTGAACATAAAAATGTTAACTTTGATATGGGATGCCGAGGCTCCTCGAGACAGTATGAAATAAACACTGAGTTCATTATGGCAGTAATTTACTCAAAACAAAAACAGAATGCTTAATTCATACACTGTCTAAATAGCATATAAATTACCTGTAAAATTCTATTGTTGAATATATCACAAACAGTGTAAACTCAGCTATATATCTAATGATATTCTGAACAAAGGATTGACAACTCAGATACTGAATATCACCAGTCATAATTAGGTGCATGAAGTTTAAGTCAGGTTTTATGAGTTTTGCATCTGTTTTAACAAATATTACTTGATTATTTCCAAAAAATATGCTTTTGTGGGTTGAGATTGTGTAATGTCCCTGATGACATGATCACGAGCTCTGCTAAATAACTGTGCCTCTAAAATGAATCTGACAGAAAGAGAGTTGTGAGAAACTAAGAGGAGCCAATCGACTTACCAAACACTGCACAATTAAATGTTTTTTTAGAATGAAAAAACTGAGTTATATCACTCAAGACATCACAACAGAGACATTCATCACTCAGATAATGTCTATACTGCATTAATGTCAAGATAAATGACCATTTTTAAGTATTAAAACTACTTTGCTAAAAAAGTGAAAAATGAGCATTGGAAATCAAAACCTTCACAAAAAGTGAATGTGTGTGTCGCAGCAGACCACAGGGGACTGGCGATATAACATTGTTTGACAAGACATATGGTGGTAGTTTTCATACCGCAATTTGTCAAGTGTCTCAGCACGGCGTAGCCACGTCTCTATCCCTTCACGATAGCAAACAGCACAACACAACCACATGCAAACAATTTGTTGGTGGCATTCATGATTTCCAAAATATAAAAGTTCCTCTTTGTAAACATAGGTGGCATACGCCCAAAACACGTGAGAGATCGGCAATGATACGTTTATTATATCAATACCTCGTATTGGGAACATATGATGATTGTTGCTTTAAACATTGGAATGTGTCAAATTTTCAAGTGCGAAGGTGAGAAAGGTGATCATATTAAATTTTTATACATCTGAAATTATAGTGTGGCAAATAGGAATAATTTTCCATCAAACCATATATATATATATATATATATATAAATTTTTATACATCTGAAATTATAGTGTGGCAAATAGGAATAATTTTCCATCAAACCATATCTATATATATATATATATATATATATACCTCATGATATCCCAAAATCACGTGACGGGGTGATATGATATGTTAAGCCGTCTTCAGCAACAAGTGTCTGGCATACATTATCTCAAGCACAAGGCGATTGCCTAAATATCATAAATGGGTTGTTCTGCTGAAGTCAGGTCCCCGTGACTATCACGCACCCTTATTGAGAATAAATGTATAATCGGTCAATAAGATTTTGAAATAATTTCATCAGTATTGTTCAAGAAACCCTTATGAAATTCACGGTTAGACTCGTTTGGTTGACAAAAAAGTAGAATCAAATAAGAAGTATCAGCATGTAATTGTATATGATAGTATTTGACACAGGAGTATGATATATCGCATCATTGTTCTGTTCACAGACGGTGTCTGGGAGGAAAGATTGTATTTTACTTTTCCATAGATTATCTCAGCGGGGAACGCAGAAACCAATCTGACAAACATGGAGACAAATTAGAAAGTGTGTGATAGTTACTAGGCTCTGAGAGTGGCTCCCTGGTGGGGGTGGGTCAGGGTGGGTCAGGGTGGCTTTGAGGGTGGTAAGATCACAGTCATTGTGAGATCTGATTGCAAGCAGTGTCATAACCCTCACCCTCCGTGATATAATCACAAGTGCAGTGATGACACTGTACTCACAACACAAAAAACATGTCGTAAATTGATTGTGACACAACACCTTGATCTAATAACGGACCTTTTGTATTAAATTATGAACAAAAAACGAGTGTAGTGAGTGTAGATGAAAGGCCAGACAACATAAACCCATATACATATGCATATATATATATATATATATATATATATATATATATATATATATATATATATATATATATATATATATATATATATATATATATATATATATACAGGTAATTTATAATGATCAGTAATTGATAATAATTCAGGATAATAGTATCAGTGTTAGCCAGCAACAGCACTCTGATATCAGAATTGCATATTGTCCAGTTTGTCAGGAATCATATCAGTTTCAGACCCCTTGACTCTGACTTTTCATATGGGGCCTAATTTGCCGGTTGGTTTGTGGTCGGTTGGCGGTGGATACTTCCTGGCGAGCAGGCTGGTTGCTGGAGCGGGTACTCAAGGCGAAATAATCACGCACCCCATTAGGGTACACATATCACCGCCGGGAGGATGTCGGCATGTTTGCCTTATGAACATTTCATGCTAAATTACCCCTGTAATTCTATCAAAGAGGAACATTATAATACTCAAATGAATCTGATGAATATATGTAGATAGCCTTAATATTTTTTCCTTCTAATTCGAAAATATTTTTGATAAGCTATCTTGCACTTATCAAATATTTTCACGAAACATGCATTGGGCAATTGAATTGATTAGGCATTGCACATTTAAAAAAAAAGTAACAACGATGTAACAGAGATATCGTTACAACTGGGCAGAGGTTAATCATTATACATGTATGAAATTTGGGCATCACCGAAGAGAAAAAGCAATATATAAAATCAGTTCAAGGCAAATAGAGAGAATTTTTATAAATAAATATATTCATGATCAAATCTTATGAGAAAGACGTTTTGAAATTCTTGAATGGTATCGAGAAGCATTCAAAGAGAGGAAAGAAAAGTGCCAACAGGTTCCAATGTGTAAGATGAGAGAAGTGGTAAACAGGCCGTGATGGACATAAAGCCAAATAGATGAGGCACAAGGTGTGCTATAGTGGAGGTGGTTCCCACGATACTCTCAGCACCTATAGACAGCCCTGATGGACTACAGCCTCATCCTGTATCCATCCTCATCACCACGCTCCGTGTCCAGCATGTCATCTGCCATGCTCTTAAGGACCTCAGCTTCTGCATCGTGGAGATCGCTGAAGCTATCAATGCGGTTATTTGTTTGGGATGCTTGGTGGGCAGGTGGGCAAAGGTAACGTTCCAGAACATTGGTTTCATACCTCATCTTAACGTGTCCGGCACTATCTCTGTCTCCCCGGCGCTAAGTGTGATTAATTAATGGCTATTATCGCTAATGATAACCGGTAGCCATACACCAGGTAAAAATGGAAACAGTATATCAGAAGGTGTGTGTAGTTGGCCACACCCACCCTGTGCTATTGATGTTTGGGAGTCCAGGTGACTCCTGCCACGTGCACACGTCGAGAAGCTGAAGACAAGCAGACTGCTTGCTCTGCCAAATCCTCTGATGATGTAGGGCTGGAATCCAATGCTGTGATTCCATAAGGCACGACTGGCTTGCCAAATTATGCAAGCCTGATGATCAAGGTGTATTTCTGTGAGTTATATTAAAACTATGTTCATGATGCTCGTCAGTGAAGATTCTAGAAATGTATACCTACTCAGGCAGACGGCATTAGTTTGATCATACATTTCTTCTAGTAAAGTACACTGCAATGTTCACATTGCTCTTTAAACAAATGTCCAAGCCATACTGCTCTCAATGTTATGTTACACATGCTCAGCCATACTGCTCTCATTACAATGTTCCTACTACTCAGTCATACAGCTCTCATTACAATGTTCCTACTACTCAGTCATACAGCTCTCATTACAATGTTCCTACTACTCAGCCATACAGCTCTCATTACAATGTTCTTACTACTCAGCCATACTGCTCTCATTACAATGTTCCTACTACTCAGCCATACTGCTCTCATTGCAATGTTCCTACTACTCAGTCATACAGCTCTCATTACAATGTTTCTACTACTCAGCCATACTGCTCTCATTACAATGTTCTTACTACTCAGCCATACTGCTCTCACTACAATGTTCTTGCTACTCAGCCATACTGCTCTCATTACAATGTTCCTACTACTCAGCCATACAGCTCTCATTACAATGTTCTTACTACTCAGCCATACTGCTCTCATTACAATGTTCCTACTACTCAGTCATACTGCTCTCATTACAATATTCTTACTACTCAGTCATACTGCTCTCATTACAATGTTCCTACTACTCAGCCATACTGCTCTCACTACAATGTTCCTACTACTCAGCCATACTGCTCTCATCACAATGTTCCTACTACTCAGCCATACTGCTCTCATCACAATGTTCCTACTACTCAGCCATACTGCTCTCATCACAATGTACCTACTACTCAGCCATACTGCTCTCATCACAATGTACCTACTACTCAGCCATACTGTTCTCATTAAAATGTTCCTACTGTTACTCAGCCATACAGCTCTCATTACAATGTTCCTACTACTCAGTCACACTATCTGCATTTGATTGTAACGTTCACTTCATTATCAAACACGTTGCTTGTAACATGGAATGAATCAGTCAGCCTGAAACTAACCAGAGGCTGGCAAATACATGCTCTTTTGCTTATCCACTTGATTACCGTATGCCACATTACAAAGTTGCAGACGCTGTGTCGTTCCTCAACCGCAATACCCATCTAAATTGACTCGGTCAACATTTTAAAATCATAGAGTAACCCTCAGCATATATAGTCTGGGTAATTCAGGCTCTGGTCGTCTGCCCATCGTTGACGGCCATGCTAAAATGAACAGTGACAGACTCAAGAAGTAGACGATCGTGCCATGGCCAAAATTGTCCCAATCTAAAACCACCTACACTTGAAAATGTCAATATTCTCAAGTACACTTATCCCAGGGTTAGGGTCATATTTCTTTTCACATATTTTGACATGTGATTTTCCAATCATTCAAAGCTTTACCATAAAATAGCTCAACACGATGGTTAGAATATAATGAAATTCTCATATATCTTCATTTACGTTTTGTTATACTTAAAACAATATTTTATGTGAGTGAAAAACAAAAGAACATACAGAAATTTGATATTTTACTACTAGATATCTATACAAGATAATAGGATGTTTTGAAAGGCTGCCTATCGACCTAGAAGTGTCACCATTGTTTTACTACGGTTCCGGTCATAGTACTACTGCCTGAAACCCTGTCTGCAAAAAACTAGCCATCTGTCTAGATATGCTGACAAGTGATAGAACCCAAATATCATACGTGAATCAGGACCTTAACCACCACCATTCATGAGTTTTCTAGGGTAGGTTATATATATCATTTCGATGTGGCCATTTTCAATTAAATATAATGATTGGATTTAAAACTATCATAAAGTTATCAAACTTACATGTTTGATTAGACATGTTTTTATTTTGCGGTTTATCCCTTACAATAATATCCTCATGTCAGTTAGATGTCTGTTTGAGGGGAAGTTGACACAAACATGACATGTATCGGATCTACATCTCAACATGCATCCCCCAGCATGCATGCATGTTCATCTACAAACATCCTTCTCGGTGTAACAAGTTCCTAGCATCTCCCCTTTGCTTATCTCTATATGTCTCTATGATGTGCACTTCCTAGAGGGTATACAAGTAGCAGGTCATAAGTGTCAAACATATTTTGTCTATATTTAATGGATTGAAGCTTTCTAAAAATACATATGCGTGGCCACAACTTCACACCCCATAATCAAGGTTTGGGGGTACACACACACACACACACACACACACACACACACACATATATATATATATAAATATATATATATATATATATATATATATATAATATACACATAGTTATGAACAATAGTTGCAAATAATAGTTTGGGGGTACACACACACATACAAAATATATATAGTTATGAACAATACTTATGGATTGTTGCAAATATTGGACTACAGATATTGAACTTCTTGTACAGTTAATGCTAATTATCTTTAAGCCAATTATCTGGGTTGACACACGACCCGAAGATTCAACCTGAAATAATTGACCTTCGAATTGATTGAGCCGGGAATGCAGGTAACTTTACGCATCTCAATTTGTTTTGAGCTTGCTACTGTTTGTTTAGAAGGAAAATAAAGCAGTCACATATGTAAACCTTGCACACACCTTGCATTGCATGATCGTTTACACCACGAATATAACTTGGGGGTTAATTAATTTATTCTGGACTTGACTTGTAATTGAAACTGGCATGATATGGCGCGTTACGTTACTGAGTAAGCCGTGTCACTGAGTTGACGCTGTCAGGTCGCCTGAGTGACATGCGCTGATTGGCATCCCCTCTCGCCTGCAGTGTCAAGTCATGTGAAAAATACTAAATTAATTGACTTATTTTGTCATAATGCACATTTGAGCATATTCTAGGCTTTGCGAATTGTTAACATCAAATTAAATGTTTTTCAGGAAAGAAAAGAAAAATTTATCACTGCCAAGTTCTCATATCTTAATGTAGTTGACCTTTTTACCTTTTCCCATACGACTGTTTTCATAGCGGGAAATCCTCAATTCCAATACTAGTATTTTATGAAACATGTTGTGGCTCTTTCTACATCTTTAAGCTGTAATATGCCGATAAAATGGTCTCCTTATTCACCATTTAGACAATAGGATTTTAAATCAAAATTTACATTTCTTAAATCTTGCAATATTCCTGGTATATTATCAGATAAATGTTTACAAATGCCCCATAGAGTGGCATTAATAACTGTTTTGAGAAATGTACATCATGAATAATATATTCTAAATGTAACATTATTTTGACATAAAGTTTTAGTGATGTTTTTCTCGACTGTTTTCTGTATGTTTTATTAATTATTGCATCGACTTGATACAGATATGATGCATAATGCATAGAGAACTAACCTCTGATAGAGAATTGCTTTCTTAACAGTCATGAAAGTGTTATTTGATTAAGATGTCAAATTACGTTTTAGTATTTCACATTATTAGAACCATTTGGTTTTTCGTGCCTGGTACCCAATTCTCGGCCAAGTAATACATGTCAAAACACTGTTTTATCATTTTGATTCATTAACAAGCAAAGGTAGTGCACGTGTATTTGAAACACACATTCTTCTGGGGATTTCTTTTTACACGCGCGCCTTTTCCCTCAACGTCGACCACAGCAGACTTAGTTGATGAGGAAGCAGAGAAGGTGGCGCCCATAGATTCACTGAGTATCATTGACATGCTCTCACAGGTGTCTACATGGCCACGCTTGTACACAAAACTAAATATCTGGAATTGTGGGATAATTTGGTGGGAAACCGCTGGCCAGCCGCCGGTCATGGTGCCCACAACATCGCCGCCATAGTGGCGACCCGACAGCCGCCAAGCAACTTGTCAAACACGTGACTACCCGTCCTCGTAGTCATCAGGACTGTATGCATGAAATAGTCAAGTTTACAATTTTTTATATATATCTCTTGCTGATGTGACAAGAATATAGTTTATCATTTAGATTTTTCACATTATCATTCAAGCTTTGATTCAGTTTTTGAAAGTTCAGCATTATATTTGGCATTAAAATACTGAATCTTATTTTGGCTTTGAAATAATGAATCTCCTAAATACCGAATCTTATAAATATTTTTGTTTGTATAAACAGTGATTATGACTTGTACACTGGCAAGTATGCTATTGGTGACGGGCCTGGACAGGTGACACGATCGATAGGAACAAGTACCTCTCCCTGCCCCACACCCCCAACCCTAACTATTACCCTCTGTCACTCAACCTGAGGCCCGCAGACAGACAAGCCCCTGCAGTCACACCTGTGGGTGCCTCACACTTTAATGAATCCTATTATATAGGCATAAAGGATGGTCACTGCAGGCCTTTGATATGTGTCTGATAGAGACAGTAGATCGGGGCTCGGGTGTTGCCGGACAGACCAGGCTTTCATGCCGCCAACATACCGACACTAATTGCCAATGAACCGTCACAAGTCTCGGGGCGATGCGAGAACTGCTCTGTGTGGGATGAACTCGTCATGAGACGACTACACAGGGGTTTGGCTTTATTATTTGCAACATTAGTTTCATTTGTCTTCATCAATCTCTTGTCGGTGGCCATGGGGTGACATTCTGGGCTTCGCACAGCTATATGACATCTGATTCCAATAAAAAAACCTTATGGGAATGTGGACTGCCCCATTGTGCACAAACTGAGATGATTTGTAAAAATATAACTTCTTCAGAATTTTGACACTGACAATGAAGACAACAAATAAAATCCATATAAATCTTACATCAATGGAGATCAGTTGTGTTGGACCTTTGATATTTCAAATGTCATAAACCTTGAAAAAAATGAATATTTATTTTATGAACATATTTATATCTTGATCTGTTTCTTGGGGCAGTCATTTGGAAATACTAGTATTTCGCTAGATAATGTATCGAGTGACATTTTCCCAAGGCAGTAATATTTACTTGCAACAAATCTAGCTAATGGAATCAAAGACTAATCATAACAATCTTCTCATATATTACAGATAACTACCCTCATCGTCTGAATACAAACACAACTTGGTGAATATTTATGGAATTTCCTAGGTTATTTACCCTGGGTTGTATGGCGCCAAGTTGTAGAGAGGGTCACTTTAGACAAATATACACACCCACTGTATTATGATCAGTGGTGAGTAGCTCTTTTGAAACCCAGAGGTTGATATGGCACATTGAAATATAGGAGAAACTGTTTTTTCAGTCGCCTGGGTACAAATATAAAACTAAATAATATAGCTACGATGTGTTTTTACAAATAAGAAATTATCACACTTTAAGATACTTAATAAGGTCACCAACCAGTCCAGATTTTTAAATATTCTCATCGTGTCCCAATATTTGAATGAATTTGCTCCCGTGGCTCATTTCAGTTGGCAAACGTGTGCAATCTTTATAGAGGAAATAAATGACTCCTGTAACAGGTAATGTTCTGTAGAATTGCGACCGTTCTAGAAGGGCCTTGGTTTCCATGTGCAGATATTGAGCGTATAAATAATCAAGCCCTCGCAATTTCATTATATTGCATTTCAAACTCTTGTTTGCGATTAACTGGAAGTTTTATTGAATGTGTAATATAAGTTGAGTAAACTGCTTGGGAAGCTTGGGAAGATCTGCGAGAAAAAAGTTTCACAGCCTGCTGTGTCAGTTATGCCATTACAAACAGCTCATATTGCCCCAGCTATGTCTGCTGCACAAACTTGACAACACTGCTACTTTGCCAAGCACCCCAGTGGTCCTACATAAACCCAGCTCACATTCACCTCCTCAATTCCACAAGGAGCTTAGGACAAGCTGAGGGCAGTGTAGGCATGCAACCCCCAAAGGCGAGGCCAAACCAACTAGACCTCACAACACTGCCCACCATTCACGAATAACAGAGAACATTATGTTTAAATGTTCCTATGGCAAAAATATCTAGAATTTGTGGCATTCTATGATTGATATTTTGCTTTCAACGCAAAACTGGAAAATTCTCTTAAATAATGAACCTCTGATAATACTGATGATAATTAACGGCCCCAAAGACAGCTTGCCATAAACGATAATGATAAATGGCCATACAAATGGACCAGGTTGACATTAAATGCAATATCTCTTTATATGGATCACTGAAAAGTGGTATACGTCGACATATATATGTGAAGTGTCTTAGACCGAACTGGTCAAGGTCAACACATTGACCATAGAGTCATAGATCAAATTAAGATACACAACTTCACTCAATAAAGAGACATTATACACATGTATATCTTAGATCTGTTAACAATACCTGTGCCAATATAAAAAATATATTACCTGTGCGCACAGAGTGCACGCTTTACTGAGGTCTATTAAATAATGCCCATATAATTTGAAACTTGATAATATAAATAGTTACTGATATGTTATCATGGAAAAATTGAAAGGATTATTGCAATGTTATATCATAAAATACAGAAAAACCTTAATTTTCCAAATCTGCATTTGATTTTTGCTGTTTTTTTTACTTGCGATAATACTTTTCCCGTCATGCTTGATAGTCTGGTTGGGACTGCCCTGTATTAGCCGCTATAATTAATCAGTATTTTATGATGCCAGTGATGGGCGATGAATTAACCCTAAAAAGGTTGCATACATTTACACCTATTATTGAAGACTGTGTTGTAAGAAATCAGTTTGATAATCCATTGGGAACTGTCCTATACTATGGTCCTTATTAATGGTGGTTAAATATCGGGTGAAATGTTGGACCACACATAGAAATATTCGTAACACTTAAACTGAATCAAATTTGACCAGCGATTCTCTGGATCTTCATTTAAAAATCATGCATTATTTTCCTATTTTCCAATTTTAAGTTTATGTGCTTGTGTACTGAATGTTGGAAATATATTTAGAATACGTATATCTTTGTAATATTCATGGAGCTAACACTTGGAAAAATAAAAGATTTTGGCAGAAGTAATTTTGATTGAAACTGAATATGAAGAGAATGATATAGAGAAGGGTATATTTATGAACCCCACATTCCATGACCACCTATCCAAATGTATGTTAGCGATAATAGAATGGTCTCGTTGTTCACACCCAGTCTATCTTCACCCGGGTGCACATCCCCAGCGTGGGCCTCCTGCATTTGTTTATATTATCGGGGCATTAGAGAAACAGAAAAAAACAGAACTGCTTAGATCCTCGATGAAAACAGGACTGAGCAGACGTAGTGCCGAGGCAAAGAGATCTGCAAAGCATAGCCACGTGTTAACGCTGCCAGATTCCATTAAAGACCCGTGGGCAGGAGTTGTGTGTTATATTTCATAAGTCAAGACCAGTTTGGAAACGTGCCACCAACGTAATTAAACATATATCAGCCAATCAGATCATCGATGAAGAGCAGGGAGGGGCCCTGTAATTGGTAGATAGCAATGAGGCTGGCCAATCAGCGACGTGTTGACATTGGGAGCTGAGTAGTTCCGCTACACGATAGCTACCACAGAATACATGTGGTTTGTATGTTAAGGGAAGGATTACTACAAGTGGCCATACACACCAGGGAGCTCTTAGACAAAACGGTCCAAACACTTCACTCAGAACATGATTCCCTCCAGACAGACTCCATGAGATCCAGAGGAATTCCACTTAATTTTATATAAGTCACTTCTCTTTATGCAGACACCTGACACTCTGACATAAGAACAACCTGATCTCAACCCATTGAGATACTCTAAGTCGGCCTTATCCGTATAGAAATTTCTCATTTTACTTGTAGCTAAGGAAACAGCAAAGCACAGTACAGTTTCTAGTGTTAAAACCATGGCACGAAAAAGGAAAGCTCCAATACCTTCGCCTGAATCACCAGGAGATGATTCAGGGTCGGACGATTCTTTAGCTCCAAAGTTTGATAAACACGGAAAACCTATTCAGAGAAATGCAGCTAATGCAAGGGAGAGAGCAAGGATGAGAGTTCTTAGCAAAGCCTTCTCAAGACTGAAAACCACCCTACCCTGGGTACCAGCAGACACTAAACTCTCCAAACTGGACACTCTCAGACTCGCGTCTTGTTACATAGCTCATCTGAGACAGATTCTAGATGAGGACAAAGCGGAGGAAAATGTACAAAAAGATGGGCAGATTCATCCCATAAACCTGGTATGTATACAAATGTGAATTAAAGTTTTTCATCAAAACGTCTCCATATTGTAAATTATCAATACCTTGGTATTCAATACCCTGTGATAATGTTTAAAAAAAACCACATTTTTGACATATGTTTTGCATTGGAATAAAGCTTAAATGTTTTTACAATCGCAAAAGTTTAGTGAAGTTTAGAGCTTACTTGATTTATTTTCTGTTAAACAATGTTATGTTGTGCAAAACACGTGAGAAGTCACTGCATCACTAAGCATATAATGGGAAACACCACAAACTGCCTTCATGATACCCATATGTGCACAACCACTGCGATGTCATACATTAAACATGGGGGTAAACTAATAGAGAAAACATCAAAACATAATGTATTATGATGGGCAGACATGAGGGGACATGTGCAGATATGGTAACCATCACATTCCTCCATTATCACCTCCATATGCTTCAGTCTCATGGCTCACTTTTTGAGATTTGAATATCTTTGAATTAGAATATTTTGTGAAATTGTCAATTAAAATGTTGCTACACTATCTGAGGCCTTTATCTATTGCTGTTTTTCATATTTGGTCTTCAATTTGGACAATTACCTCATGTTTCAACGTGTTTATGAGAGAGTAAGATTCATAATAATCAACAAGATTTGACAATATGAGAATAACAAGGATAGAGATATCTTTGCTTATGTAACACTAAAGGATTTTCTGAGAAAAGCAGGGCAATTAGGGAGGATAATTTCATGGTCCGGACCTAGTTTGCCACAGTTTTCATCGGTGTCTATGGCCTCGTAACCTCGGGTGTCTCTTGGGATCAAAACCAATATTGCACCAATAGGATACATTTCCTACTCGCCGACACCCCAGCTGACACCTGCCAGACTGCCAAAAAGCGCTTTAGTGTTAATTTCAAGTGTTAGGTGGCGAGATTGGAGACTGATAATGTAAAACTGAGCTTTTTTTGGCTGCTCGCCATCATTATTCACAGGCATTATAATGACTGATCTAGACATTGTTTTCTAATAAGAATAGAAATGTAAGATTTGTTTACTTTCCGAAGAACGCACTTGGTTAATATCTATTGTGAAAATGAACTTTATTTCGGTGCATTGAACAATTTATCCCATCTGAAATGTGTACCCACCTCAACGTTTCCCAAACTATAATTATATCTTAATAATTAAAACTTGGGACGCTTTACCTTCAGTTACTGTCTCCCAATTTCGTGGCGGTTTATTAATATTCTTCATCTACCTTCTCTGACCTCAATTCTTCCTTCTTTCCTCCATCTCCCCGATAGCTGGTTTCTCTTCTCTTCACCAGTGTCATCTACTGCCTCTAGGTCCCATCTTCTATCTATCCTTAGTCTCTTATGGCAGCCCTACATTTCCCTTTCAATCCCAGTTTCACGTTTCCAAGCTTTAATATCGCGTTTACCACTTCATAGTGTCAGATGGAGCCTATGTATCGGTATGTGCCTCTGTCTCATATTAACCCTTTCTCCTTACTATACATTTTGATCAACCCTCGTCCACAAATTCCCCTCTAACATTTGATACCCGCCATCCACAGAATCGCTTCTAAATCCTATATTAAATCATAAGCTCTCTGTTTGAACTCTTGGTATCCCTCTCACTTAGATTCTCCTCCGCTGCATAAGCTATGCGAGCCTCCTCCTCCCAACCACTGCCTATCTTCCTTCTGACAGATCCCCTTTCTAACCTCTGGGCTGCCCCCTCTCAACCCGAGTGTCACCTATAGTTTCCCTAGATCTACATTCCCCTCCCTACCAAGTCCTTAGATAAAGCTTTCACGTCGTGCCATCCCCAGGTTCCTTGCTATTAGCTTCAGATTCACGTATTGTCCACGTTTTCCTTGGAGTCCCTACTTTACCAGTCTCCTGTATCATCCCACATTCACCTACTAATTCTAGCGTTCCCTCTCACCAAGTCTGCAACCTCTAACCTCCTCTCATTTAAACCTTCCCTCTCCTAATTCTAGCCTCCTTAGATGCACTTTTATTTTTCATCTGTTGTAGAAATAGAAAACAAACTTCATGTGTACATTTCTATGTTAAATCTGCTTATGTTGACAGTATGATAATCTGCCTGCAAATAAATCCATATTTATAAATTGTATACACAGATTATACGTTATTCCCTTAACTTTATTTTGCAAGTGTCTCTGCTTATTGGATTGTAAAACATGGTTCCTTTGACCCACAGACCACCATGAAGTTATGTCCAAACTACCAGAAAATTCTCTTATAGATCGCCCTGAGATATCTCACTAAAATAAACCACTTGATTTAATTTTTCGCAAGAGAAGATCACGAAGCACTTGAAAGCGCGTCTAGTTCGTACTTGCCGGTGGAGGCAACCTCAGCGCAAGATCAGTTTTCTATCCATGGGGCACAAGTTTCCACCTTTTTACTCCCAGAAAGGGTGGAGCCAGGAGAACGTGGGAGGCTTGTCTGAAGATTAAGCTTGTCTCAGGACATCATTGCCATTATATTTTTTTCTGTGATGATGTGTTGCTGGTGGGCTATTTGAGTCACCATTTCCTGTTAATATCCTGATAACCTTTTCACGTAATTGACTTGTTAATTGGAGAATTGCAATTTGGGATATAATTTATAAGGAGATATTTGGTGCGAAAAACACATTAAAATACACAATTTTAACACTTTATAAACATATTGGTGTAATATAAATTATATAAAGCTAAAGTAGTGAGCAAATTAGTGTATTCCTTTAAAATATGTATCATCTCTATTTGACATATTATACTCAGATAAAAAAATAGAATAGGAAATGCGAGATCATTGATTTACACAAGATGATAATATTCTACCACCATTGTACTAACTCCAAGATGAATTCAAAGAAAAAGAAGTGCATTTTTGTTTTATATATTAAATGTTAATTTTCATTGAACATTGTTCTTGGTTATACACTTTATCATTACTATTGCATTTACAATAAATCTATCTATTTCTTAATAATGTGAGGTTCTGAGTAGACGCATGTAGGATCCTGATTATTAGTCCACCTGACTGTCAATACCACTTCAAAAATACTCAAATTCTGCTGACAAATCAATGTTTATGTTGAAAAACAATTCTCTTGAATTCCTTTTTAATTAATTGTTTGTAAATCCTCTGGCTGATTTGTTCCTAATGCTTTACACATACAAAGTAACGTTGCATTTGCATGGTTATTTTCTTTCTTTTTTTCAAATGTACAATAATTTCTATTTTACCTATCACAAACCTTTTCTCTCGCAAAGTTCATTATTATTGAGCTATCAAAGTTATATTTCACTTTGTTCTCAATAGCTTAGTCGATGTAACCCAATTTGCCTTCATCAAACCGTATATTTGTGTAATGGATATACTTGATAAGTGAGAGGCAGGGTTCGCAGAACACTCAACTGATTGCCACGAACCTCACGCCATACCCGTACTGTAATCACCATTTATTTATAGAGGAAACAATCGTGTTTATCTGTAGAAACTAAAGATACCTGCTGAAAATTTGCTTTCTTCGCTGGATTCAATTTAGTTTACTCTATTTTGTTGGCAACTGTAAAGTAAGGAAAGGGAATATTTCGTCTACAGAATGGTCATAGCCATGCATACATAGAACCTTATCTCTCTATGCGATTAAGGAGAATAGAATTTCTCTGCTACTAAATTGACATTTAGTATTTTGTTTGGCAGACAGAGTCTGATCCCAGAACACATATTTGTTGGAAATATTAGAATTTCAAGATTCTAACTCAAATGTAGACAATTTATTTTACTGATAACAATCTTGCAGAAAGTAAACATATAAAACAAACATTTTCCTTTATTTTAAAACGATAAAATATTAACAGGCCAATTACTGCATCATGTCATTGTATTTTGTAAATAACGGAATTCCACAAAACAGCACTACTATTTTACCTATGGGGGTCATTTCAGTGGGATTGAAGTGTTTGGATGAAGAAAGTTGATCGTGAATTGAAGGTCTGTGTAGAGGAAATGACTGTTTAGAGGAATTTGTCAGTAGCTTCTCATTAATCTCCAAATTGGACACTGATGTTTGTTGTGCTTGAAGGATTTGTCAACGATCCTGATCTGCAGAATCTCTGGTGGTAATTCTTGTCACCACCACGTGCAAGGGCACGGAGAAGGGCGCATAGTTGCGCCTTGAAGTATGCCGACGTTCACAACTCACACTCAAAGGCAGCTTTGTCTCCGACAAGATCGGCATGCACGTGCGCAGAGGGATTTCAACACCAGCATGTAAACATCTCATATTTGAAAATAAAGATTTTTTATAACAAATACCCGAGGAAGTGAAATTATGATTGATGTTGTTAACCATTAAAGAGAATCATAACAAGCATACCCAACTTTCCGATGCCATATCACCACTTTAAGATTTCGCAGACTGTACTCAGAATATGAGTTTTGCGACCACATGCCTATAGCTTTTCTTTCCAACACGAGGACAATTCGGAATGCTTGCGTCACGCTCCCTGTCAGCGTGTCATGATCCATCCTTAGAGACGAGAGTAATCTACAAGTATGATAAAGTACGTCGGCAATTCAATACCTTTTCTAACACCCTTTATATGGAAACTGTACAAGAAAGTTGAAAACTGTTATCTCGTTTCTTTATTATGAATTGATGTGTATTGGCATTCACTAACCAATACGGGACTCCTGGACTTTATTCCCGTGAGAAATACTATTAAGCAAGCAGGGTTTGGAATAGGCTAAGATCATATCTCAAAATGGGCAACATTTGGCCATAATAATGATTGGCTTATCATAATAAGAAGTGTTCACTATCAGGACCAGGAAGGTCCCTGGTTATTCCACGTGCCCTCGACTGGGCACCAACAGATTCATCATGCTCGCTTATTCTGTGTTTTTAGACTAATTGGATACACAACATGGCAAAATCACGATATCGTATGTCGAATTAAATTGGAAAGCGCGTGGCAAGGACATTCCCCCTTTTTTTATAAACATTCATTTTTTATATTCATATCCAATTGCGCTTTTTTGCAATTTATCATTACCTTCACTTAACATTGAACAACATAATGTACTCGACAGTGTAGACTCCATAAAAGCAGTCAGCCGAGGAATATGAATATATTTGTCAATTAAAACTATAAGCGGCTTCTGATGAGAGGACAATATAAAACTATAAACTATAAAACATAATATATATATATATATCTGTATTAGTCAGACAATATCCAAGATATAAACCTTTTTGACATCATCATATTTCACAGGTCGTTTTCTAAGTTAACATAGATTGAATATTTGGCAAATATCTGAGCAAAAATGATACAAGTTTTCTGAATGAAAGGTGAGAGATATGCAACCAATAGCGTGGGAAGAACACCCAGATATTAAACACATTAGCTAATTCCATAGTAGGAAGGATGTCTAACATCTGTATCTTAATACATGTGTGTATCCCTCAAATAGGGTTTATGGTTCTAATATTTACAAACAAAGTTTCAGTATATTTTATCTGTTTATATTATTATTCCTATTCAAAGATCCAAGATGAACACATTTCTGGAGCACACAAAAGGAAAGATTTCACATACTTGAAGTCTGAAAACTATCTCACACAATGATCATCAATTTGAATATCTGGTAATGGTCCATATCTGTATTTCACACATTGAAATGTTAAGGATTTGTCTTTATTGATCCAATATGAAAATAGATAAATATATGGATTTACGCTATCATTGTTATAAAGACACATGTTGATACTGCCATATCACATCTTATTGGAAAGGGTTGCTGATCCCATATTAATATCAATTATATGGTGGGTAGCTTTGGACAGTGTAGTTTTGATACAGAACACATGCTTTGCTAACCACATAATATTACATGGGCATGTGTAACAAATATGAGCCCTGTCATCACCACCCAGGGTCTGATCCGATACCTTTGACCTGACACCCATAGCATATAAACCCCATATAAACACATGTGCGAAGAATCTAGACAATCCCGTATCAAAACTTACATTATCAACACTTTGACTTTCACACCTTGGAGAAAATAAATCAATTTCTTCCATGCCGCAACAACCTTCATGAAACACATAGAAAAGTTCAGGTTCTTTACGTGTCATTAATTGCATGTAATGATAACTATCGCCAGGATGCTGACTTGTGGTCCTAATGACTTACATCAAGCACATGCGTGGACATTAATCAGCTGTTGATGCCAGCGTCCTTATGTGCCAGGATTGTGGACCACCTGCTCTCATCTCAGATGTCCTCTGTCTTAGCAACAGACCGTGTAGCATTGCGCAATGCCATCAGCGGCCCCGGTGTACCAGCTATCAGATAGCGCATATTGTCGATTCTCATTAAGAAGATTCAGTCTCACGTTTTAACAACAATTGATTGCAACAACTTTGTGCATAGACAAGAAATTTTAATTATATCAAAAGTGCTGGTTAGTACAAACAAATAAAAATGTGATGAAAAGGTACTCTATATCATGTTAACAGACAAAGCGATGATCTGTAGGACACCTCTAAGATGGTATTTATTTCATTTCTGAAATATACCAGATTATCTGCTCGCCATCCATGTTTTCATCAAGGTTTACTGGTATATTGTAGAGGACAGTAACGACATTATACGAGCGCTGAGATCAAACTGTGGACCACGCCATCTGGTGCGAGGGGTCGGGTCAGATATCCCCCCAGGGCAGGGGATGTGTGCTCTATGACTGTAGTGTCCATGTACCCATGGGCTAGGTGGTCTGACATCCCCGCTGATCAGGCGGCTGTGCTCGGGGAGGTCAGGGTGGGAGATGTCAGACTTGACATCTCAGACAGGCAAGACGTTCTGCATCTGTCTTCAGGGAGGAAGATCTCATGACCCAATTATTACTTGATATCATTCCAGAGATCACTGCCTCTGATCTATGTTCCGTGGGAAAATAAGAGTTTTAACATCCATTCTGTCACCATGGGACAAGGATCAGTTTGGTTGATTGAATTTATGTAGTATTATTATAATTAGCTTCTCTTCGGATGAAAAGTTTATTTCGAATCCAATTTTCTTAATAAACCTCTTAATTACTTGAATTTCATTCATAAGTCATATAATTGAAATGTTCACATCCACACGTGTATACATCATGAGTTGAATTTACACGTTTCTATAATCTTGCTTAATGTCTGCGGAGTACAGCGTGTGGTCTGCACACTGTTCCGTTCCCGGGGAATATACAGAAGTAGTGCACAGCTCGGTACCTACATTTAGCTTTGATAAGCATCTTAATTCAGGAGCCTGCAAACTGCTCACACCTTGTCGTTTCTACTTTAGCAACACAAAACAGATATGCGCTGGGTGTTGATTTATCGTGGTAGCAAATAGACGTTTTCTTCAGTTGCTTTTACTATGCACTTTTATAAGAATTTAGATATCTTCAGAAATTTTCAATTACCCAAAGTACTGATCTCCGAAAATGAGATGAGCAAATACCGTGATAGTATACTGTGTGACATTAAAATACCATAAGTCTATGAGATAATTTTACAATTTATGACTGTGGTTTTTACAAAATAAATGCAAGTAAAAGATGGATGTATTCCACTTTAACTGGTCCTTTCCTGTCCTGTCATAGATTGAAGCTATTCATCACACTTATAATATAGCAGAGCTGGATCAATATTAATGGTTAGGTCGTAGATAAGGCACACCAACTTAAACAAAGGTTTTCACTTTTATCAGAAGTAAGAAGCTGACATTATTACAAGCGTGGCATGGGCCGCAATCTTTAGTTGAGTATAGTGTTTCAAATTTATCAAATTTTGCCTCGTCATTTGAGAAAGTAACAAAGGGCAAATGATCAATAGGACTCACCAAATTTTCCATTTTAGTTCATTCAATTGAAAAAAAAATCTTGGTTTCTTTCAAAGATCATAATAATGTAGCGTTCTAGGTCCGGTAATTACTGATATTTTTGTATTTCTCTATTTTCAGACATGGCCATTCACATTTAACGGCAAAATCACGGCATCCCCCGATGACCTGGCGTCCGCTAAGGAGGTTTCCGGCAACGGTCTGAGGCTCCCAACCAAACTTGAAATCGCGGGCTCATCATGATCTTAACCAAAATCAAAAATGCCAACTCCTAACAGTTCAAGAAAAAGACATTGTAGATATCGCTGATATCTATTGGACTTGAGTTGCAATAAAACGTTTTCATATCATAGATATTGTGCAAGGAGAACAATATCCACAGAGCACTGGGAGAAGCTTTGTAAACTCAGACAATTCTACTAAAACATGTAAATAACAGTAGAAGACTTCCCATAAACTCCGATAGTATAAGAGTTTTGATTCTTCGTGCCAAGGGAGAAGCAGTGTGTAATTAGATAAGATTCTGTGGACAGAAAAGGGAGTTTCCAGACAATACATTTGGCTTAGAAATCATGAATTGAGTACGCCTAAATACTTCTATGATTATAAATACACGACCTTCCGTCCAACAGCAATTGCCTAAAACAGTCGCATTATTCTGTGTGAATTATATTGGACAGAGATTGCAATGAGGTGAAAAGAATTTGTAATGTCTTCAATGAAACAAAATTATTATTGTTACACTGTAAGATTTAAATACCGCAATGGTGCCAATGAAACGAAACAGAATTTGTATTGGCCGATTGCCGATCTCCATGTTGTTTTTTTCCCCATTGAAAAGTACACACCGGAACTGTACAACTTTACCGGAAACAGAACTGTACAACTCCACTATATTTAATCATTGGTCGGAGAGATTGGCAGGGGGTCTATGTGAACTGTTTGTTGTGTCATTTTATATAGACCATGTTTCATAAACTAATTCACGACTGATTGAGATAACAATTTGATGCCACATCAAAGCGTTCAAGCATATGACCAGGTCGCAGTGATGTAGATAACATATTTTGAAAGAGAAGACCATTTAAATTCCACATGCTATCAGAATCATTTCATATTATCAATATGCTGTTTTAAATATGTTCCAAATGTCTGGGTTTATATCCATTACAACAACGAGTTTCAGATATATTGCATTTTATCTCAGTAACCACATGAAAGCCATATGCATTTATAAGACCATTGTCTTAGTTTAATATGATCTTGTATTTATACAGGAGTTGTTATCAAGCAATCAGGTGTGTTGAAAGAGCACTGATTACGATCTGACATTTGACACTTTATTTTATCAAGACACCTATAAACTGTGAAGATCCGTTTTCCTGTTAATTAAAACAGGGTTTTGTGTCTTTTAGGTGCTTGTGCAGTTCAAGTTTTTGCTTCTTTGTATAGTTTCTATTATTGAATATGTTACCATAACATCAGCATACATGGTAGTATGATTAGAATGTCAAACAACTGGATTGCATTCTGTTATTTATGTTGATATATCCATGCAGCATTGCATTGCCAAATTTGAGTATATATGTGCTTAATATATTGTAAGATATATTCTTCATTTTGAATAAAATGTTAACACACATATTATTTTTTAGCCTGTTTTAGTTGCAAATAACTAGCCTTCCCATGTACAATATCTTGTAAAATAATATTCTGATCTTTACATCTCTCCCATCCAATCAACCGGCCTGTTTGACACACTCACAAGTATCATAACAATCACATTAATTCTTGACCTGACCAAATCTATTAAATCCTCAATCATTAAAATGGACTACAGTTACTCTAATTAAGTTGGATTTTGGCTCACACTACATTGAAGATATTGAAGGGATTAAGAACATTTACTTCGCGGTATCATAAAAAAATCCGGAATCAAGAATTGTGTACTCCACTCTGATAGTGGACTGCCATCTGTTGGTCATTTTTGATACTACCAAAAGTTCTAACATCCCCTACCGGTTTAGATATGTATAATCCGTCAACCACAAACCATATAAAACCACAAATTTGTAGTTAAAATAATTTTGCAACATCAGTAAACTCTAATTTATATTTCATGATTATCCATTTCATAATAATGCATTAAGCTAAAAATATTGCAGTAAGATTACCTTTCATCCCACCCTAGTAATACCAGAAACTTATCGCTTTTCCACCGGCACAATTAATGTCTACCAAAACAATTGAGGTTGAGAAATCTACATGAATTGTGGCTGTAACCGTTGATATACCCGGAACATAATGTTGTTGTTTTTTGTTGTTGTTGTTGTTGTTGTTTTTGTTTTTTTCATGAGCGAACACACCTGAACACGGGAGTCAGGATCAGTCGTGGAGGATTATGAAGTTGAAAAGGGGAGAGTGACGAATACATCATCACCGACCGTACACATCATCTATATTAAATATTAGCACAATGAGAAGATATGAGTTACACATAAAACTTGATTCTAGCATTAATATTGAGAAATTATACAGGCAAACCATAAGGTTATTTTCTAATGTTTTACTCATATATTTCAATCGTTTTGTTTTTCTTGGTTTCTGTAATGTTCAATTTCCATCAAATATATATGGAATTCATAAATTCCAAGCCATGCTTTTTTGTTTGAGATCCATAATTAAATCTTCAGCTGTGTGTGAGAACTCATTAACTGTGGACAAAATACCCCCAAGATTTCTGTGTTAAATAATTACTATAATTGTATTCTTTGCAAAGACATTAAAAATGTTCATTCTATTTTTTCTATTCTATTTTCTATTCTATTGTTTTCTAATCTAATCAACCTATATTATTTTTATCTATTCTTATCTATCTTAATGTATTCTATACTACTCTATTATAATATATTCTCATTCATTCTTATCTATTCTAATCTTACCTATTCTAATCCATTCAAATATATTTTAATCAATTTTATTCTTACTTATTCCAATCTAATCTATTCCAATCTATTCTGATATAACCTTTTCTATCTAATTTTAATGAATTCTATCTTATTCACGTCTATTCTAATCCATTGTAATCAATTGTCATTTATCCTAATCCATTCTATTGTCATATTAAAACCTATTCTGATATAATATATTCTAATAAAGTTTATTCTAAACAATTCTTTTCTGACCTATTCTTATCTGATTAATTATGATGTTAATTATAATGATTCTATCTCATCTAAGTTAATCTACTCTAATCCATGCTAATCTATTCTTATCCAGTATAATATATTCTATCCTATTCTAAAATAATTTAATCCCATATGTTCTAATACATTCTAATCCAATTTTATTGTATCCAATCATTTTTTTCTTTTCTAATCTTTTCTAATCTATGCTTATATTTTCTATTCTATTTTATTGTAACCTAATGAATTCTAGTATAACCCCATCTAATCTGTTCTGAACTACTGTATCTTAATCTAATCTTATCTATTCTAATCTAACAAAAAATTTTACAACCCCTGCTCATCTATGGGCTAGTCAGTTTTCGCAAAATCCCGAAGGTTGGCAGCTTGAAGAATCCATCAATGGCATCGTATGAAACGTAACTTTTCACGTGGGAAAAATGATTGAATTCATTACTTTTTGCCCAAATGAACTTTGAGAATATATATATATATGTATAAAATAAAAAAACAAATTCGTTTTGGTTGATTCGGTATTATAAAGGATAGTTTTTCATCTCGGAGTAATTATGATTAAAGCAGTCTTGTCGTTGAAAATACCATATCGTCAAATCGTACCGGCGACGACGTCGTGGCATCGAGAAAAATCGTGCCTCGGTGACCTACTTGCAAAAGTAGGTCTCCCTCTGACCCATTTATTTGAGCCGGGAGAGCTGACATGTGTGGACGAATCCGTGCAGTAGTAATGTTATCTTGGTGTTTTTACCGTGACTGAACATACCCACAGCTTGAAATATCGAAACACGTGCACTAGGTAAGTGTCTAGCCTATAAATTTATATCCACATTTATTATATACGCAACAAGGAGATCTTAAATCGCCCGGAGAGATCTGACAGCTCTGACATTATAATGGCACTATGTGAACAGTATCTCAAGCTGACAGCGCACAGTTCAATCTGGGCTCAATTCCTGGATGTGCTAATTCACAACATGCGGCCTATAACTGGGTTGAATTTTGTTTTGTTTTGTTTGTTTGTTTTTGTTTCTGTTTTTGGTTTTTTTGGTTTTTGTTTTTTTTGGTGTTTTTTGGTGTTTTTTTTTTATCAGCAGAAACTTGAGAAAGCTCAGGACATGCTCCTATTTCAAATCTATTTTGAAAAAAATCTACCTGACCTTGGTTCAATTCTCTCCATATTCTGTTTTTACCCTCAGCCCCTGATGTAATCAGGCTGAGGGTATTGCAGTACTCCTGGCGTGGGTATGTAAGTATGTATGTCTGTAGCGAACATCCTTGTCATCGCGATAACTCGAGAACAATTTTTCAAGGTCACAGGGACAATTATGTGAAATCCCAAGAATCACAATAACTCAAGAAGGAATAATGGCAGCCTTATGAAATTTGACACACATAAGCATCTGGTGAAGACCTCAGAATTTTTACTATGAAACATGACCTTCACCTACTTTTCAAGGTCACAGGGACAATTATGTGAAATCATCCTTGTCATCGCGATAACTCGAGAACAAATGATAGCAGCTTTATGAAACTTGACACACATAAGCATCTAGTGAAAACCTCGGACGAGATCGATGGATGGCGACCTTGACCTATTTTTCAAGGTCACATGAACTATTATGTGAAATCCCAAGAATTTTAATAACGCAAGAACGAATGTTGGTAGCTTTATGAGATTTGACACACATCTGAGGTCTTCACCCTCTTCACCTTCTGGTGAAGACCTCAGATTTTTTTTCTATGAAACAAGACCTTCACCTACTTTTCAAAGTCACAGGGAAAGTTATGTGAAATCCTTGTCATCGCGATAACTCGAGAACAAATGATGGCAGCTTTATGAAACTTGACACACATAAGCATCTAGTGAAAACCTCGGACGAGATCGATGGATGGCGACCTTGACCTATTTTTCAAGGTCACATGAATTATTATGTGTAATCCCAAGAATTTTAATAACTCAAGAACGAATGATGGCAGCTTTATGAGATTTGACACACATCTGAGGTCTTCACCATCTTCACCTTCTGGTGAAGACCTCAGATTTTTTTTCTATGAAACATGACCTTCACCTACTTTTCAAAGTCACAGGAAAAGTTATGTGTAATCGAGGAATGGTGACCTTCACCTTGTTTTCAATGTCACAGGGACAATTATGTCAAATCCATGTCATTGCAATAATTCAAGAACAAATGATGGCAGCTTCATGAGGATTGACACACATACACATCTGGTGATGACCCCAGGTGAGTTAGATGGACAGTGACCTTCACCTACTTTTCAAGGTCACAGGCCCATCCGCTCAATATTTACATACATATATAAAAAAAGCATGAACGTGATCAGAGAGGAAGGGTGACGAGATTTGAAAAAAAAAAAAAAAAGTTGCTATATGAGGTATTGGCCGCGATAAAAGTTGCCACTGATAAGAGCGTGTCATCTCGCTGTTGCGTCACCACGTAGCCTGCCCTCTGGTGGAAGTGACGCTGAACTAATCTCCACTTCACTTTTGTTTTGCAAGTTTATGTGAAGGGTTGCTCTTTTAGCATATTATGAATGGCACAATTATCACTTATTTTTTGTCAGAATCATGTTAGATGTGACATTTTACCCACAAATTGCCTATATTTCTGTATTAGAGCTTTGTTTTCAACCATCGGTAAATTGACCTATTTATTGACCTACTTATTGAGGCCCTGCAAGGTTGACCTATTTATTGACCTACTTATTGAGGCCCTGCAAGGTTTTGTACAAAGGGGTCTATATGGGTGAAATGCAGATATTTTTATAAGAGATAGCTGCATAACTGAGAGATAGCTGCATAACCGAGAGATAGCTGCACAAATAAGAGATAGCTGCATAAATAAGAGATAGCTGCATAAATAAGAGATAACTGCATAAATAAGAGATAACTGCATAAATAAGATATAGCTGCATAAATAAGATATAGTTGTATAAATAAGAGATAGCTGCATGAATAAGAGATAGCTGCATAATTGAGAGATAGCAAGTGATAGACAGCTACAACAGCAAGAGATAGCTGCATAAATTAGAGATAACTGCATAAATAAGAGATAGCTGCATAAATAAGTGATAGCTACATAAATAAGAGATAGCTGCATAAATAAGAGATAGCTGCATAAATAAGAGATAGCTGCATAAATAAGAGATAGCTGCATAGATAAGATATAGCTGTATAAATAAGAGATAGCTGCATGAATAAGAGATAGCTGTATTGAGACATGAAAAGGTTAGAGATAGTTACAACAAATGAGAAATGGTTACAATAGTTGCAATATGGAGAGATAGCTGCAATAGTGAGACAGTAACAACAGGGAGAGATATCTGCATAAATAAGAGACAGCTACATAAGTGAGATGACTGCAAAGTGATAGTTACAGCATTGAGAAATAGTTACAGCAGTAAGAGATAGCTGCACAAATGAGAGAGTTACATAAGTGAGATAGCTGCACATGTAAGAGACAGCTGCATCAGTGAGATAGCTGTGCAAGGGAGAGACAGCTGCATAAGTGAGAGATAATAACAACAGCGAGAGACAGTTACAGCAGAGATAGATAGCTGCACAAGTGAGGGACAGCTGTATAAGTGAGAGATAGCTGCATATATGTGAGACAGCTGCATCAGTGAGAGATAATAACAACAGCGAGAGACAGTTACAGCAGAGATAGATAGCTGCACAAGTGAGGGACAGCTGTATAAGTGAGAGATAGTTGCATATATGTGAGACAGCTGCATCAGTGAGAGATAATAACAACAGCGAGAGACAGTTACAGCAGAGATAGATAGCTGCACAAGTGAGGGACAGCTGTATAAGTGAGAGATAGCTGCATATATGTGAGACAGCTGCATCAGTGAGAGATAGATGTACAAGGGAGAGACAGCTGCATAGGTGAGATAGTTACAAAAGTGAGACAGTTATAACACAGATAGATAACTGAACAAGTGAGAGACAGCTATATAAGTGAGATAACTGCAAAGTGAGAGATAGCTGCACAAGCGAGGGTTAGTTACAGCAGAGATAGATAGCTGCACAAATGAGAAACAGCTGCATAAGTGAGAGATAGCTGCACATGTAAGAGACAGCTGCATCAGTGAGACAGCTGTACAAGGGAGAGACAGCTGCATAAGTGAGAGATAATTACAACAGCAAGAGACAGTTACAGCAGAGATAGATAGCTGCACAAGTGAGAGACAGCTGCATAAGTGAGAGACAGCTGTATCAGTGAGAGATAGTTGTACAAGGGAGAGACAGCTGCATAGGTGAGTGATAGTTACAAAAGTGAGACAGTTATAACACAGATAGATAACTGAACAAGTGAGAGACAGCTGCATAAGTGAGATAACTGCAAAGTGAGAGATAGTTACAACAGTGAGAAATAGCTGCACAAGTGAGGGGTAGTTACAGCAGAGATAGATAGCTGCACAAGTGAGAAACAGCTGCACAAATGAGAGAGTTACATAAGTGAGATAGCTGCACATATAAGAGACAGCTGCATCAGTGAGATATGTGTGCAAGGGAGAGACAGCTGCATAAGTGAGAGATAATTACAACAGTGAGAGACAGTTATAGCAGTGAGAGACAGCTGCATAAGTGAGAGACAGCATCCTTTCCCAGCCGAAGGCACTTGTTCTAGAGTAAATGATGGCAGCTTCGTGATACTTGACACACATAAGCTATCAAAGAGAGTAGATGTGCACTATTATGTTTTTTTTACCCCTTCTTCAATTTGCCTTGGTGCAGTGACATTTTGCTCACAAATGTTGTGCGGAGCAAATATCGTACAGTAAGTTACCAGGGCTGAGGGTTGATGCATCTCTGATGCCTATGTTTTACCATTCTGGTTCCTTTTCTGTTTTTTGCCTAGTCTTATTTATAGATTGATAATGTTGTTAATACAAATAAATATAAAACACATCTGATTAATTATTTCCTTATATTTTGTCTCAAATATTTTATTTAGGTTATATGCAGCAAATGTCAACATGGAAGATTTCATCAGTACATTAGGCTCCACCGAGGTTTTCATTGCATGCAGTGTATGCATTATCTTCTATGTATTGTGGAATATGAGGCGACCACCAGGAGTGCCACCTGGTCCTGCTCACATCCCCATCACTGGAAACTCTGCCCTCGACATGTCATCCCCTGTCTTGCTTTCAAAACAGCTGAGTCAACTTACATCAGAATATGGACCTGTGTTCAGTGTATATTTTGGAAAGAGGTTTGTGGTTTAAAAAGACTATATTTAGATCAATATATATGTTAATATGGAATTGTCATGGCTGTTTTTTTCTCCCAGCTGGACCATAAAGTGATATCTATCTTTTAGTAATATTGAAATGTATGTCTTTTTAATACAGGTTTGTTGTGTTCCTGAATGACCTTAATTCTATCAAAGAAGCTTTCATATCCAATAGTGGAGATTGCTGTGGACGCATCAACAATCCTGGGCAAGCATTTGTCAATCCTGAATATCCTGGGATAAAGGGTAAGATTTAACAATTTTATATGTTTTAATTGAAATTAAAATAAGTATATACTGTTACAAAATATATTTGTTTTTCAAAAATAACATCAACCAAATCCTAGAGATTTAAACAATGCATTATTGGCATTTTTGCAATGATTTTTAGGCATTTTAACCTCAGACTGTTCAGAAGAGTGGAAAAGACAAAGGAACTTTGCCTTGAAGATTCTCCACTCACTTACCAACACTAAGGGCACAAGTATACAAAGTATAGAATACGAAGCCAATGCCATAGTCCAATGTCTCCATGATACCAATGAAGAACCATGTAATCCTTTGAAATATATTGATGCTTGTGTAATAAACACTATGTGCTCAGTTGTATTTGGGACCAGGTATGAGCATGATGATGAAGAGTTAATGGACCTACTAAGAGCATTTGAACAATTCCAAAGAGGTTTAAGCTTTCAAAATAGTGTGAACTACGTGCCATTTTTGGGGTACACAGGACTTGCTAGGACATCCAACAAGCGACTTAAAGAAGGTGGAGATTACTTAAAAGAATTTTACACACAGAGATTAGATGCAGTCAGAGAGAGCATCAAATCTGGCACTGATGTCACCAATTTTGCTGGCATCTATTTATCACAAAGGGTAGAAGACAAAGATGAACTTCAAATGCCTGAACATAACACAAATAAAGAAGACTGGTGTTTTCAGATAGTCAATGATTTTTTCCTGGCAGGGTGTGACACTACAGCAACTACTCTCAGGTGGGCTTTACTCTATATGGCAAAGTATCCACTCATCCAGAAAAATGTACAGGCTGAAATTAAAGCAATATTCTGTGATGAAAAGAAAGATTTCAAAAAATTGTCAGACATAAAATCGTTGTGTCCCTATACAGAAGCTACTATAGCTGAGATCCAAAGATTGGCATGTGTTTTGCCATTTGGAGTTCCACATATAATAACACAGGATATGTGTTTAGGAGGATACTCAATCCCAGAAGGCACTGAGGTAAAATTATTACTTAAAATATAGAGTTATGATATATGTAAGTCATATAATGTCCTGACAATGAAAGGGCAGTCAGGATCGAGCTCCCGCTTTTCCCGCCAGATGGAATGTTTCCTTTTAAACGTGATCATTACGTCATCTGTAGTATAACGGATTAGCGTCGGTACAAAGCTTTTCTTTTCAGCCAGTTTATATCAAAAAGACAAAATGATTGTGAAATCAGTTCACGCCAACTGATTTATTATGTGATTATTTACCCCTGTTTGACTTTTCAGAATTAAAAAGTCATTTAGGGTCAAATAAGAGAACTTGACATATCAGACCTTGCCTTGCTGGGGGCTGTCAATCAACACTGCTACACTTTTGAGGCATGCATATTTTCACAATTCTGATGATTGTAGGTGATAGACTGTTTCTCTCTGTACACTGTGAATGTGTAAGTGGTGCAATGCATAATTCAAAAGTGTAGCAGTGTTGAATGACAGCCTTCAGCAAGGCAAGGTCTGATATTTTTGTCCATTGGTTTCAATGGTACAGACGAGTTAAAGCTGTTTTCCTAAGTGTCCGCGCATATTTACAAACACTTTGCAACCAAATTTATGAATGGTATTAATGTAGTTCAAAACGAGGCAAAATGCAAAGGCAATTAGCCGTTGAAGGGTGGCTCGATCCTGACTGGGGTCTTTGTTAATTTCACATGTTTAAAATGGTCAATATCCTTCGATTTCTGAAGTATAAGTATAATATCAATATTGCAGCAACCATCCTGTTATTTGAAGTTTAATTTTTAAAATCATAACGTTTTAAAAATGTATATTTTATGATCTTGAAAATTTGATTTTGACTCATTTAAGATATACGCCAACTGG
Organism: Amphiduros pacificus; assembly: GCA_949316495.1. NCBI lineage: Eukaryota > Metazoa > Annelida > Polychaeta > Phyllodocida > Hesionidae > Amphiduros > Amphiduros pacificus. The sequence continues at coordinate 44,347,559 of OX439000.1, read as the reverse complement.
AGGCAAGTGATGCATAACCCTGAAATATTTACTGATCCAGAAAGTCTTCAGCCTGAAAGGTTTATGGGACCAAATGCAAACCTCTTAAAAGAAAAATGGCTTCCTTATGGATTAGGTATGAAGACAGACAGACACACAGTCAGACAGAGAGATCATTTAAATTCTATGAATTATTGATTAATCTACTTCATTTGCATATGGATGATTTTTCACCATGCCCAGGGGTCATGGTCACTTAATGTCCATCTTGATTCACTTTTCATGGTAAAATATTGATTTGTATTCAGTGATATACATGTGTGTGAGTGGGTGTGTACCTTAATTTTTGCTACAAAATATTTTTTTCTTTTTTTTAGGTCAGAGGTCATGCATGGGTGAAAATTTGGCTAGTCAGCAACTGTTCATCTTCTTTACTTCCATTCTCAATTCGTTTTCACTCGAGATACCAGATACTGTTGATGATATTGATGATGAACCAGTACAGAGGACTGTAATCAGTCCAAAACCTTATGAAATATGCTTTGTGCCACGGTAAAATTTTTGAATGACATGTAAATTATTAGATAGTTAACTTGAAAGACATCTTAAGTTGCTTGATCAAATTAAAATATGTGAATAATAAACATACCTTTGTGAAGTATTTATTTGTTTCTAGTATATAGTAAATTAGATTACTACATGAAGAAATATTCATAACACATTTACAATAACTTCCCCTTTAAAATCAGTGCAGCAAATATTAAGCCCTCATGAAAATGATCTCCGATTCCAAGAGAGTCTATTTCACCAAAAATAACAGCACTGAAATATGTAAATACATGATTATACACAAATACCAACAGCTTTACCCTTTTATCACATGACCTCAAAAGTTAGATAAAAGCACAAACAAGGATAATTTCATTTTCATTTCATTAGCACATATATGGGAGGGGGAATTTATGTAGATTTGCAATTATTTTATCAAGACAAATAACAAGTAAATGTTCAAAATTGGGAAATTTGAGAGTATGCTTATACCCGACAGAAAAGGTCACATGTGTAAAATATGTGAATTAGACCTGTGAAACCAACAAGTTCTCCACGTTTTTTTTCACTTAAATATGTTATTTTACTATACATACGAACATCATTATACCAGAATAACCAGCTACCCCACTCCCTGTATAAACTGTTTATTAACAAAGAGTATAGCCTATGTTATAGGTTTGAATTTTAAATAATCAAATGATAAGGTTTTCATCACTGCACAAGGGATGCTATGACATTTTGATATGGTACATTTAATACACAACACATTGTATACGTTATCCCCCTTAGTGATATGTAGTAAAATCTCATGAGGTGTATCTTCCATGAAGCAAAAAGCCATAATTTTGGACCAGCATTTGACCATTCTCCCTGCATCTGGCAATTACCTTGGGAGGGACTTTATCTGTTTGCATCAACAAACCACAAGCCCCACTGGAACTGCCAGCTAACAAAGTTTGGGATGAAAATTTCATCCTACCTCTGGCTGGATTGAAAACTTTTGGCACCAAATCAGTTTGCTCAACCCGGACCTAAATGTGTATGCGCATCTGTTGTTTCATCTGTTGTGAATATATTTCATCAGTTATACCATCTGATTGTTTGGAAAGGACAAGCACATTTATAATTTAAGAAATAAACCAAGTCACTGGAACTAGTAGGGTTTCCCTGTTCTATATTTATGTCAATCAATCCGAGCAATCCCCGCCATAATAGTGACATTGTTCGCCCGCTGCACAAACCCATTGCAACGAGATGTCCTTGATAGTCCTAATATAGTTTGGACTGCATAGTCTAAAGCAGGGGCCACAGGCCGTGGCTCAGTTGGTTAGAGCGCCAGCTAGTTAGCACCAGTTCCTCTGTGGTGATCCAAAGGTCATGGGTTCGATCCCCGGCCGTGCCGAGATTGAATTCATGATACAATTTCACACATGAGCTGAGGCCTGTGCCAAAGGATTAACCCGTTGTCCTTGTAAATCTGTGAGGCAGCACTATATCTGCTACAAGTAGGTCTCATCATGAAGTAACTGAAATAATGTTGAAAGTGATGTAAAACCCCAAACAAACAAACAAAGTCTAAAGCAATCTGAGATAATTGATATTACTACACATTGTTGGCTTGCCCAGTGACCCAGTTACAGCTTCCTGTATGCACAATTCAATGGGCCAGACCACATGGATTATTGTTTGAGAAGACATAGAAAGATGGTCATAAAAGGAAAATGGTTAGTTTTTCATAATTCCAATAAGACCTGAACATGCTACCTGAAATTTACAATTACCGGTATATTGATGCATTACAACAGTCAGGTCAGATTGAATACAAAACAAACAAAGACGCTGATTGTCAGTAATTGTTCTCAGATCAGCAATCTGAGAAAGGGTGCTTATTTTCAGCAGTGAAACATCCAAGATGACTTGTATATAATACTGCTTCATGGAAGAAACACCTCATGAAAGCATTCATGAAATCACAGGAACTTAAAAAGAGAAATATGGGTATGCTCAAATGATATGCGGCCATGAAACTGTGATACAAGCAAATCTCTCACTAAAATCAACCAAAATACACCGACCATGATCATTGTGTTTTGCTGAAAATGCCAAGTACTGCCTGTACTCTTTTGACCACCAGGTGATCACATATATACAAGTATGTGACCTCTATTGTGGTCTGTCAGAGTGTTCGGCCTGTGTCAATGGACAAACAATAAACAAACAGGGCTGTGTATGCCAAATCACTCCATTCTCCCAATCTGAAGGTGCCCCATAGTTAGCAATACTTCACTAATGCCTCAGTCACATTTGCACTGGGCGCTGGCCGGGAAGTAACAATCGGCCGAACTCCCAGTCTGCCGGGCGCCGGGGATTTTATCAGCAACAATCTGACATGCCGTGGCTGTGGTCACATTATTAAAGGGCACCACACGGCACCGCAAGAAAATGACACAGACGTCTGCAGGACATCTTAAAGACTTCTGTATCATGTGACAGACATCTATATATAGGATATCCTAAAGACGTCTATATCATTGACAGACGTCTGAAGGACATCCTAAAGACATCTATATGAGACCGCAGGGAGCCCGGTGGATCATCTGACGATGACCTGTGAACATATGAAATAAAAAAAGTCCTATTTTCAATGCACGATGCCACCGGCAGCCCTAAGATAATCCGCCGATGCATGCCTGGGGGACACTGCCGGAACCCTGATATTTGCTGATAAGACATCGGGGAAACACTTGCAACTTTTATGTTGCAGCTAAATGACCTGCATTAGCAGGTGTTTCCACCAGATTGCTGGTCAGCTAATCAAAGTTTGTTGACAAAGCGTTGAATGGATGATTTCGAATTTTCAGAACTTCCACTTCCATATGCCACAGAAATTTATGTAGGGGAAATATAATGGGTAATAACATTTGATAGCAAAGTATGGGGTATATTATGCAAGGAAAAGGATTTCATGAATGCTTTGAGACACATCGCCATTTTCTAGTTTATTCATTCATGTTGTAGGATGCCTAATTGTCTTTGTTCTTTGTTGTAAGGCGCTTTAACTTGTTTCCATCTTGTGTCTCCTCATGTTCAATGGAACAAGCATAAAGTCACTGACCCAAACCCCATTTTCTAAGATTTGTGATGGCCATTAGTTCCTTTCCAACTCAATTCACCTTAACAAACAATAGGTACTCTTACTCTATTGAGACTACATTGATACAGAACATAGCCACAATTTCCATTAGGTTTGTGCAATCACATGTGCAGGTGTATGGACTGTACTCAAGTCAAACACTCGAATGTACTCTATTTTTGTGTATTGACTTTACCACTTTATTTTTAGAGATGTTCATTGATACCCATATAACTTTAGGTACACGTTTTCATACTTCAACCATATTTTATAATTGTATATTTAATAGTAGTACTTAGCACTCTACCAGTAATGAAAAGCATGCTTTACCACCAGGCTAGAGGGAAAGACTATTATGCATATTATTGATTATAATTCATATTATTGATTCTTCTCCTTCTCCTTCTTATAAAACTGCTATTATCTTTGATAATACTCCTCCCTCTGCTCTGCTTGAAATACCAGTTTTTGGCTATTTTGACTAATAATAAAAGAACTGAAAATGTATGGAATTATGAAAAAAATGGAGTATACTTGTGAGACACAACACTTAGTTCAGTTTCAATTCGTACAGCATGGTTTGCTCGATGTTAGACTGAGATAAAGTTTCAACCGCCAGTAAACTCGCCAGTCGCTGTACAGTGCTGTACCTTCGTCAATAATACGAGATAAATTATTCAAGTTGCACTGAGGACCACGGCCGTGACACAGTTGGTTTGAGCGCCAGATTATGAACACAAGTTCCTCTGTGGTGATCCAAAAGTCGTGGGTTCGATCCCCGGCCATGCCGAGATTGAATTCATATTACCATTTCACATATGAGCTTAAGGGTTAACCAGTTGTCCTCGTAAATCTGTGACCGGGTGGGTTGCCATGTCAAGGACCTGCGATATGACAATTCAGTGTTGTAGCACAATATCTTCAACAAGTAGGTCTTATCACGAAATGACTGAAATAATGTTGAAAGTGATGTAAAACCCCAAACAAACAAACAATCAAATCAACTTGCACTGAAACCATCTTGACATTGCGAGCAAATGCACAAATAAGCCCAAGATCAAGCCGATTGGTGCAGCGGATGCTGCATATGAATTAATTAATGACTTTCTCATCCCTATTCATATTATTGATAATTATTATTATTACAAAACTAGGTATATTTGTAATTCGTGAGGTGCCAAGTTCAAATCACAATTTAAAACGTGGAAACGTCACGTAGAGTTCAAGAAAAAATAATAATACCACTGGCTAATGAACCACAAAATCAGGATTTGTTTTTTCCCGAAATTCGCATATTCTTTATCAGCACTTTCTGTTTTCTAAATATTAGATGATATTGACTGAATACTGCTCACGCTTTGAGCGTTTGTGGTTTCTTTTTTCTTGAACACAAAGAAGGTTTGAATGAAACACTTTCTGAAAGCTGGCATAAGAAATGCATACACAAATGGGTTGCAACAAGAGTTAACTACTGCAAACAATACAGCAACTTTCTGTATAACTGAACCAACAATGATTGGATCTGTGATACCAGTATTGCCAAACATGTAATAGGTGAGGTTCAGGCCGATGGTTAAGATGAATATGATGGTTACACATGATGCCGTTTTTGTCAGTTCTGTGGTTGCTTTGTCTATAACCACGGAGCTTCCCAGATTTCCGCGATCCTTCAGTCTGTTTCTTAAAGTATAGACAATCATACCGTATAGAAGGAAGAAAAGCACAAACGGTATGGCATAGTAAGTAATATATGTTTGAACGGAATACACAAACTGAAATATTTGTGCAGTCCCACCAGAGAAAAGATGGCGTCCAACGCATTCACCATTTCGGAAACTGACGTGAAATAAGCAACCACTGGCAGCGCAGACACTGAGAAAATACACAATCGATTGAATTATATAGAGTTTTTTCTTTGAAAGGTCTTTATGTTTGAAAGGGAACACTACCGCCAACATACGCTCTGCGGCGATAACAACTAGATTCCAGATAGAGATGAACATGACTCCCCAGTAAAGGAACTGCCCATGCCACAAGAGGCACACAGCCTTGTTGACATTCATCCAACTGGTCTTCCACATGGGAGAAAAGACAAATAAGAAAAAGGCCATAAGACAAGCCAGGGCATCAAGAAAAGACTGATGCCTGAGCAAAAGTAATATGGCTGGCTGGAAACATCGGGAACCGCTCCTCAACAGAGCAACCAGAGTGATGACATTTGCCACACAACCAGTACCCGTCATTGTCAACTGAGTGAAATCAATGATGGTACTCCACAATGGAACCCCGACAGGGGAAATATAGGGCATATTAAGAGAAGTGTTATAATCAATGCTTCCCAGTGTTACAATGCCAGACATTTGCGTATTTTGAGAATGTGTACAAATAATATTAATACAGAATGCAAAGCAAAGAGAAAATGTATGCGACTGGTGCATCCTGCTGGGTGGAACTTATAATCTGTTTAGATTCTGGTTTATACCTTCTTGTATACTAAATGCTTGTACATCATAAATTATGCATGTGTAGATTAACTCATAACTTAGCATAAGAATGATATTGTTTCACTGCCACATCTTAAAGGGATTTGTTGAAGATCCTTTTTTAACAACTGGGTCCACCATCTCTATAATATCCACTGTCTCTATAATATACCATAATATCCACTGTCTCTATCTTATCCACCATCTCTATCATATCTACCATTTCTATCATATCCACCATCTCTATAATATCCACCGTCTCTATCACATCCACCATCTCTATTATATCCACCATCTCTATCATATCTACCATTTCTATCATATCCACCGTCTCTATCATATCCACCATCTCTACCATATCCACTGTCTCTATAATATCCACTGTCTCTATAATATCCACTGTCTCTATCTTATCCACCATCTCTATCATATCTACCATTTCTATCATATCCACCATCTCTATCATATCCACTGTCTATCTTATCCACCATCTCTATCATATCTACCATTTCTATCATATCCACCATCTCTATCATATACACCATCTCTATCATATACACTATCTCTATCATATACACTATCTCTATCATATACACTATCTCTATTATATCCACCATCTCTATCATATCTCTATCATATCCACCATCTCTATCATATACACTATCTCTATCATATCCACCATATCTATCATATCCACCATCTCTATCTTATCCACCATCTCTATCATATCCACCATCTCTATCATATCCACCATTTCTATCATATCCACCGTCTCTATCATATCCACCATCTCTATCTTATCCACCATCTCTATCATATCTACCATTTCTATCATATCCACCATCTCTATCATATCCACCATTTCTATCATATCCACCATCTCTATCATATCTCTATCATATCCACCATCTCTATCATATACACTATCTCTATCATATCCACCATCTCTATCTTATCCACCATCTCTATCATATCCACCATCTCTATCATATCCACCATCTCTATCATATCCACCATCTCTATCATATCCACCATTTCTATAATATCCACTGTCTCTATAATATCCACCATCTCTATCTTATCCACCATCTCTATCATATCTACCATTTCTGTCATATCCACCATCTCTATCATATCCACCATCTCTATCATATCCACCATCTCTATCATATCCACCATCTCTATCATATCCACCATCTCTATCATATCCACCATCTCTATCATATCCACCATCTCTATCATATCTCTACCATATCCACCATATCTATCTTATCCACCATCTCTATCATATCTACCATTTCTATCATATCCACCATCTCTATCATATCCACCATCTCTATCATATCCACCATCTCTATCATATCCACCATCTCTATCATATCCACCATCTCTATCATATCCACCATCTCTATCATATCTCTATCATATCCACCATCTCTATCATATCCACCATCTCTATCATATCCACCATCTCTATCATATCCACCATCTCTTTCATATCCACCATCTCTATCATATCCACCATCTCTATCAGGTCCACCATCTCTATCATATCCACCATCTCTATTATATCCACCATCATTTCTTGAATTGTCATTATCCTCACTATTATCACCATCCCCATTATTCCTACCATTTTCATCATCATGTCCTACCGTTTTCTTCATCTCCCCATCTCCCCACTATCTCCTTCATTCCACCATATTCATCATTCCACCATATCCATCATCCCACCATATTCATCATTCCATATGCATCATTCCACCATATTCATCATTCCACCATATTCATCATCCCACCATATTCATCATTCCATATGCATCATTCCACCATATTCATCATTCCACCATATTCATCATTCCACCATATTCATCATTCCACCATATTCATCATTCCACCATATTCATCATCCCACCATATTCATCATCTCACCATATTCATCGCCCCATCATCTCCTTATTTCCACCATATTCATCATTCCACCATATTCATCATTCCATCATATTCATCATCCCACCATATTCATCATCTCACCATATTCATCATCCCATCATCTCCTTATTTCCACCATATTCATCATTCCACCATATTCATCATCTCACCATATTCATCATCCCATCATCTCCTTATTTCCACCATATTCATCATTCCACCATATTCATCATCTCACCATATTCATCATCCCATCATCTCCTTATTTCCATCATATTCATCATTCCACCATATTCATCATCCCACCATATTCATCATCCCACCATGTTCATCATTCCACCACATTCATCATCCCCTAAACATTCATCATTCAACCGTCTTCTACATTCCACCATGTTCATCATCCCTTAAAGCATTCATGAAATGAGGTTTTCAAGCAACTTTTCCTTCCATATAACAAATGTTTATACCCCAAACTGCAATCAAAAGTTGTTACCCATCATATTTTCCCTACATAAATTTCTGTGCCATTTGAAAGTGGATGAAGCTTCTGCTAAAATCCAAATCGTCTATTGGACACTTTATCAACAAACTTTGTTAGCTGACTAGTGATCTTGTACCACCTGCTTAGTTCAGTCTTCTAACAGGGGCACCTTTCGATTGGGACAATGGAGTGATTTGGCTCACAGAGCCCTGTTTGTCAATTAATGTTTGTCCATTAATACAGGCCTACCACCGACAGACCACAATGAAGGTCACATGATTGTATACATGTGGCCCCTGGTGGTCAAAAGAGTACAGCCAGTAATTGGCACAACCAGTGCTTGGCCAAGGAGTCCAGTTTAAACTTTATGGAATCTTAAACCAATCTTATAATATAACGAACTCATACACATGCAATTGGTCATGTCAGTCTTCGAAAAAAACATGAGAAAATTCTTTGAACACAAAGATTCCTTCTTGATCGCAAGTGGGTTTGATATAATTTTTAGCACATCAAATACAACATTCGTGCAAATGGGGCACAAAGGCGGCCATTTGTTTCAAATTGGTATCGTTTGATCTTCAAAGCCTACGTGACGATAACAATATAACGATAATGAAATAATCAGATGGTCACCGATTGTGGGTCCTTAATATCTATCACGAACCTTCGATGCCAGATTATGTGGCGTAGCCATAAGTCAGTTATGATATATAGAAAACTTAATTTAAATTCATTCACAACACTGATGTGGTATTTATTGTGAGCCAACACTGATGTGGTATGTATTGTGATTTATTGTGGGCTTATGATGTCGATTTGTATTGGTTAAAATTCAAAATGATAAACTTCAATATATATTGCAATCGATATTTATGAAAATCACACCAAAGCTGTTCGACGTGAAGGTAAAAATAACCAAAGACTTCAAATAACTTCTGTCCAGGAACTTGAAGTTCATTTGATATTAGTTATTGAAAATTTAAGGTTTTTTTTTCTTTTAATGCACCAAAATCTATATTCCTATGAAAACATCTAAGATAAAGAGAAATATGTCGAAAAAAGATATATATCTTTTAAAACGGATATGTTTGCTGTGACAAACTGTTTTGATAGTGCCACAACGCTTTGAAACCCATACATCTTTTATATCATTCAGTTTGTCAGGATGAAAGGGATATGTCCTTTTTAAACAGGGTATATATCCTTTTTGTTGCCATTTTTATCTTGATCCTAGATATTTACAGAGTAATATAAATTCTGGTACATTTGGAAAAAAACGTCAAATTACCAATATCAAATGAACTTCACACTTCTGTCCCAAGTTGAACATCAGCTCTACCTTAACGACCTTCTTCACTCCTTTAAAAGAGCAGACTCCTGAGCAACAATGGCCCCAGGCCATGCTGAATGTATGTCCTGAATTTGCACTTCCCAACAGTATGAAATCCACCCCTGAAGAGAGATAGCCCCAATGTTCCGAATTAAGACATCATTCCACCATATTCATCATTCCACCATATTCATCATCCCACCATATTCATCATCCCATCATCTCCTCTATTTATCTAGAACTATATAATTGAATATGGAACCATTTACGCAATATAACAGATTCAGCCATCGTATTGTCCGGGTGGGTAATGTCCGGGTGGGGAATGTCCGGGTGGGTAATGTCCGGATGGGTAATGTCCGGGTGGGGAATGTCCGGCTGGGGAATGTCCGGGTGGGGAATGTTCGCGTGGGGAATGTCCTAGAACCTCTCTTCTTAAATTTGGTATTTGGAAACAGACACATCATGGATCCCAGCAGGATTCCAGACACATCATGGATTCCAGCAGGATTCCAGACACATCATGAATCCCAGCAGGATTCCAGACACATCATGGATCCCAGCAGGATTCCAGACACATCATGGATCCCAGCAGGATTCCAGACACATCATGGATTCCAGCAGGATTCCAGACACATCATGGATCCCAGCAGGATTCCAGACACAACATGGATCCCAGCAGGATTCCAGACACATCATGGATCCCAGCAGAATTCCAGACACATCATGGATCCCAGCAGGATTCCAAGACCCGTTTGGGATGGGTCTGCATGGGATAGACGGAATGTCGAAGGTATCTGAAAGAAAGACCTGGAGACCATCGATAATTTTTATCACGGGCTCAGCTAACCGGGAAATAGAGAACAGATATGATATTGTCATACACCGCCCCTTTGTTTCCCCTGGCGTAAGCTTGCATGAAAAAAAACACACCAATGCACAAATAAATGATTTTTGTATTCTGGCAGGGCCACATTCTCATTTTTGGTATGTGGCTTCTCAGGCAAGGGTGTCTAAAGAAACTGAATAAAGTCTAAGCTACGTCATGAAATTCACATCCCCGAGATTTATCTATAAATGAAATATGTATGCGAAAATCCACTGCACAAAAAAGGTTTGCCAATACTAATACTTTATTTCTGAGAACACAGTGCATGATACATACAATTATTTGTGAAAATAACTCTCCAATGGACCAATTTTTATTATATCCGGAACGAGTTACGACAAATCTTCCTTGTACTAAATGAAAGCTTACTGAAGAATTTTAAAGGCTCTTTTGCATATGTCATTGTAATCATTTACCAATATCGGCGAGGTACAACTTTAAAATATCTGATATTGTTCTCAAACAACAAACAATTAGGTGATTGCTTTTAATGGAAATAGTCATCAAGTGGTCTGTGCTTGACGGACTCAATCCAGATTCCAATTAATGTATTGTCGGCTCAGTCATATTCTTGGATATTGAAGAAAGCGATGCCACATCAGAGGCCAGCTCTAATGCTGCTAGTCACGACCACCACAAAGACCACAGATTTATTTATCACAGTTAATTGCATCACAGCTTTGTAATCAAAACGTGTTATTTACATCAGAACAAAAACAATTCAACCCATTTCAAACAATTCAACCCATATCAAACAATTATAAAAAGATAATCGTGCATTTACAGGTAATGCTCTCATATACACAATGCCATTAATATTAATATAACACCATTCAAAAATCTTCACGATCATTATTTGCATTAAATAATAGTTAATGATTATAACATGATAAACACTCAGCACATCTAATGGAAATATTCAATAAAATGTGGTTTTCCTGGAATAGGCTGTTGGGCTGTTATTTAAAATTTAAACCACTCAGAATTTTGTCCTAGGTTTATTATCCTTACTGTGCCATCTTCATTTTTCAGAATAACGCATTTATTGCAGATCGTGGTACAGCATATGAAAACCGCCAATACGAATCTTAAGATTTTCGCACCCAATGAATCAAACGTCATCAGTTTGAGTGCATACAACAGCCTTATTTTGGCGCCTTTGAAATATAAAGATCTACAAATTGTACTAAACGAAAGCTAATGTACATAATGTAGATCACATGGAATCAGAAAAGCTAAGAGAGTGCCACAATTGTGTGATCAATGAAGTGTGAATACTCCCCTCTGTCTTCAACAACTAAAGGGATGAAAGCTAAAATAACAACCTTTTATGAGAACGTTTTAATTCATGTGTAAAGTTGTTAATTTTACTTTCATGACCAAGAAGACATGGCTGAGATCAAACATATTCTTATCATTTGGTTTGCAGACAGTTCGTGATGCATATATCAATCTTCATTGCGAAAATAAATTTTGATACTTTTTATTCATTAAAATCTACAAGGTGAGTGTCGATGATCTACAAGGTGAGTGTCGATGATCTACAAGATGAGTGTCGTATCATATTGCACATTTCGAGTGAAATTTAGATATAACTTATTTTACTTGTTTATCATTATTGTATCTATTTATTGTATAAATATGTCAAGGATTACCAATAAGCCTCATTTGCATCCTATAAGTTGTTGCATTGATGTTCAGACATATTTGTGCAAAGGTGAAAAGTAGTTAAAATATCAGTATATGTGTATGATATCATAGTCGATGAAAGTAGTTCGGTACATGAGGTAGCAAACAGGTTGGTAACAGAAGTAGCAAACAGTAAATAATAAAGTAAGTTAATGATCACAGAATCGTGCCAGATTATCTATCACAATAATTATCACAAGTTTCCGCCCTCAGGTACTGCATACGATTTGACCTCCGTCTATTTTACAGGTAAAAAAACATGGCAACAAGAGCTATTCCGCACATTCGCCTAAGATAGTATTGTTTCATTTTAAATACATTTTTCTATTTGTCTTTTGTTATACTCCTTCCTTCTTACCGTTTGCTTGCTACACGTTTGTTGGATTTGTTGATCTAAAAGAATGTATGTACTTGAGCTTGGACCTCATCAACCCCTTCCAGGAAAGTTTTAACAACTAAAAACAACATTAAATGGTCATATGGTGATGTAAGACACATTATGTAAGCTTTGATTAACTATTAATTTTCAAAATCGCAAATATAATGTTTACTGCAAATAATGGAAATAGCTTAAGCCACACTGGATGCTCATTTGTCGGATTTCATGATTAATAATGGATGAAATATTTCAAATAGACATACAGATTTCAAGAAATTTACTTGAACTTAACATCTTGACTTTCCATGGAAATCCTTGATTTCTTTTGTTTCATCTGTTATCAGTATAGTCTTACAGATTACTTTGTAGGCCTTAGTCATGATAATAAAAGAATCTTAAAGCTTGTATTGCATCACAATTCATCACAACACGTTGCATTAATTTATTTGTATATCGATTATACTGATCACATTTGCCTTAATTTTGCCACTAATATATGTATTACAATTTGAAATTATTACAAGGATGAATTAGTGGCAGTTGATCGGATACAAAAATACAATACAAAAATATTTATCAACCGATTTGTGTGAGCAACGCATCAAATTGATGTGTTCTAAAATAAATAAGCTCATCTCATAAAGATGCTTATTTTTGGAGTTAACCGTCTCTCAAAATACAAGTCTAAATTATATATATTAGGGAAGAAGACTCAAAGAATTATGAAGAAGTAAAGAAAAAGCATAGAAATTTGATTAAATTGGTGACAATCAACTTTCATGACAATCAACTTTCATGACAATCAACTTTCTTCGAAAGTAATCTTTTTTGTCATGCATTTTTGTGTAGAAAACCTACACATTCACGCCAAATATGATACAGATTCATTAAAAATATTGGATACAAGAATAGATAAGTTTTGAGAGCAGTCTACGTTTTCACACTATCTCTGATCAATGGTTGTCATAGCAACAATTATCCCTTTATATATGCCATGGTCTCTACTTAACCATAATAATGATCTCCATTTAAACATAATAATGAACACGAAACAAAAAGAGCCACAGTCAATACATTTATCTCACCAACCAATGAATTAAGTGAGCCTCTCTGATAGAAGTGTAGAAATGTGATTAAATTGGTTTCCATAGCAACCAATGTGTCTTCTTACAATGCTAATTTTGGACCATGTATTTTGAGGCACCAGTGAACTAAAGATTTTACCAGCTGGTCCCTCCACAATAAATCTTTAGGTGGTTTTCAATTGAATGAAGACTTCCTTTTCTTCTTTATTATTAGTTTCCTCGTTTAGGACCTTCCTCTTCATTTTGGTACCTTGGCATTCGATATTGACCTTTGCATTTATCCACTGACTTTACACCTATTTGAACGCAGGTGCCTGTGCCTGAACAGATACACAGTTTGTTAGCGCTGCCTGGTGGAAGAAAGACAAAAAAGATAATTGAATAGAAAACATATATGTACGATGATTATTTTTGAAAAAAAACGACTATTAGTGACATAAACAATCTTTTTTTTTACAGCCCTTTAAGTGCCTCTGAAAGAATAATTGTCAGCTTGCCTGACATCTCTAAACAATTAAATCGCACCTTATTTGTCAATAGAATCTGCTATATAACCGGAGTAGCTAAAAGAGTGAAGTTTGTGTAACCTTCAATGTCCAAAATATCAACCATTTTCAAAACACCAAATCACAGATATAAAATAAAGTTTTATGTGATTGAAAAACGATTCTTTCAAAGCGTCTGCATCTTAGAATTACGTTTACAAATCTGACACTGTGAAATGTTGCACCAAGAGGTTTACAGTATCAAATAAAGTTATAATATCAGTCAAAGCTGTATGACATCCGATATGGTCGGGCCTTTGTTCACTTTCTCAAGAAGGAAGCAGTGTGTCAAAGGCTGTGACTTCCTCTTATTAGCTTTAAAATAGATTCTACTCAACAGATCTCTCAATAACCATTATAATATTGCCTAAAATAGGCTTAATTCGAGGTCAAAATATCTTCACTTAACCATTGCAATGCATAAATGTGCTTTCAAAACCATATTTATCGGACGTTTGTGCAGTGCTGCTTTGTATTGTTTAATGCGTTTATGCCAAAGGAATTATATCTAAAAAGAATATAACTAAAAAGAATATAATTACACATAAATCATCTCATAATAATTTAAATACATACTTGTCGGTATAAGCAGTGATGATATCATTTCAGCTTTACTGCATTTCTCAACAAGAAAACGTGTAGTTCTTTTAACCACTTCAAACAGATCAGATTCTATTGAATTGAGCAAGACATGACGCAATCCTGAAAATATTCACATGTGTTAGTCATTAAATCATTTCTTAATATAAGATAGGTAATAATTACATGATACATGTTTATGTGGTATTGTGCATGTTTTATTATATGTTTACTTAGTTAAATGTAAATGCTAATTGTTATCTTAAATTGACTAAATGGCATCATGTAAAGCAAAACATGCTGGAAATTTTGAAAACGCTTTGGATTTTATTCCCAACATTTCACAGCTTGTAAATTGCCACAATTCAAAAGGTATGACAATGTGAAGCATGCAATATTCTTGTCACAATCACTCTCACTCCAATGTTGAGAAGCCATGAGTTAATCTTATGATATTCCCGCGGGACACTGATGGGAGCCTGCCATGTACTTTAAGATGATGTTTGGTCAGAAAACATCATGGAAACTGCGACAGCTTTTATGTTGCAGCCACAAGTTCCCGGCGACTTGTACGACGTCTTAAAATAACCCGATTGCGGCTGATTATATCCCAGTGTTCTGTCGTCTCCCTAGCTTGCTTAGTGTTCTACAATCACCAATGAGCAAAGCCCAGATTGTTTTGCCCAATCCCTGTCACGTCCCAAAGGCATCACATTGTTTTGATGAAAGTGCGAAGTACTGCCAGTACTCTTTTGACCACTAGGTGGCCACATGTATACAATCATGTGACCTCTATTGTGGTCTGTCAGGGTGTTAGGCCTGTACCAAACAGGGCTCTATAAGCCAAATCACTCCATTGTCCCAATTTAGGGTGCCTCACTGTTAGAAAGACTTTACAGGTGTTTGCACAAAATCACTGGTCAGCTAAACAAAGTTTGTTGATAAAGTGTGTAATGGATGATTTGGATTTTAGCAGAAAACTCGTCCACTTTCAAATGGCACAGGAGTATATGTAGAGGAAATATGATGGGTAATAACTTTTGATCGCAAGGTCTAGAGTATAAACATTTATATTATGCAAGGAAAATGTGCTTGAAAACCTCATTTCATGAATGCTTTACATACTATTTGTTAACACTGTGGCAGCTGCAAAGATGCCAATTGGTTTTGCTGAGTAAATTTATAGATGTACATGTAGATGTAATAACCATTTATTTTTGCTTGCGTAATTATATGCGCCAATATGCACGATGTGCTATAATCTTGCTCAGAGAGGACCAGCCTGGGTCAAAGTTCAAATTGATGGAAATGCTATTTGTGGGTACCCCACCACTGCCCAATCGGCGTCAATATCCAGTGGATATTCTTTTATATTTCCATGACGGCCCCGGGACTGTCAATAGTCGCCCCAAAGCTGTCACGCGCCCAATCTCCGTCAAAAGTTTGGACATTGACAGCTTTCGGACCATGATGGCGATTGGGTGCAGCACACGGCAAATATCTAACTGGGTCAAGAAATATCCAGGGTCAAAGTTCAAATAACCAGAAATGATATTTGTGATCCATTTAAAATATCAATCTTTAAGCTTCGTATGCAAAGAGGATTTTCGCGCAAAGATACTCATCGGTCAAAATCAAAGACTTGAAGTACATCAAAGTTCAAATTGACGGAAATGCTATTTGTGGGTACCCTACCAGTGCCCAATCGGCGTCAATATCCAGTGGAAATTCTTTGATATTTCCATGACGGCCCCGGGACTCAATAGTCGCCCCAAAGCTGTCACATGCCCAATCTCCATCAGTTGTAGATATTGACAGCTTTCGGACTATGATGGAGATTGTGCGCAGCACAGATGATAATGGCACAGATAGGTGACCTGGAGGGGTTTGAAGTAAAAAGTCGCCAGCTGCAAAAACTGTGGTAAACCCGTTTAAACATCTCAACTGCCGATTAAACGGATTTGACTCAGATTTTGCTGTTGGTGACTGATATCAAGTTTTTTTATTTTTTTAATTCAATGTCATCCAAAGAATAATCAAGCTTTTTTGGGAGATTTTAGATATAATCATACATAAAATATGAATTATCACTAAAAGAGTTGGGTATTTAAAAAATCCCATGCAAACGGAATTATACAGAAAAAGCAATACTTCCAAACCTCTACAGATCACCTCTCTGGGTTTTGCCGATTGTTGATTGGAGAACACTATGGCTTGCTGCTTTTGCAAACGGAACATTTATACACAGATAACAAAATGGACAAACCAATCATTATCTGGCGATATTCAGCCTTTTCGTTTGAAACAGATTCATCTTCATATTGCATTTGAGAGAGAATTTTAGATGCCGCTACAAACGCTGCTAATGCATCTGGGTTTGGTCTGATTTCGTCTGAGCCCTGCAGGATTGACTGCCTGGAGATCCTGAAATCAACGTACATGATACTTCTGTATAAGTCATATAGGAATAAATGTATTGTGAAAATAATCAGCAGAATAATTATTACATTAAGACACAAACATCATCAATCACCGAAGATGTGTATATAATAATAAGTTTGAAATCCGTACAAAAAATAGGCATTCAAATAATTTCAAATTCGCTTAAATGTTGGTGCATCTGTAATATATTTTGCAAATGATTCTATCCAAGAAATACCATTTGAACTTACTTCAGTGACAATTTAGTAATCGTATTCAGTGGTCTCATATACGATTAGTTTAATGCCACTTGCGTACACGCACATTGCGTATTCTTTATTCGCAACTTACAATAAATCTCACCATTTTTTGGGATCAAATGGAGAGTCATCTGTGTATTTGTCGATGAATCTATTTATGTCAAAAGGAGAATGTAATTCTTTGCTGGCCTCAAACATTGCCTTAAAGAACTCGCAGTTCTGATGCTTTATGTTGTCTACTAGTATTTTTATCGCTCTCCTTTTGATTCCAGTGAATCTGCCTGCATTTCCCCAAGGCTGACCAGTATGCGTCGGTGTGGTCCAATTCAGGACAATCTCAGGAGGCAAAAATGCTGAACCTGGATTTCTCGAAGGCTGACCAGTATATGTCGGCGTGGTTCGTTCCGGGCCATTACTTCTAGAGTGCCAATTTGTTTTATGTGGATTTCCGGAAGGCTGACCAGTATATGTTGGTGTGGTTCGTTCAGGGCCATTACTTCTAGAGTTCAAATTTGTTCCATGTGGATTTCCCGAAGGCTGACCAGTATATGTCGGTGATGTTCGTTCCGGGCCATTACTTCTAGAGTTCAAATTTGTTCCATGTGTATTTCCCGAAGGCTGACCAGTATATGTCGGTGTGGTTCGTTCCGGGCCATTACTTCTAGAGTTCAAATTTGTTCCATGTGGATTTCCCGAAGGCTGACCAGTATATGTCGGTGATGTTCGTTCCGGGCCATTACTTCTAGAGTTCAAATTTGTTCCATGTGTATTTCCCGAAGGCTGACCAGTATATGTCGGTGTGGTTCGTTCCGGGCCATTACTTCTAGAGTTCAAATTTGTTCCATGTGTTTTTCCCGAAGGCTGACCAGTATATGTTGGTGTGGTTCGTTCCGGGCCGTTACTTCCACTCTCATACATTTGCAAAGCCCTACGGAGTGCCTCATCGAGTAATCTAATATCGCTCTCGGACACCCCAGATGTCATACCATCCTGTTTTGACGGCTTCTGATAACTTTGTAACTTCTCAGCAGAATTTGATAATTCGTTTCTAGGGCCAACTTTTTGTTTCCTCATAAGAATCAGACCAATTATTTTGTGTTCGTGCAGATCAAATTTTCCTTTACTCCACATAGGACCCGCCTGGTACGAGAAAAATGTTGTTATAGACATGAATAAACAATACAAAACAATACGGAACATAAATCTGCAAGTAAAGTTTATGTATAGCATTTTGAAAATGATTTATATCGAAATGGACTTTTGTATCTGGAAATAAAAACATGACAGACAAATTATATGAGAAATATTGATATTCACGTTGAAATGGGCAAGAATCAACTATTTCAGAAACTAAATATCCAGCTCATACAGCTGTGTAACGATTTGTTTCTTACCCAGGAGAAACCACAGAGACTAAAGTCATCAGTGAGTCTGGGGGATTAACATTTTCAACTTCAAGTGTTGCCCCTATAATCGATTCATTATATCTCTTTGGCCAAATAGAGGTTGAAAATGTACCTGATAACTGATGATGTTGAAATAAGTTGAATTGTGAAAGAAACCATTTATCAATATTATCTGAATCAATATGTTATGAAAATGAAACATTTGGTCAAGTTCAGTTAACTCTGGGCATTTACCGGTCCGAGTTTCACAGTATGCATTTTTGTGGTCTCCTGATCACGATACAAGAACACGCCTGTCTTTGCTCCACGAGTCGGAAGCGGAAAACATTCAAGTTCGTTATAAATTGTGCTCGGCACATCTGAAATAAACAACATACATCCGCTATTAATATTTTATTGGAATCATACTGTAAACTCTTTAATATACCCTACTTTGCTGCTATAATCAATTAGCAAATACTTTAGACCAGAAAAATTGTGCTCCATGTGTAAAAATACAAAAAAAAATTACAACAAAGTAAGAAAAGAAAAGAAATAATCAAACAAACGTTAAAGTAATGTTCATAATGTGATATAGGTGGCTTCATTCCTATTCACATAAGGCTCAACACTTCTAAACCTAGATCAGCATGTACATGTAGATGAGGTTAAATTTAGATTAACAGAATGTTCTCATTGATTATCAATTCATTGATTATCAATTCATTGATTATCAATTCATCTGATTTATAAAAGTCACACAATTATTTTTTAAATATCTGAAATTTAAAAAACAAAAACAGATTTTCTGTTCAATTCTATATCTATATTGTGGATATATCTAGATTTTGATAGACATTAATGTTATCAGTGTGACGATAATAGCCGAACTAAATCAATCTATGGATCTACAGAAAGAAATTAGTACAGAATGTCTAATACTAGGCACACTCCACACAGCCATGGGTCAAAGACACTAGTGGCACCATGCATTCCGGTGAGTCAAATAATAACAGTACTGTGAAGCTCTCACTGACCGGGTCCCCATTTATGTCATCTAGAATCCTCAAAATTGAACAAACTGTTTTTGTAACACGGATGGTTCCTGTCGGCAATGGTTGTCAAAAAAGGAACCATCCGTGTTACAAAAAAACTGTCATTAAAATGTCACCAAATGTAGTAATGTAGGGTTGAAGTAATGTAGGGTTGAAGCGTATCTAAATATGCTTGCCATAAAATATTTTCTTCTATGGATTGTCCTGTTTGCCTCAATACATGACAATTTAAAATTGTTGTTTTAACTATAAAAAAATTATTAATGAACTGTGAATAACGAATAAGTAACAAACTTCACACACGTGAAACCAACAACATAAGAAAGTAGGATTGAGCTTTCCACCCCACAATGCCATCTTGACCACAAAACCAAATCACGCAGCTCTTGAAGTGGCCCTGCACAATTCTAAATAGTTCCAAGCAAACACTGAGAGTAATTTTGTAAATACTGCTTTCATTGGTATAATGTTTCAGAAATAGCTAAAGCCTATATTGATAACTATATAAAGCTAACAAATTTACTCAATAATAACGTTTGGCATATGGGAGCAAATTTTGGCGTATGGGACCAAATTTGAGCCAAAAAGGCACCTGTGGCAGTGGTGGTACCATTGATGGTGGAGAGGGTGGGTGGTTGAGACGGTGGCGACACTGCGTGGGAGTGTGATACTAGGGGTATGAAAAGGTCAAATACACTGCAAATAGTTGTTACATTATATTTGCTGTTAGTATTCAGCAAATATTACTGGCAGCACATTTACCAGCAACTTGGCTGTACATTAACCGCAACTTATATTTTTACATCTGTAGTAGCTTTTGTTGTAAAACATTGTTGATCTTACTTTGTTTTTAATAGCGTTGTTTAACGATGTGACGGGACCATTGACGGTTGATTGGCATTATCATGGCAGATCTCGCTTGAAATCTCATGAGACATGTCTTGAAAGAGACCGTTTATGACTCTTTCAAAAGTTCAAAATTCCATTACTGACAAGGTGAACCTTTGTTGTTTTAAATGAGTTCATTTAAATTATGAGTTCTTCGAATATGACTACAAACGATGGGAAGTGATAGCCACAGGACAAAAACAGATTACAAAAGCCGAAACGTTTTTTTATATTTTGCATGGAATATGTGATTATGTAATAATGAATTAGTATAACAGAAGCTATTGCTGTAGAATGTGCTGTGTTGGATAAACAATACATATCTGTTATACGATGGCAATATATACTTTAGGCACAATAGAAACAGCATATGTTGCCGATATTTCACAGGTACTTCTTACAATGTCTACTTTCAAAGGTACGCTTCAATTAAGATAGGAATAAAACCCACTTACTGCTGGTTGACACTGTCACATCTATTGCCAAGGAATTGTTACACATAACCGGGTCATTATTTAAAAGGTCCTGCATGACGTTCACCATTATCATAACTTTGTAATTGCCTGTAAATGATCAATAAGAAAGGTTTCGCCATGAAAAAACACGGTCAAACTAAATCAGTTCTTTTTTAGAAAACTAAGAGAGCAGATTAATTATCTTTATTCAGAGCAATGTTTGTGACCAGAGTAGCTTAAATGCAACATTATTTTATATATATATTTATACATTCAATTATCGTGGTTCAAATAATACCTGAAATTGGAGGGTTATCCACCAATAATTTGAGAATGCTCTTAACTGGTATTGTCACGACCTCTCTAATATTTTCGATTTCTGAAAAGGTAGCACAGTGGCATGAAAAAGATGTCAGTCTCAGTGAATTATTGGTTAAAATGGAAATTATACATATTCATGCCCGGTTTATGCATGATACTGACCTGAAGTAATATTTTACGTATCACAGCTCGATTTGTGATACGTCAACAACATTACATTTCGGAACAGAATGATATATTGATTAAAGACAATGTTTGAATTAATGTACTAAAAATTTCAATCCGTGAAAGAATGGTCAATGAAGATCATCTAGACAATGATGTCATCTTACATCAAAACAAGTACGTAATAATTATCAAATAAATGATACATTTCACTCTAAGCGTTAATAAAGTATTTATAATATTCATATGACTGAATTAGATTTATTACATTTTTTCCTTGGAGCAGATCTCACATTGCTAACTACACCTCCCACCACATACCCGTCTGATATTAGTATAACTCTCATTACAACAACACCTACCACCACGTACCCTTCTAGTATTACTATAACTCTCATTACAACAACACCTCCCACCACATACCCGTCAGATATTAGTATAACTCTCATTACAACAACACCTACCACCACGTACCCTTCTAGTATTACTATAACTCTCATTACAACAACACCTCCCACCACATACCCTTCTAATATTACCATAACTCTCATTACAACAACACCTACCACCACGTACCCTTCTAGTATTACTATAACTCTCATTACAACAACACCTACCACCACATACCCGTCTAATATTAGTATAACTCTCATTACAACAACGCCTACCACCACATACCCGTCTAATATTAGTATAACTATCATTACAACAACACCTACCACCACATACCCGTCTAATATTAGTATAACTCTCATTACAACAACACCTACCACCACATACCCGTCTAATATTAGTATAACTCTCATTACAACAACACCTACCACCACATACACGTCTAATATTAGTATTACTCTCATTACAACAACACCTACCACCACATACCCTTCTAATATTAGTATAACTCTCATTACAACAACGCCTGCCACTACATACCCTTCTAGTATTACCATAACTTTCATTACAACAACACCTACCACCACATACCCTTCTAGAATTACCATAACTATCATTACAACAACACCTACCACCACATACCCTTCTAATATTACCATAACTCTCATTACAACAACACCTTCGACCAAATACCCGTCTAATATTAGTATAACTCTCATTACAACAACACCTACCACCACATACCCTTCTAGTATTACCATAACTCTCATTACAACAACACATCCCACCACATACCCTTCTAGTATTACTATAACTCTCATTACAACAACACCTCCCACCACGTACCCGTCTAATATTAGTATAACTCTCATTACAACAACACCTACCACCACGTACCCTTCTAGTATTACTATAACTCTCATTACAACAACACCTCCCACCACATACCCGTCAGATATTAGTATAACTCTCATTACAACAACACCTACCACCACGTACCCTTCTAGTATTACTATAACTCTCATTACAACAACACCTCCCACCACATACCCTTCTAATATTACCATAACTCTCATTACAACAACACCTACCACCACGTACCCTTCTAGTATTACTATAACTCTCATTACAACAACACCTACCACCACATACCCGTCTAATATTAGTATAACTCTCATTACAACAACGCCTACCACCACATACCCGTCTAATATTAGTATAACTATCATTACAACAACACCTACCACCACATACCCGTCTAATATTAGTATAACTCTCATTACAACAACACCTACCACCACATACCCGTCTAATATTAGTATAACTCTCATTACAACAACACCTACCACCACATACCCGTCTAATATTAGTATAACTCTCATTACAACAACACCTACCACCACATACCCTTCTAATATTAGTATAACTCTCATTACAACAACGCCTGCCACTACATACCCTTCTAGTATTACCATAACTCTCATTACAACAACACCTACCACCACATACCCTTCTAGAATTACCATAACTATCATTACAACAACACCTACCACCACATACCCTTCTAATATTACCATAACTCTCATTACAACAACACCTTCGACCAAATACCCGTCTAATATTAGTATAACTCTCATTACAACAACACCTACCACCACATACCCTTCTAGTATTACTATAACTCTCATTACAACAACACCTCCCACCACTTACCCGTCTAATATTAGTATAACTATCATTACAACAACACCTACCACTACATACCCTTCTAGTATTACCATAACTCTCATTACAACAACACCTCCCACCACATACCCTTCTAGTATTACTATAACTCTCATTACAACAACACCTCCCACCACTTACCCGTCTAATATTAGTATAACTATCATTACAACAACACCTACCACTACATACCCTTCTAGTATTACCATAACTCTCATTACAACAACACCTCCCACCACATACCCTTCTATAATTAGCATAACTCTCATTACAACAACACCTCCCACCACATACCCTTCTAATATTAGTATAACTCTCATTACAACAACACCTCCCACCACATACCCTTCTAATATTAGTATAACTCTCATTACAACAACACCTCCCACCACATACCCTTCTAGTATTAGCATAACTCTCATTACAACAACACCTCCCACCACATACCCTTCTAATATTAGCATAACTATCATTACAACCAATGCGTTGCAACACATACACGTCTAATATTAATATAACTCACATGACAACTAATATGCTTATCGAGTCAACAATGACATTCAATACCCTAACTTGTTGATTTTGATAGAGCACTTACTTCCAGCAAACGAATAGTCCACAAGTAGTTGGTCAAATGCTGTTGGAAAGCCAACCCTGGAACACTCTGATTTAGATTCTTTCTCCAGCATCTTTTTCAAGACACAATCATCTTTGTCCTTGCGCAGCATGACATGCACTCTAAGGGGACGTCCCTCTGTTGCACTAAGGCTATTGCTGGTGGCAACGTTAACAGTTACCTCAAAAAGTGAATATTAGTTTTATTTTATAGCCCGATATTTAGCTGTTAATTATAATTTCGATTTTATATCTGAATGTATAGATATCTCAGAATTAATATACGTGGCAGTTTACTCCATGAAGTTTGCAACAACAAAAAGGGGTAATATACAAGTAAATAAGTGAATATTTTTGCAATTTCTATCCTTAATCAAATTTATTTTGAAATGAAACATTTACGATTATAAAAGATTTCATTGAGAGTGAATCATATATTATGTGTTGATGTATTCAGTCAGATTATAATGTTCATTGATGTCTCATAACCAGTTCTTACCGTTTTTGGACATTTATTACAGTTTATGAAGGAGCTTTCACTTTCTCCAAATTTTACATGAAAATCAGTATTCGGTTGTTGCCCTTCAACGGACAAGTCTGCCTCTATCAATGAATTATCATAAACATAATTAAAATTGATTACGTTTTCTTGTGTTGATATATATCAACTTGAGATAGTATGTAAACTGTGTCTTAGTATACCCTTAGTGGTTAATGTACTTTCATTTCAGTGCTTGACAGTTAGATGAAATGTCATATAGTTGAAACAAATTAAGTAATACAACTTCACATTTTTTATTTTCACATCAAGATATTCTTTTTGTTTTTTAGCTGAAACCACTATACCTTGACACTGAGACTTCAGTTTGGCCTTAAATGATGTCCTAGTTGCGTGTTTTCCAGCACTAGTTGTTTTGGTCACTACCAGTAAATATCCTTAAACAGAATGTTGTTGCTCTTTGTTTGAAAACAACTCATAAAACAAATCGTTCTATCATAGTAATCATTATTTTACCTGAAGACAATACAATATCTCCGCACTGCAAACACTAACCAATTCCAATTACAAATGTAAGAAAAAGACGTCCTGATTTATAACCTGTCATTATTAGAATAACGTTTGTGACAATCTGGATTGTAGACTCACCCTTTTGACAATTTTCTATACGATTGGCATTGATATCAACATTTCCAATTTCGTTTGTGACATCTATTCCATCTGCTAGAACTTTGTAGTTCAGATCTGTATTTAATAACACAAACATGATACCATGGATAAAAATGGATTTAAGGCATACACCATTCAGTTACTAAAGAGGTCAATATATTACATTCAGGACTGCTCAAACAAATGTTTTAGAAACACAATACATATATGCAGATTTGTTGAGGGTAAATGTCATGGCAACAAGTGTTATACTATATTATGGCATCTTGCTTTCAGGAGATGATTGACTACCTTTACAAATGTGAAAAGGGAATAATTGAAAGATTAACTGTACTTTAAAATCTTACCTTTTTTTTCTATGTTTTTCAAAATGACATATTCCTTTTTGTCGAGATCTTTTATACGTTTCAATTTAATCCCAATATCAGGACGATTTATCCAGAGGACGGAAATATTCATGTCTGATGTTATTTGAGTATCAGCCGTATTAGCAGACTCGAGAAGGAATTCCTTCTTGAGACGAATCTGTGCTTTGAGGTCGGGGAAAGTATCCTGCAAATATTTGGAATTGGCTTAATTGATTTTCCAATATGACGGGACATTATTCTCAGCAAACATAATTATTAGTATAACGTTACGATTTTTTTCTTCATAGGATATTTGCTGTATCATGTATACTGATTTATTTGTGTTAAATTAACATTTTATCAAATAAAATATATAATTTATTCTTATTCAAAACGGAATTACCTTTATCGTGTTGCCAGAGAGAACTGCCAGAGCCTTTGGTGTTACTTTCACCTCCAGATATGGCTCTATGAGAAAATATATTATGAATCAATAATGGGATTTGAGCAGGTGAGAACATCTATACAGAGTTCTGAGAGTGGTATTTGTATACCATAACTACCACAACTATGATATAAAAAACAATGAAATAGGCTCTTAAATATTACATGATAAGGTTTATTGAATGGCTGATATCAAAAGAATTAAATGATACTCAAACTTGAAACCATTTACAAGAATATATGCAAATATGAGGAGAATCGGGAATTTTAATGGAGAAGTTGAAAATGATTTTAATGTGTGCATAATGCATACAGATTTTCCCTACCCCGATATTGAAATGAGATATAGTAATCAACTTCTTAAAGCAGGGAACAAACAAAGTGGTGAAGACCTTGACCTACCCCTAGAAAGTCACATAGGTGACAACAAAATCAGAATAGACCTTGACCTACCCCTAGAAAGTCACATAGGTGACAACAAAATCAGAATAGACCTTGACCTACCCCTAGAAAGTCACATAGGTGACAACAAAATCAGAATAGACCTTGACCTACCCCTAGAAAGTCACATAAGTGATAATAAGGTCAGAATAGAAGGTTCGTAATCTGCCCTTGAAGGTTGGAAGCAAGTCAACCATTCAAATGGGATATATATTGTGTATCTCACATTCGATTCAAATGAAGCAATGCCATTTTCACTGGTTTAGTAACAATATACTCATGGTTATATTTTTAAAAATATGTTAACAATTGATTGGTTATTACATTGTGCAAGATGTCATGATTCATTATTGCATCAAATATATCTTAATATTATTATAATCAAAGTTATTTGGCGAATAAATGTGATAAAATTCAAGAAGAAAAAGAAATTTAAATCCAAATACCAAATTCTGATTCCCTCGTAGACTGAACACACACTTTACAATTCTGGATTTGGCAACATTTGTGGTTTTCGTCTTCGCACTGGCTGTCGTCGATGCACGTAGATGCCTCATTACCGCTGCACGTAGATGTTACATTATTGGGACATTTTCCTAAACGTTCCGTTCCTTCAAATAATGCTTGAAAAGTGATTGAAAAGTGTTTCATCCTTTGGCATCATGTTAGTATATAAATAAGAGAAGTTTCCTCATTCATTTTAAAAACAATGCATTATGTGTGAGGCCCTCCAGACATTTTGAGGCAACATTTGATCAATTTTCGACCATCTTGGTTTTAGTGTTTTACAGCTTGGCTCCAGCTAATGCAACAGATTCTCACGGTAACACAAAAAGTGAGATTGCTCTCGCCGCCATGCCCTTCTCATTTTAAAAAAACTCCCTCTCCTTTTTTAAAAAATCCCCAACAACTGTTCCATTGTTTCATTTCCAAAATCTGGTATATTCGCTTATGGGAAAATCATGCCATGATGTCAAAATAATTCACAATCGTCGAATAAAAACCTTATTCGTGAAAATGTAAACACCAATAAGTTAATTAATTGGTTGTTTTGTAAACTATTAAATATTTAAGAGATATTCCTACTGAATTATTCCTCTAAATTCAAGTGGTTGAGAGGCTTCCACGGAACCTCAGTTTGTATATTTCATCAATTCAGAGAATTTGGTGTCATTCCTGTCAAAGATCTTCTGAAACTGGCAACCTATTAAGGTCTATAATCCACAATGAAAAAACTGGGACAGACTTATGTTTTTTTGGCTTAAATGTGTTCAAAGTAATGTTATTTGTTAATTTAGCACAGAAAAAGTAAACTTAACCAGCTAGTCTTAAATTTTTATTATTTGAATTGAACCCGTTATAACAGTAGTTAAAACGGGTTCGACTCGTTTTTGCAGCTGGCGACCTATATCAAGTCTTTATATTTTCTTTATTTAATGTCATCCAAAGAATAATCAATCTTTTGGGGGATATTTTAGATATAATCATGGCATAAAATATGAATTATCACTAAAAGAGTTTGTCCGCCATGTGTGCTGTAGGAGCCGAAGGCTGTTACGTAAATATACGAGACCACACAAAGTTCTCTCCAAATGCTTCAAACTGATTGTGGATTATAGACCTTAAATTGATTCAATTTTTTTCTTCAATTGTACAACAAAAGAAAACATGTTTTAGATCTCAATGTCAGAAAATAAATAAATATGAACGATTTGTTTTGCATAGATTCTGTATAATGAATGGAGTTTTGGCGCAATGAGATAAAAGATGCAATTTGTGGTACCGCCAATCCATTGTGTTTATTACGCCATTGGAAGAATATGACGTTTAGAAGAATATGACGTTTGTCATTATCTGGAGATTGTATTTGGCCTGAACATATGCTCCTATGTTCCCAATGATTATGCAGATATAAATGTAATTTTTCTTCTCCAAATGTAGACGATTTTATAACGTTTTAGAAACGTCCGTGTCATTTCTTCAACATTTTTCTAGCTTACTTTGTACCAATTAGGCTCCCATGACGTTTGATAAGGCCATGGGCCGTGGCGCAGTTGGTTTGAGTGCCAGCTTATGCCTCAGTCACATTTGCACCGGGCGCCGGCCGGGAAGTAACAATCGGCCGACTTACCAGTCTGCCGGGCGCCGGGGAGTTTATCAGCAACAATCTAAGATATGCCGTAGCTGTGGTCACATTATACACGGGTGCCGCACGGCACGTGCAAGACTGAATGGCACAGACGTCTGCAGGATATCTCAAAGACGTCTGTCTCATTGACAGACGTCTGAAAGACATCTTAAAGACGTCTGTCTCATTTGACAGACGTCTGAAACACATCCTAAAGACGTCTATGATATATCGCAGGGAGCCCGTGCGATCATCTGACGATGGTCTATGAACACATGAAATAAATATAATCCTATTTTCACCGCACGATGCCACCGGCAGCCCTAAGATAATCTGCCGATGTCCCTGCGGGACACTGCCGGGACACTGCCGTGTACTTTAAGATGATATTTGCTGATAAGACATCGGGGAAACGCCGGCAACTTTTATGTTCAAGATAAAAGTTCCCGATGACCCGCCCGACGTCTTAAAGATGCCCAATTGTGGCCGATGATCTCCCGGTGCCCGCACGGCAATCTGAACTGCCTGCCGATTTTGTAAAAAATACCCATCGGCCAGGCATCTTTACTGCAATCGGCGCAAATGTGACTGAGGCATTAGTAGCACCAGTTCCTCTGTGGTCATCCAAAGGTTGTGGGTTCGAACCCCGGCCATGCCGAGATTGAACTCATGATACAATTTCCCATATGAGCTGAGGCCCGTGCCTAAAGGGTTTAACCCGTTGTCCTTGTAAATCTGTGACCGAGTGATTTGTCATGTCAAGGACCTGCGACATGACAATTCAGTGAGGCAGCACTATATCTGCTACAAATAGGTCTCATCATGAAATGACTGAAATAATGTTCAAAAGTGATGTAAAGCCCCCCCCCCCCCCAAAAAAAATCTGTTCACTTACGTAATTTTAACATTTATTTCTTTTCATCTTATATTACTCTTAAATCTATTCCAATCATACCACAGCAGGGTTTTTTAAACGTTGATACAACAGTTGATATTTTAAAGATTTTGTTACTGACAGGCCTGTATACCTGCAATACCAGGAAGAATTCTTTAAAAAGAATGTTGTGTAAAGAAAATATTTTAGAACACATTTATTTTTTAATATATTTCAGAAATATTTCAGAATAAAATTATCTTTTAACTATTTTAGAATCAAGAACATTCAACATTTTAGATCCACATATACTAAAATACTAAATATTTGGGCTTCATCGATTTTGAAATACTTCTTTATGAATATCAAACTTTAACTTTCACTCGAAAAGATCCTAAATTATCCCATACAATTTCATAAAACTTTTACTTCTTATCATGTAATATTTTCAACATTTGTGGATGAATAGTATTACCAAGCGTTATAGCAGATTGTCGTCTTTATCAATACAAGAAATAATTTCATGACATACGGCTCTTTTGTATCGGTTTGTCAATCAAAGACAAGTGAGTTACCGACCGAATGGTTATATGTGTTTAAGCTCTAAATTTTTTCGCTTTTTCAGGAGGGGTCTAACTGATGATGTATTCAGAATCATAGACATTTGTCCTTCTGTGATAGACCACTTTATGATTTTTGCAGGAACAGGTAGGAAACTTTGCTGCATCCAACCAATAATTGTGTTTTTATTATTATATTTCACCTGACAAAATTACCAACACAATTCCAAAATGCAAACCTACCAGGTTGATCCGCCTGTAGAGTACTGGCGCCATCGTCAACCACCGCATCTCCATCGTCAGACTGCGCCTCCAGCTTGGCCAATCCTACAGACGTTTTAATGACATCCAGTTCAGTCACGTTTTCCATCTCGCCCCAAGGCTTTGGTGTTATTTCCTTATCTTCACACTGTTTTTCATCCGTGTCTGGGCACCTTCCCCCGTCACCATCATTCCCGTCACTCCAGTATGCCCTACCATCTTTGTAATCATAAATGTTTTAAGCATTAATCCTATAATTTGATGTATAAAAAGCATTTCTACATACGAACATCATGGCATATTGAAGCTCAATATAGACTAATAAGATAATCCACAATGAGACATAGAAGTTCCACTAATCCACAGTAGGGTAGCATTTAGAAACCATTGCCTTACCCTTTAGCTACAGTATTGTGGGTCAGTCAAGGGATGCCCTTTTTGCCAATTCCTAAACTTAAAAAGGGGAAATGTTCCTTACAGTCCATCTACATCATAATTTATGAGTATAAAGATAGATTTGCCCAATTGAAATTGATGTAGTTTGTGATAATATGCCTTTTTAATAAATAATAAAGGACCTACTTGATATGATGAGATGGGTGGGACATTCTGGGATGACAAGCTCCATAACAATTTTGACACCATTTTTGCAATATGGCTGAATCTCATTGACTTCTGATGAAACTTATGTATGACATCAAAACATTTGACTAAAAATATGTGCTTTTGAACTCATAATGGGAATGCCCATAATGAAGATCCTGGGTAAATAAAAATGGAGGTTAAAACAAAGCGAACATTCTCTGCACTGGGAAATTTTACTAACTTGAGTTCAGAAAGCCATCCGTCAATATAACAATGGTGTGTGGTAATATTTAATGACACCTATTTCATAGGTTGCATACATTGATGAGGATATATCCTCATAAACTTTTCCTGAGGTTCTGAATATCTGTAACTGTTCACCGTACTGCACTGCGCAGATTTCACCTGGCTATGTTGCGATTTAGTGAAGTTGTGAGTTCTGTCTGTATATGAATTATTAAGATAGCAAGCCCCTGTGGATTGTACGTCTGCAGCTCCACTACCCCAGTCACCGAGGCCCGGTCTGCAGATAGGCTTCAGACAGGACTATAAGAGATAATACGGTATACGTTCTTTATTGAGTTAAAAAAGGTTTTTTGCACTTTCAGTGATGTTCAGGTGTTTTGTTTTCAATGGGACAGTATGGCAGCCCTATTGTCAGGTATCGGTATCGTGCAAGTATTGGTATCGTTTATAAAGTATCGGTATCGGTATCGTCCAGCTAAATTACTAACGGGGCCCATCCCTAGTTGTGAGCAGTTGCCTGGTAATGACTCGAATTGCCCAGATTAGTTTTTCAGTCCGGCACTGTTCTTAGCTATCCTACCCCTGATCAATTTAAATTTTATCTTTGAAGACACTCAAATAAAATATTGAATCATTAATTTTTTTAACATTGATCACCATGACTGTCTCTTTCATAGCCTTGTTCCTGGTCAGTCATTTCAAACAGTAACTATTATAAAATTATGAATACTTGTATTGTTTATTTATTTCAATTTATTTTTTATCTTTTCTTTCTTCCATTTAATCAATAGGTTCATATCTGTTTTTACCAAAATGGCAATTTGTAGTGAACTACCTTTTTTCTCCACTATGAATAAAAATACTTGTACAAAAGACCATTACCTTCCTATCACCTGTCAATTATTGATGGTTTAAAGCTTAAACATTTTGAAATTCAAGGTATGAAACAAAATTAATTCAAAATATAAATTTTATCTTATTGAGATTTAAATTCATTCTCTTATTTAAGATGACAATATTGCTAATTTTACTGGGTGTGGTCTTTTTTTAAGCCAGTGCCAGTCTCATTAGCTCTCTTCCCTTCATGATATGAAATTACACAAATTTATATCATTTAATTTGTACTTTTAGATAATGCATTGACTATGATTTGACCTATTTATGATTCCATGTTTGAGCTGTATATATGGAAATCAAGTTACTTTGTATCCTGGGCTGTTTATCATTGTTTTGTTTTTGTCACTGAACAAGTGAGATGTTAAGAAGTTAAATAATTTTTACTCTGAGTGCTTTGCTATATTTTATATTGTATTTCAAATCATAGTGGTTATGGGGTAAACGTTTGTTTTTGACTGTTTACCTTTTTCCCAACTATGAATGAAAATACTTGTACAAAAGACCATTTTCGTCCTATCACCTGACAATCATGTCTATCTCTCTTATTTTACATGGCAATACTGCTAATCTTACCGGGTGTGGTCTTTTTTTCTCCCGTTTCTCCACCTCCTGTAACGATACAAATTTGTACTTTAACTTAATGTGATCACTGCTGCTGAATGAAAACAAATTATAAGAATTACTAAAGGTTTAGAAAAAGGTTGGTTCTTGCATAATTTCTGAACATAAATATAATCTGTCTCTCTTTGTGTAACATTTCAAGCCGAGGCAGATTGAGAGCACATGTACTCATTTTGAAACAAACAAGATTGATTGCGCACAAAACATTGTTTCCCATGTGTCCCGTTTATCACCTGTCAACAATTATGGTATAAAACAATAAAAGATTGAATAATTAATTTTATGATTTATCTTAATTCAAATGTTTTGTCAAAAACTTTACGAAATGGAATTTACTAACTTCTATCATAATGATTTAACAAGGTTGTATGAGATTCTAAGTAATGAGTGAATGGTGATTGATATAAATTTTTCCACATGTATTTATTTTATGAAATTCGACTCTGTGGTCAAATTACTAATTCTGTCTGGTTTTCTTCTCTGGAGCATTCTTAACAATTTTGGCCATAAAGTTTTTACCTATCACCTGTCAACAATTAAGGTCTAAATCAATGAAATATTGAATCATTAATTTGATAATATTTAATTCAAAACCGTTTTCTGATACATTGATCACCATGAATGTCTCTTTCATAGCCTTGTTCCTGGTCAGTCAATTCAAACAGTAACTGTTATAAAATTATGAATACTTGTATTGTTTATTTATTTCAATTTCTTTTTATCTTTTCTTTGTTCCATTTAATCAATAGGTTCATATCTTTTTTTACCAAAATGGCAATTTGTAGTGAACTACCTTTTTTCTCCACTATGAATTTAAATACTTGTACAAAATACCATTACCTTCCTCTCACCTGTCAATTATTGATGGTTTAAAGCTTAAACATTTTGAAATTCAAGGTATGAAACAAAATTAATTCAAAATATAAATTTTATCTTATTGAGATTTAAATTCATTCTCTTATTTTAGATGACAATATTGCTAATCTTGGTGTGGTCTTTTTTTAAGCCAGTGCCAGTCTCATTAGCTCTCTTCCCTTCATGATATGAAATAACACAAATTTATATCATTTAATTTGTACTTTTAGATAATGCATTGACTATGATTTGACCTATTTATGATTCCATGTTTGAGCTGTATATATGGAAATCAATTATTCCATATGCTGGAATTGTGTTACTTTGTATCCTGGGCTGTTTATCATTGTTTTGTTTTTGTCACTGAACAAGTGAGATGTTAAGATGTTAAATAATTTTTACTCTGAGTGCTTTGCTATATTTTATATTGTATTTCAAATTATATTGGTTATGGGGTAAACGTTTGTTTTTGACTGTTTACCTTTTTCTCACCTATGAATGAAAATACTTGTACAAAAGACCATTTTCGTCCTATCACCTGACAATCATGTATGATTTAAAACAATATCTATTTTTGACATTCAAGTTATGTAACAGAATAAATTCAAAATATCTGTCTATCTCTCTTATTTTACATGACAATACTGCTAATCTTACCGGGTGTGGTCTTTTTTTCTCCCGTTTCTCCACCTCCTGTAACGATACAAATTTGTACTTTAACTTAATGTGATCACTGCTGCTGAATGAAAACAAATTATAAGAATTACTAAAGGTTTAGAAAAAGGTTGGTTCTTGCATAATTTCTGAACATAAGTATAATCTGTCTCTCTTTGTGTAACATTTCAAGCCG
The DNA here is from genome assembly GCA_949316495.1 of Amphiduros pacificus. Taxonomy (NCBI): domain Eukaryota; kingdom Metazoa; phylum Annelida; class Polychaeta; order Phyllodocida; family Hesionidae; genus Amphiduros; species Amphiduros pacificus. The sequence goes on along the minus strand of OX439000.1, from coordinate 44,312,537 downwards.
AGGCAGATTGAGAGCACATGTACTCATTTTGAAACAAACAAGATTGATTGCGCACAAAACATTGTTTCCCATGTGTCCCGTTTATCACCTGTCAACAATTATGGTATAAAACAATAAAAGATTGAATAATTAATTTTATGATTTATCTTAATTCAAATGTTTTGTCAAAAACTTTACGAAATGGAATTTACTAACTTCTATCATAATGATTTAACAAGGTTGTGTGAGATTCTAAGTAATGAGTGAATGGTGATTGATATAAATTTTTCCACATGTATTTATTTTATGAAATTCGACTCTGTGGTCAAATTACTAATTCTGTCTGGTTTTCTTCTCTGGAGCATTCTTAACAGTTTTAGCCATAAAGTTTTTACCTATCACCTGTCAACAATTAAGGTATAAATCAATAAAATATTGAATCATTAATTTGATAATATTTAATTCAAAACCGTTTTCTGATACATTGATCACCATGACTGTCTCTTTCATAGCCTTGTTCCTGGTCAGTCATTTCAAACAGTAACTATTATAAAATTATGAATACTTGTATTGTTTATTTATTTCAATTTATTTTTTATCTTTTCTTTCTTCCATTTAATCAATAGGTTCATATCTTTTTTTACCTCAATGACAATTTGAAGTGAACTACCTTTTTTCTCAACTATGAATATAAATACTTGTACAAAAGACCATTACCTTCCTATCACCTGTCAATTATTGATGGTTTAAAGCTTAAACATTTTGAAATTCAAGGTATGAAACAAAATTAAATCAAAACATAAATTTTATCTTATTGAGATTTAAATTCATTCTCTTATTTTAGATGACAATATTGCTAATCTTACTGGGTGTGGTCTTTTTTAAGCCAGTGCCAGTCTCATCAGCTATCTTCCCTTCATGATCTGAAATGACACAAACTTATATCATTTAACTTGTACTTTTAGATAATGCATTGACTATGATTTGGCCTATTTATGATTCCATGTTTGAGCTGTATATATGGAAATCAATTATTCCATATGCTGGAATTGTGTTACTTTGTATCCTGGGCTGTTTATCATTGTTTTGTTTTTGTCACTGAACAAGTGAGATGTTAAGATGTTAAATAATTTTTACTCTGAGTGCTTTGCTATATTTTATATTGTATTTCAAATTATATTGGTTATGGGGTAAACGTTTGTTTTTGACTGTTTACCTTTTTCTCACCTATGAATGAAAATACTTGTACAAAAGACCATTTTCGTCCTATCACCTGACAATCATGTATGATTTAAAACAATATCTATTTTTGACACTCAAGTTATGTAACAGAATAAATTCAAAATATCTGTCTATCTCTCTTATTTTACATGACAATACTGCTAATCTTACCGGGTGTGGTCTTTTTGTCTCCCGTTTCTCCATCTTCTGTAACGATACAAATTTGTACTTTAACTTAATGTGATCACTGCTGCTGAATGAAAACAAATTATAAGAATTACTAAAGGTTTAGAAAAAGGTTGGTTCTTGCATAATTTCTGAACATAAATATAATCTGTCTCTCTTTGTGTAACATTTCAAGCCGAGGCAGATTGAGAGCACATGTACTCATTTTGAAACAAACAAGATTGATTGCAAACGGATAATTCCAGATTTGTTTGAGACAAAAGATTAATTCCCCTTTATATAGTCATTCATATCTTGACTTTGATAATTACAAAGTATTTCAGAACCAATGGAGAGGAATTAACAAAAGGGAGATCTCCTTGATTTACCTTTACGTCCAAGGATAGAGGTGATTCCAAGTAGGGTCAGAATGAGGACCACCTTGAAACAGCACTTCATCTTGCTGTGCTAAACTACCATCATATCCTCTATGCCTCATAGAATATACTGTATAATCTTATTTGTCGAATATGTAACCTGTGCAAGATTCAGGCTATAACCAGAGGACAATTTGAAATTCATAATTCATCGGTCATCTATAACACTGTTTTGCTTTGCCATGACATCCATTGATTTTGTATATCATATTCATAGCCTCAGTCGTTAATGACAATATTATAGATTTACCGTCAAGCCTTTCCTTAATGACATATGGACTGATTTATGCATTTTATCACTTTGCAAAAACAAACCTTTTTTCGATCTCATAAAATAAAACTGTCAGTCTGCATAAAGTGTTCGATGCATGCAAGAACTCCATCCATCCATATGTATGGTAATATGTCAATTATTATATTGGTCTTTTTCAGAAAATCACAAATTAAAAGGTGATTTAAATGTGATTCAGCATTCGAAACAAGTCATATATCTTCACGGCTCTTTGTCACGGTATTAAGAGGCCCTGGTGGTAGATGTTAAAATACATCAAAATGGGAACGTTGTGAGAAGATGTACAACAATTGTGTGAACATAGATTCTCTGATGTTAAGCATTATGATATATTTGATTTAAAAAAGAACAAATGTATTCGTTGGATAGTACTATTCTTGTCTCTATCTCCAATGAAAATGGTTTGGGGAGAAATTTTTAAATTTTGGGAAAATAAGGAATGTTTGATATATGATGACAATTATACAAGGGATATAACATCGGAGAATGTCTCATCTGTAGAAATGACAGACAAAGGCCTATTTCTGGACCAATCTGCAAGGGAAAGGACATTTTTGATATGCTGAGCTATTTTGAAATAATACCTATTATGACAACTTATTGGCGGTTAATTTATGAAAGTACATATTACACTCCACAGAATAAAATAAGCTGAATATAAAGTCCATCAATTTCAAGATTTTTTACAAGCTAAATTTGATAAAAGGTGTAGAAAAGATGAAAATTGACGGTCTTTAAATAGATCCATGACAATGTTTTAAAGTTTCATATATGTAAGATATAAATGCAACTTAAGGAAATAACCCCCAATAAGTCGCTCTTAGCTTAATAGTACATAATATTTTAAAAATAATAATATACTCTTACTGTATTAGAAAATGTGCCAAATTTGTGATAGAAAAAATCAGGTAACGAGAAATGTATTAAATGTATTGAATGAGTCACACAAATTGATTACTACATTGAATAGTTGATATCTTTCTGCAATATTTCATATATTTAATGTTATTCTACGATAGGAGGAATATGTTGAAATTATCTCTTATATATGTATATAAATTGGAGAATATTTTCTATTTTTGGCATCATTTATGCTGAAAAAATGGAACGCCATGTACCCACTGTAATAGGAGGTTTTGAACTTATAATTTTATGTTCGATGCCTCCAATTTCCCGTGATAAATAAATAAAAGATATGCTGACTATATAATGAGAGTCTTAAATAAGAGATGTGATGACAATTCAGAAAGAAGTCGATGCCTTTACGATGCCTTTATTTTGAGCAAAAAATAAAAATTTTCTTTACTAGGATCACAGTAAATATTGTGATGATCTTTCCAAGGCTAATTAGAAATCCTTTTTCTTGGGGCCCTGCATTATCCTAAACTGTCTCCATCTAGCATTTTAACGCAGGAAAGAGAACAAATATTTGATTAGTGATGTACACTTACGACATATCGTTATGAAGACATTTGACCTGTCTATATAATATCCTTGTTGATATGGTAAAATAAATCATTATTGTCACACAAATGTATCTGTGGGAGTGAAGTAGAATGAAGGGAACAGCTAAATGAAAAGGGCTCAATTATCAGCAGTATTCCTGTACCTGTTTGAAACGTTATAATTTAGCATAAAAAGAAAGTAGTCCCTTTGTAACTTCACCCGAGGGGACTCACCATCAACACACATACACATACAAAGCTGGCAAATGTGACTGAGGCTCTATTATCATAAATGCACTTTAAATGGTGTCTATGCTGTTATCCCAGTGATATAATGCATATGTTCATTGCTATGTTTCCAATTAAACAAAAACAAGTGTTCTGTATATCATGGCCATAGCTCTAAGAAGAAGTGTAACACTGGATTTATATTAATCAAAGAAAAATAATGCCATTGCATCTCTGAACGAATTGATGATTAATTCACCGCCGCCTTTGCAGCAAATCAATATCAATATAAGCAACATCAATGGAAGGCAATCTAGTGCCTGGTGTCTAATCAAACAAGGAATGTAAAACCATTAAGACTTTTTGTAATATGTTAATTGTTATTTCTTCAGAGAAATTAGCCTTACTCTAAACTGCCATTGGGGCACATTTATACAAGTATAGGGTTGCTATTGACAGTTTACCTTATAAGGCCTATCCATGATGGTGGTGTCGTCATTAAAATTTGATATTGCATCCTATGGTGTTTATAGTAACAACATATTGTTCAAAGGAAGAAATTGTGAGGTTTGTACTTGTATTTATTATGTTTTCATGGAGGGATCATGTTATATCTGACAAATATGGATCAAAATAGTGAGGTCAAATGCTGGAAGTGTGGGTAACAGTTTCTTTATAGTGAAAAATAAACAATTTATATACTAGGTAATTAAGATCCCATATAAAATGGAAACTGATTTATTTCATAAATCTACAATCACTCCTCTTGGATACAAATAACACCATGAGGCTGATCATACTTAACACGAACATTCCACCACATGCATATATCAAATCACTACCTCAGCACTATAGGGAATCTGAAAAGTTATGATGGTGTCCAAAGTGATTGATCATTGCAATGTCAATTCCCCCTCTGTCATATACAATCAAAGGGATGAAAGCTAAAATCGCAACCTTGGATGAGAACATTTCAAATCCATGTATAAGTTATTAAAGCATTCATGAAACCACAGAGGTCACAGGCAATTGTACAGAGCTTTGGGGTATGCTTATATGATATATGGCCATGAGTCTGTGATACAAGCAGGCTATCTCACTAAAATCAACCAAAATACACTGGCCATGATTATTGTGTTTTGTTGATAGTGCCAAGTACTGCCTGTACTATTTTAACCACCAGGTGTCACCTGTGACCTCTGTTGTGGTCTGTCGGGGTGTTAGGCCTGTACCATTGGACAAGATCACTGGTCAGCTGAATAACGTTTGTTAACAAAGTGTCCAATGGATGATTTGGATTTCAGTAGATTCAGTAGAAGACTCACCCACTTTCAAATGGCACAGACATTTATGTAGGGGAAATATGATGAGTAACAACTTTTGATCGCATATATTATGCATGGTAAAAGTGCTTGAAAACCTCATTTCATGAATGCTTTAATTTTACTTTCTTGACCTTAAAGTATGGATATTTCTGTTCTGCACCCATGACGTTTACTTCCTTTAGGAGAAATCAAGCACATTTTCGACCAGTATTCGGCCATCTTGATTTCTGTTTTGAGTGAACTCATTGAGTACATATCAACACATTAGCTCCCTATGAAACTAATATCCTACCGGACTACTTTCCATACCACTTCTCCAGAAAAATACATACTACTCCAATCACTGACTTTCTTTGTTTCATTACAATTATCTATTTTATGAGTTCAAGATAAATATATAAATGTGTCTAGACGTTATATGACACACCACATATTCAATATAAATAATAACATGCTTACCTCATAAAGCTACCTGTAGAAAATCAGCTGGAAAATAGTGTCTTATATTTAAATGAGAAATGTGTTGCAGACAACTAGTATCTTTTTTATCTATTTGCATTAATTTAATTTTGATATCATTCTAGACAAACATATTTCTAAACAAATTTGGTCTATAAATCTAACTTAGGCTGCTGTGTGAAATTATTGAATATCTTCCTTCATAAAATAACTTGGTATAGTGATAAAGATCTTGACTATTTGTGTGATTTACCAGTGAGAATATCAAATCATACTTCTCAACAAGGCTCATTGGTAAGACATTTATCTAACTTCTTTTTTATGCTGAAGATGAGGTCTTCATTTTGAATTTTTATTTTAGCCTTATGCACATCGGAACATGTAGAATTGAAATGTTTTGTACAGGCATGCATGAAATATAACAAGATACCAAGAAAAGTGTTGGCGATCAGTTTTATTTATCATCCCTCGTTACTTCATAATCAAATTAAAAACACTACGGCGAAAATCCATAAAAGTTTTAACTGACGGGGTTTGGCATTGCTCACTCCACTGGTAGAGGTTGTTTCTCACTCCAACAAATCTTACAATTGATTTTGAAGTGCAGAATTTTGTGTTTTAAGTCTGTGTGATAATAACAATAAGGCAATGAATCCCGGTGGCGTGCTTTTTATCTGATCTAATATATCTAATTTGTTGCATAAATGCCATAGCTGCAAACTAATGAAATTATGAGTAATGTTAACCAAAGAAAAGGCACGTATATATTTTTTTAATTTAAAATGTTATTCATTTGGAGATACATACAGAAAAACAGGTAAATAGATTCAATCTAATCCATAAAAGTCTGATCAACTCTGCCTTTTTCGAAAATTTTCTTGACAAGTTCATATCTTACACACCAGGTGGCACTCCCCAAATTGTTGTTCATTCACTTTCAGACTAAATTATTGTCGTTAGCATCAGATGTCACTGCTCAATGGCTTAAACACATTTAATGATTACATACATTCATCATTGCTGACAGTCCCAAGGCGATTAAAGATAGAATGCGAAAAAATGTTTTCAAAAATTAAGAACCATTTTATATTTTTATTTATTTTAAGACAGAAGTTGGAATTAAGCGTTTATACTGTTCTTTTATATTCATATAATCTGCACATGTTTGATAGTTGCATTATACAATTTGCAGTGAAATTGCCAATAAGCAAGTATTAATTTAATTATTAAAAATGTTATGCTGCAAAAGTTTCATACAAATGTATTGGGAGTCAGAGTTATGATCGACTGAAATAAATGTATTTGGGCAGGATTACAAACAACACATGTTTGAATGTTTCAGGCAAAATAGTGTGAAATCTGTATATGAAACAAACGAAACTTACTTTCAACAAAGTTAACTTACTTGTATTACAAATTTTGTAATTCTATTGTCGTTATTTGATATTACTGCCTTGTTGTATGCCTCTTTTTCTGCCAGAAGTGAAAGACGGTGCACAGATTGTATGCCGGGGGGCCTAAGCATTTTGCGGCCAAACAAATGGTCCCTTAGCAACTTGTCAGCCTCCACCTAATTCGTTGTGACATTGTTCAGTATCGGGCTAACACAATAAACAGCACTCCGCGGAGCACCATCCGGGGTCTCTATGCTCCATCCGGGACTTACATATCATCTCGGCACACCCTTAAATGTACTGAATAATTTCCTTCTTTCACTAATATGTGATAATTTAATGGGGAATTTGTTGAAATGTAACACACGTTTTGGCCTTGAGATGACTAAATCAAGTTATATATGTCATGCGGGCCTCTCTGTGGAATTGACATTTCCTGAAAACGTCTTCAAAAAATTAAGCTTGTCCTGAACATGATCAGACAATTATATAACTATTTTATGAGTAAAGCAAACTCGTTCCTGTTCCTATTGTCCCATCTGCTATGATGACTTCAGAATATTGACTAATAACAAACATAGAGAACAGGTGTGTACCAATTGTCAAAGGCAATGTTTTTTTTTCAAATTCGGTTAATATTTCTAATAAACCTTTGAGACACGTGATCTCGGACTTCGAAGATACACACAGTCAAACGTCTTAAGCAATTATTTGGCTATTTGAAAATTTCATTGTATAAAAAGATGGGGTAATTACCTCTTGCATGCCCCTTGTTGTTTGGACCAATATTTTCTCAGCCATACACTCTCCCAGCGCTTTATCCCTTAATTAGATTAATTTGAAATTCAGTAAAAAGAGAGATGCGTGGTGATATATAGATCTAACAATAAGGAAGTGTGAGACAAAACAGACCAATTAAGATACTCAGCAGATGATTGTGTGTTTGTCTAAATCTCTGGAGAGATCCGACTCATTTACCAGTTCTGCTCTTGCATTGTTATAATGAGACACATGATGAATGGTTCTCAAACATTTCATTTAGAAAAAACTTTGATAAAATCCCCAGGATATTAATGAATTTTGCATTATTCAAAAATTGAAATTCACTTTCTGTGTCAGTTAATGATAGCAGGTTTTGTGATTGATCACTTAGTGACTGCGAGTTGGATAGTTATCTCTCATGCTGCAATAACACAGTATTGTTTGGAAATATCAGTATTCATTATATTATATTAAGTAAACCATTGCTGGGAATTAACGTAAAAGAGTCAAATTAAAGTAATCTACTTTGTATACAAAAAGACCTTTTGTATATTGCCTGTCAATATCTAGCTTATTGTTCATATTTATATTTTTTAAAAGACGGAAATGGACTCAAAAAGTGGGGTTTTTTTTGGGTGTACAAACTATCGGTATGAATTCAATGGAAGGTCATTAAGGTCACAAGATGTGAGTGACCATATTACCATATACAAAGGGTGAAATTGCCAGGTATGGTGATAGGAGGCAGATGCGTGGGCAAATATCGGCAACAATGCTGCTCCATTCACGCCCATTCTGTGGGCAACTAAGGGGGACTGAATATAAACTAGATCACTTTCATTTGCAAATTTCATTGGCTTTAGCTGTGGAATCAGGGAACCTTTCTGTCACCATCTGTGCTGTACTTTGACATATGTGGATATATACACACACGTGACTATCTAAATGAGCATAGCAAATCCAAATGGTTTAATCCCGGTCATGCCTGAAAACAAGCTGATCGGAATTCAATTAAAAGGCTCAAAAGTCTACCTGATAGGTCATTGTGTCCTGAAAGGGTCGAAATGCATCATTTCACAATTTAACTTATCTATTATCATTTAAGGATTTCATACCATATCAAGTATTACCAGAATTATTGTGAATCGCTGATCTCATTACTGGATATTATTATCATAATTTCAAAATATACCGACCAAACTGAAATTATTTCAATTCTGAGCATGTGAATATATTGTTGAATTGTTGAGTTGAAAAAATCATTGAAATGTATTACCCCCTCCTAATGTACAAGCAAATTTGCAGGTAATACATCTAATCCTACTAAATTACTGCTTGTGGTCGACACATTGGCCCCTCTAAGCATAATTCAACCATCTATAGTGCTGAATTACTCTGTCATTCGGCTTGCTTATTATTATGATTATTGTAGAAAATGTCCAATATTACACGATGTTATTAGTGGGTAACACCTGGTGGGTAACACCGATGATTTTATTTTACATGCATTTAAGCTACACTTTTGTATGCACCAAAAGCTACACTTTTGGTGCATTCACAAGGGAACAACAAATAATATAAAAATAGTTCAACATACTGATATCAAACGTAATCTATGTAACTATCGATTGGAGCAATTTATTGTAAGTTATATAAGCCAATTAGTGTATATCCATGTTAAGTATTTAAATGCAAATCCATGCTAAGGTTGTCAGGAAGAATGTGGCAAAAATTTTAAATACTCCGGAAAAAATTGATAAAGATGTAATACAAACAAGTCTGTGTCAATTATTTCAAAACAGTATTTAGTAATCACAAGGCGTGACTTGTCGATTAATGGCAAATTTGCCTGTTGGACTTTATTATGTAAGAGTGTCACACATTTGAATAACACCTATCATTAGGTTAAATGTGCTGATTGGCGCATAGTGTCATTAAGCTTTTCATTTGACATTTGAAGCACATTCCTTGGGTTTAATTCTACGATAGTGTATATCACATCTGGCAAGGTGACCAGGTGGACATAAGTGCTAGTTTTACACCGTATTATGCAGGCTGGCGCATTTTGTCTGAAAGAAGTGCCGCAAATCGACGCTTTGACGACAATAGTGTTGCCGTAAATTGGCTCATTGCTGACAATAGGAGGCTTGATGGAGTAGGAGCAAAGGAGTTGTGTAAACATTACTGGAGTGAAAGCTGGTCAATGGTGCTCGATGCAACTGCAGTAGTCAAACACCACCTTGCACTGATTTAATGATTTCTTCCTATGTATAACCATGTTTGTACCATCATGGTTTTCAGATATTTTATTATTTTATGTGATATGAGACATTTCAACAGATGAGGGGCAATATCTTACAGAACTGGAAATACATTGAGGAAATTAGATGCTGAAATAGGAATTTTAGTTTCCGGATGAGGAAATTGTGAGTGTAAAATCAGACCTACACCTCACACTATTGAATTACAAGCCCTGACTCACTACTACTTCATATTGCCTCGGATTTGTGATTGATATTTTTTCTTTGTGTGATAAACAGAGAAACAACATGGAAAGTCTACAATACACTTACAGTAGTCTTCTGCTATGAATTCAGATTAAGTTAAAGTATGTTTAAATATTCCTTATAACTCAATCAAAATGTATAATGATATTAATAAAGAACATATTAATTATACTGATAATAATTGTCATCATAGTGTCTTACAAATGGACCACCCAAACAGTGGATTTCTTTCCATTGTACCATATGGCCGCACGCTTTTTTTACCATTTGTTAAACTTTATTCCCAGTCAAAATCCCGTCCAGCATAAACCCTTTTTACGACATCAAAGTCACGTCTAACAATCACTACTCAACTATAATTAATTCTATTCATCAGATTCATACCAAATATTATCGCCTGATTAGATTTAACACAGCATAAACAAAGTCTTCCCTGAGAGGGCTTATTGAAGCGAGGCAAGAAGACTAGCATTTGATTGTTGCAATATGAGAGGGTAATTTTCTGAGCAAAATCTGGTTATTGTAAACTATATGCCTTGGGCTAATTCAACTTTAAGATGTTTAACAAGAATTTGATAAAATTTAAGAGTTTGAAGTAGCGGAATCAGTCAAACGAATAAGTAGCACATATATGGTGCGCTGACGCGGCGACGCTGGACGTTCTGAGAACAATAATGTCGTGACGTCTAACATACCCCCAGCGGCGTCATGACGTCTGTTCGTCCATCTTCCACACATTGTTATACCTACTATTCTCATCACTATGGAAACCACATGTGTTTGCAAGACACTGAAGTCATTATGGTAGGGACTGAGCTAATGGGGGTCGGTTGGGATGGCCATATGGCAACACACATGCCACTAAGTACCCCAGGTAAACCCCACCCCGCCTTCACCACATTATACTTCAACTTATTCACTTTTAGGACTCTAAAATCCCCCAGAAATGACACAGTTAAGCCTCTCAGTCTATTCTGATCTCCATAGGAAAGCCATCTCTCATCTACCAAAATGCCAGTCAGGATATTTTAATGAGTCCCATAATGGAATCACCGCTCACCGAACTTTGAAAGATGTCAATAGTCCAGGTATCCTTTGCAAAACCATTTGGCTATTTTAGAAAATGATAGCGGAAGTGACCGCCCCAGTCCTATGCACAGATGGACAAAGGATTATTGAGAGCATTATATTATCTATCTCTTAACCTTTTGTGTTTTGTACATGAATATACACTACCAATCTTTGCCAAGAATCATTTATAAGCTACATCTCTCTTCCAGGATAGCAAATCTGAATCCAAGCTAGACAAATTTGTAGCATGAAATTAAACCTGTTATTTAATAATTTCTTGAACTCCTTATAGGTTCTTATCATTATCGTGACAAATATGTCCTACAGTTGGACCCGAATAGCTAGTTGTGCACTTTTGCACATAAAAACGGTGATCACGTGATCATTGCCCTGGCGATTGAAAACATTCCTGAAGGTCATTGCTCATCTTGCGGTGAAGTGAAATAGATATTAACTATGAAAATACAAAGGTTATTTTCTTAATAAATCACATTCTGTATTTGATATTTGCTAAACCTAGCTAGAATGTGCAGTGGTGTTTGCGGTTGAATAAGGGAATGGTGTAAGTGTTTTGGGAGTGTAATTAGCAATTGATGAATACAAACAATACGGATTCCCAGTTAACCCTTTCCTTCTCAAGCCTTAACCTTATTGTGTGTAATTCACTCTACGCTAAGAGGGGGTCAGATAGGGTTAAGGGAAATGGGTTTTCCTAAATAATACTAAATGAAAGAATAACATAGGCAGTTTTGTATTCTTCTGATTGGATTTATCCTTCCATAAACATTTTTTTTAGAGTTACGCTTTTTTGAGCCTTGAAAGTGACATAATATGAATTCTCTTCCTTAAACCTTTGTATTTTATTCCGTTTAATTAAAGATACTAAAATATGATTTTGATATATACCTAGTCAAGTTTGGTATCGCAAAGATTGGTCGACAGTTTGATATTTATTGAACTTGATGCAGTTGAAGTGTTTGCATGGCAGATGGTTTGCAGTTCTCGGCCACCAGGGAAGTGGACAGATACAGATGTAACATTACACATAGTAAACACTAGTCTTATATACTCCAATATAAGCCATTATCAGCTTTCAACTAATCCCCAGTAAATCCCGTGACATCTCGTCACCTTTGCTGACATCTCGCCCGAGGCGTGACCGACCTATCCTCTTGTCCAGCCACCTAACCGAATCCAAACTACCTCAATAATACCAGCTGCTTTGACATCTAACATAACCCTCAAAACCAAAGTAAGTGGCTAAGACTTTCTGTGGCTTATTTTGGGGCATTATCAGCCTCTCAAGCTACTTATCAATTTCCGCCAAGGATTCTTTGCTGAGGGAGGGCTTATTAATATCTTCTTTTTGGAAACTTTATTAGTCAGCTCACGCCTGTATATTTGTTCATGTTCAAAGATGATCTTGGAAATCACAAATCACATCCTCCTTTTCATGCATACGTGATATGAAAAGAATATAGATGAGAGCATTGGGCAAAATGGCCACCCACCACGGCTTCTTAATCAATCATTTCATGGCGGACCATAATATCATGCCTCATATCGGGGTTAAATCCAAAACTTACAATATCATTTAAAGCTTATTGTCTGATAAGGAAAAATATCTTCTTAATTGCTACATCAAAATGTGGCGTTTGGTTTCCCTCCAGCACGCAACAGTTATATGCCGAAAGTACAAGCCGAGCACTGAATTCCATGATACCTTATACTGTGTTGTGTGACCAGTTAAGTTTGTGCAGAAGTGTTTTGGATATACATCAATTAACTTTAAAATTGATTATACAAATAAAAATGGTGTTATCCAACTCGAAAAATGAAAGCTACATACACAACCTGTAGTCGGTGGATCAGCATCAGGCTTTAAAACCAGGAAAAAATACCATAATACATTTGCTTTCTGTGTCATCCATTGCCTCAGCTCTGTACCTTTTTGACAACAAATGAGATCTCAGACTTTGAATTTGGAGGACTCAATTTCTTCTTCTTCTTCTTCTTCTTTTTATTATTATTATATATGTATATATATATATATATATATATATATATATATATATATATATATATATATATATATATATATATATATATATATATATATATATATATATATATATATATATATATATATATATATATATATATATATATATATATATATATATATACTTTAGTAAGATCGTGCGTTGATGGACTGTGGTTTCTTTTGCCTCACTTTAAACATTATTTCAGTTATTTGATGACGAGACCTACCTGTAGCAGATATTGAACTGGTCCTCATAAGCTTGAACTCTAACTGCACCATGGCCAGTGGCGCGATGATGGAGTTATGAATGATTCTTAACAGAACATTTAAAACGTCACTCCCGAAGCCGACTAGAGTGACACACAACCATTAATAGAATCACTTTGTATCATTCCACTGTTCTCATTACGTGTCCTTAAGAGACTTTAATGCATTCTTCAACCAAATTTCCGTCATGATTTCATCATCATTTCATCATCACAAATGATTTGACGCAACACAAAAGGTGTGAATGCTTTTGGCGCTCACTTCATTCAACTTATTTATTACCCAAGCCTGCTCCTTACTTAGGTGTTTCACCTCTAAAGTCAGGTATATTCGCTTATGGTAAAAACACGTTCTATTATTAGAATACATCCAAGCAGACTACTTCCATCTTGATTGGCATCAGTCACCTTTGTAACTCTAATCCGATGTTGCATAATATTACACTATAACAGATATATGTTTCATAAACTCTCACCTCAGTTTACAATTTTGACATAATACTTAGGTTGGTAATATTGAAGTTGTACGTTATTGTGTTATAGGGACCTTACACATATTGCCTGGTATATGGTACACTTGGTCATACATCACATTTCTCTTAATCTATGACACACGTCTCATTTTCTGCACTGTTTGCTTCCATCATCTTTGTAATAACATTGACCAGTCAGCAAAAAGGCAGGGCAGAATGTGAGACCCTTGTGGCCCCAGGGATTTGGGTGCATGTCCCAGGGGTTTAATACAAGGGTCAAGGGACAGTGGAGATGTTGACCAGGGGTGAGAGACACCCAGCACCAGGCCTTGATCCCTGCACCTCAAGCTGCAGGTAATTACCGCACCGCAAAATTAGCCCTTAAACTCAACAGACAGCATTGTCCAGTTGCTATGGTGATACCCATTGTTCTGTGATGAAGGATGGCAAAGATCGTGACTGATCAGTCTCCCCGACTGTCTTGTCATACGCCGCGATGACATGGTCATGACAAGGTCATGTTAACCAGCTAAGAGAGGAGCACACTCCAGCATAGTATCCTCAAGAACACGAAGGGGCCAGCTGGGACCAAGCTTTGCACCTTCATTCCCATCTCATCGCCCACTTGCTCTCACAGCAACATTGTGTACAATACAAAAAGCTAACACTCCCTGAAAAATCCTTTGCCTTTGGGTATTTACTTTTGCAAATAGCTCACTCAGATAGATGTAATTACAAGTTGGTATTTCATAGCAAACACAATGCCACTTTTTATCACACGTGTAATCCCCGGCTTCTTCAATAGCTTTAAATACCAATTTCATCTTTTCTGGAGTGTATAGAGCAAAATGGTATGGATGTCTGGCTAGCATCTTATGGGCGGGTTCTGAAGTAAAAGTTCTTATATTTCTTATAAAGAGAATATTGTGAAGACGTCGGTTTCTGTTTCTTTCATTAATTCCGTTTCGTTGACAGCGATGAGCATTGTTTACTTTGCACCGTTGGGTTGCTATGACATTGTATAAATGATCACACATGACCGGCAGACAGACAACATCCGATCACTCATCATGTTTGCACGGTTTGTGCCCGTTGTATTAATAAGAGATTTGAATCCGGATAGTGTTTCATTCAAATATTGAAAATAGATTAATGATAAAAATTTGAATTATTCATTATGGTAACCGAATATGGATTGCGGAAAGTTTATACGATTTGAACATGATGTCTCCGTAGCAGCGACCAAACGCTCGTGTTTTCCTACCTCTTTGGGTATTGTTTATAAATATCCTGAGTAAACCCGGTGACACAACGCCCAGAGTGTTTTGTGGGGAAAATTAAAACTTTGAGCAAACATGACTTTCTTCTGGCACACGTCTGTCGAGTGTCTGGGATTCCGAGAGCAAACTATAAACTCTTTCATGGATTTATTTCTCACCTTGAGTCTGTGCTGTTTGCATCACAACCAGCAAAGCCTGGCTTGTCTTTGATGTAAGGAACAAAGTGAATCTCAAATTGAGACTGAACTCTCGTTTTGATGTAAGGTAACACCCTCCAGGTGGCGTGTCTTCACCAGACGTGTCCCCGACCATCAAGACATTGCAAAGTCAAACACAAAGTTTACAACTGTGACTTTGTGTGCTCACAAGGCTTGGTTTACACGGTGTAGGTATAGTTGTCATTACACACACAGGCTATGCTACCTCTTGACGAAGACTGTACCAGTCAAGAGGGTATGGCACCAGTTAGACAGTTTACATGACCAGCCCTTGACGTCTCTTGACGCCTCTCAGCATGACATCTATAGTCCTCTTGTGGTCTCTACAGCTGACATGGTGACGTGTTTATCTGCCCATTGTTCATACATTGTGTATGGTCAATAAAAACTACATACACAACCGCTCATTCAATATTGACTTCTTCGTTTTGAATATCATCTTTGCCGTCATTTAAATTAGTTAGTTTTGACTGCAAGCTATATTAATTAACTACCATAT
This sequence comes from Amphiduros pacificus, assembly GCA_949316495.1. Taxonomy (NCBI): domain Eukaryota; kingdom Metazoa; phylum Annelida; class Polychaeta; order Phyllodocida; family Hesionidae; genus Amphiduros; species Amphiduros pacificus. Next base: position 44,296,472 of record OX439000.1, on the reverse strand, counting down.
CCCTCCTCAAATACCTAGCATTATTTAAAATTTCTATCCGCCATTTATTTATTTCATTTTATTTATTTTTTGACATTCGCACATATTTTTAAGTAGAAATGTTTGGGTGTGTTCAATGACACAAGCTTTTTGATGAAAAGTAAAGTAATTAGCATCAATAGCCATGTTCACTTACTGGCTGACAGTTCGAGATGCCATTGGATATTGCTTTGTGTCATAAAATTATTGAGAACTGGAAATAATAGTGACACAAATTATGTTGTGGCACGATCCCTCCACCCTTATGTTTTTAAGGTGAAGAAGGCGATGCCATGTAACACACCAGGTGGCCACTTGCATATCACCTCTTCCCTAATTAGGTCAAAGAGTCAGGCTATATTGAGGCTGGTTTGACATCAAGTGAACAAAGACCTTGTGATATATTCTGGAAGGTATCACGCCTTTGTCACGTCAATGTTTAACAAGGACTTACACAATAATGACACTCTGACATCCAATATTTTTACTTGGTCTTTGATAGTTATAACAATGTAATGTTGATTTTTTTTCACAAATATCAATCTCAGTATCTCCCAACATTCCCTTAAAGATTTGTCTCAATTAAATGTGGAATGCATCAGACAAATAAAGTTTGTCGCTGGCTTGTCATCAGTGTCTCGGCGGCTCGGCATGGAGAGTGTATCTTTTGGTTAGATCAATGGAATGAGTGACAATATAGTAATTGGGTGCGGATCATCCTATTCATCGTGACCTCTTCATTGTCATCTGGTCTCCCTCAACTTGACAATTCCAAATTAAGCTGCTCTCTACAAACGCCTCTGTTTTACCTCACAGTTGTAATATGTGGCCAAAGAGGAAATTAAGACTGCTTAACTCTCTACTTGTGAAGATTGGGTCTCCTATTTGCTGTACAGGAAGTGTCACAAGGATGCCATCTCCGGCGGCAACAAGTCTTGATGGTTGGCATTGTGAAGGCAATCACCAATAGGCAAAAGCGTTATGACGAGCACAGCGCAAATGAGCTTGTCTTTGCGGCTTCGGGCTTTGATGACTTCCAGTGAAGAAGTTTAAAAAAGTTGCCGCTAAGAATACAATTTAGGGTGTTTATTACAATTTGCCTTCCCCGGGATGGCCCCTGCAGCCGTGCCAAGGTCAGAGTAGATTATTTGCAGGCAGTATTTAGGACATAAATTTTGGCATATGAGATCGAAGGTGTAAGGCCACAGTGATTGTTTTTTAGAATTATCTGATATAGGACAAAATAAAAAAACTGGTAACTCCAATTATCCTATATAACTGGCGAATTGAAATATTTGAATATGTATTTCTGTTAAAACCAAAAAAAAAGGATCTTGAGGCAAATTTTCTGCCCAGAAAGTGTTTTAGTTAAATGTCCTTACCCGTCATACAAGCAAAGATCCCGAGGGTTGAACAGGGATCTGTATAATATAAAATATGGTGTCAGTATCGTGTAGTGCATACTCATAAGTTAACTTTGTGTTGACATTTACAAAGTTTTATGTCTGCAGAAGACTAAAGGGCTTCATTTCTACAACCAACACTATCATCCATGCAGAATATTGGCTTAGATTGGTGTTTGATTATTGTTTTATGTGGTGTTTTGATTTGAGTTGGGTAAATCTGGAGAGGATGGGTGTGTTGACATACTTAAGCCTGGGCCACATTGGGGTGTGAAAGGTGAGGTCATTCTATCGCGTATTACTGCCTTATGAACAATGATAAAGTGTGACTATGCTATTGCGGTGGTCGTGAGTGGTGATCCCTACTTTAGGGGTGGATTTAGGGTTGGTGTGAGATGTGATGTTATATGAGCTTGGTGTGAGAGGCCGGGACAGGGCGGTCTCACCCCGGACTGCCATGTCCACTGATATACAATGCTCAGGGCTCAACATGCAGCTCTCAGGGCACCCTCCCACCATCAAAAACGCAACCTTGGCAGGCGGAAAATTGGATATTTTGTCAGAGGTTTAAAATAACGAATTACTTTTTAAGCCTCAGGGATGGCAATTGTGGGGAAATCAGACAGAGGTGACCGGGGTGATGCTGCAGGTTTTTACGTTATCGCCCCGATTCTGTGTGAGTATCTCACGCCTGGAGTCCAGATATGTCCTTCTCCACATAACACTAAGGTCGCTAAAGTCCCAGCAGACTTTTTGATGAATGGACTTGGAGCACCTCAACTCTAACTCGGTAACCCATACAGACACGCCCTCCAAGATCAAACTGGCAACCACACTTGTAATCAATCCCAACTGGAAAATATTGGTGCCCATCAGTCTGAAGACTGTAAGATTTATATCTGAGGTAGAAACCGTGCCTATATCACCAAGGGCCACCAGGGGTCACCCCTATGTCAACTTTATCACCCTTTTCTATGACACAACCAGCAAAAGGCCAGTAATTACATTGGAAATGGCAGCTTGAGGCTTGTCTACACAAGAAAGGTCCAAGGCCAAAGATAAGGCATTGAGATTGCAATTACCAACACGTGAAGTCATTGGCAAGTGTATTACCACAAGGGGAAAGCCTCTTTCCATCAATATTTTGTCCACACATAAAGCATACTTTAATAATCTTACATGGAATATAGAATATGATTTCCGCGCCTGATGTGCGCAAAATAGTTTTTGGTCTTGAGCTTACGAGGCCATAGACTTTTTGAATTTGCAAGCACTCACTTAATTGATCTTGAACCGAAAAGAAAAACATTGCATCGTAGCTATCTAAATCTTATTAACCTGTATAAGGAATATTTGGTAGTTTGGTAGCATTTCTAAGTTTTGGTAGCATTTCTAATTTCACAGTCACAAATTGGTACACCCTTTGTCAAAATGATTTTGCATCTATATCTGGATATATGTGACCACAATGGGGCGAGTAATATTTGGAAGAAAGAATAACTTTTGGAGACTCATGTTGTACCAGTGTGATCTGTATGCAATGTGACTATAATTTACAAGAATAGATGGAGACTTTGTGTGCCAACAGTGAGACCTAAGAGTGTCCGTAGCTGGACCATGATGGGCTCGGCCAGCTTCGTTAGCTACCCACAAAGGACCTTCATCCTTCCTGCAGTCAAATCACCTAATAGAAACGGATGGACTAGAAAGGCTCTCTGATCGGATCAAGCTCTGGCAGTGCCAAGAGTACAAGCGGGGTCCTTCTACAAATTAGTTGGCAATTTCGCCACTTTAAGGGTGGGTTATTGGCCCCTTTGACAGACCTGGAGTGGAAAGTGGAGATATGCAGAAAGCCCCGTCCCTTGTCTGTTTGGACGGCCACAGGATAAACTGCATCTAATTGGCTTATGATGGATTACATTTCCGCGGGATTTCACAAATTTCCTCTGTAGGGAGGGATTAGAAGTCTCAGACGGACTGACCACAGATCCAACTGGCCAGTGTCCCCCTGATATCCCGCCTCATAACGACCTTTATATTGATCCCTAAGTGGTCAGTAAGAAAAATCACACCTAAATGCCCAGTCGGTTACTCCGTGAAGCATGAGGTGTAATGCAGGGCGACCTGCGATGCCCACCAACGCAGACGCACTGCATAATAAAACTTAGAACGTATTTGCAACGCCTTCAAATTCTTTTGCATCCGGTAGATATGAATTCTATTTTCATGATTAGCACTTCTTTTGTGTCATATTGAAGAAAAGGAAAATGTTATATTTGGAACTGATAGTTTGTGCAGGCACTCAGTTAAATTTCTAAAACAGAGATGAGAACTGCTTAGGTAAGAAAGCAGACAAGATGGCTGTGTTGTGACAGAAGTTTTGCAGATGACCAGGCCTGACTGAATCATCAATGGACACACCGAAGTCTCCCCCCACTATCTGACAATCATTGCAGGGTGACGCCACCATCATGAATGACACTTACACACACCGCATTTCACGCTTTTCAATTTCTTGTCAATTTGTTTCATGTGTCCAGTTGCTGTTTTTCATTCACATCTGCATGTAGCACAATATACTTTGACGGAATGTGTTTGCGCAATTTATAAAGGGAGTGCCAATCTCGTGCCCAGATACTAAAGACCCGCTGCAATTACCAGGGGGACTGCTTCAATTGGTCATTTATGAGAGTGGTTATGAGAGGGAGGGAAGTTGATTAGCTAGTGTCGTGATGATTACTCCTGATTTGGTGGAAGACGTTTTCATCTGTTTGCTAGACAGTAGGCATGGCTTGTCATGCCATTGTGCCATACAGACCAGCGGAGAGGCCATCTGATGATGTGCTCTCAAAACACATAGCCACCACTACAATACCACCTTTGCTGAACCCTATTTCATGTAATATGAACTTCGCCCACAGCTTCTTGCTTTAGAAAATGAAATTTGCCATGTTGTTGCTGTAAGGGCTTATTTTTCACAAAGGCAGCTTTAATTGTGCTTAAGAAAACTAGCATGTTATAAGTAGCTCTTCTGTGTGATTTTCTGTGACACTGTAGCGCAAGAAACGTTTCAACAATGCATAGTTTCAATAGAGAGAAAATTGGATAATTCACAGCCGATTGAGCCTATTCTATCCAATTTAGTTCACCCAACTGTTTTGCAGGGAACTTGATGAAACTGAATGATCGGTTGGGACAGGGCGGTGGGCACCGCTAGTTCGGGGTGAAATCATTGATGCAGTCAACAATCAGTGCCAATCATAAAGCACACCACGGATATTCAGGGTCCATGTTATTGTTACTCTAACACCATCGAGATGAAACCTGCCAAGTGTACGCTGTCTTCCTAAACGCTGACAGGCCACAAGTTGGACGCGGTTTGGTCACACCCTACAAGGGGTTTGAAGTCTTTCAGTTGGGATTAGCGTGGTTCTTTGAGGTTTTGTATTGTGTCCAGATGGGAGTGGTTGAGGATGTGGCTGATTGTTTTCTGGCTCACAGTTGATATATGCGGTGTATTATGTATCGATGGTGAACTCAACAAGGGACACATGATGAACGGAGGTGAGGTCCACAAGGTCAGAACGCCCTCCACCATACAATGGTTTTGATGAAAGTGCATGCGCGTCCCCCTGTGTTTGACTCCCCATAGCAATCTACCCCTCTCTCCCTGGTATGCTCATACCCCCATTGATCTGCTCCCGGCTTTCCGTCTATCTCCGCCCCGCCATATGACCAGGCAGTGAAATTTCTATCAAACCCTCTAAAGATATCTGTGCTTCCTGTCAGAAACCACACATACATAAGATAAATGGCCATTACATTTTTACTCCAAACAAAGTTGTAGTAGCACCGAATTGAACACAATGGTAACCAAGGAAAACAGCTGAAAAGTTCTCACAGAACAATATGGCATCTTTTTAAATTTACATATGCTTGAAAACCTAATAAAATTCGGATTTATGAAATTTGAACCAAGCATATTTGTAATACACTTAAATGAGAAAGCAATCATCATGAAAGGTAACAAGAAACATTGGGAGAGGGATTTTGTTAGTTTGGTGTGATGTGTCATGGTTTATCCCTGATTAGTATGCTGAGAAGGAATTGCTGTCATCTTGTGTGGAAAAGACCGTGTGTCTCTGTCAAATATCATGTGACCACTGAAACAAATGTCCCATAAGCTATCAAAGTTTAAAGGCAGAACTTTGATTGGAATGATATCATAGAGACATGTATATACTTCTAATATTGTGTATCTAATATGGACTCGATAATTCATTGTTCTTGGTCGGATAATGTGGTATATTTAATTTCATCTTTCTGTGCCACTCAATCATATATCATTCATTACCAATGTGATGAGACGTATATGGTTCCGCAAGGAAAAACCTATGTTTATAAACTTTAATGTCAATGAATTAGTTGATCTTTTAGGTTAAACAGTCTCTTTATTGAGATGTAGTGCATGAGGTCAGTTGATGTTTAAACTTGAGATTTTATGTTGATTTAGTTTATATTCATGTAGGTTATGAACTCTCGTCACGTTTTGTTCTCAAGTGTATGACCATGGTGTGAGAAGAGAAAATCTGGGTTATCACTTGGTGAGGTAAGACACACCACACTGTTACTGCACTAATGACTACTAATGAGTTCAGAGACACTTCCAGTTTGGAATACACAAGTAATTTGCCATATGGTACCTAGTTCTCTGTGCTCCTCTCGCCACATTGTTCACCGCAGGTCCCATCGCCTAAATTAACTCCTTAAAAGATCAGATTGAGGTGAGATGACATTTTAATAAAGCCTATATCTACCGTGGCCAGTTTCCACCAGGGGCTGTCTAAAGCCTGATTGGCCACTTCTGCATATTTGCACACTTAATATCGCCCACAATAGCCACAAAATTAAATTTGTGTGCTCACGTTGGTAAATTAAGTGGTAAAAGAGTGGCTGTGAGAGGTGGAAGGAGGCACATCTGTGACTTGGTGCCGGGGGGAGGAGGCCAGAGCCATCTCAGCAAGCAGAAGCCACCACGACCAGTGGCCCTGCACATCACAACATGCTCCTCAGTGTCTAGCCACATTAAATACATACTCTCATACAAGCCGCGAATCTACCACCGCCAACTTGGGCTAAAGGAGCAAAGTGAAATGTTGAGTCGGGTCTTGCCCTTTCACCTGACGTCCCTTGACAATTACACGGCCTAACGCTCCCCCTTGGCCCGTCTGACATCTTCACAGACATCCAGCCCCGGTTCATTGCTTTCTTTAACAATTGTAACCCCGAATACAGTACTATCTGACAAGTATAGATCTCTTATCAAGTGTTAGTTGAGGGAGGCTGTGAGCAGCTCTGGCGCGTGCAGCAGGACTGTGGACAGTGCAGCAGGAGAAGCGACCATTGTCCCGTGAAGCATTCATGGTGGCTTTCTATGGAGGCCCACTAATACAACATTATGTGTTTGTAGCTCACGTGCGTTAGGATATCAACGTCTACGCAAACTGTGAGGTGCACGCGTCCCGTCACGCCTTCCTTACACGTTCACAAAGATGGCAATTTGCCGCAATCGACGTCAATAAACATGCCTTTGTGCCATTTTATTATGGCACAATTTGTTAACCAGTATCCGTTACAGGCCATATTTTGATTCCTAATAATACAATATTATTATCTTGGTTACAACTACCAGTTCCCCTGTGTTATATGAATGTTTTATCGCAGCGATTCCTTAATCATATTCATATCTATATCCTTATTGCTCAACAAATACATCATCATAATTGACGCTTGGTATTATAAATTTCTCTTTGAGATCATATCATTACGCCTTGTCGTGTTTCTTCATTTACCAAGGCTACACATTGTCATTTGGTGCCAGACCACAACAAGAGCTGAGTGCCATTGTAAAACTGTCAACACGTCATTGTGGGCATAATTTGACACTTAACCACAGATTGAGCTAATACTTGCAGAAGAAATCATTACACCACCCGTACTAATAATTATGCATAAACATATAATAACAGGTGCCTTACTGTATGCTCAAAGACGTAAAACCGTTATTTACTCTTTTCAAAGTAGTTGAAGTGACATTCTCTTTTAAACTGAACTTGATTAGTAAAATATTAAATGTATCATGTTGCATTTTAAAATGGTTATTAACCGAGATAAGGTTCACAAAAGATTTCGTAATTGCATAAACTCTGAGTATAATGTTCAGGAAAAATATAAAAATATTTTATTTCACAAGAACAGGACAAAGATATGGATTTGTTAATGCATGAAAGAAGAGAAGAATATTCATGGATAATATTTGAACCTTCATATGTCCTGGTAGTCCAAATGCCATTGCATATACTGCTATTCTAAATTCAAACTTGTCTGAACTATGGACAATCACAGAAGTAAAATATTGACTATTTGCCTGACAAACTCTGAGTTTTATTTACTTTTTTATGAATAGCTTTCAGTGAGATACAACTCATTCTATTCTTCAGACACTTTATCTCAGGTTCAATATAGTATATGTCCACATCTGGCTTTGAAAAAGGGTAATATCACTCATATTTCCTGAATATTGAATGGTGTATTTGTTATAGAATTAACTTTGAAGTGTGAATGAATACAGGTAGAAAGGTCAAATTGCTGGCTTTACACTAAACCTAATATTGAAGGTTTTGAAATCATTCAGGGAAACAGTCTTATTTGTTATTATATTAAAATCTGCCATTAATCTTAATAAATTAATGACATTAAAATCTAATATTTTAAGAACATAGTTCGCGCTAATATTATGAAAATAGAAATTTGATTTTGGGTGTGTTTTGATGGATAGATGAGGTTGGCAGGGGTCTGTGGCGATGAAAGGGTGCTTTGTGTCTACATCAGACTGGCTAGGGATGATACCCTTCTGCCTGGTAGACACACTGCCCAAGCCTGGACACAAACATAACTGGCGGAGCAGACAAACAATAACGCTCACAGTGGTATGTGGTGACAATGTGGTCTGGAAACTTGTCTGAACTGGGAATTTGATTGTGGATTGGCTTGACAAAATTGTTTAGTTTTTGCTCACTTTACCTTTAATGTCTTCAAGACTGGGATTTTAATGTATCAGTCAAATGCAATGATAAATCCATCCTTGGGTCCATTCTAAACTTTATAAGACACCCAGCATCACCACTAGTCATACAGGAACAATACACTGACCATCTAATAACTCCTTTAGATCATGCCTTTAACCTTTCAGCCACCAGTCAGGCTTGTAGTACCAGGCCTCACCGGGGGGTCTGTGAGCCTTTATTCTTATTTTCCACCTGTCCTTAGTCAACAACACATTAATACTTTGAAGTACTTATTCTGCATGTTTTTAACAACGTATTTGAGAAGTTAAAAAGCTTAGTACTGAATTTTAAATGTCTTTTATGGAGCTTTTCACACGGAGCTCTTTGTGGAGAATATTTCAAAGTGGCTCAACAAGTCAAGCATATTATACATTCTTGATGAAATGCTGAACAAGTCCTGTGATTGCAAATCTGAGGAACCCAGCGCAGCTAAAAGGGCTCAGTAACAAGTTATTTTCTCAGATTGATGAGGCCAGCAAGGTCACAGAAAGAAATATAAGTTTAGTTTTTTCTCATTGTCTCCCCAGAAGAAGTTTTGATGGATTGCCTTTTATGTTCTTGGGGGCATCCTCTTTGAGATAAGAGAACTTCGCAAGCAGTGTGTAAAAACATAATCGAAAATCTTCTTTGATTGCAATGGGTGCCAAATCCGCTAAAATTATCCAGTGACAGATTTATTTAAGGCAGAGTTCAAATGTCATTTCTGTGAGAAGCAAGACAAATTCCCTCAAAAGAAATTATGGAGATAATATGTCATAAGTCTTGCAAACTCTGCTTTGTTTTAGGCCTGTTGTGGGATATCATTAATATCCCCAAGTGGCTTTGTCAGCTTATTATGTGGAGGTTACGAGGAGATAAAGGTGTAGTTGAGGTGAAAGTATTTCACGGGGTTTATTGTATTCACCCCACTGTACAAGCAATGGCCCTTACACAAGTGTCAGCCACGACAGGGGTGGGGCTATATGGCACCCAAGGAACACACAGCCAGAAGTGGGAGTGGCTAAGTGTGTTGCGCACGCGCATCACGTCAGACAGCCACGTGACATATGTAATTAGGGTGGTGTTTGAACCAACAGATGGGGGCAAAAATCTATTTTACCCAGTCAGTAATCTATTGAATGATTTAGCCAATAATGCCCAGTGTTCTTTGTGGCACGTTGAGGAGCATCAATTAATTTGTTAATATGGTTACTCGGCACGGTGGAATGAGCGTGGCAGGACAAGAGTGTGAGTAGTCAAGGACAAGACATCAGAGGCGTGAGGCAGTATGCTCTGAAGGCACACCAACAACACACACCCAGTATATAATGACTTCCCTCAATGGCTGTCATATCACTTATCATTGGATAGACTAAAGTGAGTTGACCAGATTGAGACAAGACTTGTGTCAAGCGATTCATATCCCTAGTGGAGTGGGCAATGGATGCCAGCATACACCATCACCCCGGTATGCCCATCGGGCTCGCGGGCAACCAGCCAGACCCCCGTGCAGCAGCAGCCGCAGCAGCAGAAGGAAAGGAAAGGTCTCTTGGATTATCTTTGGGCTATTCTATGAAATCTGGAGATACAAATTCTTCAGACAAAGGTATGGCTGATTTGTCCAGAGGAGAAATTAACATTATGGATGACGATGAAGGAGATGGGTCTATAATGATGGGCGGCTTCCATGATGGGGAAGGAGGCAACAGTAGCGGGGAGGACAGTTGCGGGAGAGACATCGACGTGGAAAGACTTGGGGATGAATATGAAGAAAAGGGACTTAACTTAAAGAAAAAAGGCAGTAAAGGTAAACGAATACAGTTAGAACTTCAAGATATACCAGGGGTTCCCCGTCTTGGTATTAATGCCCGTGAAAGAAGAAGGATGCATGATCTTAACGATGCCCTTGATGAACTCAGATCTGTGATACCTTATGCTCACAGTCCCTCAGTCAGGAAACTGTCTAAAATAGCCACTCTCTTATTAGCCAAGAACTATATCCTCATGCAGGCTAATGCTCTAGAAGAAATGAGGAGACTGATCACATACATGAATGCCCAACCTCCTGCTCCGCCGCCCTGCTACGAGACCCCCTTCTCTCCATACCCCCGGCCCATGCCTCCCTCGGCGACCACGGCAGACAAGTGCACCCCTTCTCTGTACCCGGCGGCCCCCACCTCTCCCAACTGCAAACACTGTGACAAGGTGTGACATACGGCGCATCATTGTGCGAGGAACCTACAAGTCCGTGTTAGGCACAGGTCCATCAACCCAGGCGTGCTGGGACATCAGGACACGGGGCAGCCAGCCAGGTAACATGACTGACTGTCCCAGTCCCACTAACCCCAGCTGTACAGGACATCATATGAACCAACGCCAAGAACAAATAAAAGGGCTCGCTTCCCATACAAAAATCAACAGTCTTTAAAAATATCAACCTCAACATTTAAAAACATTATTTATCAATAACAGTCTACCAGATTCAATGAACATTTGGATTTACATTGACAAAAAAATGTCTTGGATGTTAACAGTATTTGTGTTAGTCAATTCAAATATACACAACACAAACATACTGTCTCTGCTATTAATTCAAGATGATAATGTTTCCTTGTTTGATGAGTAGACTTTGTGAAAGGAAAATGCAGATGGATGCCTGTACACATTCTGCAGTTGGTCACTCTTTTGACCTAATATCTAAGTCATCGCAATTAGAAGTATTCATGAGGCAATAATGACATTGCAGACATTTGCTTCAAGATCTCAACCACTCCAGAAAGACGGTCCCATAAGCACAACAATACCCATTCCAGAGACTAACTCCAGTACCCTCAGTGGACAATTGAATGTAAAAGGGCGCTCTTCACTGGAGGAAGTGATATAGTGACTATTGCCATTTTAAAATGGATTTCAGGATTGGCAGGAATGTGTTCCTCATTGTGTAATACATTAAGAGCAAATCATGTGCTGGAGAATCTGTACACAACTATCCAGATGATCATCATTTGTAAAGAAAATATTTATTGCTGAAATCGGTTAATTTTAAGTCTTATTTATTAAAATTCTGAGGAAACCATGTTCATCAGATGAAGCATTCTGTGAGTATGATAATAATATATTTAAGATGAAAGCAATAAGTATGATGAAATGATGAAATATAAACAATGACTATCACAAACAATGTGTTGATATTGAACATTCATATATCAAGCTTCCTTCCATATAGCAAGAGAGAAATCAAGCAATAATATAAATGTGGATAATGATGAATTATGGGAACATTTGGTGTGTTAAATGAGTTTATATTAAACTTAACTCTTAGCGCTACCAGGAATGTGACATTGACACTGATCCTCTAAAAGATGAAACTGATATGACGCAACTCTACATTTTTAATTGTGAAATTGTATGTTAAGTGGAGATGTCCTAAAAATTCAAATGTTTTATTACATAAATGTAAATCTTTTGCAGTTGCTCTGTGTATGTATAAGTTCAGCTCCGACGTTGTACAAAGGGGCACATGTATTGTAAGAATGAAGTGAGGCGTAGAGAAGAAGAGATTGGTGTTTTGTTATGTGTGAGATTGAGAGGTGTGTGTTAGGTGAATGTCAACGTGGTGCCCTCCAGCCACCATCTTACCGTCTCTGCCATGGCCAATCCGATTATAATGCTTTTAGAGAAATCTATTAAATATTTAAAATAATAAACAATAATGAGAAAGTTTGGCATTTCTCTGAGTGAGATACCCGTATCTATTTTCTCCAGTGTAAATACAATAGAAAATAGTTGTAGGATAACGTTTCCAAGTGTGTTGGTTGCCATGGTAGGGGTTGGGTTGGTGTTTTGTGAGGAGTGGTTAGACCAGGCCTCCTTGACAATGTAACAATGTGAGGTGGGTCGGTAGTGTTAAGGCTTTCACAATGTGGCTCACTGGGGAGCCAAGAATGGGTCATTTTTCTTGAGGCCCTGTGCAATGTATTCATGTATACAGAGTCTGGAGAGCACTTAGAAGGCCAATAACATGTATTAGGCATCGCTAACTGTTGTGCGGTGTGGAGGATGATGTGACCTGCATGGCAAACTAATGTCAAACCTCATGCAATGTAAATATTCCCCTAATACAATGTCAGTGTACTGCTTTATGATGTCTTCTTGTTTATTTGGTGGATACAGCCTACATTAGAGGCCACAAAAAGATTTCTGGTGTTATGAATGAGGGCTGTCTTCATATCGTGAGAAAGTAACAACACAAGACATAAAGTTGTACTCAAGCAATTTGGCGCAAGCTGCAAGGGGTGACTAAAGGCCACAAAAGATTTCATGTGGACGTTTTGTCAGAATCCGGGATAAGCCTGGTTGCATGCAATATTGCTAAGACTCAGAAGGGCCCCTCTTCTTCCTTAATGCATCTAGGGAGGGATAGAGGATCCTGTAATGTGTTCATACCACGGGGTGGCCCCCAGACAAGGACAGGTCACAATTCTGCAAACATGTGACAATGTAGACCAATTTGTTGGCTTTTATCCCCAGTTTGATACAAGATATCTGACAGACTAAAACAGCCAGCCAAACCGCTCTGCTAACCTCACCATCACGCGAGCTGTCACTTCCACAAAAGGACCTGCTCTCACCATTTTATATAATCAAACTGTTTGGAATTAGGGGAAAAGGTTGTGGTAACCCCCAGCACGAGAGGGTAGCATTCATGTCAATTGCTGGCACTCTGGTCAGACTCAAATGTGGAATTAATATATTACTTGAGACGAGCTATTTTCCTATATCTTGGATCTGTTCAGAGGATGTGTCATTATTGGTCCACAATCCAATTCCCTTCCATTTTCATTCGCCTGAAAGGCAGAGTAGTCCATAATTGAATGTGTATGAAATTAAATTTACTCCAAAACCACACACAATCTTGCTTTTGCTTTCGTGCATTTGGTCTGAGTACACACATTAATTTGGTGGCCCGTTGCGGGGGTCGGGCTCTAAATGGAATGATGGCGAGGGCTTTGTGAGCATTCTGGCCAGCCATATTATTTGCCTTTGCTGGGCGAGATTTGCTAAGACGCATAATCCCGTTATGGACGAGACTGGGGTGAGAAGACAAGTCCCTCAGCTGTAGTCATTGTCAACGTTGTGCTGATGACACAGCTCAGGATGGGAGTAACCATGACACCCATCCTCCTTATGTGTCTACACACTCATCACATGTCGCACAAAAATACGAGAACTAAACGAGATTTAAGTCTCCCAGCTTCTTCACATGTCCGTAGAGAATTCACAATTTGCTCAGTGATTTTATTTCGCCTGTTATGGCAAATCGGTGTGCACCTCTGCAATGTTTAAATGCTTGATTTGCAAGCCTCTGTGGAAGGGGTGCACAATGCATATTCATAACCCCATCTGTTCTGGTGCTATGCACAGCGACAAGAGATAATCTAATCACATCCACAGCCCATCTGAGCCACACTCTGCCTTAGGCTCTACTTTTGCTCGTCTTTATTTCCACAATAACCTAATGAAATAGAATATGTAGCAAAAGATTGTAGTTAGTCGCATAACAAGCGGCGCTCTAAGGCACGCCGCTTTCTCTCCATCATTTGTTAATATCTCGATCTTTATCACAAGAATAGACACTTTCTCCATCCACGTTTTATGGCACAGAGCGCAGAAACAGACCCTCTGTCAAAGAGCGTGTGGGTCTGTAATTTGTTTCCTCCGAGTTTTGATCTGTTCGTGTCAAGATCTTGCGAACGCCGCAATATCTACTTGAAGCTTAGTAGCCTCGTAATGAGTTTATTAGCACCAGATAAAATTTATCTCCACTAACAGAATGTCACAACTTATTCAATGGGATCTTCATATTGCATTTCTTGAGAATTACCGCAGATGAAACCAAATGAGCATCACGCCATTTGGCCGTGGAGAAAGTCACATTCCATTATCCAGCACATTGTTTTTGCCCTTAGTCTTAATTTTCCCTTGACAAGAACAATATTAAGCTGTAGCCTATCTGCATGGTGGCATGAAAACAGATCATATTTGTGGATAATTATGGGCTGTGATGGGTTAGGGTTGGGGATGAGGTGGGCATGAGGTGAAAACGTTGCCTTGGTAACCATAGTCTTGGTGTGTTCTTGAGTCTTGCATCTGGTGACTGCAGAGACAAGCGATGGGGGATGAGCTGTGCCATGGTCTAGTCTGTCTTCCCAATACTGGCAGCCCAACCTGGGTCACATTCTAATAACCCCACAAAGGCATCTAATCACAACTACAGTTAAACAAATTGCAAATTCATAACACGCATCAGTGCATATTGAATAAACCAGTTTATAAAGTGTCATCAGAGTAAAGGCGCCTAGACAGGGGAATTCATTTTACTGATTGTTTATCTATCTGAGAGGGAGATAGACTTTAATACAAATTGTGGATTGCATGTAGCCAGGACAGCTCACAGAGCCTAATTGAGTGACGGGGGATCACTTGCAAGTTTTTGCGATTGCCAAGCTGGGATATGCTTATCAATTTTGTTGACAACATTGGGCTGTGGGTGTAGAGAATGGCTTGTGAGACAATCTTGGTTTGTCCTGGAGAGAGCCTAGAAATGCATGAAGCTGACCCCTGCGACACTGCTATCAGACTTGCCTGCAAGTCCATCATCCGGCCGGCCCCACAGCTATGCACAACTGGCTACATTAAGGCCCCCAGTTGGGCTCGCCATCCAAATTATGTGCCCGATTTCTGCCTTTATCTTGCCCGAAAACACTCGGGCCTGTCCACGGATCAATCGCACACTCATTTCCAAATCGCTCTTTCTGAACGTGAAATTTTCATTAATGTAGGTGATTACTTCATATTTCACGGTGGCGTATGGGCAGATGATCTGGTCTTGAATATAAATCAGTGACCAGACGATTGCCTTGACGTGGACCCGGCAGATGGGATGGAACAGGTCCACATTTATGACACAGAAAGCCCCAAATACAAATCATGCACAGCTGAAGGAACACAATTTATTCAGTGGATTAGAGTTCAAAACATTTTATTCATATCCATTCCCAACTGACCAAACAAAATAAACAATACATTTATTTGTTTCTAGAAATTCTGTCGGTTTGTAATACAGAGATCAAATGCTTTAATGAAAAAAAAGTTTGGCCCGTATGGGGGTCGAACCCACGACATTCGCGTTATTAGCACGACGCTCTAACCAACTGAGCTAACGGGCCAAGTTACTTGAAGTGAAGTAAACGCCCAAAAAACTATTAACCTATTATGTTATTTTGTTCGATGACATGGTATGGTCCCTGGGCTCGCAGAGGTGTGAGTGCAGTAGAGTAGGTGTGTCCATGTGTGATAGGGTCGGTGAGCAATGGGGCCCGGGGTACCCTAGACAATACACAGTAATTAACTGTAAACCACTGATAACGACCACTGGGCCATTGATAATTGTAGGCAAGCTCAATGTGTCATCCACGGAGTCAGACATTGTCAGACAGCTCCGATTGTTACACCGGCACAACATCCCGAGGTGTAACTCTAACCGCTAAGTGTCATTAGAGGTGTCGTTGTTTTAATTTAGCAATGCTGTAATATTCACTGAGTCCCGGGTTGTAACCTAATTCTGCCTGTCTGTCTGGCTGTGCATACTTGAGATTCATCACACACCCAATAATTGGATTAACAGACAAATCTGCGTGATGAAAGCAGCACATTAACACAGCCTAGTGGCGAATATTGCCACCTCTAATAGACAATCCAACCTGATTATGTCGCAACATTATCACAGCTGACTTGCCTAAATATTGTCATTCTAACTGCGGGACAATTTCCGATGGACTGCCAGGATAACACACGGAATAATATTGGGCAATTTGGCATCTTAAGCAATGTTAAGCATTTTGTGCCATGTTGTCACTCATAATGCGGAGGTCAGTGATGCCCTAAAGGCGTGATTATAAAATATTATTTGCAGTTGCGGTTTGTTATATAAATGGTGATCATAAACAAAAGTGTAATTGTTTTATTCTGATTCTGATATCGGACTCTCTATTGTCTTGGTGGATCAGCCCAAATGCGGCAATATAGTGAACTTGTTATCTCATAGCTCATTTTATCACTCTTTCTGTTCATGCAATAAATATGTATGCGATACAAAAGCATAACACCATGCGATATATTAACCTTTCACATGAAAGATAATCGGTCTTCTTCACATGTTCATATTTCTCACATTGACTTTCAATCTCAAAAATGTTTTAACCTCGAACCGTTTAAAATCACCTACCATGGTAGGCATGTTTTACTTACCATATTCAATCTAAATTTGATTGCATTCTGATACACAGATGTTGTCCTTGATCCATAAATATCCACTTCACAAAATATCATTAAATCTTCAAAGTTGCTATTTGATAATTTATACAGTTTATTTATAATGTCCCACGTCGATTAAGAAATAAATAAGATTAGAATATTTTCTTATTGATTGAAATCGATTCTAAAACAAAGGAGAACCTATTCAGGCAAACAGTCAGCTGAACTAAAGTAATCTTAACTGAATGTCTCACACCTCATATTTCAAGGCTAAATAGGAGATGACTCAAAATCAGTCAATTTAATCCACTCAAGCGGCAATTGACAAAGCACAAAATAACATTAATCTATTTATCCGTGTGAAATGTTGTCTTTGACAGTTAAAATCTCTTTATTCCCCCAATGAAGTGAATCCATCGAGTTGTGAAGATCTGGTCATGCTGAGCGCCATTTTGTCCCCGGTAATAGAAGCTCATCTCACATTACGGACTTCCACGTTTAATTCGGGGGGAGATCCGGGGATGGCAGTCGGAAGAACATCTAATTGAATTTCATATTTCAGCGGTCGGAATGCCCCATGTCTGGGCAGCGTCAGTTCTCCAATATTTTGCACAGACAAGCCCCTTCTTTACACATAAATCTGCCTGCCACAAGAATTAAGTGATGCTGACTGAGAATTGTAACACAGTTCAATCGGATTTGCTTTCATGTGGAAATATTTCATGTGATCAGACGCTGACTTCAGAGCCCCTGTTTACCGACTGGATCACAGCTCTGTGGATTAGCTGCCTAAACCGAAGAGGCTTCAAAGACTGTGGACCAAACCCATTTTGATATAAAGACTTCTGAGATATGATTTCTCACATGTTACCATTAAGAGTATTTTTTTAGATGTACTGATGAATTGTAATTTATGGTAATTGGTATTTTTTCAAACAATTTGGAATATGCCAGAACGCCATGGAAATTGTCGTCTGCGACAATTGCGACTGCAGGGGGGCGACTAGGACGCGTCTGACGAGAATGAGTGACACCCTGATCTGCCTAGATAAACTCATAAAACCACTCAGCCACAAGCCTGCACAAATATTTTCATTCTGATATTGAGAACCCACAAATTCAATTTGACTGCCACCATAAACTTATGATTACATAAAGAAGTGAGTTTGTCTTGCTTCCCGTCCGCCATTTCCGGTTTACTCATTTTTTCATGGTTGTTCACAGAGAGATATTTATTGTGTAATACTAGTGCATGATGAATCGATTAGTCTTAGTTGTTTAGGCGGGCAGCATTTGTTGAGAAGCACAAAGTAGGGTCATTTAGGAGCGATGCCGTCTGCACAGAGTGGACGCGGCATTCAGCCCTCCGACTTCTTCTCACAACGAGGCCATCCGCGGCCGCAGACGCTGCTCTGGATCACCCGGCCGGATGTGATGATGGTGGCTGTTTGCAGATGGCTCGTGTTCCGGATGGCTTCATGTCCATGCCCTTGTAGGTTGGTGTGCCCCCTATCCTGCGTCTGATGACCCCACCTTGGATGCCTCCAATATTGCTCTGTCTGTGATGGGCAGGCCGGGGTGGGATCAATGCCCCGTGTCTATATTTGTGGCGACTCTGCGCAATCGCCAGGATCTGGCAGATCGAACTCCTATCTGATGAGCAGTATGGAAAACAAATATCGTGCAAAATGGATCTGGACTGGGCATCAGCAGGCGACAAGGGGAGACAATTGGATCTGGGAGGAGCCAGTCGAGGTCTGGACCCCCACCGTGGACTGGACGTGGCCTCTAAACGTAGCACAAACAAGCCCGCCTGATGAAGCCCCGTGATGTATGGGGCATATCTCAGGCCCCTGCAGCAATCCATTCTTGTCCATATCTCACATTGTTATAGACTTGTGATAAATATTGTCCAAACGCAATAATACAAAGTCAAAACAAAATATGGCTTGATATTTGGGTTAACAGTTAAAAAATGTTTAGCTGACGATAAAACGGACCTATCGCTAGAGTAAAAATGTAGAAACACTGGTTACTGACGCTGTGCCCCCTCCATTAGCCATATTTAGCCAATTGACCAAATGATTAGATCCGTTTGAGTTGGACTGGGGCTGCTGAAGGGCGCCTCATTCTGGAATATGTCAACTTATGACAACAATCTAATTATGAGGCAGATAAATATTGAGGCATCAGACGGTGGGTAGGGCATTAAGGATATGAGAGGGAGCCATGTCTGCTCCTTGTCGCCAACCCTCCTATTTCCAGAGTTTTTATGGCGATATATGCTTGCCATCACAAACTACCATATATTGGGGGCGCATCGATTTGAGCCCTTGATGGGGGTGGATGGTAAAATTTATATATATCTGTACATGTATTGGACTACATGTATTGGGCTTATATTCACATCTTACCAATCCTTCAATCTTTCGATTAAATTCAAATAATATATTTTAATCACCATAATGCTTTATTTGACAGGTCAATTCAAATAATTTGGTGTGCAAACTGCAGATTTTAATGCAAAGCGCAAATATCAAATATATTGATGTATTGACTCTAATATAACTAACCTAGTCAAACATTTTATCAACGAAATTTCTCCCTTGAAGGGCTTGCTGGAATTAGACCTTGAGGCTGAGACAGCCCATGAGTCAGATTGAGGAAAGACATGGAGGGGTCAGGAAAGACCACTCCTGTAGGTGGCAGCACTTTGAATCAATCACACACTCTCATCTGCCTTGAGTCATTACAGACACAAAAACATATTGAATGATACACATATAGCCTACCAGAGCAATATTTTACATCACAGACATATTGATATTTGGTCTGGTTTGACTGGTTACATCAAGAGTATATCGTGCTATTTCTATACTTTTAAATGTTATATGATAATATTTTTTTCAAAATATATTGCAAAAGACAGGAAGGATCTATTTTGAACAACATTAAAGTGCATACATTACAAAGGCTTTTGTTTATTCAAATACAAAAACTCTTTTTAAATATCTTTAATGTTTTTGTATTGAATGAGCGTAAAAAACCCAGCATATATTGACTAGACAGCACAAATCAAATTGTTTTGGTCAATTCAACAAATCATATTTTGATTCCCCTCTCAACAATAAAGATTTGACATGATATAATATGGTCCACTTAGCTTTAAAATAAAATAGGATACATAGATGTCACGCAACATGGGAAGCTTGAATATCAAATGAAATAGGACACACAGATATCACGCAACATGAAAAGCCTGAATATCAAGCAAAATAGGACACACACAGATATCACGCAACATGGGAAGCTTGAATATCAAGCAAAATAGGACACACACAGATATCACGCAACATGGGAAGCTTGAATATCAAATGAAATAGGATACACAGATATCACGCAACATGAAAAGCCTGAATATCAAATGAAATAGGATACACAGATATCACGCAACATGGGAAGCTTGAATATCAAATGAAATAGGATACAGATAGATATCACGCAACATGGGAAGCTTGAATATCAAATGAAATAGGATACACAGATATCACGCAACATGAAAAGCCTGAATATCAAATGAAATAGGATACAGATAGATATCACGCAACATGGGAAGCTTGAATATCAAACAAAATAGGACACACAGATATCACGCAACATGAAAAGCTTGAATATCAAGCAAAATAGGACACACAGATATCACGCAACATGGGAAGCTTGAATATCAAGCAAAATAGGACACACAGATATCACGCAACATGAAAAGCTTGAATATCAAATGAAATAGGACACACAGATATCACGCAACATGAAAAGCTTGAATATCAAGCAAAATAGGACACACACAGATATCACGCAACATGGGAAGCTTGAATATCAAGCAAAATAGGACACACAGATATCACGCAACATGGGAAGCTTGAATATCAATCAGAATAGACACAAAAGGATAATCTTCAGAATACATGACTTCATCCTTGATAACTGACATAGTAATGGATTGCGTTTAGAATACATTAAACGCTCTCTGTTATATTTACCCTTTGTATTTATTTTAGCATTCCCAAATCTAATCAAATCTAAGAAATGAAATTTGGCGAAATATTATACCGTCCCAGAAAAATCATTACCCTTCCATTTGTAAAAGGGTCCAGAAAATAGTATACCGTCCCAGAAAAATCATTACCCTTCCATTTGTGAAAGGGTCCAGAAAATATTATACCGTCCCAGAAAAATCATTACCCTTCCATTTGTGAAAGGGTCCAGAAAATATTATACCGTCCCAGCAAAATCATTACCCTTCCATTTGTGAAAGGGTCCAGAAAATATTATACCGTCCCAGAAAAATCATTACCCTTCCATTTGTGAAAGGGTCGAGAAAAAATATGTGCGTGTGTCCTTTATCTGAAATCATTAGGTCACACATCAAATGATTAATCTTTATTGATGTTACAATAATAGAGAACAATTTTCCTTGGAGACTCACTATGAAGATTTAAGTTTCACTTTCCAATCTGACACTAAATTACCTACCGCAGACAGGCCGCAAGTTACCATGCTGTTCAAGTGTTCTCGTCAAAGGATGCATATTCTTGTTTCAGAGAGATAAGAGTTTATAAGCGTTTTACATTAAAATCAGAATTTATAAAGATATAATTTTTAATTGCCTTAACTTTGGTCAGCCCAAAAAAATGTGGTAAATGGAAAGTGTCTGAAATGTTAGTAGATATTACCTCCCTCTTTTAATGTAATGGGTGTGATGGGGTTGTAGGCATTTGTAGATGGGTTGGCAGATAATACAGATGATGTTCCATCAGAGATCTAACAAGCAGATCTTGTATGAAGATTGCCTGTGCTGCGGTAAGCGATCCCTGACTGCCTCCCCAGACCTGACAAACTATCCAATACAACCAAACCTACATCTGATCTCAAGGCCCCACGCCATGTTACGCTGTCTTTCAACCATAACATTTTTGTTTTACTTTTTACCTATTATCTCTTTTAGAGCTCACTCTATGGCTTATGTTTTATGATATATATTTGATCATGGTGTTATTATTGTTCAACCATGAAAATAGTTTGCTGTATTTTCTCCGATGCAAATTCAACAAGGTCATTGTTTTTATGTTGCTTTGTTTTTCGCTATTATTTGAGTACCCATAGTGGTTACTGAAGGCGACCCGGATATCCGGCCATTTTAGTCAGGCCTGGATGCCCTAATCACCTCTCAATTAACTACTTACAATGTACTGACCAGGCCTTTGCCGCTGTTCACACCACTGTCCAACATTCCTGACCTTTGGTATGGCGAGCGCCTCCTGGAGGGCTGGCGGTAAATTGCATTGATGAGAGCCGACAAGGCATGGCCCTCAGGTGTGACAGGTGAGCCCATGCCTCGCTGCATCCAAAATATCTTTTAAATGAAGCCAATTTACCACTATAATGCCCAAAGAAGATGATGTTAAACGGATAACAACGGCAACAAAACACAAAGTAACTCATTTGAGCAAATTTAAATCTATTACTGTTAGGTACTTGATTTTGTTCTATTGATGTAGTTAAAATGATAAATATGATAATTTTGTATATATGACCAAGACCATCAGTCAATAAAGGTTTCATTAAGCATTAACAGCTGATGTTATGAGGTTCTCGTTGTAATTGGTGGGTGTGGCGGTCTCTGTAGACAAGATCTGCATTGTTGTACATGATGCTCATTTGAAAGACTCTGGATACTGAGGTGTCACATGGGATTGTATCCCCCAGATTATGCCAGCTGATGTCCTAGACAAGGCATTAACTCTCACATCTCATAGATGACTTTAATCTGCGCTTATCGAATCAGATCTGCACAGAGAGGATGTGCATGTGTCCACTCTGAAGGACAGTTGTGATAGGCGAGCTGGTGGTCCAGGGCACATGGGATAGACTGCGTGTCACGTTGCTTGACCTTCCTCGGACCACCAGAGATGCATGTGTCCAAGACAAGGGCTGCACACGATTGGCACCCGCCGGCTCAATCGTGTGGAGCATAGTTCAAAACTTTCGGCACATTTTGCGACATTCCCCGAGATGTGTACCCGCGCATTTATATATTGGAAACAGCTCAATGGTTTTGTCTTAAAAAATCCAGTTCGCACTGGTGAGAATGGTAAAAGGAATGTTCTAAACATTTCAAAAGCCCTTATTGAAGCGCATCTGATATGAAAGTAAATGAAGCATTCAGATGCATAAAAAACATTGGTAAAATATCACTTGACTATAATCAATGGATTATTAAGTTAAATACGCTGAAAGCTATGAAGTAAATACAAAGCGTATTTGTACTCTACAATTCATGTTTTTATTAGAAGGTTCATCATAACAATACTAATATGGTGATAAACTTGAAGACCTGACTCTGGTAGAGGGCACCACATATCAAGAAGGTACAGGTTTATAAAGCAATAGACCATCTCCTCCCAGTCTGATAAGCCGGCACCCATCCTAACCCAGGGTGGACCATCGGGACCCCTTTCATCTGGGCAGGACCTTAAATCTGAGCTCCCTTTGCCAGGGTAATCCTGGCCTTACCACAAAGTCCTGATCCCTTATGATGCGGAAGTGGCATCAATCTGGCCTTTTCTATCCTATAAACCATCACTACATTGGTGTCCTCCCCTTCTAGCTCTGGGCATTGCTATCTTGCCTATCCTGTTACTGGGTGCCACTGAAGCCGTGGCCCCTGTTTGTCTCTGTGGGTGCCCTTGCCCTCCTCCGGTCCTGCATCACCACTATGGCTCTTACACGGGTAATGAGATAAACTTCCCCGGGGTGTTTTCATGGCTCTGATTCATCCACGCTTTGTTTTACATTTGTGCTAATTCCACCTCTGGTAAGCATCGCTGTGATCTGAGTCTCGCCTCCATTCCCCTTCCCGTAACCTTTGACATGATCTCCAACACATTAGATGCCCTTCTACATGTCCTGCACTCTATAATGGCACCTTATTTGTTGAAAATTTGCCACCAGCTAATCCAAAATAGCAATAAATTTTCCCGGACATCAGTGGTAACGACTGCTTGGTTTGTCTTTTTCACCTCTGGGGATAGTACTCTTGTGAGACCTTAATCGGTCTTGTGGATTTTGACAGACAGTCCATTATGAATGTACACTTCTGAAACTGAGCATAAAGGTTGGCGACGTCTTCACTCAGGCCTGAGGATTGGGCAAATACAATTTCGGGAGGATGATGTGGTCCCCCGGGCACTACGTGACAACATCCATCCCCGCTGATGCCTGCTCAAAACAACAATGATTTTACAGCACCACCTGCATTGAATACATTGAAAGCATTTGAATAAAGCTTCCCAATTAAACCAATACGTCATATCTGTTCAGATCTCTATCTAACCTCTCAGATTCACAAGTAATGTGTACGACACACACACATACACACACATACACACACTTACACACACTTACACACACTTACACACACATACACACACATACACATACACACATACACAAAAATACACACACATACACACACACACATAGTCATTTTCGAATCAGCAAGCCATTTATATTTTATTCCAAGTAATAAAGATGTGATATTTCTGGGCACATTTCTGAAGGAGAAATGTGCCGCCCATTATAGATGCTGCTCACGTGGTGTCTCACGTGGTGTAGAAGGATGCTAAAACGTCAGAGAGGTGTTCAACCCCTCGTCCATCAGCTCAGTGCAGGCCTGCAACGGGGCTCCACTGTTGGGTCATACATTACCCCACCCCCAGTGTCCAGTGTGACATGTCCAGATCCCCGCAAGCAGCCACTACAACCCATCACCCACATGGAGGGATCACATTACACACCCACCACCAGTGTCCAGCGGCTCAAAGATAAGATGAGATGGCTAACAAGATCAAAGTGGAATTATGTAGATATAGGGGGACCCAAATCAATCTCTATGTTGGTGAAGATGTTTTATGATAAACGTGTCTGTTTGAGCATGCTTTGTAAAGATTTCTCAATCAGGGTCATGTCACTGTGAGAAATAAAGCAGTTATGATGGGCACTGTTACCTTGTATATTTGCATAATGTGACCACTTAATGGTAAATTGCATCAATATGGGTTGTGAGACATTTACCCTGCTGCCCTTCAAACATGTGACCAAACCGGCAAATATAATAGACTGCAATGTCTGAGCTCGATAATATGTTATATTTTAAATGCTACGATTAATCAACACAGGGTGTTTATGTGTATTCATTAAATAATTTATGACACAAGACAAGACAAGAGCAAAGGGCCTGCAGGAACAGAAACAAATATTAGACAGAGGTTTAAACAGTTATATTTAACTGGTAAAACTAAATCCCACCAGTCATCACAATATCACTGCGTCTGGGGTGGTTGTGGTTTGATCAATAGATCACAAATATATTGTCTGCAACATAATGCATGGTATAACTCAATGTTTTAAGAAAGAGCAGATGACCTGTATGGCGGAAGAGGGCGCAACATGCTGTTGTGCTGTTCCTCCTTAACCTCCAAACACCAGCCACTGCACACATTTCTGTTTTGTGTTATTTAGGCAAGGTATACCGATACATTTGGTCATAGAGGCCTGTTCTATGCCATAATAGGCTATAGGTGTGCCATGTTTTGCTCTGTTTGGGAGGGACAGTTTGAAAAGTGGCAGACATGTTCCAAGAAGCCGTGTTAAATGTCTAAGTACCATCCATAACTCTGCACCTGAATACAGGTCTTGGTCCTATATGCATATAGCCGAGGCTCTTCATATATTTATATCCATATTCATTGTTCATATACATTGTCATTCTCAACCTAACCATGCTGACATATAATAGATGTTCAATTAGAGGGGTGAAATATTGTCCTCAATCCCCTGGAAGGTTCATTTTCATGTTACCTCTCATAGGGAGAGTTTTGTCCGTCTATTGTCTGTTTGTTACAAACAGTTACATGTTATAATGAAATTCAAATTAGTGTCGGATAAGGGTATTTAAATCATGAGTCTATCATTATTGGGTCTTCTGTGCCGAGATATCCACTTCAGGCGATTTGAGGCAGCAAATAGACAGAGTGACTTGTGAAATGTGACAAGAAAGGCTTATAAAGGCTTAGAGAGTTGTTGCCTGCCTAACACCCCTATTATATCTGCTTACCTCCTACAAACACCATTACCTGACTGCCCGGATTCGCTATTTCCTTGTCTGCCTTCGGCAATTTCCCTCCAACAAGCCTATTAAGTAAGCCCCATCTAATATGAGTGTGTTTGAAATTTGGCCAGATTAGCAGTGTGGCTGGAATTATCAGGGTGGAGGATCGCAGTGTGACTTGCATCGTGCTGATATAGGTCTCAGTGGACCGATTAAGGGGCTTGGCATGCTTGTAAAAACCAACAGAATTTGTGAGCAAGATTGCCACCAAATGAGTCTCTCCTATAAAATAATGTACATGCAACACGATGCGACAGGAGCACATTTATCTCGGGCTTTCCACACCTCTCAAGGGTTTTCAGATTTCTTCAATTTGTGATGCGACGTAAGAATTATCATAGCAGAGCTCAGAGGCCTCTATCAGGGGATTTAAGCTTTCCGCAATGTATCACATAAAAGGATGTCTTGAGCCAAACTAGTGTAAATCACCCCCAAGATAAATGCATCTGCGGCAATCTTGAGAGGTCTCCGAGGGCTAGAGTGTCCAGAACCACGCCTGTACTCACGCTGAAGTCTCCCCTGGTGCCGCAGCTGGCTCAACTGGATCAGGCAGATTGAACAAACTTATCACATACACAGGAGAGGCTTGATTGTCGGAATGGACTCATCAAATATAGTGCATACAATTAGACACTAATATATCGCTACATTTGGAATTAACCCGCCATTGCTGGACAGATAATTTGTTGTTCTGAATGACAAGAATGATAATTGGTTGGTTTGAATGATAGAATGATGATTGGTTGGTTTGAATGATAGAATGATGATTGGTTGGTTTCAATGACAGAATGATAATTGGTTGTTTTGAATGCTAGAATGATAATTGCTTGGTTTGAATGAGAGAATGATAATTGGTTTGTTTGAATGACAGAATGATAATTGGTTTGTTTGAATGACAGAATGATAATTGGTTGTTTAGAATGACAAAAGTTGCAATGCAAACCTTTATTTTGGAAATATTATATTGTATCTGGTATATATTGTTTCCGAATAATTGGAATACTGAAATTGTTAACAAACCTCTAGCTACTTGATTAAATGGATGGAAAAATACTAAATGATGATTTATGTATTACAAATGTGGTAATGTCACTAAGAAAAGATATATCAATCAATAGGAAGTGTTAATTTGACTGAGTGGCAACAGAGTATGGAATATGAGCTACTACGTCTTTCTGATAGCCTTTTAGTCGTGGATATGTTTCCTGTACGATGCCTAGGTACTGTACTATCCTTTAGGTTTGTGTTTAAAGTAAATTGTAAACCCATCGGACTGAGTATTTATGATATAAAATGTACATTGTATGCTCCTTTCACTAAATTAAAGAACTTTGAAATCACTTCACTTGACTGCTATCCTTTTCTCATATAAGACTCAAATATAAGATTCAAAGCAACCTTATGTTGTCAGACATGAAATAATGTGAAGTGAAATCATGAATGTTACAAAGTATCTGCGATTTATCAAACACTTTTATTTTTACTGTGTTTAAATGTCCTCAGTATCGTCTGCTCTCTCTTAATTGAAATGTCCATTTAAAACAATTCCATGCAAAGGTCCTCTGTATATTGCACTTTTGAAAGTTTTTATATAATGAAATATACATTCTACATAAAGAATCGCTCTCAGAGCATCGGTATCCATTGTAAGCAGATGTATATTACTCTTTCAGTTTGATGAGGTGCACGGTCTCTGTGAAGTACTTGACTCCCCACTCTCGCTGCCAGGATGTCATAGCATCGACATGCTCAAGTACCTCAATGCTGCACGTGTCATCTGTAAACAAATATCTAATTGTTACATAAATAATAGACAATCCATGTCACAATATTTGACCTGGACAATTTTCAGCTTTTCTAGGGAAATGATCAGTTGTTTTTATGAATAAATGGATACTAAAATTCACGTAAACAACTTGCGGACTCAATAGAGCCTCACTGACATGGACTCTCACTCTCTTGTCAACAACGCCTGACAAAATATAATTATTAAAATATACTAAACCAGATCAGCCAAAATTGAAAAGAATTTTAGTCACACAAAACTAATGCCTCTTTTGAGACAATATTAAAAATATTTAGAGATATGAAAGTCAAATTTGAGGCAAAAATACAAAATCAGTTTTATGATATGTGAGGCTCAATAACTATTTGTCACATATTGACAGCCCTTGACAAATTTGTAATCCATTCATAATTCATTGGCATATCAGTATGAATTTTTCATTCCAAACTGCCCAACACGACAATATGTGTTGTGTTTTTTATATACGTTAACAATGCATTTAACGTCAAAAAACGTTAAACCCACCAACATGAACCACCATTGCATGACATTTTTTTCCATATAGAATATGCCTTACTTTGGAGTATGAAAGAGTCGTTGGGGATTAAAAAGTTGAATAGCAAGGTAATAGCAAGGCAAAATACATTTACATGTATTGTGTAATCGTCAAATCATTAATGATAGCTGAACCCAAGCTGAGAAAGCATTTAAGACATGATGGATGTAAGTTGGTCAAAAATTGCAGTCTCTTTAGGGCCTAACCCGATATGCCAAAAGTTCAACCCGAACTTCCTCTTAGTGTGATCATTAACAAGAGCATTGACTCCGTGTTTTGGATGGTCGCCATGGCAATAAAACCAACCAATCACTGCAATAACCGCATTAGATTGAGGAAAGGTCCCCAGGAGTGCATGTGTGCAATATCTAAGCTAAATGTCAAACCGTTCTGGCTGTATCATGCACACACGCCAAGCTGGTGGCATGGTTGTCATGGTAACAGAAACAAACCAGGCATTATCCAACCAGATCAGAGGAAGGTCCCCAGGAGTGCATGTGTGCAATATCTAAGGTTAATGTCGAACCGTTGTGGCTGTATCATGCACACACGCCAAGTTGGTGACATGGTTGTCATGGTAACAGAAACAAACCAGGCATTACCTAACCAGATCAGAGGAAGGTCCCCAGGAGTGCATGTGTGCAATATCTAAGGTTAATGTCGAACCGTTGTGGCTGTATCATGCACACAAGTAATTTACCACGGACGCACGCACGGACACATGCACGGACGCAGCTCAATTTAATGTCCCCTGCTATTTGCGTTGCAAAGAATGCGGGGGACAAAACAAGCAGACATTTGACAAAAAACTGATTAAAAAATTCCTTGGAGTTGAGACTGACATTTGGGAAAGCCAGCAATGCGAAATGAAACCAATAACGTGAATGTTTATGACTATTTAATTTCATTATTAGAGCTAATTTAAGTCAGTTTAATTACAGGTGACCAAGCAGAATTATCTGATAATTATTTTTCATGATTATCTGATAATTATTTTTCAAAATAATACTTTGTTATTGTATATATTTCATTTAGTTGATATATTTAAATGATGTCATTACCGAACAGTGTATTCAGAAGTTCATCAGGAAAGTCGTGAGGTGGACCTGCAAGAAAAGACATGTCCAGCATCCATCAATTAATCCTCATCATTTAAAAGCATATTTTAATTTGTGACATAGATAGAAGTAATAAATAGATTCTGTCGATGTACGTCAATATACTGTTATATCAGTTCTTTCTCCCAAAGGAATTATTTGAATATTTCTCTTTGTAATGAAAAACATAAATTAAAGAAGATGTTTTATTAACAAGAAGTGTTGATGAATACAGGAGTTGATATTTGAATAGTTGCAGTGTATTAACATTGTAATGGAACAGTCTTGCCTTTATCACCGAAATAATGGTTCAATACGTTATGTTATGTTACTGGCGATTTTGATTGTAACAGTCGATTGGGACGGATGAATGGCAATGCGAATAAAACAAAAACGGAGATCAGTGGCCTCAAAGTTGTGCTGATTATTGCTTTTTTGTAAAGATTGTGAACATTTTCTGAAAATGCCTGCAAATTGTTTCATAAATGATCATTTAAATCCTTTCCAAGAACAGACTGGAGCAGATGATAATTTCGACTAATCAAAATGCACATTATATTGAATTTATCTTCATTCTTATTGTGAAGGGAATCAATCAAAGATCATCTCATTTTCAATTGAATATTTGGAGCATGTATTCTTTTCATAAAGTTTGTACCAACCTTGTGACGCAATAGTAAGATCACATTGCTCATTGACATCTCACCTGCAAAATTATCATGATCTACATGGAACGTGTCCGTCAGGTAATTGGTTTCCCTTCTCATCAAGTTTAGTATTACTTGACAATATCTGTGAAAATAAAGTAGATGATGAATGCAAATAAT
Organism: Amphiduros pacificus; assembly: GCA_949316495.1. NCBI lineage: Eukaryota > Metazoa > Annelida > Polychaeta > Phyllodocida > Hesionidae > Amphiduros > Amphiduros pacificus. Next base: position 44,266,134 of record OX439000.1, on the reverse strand, counting down.
ATATATATTATATTGCCATGCTATTTTAAATAAGGAAGAATTGTTATTTGTGTGCAATTTGAAATTGGTTTATGAAATCTGGAATTTAAAGGAGATTATATATATACTAGTATAAACTTAAGATGGTTTATTAGAGGAACTGTTACTTTTCTCGCTCATCATCGTAGACAGCGGCGAGTGATCCTCGATCCCATATGCCGTCCAATGTTCCTATCACATCACTAGAACAAGAATACACATGGTGGGTATGCATCAACATAGCTATTATAAAATACATCAACCGATTGAAATCCTTATACCACTTTTAAACAGAATACTAAACAAATTCTAAATGTGATGTTGGTGTTTTCATCCTAAAACTCATTTACTTGTTAAACTATATTTACCTGTTTATTTGGAAGAAATCACAATTATACAAAGTAATATCATATTTGGGATCAGTTGACTGAAAAGGAAGACAATTTAGTAATGTTATTTGAGAATTGAAAAAAATTCTGAACGACAAAATAGCTGTGAATGTCATAAGTTACGCCAGAGGACGCTAGTGCATTGGGATGGAAAATGATTGTTTACTAAATGATAAATAGACGTTTACTTTATAGATGTATCCTTCAATCACTGATATTGGAGACACGCTATATTCTATGTTGTTCTCTTCAAAAATCTGTTTGCAGCCCAGATCTACAACCTCATTTCCAACCACTCTATGACCTAATTTTGCCAGCCTAAATGTAAGATAAAATAAAATCACTATTCATTTTTCATTTAAATAGAAAGGAAGGAAGCCTGAAATATCATTCTAAACCAGTTTTATTCGAACTGATGAAATGTAGTTACCACTTGATGTCCATGGATTTGCCACACATCGGTAGGAATATTCGAGCGTTGCTTGATTCACCAGTTAATTTATCTATATACTTTTGCAACATTCTGAAAGGACAATTACATATGAAAATTATATCTCTCAGCATTCTTCAATCTTCAGATATTGAAACTAAAAATGGTCAGATATTTGCAGTACTACATTAGCACATGGGTCAGATAATAGTTTGTGTTTGTTTCGAAAATGAGGGAGTGACATTCATTCCAGGAATTAGATTTGAAAGATTTTCAAGATGCATAAAAACCTTGTAGTTGTTTCGCCTTTGTTTATACTGTGATAACCGCAAGTATGAAAATCCACCGAATTTTGATATATTATAAACAGTGTGTAAATATTCTTATGAAGCTACAACACAGCGTAAAATGTTTAAGAAATCAGTAAGCTATTTTATTTTGTTTGTTTGGGGTTTTACGTCTCTTTCAACATTCATTTCAGTTATTTCATGACGAGACCTACTTGTAGCTGTTATAATGCTGCCTCCCTAAATTGTCATGTCGCATGGACATGAACATGACAACCCATCTTTTAGATACGGGCTTCAGGTGACAGAAGCTATTGTAATATGAATTCAATGCTACGCGGTCGGGACTATTGAGGAAATAATGCTAATAGGCGATCGGGACTACTGAGGAAATAATGCTAATAGGCGATCGGGACTACTGAGGAAATAATGCTAATAGGCGATTGGGACTACTGAGGAAATAATGCTAATGCGCATGCGCTCTCACCGACTAAGCCACGGCCCCATCACTCAGGTACGGTGGATGCTATTTTATAAAATATGTTATAATATTCTAAATATATACAATTCTTACTATTAAAAGATAGAAAGCAGAATGTCTTTTTGATCATAGAGGCCTAAATGATTATTTTCTTCAGCCATACATATTTGCCAGCACATTAATTATTCACAAGAAAACCAACATTCAACTGAACAACATTACATGTGGCTTCTGCAGAAAAATACACAGTAAGGTTGTAATATTACTTATACCAAATATTGATATCTGTACTTATATAAAATTATACACTTGCAATATATATTTTTTCTCGCAGTATAAACTTTTCATAGAGGTGTAAACTCTCCATTGTCCCATGTGCCCATTTTCATATAGGGCTTGTATTCTACCTAGTTCTCTAGTTTTGCACTTATTCAACGGTTTAATAGTATTAACATTATAGAATTAGATTTTTTTTTATTTCTTAAAAATCCTAAAATATCAAGATTACATGTACAATCGTTTATTTCATTGTCAAATAAATCCACAATTTGAATGAGGAAATGTGGTGTAGAAATGCTCAAATGTCTTCTATTTTAACATATTCATAATTTAATAACACATGAACCTTCAAGTAACAATCTCAGTGATGAAGACTGAATATGGAATGGAAATGAATAATTTAAAGACTTTATGTATCCACCAGGTGGCGACAACATTTGTGTTTGAAACCAATAATCATATTAACTTTTAAACACCAGATGACAGCTCCTGCGTGGATCTCTATTTTGTATTTTTGCCTTAAAACTAGTAGAAATTCTGTTTGTCGAGAATGTTCTTTTCTTTCTTTTTTCCTTTTTTTTCAGTGAAAAAAATCTTTGGCCATAAAAAATAAATATCTGTGTAAACATTTCAAAATTGTTAGGGGCTGATTCTTCGACTGGCATGTTATTGTAAGTTGTATGGTGCAGAATATGAAGATAAAACTTAAATGTTCGACCCAGAATGATTTTTTTTAAATGAAAAATATCAACACAAAGCTAACTGAGCTAAATTATGCTGATCAATCTGCCTGACAGGGTGTATTTGAGAAAGAGCTTTGCAATGTTGCACCGTTAATGAGGTCCTACACTATTTTATGTTATATGAGCGTTTTATTAGCGTTTTATTAGCGCTGGTGTGTACTTTATGTATTGTGCAGTTGTAGGAACTTGTACTCCTATTACTATCAGTATCGTGGCGACCATCCAACCGAGGATATTGTCCTTAATGTCCAGCCAAGTATACAGTGATATATCAATTTACTTCCCTCAGCCAGATTCTTACTTGTTAATGTCACTATTTGTGACTTTAATGAACTATTCCCTCTGTTAAATAGTTGGAGTCGGAATAAGCATGAGCTGTCTGCAAACCAAATGATAGATTAGATTTGATCTCAGCCTTGTGTCAATATACAGTACTCTTGCACCACATTTCTGTTAATCTGATGTTTCAAATGAGATTAAATATAGTTACGTACATCCTCAAATTCAGAGGATATGATCCATAGAATGCTAAGATAACAAAGCATTTTTAGAAAATGTGAACCTTGCCTTATGCTTGCTTGAAATAGTTCTGAAAAATGGTGATTGAGTGGTGGAAAACACAACTAATACAATGAGCCGTTTCCCTTGATAAAGTTATTCTCAGGGAAGTTTACAAATTTTGCACCCCTTGTTGTTAAATTTCCTATATTTGCAAAGACCTACATGGCATCGTCACATCCAACTGAGCACAGGATTCCCTCAACTGGATCACAGACTTTTCTGATTTTCATACAAGTGATCTTAGATATGACAGAAATATTTATCCATGTAAGGCCAGGGTAATATTGAAACACTGAATTTAAGGATTGGGTGGTACACTTCAACACTTCAAGGCCATGAGAGTAAAATTAATCACTCAATACATGGATTAAAACGTTTTCATCCAAGGCTGTGATTTCAACTTTCATCCCTTTATTTGTATATGACAGGCGGGAGAGTTGACATTGTATTCATCACACAATTTCAGCATTATATTAGCTTTTTAGATTCCCTATGGGAATAAGTAATCAATTAAAATAGAATGATCAGTACTTTTTATTTGCTGGAAAATGAATTAAATTCCTGATACGGAATGAATAATCTCTTCAAATTTTCACGTTTGAAATACTGTAATTAGTAAAAACAAATATCAAAATGAAAAATAGTTTTTGTTTTTTTTTAATTTCATTAAGTTTCATACAATACTTTGAATTTCATTCTTTCACATTTATCTATTTTAAGATAGTGTAGTGGGTAGAGTTTTATCAAGTTTCATAAATCAGTTTTTCAATTTTTCTGCTGCTTACTTACTGATATATCGCATCTTCTGCTAAGTACTGCTGTATAGTAGACACAGTGCTCAACACACTCTTTGTGCAACTTTTTATTTTTTTTAGGACAGGCCGTGATCTTGTTTACGTTGTGGACTTGTGGTCTGTCATCCAAGGTGAATTAAAATGACATTTGCTCATCAATTTGAATTTCTTTTGGAAACCTTACACCACAGTGTATAGAAGATGTCACTATTACTGATTTTACTGCATTAAAATGTATTTATGAATTTGAAAACACTTTTTTGTCACAAATTAATGACACTTTAGTGTCATGGACAGACGCAAACACTTTAGAGAGAGAAATTTTAATTGTTTGTTATCTTATTTGGATTTTCTCTATATTATTCCCTGATTATCCTTTCTTTTCTGTTTTAACCCAATGTGCAGGTCCCCCTTTAAAGCACTCATGAAATGAGGTTTTCAAGCACATTTTCCTTACATAATATAAATGTTTATACCCTAAACTTTGCGATCAAAGTTATTACCCATCATATTTCCCCTACATATACTTCTGTGCCATTTGAAAGTGGATGAGTCTTCTGCTAAAATCCAACAAACTTTGTTTTGCTGACCAGTGATTTTGTGCAAACACCTGCTAAGTAAGGTCTTTCCAACAATGGGGCACCCTAAATTGGGACAATGGAGTGATTTGGCTTACAGAGCCTTGTTCGTCCATTAATATTTGTCCATTGGTACAGGCCAAACACCCTGACAGACCACAATAGAGGTCACATGATTGTATACATGTGGCCACCTGGTGGTCAAATGAGTATTCACAGTACTTGGCACTTTCATAAAAACAGAATAACCATGGTCAGTGTATTTTGGTTGATTTTAGTGAGATAGCTTAATTGTGACACAGTTTCATGGCCACATATCATTTAAGCATACCCCAAACCTATGTAAAATTGCCTGTGACATCTGTGGTTTCATGAATGCTTTAAGTTTTTGTCCAAATTATTTCCCATATCTTCCCAGCAAACATGCCACATTAAATCCACGTGAATTTCTGGTTAAAATCACAGAAACTTGTGGGCAACCTGATATCCCCTTCATTAAGACGTGATTTTCAAGATGTGGTTTTCAGGCCCAGTTTTTGACATGGTTAGGATGTGATTTGAAGACGTGAATTTTTGTCCAGTTTATTACATGTTTAAATGATGGAATATGCAAAGTAAAATGACATGAATTATTCAAGTGGAAAAGACATTTAAAGACATAGTTAAGATGTGAAATTTTCACATAGATTATACATGAAAAACTTTTCACCTGGATAAGACGTAAATTTCTGGTCCAGTTTATGATGTGATTAAGATATGATTTTCAAGATATGAAACACTATTTGATCACAAATGTTTGGCTAAGATATCAACTTCAGAAATCAGACTTAATTGTGATATATAAATTCCAAACCTTATCAAAATTATTTTATAGAAATGGTAAAATCTTCAGATTATGGTGTTCTAGTCATGCACGCGTCAAGCTGAACATACTCAGAGACACACTTTTGACAGAATTGTGGAAGACATGCCATGACGTTTACCTCCCTTAATAGAAATCAAGCACATTTTCAACCTTTATTCGGCCATCTTGATTTCTATTATAGTTTTTTCATGCTGAAGAAGTCTAAATATTGTGGGTTTATTTTAGCAATATGCGTGTCAGAACATATAGAAATGAAATATATTTTGTAAACGCAGGAAAGAAAGATAATAATAATAATAAAATATTTGTGTAGCGCATACAAAGATAATGAATTTATTTTGGTTTTATTTGAATGATATGCATATCAGAATATGTAAAATTGAAAAGTTTTTTTTGCCAACATAGAAAATGCAAAAAATAATAACTTTATACAGAATACAAATATGAAATCTTAGACAAGCAAATAAACTATAACAAGGATTAAAATATATCTCGGGTGTTAGGATAATTCATCAACATATTATTATTCCAAAACAATAATATTCCAGATCTTCAAAATAAGGAGTTGTCAATATATGACCATGTTAGTCATCATGGAAATGAACAAGTCACATGTCACCTGTATGTATATTACCAGTAAGAAGATTAAATCATACTTTTCAATTGCTTCAAATACTACCTAATAGCGATATAGTGTCCATTTTCATTTTGCTTGTCTTCCACCCTCCCCAAAAAAATGCCATGTTTTGAAACGTTTCTACTGTATTATCTGTGCTCAAGTTGTGCTGTCCAAAATGCATGTCCTTACATGTGCACAGATCACTTCTTGGAACTGGTGTCATTGCCTCCAAAATAGATCTCTACTTCTCACAGTTATTTTGTATGAACAAAATAGAATTGGAATTTTTGTTTTTTAAAAAAACTTCAAATGTTGCAATCATTTTGTAATTGTCAAGTAAAACCACAATTTGAATGAAGAAATATGTGTTAATAATAATGCTCAGCTGTATTTGAGGTGATTTGTCCACAAATCACCTCAAATAAGCAAGTGTCCTCAGCATGATGCCAGTTCACATTTTTAATCTCTACCGCTGGTACCCTGACCTGAAACTTTCCTCTTTTTGTCAGGTATTTTGGCACAAGGGAAAAACGCATCATTTTGCCATTTTTTAATATTAATATAATGGATTTTGATTATAAAATTTGAAATGTGTCACAAGTGAATCATTCTAAAATGTGAAAACAACTTCTTTGATATGGCAAAACATTATAATTTGTCATTAAAAAAGGAAAGCAAAGAATATGCCACTTAACGTTTGTCTAAAACTCATTATGGGTGAAATATAATATTGAGTTTGGTGTGTAGCCAAACCCTGCCAAGGGATTTTTTTTTTCAATACAGGGATATAACCCGGTATACGAGAGGTCCGCTCTGCAATGCCCACATACATATTTGGGGTAATGATGTTAGTATAAAATGCAATTTGTTTTTCACCTGAATAATTCCAGTCTTCATCATGTGAATAATTCAAGTCTTATACATGTGAAAAACTTTTGTCCATGTGAAAAAATTATTTTAGTCTGTATCTTCCACCAATTAACCACGTCAAAACTCCTGAATGATACACAGTCATTCCTTTATCAACATACACAGATTATCACTGAATGCCTATAACAAAGATATCAATAAGAGAACAAATAGGATGTTTTTTTGAAATCGTTAATATAATGTTGGTATCATATCGCTAAACTATACAGTGCTGATAACGCATCAAAATGACAAACTTTGTTCTTGATTGGCCTCTGAGGCTGTATTTATATATCTTCCGGTAGCGATAATTGGAAAATAGAAGTAACATACATATTATCAATGAGAAGGGTAAACTTACGGATGTACTTGAGGCATGTGAAACCTGGTCTGACCAGCCTCCCATCTCCTCTGCCAGGCGTCTATTGTCAGCCTCTCATTGTTGTAATCTCCAAACTGGTTTATCTTGTCCTTAGCGGCCTCATCCGCTGACTGCTTCTCGGAGACAGCACTACATATGTTCTCATTCATTGTCCTGTTGAATGAAAGTACAAAACATCCTTTATATTAACACGGGCGATTAATATTATAATGCGCTTTCAACTGTAAGACAAGGATGAATTAGTCATCCAATCTGTCATTGTCTTATATCTTTAGTTGCATCAACAATTACCTGGTCAATAGTCTTATACAATGACAAGCGCCTCTCAGTGATGGGTACTGCTATATACGAAACAGGAAGAGGACACAGTTTCCTGAGGACATCTACGGGTAATGAACACTCTCGCTAGAGGAACAAACTAGTACACACAGATCACGTTTACCTTTTTTTCACGTTACAGTTGGACGATCATCACGTTTTGAGCACATATACTAATTATGTTGACAACACGAGGTGATACGTCCACCAAATCTATTTAGAATCACTGTAGATTTCATTTTATCCATTTTATTGAAAACAAAATTATATTTTAAGATTTTAACTGTTATACACCTTTTTATGTAGTAGAATAAAAATATGAAAAAAATTATTTGAATCCAACAAAATCAAATGAGCAAAATCCTACTTATCTTTAAAATGATAGATATGCAAGCTGTGTGAGAATTCACTTTTAACTTTAAATCTTCACAGATTTTCTCAGTTTGCATATGCCCAGTTTAGAATAGGTTTAGCAATTTGAACGATAGTCAAAAAAGATAGTAGGCACATTGTTTTCGAAAATGATATAGACATTGATTAATACTAATGGAGAAATGTTTACAAGACAAAAATGAGCGGCATTGAAAACTTTTTGAAATATATAAGTTATATTGATATTTTTATTTGCGTATGAATTTATTCAATTATCAAAGAATTTGTTTAATTATAAAAAAATGCTTGCTTATTGTTGCAGAAAGTAATGTTTACAAAATTAGCAGGAAAAAAACTTCTCATATTATATTGTATGGGAAAATGTTTACCTTATAAACACATGTTGATAGTTTCATTTGAAAATTTATTCAATTACCAAAAAGATTCGCTTAATTTTTAAAAGAATTGCTTATTGATGATTCAGAAAAACGAAAGAACAATACTGATTGGTTAATTGATTTAGATTTTAAATTTCAGATTTTAAAAAGATAAGATTTATTTTTGTTATTTTTTATCTTTGTTTATTATTTATCTATTTATCTTTTGAATTTATTCATTTATGGAGACTTTACAGTAGGTAAAGATGTTTAAAGCAGGAATACTCTAGGATTAAGCACCAGCATGACACTACCCCCATGCAGTGACGCTGGCTCTGTCTGGGTATTTAAAGGCAAGCTGGCCAGTTCTAAGTGTCGTCCAACCATGAGGTGCTGAGTGCGGATGGAATCATCAGAGAGTTCCCGGAACATTTAAATAGTGAATTTGTGAATTCACTTGGAATTTATGAACTTTACTTGGAATTTATGAACTTTACTTGGAATTTATGAACTTTGCTAACGTGTAGAATACCGAGTTCAGGTTTGCCTAAACTGCCAGGGCAGCGCTGCTGTAAGGCCTGCGGCCTTCCTATGAAGGGCCACTCACGAGGCAAATGCCAGGGTACCCCTCCCTGCGACGACCCCGACCCGTGTCCAGGGCCGGCCAGCGACATCAACGCTGGGGCCGCCACGACTCCTCAGGTGAGGAGGGCATCCAGGATGAACAGCACAGGACCCCAACAAAGCAAACCTCCAAGGATCACAGCATCTCAGCGACGCCAGGGCTTAATGCCACCAAGCTGTATTGAGCCCTGACTACCCATTCTTAGCAGACTGTAGTCATACTTTAGAGCAAAGTGAGCACCATGCAGATAAGGAGATCACATTAAAAAGTTTGTCAGACAGTATCCAGTCAGTGCAAATGCAGGTCAGGTAATTAATAGAGGCTCATATCAACTTATATCAACCAGTACTGCCAACCACCACCCCTGCTAGGAGGACCTCTGCCAGGCTTGTACAGCACCACACACATCACAGACTACACAGGTCTGTGCACGGTCAAGTCAGTGCCAGAGAAAACGGTGTGCAGTGCTGTGAGTGGTGAGTATGTGGCAATTCAAGATTTTCTTCATAACATGGTAATAGATAATGAGAATGCGCTCGACTTAGATACAAACGCAAAAGCCAACGTAGGAGTGTAGTAGACTAGAAATCATGGTTAGAGGCATGGTCCACATATGAACATTTAATGGTACACACACATGGTATATACCTATATGATGAGATGACTGAGTATAAGGCTATGATAGTGGAATGGGAGAAATGCTATACTTCGACAAGTGTCACCACTTTAGACCTCCGCCACCGTCTACTGATGTTTAAAGTGTCTGTACAGTTCTCTAATGTAGACCCACACCTAATTTATTCAATATTGGATGCCACTACCATTGAGGCCCGTGCCTAAAGGGTTAACCCGCTGTCCTTGTAAATCTGTGACCGTGTGGGTTGTCATGTCAAGGACCTGCGACATGACAATTCAGTGAGGCAGCACTATATCTGCTACAAGTAGGTCTCATCACGAAATGACTGAAATAATGTTGAATGTGATGTAAAACACCAATCAAACCACCAATCAAAAACCATTAAGCCATATACTCCACGTTGTCCCAGGTGCAGGAACTATGATCATGTTAGGGTAGGGGAATGCCCCTTTATCCCCCTCGCGTCGTCGGTACAGTTGCCGACGGCGCGTGAACCAAGTCAGAAGGCACGCCAGTCGGTTACTGGGGAAATATGCAATAACTTTAACTTGCTCAAATGCACCTATAAACTCTGTAGGAGACAGCATATCTGTCGACATTGCCAGGGGCCACTCCCCTTCGAATTATGCATCAAACAAGGAAAATGTGCGACAGCAAGCATCAAGCACATTCCTGCAACCTGACTTTTGGAAAGTTAACCGACAGGATCATCCAGATCAGGAATTTGCTGCCGCACTCTATTAGAGAGCCCTCCATGGGGTCAACATAGGCTACCAGGGCAATGATAGTATTTCTGTAACATAAAAAAACTGGCCGTCGGCCACTGTACACAAGGAGAAAGTTGAAGAATTTGTTCAAAAAAATCTAAAACTGGGCAGAATAAGAATAAGAAGTGTATTTATTGCAATCTAATGATTGAAGAATTACAATGTGAAAATGTACTACAACTATTATTACAAAACACAAAATCAAACACTTATATGTAGATTAAACAATATTGAAATTAAAGTATTTACAATTAATAAAAAGTAAGTATAAAAAATGAAACATGAATGTGTAGACAGTGATCAGATAAATATTAGTCTAAATTGTCCTGTAGTTTGCTTAGGGCATATGTCACAAAGCTTCCATGTGTGCGGTCTACCCTTGTCTTTGGTAGCTCATATAGGTACCGTGACCTGAGTTCATAACCTGATGGAACTGTCACTGGTAGCAAGTGGTGAAGTTTGTGGTCAGGGTTTTTCATTTTCTCAAAATATTTTTTACATAGCTTTTCTCTCCGGGTAGCCAAACTTTCTATGTTCCCTATAAATAGTACATCTTCATACTCTAATGTTGGGTATATTTATTTTGAAGGCACGTTTTTGTATGAGCTCCAGGCTGTCTGTCAAGCCTTGGTTAAGTCCTGGATAGTAGGTCCAATCAAGGAACCACCCCCCAATATGAGGGTATCCCCATTAGGAGCCTTCTTGTAGAAAAAAGCTCTAGGGCAAGAGTAATTCATGATCTTTCTTGGCCCCTCACTCACCCATGCTACATTGCTCGATGTGGTCAAAATGTTGCAAAAATATAAAGGGGCCTTCTTATGTAAGACTGATTTAGCCTCTGCATTCCAAAGTATTAAGGTTACAGAGGGTGACAGACATTTGTTAGGATTCACATGGAAGAGCAAAATATATCAAATGGCGTGCCTCCCCTTTGGCCTTACAAGTGGCCCAAGGTTGTTTGACAATTTTGCTGTAGGTTTGGAATATGTATAGAAGAAACAAGGTGCATCGGGCGACAGCATCCATTATTTGGATGACATCCTCACCCTGTTGCCTACTGTAGCTGGGTGCAAAAAATCTCTTGATATAATCCTGCAGACCTGCAAGGAGAAAACCACGGGTCCTTCCCAGAGGATGGAATTCTTAAGTATCATTATTGACTCTGTAAAGGAACCATTAAGTATATCTGAAGAGCGGTTAACTGATATTTTTGAGGAACTTGATACATCTGTTGGTAGACAATATACTACAAAGCGAGCACTGCAGTTATTGATAGGCAAGCTCACTTTTTGTGCCAGGGTTGTTGCAGATGGTAGTCTTTTTATCTTTATTTATTATTTATCTATTTATCTTTTGAATTTATTCATTTATTTATTTTTTGTTAAATTATGCCAAAATGATTTGACATTTATGAAGTCTGCCACCAAAATAGACACTGAGACGAAAATGTTCCAGGTGTGTATATTTACTTTGTCTTTTAATGAATATTATAATATTTTTCTGTTAGGAAAAATAAGGATCAATTGAATCATTCTAATATTTTTAGTGGAATTTGAAATTTCCATGCTTTTTGTATACAGCTCTTAGAGCAGTAAGAAACATATGTTATAAGAACGGCTCTGTTCTCACAGACTGGTATACTAAGCGAACAGAGACGATGATGGCTGATAGGTAAACAAAGTCAATCAGCGATTTCTGTGTATATGTCATGAGGGTGCAGATCCAGGGTTATGGTGTAGGAATTAGATCACAGTTCTGTCTCGACCTCCACCACAGGCAGCCAGAGCGACATCTTCTGCCATCACTACTTTTATATAGGTTAATACTTTGTATATAGGACCTTGGAGTGTAATGAATGGAGTTGTGACGCCATGAGATCAAAGGTACAACGTGTGTTACTGCCAAACCATTGTGTCTTATGATGCCATATGAGCCGAAAACTTGAAGAATCTGACGCTATTCAAATTTGTGACAATTTTGACTCATCACAGACAGTATTTAGACCAAAACATATTGTGATATAAATCTTATTTCTCTATTCCAAGTGTAGACAATTCTATAACATTTTAGAAACGTCCATGTCAGAGAGTTCCACACCACCCACCCAACCTGGAAAAAAGTTTGTTGCTTTTGTGAAAAACAATTCCCTTTTTTACAAAAATGCTGTGTGAGGTTAAGAAAATATTGATAAACAATTAAGGCAAATTTCTAAAATATATTATCTATACTGTGAAAATCGTCTATATCTGTAGATAATTTTCATGTAGACTTTGTCGTGACTGAAACTCTTCTTTGCACATATCATCTTCAAGAGATTGCAGGGAACTAACTAATTTTTTTTATAAATTCTGAACATTTCAAAATAGCTCCCTTTATTGGTGGTAACACACATTGCTTCAAAGGGAAACCATCCCATTGTTTTAAACAATGGGTTGCTATGGCGTCATGTGCACAAACCACAACGTCACAACTCCATTCATTATACTCCAAGATAGGACAGAGACAGAGAGGGGCTGGGGACTTTCACTCTCTGGCAACCTGTGATATAACTACCTTAATCATCATGGCTTCCTGCACATCACTTGTGCTGTGAAAACAAATAAACACTTTTAACATTTTGAAAGACAGTGGAATTACAAGATGGCATGTGAGACACAACATTCAGCTCAATTGCAATTAGTGGTGGGTATTATAACATAGCATTTTGGAGCGATATGTACTTCCTTGGAGTATAATGAATGGAGTTGTGACACCTTAAAGGTATTAAGCACCAATCCTGTTTTCTTGGTTTTGCAACAGTATATATACATATGAACACCATGACGTATTAAAGTCTGAAATCGAGCAACAAGAAAAGTTGCTACAAGACATAGAAGTTGCACAGTCTGTGTTAGATTTTCTCAGCCCATGGCTGCAACTGACGGGTAAACATGGGTAGCGTGAACTTTATTTGACCTCAATTGAGGCTCAAAGTAGGGTAGCACTGTTTGACGTCATTTTGGTACTAATCAAAAGACAATACCTTTTTCATGACATCATTAGCATATTGCCATGCTCTTATGACGTCATTTTACCTTTCAGTGCCTCCATGATGACACTCCACATAAAAATGACACCAAGAAAGGAGTGTGCCTATATATTAGGTTCATGTTCAAATAGGTTTTACAAACAATGATGGGGATGCATTTTTCCAAATGTTTATAGACATGAAAGACAAATCCATTTATTACCAATATGTGAATTTTAAACGTTTATTTCAAAATCGGTACTTAATCCCTTTAAGATCAAAGGTGCTATGTGTGTTACCGCCAAACCATTGTGTCTTATGACACAATATGAGCCGAAAACCTGAAGAATCTGACGTTATTTACCTTAGTGACTGGCTCATCATAGACAGAGTTTAGACCAAAACATATCGCGAGTGAAATGTTCTACTTTCTCCACTGATTAAGGAGGTATAAATTTTATTTCTCTGTTCCAAGTGTAGACAATTCTACAACGTTTTAGAAACGTCCATGGGATTTACCTGAAATATCAAACAATTCTGCCCACGAATACAACGTTCACATTTAGTTTATATCATCAACGCATCTATTGGCAGGCCTATATAATATATCATTTTTTTAATTGGGAAAACATTTTTCTTTGATATTATTTTCAAATCTGCCAATATATGTGTCCTTTCCATTCACATAGCATTTGCCCAGCAAGGTGATTTCACATTGATCAAACATTTTTTTCCCATAGAATTTTGATATTCTAACAAAAAAGCTTGTTGCTTTTGTGAAATACAATTCTTTTTTTTTACAGAAATGCTGTGTCAGGTTAAGAAAATATTGGTAAACAAGTAAGGTAATTTTCCAAAATATATTATATATATACTGTGAAAATCTCACCCTTTTATATCTATAGATAATTTTCATATACACTTTGTAGTGACTGAAACTCTTTGAGCTTCTTTTTACATATCAACTTCAATGGATTGCAGGGAAGTAACTATGGAATTTAAATTATCCAAAAGTACACCATAAGATAGCCAAAAACCTATTCATTGTGATATGATATATATTTTTTTTTATTCTGAAAATTTTAAAATAGCTCCATTTATTGGCGGTAACACATATTGCTTCAAATTGAAACTAACGCATTGTTCCAACAATGGGTTGCTATGGCGTCATGTGCATAATCTGCGACATCACAACTCCATTCATTATACTCCAAGGTACTTCTGAGGGACCTGCAGATCACGGACCTGGCTGTCAGTGTCACAGACTGGTGGACACATGAACTGCATAAATAAACATAGAATTGAAATATTTTTTTTGCAAACATACAAATATATGAAAATTAATAACTTTATGCATAAATGAAAGGTGTGCTAGATGTTTGACTGGGTTAAAATGTCCGAGTTTCAACTGCCAGTTTCAGACAGTTGCCAGTCACTGCAGTCTACATTTACGGCAACTTCAAAATGATGAGAAAATATAAATATCATATTCAAAAAGAAAACTATATACAAATTCTTTTTGTAAAAAAGACTTTCTTGTAACAGGTTTATACAATGGCGTCGAATTGGTGCTTTGTAACATTCAATGCAGAGTAATAGGGAGATGGCATTGTGTAAATTGAAAAATGATCTTTATTGTACCATGTGACATCAAAGAATTACTCATTTGATTTCAAAATTAACGTCATGTTGAACGTATATATGGTATCAAAACCTGGCAATTGTCACGATGTGCAGAGGCGATCAAGACCTTATTCAGCTCGACTGTAAGGCTTCCCGGGGTCCGGACAGTAGGTGCCATCTGGTGCGTAAATCTTAATATAATTAAGAACCAGTCACACATGAAGAAAATAAAGGTGCTGCCATCTCGCGGATAATTAGTTTAGCCCACATTGCCTTTAGAATAATAATGATGGTTTATCACATTGGGAGATTGGATATGAAGGTATTTTCCTGATTCAGCTCTAAAATATAACTGCGGAGCATGAACATACCAAATAGCTGGCAATATGAAATGTCCTGCATGTATATCCATTTCATTTCGAGACGAGCGACCAGACCACAAACTAATACTCATTCAACCAATTGCAGTCTTATGCCAGCTAATCATGCAAATGGAAAATCTAATACCAATCTTTTTTGGAATCTTAAAATAATTAATTTTCATTAATCTACCTAATTACACCGTATGTTTATATATACTATTATGTGTATTAACCTTGATATTTTTCCACTCGGTAGGTGGCGCTCACCCTGAATCGCAAGGCTTCTTGGTCATTCAATAATTATTTGTGGTTCCCCCTTCCCTCCCTGTTGCTTTTACGTGCTAGGGTATATCCCATGTCATTCACGTGAACATGTACACACTTGGTGATCATGAGTCATCGGATTGAGCCAGACATGTGTTCAAGGTATTAGTTAAGAGAGTGTAGTTGTTATTGTGTGTAGTGGTTTTTGTTATATATTATATTGTATTATCATGTAAATGTTGGGCTTTACACAATAAAGTATTTCCCTATACCTATATACAGTTACATGCTCTAACTATTTAAACACAAAAGCACTGTTAAGTTATTTTGGTGAATAGTACGGGATTATGGTTTATAAATCTCCTTTAAAATCCAGATTTCATATATCAATTTCAAATTGCACACGAACAACAATTCTTTCTGATTTAATTCCATTATGTAATATTACAATTTGATTCTTCTTAAAACAGCATGGCAATATATATATATATATATATATATATATATATATATATATATATATATATATATATATATATATATATATATATATATATATATATATATATATATATATATATATATATATATATTGGTGTAATAATCTGATACCCTTATGAGATGGCATAGTTTTTTTTAATTTTCTATTTGTTTGAATAAGAATAAAGAAGTAGAAAGGCCTTAATAGCTATGGGAAATCGCTATATAGGAGCTGGAAAGAAACTGGAGTGACTAATGCAAACTTGTAGCTTAAAACATCTGATAATAAAGAATACAGTTCGACCTAAGTGTTAAATATTGTTTCATAATATTTTATTTTGGTAGTATATGTACCAATTATTTTGTCATATTGAAATGTAATGGATGGTCAGCGTTAAGTATTTTCAAATCATTTTCTAATACCATCATCTAAGATTCTTATCACATGGTTTCTGTATGAACACCAGCCTAATTGATACTGGCATTAACAGAGCATCACTTATTGATATGACAGGAAGAATCATTGAATTGTTTTGCAGGAACTATTAATAATAATGATGTAATTGATTTGAATGTGTGACGTAACTGTCGGAGTATGCAGTTTTGATATATCACAACAACTATATATACTCTATTTTTAAGGATATATTTTATTAACCACACATTATACAGTCAATCTAAACAATAATCTAAACAATAATCTCAACAAGACAAAATCATAATCATCTTATATAATATGTATTATAATGATAAAATTGCGAATAAATGACTAGATTGTTTTGTTTTTGTAACAAAAAATTTCCAACTTTTCAAATCACTTTTATTTATCAATAATGAATGTTCGAAGACGAATATTTTATCAATTATCGCGACTTATCGTGTTTACATCAATTTTGAAGGTATTAATGGAAATATATGCAAAGTTTAGTATTTTTTTCTTTTGGGAATAACAAGTCATGAATCATCAATAGCAAATGTATTATTATGTTATTACCATAGTGTACATAACCAAACAATACCATATTGCTCAATATCATTTATGAAATGATGATAGGCTAAATCCAAAGGGAATAAATCCTCCTTACATATGTTTAACAATATGCTTGAGTTGTTGTATTGAACTTTTTAAAAACTTAATCTGGTGACGTTTTTGTGTAATTTGCCCTTTTAACATAGATTCTTAGGTCACGTGATTCCGGGAATACATTACACATACTTTTAGGAGTGGTCGGTGGATTGTGACTCTCTGGGGACAAAACATTTAACCTTATCAGCGTGGTTGTGATTTCTTTCACAATATCTCATTTTTTAGGTGCTATACTTTGCATGGAGGTATGAAAATATGTCCTACTTTGCACGGTCACTACAAGCAGAGATATTTAAATATGTCTCTGTTACAAGTTAGCCTCACGCAACGGTTCTCGAAGATAGAGTATAAATGTTCAAAGAAAGAGATGACATTTATTCTTAACCTGGATAAGCATAATGCAGGAGTCTTGTGTATTGGCCAACATTGTCTCCATCACCCAGTAGGGGCCCATGCTTCCACATGATGTCGCCACTGTCGCTGACACCACTGCACGGGTGACTTCTTGCCCATTTTTGTCAAATACAGCTATAAATAACGTATAGTTATCTGTTTTATGATTATCCTGATTGCATTAAGAAACAACTTGGATGACCGTAGGAACTTGATTTATAATTTAACACTAAATCCATTCAGAAAACAAATTATGACCTCTTTCCATTGTCTGATGAAGCTTGGACTTTTTTTGAGTTCTGATTGGCGGTTGAACTGACATTTTCTAAGGACACAGCGAGTTCAGCTCAAACTGGATTATGGTGTGTCAATATGCAATATTTCTGATACCTGAGGCAGTGCCAAGACAGTTTAATCAGTGACAGACCGGTATTAAACGAAACAAATATCAAACGATTAAATCATACATAGACACCAATTGGCCCAGTTTCGTGACCCCTCACGGCTCAAAATAGTTCATAAGATACCAAAAAAGGTGTCTCAAGTTTTAGAAAACGGAAGGACAGTGCAATGCACCTTTCTATAGATATTGTTAGAGAAAAGCTCTTTGATTATAAAATAATCTTTGCCTGACAATCGGCGTTGTGATGAACGCGTAGGAGGTCCTCGCAATGTCTCAAAACTCTAGTACATTTTTATGGGGCACTTGTTACTTTGTGGACGCATCGTCTTTTTGTGATAAGCTCGTCGGAGAGAGACTTGCTTCGCTGCGACTTGCGGGCGAGTTGCGCTCTTCTGAACTGCTTCCCTCGGTTGCGTTCTTGCGCTGCCGGTTGTTGAGCGAGGAGAAGGTCGGGAGCGGGCTGGGTAGAAGGGGGCTGGAGTGAGCAGAGAGGCTGGGAGTCTGAGTGGAGTGAAATGCGCAGGAACATAAAGATGGCATACACCCGTCTCGTGCAGATCTGTGAGACAACCCATTATTCATCCTGTAATCAGAAGTAAATAAACAGTGTAGTTGATTGTAACTAAAGTGTTGTTATATCATTAATAGGGTAAAGTTATTACAGACCAGGAATTTCCCTCTTTATTTTTGTGACATATGACGATTTTTTTCTGTAGAGATTTAAAATTGATCAACTGAATGCCAAAGACTGAAATGTGCTGGTGGTTGTATTCTTACATGACCGACGTGTATTTTTTGTTTGGTTTTTGGCATTTTCCTGAGTCCAGTGTTGGAATTGGACACTTTCACCTAAGTCATATTCGCGCGAAGCCTCACCTATGGAAAATCTAATCACCTTGTCCTCAATTGCTCTAAAATGATGATGTTAAGAAGATGGTTATGCATATCCTATCTTCGCTATTAAGTTGTGCACAGGCCTTTCAATGTGCATTCTCTACAACGACAAGTGTCAAAGAATGGCAAGTGCGTATTTTGTACGGGAAATGCGATGTCAATTAAACTTACCCTTCTCTGAGACAGCTGTGGGCGAGAGCGTATCTCATGGTCTCACTGTAGAGGAGTGAAGGAGAGTGTGACGTAATAGCTGGTGGAGATATGATTGGTTGTGATGACGTTAGCGGTGTTGCCAAGGGGTTTGATGACAGTTGCCATGGTGATGGAGTGATACCAGGAAGAGGCAGACGACGGGCAGCAGCTTGCCAAGGGTCACGACCCAGACGCATGCGTAGATTCTTTCTCCACTTGGCTCGACGGTTTTGAAACCAAACCTTGAATGGTGAGAAAAACATAAGATTTTAATAAAAGTTGTTATCTGAAAGGCTATTGAGTGTTAAACATGTGTGGTTTGTGTCACTATTTCAGGATATATCAGGAGATTTAATGCCCTCTTCTTTTCGAAGACATGGTTACTCAAACCGCGGCCTTTCATTACGAGGTCATGAAGCACTGACCTGAGTTAAGAAACAATTCAGTAGCAGATAGATATCCACATGGTAAAATATCATTGGCGATAATATTATATGATAACTAGGGGCATGAAAGCCCATGGACCACGTTATCCTATGAATATTTCAAAACACATCAAAAAGTGTTATCCTAAAACTTAAAATATCTATAAAACAGATTTTTTTAAATGGCAAAGCACATTTTATAAATGTAAAATTCATAATTTCTTCTCTTTTGATATTTCTATCAGGAAGTTGAAATTTAAGTTCAATTGAAATGAGTGATATTCTGTGATTGTGTGATGGAAAAAACTTCAAATAAGATAGCAGGGTAAGACAGGTTGTACTAACTCTTGCTTATGTGCTCATCGCATCAGCAAGACAATATAAAGAGAAAATGTTTGCGCCCCCATTAGGCATAGAATTGATACCATTAATACCATTCTGTGACAAATCTTTTTGCTGTTTATACATGTTAATGGGATTACAGATTATCTAACGGAAGGCTGACAAACATTTGACCAGAAATATCTATCAATGTCAGGTCAGAAGGTATGGATGATGTAGAACATTTGCTGTATCTTGTTTTAGTTATTTTTACGCCAGTCAGTTGGTCAATGTGAACATTTTTTGTTTAAATGTTTCACTTTTCTTTTTTTAATTTTAAGATACACATTTTCTTCTTCAATATTCTTTATTAAAGTGTTATAACAAATATGAAATAATATCTTTTTGCTTACCGAGTTGCAAATAAAAGAGTGTCTTTGTTACAACATATCTTTTACAAACATCCCTTATTGTTTAATTTAGCGCCATCTAGTGTGATTAGAGACCCTTGCAGAATGTAACTGCATATTTCATGAATTTAGTTTATCTAACTTTATCAAGTGCTTCTCTTGAAAGTGTATATTACGACTTCAAATGCTTTCACATGTGTCATTTGCAAGGAGACTCCCAACAAAGTCTATTTTCTTGCTATATGATACACACAAGCTCATGTTAACCTGACTGAAAGTTTGATAACGCTAGAAATGATATGTTAATTACGACATTACACACCAGTCACAATATCACAACGACCAAAGCAGCTTGATACTGTTGTAGGAATTATATTTCCACTACTTTGTATTTATCTGAAATTCATAATGATACTCTATCTCTACACATCTACTGAAACTACAATTTGAAGTTCTATTTAAATGTGATAAAGCAAAGATAAAATTTTTTTTCAATCTATGGTTGGAATATAAGATGCTCTGAAATTTAATGGCAACAGCAAATTTCCCATCACGATAAAAATTGGATATACTTTTAAGTTAACGAGCAAAATCTATCCCCTTTCTTTTCATGTTGGTTTCTATGATAGTTAAAACATTATAACTATGAAACGTCACAATTATAATTATTTGGAGTACAACAGTAAATATGGCATTTCCTTGAGTCAGGCATTTTGATAGATCGCTTATCATACTTAATTGGAAAAGCGGGAGTTAAATCCTGTCCCAATCTCAGAAGTTTCTTTTTTCCAAATATTTTGTTGCACCATTCCTTTTAAATGTCTCACAATAAAACAGTCATTATTCAAATGTGTATTGGTGAAGCGCTATGTTATTACAAGGATTCAGGTGAAAACAAAGGCAAATCTTTCATTACTTAAGAATAAACATCTTTCCCTGGATATAGGTATATAAGATAACTAGAAAAGATACAATTCCACACTTAAAGCTGTCAAATAATGATACGTATACCCGCTATGAATTAGATCTTTATGATGGAATTTAAACCTAACAAAGTGAGACACATGCTCTCGTTTATTGGAGAGTTTCCACTGTCTGTCACCGAATTGCTCTGCTTCATATTTCATCCAATATTGTGTTTTTCAATTTCATTTTATTAGTTTTTGAAAAGAGGGTTTTATTTTTCACCAAGTTTTGCATCATGCATTTCTTCCTGTAGGCTGAATAGGAAATATTATCTGCCTCGGAGAAAAATAATTATTTTCAGGCAATAAATAAGTCTGAATTAAAAGTATGATTTTTTTTGTATTAATATGAGTTTGTTAGATAATCCAAGGTATTATATTTTAGTATATGTTTCTGAAAAGTAGCGTGGAATTAACATGATTTTGGCATCCAATATAAATCTACTCTCTTGTCAAAATATCAAATATAAAAATAATGTTATCCATTGTCATGTTGCTAGCTCTATGAAGAATGTAGGGTCTATATATATATATATATATATATATATATATATATATATATATATATATATATATATATATATATATATATATATATATATATATATATATATATATATATATATATATATATATATATATATATATATATATATATATATATATATATATATATATATATATATATATATATATATATATATATATATATACTTCACCATATTTATTTGTACTCCAGAGACCTTTTCCCACGTTCCTCATCCATAGACAAGAGCAGAGGCTATTAAACTCCGAATTGTTTTATTAAACTCAGGGGCTATTCAACAAGCGACTTAGCTTGATGACCATGAAGTTGATACTTTGTTAAGCAAATGTAGTCGATTCCACTTCCTTTGTTCAGTAGCGTATAGAGTTGAAAGCATTTTTCTCATATGTTTATCAAGTTGCTCCTTTGTTCCCTATGTGTAATGCATTTACTCGATTAGAATTGTTAAGTTTGTGCCTCAGAAAGTGTGTGCCTTAGTATGTTACTTGTTTCCATTGGTTACAATAAGCATTGCTATAATATGGTGTAGTTTATCGTTTCAGCAATACAGGGCCAAATATTGCTTTCTTTACCCCAGATTCCACGTCTTAAGGGATGGAAATCTTTCTCATCTTAATCGGAATTGTTTTCACTTTGACATATTAGAGATAATTAGTGTTCAATGTCACTTGAAATTGCATTAATGTGCATAGTTAATTAGCTCCCTGGAAAGAGAATTAAACAGAATTATCTTTGAATAAAAAGGTCAAGATTCTACTGAAGATAGACTATCGTCTTGAGGGCTTGTGTCCTATCTTTTTTGCATTGTAACTGTATTTCCAGTCATTTCCATGGACCTTTAATTAACATTGTTTCAATTTTTATTTGATACTTTCCCCAGTTTAGAATTTCACCCTGACATGCGCGCAAGTATAATTTTGAAAAGAGAGCAGACGACATTTGACCCGGAGGCAAGGGATTTCCTCGTCAAGAATCCCTCCACTTGTCACGTGTCACATTTTGTGACACCGACTCGTGACACCACTTGAACCAAAATTAAACTTGTATATTTAAGATTCGGCATCTTTTCGGAAAATAATCATGTTTATTTAACGTTTAAAACCTTTGTAAAAAAAGTTATTGTCGCTCAAGAAATCTGCTGAGAAGTTCAAAATGTTCTGCACATTATGCTACATATATTATCAAATATATTCTTCAATGACTTTGTGGCAAATATTATATATATATATATTATATGTAAAATTTTGAGTCTTATAATCACACAATATTATTCAATAGTATTATTTCAACATCTTACATTGTCTCTCATTGTCATTGTTTACGTGGAATTCGGTAGTTTACGGACGTCAATGTCTGAGGGAAACACATACCAATTATTTTAATATGATATTTAAACAAACTTTGATAAATGACATTTTGTCGTATAATTTTAATGAAACAATAAAAACATTTTCCAGGTCGTGACACACTAGAAATGGGATCTATGAGGCAGCAAGATATGTATTTTATACACATATTGTTCTATTACCAACCGTTCCTAGCACATACAATAATTTTAACTTATCATTTGAAAATCTGTTGAAAAGTTTCAAGTCCCTTATATGCCTTTTTAAAGTTATTTTGGAGCAATTATTTGCAAAGTGGAGTATTTATACTATACCGTTTATGAATTTGTTTTTGTCATTGCTACATGTTTATAAATGTCAATAGTTTTATATTAAGGAAATAAGTGATGAAATATGTGATAAATGTTGCAGAACTGACTTTCAGATATGTCTAAACTTTGGGATTTACGTTTCCAGTTATGCATTGTCCTTGCATAGCATGCTATTGATGAAATATGTCTGAACTAGACCTTGCAAGTATTTTCCATAACAGATCTTCAGATTTCCATAATAGATTTTCGTCATTGTTATTTTTCCTAAATGTATTTAAAGGAGAACGTATCTTTTATAGCGACCAAATCAGTGACTTCGTTGTTTTTTAAAGTTAAAGTGGGATTGGTTCAAAACTTATTACCTTTGTTGACAACTGGATCGCCCCTGGATTTTGAGCTGTCATTACTCCCAAAGAAGGTGCCACAGTGAAAACCGGATGTACAATCAAGAGTCAGATCGAAACCATTGTTGGTATTGTGCATTTCATCTTCAGGATCATTGCTTATTCTCCTTTACAAACAGGATCATTGCCTATTCTCCTTTACAAACAGGATCTTTGCCTATTCTACTTTACAAAAAGGATCTTTGCTTATTCTACTTTAAAAACAAATACCAGTTGAGATAAGTCCTTTTGAGCAATTATCTTTAAAAATATAGGAAAAACTGCGGCAGCAGTTTATATTTATTAATTCCAAAAGTGCATTGATATCATGTTGCATAACCCATGCTTCACATTACGCGTTAGGCCCTCAAGAGAATTTGAGGCAATTTAAACCAACTTTCAGGCATCTCGTGCTTTTACAAGTTTTTAGCAACCGTTTTATCACAAATGATTTTGCCAGCGTGCCTGTATACCGAATGGGAAGCCGTTTGGGTACACAGCCCATCTGATGTATTCAATCTCCATCTCGGACTTCTTGTATATCCTCTTAGGGGCGAACCATTATTCATTTGGGGGAGTCAAAAATAAATATCGGTGAGACCACTTGATGGAGAAAAAAATAATTGAGAATGCCATCCTTAAGAAAAAAATTAATTGAGACTTGCACAACTGCAGAAAAAAATTGTTCAAAGGGTCAAACTTTGGGGAAAGATGGAGTCTCAACCTTGTAGAAGTCAATTTCAGAGGGGAAAAGGAAACTTAAAAACAAATATGCCTCGTTTCACTCAAATGGTACAATCAATGCACTACAATCGCTATAAAACGGTTGGTTTAATCTACCCAAAACATGTTTAGGGAGCTAGTTTTGAGGCATCAGCA
Organism: Amphiduros pacificus; assembly: GCA_949316495.1. Classification (NCBI taxonomy): domain Eukaryota; kingdom Metazoa; phylum Annelida; class Polychaeta; order Phyllodocida; family Hesionidae; genus Amphiduros; species Amphiduros pacificus. The sequence continues at coordinate 44,241,411 of OX439000.1, read as the reverse complement.
ACAAATACAATTTATAACATAACTTTTTGGGTGACGTACAATCTGAGAGCAATAATAACAGTTTTCAGCTTGATTACTTTACTTAACATCTATTACTGAGCAAAGCCTATGAATAGACATGCATAGGGTATCTTAACTTAACAGCGATCTAAGATGCAGGCTTCACATTTTTACCACACATGCATCCCATGAAGGCCTAAATAGGATGACCTCAGCTATGACCTTGACTTGTTCATAGACTTTAAATTGTAACCATAATCTTATATTGTAACCAAAATCTTTTACATTTTGCTATAACTTGCTATATCTTAAGCGCCACTATTGTTTGGCTCTTATCATGGTATTATACCCTAATCAGTATTTTTTCAATTTCAAACATCTATTACATTTTCTCAAAAGGGGCTCAGATGATGGATTTTTTTTATACAAAATCGGCTCTGAACCTAGTGTATCATTAGACTGCATGATGTCTGGAAAAATGTGTGATGTCCAGGCGATATGTGATCGGTACACAGGTGGCCGGCAATGTCCATATCTAATGTAACTACACTCATGGCAAATAGGACAAAACTTCCTGGCACCCAGGACTTTATAGGCAGATGAAGTTTATTTCAATAAATGACTACTTGAAATAGTTGTATTACCTGTGAATAAGTGTAAATAAAGCATTTTATCATTTTCTAATAAATTACATATCCATGTACACAGATATAAGTATAAAAATTAAGATGTTTGCACCCTAGGAAAGAAAGGACTTGCTGGCCTAAATGACTGAGAACAGAAATATAGAGATATGTGTTGTTGTTTTTTTTAAATTGAGAATGGCCGACTGCCGAAAAAAAATTGGTAGAAATCAGAGAGTTTTTTCCTCCACCCCCCCCCCCCCCCCCCTGAATGAATAATAATCAGTCGCTTACATAGGTCTTTCACCTCTAAATTCAGGTGTATTGTTTAAAAAACACATCCTTAGTTGACAAAGTCCTTATTAATATTTGGCTGACAAGCAACTTTATTTTATGAAGAAACATTTGATCAATTTTATTCCCGTATTATCGTATTAGGCTTTTGATATATAAAACGTTTGTGGGATAGTTACCTGAACTCTGGCCTCGGTCAGACTAATGCGCATGGCAAGTTCCTCGCGGACGAATACATCTGGGTAATGTGTTCTTGCAAAGAGTTCCTCTAGCGCTGATAGTTGTTGAGGGGTGAAAGTGGTTCGGTTTCTCCTCTGTAATACAAAAAACATACACAGTGTAAATAAAATGAGTAAATATATTTCAAATTTCATTGAATGACAAAATTAAAATCCAAATAATAGTGATATCTCGTTCTTCAATTTTCAGATAAATTGCGGTGTGTTCGTTTTTCATAATTCTTCTTTAAGAAATTTAATTCAGGTATACACAATAATATATCTTGAGAAAATTTAACGTTTGAAATATGTCCGCGTTTTCTTCATGTTCTTTTTTAAATTCCGTGAAACCCATCAATATAAGTTACCATACCGATTGGATACGAATTCGGCAATTATCCTTCTATAAATTGTGCTTTTTCATTGAATTATTACTATTACAGACCCCAATTTCAGTATTTTAATCATAATGTCCAAATCGATTTTCAGATAGCATTTCATCCCGACCACGTAGACAATGTTTAAGCAGTTCTGATTCGCTGTTAATCGTGAACCTATTTGTTGAACGGAATGAATCTTTGTTGATCAAAACTACTTATTTTGCAAATTAAAATCACCTAGTTGATATTTATACATTTATAATTTTTCATTTGATCATGGCGAATCCTTTAGATAGACGTAATAATTTATCTCAGTAAGTATGCTGCATCTACATCTGATCTTTGTCCTTGCTTTCTTATTGTAAACCATGTGATTTTATCATTTTTAAGAATATAAAAGTGTCTTCTCACCTTTCTTTTCATACAATATCATTTATTTATTAAATTGTTTAATTGCCTAATTGCTTTTCTGATACTTTTCTACCGACGGAGCGTTTGCTGGATATTTTGTTTGTTTTGTTACTTTTGCTTATCTGCACTTGAGCTATACTGTGGTTCATCTACTAACCTGTCTCCTCCGCCCTAGCATGTACTCATCTAGGAGCAAATCTTCCCTCAGGGTGCCACAGGGGGACATGTTAGGCATGATAGGGCTACTCATATCGTCGGCGATCCGGTCCTCTTTGGGGAGAGAGTTCGCTTTGATGCCAGTTGTCTCAGGTGCGCTGTGGGGTTGTGACTGAACACAGATGTCTCCATCAACTTATTGTCACTGACGTGGGCGTGTCGCTCATGTGATTGACAGGTGGGACGGACAGGTAGGGAGAGGAGGAATTTTACAAGTATCGTCTGGCAAAGACTGCGGTCCATTCGCCAGTCACACATCAGGCTCCTGGCGGCTAGTTTCTAATACGAGAACTAATATATTGCGGGTGTAATATCTGACTGTAGTTTGTATGATAGAAATGTGAGTCGTTTACAAGGATTTTCTTGTAAGAAGTGTTATTTTGATTAAGGTTTGCGTGAGGAATAATATAAAATAACTTGAAATCTAAATGACTCTCAAAGTCCATTTACATAGAATAAAAGGTAAGACAATTTATATTGCAACTCGAGACTCATTTGTAAAATTCTATACATCTGGAATAATAAAAGTCATAAAGCCAAAAGACATTTCTATTGTTGTCGGATTCACTTGGGTAAATTTATATTCATGTAGAAATACGAAATACAGACGATATATTAAATTAAATTTCATCTTTTGACCATTATATAAAATTTTCTATTGTATGCATTGGATTTTTTGGCATTAAGATGGTGGAAATTGGATGAAGAAGAAATAAATGTAGGCTTAGTAAATATGAAATAATAAAACTCTGATTTCGCCACATTAACTCGACTTAAGAGTAATGTTTTGCTACATTAACTCCAGATAAAGGTGATAGAAATGGGATGAAATGTCGCCACATCTATTGTCGACCGCAATAGGCCAATATCAACATGACTATGTCTAAAACGTTGTTAGCGTGTGAAACTTTTATATATTTTTAAGTATTTCTTATCGATAAAATAAATCTAGAACTTTGAAATTGTTCTCGCCGGAAGTGAAAATATCGAACTGATCAATGAATGTATATTGCATCGCCTGAGCGGCTTTTCGGGTGTCACGTTCATCTTGGACTCTAACAGGGAAGAGTCAGTATTCATTCCCTATCTCAGTGAAACCATATACTAATTATGAAGATCTATTTATATTACAAAGGATTGAAAGGATAGTGTGCCCACAGTAAGGAGCGGGTGGCTTTGAGCATCCAGGTTGAACTCTGTGGGTTCGGACACATCAAATGTTCAAGGAGCCCTCTTTCAAGATTCTCTGAAACCTGTACAAATTTAAATATTTTATTTTAAATTTAATATATATATATATATATATATATATATATATATATATATATATATATATATATATATATATATATATATATATATATATATATATATATATATATATATATATATATATATATATATATATATATATATATATATATATATATATATATATATATATATATATATATATATATATATATATATCGGACAAAGGCCAGGGCTTGATATGACAACTGCCTTTATGAACTCTGTGGGATTTTTTTCTGTTTAATCAGAGAGTAGTACTATTTTCATGTATGCACTGAAATAAATCCTCTTTTTTATATTTCTGCTGGTCATTTGAAATAAGTCTGCGCATGCTCACTGATAACATGCGCTGTTGTCCTGGTCAGATGTTACACATTTAGGATATATGCAAAACTAGCTATTTATTATCATTGATTCACATGCTGAGTAACATGATATGAAACCATATACCTGATACATGGGATATATTCATTTCATTTCAGTTAAATGTTTTCATTGTGTTTAATGAAAGAGAATTATGATATCTTAAATGACATGCTCGTTCTGGTATTGTTTAGCTTGTCATCATATAATGCATTGTTTCCTGAAAACTAATACAGGTGACATTATCTTTATAGTACAATTTTTATTAATTATATTCCTTGATTTGAAAAATTATTAATTAACAGAAACAATTTAAACACTGCATAAACAAAATAAACAAAGCTGAATCTTTTTGGTGAATTATAGGTACGTTCACTTTTCATTTTACTGAGATGGACATTTCATCTTAATTCTTTTCGCTTTTTTCACTTAGGGTTCTTATCATCCTATAATCGGAAGGAGATCAACGGCATGGAGAATTGTTTCATTCTGTCAAAATGTTTACCTATAATTTCCTATAATTTCTGATGTTTTATCTCAAAATCGTAGATTTCACAACAAATCATTAAACTTCTAATTTAAATTATTCTGACATTTGAAGCTTAGTTGCAATATGTCCGATTTTGCCATTAAACCAATCATGACAATCAAAGAGGGTATGGTTAAATCTCTGGTCAAGAATATTCCCATTATCAAATTATTGCGCACCACGTCTTACAAATTCACACAATACTAAACATGTTCCGATATCGATAAGCATACATCGTTTTAGGCGAACTGGATACTGTTGGCGTTCTGAGGGTCAGTAAACCATGGAATTATGGAAAGTACATGGGGACCTTTCTTTGTCGGATATTGATTTATTATAGAACGACTATGTATGATATCATGATTACTTATAAATTCCATGAAATCAAAGAGCTTTTCTCGCATTAGTTTTAGTTGACCGATATGATACTTTATCCTGTTGTGATACATTTGCCCTTCAATAACACAAAATGCAAATTTTGTTCAATTATGGAGTCAAAATCATAAACCTTTATTAAATGGTAATCTGGAATCATACACGGTTCTTTGCATAATGACTCATCTTACGCCACAATTAACATTGCTCATTGACATTGGTTGATGATAACATTCTCATTTAAATTTGTTATTGTTTATTGTATTTGAAAACGATATTTCAGTGAAATTTAAATGTTGAACATTTCCAACCTGCACAAAAGCTCCATTTTAATCACAAGACCGACCGCTGACCCGAGTGAGGTCTCTCCAAATCGAGTGATCTAGGTTTTGTAAAATTTGAGTGATCTAGATTTGTGTTATTCATTTCGGTAAAAAAATGTTTGCTTTATTGACATGTTCCTCTCCTTTTTGTTAGAATCCCGATCATAACAACCTCTCCATTTATGCAATTATTTGGCTTATATCTATGTTACTGTTGGCGTTCTGAGGGTCAGTAAACCATGGAATTATGGAAAGTACATGGGGACCTTTCTTTGTCGGATATTGATTTATTATAGAACGACTATGTATGATATCATGATTACTTATAAATTCCATGAAATCAAAGAGCTTTTCTCGCATTAGTTTTAGTTGACCGATATGATACTTTATCCTGTTGTGATACATTTGCCCTTCAATAACACAAAATGCAAATTTTGTTCAATTATGGAGTCAAAATCATAAACCTTTATTAAATGGTAATCTGGAATCATACACGGTTCTTTGCATAATGACTCATCTTACGCCACAATTAACATTGCTCATTGACATTGGTTGATGATAACATTCTCATTTAAATTTGTTATTGTTTATTGTATTTGAAAACGATATTTCAGTGAAATTTAAATGTTGAACATTTCCAACCTGCACAAAAGCTCCATTTTAATCACAAGACCGACCGCTGACCCGAGTGAGGTCTCTCCAAATCGAGTGATCTAGGTTTTGTAAAATTTGAGTGATCTAGATTTGTGTTATTCATTTCGGTAAAAAAATGTTTGCTTTATTGACATGTTCCTCTCCTTTTTGTTAGAATCCCGATCATAACAACCTCTCCATTTATGCAATTATTTGGCTTATATCTATGAGATTGACCACAATTTCTTACTTGGTGTGACGCCTACTTGGTGTGACGCTCCACCCAAAGATGACACAATGCAATAGAAAGTGACAAAAATGACATCATGATACTGGAATCGACTATTTCTCTGGCAAGGGGAACTTTGCTGATTGACTAATAAAGTGGGGCGAATTTATTCACAGATAGGCATCATCGGCGCCACGCTTTGTATTAGAGAGTCGAGACAAGTTTGATGTTTAGTAGCATAGTGATAATGAAAGTAGTGGTCAAGTAATGCTAGGTTTATGCATTGTTTTAGCTCCATTCCTCTGTTTGTATCAAATATATATGACTGTTATGAACCAATCTTTTGGAAACTGTTATTGTTATGGACACAATGCAAAATGTCTGATGTCATTGCAATATTTCTCGAATCCTGTATATTCAATCCTCCATCTGGTTTCAATTTACACTTACGTCTTCTATTCTGTAATGTACCAGACAAATATCACATGATTAGTGAAGGGGACATAAATTCAGAAACTTTGTCCTCATTCGAAGCCATCATTGTCAAACATAACCCATACTTGATGCCCTATACACTCTCAACCTCATCATATTATCGCCCATTTCAAATTAGAAAATATTGACGCCAGCATTAAACACAACAAGTGCATAGCTGCACATTTTTATTCACTGTTTTCCATGGGGATGCAATTCTTTTGATGACTTTTTGTTGAAAAACTAATCTATTGGCAAAACCTAACTGCAGTGATTTTGGAGACTGCACTTTGAGAACCCACTTTTTTCCTATGAGAAATACAATTCGAAGCCAAACTTTGTACTTTTTGTCCTATTAATTTTCTTAATGTGTCACTTCTAGAAATGCATCAAATCGTTCTTTTGTACAAGGTTAAATGAGCTATAATCCAAAATGAAAAGTAAGAGGACTTTTTTATGTATTCAAATATGTTTAGGAGAGCATAAGTTATGCTTATGGGAGAACTCATATTTTAACGAACCAGCCATTGGTTAATATCAGTAATGCGATCCTTTCATAAAGACACAAACGGATATTCACGGATATATATATATATATATATATATATATATATATATATAAATATATATATATATATATATATATATATATATATATATATATATATATATATATATATATATATATATATATATATATAAACTAAGGTTTCTTCTCGCGAATACAGATTTCTAATTTCAATACTCTGAGTTATCCCTATACTTGTCTCACTTGTCTCACTTTCAGATCAAGGGTTTTAGGTTGTACACTAAGGAGATGATATTGAGCTAAGCTGTTGAAATCGAAACTGAGATAAAGTGTTATTCTTTACTTGTACTAACAAAAGTTTTGAAATGTGAACTCTGTCCATAAACAGATCAGGTGAATCGTAAAAATAAGTAGCTTATATTTGTCTTTATATGTATATACTTTCAAAAGATATTTGTGAAAAGTCGACAATGTTTCTTAACCATTGGTACTCTACATGTACAACACTTATTGTATAAGTATGATATTGTTCAAATTGAAATTCCTAAATTGATTGTTGCAATTATTCTTTCAAATTTAGAATTTAGAATTTCCTCTGGAAGTCTTTGACTCAATATCCAGGACAAATTCAAATTAACCAACAACAGCATATCCATTGTCATTTTCAATTTCAAGATATTTGTTTTTAAAATTAAGTAAAAAGCGTGCCTCTTAATTTTGAGACCCCTCGACTGAAAGTAATTAAGATATCAGATTTGAATAATCAAAACAGACATGTATCACTTACAACATCTTTAGCGACATGGAATTACTTTTAGACAAATTCTTCATATTCATATTATGTGTAACTGTACCGTTGATAATATAATTCGTTATACTGACACGAGTATTCTTAAACAAAGATCCTTTTGTGTTATTAAGGTCTGGGCTTAAAGAACTATTACTTGGTTGTTGAGATCTTTGATGGCAATGATCAGGTGAAAATATCGGTATTATACTGACTTCTCACATGCAAATTACAATAGAATTGATATAAACATGTTCTTATATATCATGATAGTGCAAACATTCTTAATAATATAGATGCAATCATATATAATCATGACGTGTCTATTACAAAAGAGAAACCATCACACTTGAGACATTTAATCAGTTCACCAGCCAGTCTGGGAGATTAACATATTACCTTTATTCTAATGGTACCCCAGTACTTCCCCCTATGGCCGAATGGTGATTGAAAATGTGGGCCATTTCATTGAAGGAAATAACATTTCATGATCAGTTCAGAACAGTTAATAAGGTAAAAGTTTGTGATACTGTCATATTATCTGTCTCCAATATTATGAGATATGCAATCGTCCTATTTACAGTATAGCTGAACTGATTTTATACTTTATATGAAATCTGATAATGATACCAAATAATGTATATGTGTATATGTGCACGTAAACTCGATATAATCAATTTTCATTTCTGCCATAAACCTAATATAATTTTCATAAACATGAGACAGAAAATTATTACTCCTTACCACTTGTGTTGGCATAATAACCAATAAGAAAATTAGGGATAGCTGAAAATCTAAATTCTAATAAATAAGTATGTCCCGTATCATATGGACATCACCGACTCACTTAATGTTAACTGATGATTGCATTAGAATACAAGGCAGGAAAGAGCCAAATCGCTTCTACTCTTTATTATCAAACGCAGTGGCAGAGGGCACATAAAGAGTCCTTTATTTTTACAGAGCATCTGATCCGGTGCTGAAATGAGAGCGGATTGAGATGGTGTGACGGGGCGATGAATCCACCTGCTTCCGTGGGCGGATCTGACCAGCTTTAACCCGGGAGGGGGCGATACCCGACACCAACCACGATACCTGAACCGGATTGCTCTGAAAGGAAGGCATCTAGGGGGTACAATATTGTTTAAAGATCTAATTGTTGTATCAGTAACCAAAATTAGTACTAATGAACACTAATTTGTCCTTGCGACAATGCCCTGACAAATGGCCACAGGTTTAAGCTATCCCTTTTCTGACACCACTCTTGGTGCGGTTACCAGCAGCATGAACAACAACATAAATGAAATATTTCATCTCGAAATCACAGTGTTCACATCCATAACAAAGACATCATACAGAATGTTACGCTTAAAGATTTAGTAGATATTGATGTATTTCAATAAATCATGATTTGGTCATATGCCTCAGTTGTATTTTATCTTTCCATGAGAGTAACAATCACTTGTTATATAACACCGAAGTATATCATAAGGCTGCGATGGAGTAATACATCACTTAACTCACCAAAGCATAATTGCTTCATTTGAGGTCTTACACTTCTTAAAATCAATGTCTTTCAAATGGAATATACTCTTTCATAGCTAACGAGGAATCTCAAAGGCTATGGGGGTATGTTCAGATAATTGACACATGCAGTATAACATTTCGCAAGTTTAATATATAATAAAAATAACCAATTCTTGTTGTTCAGGGCCAGATTAATGTTAGGTAAGAATGTGAAATTTAGATCTACAGCATATACTCAACAGGAACGGATAAAGGACTGCGTCTTGTACGGAAAATGAATTCAGTGCTGTGAGCTTTGTGCAAGCTAAATGATAAGAATAGGTTTGGTCTCAGCTACGTGACAGGATTGAACATAACTTTGTGGGACTCACTTCATTTATATGATTTCCTCAACAGGATCAAACACTTTTCAAAATCTTTTCTGATCTTACATTTAGTTACGAATATGAACCAATATGAGGCAAGGGTAAGTTTTGAAAAACCGAATTTAAGGATTAGATGGTACAGAGCAGAAATATCAACACTTTGAGGTCATTAAAGTAGGGTTTACAACTTTATTCGTGGATAAATCATGTTCTCATCCAGCTTCACTTGTAACAAAAGGACAAGAGTACAACAGCCAGAGCAGCGTCATAAGTAATGACTGTCCGGCGTTTAATGTCAGAGGGTTATATATCTTTTGACCAATAGAAAGTCATTATTTATCACACTAAGGTTGGAGCATTGTGTGTAGTTTATACGGAGAAAGCAGTTACTCGGCACCTTATTGACTTGTCAGTTTAACATCATTTAAGGCAATGCGTATGCTACTTTGGAGTATTTTTTTCTTTTAAATTGGAAAATGAAGCATTCTCTTTCTCTAATTCTGACTATTTGATCTATTTAAATTATTTTTGTTCGTGTATTTGTTACCGAGATACAAAGGACCATCTACTTAAAACAAATTCTCCAAACTTTATATCGAAAATAATTTTTTTTTTTTTATTTCAGAAAAAGAGAGTAGAGTTTAAAGATTAATAACAAATGATTTTTATGGGTATGTATCATGTTTATTCTTTTAAAGATAGACATTTGCCCATGTTTATCTGAAACAAGCATGTGACGGAAATAAATACGAGGATCAGAGCGGGTTGTTGGTGAACTGATGAATTTTCATCTTCCTGACATTGGATGCATGATCTATGTATGGATTATGTTAAGGTGAAATCCCAGAACAAACGTACTGCTTATAATTGACTTTTCTGACATATTGTATTCAATATAAGAAGTGTTGAGACGGGTCCGGACGATATCATAGAGCCTTTTCATTTCATATATAACTTTGCTGTTTTTTGGGTTTCAAGTTTACATTTTCGAAATCAAATCTTGGTGCCTATCTTAACTCAGAAACAACGGCATTGGATGTGTTTGTCACATTTCACGCCATTACCCTTTTCCAACCACTAATCCATTTGGAAGGTAAATAAATTAGATATGAGATCTCACCTACATGGATATTTATATATTTCAGTTGCATGCTCATAAGGTTTCCACAGGCCACATCCCAGTGCTTGATCGAATGCGCAAATAATATTACGCCTCAAGTCTTGATTAATCATATTTGGAAATATCATCAGGAAAATGATCTGTCCCAGACGGAATGCTATGATCATCTTTCATACAAAAGTGATTTGATTTTATAATGTGATATGTTAATAGAATAATATGGAAAGCTCTTTATGTTTGTCACGTCGATATGGCAACCCCTTTGGGCTAAAATCTTCTGCTCTAAGGGAGAGGACAATATTCTAATGACAGATAAGTAGAAACGTAAGATAATGGTGGTCAGTTCAACAATTTGCATTTGATCACATGCCAATCATAACAGCTTCCTAAATGAAGCTATAAATGAGAGTATCGATGACTCATTAAACCCATCATTATCATTAACCTTACTAATTTAAAGTAAAAACACCAATTAATGTAGATCACAGAGTCAGAGAGTTACTTTATTTCCGGTCCTTACACGCCAGGGGGCACTAGTAGAATATTACTAATAGTTTTGTTTAGTGACACATAATGCTGGGAAGGTCTTAGCTTTTTGCAGAGAATGTAATAAATATATTTATTAAAACACAATCCCTCCAATGATGTGTTACTATGAATAAAGGTTCTAAAACCAAAGTTCTGACCACTTTTAAAATTTTATTCCAAGCAGGTTAATTTGCTGGAAGATAGTTTATCGCATTTATCGCATCGTATACTGGCTTTAATATTACCAACATTTGATCCTTTGTATAATTACCGCAATATTTCACGTCTTTATAGGCCGGCTCATATTGTTTGATTTATATTATTTTCCGGGTGATGTTGATGCAATATCTTAATTTAGAGTTGTCAAGGGTTTAAACTTGTAATGTTTCCGAAAGTTTTGATATGAAATAAAGTTAATCAACTCTCTTAATTAAACCACAAAAATATATACTTGTGCAAATCATTCTTAGATGTCAACTCTGTTCTATTGTTTATTATTAATTAAACCAAGCTTTTTTTTTAAGAAACATTGTATTTCGTTTTTTAATACAGTCAGTATATAAATTTATATTAAAGAGAATGATAATGTACTGCAATTATATATTATCTTGACCTTGGTAAGGAAAGTAGTAATGTCGTGGCATTATATCAAATAACCGTACATTAGATTGTATGAACACTTTAATAGCCTCATAAGATTGGACAAGTATCCATTAAGATAGAAAGGTTGGTAGTTTTTGTCCGCATATATCATATTGTATTTATTTACCACCAGAGGGACACTGCTCAATAGGCCCATGTTAACATTAATTCTACAGAAATGTGTGAATAATTTCTCAAATTCCGTTTACATAAAAAAAAATATGATTACTGATTTCACGTATTTTAAAAGCACTATGATTGAGTCACAACCATTGTTGAATGTTTCTGACTTTTTCTGGCTTTTGCCTGATTTTCCATTTTAACACTTGATATATGATACTATACACTCAAAGTACCGTGCATCCCTGAAATATAAATTATCAGTTTACTACATGGATTTGACACTGACTTTCTGAACAATAGTTCAGCGATGTTTGATAATGTGTGTCTCTCTTGAAATGCCTCTCCATTTTTAAGTTGCCGTATATTATTGATTCACCTCAAACATATGCATGATGAGATTAACCTTTATATATCTATTGCCACTGCACAAATCCCAAATAATCCTGAGATTTTAGTTTTTTTGTCTTTTTTCAGTTTGAAATATATTCCAGGTATATATACACACATTAATCAAATCTACAAGATTTCATATGCTTGAATAAAGGCAAAGCCTTGGTCACAGATGGTATATCAGATTTCTACATTCCATTGTCTCAATTTCAAATGCGATATCTTCTTGCTATAATTTGCTTCGCTGTGTTTAATTCTATGGCTTCAATAATTGATTAATCTTGGTAACTAATATGGTGAGTTACTTTTGTAAACTTTGTATTACTTCTTGATGTCTGTTGGATCTCCAATATCATGAAACAATGAACAAGATAAATGCTATTGTTTCCGTTGTGCCACACTCAGAGCGAAATATTGGTGTGTCGCCGCGAAGATTCTCTGCGAAGATTCTCTACTTTACGAGGGGTAAATCGACCCCCCGACACCTAGTCGTCTAATGATTTGCGCTTTTTTCAGATTTAAATACAAATAAATGACGGGATAAAAAACCATGAAATATCAATGAAAATGTATACAAGGTACCCTGTTTTGTGTTACTTTTCTTTTTTTTCAATCAAGAGAAACAGAAACATAAGCTATTCCGGAGGTAACTCACTTCCATAGTTATTGTAAACTCTCCCTGAAACAGCCGAGTAAAACTAGTGCAACATAATATTTGGTGATATGTTGAAATCGTCTGAAATATCTGTTAATTACAGAGGTATTGTTATTGAGTAAAATCATGTAAACATCGTTGAATATCATCGTGGGTAGAATGATTACGCATAAACGAGGGAGTATTGTTGCGAAGAATCATGATATTAGATTGATCTTACACGTAGTTCAGTTTTTTGTTTTGTTTTTATTTTGTTGTTGTTTTATTTTGTTTTGTTTTTGTTGTTTTGTTTTTGGCTTGGTTGGATGATGTTCTTCTAACTCGTTTTTGGCGATACATTTATCATTGACTCCAATTAACAGATGCACAGACCGCAACCATGGCCCTCAATCTAAATATGCTACAAAACGCAGTTGGAACAGATATGCGAGTTCAAAGATATCATATAGACAACCAAGCATTCTTCTCATTTGTATTTGTGGAAGGATTATACACAATAATTAATATCTACTGTCATATAACATGGGTGTCTATGGATGACTTATACACAATAACATCTACTGTCATACAATATGGGTGTCTAGGACTGACTTATACACAATAATATCTACTGTCATACAAAATGGGTGTCTAAGGCTGACTTATACACAATAATATCTACTGTCATACAAAATGGGTGTCTAGGGCTGACTCTTTACCTTTGCAAGCAAGCTACTCTTTGTCGATCTGACCTGTGTCAAGGTCAAGGTCGTCTGAAGGTCACCATGTGACCCTTTAGGAAGGTAATTTGATATCGAAAGTGGCAATTTTTATCGAGTGATGCCTCATAGTGTCTAAATCTGGTGTTAACTCATTTTCGAAAATCAAGTCCGTAAGGTCCCCTTTTGCCTGGGGGCTGTCACGCTTCGTATGGTCTCCTCCCCATCAAGCAACCCCCATAAGGGCCTTATATAGGGTGAATTCTAGAATCTGCCTCCTGGTCAAACCATGCTTGGCCAAAGGGCTACAATTTTGTTATTTTGGCTCCATTTCCAGTGCCTTTTTGCTTCTCTTTCCTCTGGATGGAATAAGACAGAGAGTGCATTTTGTATCTTCATGAAAAAAAGTGTCAATATCTCAAGCCGCGCCATTAAGCAACTGGGTGGAGATCTATAGCATATAAGCGTATACATAGAGGACGGTTGTGCCAAACATATAACACATCATTTATATATTCTAAGTTGTGATAAAACAAAGTCTGGGTGTCACATTGTAAAAACTGTCATAACACTTGCATGAGACGGATGTTTTATCTTTAGAGAGATGCCTACTTTGATGTGAAAACGAATTTTCCTGCGGTTTGTATTTATGTTACATAGCTCCATTAAATATTGCGTTTTATGTGGAGATGTCTCAAGCAATTCATCTCATCATTTATTGTTTCGCATCTTAATCATCTTTATCTATGATGCCCATTGATGTAGTCAGTTTTGTAATATGGCTTATTTGGCAATGCTTGGTGCGCTTCACGGCGCGGTCCTTTGGTGCGACCGGTTCGGCTGCCAGTAATACATCTGCGCATACAAATCTTTTTACTGCAAAGCTTCACAATGCCTCAGCTTCTTCAGAGAGAGAAACGGGTGACAAATCTGTAACCTCATCACAAATTACCTTGCCGTTGCCACAATATGCTCACAAAATTACATCCTCTCACGTTTTCTGCCTCCACGCCTTCATTACAGGTAATTACTTAACAATCTATTACAGTAATTATGGAATCTTCTTTGGCAGCAGAAGTTGTGTTAGGAAGAGTAATCAAGCCTGCCACATCATTTTTATCATTTCTTCCCTCGTTCTGCTCATGTGGAAAAGCTAACAATGTGATTTGCGCATTGATCAGTAACATTAATGAATTAGTTGGGACTGCTGCCTGCTTGTTGAGGACATATCTTTGGTAATCTGCATGCCTCGTCGCACCACTTGTAAAATTGACTTTGCACATTAGGTTGAGGCTGACTGGCGTGGGTTACGGCACAAAGTGTCAGTGCGGGGACCAGAGAGGTGCGGGGTGGCTTGTGTGCGGGGAGGACACTGCGTTATCGTAATGTGGCCGGGGACAATACCCGTACGAGGATGGGCAGGTGAGCCGCCAGATCAGAGCGGCAGATGGGGCGACCTGCCGGGACCTTAACTCAGCCGGAAGGCGGGCATAATACGGAGCACGGGACAAGAGGTCCTTGCCTCAGTGAATGCCTGCCTGTCAATACAACCACATATGTCCTTCCATTCACTTATTCTACGATTAAGCTGGGCGGAAAGTGTTGTAAATAATCTCACGCTGATTAAATTCTTCAAAGGGGAAACCATTTCAATAACACATAATAGTTGAGTCATTTTTTTCGGATTATTTAATTGAATACTGATAAAATATTTGTAGTAAAACATCAAGTATTGAGGATAGACACAGTCCTAACAAGAAAGAAATAATACTGTGCAATTTAAACGAAATTTACAGTCTCATATAGCAGGATTTTCATGAAAATTATCTTTGGCAACTAAATTATTAAAGTCATATTCATAAGCACACATGTATTTAACATGTGAAGGTTTTCATTCCTTAACTGTTTTCCTACGCCTTGTATATGTCATTTTAAAAAAAAGTTTTCATGATTTATTTCAGGAAATTCAAATTTCGTGCCAAAATTAGACTACGATACACACAAAAGCTGGAAAACCTTTAACGCGTTGAGTGAACCCAGATGTGAACAATGCCATTAACAGTGTTAATCTATCATACATGAGTTATTCTGAAAGATCAAATTTGCAGAGCATATGGCATGTATCAAAATTGTGAAGACCTAACATGATTAATCGTCTTTAAGCATCCACCCCTCCTGCCTACCTGCCCCTACACTACCTGTCCCTACACTACCTGCCCCTACACTACCTGCCCCTACACTACCTGCCCCTACACTACCTGACCACTCTCAGCATTCACCCCTCCTGCCTTCCTGACCCTACTCTACCTGCCCACTCTCAGCACTCATCTCTCCTGCCTTCCTGACCCTACACTATCTGCCCACTCTCAGCACCCACCCCTCCTGCCTTCCTGCCCCTACATTACCTGACCACTCTCAGCACTCATCTCTCCTGCCTTCCTGACCCTACTCTACCTGCCCACTCTCAGCACTCATCTCTCCTGCCTTCCTGACCCTACGCTATCTACCCACTCTCAGCACCCACCCCTCCTGCCTTCCTGCCCCTACATTACCTGACCACTGTCAGCACTCACCCCTCCTGCCTTCCTGACCCTATACTACCTGACCACTCTCAGCACTCATCTCTCCTGCCTTCCTGACCCAACACTATCTGCCCAGTTTCACCAATCAGCCCTTCTGCCTTCCTGCCCCTACATTACCTGCCCACTCCCAGCACTCATCCCTCCTGCCTTCCTGACCCTACACTACCTGCCCACTCCCAGCATTCATCCCTCCTGCCTTCCTGCTCCTACACTACCTGACCACTCTCAGCATTCACCCCTCCTGCCTTCCTGCTCCTACACTACCTGACCACTCTCAGCACTCATCTCTCCTGCCTTCCTGCCCCTACATTACCTGCCCACTCCCAGCACTCATCTCTCCTGCCTTCCTGACCCTACATTACCTGCCCACTCCCAGCACTCATCTCTCCTGCCTTCCTGACCCTACTCTACCTGCCCACTCCCAGCACTCATCTCTCCTGCCTTCCTGACCCTACACTACCTGCCCACTCTCAGCACTCATCTCTCCTGCCTTCCTGACCCTACACTACCTGCCCACTTTCACCAATCAGCCCTCCTGCCTTCCTGCCCCTACATTACCTGCCCACTCCCAGCACTCATCCCTCCTGCCTTCCTGACCCTACACTACCTGCCCACTCTCAGCATTCATCCCTCCTGCCTTCCTGCTCCTGCACTACCTGCCTACTCCCAGCATTCATCCCTCCTGCCTTCCTGCTCCTACACTACCTGACCACTCTCAGCATTCACCCCTCCTGCCTTCCTGACCCTACACTATCTGCCCACTTTCACCAATCAGCCCTCCTGCCTTCCTGCCCCTACACTACCTGACCACTCCCAGCACTCATCTCTCCTGCCTTCCCGCCCCTACACTACCTGCCCACTCTCAGCACTCATCCCTCCTGCCTACCTGCCCCTACATTACCTGACCACTCTCAGCACTCATCTCTCCTGCCTTCCTGCCCCTACATTACATGACCACTCTCAGCACTCATCTCTCCTGCCTACCTGCCCCTACATTACCTGACCACTCTCAGCACTCATCTCTCCTGCCTTCCTGCCCCTACATTACATGACCACTCTCAGCACTCATCTCTCCTGCCTACCTGCCCCTACATTACCTGACCACTCTCAGCACTCATCTCTCCTGCCTTCCTGCCCCTACACTACCTGCCCACTCTCAGCACTCACCCCTCCTGCCTACCTGCCCCTACATTACCTGACCACTCTCAGCACTCATCTCTCCTGCCTTCCTGCCCCTACATTACATGACCACTCTCAGCACTCATCTCTCCTGCCTACCTGCCCCTACATTACCTGACCACTCTCAGCACTCATCTCTCCTGCCTTCCTGCCCCTACACTACCTGCCCACTCTCAGCACTCATCCCTCCTGCCTACCTGCCCCTACATTACCTGACCACTCTCAGCACTCATCTCTCCTGCCTTCCTGACCCTACTCTACCTGCCCACTCTCAGCACTCATCTCTCCTGCCTTCCTGACCCTACACTACCTGCCCACTCACAGCACTTACCCCTCCTGCCTTCCTGCCCCTACATTACCTGACCACTCTCAGCACTCATCTCTCCTGCCTTCCTGCCCCTACACTACCTGACCACTCTCATTCATCCCTCCTGCCTTCCTGCTCCTACACTACCTGACCACTCTCAGCATTCACCCCTCCTGCCTTCCTGCTCCTACACTACCTGACCACTCTTAGCACTCATCTCTCCTGCCTTCCTGACCCTACATTACCTGCCCACTCCTAGCACTCATCTCTCCTGCCTTCCTGACCCTACACTACCTGCCCACTCTAAGCATTCATCACTCCTGCCTACCTGCCCCTACACTACCTGCCTCACTCTAAGCATTCATCACTCCTGCCTTCCTAACCCTACACTACCTGCCCACTCCCAGCACTCATCCCTCCTGCCTACCTGCCCCTATACTACCTGCCAACTCTCAGCATTCATCACTCCTGCCTACCATCTCCTACACTACCCCCCCCCCCCCCCCCCCACTCTCAGCACTCACCACTCCTGCCTTCCTACCCCTACACTACCTGCCCACTCTCAGCACTCACCACTCCTGGCTTCTTGACCCTACACTATCTGCACACTCTCAGCACTCACCACTCCTGGCTTCTTGACCCTACACTATCTGCACACTCTCAGCACTCACCGCTCCTGGCTTCTTGACCCTACACTATCTGCACACTCTCAGCACTCACCACTCCTGGCTTCTTGACCCTACACTACCTGCCCACTCTCAGCACTCACCACTCCTGACTTCCTGCCCCTACATTACCTGACCACTCTCAGCACTCATCCCTCCTGCCTTCCTGACCCTACACTACCTGCCCACTCTCGGCATTCACCACTCCTGCCTTCCTGACCCTACACTATCTGACCACTCTCAGCACTCATCCCCTACACTTCCTGCCCCCTACACTAACTGCCCACTTTCAACAATCACTCCTCTTGCCTTCCTGACCCTGCATGGTTGTGGAGTGTTCAATAATTTGGCAAGAGGAGGGGGCCAATAAGGGGTATGTAAGCTGGAGAATTGGTGTGCGGGGTTTGGTTCTGAAAGATGGATGACATAATATGACAAGCCTTATTTGGGGATGGTCCGGCAGCGACACACGAAGGAGATGGTCCGGCAGCGACACACGAAGGAGATGGCTTGCCTTAATTACTCCGCGCATTGAAAAAAATACAATTCCATTTGTAACAAGAAAGACTTCTTTAAGAAGTAAACGTATATTGTGCTTTTAGAAACGATGTTGTTTACTCACTCTCATGGTAGATTTTCCAAAAGGGTACCAAAATAAATCATATCAAGAACATTATGAAAATGCTATATAAATTAGCATATTCTAAACCCGTTTAAATGATCAAATTAAATGGGTTTGATTCAGTTTTTGCAGCTGGCGACTGATATAAAGTATTTATATTTTCTTTATTTAATGTCATCCAAAGAATAAGCATGCAATCGGGATTCGACATAAAAGCAATAAACTCAGACCTCTCCACATCACCTATTTGGGCTTTGCCGATTGGTGACTGGAGAACACTAACCAGGGCCATATATTACTCCGTCGTTAGCATCTTGATCTTTGATAAATACGTTAATCAGAGAGAGCGAAACAGTACAGTGTAAAATTGTATTCAATATGCCCTGTTGAAGGTTACCTATTTATAGAGTATTAAGGTGCCGCACGCGAAGCATTCGCATATGTAAGATATTGTGTGGATCATACCATCAATGCAGACTCATCGTGAAATCAAATTACATTTTCCCCCCTTTGTCAGGACCATAATTCGGTATATATACTTTCTTTAATGAATATCGTGATAATACAACCAAACTTTAATTTTTTTTGCAAATGAGAATATGGTTAAACAAAAACAAACGTCTCCATATTTTCGTGATTAATCTTAATAAACCAGATCCTAGATAGGAGTGTCAATTTCATTTCGTCTTAATAAACAAAGCGAATTTCTCCCAGTAGCAGCAACTGATGATAAGAATGGTAAAAATTCCTCCGCAGTTTGATTTTGCAGGCTGGGATCAATTATATAATTGGATGACAATGCAAATGCGTGAAAAACACAAAAGACAAATATAGATAAAACACGATCACTGAGATCCCATTAAATTAAGTAACATGTTTTGCCTTTTCTGACACTAGGGGGCGTGGTTTGTTTTCCACGCGTTCTTTTTTTTTTCTCTCTCATTGAGACCCATATTTTGGATTCACAATGGATAGTTTATTGCATCACCTGGAGCGCAAATCTTCTATTATTGTGTAAATATCTTTGATTTCTTTACAGATGAATATTTGAACACATTTCGCTTCAATTGAGGACAAAGATTTACAAACTAGTTTCTGATCCAGGGAAGGTTTCAATCAAAAGCTTAATGTAAGAGTAAACTACGGAGGGTTCTGGTTGAGATTAATTCAAGATTTTTTTTAAAGATCAGCATTCACATCCAAGACGTTTCTTAAGGAATTTCAAAAGTTAATAGCTCTCAAATAATTTATTCTTACAAATTATGATCCATACATGTACACTCGTGTCGTTAGTTCAATGATTTGTAATATTTATGTTTTGACTGTATCCTCCACTTTGGTAAGCCGGAAAGTACAATGTAGTAAACCGGCAAGGACAATGTAGTTCTTCATTACTGGGCCCTTATATCCCTACACCAGCAAGGACAATGTAGTTCTTCATTACTGGGCCCTTTATATCCCTAAACCGGCAAGGACAATGTAGTTCTTCATTACTGGGCCCTTATATCCCAACACCAGCAAGGACAATGTAGTTCTTCATTACTGGGCCCTTTATATCCCTAAACCGGCAAGGACAATGTAGTTCTTCATTACTGGGCCCTTATATCCCTACACCAGCAAGGATAATATAGTTCTTCATTACTGGGCCCTTTATATTCCTAAACCAGCAAGGACAATGTAGTTCTTCATTACTGGGCCCTTTATATTCCCAAACCGGCAAGGACAATGTAGTTTTTCAATACTGGGTCCTTTATATTCCAAACATAATATCACATACTTCTTCATGCAGAGAATAGTATATGGAATATACAGGTTGTAATTATTTCATTTTCTTTCTCAACATAGTTACAAGTTTTAAAATTAGGTTTTAGCCGGACACCCCACATGGTTCTTATAATATGTATATTGTATTATCTTGGAGTATAAAGTATAATGAGTATTATACTCCAAGGTATGATATACTAAATTACTTGCGTGTGTATAATATCATATCAGATTAAGTTGAAAGGAAATACGCGATTAGGTTGTTTTGTGATCTTTCTTTACATTTTCAAGGGGTGTCTTTTTTGGAGGGGAAATGCTCTCTGTACAAAAACATACTTTTAGAATTGATTCAGATGGATACAAAACTTTACAGTTTATGGTAAGTCATTCTGCGAAGGTCTGATTACCTGAAAATGACAACTTCAGAGCTAAGGTTTGTACTAAGGTTTGACATTATATTGGTCATCAATAGATTAACAACCTTACAGAAATTTATGAAATTGTCTGAAGTTATCCATTATAGTAATTAACCAAAACTTCATAAGGAAACTATTCCCAATGTAAAACATTATAAAATCTACATCATATCAATAATATCGAATTATACTATTTATGAAAGCTGTCCTTTTCCAGGCAGTGTAATAATATTGGTCAATGCTTTCACAGTCTTTCATTGAACATGGCGACAAGTTCATGGATATATGTTGGGAATAACCAAAATGATTGACAAATGAATGTCCACCCGCTGTTTACAGCCAATAAGAATGCTGCTTCCTGGAGGTATTCAGCGATCACTCTATCAGTTTTACTGAAGTGAAAAATAACATGTTTTCATAATATGCTTGGCTATTTATATTTAGTTTGCAACAAAATCATGAAGCATCAGGATTTTCCTTTCCGTTTACGCTTTCTTATTTCTAATTCTGTGTCCTCCTCAAGATCACTTTCTTCTTCAGTCTCATCACCGCTACCTTCTTCAAATTCAATCCTGAAAATAATCATTTTTGTGTCGTGTAACTCAGTTTAATTTAGTCAATTTCATATTTCTAATTACTAACCTTGATGTATAAACTAACTTTGAATGAATTCAAATATTTTGAACGTATCAACTTCCATCTGAAATGTTTCAGGTGGATGACGTTGATGACGTTGATATATATATTTATATATATATATATATATATATATATATATATATATATATATATATATATATATATATATATATATATATATATATATATATATATATATATATATATATATATATATATATATATATATATAAGCGTTAATTTTCCCGCTGTTGTGCATATATTCTAATATCTATCATTAAAATAGATGAAATGACCTACATTTGCAGGAATTTGCAGCATTCAGTGTGGCCGTAGATCTCCGCCAGGTGCCTCGGCCTATCTCCGTACTTGTCCTTCCTGGTGACGGATACTCCGGCCGCCGCCAAGGCCCTGAGCACAGTGACCTTGCCGGCCTCCGCGGCAAGGTGGGCCGGAGTCCAGCCCATCTCCATGCGGGAAGTGCCCTTAGCTCCATACTCCAGCAACAGGCGGATACAGTCAACAAAACCTGTAATTTTTATGAAAAGGGAATTAACAATGGATGAATTCCATTTGTTTAGTATTTGAGATGTTTACCTATCATCTCGATGCAAGGTGTTATAGTCATATGCATTTATTATGAATGTTCCCGTTGGAGAGGCTTGACAATTCAATTATTAAGTTACACCCGAGATTACTTCTTCAAACCAGAGGCGTCATCTAGTGAGCAATAATCGCTACTAGAATTCATTCATTATCTTATTAAATGATCGCGAGAAAACACCATACCACTTTTAATGCCATCTGGTGTTAAAATATTTTATATGTCTCATTCTGCTGTCAAATTCATGTAAAATCAAATGCACAATTGTAATTAAGTTAATAATGTCTCATACCCTTTTGACAAGCCCAGTGAAGTGGCGTTTTGTATTTCCATTCAGGGTCTTTCATATCAATGTCATATTTGCCAGATCTGAGATAATCTTCCAATGTATCAAAATCCCCAACAGATGACGCTTCATGTAACTCCATCCCAGCCATTTTACCAGGGTCACCTAGAACATAACACAAGATTAATTGCAGTAAATATATCGGTGCGCTTCAAGTGTATGGGTGTTGAAAATAACATTTCTCTGAATAAATGAAAGGCACGATAAATATCGGGGATAATTGACGAGAAATTTATCACGAATAGTTTTTGTGGTAATTTAAAGGGACAAATACTAGATATCGAGGGATAAAACTTTTATATTTCAATTGTTATATATATATATATAAGCCACTTGGAGAGAACAAAATATCTGAGCCCTGGCTTTCCAGAGGTAGCATTCTTTACCTAAGGATATCCTCTCAACTATCATTCCCAAAATGGATTGATGTCCTGAGTTGAGCAGATGTTTACTCACTGCAATATCTTAACATTGGTGGTTATATGGTCGCATCCCAGTAATTGAGGCTCCCTACTGCAGGGAAGAGTAGACGAGAAGATTTTGAATTATCATAACTTCTTCAAAGCATTCATGAAACCACAGAGGTCACAAGTAATTTTACAGAGGTGTGCAATTGGGGTATGCTTAAATGATACGTGGCCATGAAAGTGTGATATGATTAAGCTATCTCACTAAACTCAACCAAAATACACTGACCATGGTTATTGTGTTTTGATAAAAGTGCCAGGTACTGCCAGTACTCTTTTGACCACCAGGTGGCCACATGTATACAATCATGTGACCTCTCTTGTGTCTGTCATGGTGTTAGGCCTGTACCATTGGACAAACATTAATGGACAAACAGGGCTCTGTAAGCCAAATCACTACATTGTCCCAATTTAGGGTGTCCCACTGTTAGAAAGACCTTCCTAAGCAGGTGTTTGCACAAAATCACTGGTCAGCTAAACAAAGTTTGTTGACAAGGTGTCCAATGGATGATTTGGATTTTAGCAGAGGACTTGTCCACTTTCAAACGGCACAGAAGTATATGTAAGAGAAATATGATGGATAATGACTTTTGATTGTAAAGTTTAGGGTATAAACATTTATATTATGCAAGGGAAATGTGCTTGAAAACCTCATTTCATGAATGCTGTAATATAAATGTCATAAGCTTAATTTTAGGCACTCTGAAAAATGAGTGAATTACGAGAATATAAAATAAATTTTTAAAATGGCAAAATTTTGGATTTTTTTTTTTAGATTGGGTTAAACATGGAGAAAAGACTTTCCCAGGAAAAGTGTGTTTTTCAATTCCATTACCTGTTTAATCAAAAAAGAAAGTATCTCAATGGGATACTATTAAAATGGACACCGAATTGTAGTGATCACCAAATGTCAATCCTCAAATTAAATATCCACTAAACAGTAAATAATCGGCGCACAAGTATCAATTCTGATTAAATATGACCAATAGTTCTCTATTGTATAAATTTCAACTTATCTTATAGCCTAAAATTATGTCAATTCTCCATGAAAGAAGTTTGAAAGTGATTTATCAACAATGTTGATGACTGAGTTGGCTTCGTCCTATCAATCATATTAGCAGTCCTTTTAGTCTGGTTAGTCCTATCAACAAGATTTGAGATGCATGGCTTAAAAGGAAGATTTATCTGGGATACGAACTCAACGAGAAATAATACTTTAATAATCTGCATCACCAACATAATTGTGTATAATCGATAGAATTATGTTCATCTGACAGGCATATTTATAACTATGTGGACGTCCATTACAAATGGACACCAATTAAAAAATCAATAAATGCCACCCGCCTTCAACATAAATTACGTCACGCATACTGATCACATATTAAATTTATAGAAAATACGAACACAAGCAGTCACCAGCATCACACTATACTTTTGAGTGACCCCATTGTACACCTCCACATTTGGGTTGGCCCTTTCCAATCAAACCAGTCAACAGCTGTACATTTCAATATTTCGGTTGGCCCTTTCCAATCAAACCAGTCAATAGCTGTACATTTCAATATTTAGGTTGGCCCTTTCCAATCAAACCAGTCAACAGCTGTGCATTTCAATATTTCGGTTGGCCCTTTCCAATCAAACCAGTCAACAGCTGTACATTTCAATATTTAGGATGGCCCTTTCCATTCAAAACAGTCAACAGCTGTACATTTCAATCTTTAGGTGACTGCTTTCAACCAAGCCAACCAACAGCTGTACACCTCAATATTTAGGTTATTTCCAAACAGGCCAGGCAACAGCTGTACACCTCAATATTTAGGTTATTTCCAAACAGGCCAGGCAACAGCTGAACACCTCAATATTTAGGTGAGTGCTTTTAATCGAGCTAGTCAACAGTTGTACACCTCAATATTTAGGTGAGTGCTTTCAACCAAGCTAGTCAACAGCTGTACACCTCAATATTTAGGTGAGTGCTTTTAATCAAGCTAGTCAACAGTTGTACACCTCAATATTTAGGTGAGTGCTTTTAATCAAGCTACTCAACAATTGTACACCTCAATATTTAGGTGAGTGCTTTTAATCAAGCTTGTCAACAGTTGTACACCTCAATATTTAGGTGAGTGCTTCCAACCAAGCTAGTCAACAGCTGTACACCTACATATTTAGGTGAGTGCTTTCAACCAAGCTAGTCAACAGCTGTACATCTCAATATTTAGGTGAGTGCTTTTAATCAAGCTAGTCAACAGCTGTACATCTCAACATTTAGGTGAGTGCTTTTAATCAAGCTTGTCAACAGTTGTACACCTCAATATTTAGGTGAGTGCTTTCAATCAAGCTAGTCAACAGTTGTACACCTCAATATTTAGGTGACTGCTTCCAGTTAACAGCTGTCCAACAAAAAGGATTATGTAGACATCTTCCAAACAAGCGAGTGAAGAGCTATACGGCACATACACATTTTCAGGCGCCGACATATAATTGCCAGTCATCGGCTGTAACACATAACATCTGTGCATGAGATGATTTTCAGGTGATACCTTACTAAAAGACCGGTCACCTGTGCATGAACAAATCAACATTGGTGAACTCATTCTATGAAAGACAGTCGCCAACTGTATGAAGGTCACGTACAACAAATACCCTTGCATTCCTGAGTTATATTGACAAGCTACTTACCTGTAGCAGTCGATCTGTGCGTGTCTTTAAAGGTGTAACACAGATCTGATCCTGGTTTGTGCCATGGTTCCAATCAATCACTCAATCACATCATTTCCTTCTTCTCAAGCTACACTCTCTGATCTACATTCTCATTATCATCGATCTGTACCATCCTACAGCCTGAGATTTTCTTATCACGTCAATGTAAACAGGAATAAAGGTAGATAAGACCGTGGCGATATGCTGCATGTGTTGTGACCAGCCACGTTGGGATCAATATAAGGTATAGTCTAATCGCTGGTAAGGCTCGACGGAAGGGGTCATATCATACTGGCCCCCGCATGCCATTCCGCTCAAGCGCTTTACGTAACATTTCATCTTTGCCTGCTTTGAGAATTAAAACGATTTCTCTTTAAGTACACAATGACGCTCAAATATCAAATTAAGTCTTGCGCCCGGTCACATAAATTCTATATCTCATATTCTATTTTATCAAATTGATTCAGGGGGAAGCAAACTATTAGAAATAACTTGCTGTTTACGTGTACTTTATGTATCGTGATTGATTCTTGTCGTTGATACCAAGAGACTGCAATGAAAGGGTATTGGCAGCCGTACTAAGAAAAGGCCAGTTTATTTCTGTCCAATTTAAAGTGGATAAATGCACAAGTTTTGTTCATAATCCTATTTATTCCACGAGGCGTTCAATCGACTGCAAAGAATATTAAATGATTACTTTAGTCAATCGTTTGTTATCTTCATGAAAATCCTTGATATTTGGTACTAATCATCATATGACACATATATATGATCCTTTAATATGCGTGATCAGAAGATTGATATCAGATATGAAGGAGATCGAGGAGTTGCAAATACAAGATTCCTCTTTGCCTTTAACACATACCATATTAATTCAGGAATCCTGATTCTACTATGGGGGGATGGGTTATGAGAAAAACAATCCAGTATTCCACTCCACGGTAATGAAGTACTTTGATATATACAAGGGTTCATTGATGTGAGCTGTCTGAACAGGTAACACTCTCTTAACAATAAACACAACAAATAATCACACTACACTCATCCGTATATATCATTAACCAAAATACCAATGATCCATTGCATTGTATCTTAAAAGCTGAGTTAGTATATTAATAGAGTCACTTAGTATAATTGTTTACTTAAACAACAAGTCACTCATCGCTTCTATTTCTAATGCATGTAGAACTTTTCGCAAATCAAATATCAGTTTATGCTTACGGCACAAATATCTACTGTAAAAACTATGTAAACACCACTATGATTCATCTATTTTGATCCACATGATGGCCATATGAGTTATATGTTTCAGGGAATTAACCATACATGTTCAACCAAGTAATTCTCAGATTAGTCCCGAAAAGTAGTTTTTTCAAACTTGAATTTAATTGTTTTTTTATAAGGATTCTGTATGTAGTACCCTTGACACGATTGAAACTGTAACACCTTATTTTGGTCTCTTTGAACCATTTGGGCAATGTGATATTTGATGAGAGCTTTGGGGAAAACACATCATGTGGGTTGTATTTATTTTTATTCAAATCCTGTTATTTTGTGTATGCAACTCAATAATAAATATATGTAATAATATAGACTATATTATAACAAATTGCATATATATTGATCAGAGACTATGAGGGCTGGTGTGTATACGTCAGAAATTTCTGTGTATATGTCATTCTGTGATGCGTTTGATTCGTACTATCGCGTAGCGAGTTTGGGATGGTGGCGCTCCAAACCGTGCACATTTCCTTCCTTCTCTTGGCAGCTCACAAGTTCTTTTGGAAACAAAGATCGCCTATGTCACATTAGACTTTCTTAATCAAATGAATCTTTAGCAGACGACATTTGACGAGATTTACGAGCAAATGAGGTCCTCAAGTGGTCATTATTGACGAGTTTCCTAATGTAACTACAATTTCATTGATATCTTGCTGAAAGAATTGTCTTGTATTCCTTGAGTTAAGCCATTTTCATCCCTCGGTCTGCTTGATATAGTCTCCATTTGAAATCCCTATTGTTCAGAAGCTTTTCTCTATTTCTGTCATGATAATGCTCAGTACTAATGTTCATCACTTGATATCTGCTTCCTTTATACTGTTGACAGGAACATGGTGTGGGCTGATTCAGGGTAATTATGACAGTGATTAAAATATGGTTTGGTTTGACTCGTGCATATAAGTTTGAATTGAATCCAACTTTGACAAGTTTAGCGGTTATATTTCACAAACTTCGATCACTCAAAAATCATAACTCTTTATTTGATGTCAATTTGTATATTTATTGCCATTCATTGACATTTAAGGCACAAAAAATTATTTTCAGAGGCAAGCTGTACTAACATAAAGGGGTGCCCAGGTGAT
Organism: Amphiduros pacificus; assembly: GCA_949316495.1. Classification (NCBI taxonomy): domain Eukaryota; kingdom Metazoa; phylum Annelida; class Polychaeta; order Phyllodocida; family Hesionidae; genus Amphiduros; species Amphiduros pacificus. Next base: position 44,213,032 of record OX439000.1, on the reverse strand, counting down.
GAGTGGGCGAGGCATGGTCACCACTGCTACCTGTTCATATCGTCGGCTGGTTTGGTGGAGGCGGGAGAGGCGGCCCTGGGATGCTCACATCAGGCCCATCACTCCTACCTGCTAACCATGTGGACCGCCGCCGAGGAACTCTTCATATTGCAACAAGTGGTAATAATAACCATAATAACAACAATAGTAATGATAATAAATCTATATTGTGCTGATACTGGGAGACTGTTTCAGTTCATAGCGTTAAATATTACCTACAAAGTTTGGAAAACATTGATTGACAACATTGAAAACATTGACTGATATTGGAATGTTAATCAGAAGGATTAACACATTCTGATTGCACCTGAAAGTTGATGATAAAATGTAATGAACAGAAACAGTATATTTACAAGTGTGTACAAAATGGAATTAGCAAATGGCATTAGTTACTTAAAACGAAGAATATTTTATTGATATTTGTCAAATATACCATCAACGTTATTATTTTTTTAATATGTTTTACTATTGGCTAGTCTCAAACATGTTATTGACTTCAATATATAGTAATTTGTAAGAAAACTTCTCCAAGTATGGGCTCTCATAAAGGCTCAGTGTTGATATTTTATGATGCATTTTTAAGGCGACCCTGTTCCCCGATGGACACGAGACAGATAATACAACTGCTGCATGGATAGGCTTCATAAAAAGATCCCCAGGAAGATGGGAATGGATTGATATTCCTGGTCAGCAATACCTCCACAGATGGGCTCCTGGTTTGTTCTCTATGGTTCATAATGCAGCTTTAAGATTTTTTACTGTAAATGTGGCATAGAGTGACAGTTGTTGTGAAGCTGACTGTGTTGATATTTTCAGATGAACCCAATCTTGAGGGAGGGAACTGTGTGGCCCTCCTCCCAGACTCCACGTACACAACCCACTACTGCAACCATACCCTCTCGGCATATGTCTGCAAAATAAGTAGGTTTTTTGCCCCATATTAACACATTTATATTTTGCAGAAAGGACAAGAAACACTCCATTTCATGGTGAGGTCAGTTCTGAGACCGTCTGGCAGAAGACCGTAATTTGTATTAAGAAGGAACAGATCGTCCATATAATTCATAATCGTATTACCAGGAATTCATCTAGGGGATGCTGAGAAGGCAGTTAACCTTTAAACATATACCTTGAAAAGCTTTATGGATAATGGTTTGAATGCTAATGATGTTTGGCGGGATATCAGATAGTGTTGCACGAAGATGCTCTTCGTAGTTCTGCTTATTAATGGCTTGGTTTGTTTTAACACATACAATAAATATTCTTCACAATCAGTTACGGCCATATAACCTAAATCACTGTAAACTCAACATATTTTCCAGATTCTGCTTTTAAGGATACTCCCTTTGTACCTTATCTTTATGGTTAGTGCATGTAGGGGTTGCCCCATTTTGATAAACGATATATGCGTTGGAATATATCTGATATCTGACCAGGCTGACCGAGCGCTAATTCAAAATATATGTTTTTACAAGAATATTATCTACTTAAGACATTTAACATTAAAAAAACTAAATTTATTCCCAATAAAGCAGATTTAAGGTGATCACCAATGATAGTCTCAAGCTACAATATTCCCAGCGACAATATGTATCAATATTATCATTCAGGGTGGGTTATTAGCCACAAAAATCGAGCCTTAAAATGATCATTCAAGATGTACAATTTGTTAAATGCTGGACACACTTATTCAAATTATTTGTTCATGACTTTACACACAATCCACTATAAGTCATAAGTATATTCTTCTCATCAATGCTATGTATCTAATTTGGACAAAATATCTTTTTTTGCTCTCACTTGATACTGTAACACAATTCCATTTTCTTTCACTGACATCTTCAATTTTATCAGCAACATATATTATTCTAATTTTTTATAGGCGCAGTTTATCCTTATGAAATGGGTCTGCCATGGATCACCTACATCACAAATGAAACAATGGGAAGAAGGGAACGGTATGATGAGCGGAGAAGGGAAGCTTACATGTTCCTCAATGAAGCAGCAGCTGTGGGTATGGATGGAGAGGATATGCTGGCTCCTCCTGTTAGAGTGTTAAGTGTGGTGCAATGTGCAATCCTGTGCCTGGAGCACCCACAGTGCGCCGTAATCTTACTCTCCTGTGATGCTTATTACAAGTGTGAATACTGGTTTTGTACACTCCATAAAAAACTATTTCCATAAAATAAATTCAGGATTAAGAAGTATACCATATGAATTCCACAAAGTTTAATATATGTTAAATTTATCTTATCTCAAGTTAGTCTCAAAGTCAATTATTGTTACTTGTGTGAAACCTATATATGTTAAAAACGTCCTTCAAATGTTCTCTACTATAGCATTTCAAATATTCCATGATGACTTTGGCGGTAGAATTAACAACAGTACAGTAGTAGCAACAACTGGGATTGGAAAGAAATTTCACCTCTAAGCAATTTTATAATACTACATCAAGTTGATGTTATCTGTTGAGTAATAATCAAGATGAAATTTAAAAAATGCTTATTCTTATCCTATTCGTCAATAAGTAAAAGAACACACAGTTATTAGGAAATGTTATAAGCACCTCCCAGAGCATAAGCACCTCCCGGAGCACCACCTCTCAGTCAGTAACACCGTTCATGAAAGAAGCTTCTTTAGTTTTCCTAGGCACGCATATTTTCTTGAGGAATGTCTTCTCTTACATGTAATATGCCGGACTCTAACAAGAGTGGTAATATCACTGATGGGAATGTCGCTATTAAACTTAGCATAAATTTAACATAATTCTTCATATGATCTTTAGTCTCCATGGAAATAGTAAATGTACTGTGATCCAAGTGAAACAGATTTTCTATGTTATCCTTAGACGAAAAGAAATATATACATACTTAAAAAAGTACACACTTGAGACATTTGGATATTTTTGTTTGTTTGTTGTTTTTTTTTGTTGTAATTGTCATCATACATGTGATTGCCAAACACTCCTTTTGTTCCAAATTTTACAACAGATACAAAGGCCAATTGCCTTAAAGCTATGCTGATCATTGCTTTTTTGTCGTGATTGGGAACATTTCCTGGAAATGTCTGCAAAATTAAATAATTTAAATCCTTTCCCAGTGCAGACTTGAGCAGGTGATAATTTCGACCTTTGAAAATGCACATAACATATTGAATTTGTTATTTCGATTCTCATTGGCTGATATTTGTCATGTTATTCAAAATCGCAGCTTCTTTGACGACTCAGTGATAGCTAATTGTTTGTTTTTTTTCAAAAGTTCTCAGCCTGATGCTTAATAAGCAGAATTAGTCCCCTGAAAATACAACACCTCACATACCAATAGCTAAGAACTCCAACCAATAGTTTCACACAGGCACATTTCAGAGGAGAAGGTCAAAGTTGACGGACAGAATGACAGAAAATTTCTCTCCCATCAGCTCAGAAAAAGAGAAAATCTGTTTCAAAGTTAATTTTCTTGGGAAGAAATCAGTACTAACAATGTTAAAACAAGCCTTTATCTGTTAAGTAACCTGCAGAACTAATTTATTTATCTTCTTCGTGTCTTACCGAACCATTTCTAAGGGACATAAAGACAAAAACACATCCATCTGTTCTCAGATTTGTGCTCATATTGTTTTGTCAATATCTAATAAGAAACATGATGTACGCAAGTATCAGTATCAACTGAAATGAAGATAAGATATCAGAACATTTATCTATTTACTATTTATGATATTGGAAGTAATTATAAAAACAGGATTCATTTCTTAGCATTTAATGAAATATTTCAAATGTCCTGTATTTAAGATAGGTAACTATCGCGGTTTAAATAAATTAATATTTTGTTTATGTAGTAATTGAAATGGAGATGGAAATATCAAATTTTCATTTTACCAGCTTCCTCATCAAAACACTATATATACTTAAACTATCCATTAGATACAATTTGAAGTATAGAAGCTAGGATGGGAAATTATTTGCCCTCCCAGGTTCTATGGCTGAGTTTAGTTGTGCTTTGGTCCACTTTGTACAACTCACAAGGTGAAGTTGTTTCATCTTTTGAAAACTGCGATAGTTTCTTCTTCAAAGGGAAAGAGCCAGCTCAGCCCAAATATGCACATAATCTTGCCAAGGTAGGTGGATATCCAGATCCAGAGAAATTCCCAGGGTTATAACAGGTACAAATGTTGAGATCCTAAAAGTATATATACGCCTTCATGATATTCTTTTTAATCTGATGTAAACATTTTGATTAAAAAACATTATCTTGATATGTTTGGAAAATTAGTACCGTTGACCCTTTAATTTTGAGCTTTATGAATCAGGGAACAGTGATGCATATAATTGTATCTAGCGTTCGACAGCAAATAGATTAAGGCATAAACATTCACATTCCAAGCCACAAAATGATTAAATGATGCTGCTTGCCTTCAGATCTGCCAGAAATATAATGGCGGATACCACTTTGCTACACTGTATAACAGAGATGGAAAGGTCCCAGTGTACTCAGCATATCTTTATGAAGGAACAAATAAACGAGTAAAAGCTAACTGGAAGATCGAACCTCAGGTATTTCTTTTTTTTTTATTTATTTATTTATTATTATTTTTTATTAATTAATTTTCTATTTTGTTAAATGATGCAAATCACGAATATAAGATATTATTAAGTATAAGTAACGTTTTAACAAAAAATGGCTAAAATCACAGAACACTCTTGATAACATAAATAATCGAAGAAACGAAAAGTATAGCACTAACGTCACTGATGTTGTTGCTCGGGTCATATCACAGCTTGCACGGTAGAAGTGGCGGCGATGGGTGAGTCAGAGGATGTTATAAGAGACATTGAAGAAAGCCAGGCAACCGATAAAGATTACAACGATTCTCCTCTCTATTCCCGTGGTCATCTCAACCTTTCCTCCTTTCATACCGGAGATGGCGATGAGGCGACCTTCACTCTCACAAATATTGTGCCCCAGATCAAAGAATTTAACGAAGGGTTATGGTCTCAACTGGAAACCTTTATTCAAAAGGTTTTGACTTCATCAAAATTGAAAAATGGTGTCAAGAAGTATTTGGTGACCGGGCAAGTTGTTGGTAACCAAATTATGGCCGGGAGAGTAAGGGTTCCCTCATATATGTGGTCAGCTGTGTGCATTAATGGCATCAGGGGGGATGTTTCGTTTGCAGTTTTGTGCCCTAATACCCCCAAACCGAAATGCGATTTGTTATCTATTTAAGCACCAAGAATGATATTGACTTTATTTTTGAAAATAACTGTTCAGGGGGAAAAGATGTTGATATATTGAAAAGTATAATGAAAGGAATAAATTTAAATAATAAATTGAAAAATTCACTGACCGATAAAATGAATGTGATCAATATAAGAGGTAAGGGAAAAGTTCAAGGTCAAGACAAAGGTGTGGTAAACCAAGGTATTGGAAACAGAGATCCACAGAAATGCATAATAAAAAGAGCAGAAATGTATAATGGAAATGGGTTGGGTGAAATCATGCGGGGTAAAAGAGGGTGGTGGGGAGGAAGAGGGCGTGGGGAGAATTTATGTGGGAGGAGAGAGCGTGGTAGAACAGGGCTTGGTCCTAATGGAACTGGCAGAACAGGGCTTGGTAGAACCGGAACTAGCAGAACCGGAACTAGCAGAACAGGGCTTGGTAGAACCGGAACTGGCAGAACAGAGCTTGGTAGAATGGGACATGGTAGAACAGGGCGTGGTGGAAAAGGACGTTATAGAACCGGAACTGGCAGAACAGGACATCGTAGAACCGGAACTGGTGGAACAGGACATCGTAGAACCGGAACTGGTGGAACAGGACGTCGTAGAGCAGGGCGTATTCGAAGAGTGCGTGGTAGCAGGAGGTTGTGGTAGATGATGAATCTAGGAGGTAAATAAACACTGTAAAAAGCTGTTCCAGTAAATTGTTAATTTACAGCAAAATTTACTGGCTGTTTTTGCTTAGATTCACAGCAATTTTCACTGTAATGCGCAGTAACTTTTCCAACTGTGACTTTTGCTGTGAATTTTTACCATTCTTATTTTGATTTTATTTGACTGTTTTGATAATATAACGGGACTTTCAAGTTAATATATGTTTGCCATTTTCATAGTAGATCTCTTTCAAGATGCTTGCAAGCTCAAAATTGCAACTGTAAGAAGTGTAGGTTCAAAATTATATTATTGAAGGGTGACCTTTTCTGGTATAAAAATCTGCTAAATTAGTTCAAAGAATGACGCTGCAGAAAATGACTCTTCATTCGAAAAATTGCACTGTGAAAATCATCTCATATTATGCCCTCAGGCGATTTTGATATTTGATCATCTTCCGGCCATCGTAGTTTTGTCGCATTCACAGCCTGTCTACAGGTATCACAAATTATTTTCACGGTCATACAATAAGTGACAATCCTTTCGCTTATCTTCCCTATTCAACTTTTTCATTTCCACAACCGTTCCTTACCTCCAAAGGCAGGTATATTCACTTGCAACTTATATGCCATTTGTGATGTAACTTATATGCCATATGTGATGTAACTTATATGCCATATGTGATGTAACTTATATGCCATATGTGATGTAACTTATATGCCATATGTAATGTAACTTATATACCATATGTGATGTAACTTATATGCCATATGTAATGTAACTTATATGCCATTTGTGATGTAACTTATATGCCATATGTGATGTAACTTATATGCCATATGTGATGTAACTTATATGCCATATGTAATGTAACTTATATACCATTTGTGATGTAATTTATATGCCATATGTAATGTAATGTATGTGCCTTGTGGAATGTACTTCAAAATAATGCTAAATGTTAAACGGAAGGAAATGCCATATAAGGTAGCTGGGTAAGAGTGAGGTTTTTATCGTATGTACACGGTGATTGTTGTAAAAAGGTCAAATAAGATTTCATTTCCTAATAGTCTCTTCGTGGTGTATTATATTGATATTATATTAAATTCGAAGTGAAGCTTTGTCCAAATTGCTAAGCTAAGTAGAAATCAGACTTCTTAAAATACATGCATATGAATAAATTTGAGAAATATTTTGCTATTGATTCATATTTTTTCTGGTTAGCTTAATAAATGTATTGGTAAATATTTGTTCTTGTCATTGGAATGTGCCTTGTCTGTGTCTGAGTTGTGAAATGTTTTTTCTGTGGTCAGTATGATTTCTGACCTATGAGTAAGATTCTAATTAAAACATAAGCTATTGAGGCCAAGTCCAGATGGGGGCTACTGGGTCTAAGGTTTTTATAGCCACTCCGATTAGTTTATTCCAATGAATTTTCTGACTGGTTAATTTATTAATATATTATTGGACCCTCTCAACATGTACCTCGTGTTTTTGTTCAGAAAAGGGTGATTTTATTCGCAGAGATCCATATACAAGTTGCAACTTTTCTTATATAAACAGATCCATTTTAGACCTAGTTCAAATGCACCAAAAGTCCAGTCGACCAATACAATGTCAATAATAAGAAGTGTTTTGGTCTACCTTCCTCCATGGAGCTGCTGGATTCACTTGTAAATTCTGCTCCGTTTACTGTTAATCATTTCCTTGGATCCTTGATTTCATCTACTTAATGGCAACTTTGTCTTATTCTCAACAGGTATGGTGTTGCCCTGGCCTCAATCAACCTCGACACCATCAGAACATCATTATTCAATGAAAGAATTGCTATAATTTTGTACTTTAATCCTCATAATAACAAGGATTTGTTATTCAGCCATTTTTAAATATGGTGCCAGGAAGGCTAAACCACTGCACGAGCACATAAGGGTAAGACAGAAAACAGGACCTGGGGGCAATCAATAGGTTAGGTGGGGAGATTAAATTTATTCGTTAAATTCTTTGATTATTTACCTTATTATTTATTTTGTCTGATAAATACATAAAAGTGTTATTCTCATTTTCCAAGCTATTTCAATACATTTGACCTGTTTCAAAATGATTTGTACTTGTAAACTACAAATGAATGATATACTAATCCCCCAGGATTAGTATCATAATAAACGAATATCGATGCTAATATCTTGGAGTCATAATTACTCCAAGCTAATATTAAGTGTTTTGTGATATATAAAGTCAGTTTTAGATAGAAACTTTGCCAGAAGAACTTAAGTCATGATAGGGAAATCCATGTGAATAAATATTTGTAATAGCATGAGTCAAGAGTGATATAAAACTATTGTTTGCTCCCCAGCCCCAGGTCTTATTTCTGTCTTACTTCTCTCGGCTAATGACCCACCAGGTTTTGGCAATCTGGACATTTGAGGCACAGGTCTTTCTAATCTGTGTTTGAGGTAAGCTCGACTCCTGCCTGTCATTCTTCAGAAAAGCCCGGTCAAGCATGAGCCAATTATTGTAGTATGGCGGCAAAAAACGTGGACGGTGTTTCGGCGACAATGAAATCACTTGAAATGAAAGAAAAAGAACCTGAAATAACCTTCAAAATAGATGATATTGTTGGAGGAGCGTTAGGGCAACTTACAGAACGTCCAGAAAGGGATGGTAGAGACTCAAAATTCCTAGAAGATGTGGTGAGAGCTGTAGTTGCTGCCATGATCCCTGTAGTAAACACGCTGGTGAGCGATATTAAAGGAAAGGCAGTATTGCAGCCTGCCAAAGTGATTACAACCTTGCACAAACACGAGTATAAGCTTGATGAACAAGAACAATACTCTAAAAGAGACAATCTAGTAATAAAGGGCATTCAAGAAAATGTGGGGGAGAACACAAACAACATAGTTTGTAGAGTAGCAAGTGCAGTTGGGGTGACCATCGAAAATGCAGATATCAGCACAAACCACAGAATTGGTAAAAAGATGGGAAGTCCCAGGCCCATTGTGGCAAAATTTGTGAGAAGAGATACAAAGTCCCAAATAATGAGGAATAAGAAGGAACTAAGGAAGAATGAAAACTACAACAAAGTCTATATAGATGAGCACCTGACTGGTTTAAGGGCAAAGATGATGGCATGTCTACGTCGCAATGATGAAATCAAGAGTGTTTGGTCGTTAGATGGGAAAATCTGGTGTACAACAAAAGCAGATCCAGAAAATCGAATCTCGGTGATTAGCCCAGATGATCTGTTCAAGAAACTCAACTGGTCAGAAGAAAAGATGAAAGAGTCTCAACTCTTCCTAGATCTCGGACAATAGGAAAGGCTCGACCTCATCTCGGACTCAGAATCGGTGCCAATCCAAACTCATGTAGTTAGTCACATTAATATTGTGTCTTTAAATGTAAACGGCTTGCAGAGCAAGCTTCACTTAGGTATAATAGATGAATATATGTGCCAATATGACTTTATATGTCTCTCAGAAACAAAAACAGACACTCCAGATCTGAATGACACTTTACTTGAAAGCTACAAAGTTTTACCTCTTGCAAAAAAGAATAATAAACATAGATATGGTGGTATACACGGCCTCTGTATAATTGTAAAAAATGAGTTTTATGAACACTGCAAAGTACTTGAAGATACTGACTCAGAATGTGTACTATGGGTGCTAATTGATAAAAATTTACTTGGATATGAACTGGTAATTGGTGCCATATACATACCATGTGAAACGTCTGTCCATTATGAATCTGAGGTATTTGACAGTCTTGAAAATGACATTTTACATATCAAAAGCAAACATGATGTACCAATTTGCCTACTGGGTGACTGTAATTCCAGAACTGGTCTCCTAGATGATTTCCTGGAATTTGAAAAGGAGATTTTGACGATGGCTGGTATTGAAGATAACTCAGAATTTACAGACAGTAGAAAAGAACTCGATGAACTAGGTTACGAAACAAAAAGACATAATAAAGACAAAAATGTTAACAATAATGGAAAAAAACTAATAGAATTATGTCAGGTTGGTGACTTGAAGATTGTTAATGGTCGCTTTGGTACTGATAGGGGTGTAGGACAGCATACATGTTTCAACAAAAATGGTGGGAACAGTACAGTTGACTATATACTACTATCGCATGAACTCTTCAAATATGTAAAGAATTTCAATGTAGATATCATGGATAAATGTATGTCAGATGTCCATTGTCCTGTTACCTTGACACTGATTGGTTATAATGAACAAACAGTAGTTGCTGATAACAATCAAGACACTGACACTGGAAATGCTGTATCACCAAATAGTGTTGCAAATGAAGATATAGGTAAATCACACAAGAGTGTGTTGCTCAGATGGGACTCCCAAAAACCAGATGTGTTCAAAGAAGCTTTAAATAGTATAAACTATGATAGTCTTTATGATGATTTAGAATCTATGAATAGTAATCCGAGCCAAGAAAAGGTAGATGAATTATGTAGTAGAATAGGTACAGAATTATTAGATGTAGGTAGAAACATAGGTGTTATCATAGACATTGAAAAGAAGCAGAACAAAAAGTCAGATAAAAAGGCAAATCAATCAAAACCTTGGTTCGATCAGGAATGTCAACTCAAAAGAACCGAATACATGCAATTTAAAAATAGGTTGAAAAGGTCAAACAGAGGAAGTGCAAACTATGAAATAGATCAAAAGCTGAAAGCTGAAACAACAAAATACAAAAAGTTCATGAAAGCAAAATCAAAATCATATTTTAATAACCTTCACAAAAAGCTTAAAGTACTTAAAAGTAACAACACAAAAGAATTCTGGAAAATCATTAATAAATCCTCAGAACAAAGCAAACATACAGCAAAAATTCAGTTGTCAACATTTGTAGAGCACTTCAAGAAACTTGGCCAAAAGCAATATGACAACAATGATGATTCTGATGACTTTGATCCACGCAAAATTGATCACTCAATAAATGTGGAATTAAATAAAGACTTTACTACAGAAGAAATACAAATAATAGCAGGAAAACTAAGAAATAATAAAGCTTGTGGTATAGACTTCATCAGGAATGAATTCTTGAAACATTGTAGCGAACAGATGATGGAAGTCATAAGTATTTTATTCAACATCATAATGACTCATGGTATCGTTCCAACAGATTGGTGTATCGGTCTAATCGTCCCTCTATACAAGAAAAAGGGATCTGATAAAGACCCAGATAACTACAGAGGGATAACATTGCTTAGTTGTGTCGGCAAGTTTTTCACTGCATGCCTAAATTACAGAATAACTAGTTACCTCGAGTGTGCTGGCATAATAGGTGATGAGCAAGCTGGATTCAGATATGGGTTCTCAACTATGGACCACATTTTTGCACTAAACACTATCACCAACATGTACTTAAAACGTAAAAAAAGGCTTTTCTGTGCATTCGTGGATTACAGGAAAGCGTTCGACCTTGTAGATAGGTCTTCTTTATGGGCTAAAATGATCAGTTGTGGTATAAATGGTAAAATTATTACAATCATCTACAACTTATATGACAATGCAAAATCATGTATACTCAATGATGGTAAAATATCTGAGTACTTCCCTTGTAATATTGGTGTTCGTCAAGGGGAAAATCTCTCCCCAATATTGTTCGCAATTTATCTTAATGACTTTGAGTATTTTGTAAGTAGGCATTACAATGGCTTAAACACATTGTCAGAGGATATAAGAATTAACAACAGTGATGAGGATGTTGAGGTCTACTTAAAACTTTTTGTGCTATTGTACGCAGACGATACTATTGTCATGGCAGAATCCCAGCAAGAGTTACAAAAGGCCTTAAATGGTGTATATGCATACTGTAATGTATGGAAACTGTCAGTTAACACAAGTAAAACTAAGGTAGTGGTATTCTCAAATGGCAAGATTAGAAATATTCCTGTATTCACCTTTGGTGATAGTGGCCTAGAAGTGGTTGACTCATATGTATACCTTGGAACGTTAGTCAATTATAATGGAAAATTCAAAAAAGGTATATCTAAACAGGTTAATCAGGCCAGAAAGGCTCTGTTTAGCATGATGAAAAAGGTGTACAGATTACAGCTGCCACTTGACATGCAGTATATGCTTTTTGACTCACTGATTCTACCGATTCTTACTTACGGTTGTGAAGTATGGGGATACGAAAAGTTGAATGAGATTGAAATATTTCACAAGAAATTTCTAAAAACATCATTGGGTCTAAAAATGAGTACTACAGATAGTATGGTATATGGAGAATCAGGTAGATCGTCAATTGCAAACACTGTGAAATACAGAATGGTATCTTTCTGGTGTAGACTCCTAAATGGAAAACAAAGTAAGTTATCATGTGTTTTATATAAACTCCAACGTAAAATGCACTATGATGAAAGTAATCCTTATGACTCTCCTTGGATTGAGATGCTGGAAAAAATCTTCTCTGATTTTGGTCTAATGAATATATGGTTAAATGAAGGGGATGGTTTCAGTGCTAGCTACATCAAAAGCATAGTCAAACTTAAGATGAATGATATAAATGCACAAGAATGGCATAACAGTATGTTTAATAAAGACCAATGTACTGTGTATAGGATGTTCAAAGAAAAATTGGAGATAGAAAAGTATCTTATAAAACTTGAGAGGAAAGACAGTCTACCTCTGGCTAGATTTAGATGCAGAAGTAATTATTTACCAGTAGTTCAATGCATATACTCTGGAAAAGACAATGATAAATATTGCAAACTTTGTGAACATAATGAAGTTGGTGATGAGGTACACTATTTATTTAAATGTACAGCCTTTGATAGAGAGAGAGAAAAATATTTGGGTAGAAAGTCATTTAGTAGAGTAAATGTGTTCACAGTCAGCAGGGTGTTATCCTGTAAACAAAAATCAAAGTTGTTAAATTTGTCTAGATTTGTTGCTGTTATAATGTCAAAATTTAAACGACGTAACAAAAACAGCATTGACAATCAAACTGTACACAAAACCTCCAGTATTACTGTAATTGTAAACACTCGTAGTGGTAGAAACATAGTTCGACCAAATAGGCTTGATCTATAGAAAAAGGGTTAATACAAAATCACTTTTAAGTGTTTATCATATGTTAATTTGTACTTAGTATTGTTTTAGTTATTGTAACCTGTTATGTTGCATGCCATATTGCCAAAACAGTTATTTTAATGTAATTTGAAACCATTATTGTACTCTCATACCCCGAGAAGGGGTCGATAGAGCTAATAAACATTATTATTATTACATTATTATTATATTATTATTACATTATAATGAATAAATCTGTGCTTCCAATGAAACTCATTCTGAGTAAGATTGGGATTTTTTATTCTGAGCTTTCATCATTCTGGGATTTGCCAAGAATATAAATAGGTATATACTGCTCGTCATGTTAGGGATTTCACGTGACTTCGACCAATCATGTTTCGATCCGCTTGATCGCTAGGTGCGGAACTATCTTGTATAAAAATGGCGCACGGGTCAACCAAAAAGTTTGTTTACAACTTTTAAAACACGGTATTCTTGTGTTGTTGAACTAATGTTAAATATCAGAACGTGTCAACATGCCACCAAAGAAGGCAGCGACTACCTCAAATGTCAGGACGACTGCTAAGGGTCCGCCAAAGCCTTCTGCGGGGAAAACTTCAGCTGGGAGAGGGACACCTGCCAAGAAACCACAACCTGGCAAGTCTCCATCAAAGCCTGCAGCAGGTGAGCAGTGTAGTCTGACTGAAAGTCAGGTGATGACCGGTATTCTGAAATAGAGACATTGTTAGATATAGAGCCAAGCACTAACAAGACTTTTCATATGCTCTGCATCTTTCAGAAACTTATAGTAACTCCTTGGTCAGAGTGTAAAAGGCCAGTGTCAAGCAGCTGCATGGTATCCCAGGGCTGGTATTGACCAGTAAATACTATAATACGGACCTGGATCCGGATTCGCGGACTCACGGACCTGAATAAATATGTAATTTTAGGGAGAGATATTAAAGAGAAACTTCTTACTTCGCACATTTCCGTGTTAAACATGCACCATTGACATGAAAATGGAAGATTTTGTGTAATAACTGCGCAAATATTTATTGCTGATCCGCAAAAGTTGACTGGTCTGGTTGACAGAAAAAGTGGCTTGAAATCTGCGAAACTAAATGAACAAATCTCCATAGCGATCCGCTTGTTTGTAGTTGTTTGCCACTCCGTGATCCACAGGCCCATCAGACTTTCAAATCGCTCCAAAACTGCCCCAAATATGAAGATTTCATCTTTCTTTTGCGTATAAAGTTAATAATTTTCATATTTTCTTGGTTTCCAATAAATATTTTCTATTCTATATGATGCCAATTGATTTTGTCAAATAAACTTATTGATGTAGATAGAAATGTCTATTTTTCTAAAGATTTAACTTATTTCATTGCTTGTCCCCTAGAACATGTAGAATAGGCAGGACTAACCAATTTTTTCTTGGGCTAGTCTATGTTCATACTTCATTACTGTTAGCTTTAAGTTATAACCATGATTATTGAATATGCCCAACAAGTCTTTCCTGTCTGTAACTTGAGTGTTAGTAGTGAAAGAATTGAATGTGTATGTAAAAGTGAGATTTCAATTAGTATCTCAAAATGAATACACTTACAAAAAAGATTTTACACTGTAAGAGCAAGACGCCCCCAGGAGGCAATTAAACATTTCTTGTAACACGGATGGTTCCTTTTTTGATAGTCACTGCCTGTCGGCAATCGGCAATGACTGTAAAATAATTCTGTGTTATTCAGTGTTATTCTGTGATTGGTACAATTATGGGGAATGTGTATTCATTTCCTGCAATTTGTGATTTGGCTTTTTCTGTGGTCAACATGATTCAAGCAACTGACGCCACTGTGGAGTGTTCATCGTATGCATGTAATAGGTTCCAATTTGCACGTGTATGATTACACTCTTATAACATGTAAACAAAAAAAGAGAAGTGTGTGATGACAAAAAAAATCAAGACGGCAACATCGTTTTCATCCATCACTGCACGAAATCATCAATTCATATATGGAAATATTTTTCTTCAAAATATTTTTCAATAGATAGAGCACAGCATTTTGAGTAGGTTTAGTTCAAAATTGGTGTAAATTGGACAATTAGAACATAAATTAAAAGCAAAAGTCTGATATTTATTTACAAGTTTTCTCGGCTGACAAAGCCAATTGGCATCCCGCTGAGATGACAACATCGTCGTCACACATCGCTGTGCATGGTTTGGAGGAAACATTTTTTTTAAATATGTCATTAAGATAGCACTGTAATGGATTTGCAATTATAAATATTACCTATTTTTGAATGATGACTTTGGGAAGTCCAATCCTAGATACTGAAAATTTTAAGTGAAGAGTCTTAAGTGAAGAGTCTTGTTGTGTTATCAGTAATATTGTCTTCACAATATCTTTCATGATTTTTCCAACACCAGGTGTCACTGTAAAACATACTCTTGTTTTTGTAATAAAGATTCCAATGTGTAATTTGACCAAGACCATTATGGTTAGAAACAACTGAATGACATGTCACAAAATTGGACAGTAAATTCTCTTAAATGCCAAGGACAAATGAATCACAATATCTGACCAGTCAGTGTACTGACCAGTCAATGATGGTCTAGCAGATTGCCAATGAGGCTGAAAAGTAATCAAAATTTAAACTTTATCAAAATTATATTGATGAGCATCATTTGATACTGACTAAAAAGAATGGCCACTGATACAAGTTCATAGTGTAGTAATAAGATCGAGATAGAAATTTTAGACAGTGAAATATATAGTTTTGGATATTCCAATATTCACAATTACCAAACCAACATACCGGTAAATACAAAATATACTTCCATTCAGAAGTTATGAAGTATAGTTCAAGATTATATTTTGCCATCTTTCAGAATAAAGTATTTTATCAAGGATTTAGATGGAGGGGCACTGTGTCAGAGCCTGCCTAATCTTATCACACTTGATTAATTCTGGTGTAAAATTTGTATTATAAAAATCTAAAAATGTTAAAATATACTGGTATGTTTTTTTTTATATAAATTTAATTAAAGTCTGCTATATGAGTGTAAATTACATCATTTTCAGCAGCACAGTATAATTTCTTTGCGGAGAAATCTTTCTTGTTATCAATAGAAATTCAGTTTAGTCATATTTTATGTATAAAAAATTAGTCATTAACCACTGCATTCAGCACTCTCACTGCTCACGATAAGAAATTATCTGTTTTGGAAGATGATCAAATGACTTTTTTTTTCATTATTTCCAATTTTATGACAAAATTAAGAAAGTTTGCCTGTTTGAAATATTTTCATTATACTTCCACTGTTTATGTAGTTGTATTCATTATAAATGGAAGCAATTTTCATTAACTGGGCATAGATTTTGAAATCATTTTTTTACAGCATGACAGTACCATTTTAGATAGATTTGAATTGTTTTCTTTTCAAATATACACAACTAATAATATTTTTCAAAATTCTGTCTATTTGAACCAATAGCAGAAAGTGTGATTCTAGCTTAATATATTTACCTAAATTATGCATACTTGTTATTGGTCTAAAACATGTTGCAATTGTTAACCATATCATTTTTTTCAAAATGTTACCAAAAAGCTCTTGAATTTGTCTTATGTGTAAATTACATCATTTTCAGCAGCACAATATAATTTCTTTGCGGAGAAATCTTTCTTGTTATCCATAGAAATTCAGTTTAGTCATATTTTATGTATAAAAAATTACATGTTGCAATTGTTAACCATATCATTTTTTTCAAAATTTACCAAAAAGCTCTTGAATTTGTCTTATGTCAAATGGAAATGTGAATCCTAATTTAAAGAAAAACTTTGTGTATTAGAAATTAAGATAAAAGATAATCATAACAATTGCTTTATCTTTATTTTCAGGTGCAAAGAAAAATGCTGTTCCAGCAAAGGGCAAAGGAGCCATAGCAAAAGAGGCTCCTAAAAAAGAGGAAAAGAAGTGGACAGAGCAAGATGATGCTGCCAGAAAGATACAGACCCAGATGCGAGGATTCCTGGCCAGAAAAGAGCTTCAGAAGAGGAAAAAAGAGAAGGAAGAATATGAAGATCTGATGTATAAATTGGAACAAGAGGTGAGCAAAGGCTTAAAGAATCAAAGCCAAAATGGGAGCACAAATTAAGGACTTTTGTGGTGAGCTGAACTGTATATATCAATTTTAATCATGTTGATGTTGGACACTGGGCAGTTGTTTGGCTTCATTTGCTCATATATGCCTCCTGCCTGGCTCAACATGATCCTACAATGGTCCAACTTGAACGCATTTTGTCATGTTTTGTTTTGTGAGGCATTTAGTTTCCTCCCAATATAACATATTTTAGTTAATAATAATTTAGTTCAATAATAATAGTTTAGTTCATTCAATAATAATAATAATAATAACAATAATAATAACATTTGTATAGTGCTGATATCAGACAAATCTGTTCATAGCGCTTAAACTGAACTGTATTGATATATATAGTTCTGTACCCCACATAGATCTTTTTGGAGCACCATTCTGTTACAATTTAAACCAATGAAGTGAGCATATCAAGTCATCATTTGCCATCACTGACACCATGATATTTCTTGAAAAATGTGTGGAAAACCTGCATTTAGAAAGAATTATTCTCTGTGAAATATCAGTAGAGAATTAGCCAAATCATTATAATTCTCACTCTCTGAGTTTCAACATTTGTGATCCACTAGGTGTCCCTTCTGTCATGTACAATGCTTGCTGGGATAGGTATCACTATAGACTATGCTAGTCCAAATATATTAGGACTGTCAAGGACCTCTCGTTGAAATGGATTTGTGCGTTGGGGAATAATTTTTGGTGGGATTGCTCTGATTGGTTCACATAAATATATAACAGGGAAACCCCAAACAATGACCACATATTTCCAGTGATGTGTGACCGGATTTCTGGTCACAGCATACAGACACCTGTGAGGTGATTTACTGTCCCTATCTGGTACAGATATTAGTGTCTATAACAGCTATAACTAGCATTCTGTGTGCTGTAAAGGGAATACACTAATATTGTGACAGCAAATGTATGTACAGAAGCTAAAATAAACTATCGGTTTTGAAATCTTCAGAATAATAGAAAGACAGTTATGAGTGTTTCAAACTGATTCAAATAAAATGCCATTTTTATCATCATTTGTTATTATTATGAGCCAAGCTTGCATGTCTACAAAATTATCCCATGCCTGACAGATTTTAAAACAACAGGTGGCAGCATGACCCACTCAAGCAGTGACCCCTCTCAATAACCTCAATTAAAAACACATCAATATTTATATAAACAAGATATATGGTCTTTAGAGAGGTTTTTGTTTTATGACATTAAAGAGAATGAGCAATCTGGGAAGCTGACCATGCATATCTAGCAACAATCTGGCGTACTTGTAAAGTACAAACCTATTGATTTGGAGCATGCACAACTTGTGCCATGACATGTTATTTCCTTGAGAAAAAATACTGAACCTTGAAAGGAAATTCTTTGGTATGGAAAAGTTGTGAGGGATTAAAAAGTTGAATAGGGTGGAGTGGCAAAAGCATTCACATACACCTTTTGTGAAAATAATTTTTGATTGCTTTAGCAAAGCTGTGAAAGTACCAAAACCAAGGTGGCCGAATGTTAATCAAATATTGTGTCCACATCTCTCAGGGGCCTAACACATAATGGTTTCACACATGATGGCTGCAACTGTGTGTCTGTCCATATGTGTGTGGTTTTGTTGTCCTCATATTGAATATATATATTCATCGTTTGTTTATTGCTTATAAAATAACCAGGGCTGATTGTACATGTATGTACATGTATCTCTGATACCTATATTTCTATAATTTCATTTTGTTCAGTGTACAAAGTATGGCATTCATGATTACTGTTCACTATTCCTACCTCTCTATAAATTATCGATCACATACAGGGAGAAATATAATCAGACACTGTAGGTTCCAGTGGATAACAACTTTGCATGACTGACTCTGAAGGATTCCAATTTGAATAGCCATCACCAATCAAGCAGCTAATCAACAGCATCAAAACCCAGATGCTGTCCACAAGGTAGCAACCTTTGGACTCCAGCCATGTATAAGAGTTGTTTATCTTCATATCTAGATTTTGAATTTTTTATGAGTGGTCACCTTGTTGGGAAAATCATTGGACATATATGATGTTGATGTCAAACCAGTTTTAATCAATAATTCATGGCATTCTGGGGAGTTGATTTACTGGGTTTTTTTTGTTTGTTTGTTTGTGTAATAATTGGTAGTAAAATTGCAATATTGACCAGTTTGGTGTGTAAAATACCCCATTAAAGATTCCTGTTTCTGATACAAAGAGGTCAAATTTGTTTAACCCCTAAGGGACTAGGCTATCTTAATTTTGTTGATTGACAGGACTAACCAATTTCTTTCTGGACTAGTTTATCTACATACTAAATTAATAAAATTTATAAACATGGTTATTCAATATGTTTAATAAAGTTCTGGGGTCAAAAGTTCATGATCCAGTCAGTCTGACGTCATTATCATGATTACATTGTAACAAGTTGCAGCTCTTCAGAATGTTACAAATGACGTCATCAAGTCAGAACAATGGGGACGTCAACGTCCCTCCGGTCCGTTACCGGTGGTGGACGTTGCCGTCCTTCCCGTCTGTTAGGGGTTAAGTGCTATTTAGTTAGATATTTAGCATTCTTAGTTTTGGCATTTAATATGTAAATTTTAAAATCATAAAAATTAGTAAGTCTTTAAAACACATTGATGTTACACATCAAAAAAGATGTTATTTCAATCATATTAATTAAAATGGTAAGAGATTGAAATTTTGGGAGAAGCATTTGGAGATGTAGAGATCAGCCAGAGATTCACATGGAGGTATTGTTTTAGCCTCCACATCTCAGGGTATGTGGTTTGTCAAATTTCTTGGTTTAACATGTTTAAGCTACAGAGGGTTGTTGTCCACAGATAAAAAAAACAGACTTCCAACTGTCTCATCGTTCCACGCTTGACTGATCTCCTGTCAGGGATTTATCTGACCTGAGGAACATTTTGCACTGTAGGCGCTTACCAACACAGACATCAAGTGTAGTATCATTCTGTGGTCAAACAACAACAGGATGTGATCTAGAACCAGTGTTTTTACACATTTCAGGGTTGGTTCTTGGCATTCAGTGCTCCTATACTTTGCTCATGCCATCTTTGGTCCACAAATATCCCTGATCTACCCAGTTAATTAAGCTTCTTATTAATCCCCTGGCCATAGAAGCGTCATCATCTGTGTTATAGCAGAGGATGGGCATGAGACATGCAGCTGGCCATGGACCTCACTTGTTTCTGCCAGCTTTTTTGTGTATAAAGTGCCAATCACAGTTCATATCCTCCTGAGAATTGGACGGTGAACACTTTTTATTTGAGGCGGCATAAATAGCAGTGACTTCATTTGAAAGAATATAAACAATCCATTTTGATAGGTAAGACTTTAAGGAATTTAATTCTCAAGAATCCTACATAGTTTCTCACAATTAGAAGAATTTTCTGAACTTTGGCTGGCATGTTCTATTAATAAGTAGCTCTCCTCTCACCCGGAGTGGATAGTAGATGGATGAATCTTTGGATGTAGAGAGTCTGTAGATGACAAGAATCTATGGCTGTAGAAAATCTCTTGATGATGAAAATTTATGGATATATAGGATCTATGGAAGTAGAAAATCTATAGATGCAGAAAAACTACAGTTGTAGAGAATCTATAGATGTAGAGAATCAATAGATGACAAGAATCTATGGATGAAGAGAATGTATAGATGAGAGTTTATGGATGATGAGAATCTATACATGTAGAGAATCTATGCATGTAGAATATGTATTTAAGTTTATCTGCCACCAACAGAAACATTTTAAGGGGGCTGACATTTTTAGCTATGCTTATCACACCATGTACATTCAAATTGTACATTCAAGCAGGTTATTATTCGGAATACCAATGTTGAATTTAATGGAAAATCAATTGTAAATTCAATAATAAATAAATAATTTCATCACCTGATTACCATAGCAACAGATTTGATCTCAAATATATTATGCACGTAACAAATATATTATGCATGTAACATTAGGGCATGACCTATATGTATCATTATAGATAACATATTTTAATGGTCTTGACATGACCTTGCCTAGAATTTAGCATTTTCCAAATTCTGAAAATAATAAGCATGATCATCAGTTACATTTAAGTATATGATCACCTGGAACTGAATTTTGACTAAGTGTTTTGCCCAATGTTAACACAGAGAGGTGCCCCAGTTATATGCCTGACAAGGTGTAATCCAGACTTGTGAGCACATATATTACCCTAAAAATATTTAAGATTTTCTATAACATTCATACCATCATAATCCAAGCACTGATACACACTCAACTGTAATGAAATTTGTTCAATTTCATGATAATTTTGATGCAATTTATATGACATTTGTGAGTAGTTAACATAAACATTAGGCTTTAACATAAACATAAGACTGACATGTGCTTTTAGGTGTTTGTCAATAATTCTACAAGCTCACATAATCTCCTCAAACATGGCCAGTTGACCCTCTTTAGACCTTTACCTGACACAAATTGACAATCTAATATTTTGTGCCAGTGGTCTTTGTGGTGCCATGGTACTGTGGCTCTACGCTATGTGGCATAAAATGGAATAAAACATTCAGAACAATGGCTTGATGTCATATTACTCTGCAATTACTGCCCACTCAAAGCTTTCCTATCCCTCATGTTTATCCAAGCCCCTTGGGGCTTGAGACAGTGAATTATGTATATGCCTGTGTTGACATTTTTGTGCTTATCAAACATGTGAAATATGCAGGTGCACAGGAATACTGGTTCAGTAATGTTTACATCCAATTAAACCATCTCAATATACTGGTAGGTCATTATACAGTAGGAGGATTTCTTTCATGTGACATACCACCCTCCATAGCAGGACTTCTATCTCACATCAGTTCCTGCCATCAGTGGTAAGAAAGGTTCGTTCAGGATCAGCTGCAAATCATGACTATTCATCCAAATCAGGCTGTGCAATGATTAGTGAAAGGATTAATGACTATTCATATAGATTCTATATTTGTCCTTATTGTTCAGCATCTGGGACATTCAGCTGATCACAGGTCATCCTATTCATGACTGGACTCATATGTATGACTGGACGTGGAGTTCAAAATTCAGAATGCTTCAAATATTAGGCACTTTTGGCAGAGGTAGTGAAGAGATTGAATGAAAACCATTATAACCGATGTTATGCAGGACTGACAAACAATATTGTCAGGATAGTATTGTATTTAGTTCTCTATGATTCCATACTAGACGCATGGCTGAAGCTAAACCTTTTCTAGTCATCTGGTTTGCTGACAGCTTCAAATTCTCCAATATGAGTTCACTGGTAAAAAAAGTACATTTGTTCAATTCTGGAATGGTCTTCTTAATAGCCCTCGTCACAATCAGCAGTGTTTATGTGTTTAAAAGTACTGAAAAGTCAAGGAGTAGGATCAAAACAGGACATGATGGCAACACTGGGAGTCTTACATGCCACTCAGACTTTATCAAATCTCATCATTTCAACATGGATTGTCAAGATTTATATGTGATGGATTCATTTGGCGATATTGTTGGAGGTAATTACTTGAAAATCAGGAGAACCATGGAAAAGATTCTTAAAGACTCTTTTGCTGGGATATGGATCGAAGGTCATGCTGCAGAAAGTGAGGTCATGTCCCAAACATTATGTTGGTTTGATATTGGCAGGAGATCGGAAGTAAAGACAATATGCGAAATAGGTTTTAATGCCGGGCATAGTGCCCTTGGGTGGTTGGCAGGCACGCCTAACACAAAGGTCTATATGTGGGACATTGGTCACCATCCGTATGTCCCAACCATGATTTCCTATTTGCAGAGGAATTTCCCAAAGAGACTCAAAGTGTTCCTTGGTCCATCTCAGGAAACGGTACCCAATATGACAAAAAACAAACAGTTTATATGTGATGTCATATCCATCGATGGGTCTCATGAGTATGACAGAGCAATGGATGACATTGTCAACATGAAAGGATTTGCACATGAGGACACTATTTTATTAATGGATGACATATTCCAGAGTCTCTGGTATGGGAGAGAGGCAGTGAAGGCTTGGAAGGCAGCACAGCTACATGGTATGGTGACACAGACGTTCAACTGCACCTTTAGGCAGAGACGTGGATTTGCTATTGGAAAATATAACTTTTGATGTAAAGTACACATTAAGTAATTGATGGAAAACATTCCATCTGTGACTGGCAATATTTTTAATCAACTTAGAATGTTTCCTGAATATTCATAACAAGAGACTCGTAAGGTAAGACTAATAATTTGAGTTGTTGACATATTGTTGCCATAGCAACAACTGGATGATGTTATGGAAATCATTGTCACCTTATGAATCACTTCATATTGTCAACTCAGTACATGGAGGCATACAACAACAAGCACTAGAGTATAACTGAACAGAATTGTACTGAACCAGTTTAATAATCAGGTAATTGTATATCCTGCATCCAGGGATCTTGTTCAGGGGGAGACATGAGACAATGGCTCATCAAAGTCACAAATGTCTCATTCTGATCCATGCCTGAGGAGACAATGGACCCATCTAAGTTTTAACATAATTTGTTGTGTTCTTCCATGTACTTCTCACTCATGAGTTTGCTTGGAAATTGCATATCAGTAAAGTAATGAATAGTGATCAGTGGTAAATACATTGTCTGATCAAAATGCCCTTTAGTAGCTTTCAAACATTGTCTCATTTAAATTTGAATTGTCTCATAACTTTTTGTTCATAAGGAGACAAAAGTCACATCAGTGATATCTCTATTTTCCCACATTTTAATTTATTTATATTGCGTTTTATTCTGTGAAAACTATGACAATAGTAAAAGCAATTTTATTTTAGTTTGTTACCTTGAAAATAAGTATGAAAAAGCATTTCAGCAAATTAAAAATGGGTGATCTGTGAAAATAGTTTTTTACAGAGGTGATCTGTACATGTAGGTGCACAGCACCCCATTGAAGCACGAAGTATGAAATAAAGATTTACGATAATGAGTCAAAACATTTGAGTATCTGTATATTAAAGAAAGAACTACTAGCATGTCATATTATTATATATTATATAGCAATATTTATGACATAATGTGATATTTTTAATTATAGGATATTTGTACACATTTATTTTAGAAGGCAACACAACTGAACCTTACAGTCTTTCAAATTATTTTCTAACTTTAAATAAAAAAACAAGCCAAAATTAATATTTTCATAAATGAAATTGATATATTATGTCTCATTTTTATGGGCTGAACCTCATGTTTTGTTTAGTTGATTAGGGTTATTTAGTAACAGAAATTGGAGAGCATTGCAGAGATTTGGAAGAAGTGGTCGGTTCTGAGAGTTGATTGCATGCAATACTCAGGTATAGTGGAGACAAAATAGCTGACTAACAATTTGACTGAGATTTATTCAAGACATTTAGACATAAAAGTATGTGCCTCCAAGGTGATGACGCATTAGATTTGTATTCCGGGGTCAAATAGAGAAGGCCCAGAAATTGAGGTCGCTAGCCCAGGTTTTGCTGAAATGAAGCAAGGGAAAATGGCTTCAAACTGATGGCATCTAGACGTCAAGAGTGGGTAAGTTTGGAATAATAAGACTTAAAAAGATGTTTTTGTTGTCTGTTGTTTGCTTCATATCTAGAATAGTTTTACTTACATGATTCACAAAATGACATCAATATACATGAAAATTGATACCTTTTATCCATATCTAACTACCATATGTAAACGTATTAAGGCAACATATCTTATTATTATAGTGGGATAATTGCAATGTGATGAACATTACAAATATACATTAATAATTTGTAAGCTTAATTACAAAACGGGTTGATCAGAGAGGGAGAATACCTCGAAGGGAAATACAAATGGACTCATCCTATGCGGTCCTTGGGTGCATTGGAGCACACCAAATTTTGCATTTGAAGGAATTATACAGCATGGTACATACATTTTTTATTTTACTCCCTCATAAAATATACCATTATTATCCATATTGCTTATTAGTCTCACAATAGAACATTGACTTTCTGTGTATGAATTGGAATAATCAATTTGGAATAATCATTTAGACTTGATAATCTTTTGTGGACTCATTAATCTATTTTTGTAAATATATTGTTTAATCATATAATTTCACATCAGTTGGGGAATTGATGAAAGAAAAGGCACTACTTTAAAGGCCAGATAGCATAAAAACATATTTTAATGGTATTCTATATGCTTTTAATCAACAACCAGGTTGAATTTAGAGGTATGGTCTAAATATTTTACCAACGTGATCTTTGGGAGTTATCAATAAAATAGGAATAAAGAATGAATGATTATCACTTGAGCTTGTTTTACCTTCAGGCCTGGACTGAGGGTTCAACCCAATCAGTCAATGGATTGTGACGGTATTGTCACCCCATGTTTTAAGTTGGCCACCATCTTTAGGTTATTGTGCTACTTGATGGCACTTTTGCATTCAGATCAAACATTTTGGCCAAGCGTTGGAAAATCTCAGGCTTGGCTTTTGAATTTTTTTTTTATATATATTTTTTTTTTGGTTTCCAATCATATTAATTTGCACTTACTGCATCGATCAGGCCTTGGCATAAAGAGAAAAATATTGGTTGCATGAGAGAAATATCTATCAAAGGATTAGAATAATATTATAAAGATAGTTTGGGCCACTTAAAGACCAAGAATATGGTTTCCCAACTGGGCCACTACAACAGAGCCCGGGCCACCGGGCCAGTGCGGATGTCAAGGCCTGCTGCATGTGATTGATTTTTCAAAACCACCACGTGATGGATGTGATATGACATAAGTTACTTCTGACATCATAAGCATATTGCCATACTCTTATGATGACATTTTACCTTTCAGTGCCTCTATGATCACACTCCACATAAAAATGACACCAAGAAAGAAGTGTGCTTTCATAAAGGGGCTATAAATTAGGGTCTTGTTAAAATAGAGTTAACGGGCAAACATGGGGATGAATCAATAAAATAGAAAATAGACATCAAAAACCAATATGTGAATTTTAAACGTTTTTTTTTTCAAAATCGGAGCTTAATCCCTTTAAGTGGAGAGATGGATATTCTAAAGTTTAAAAAATACCTAGTATATTATAAATAGATTTGTTCATGGTTTTAAAATATTTTATATTCAAGCAGCAATATCACCAGGCTTTCCTTTGTATCAAGGTGATGTCCCCAAGCAGCGATATCACCAGGCCTTCCCTCACATCAATGTGATGTCCCCAAGCAGCGATATCACCAGGCCTTCCCTCACATCAATGTGATGTCCCCAAGCAGCGATATCACCAGGCCTTCCCTCACATCAATGTGATGTCCCCAAGCAGCGATATCACCAGGCCTTCCATTGCATCAATGTGATGTCCCAAAGCAGCGATATCACCAGGCCTTCCATCGTATCAATGTGATGTCCCCAAGCAGCGATATCACCAGGCCTTCCATCGTATCAATTTGATGTCCCCAAGCAGCGATATCACCAGGCCTTCCTTCGCATCAATGTGATGTCCCAAAGCAGCGATATCACCAGGCCTTCCATCGTATCAATGTGATGTCCCCAAGCAGCGATATCACCAGGCCTTCCATCGTATCAATTTGATGTCCCCAAGCAGCGATATCACCAGGCCTTCCATCGTATCAATTTGATGTCCCCAAGCAGCGATATCACCAGGCCTTCCATCGTATCAATTTGATGTCCCCAAGCAGCGATATCACCAGGCTATCCATCGTATCAATGTGATGTCCCCAAGCAGCGATATCACCAGGCCTTCCATCTCATCAATGTGATGTCCCCAAGCATCAATATCACCAGGCCTTCCATCTCATCAATGTAAAGATTGTGTCTTAAAGCAATGATATCATGAAGGAAATTATGTCAGAAATATAGCCATAGCCTCTGTATTTTTCTATTTCACAATAGTCAGAAAAAGGCTTTCAAAATAGGATTAATATATAATGCTTAGTGCAATCCAAGTCCAAACAGTAATCTAATTGTCTTGATGTGAAACAATAAAGCTAATAAGGTAGATGATGAAGAGATGCCATGCAGATCTCTGCATGTGAATGAACTCCAAAGTTGCCAACCTCTGTAGGGAAACTATCAAATATACTCCATCTTGCTTGGCACCCTCTAACACTTCATATCAAGTTTATAGACATTATTTTTGCAAGATATTCTAAATGAACTTCAAATTACAAGCGTAACACTGCTAAACTGATGACAGCTTGGCTTCAGCCCACTGAAGTCCTTTAAATTTCATATTGATTGAAAGACATTTAGGATAAAACAGATTTATGATGAAGTTATAGTAGTAATTGTATTATCCCTTGAAACTGCTTATTGTTCAACCCTATTTAGATATGAGTAATAATTGTATGATGCAGTAAGTTCAAGTCTGGTTGTTGCATGACACTATATGGTTATACATTCAAACATAATGTAATCTGACACCATGCAACCAGAACTATGTTTTGTATGCCATAAAATCAATATTAAACATGACTAAATCAATGCATGGAAATGATCATACATGAATATGTACCTTTGCTTGCAAGAGATGGTCCCTTGAGAGAATGAGGTAAAGAAAATCTTGGCACCACCTTCTCTTGAGTTGTCTTCGCAGCATACAGGAGTTCCTTTACGTGATTTTAGTTGATTGGATGTGTTGGTCACATGTCAAAAACTCAACCAATGAGAAAGCAGCTTTTCCCCAAGCTCAATCCTGGCAACTATGCTTTGCTTTTTATCCAGCTTGGGTATCATCAACCACAGAAAGTTGTTTTCTCATTCTAGGCAATTTTAAGAGCGAAAAAAAAACAGGACCTTATGATGGATTATTCATGATATACAAACCTATATCAGGGAGTGATTGAATCTGCTCCAAGACAAAGAAAACACAAAGTCTTGAACAACATCGCATGTACGTTTAACATAAATAGAACCGTCTCACCTGCGATCAAGCGAAAGGACTAATAATTTTAAATTTGGATGAGATAGAGGCTGGAAGCTGGCAGCAGAAAGGTCAGGTCTCAAAGGATTAGGTTCTCTGGCAAACAGAGTGTTTCTATTTTCACATCAAGAGAAAAAGGCCCAATTCAATAAAGCTGTGAGGTTACTTAGTGAGAAAAAATGCAAGATAATGAAACAGATAATCACAATAAGCCTCAGAAAAAGAGAAAAAATACAAAGGACAATAGATGGCACCCTCCGGTGTTAGAGAGTGATGACATTTCTGATGATCCTCAAAAAAGAAAGGTATATTTTCAGATATTTTGATATGTGTAAGATTACTTTTCCAGCAAAGAGGCGAAGCAGGGAATAACTGGTTTAGTGTTTTTGTGTCCAGTCAGTTCTTGCGGCAGTATTCTGAAAAAAATAGGAGTCGAGAGAACAAATGGGATCTTTCTTAGATTTCTTTTAGAATGTAGTGGTAAGGAGTATGGAACAAAGTTAGATTAAAGAATTCACACCACGTATAGGTTCAACCATATTAGGCATGGCCAAGAGTTTGCCTTTCTGGTATATGGTTGTATCAAGCTGATTTGTCAGAAAGGATCATTCATAGCATTAAAAACAGAGTTTGACAATTACCGGTATGTGTTTGCAGTGGTGAAAAAAACGTTCATGTCGCCATTGAATCACAAAAGTGAAATTTTGATGCATGCCCCCCCTTTTTTTTTTTTTTTTTTGATTTTGTCAGTAACAAGAAATATTGTTAATTTACAGGTATTTCCATATTTATCTGGTGTTTCAGAACTGATATAATCATTAACTTTAATTAGACACTTGATAATTCGGTATTGATCCAGAAGAAGTTCTAATGGGTGATCTTACCATCATGTCTATGATTTGTTCTAATGAATACATGTATCATGAAATATTAATGAGGGTCTCTACCCACTTAGATTAAGTATCAGGCAATGTACATGTGTAGGGTATGAATGGGACAACTGTCTATGGCAAGCTTACCACAAGTTGTAAGATCTCTATCACTCTCTTGTGTAAGGATTACCTCCACAGCCTTCACAAGACTTGGGTTATCAGATGTACCGGTAGGTGATCTCTGTGATGTAAATAAACAGTCTGATGTGTAATCAGACTAAATTGTGTTAAATTGCTAGAAATATTTGATAAAAGTAATTTGCTTGATTTTTTATCCTTAATGTGAAAATGTGACGTGGTAGTTGAGTAGATGGTTTCTAACAATTAATATTAATGAATTAGTATTCTCCAATCCATGTTTCCCAAGAAAAGTATTCCCTCATACATTCCAAGTTTGTAATCAGAAAGTGTCAGAGTGTCATGTTATGGTAATGTCAATAAATTATGTATTCAAACCAAGGATTGCAAACTCCTCAGCATTCCATTTGAAAGGAGAATAATATTATCAACCTTGAAACTATGATCACTTGTATTTCAGGCATTTCTGGCCCACGTCAAAATGCAGCAAGATGAGCTTGAAAAACAGAGGAAAAAAGAGGAGGAGGAAAGAAGAAAAAGGAGAGAGGATATGAAGAGGAAGAAGAGAGTGCTGGAAGCAGCATTTGAAGGAGATAATGAAGAAATCTTATCAATTTTAGAAGAGGTAAATCTTTGTTTTGTTATTATTCTCAGCATCATTCTGTTAAATTCTGTTAAACCTGATTTTAAGATTAAACATTTCATCATTATCATTAGGTGGAGCAGTCAGACGACAGAAGTGGATTAGACAAGGATGGTATCGGCGGAATTATCAGACGTAGACACAAATATGAAATTATCGACTGTGAAGATCCAAATGGAAATACACCATTATCAGAAGCCTCAGGTATTTTGAGATTAGCAAATATTAAGAAGATTTAGTTGAATATCTTAATAATCAAAATAAATTTTAAAATATTAAATCCATAATGGCTTATAATAGAGGATATATATGTGTGCATATAAATATATTGATTTCTATATTTATTTGAGGTGGAGGTCAGCCAGACACCATCCGGCTTTTGATAGAGCGGGGAGCTGTAGCCAACTCTAAGGGCCATTTCAGCCGGACTCCCTTGTACAGGGCAGCCTTTGCTGGGCACTTAGATGCTGTGCAGGTGAGAGTGTTTAATACAATGACCAACCTATGATTAAATGATTAAAAGTATCAAAGAATGCATACTTTTTAAAGCAGAAATTCGATTTATATGATTGTTAGTGATTGTTTATGATGACATTTCTCATTAACTGATATGTTTTAAATTGTAACTCTAATCAGGACAATATTGCATGTAGGTATTGCTAGAGTATGGTGCTGATCCCAGAATATATGCCGAAGATGGACAGACTCCTGCGCAGGTATGTAGACAATTATCATTATTATATGCTCATCAACTCAATTAAAAGTAATACCAAGATTTTACAAAAATAAATAAAAACATTCAAAGGTGACTTTGGACATTGTCTTCTTTAATGTGAAACTACTTCAGATAAAATATTCTGTGATCAGAAAGTACTTACCAGCTGTGGGTTGGCTACCTTTCTGTTCTCCTCTACTGCTCTCCTCAGCTTTTATTTATTTGCTACATTACGACATGGATGTATTATGGCAGGTAGCTTCAACAGATGCTGTCAAGGAGGTCCTGGAATCATGGAATATAGAGCAGACAGATTTATTACTGGAGAAACTGGATGAAATCAAAGCCAAGAGAAATGCTGAGGACAGAGAAAGGAGGGAATTTGAGATTGAACAGTACGTTTTTTTTCAGAAATGAATACCTAATTATATATTGATGTACCAATATTAGCAAATCTTGTCACAGAAGTTAAACTCTGACCCCTGTCTCTGTGTCATTTATTTAATTCTCACTGCTGGAGTGGGCCATGCTGCCACCTGGTGTTTTAAAATCTGTCACACATACAGGAGACATGCAAGCTTGACTCATAGTGGTAACAGATGTTGATTGACATATCATTATATTTTTTTTTCTGTTCACACATTTGTTGCGAAAGTATTGGTGCATTTGTTTCATTGCATACAGAATGGAGCTCATCATATCAGTTGTCATGTCTATCCCAGACTGAATTACACATAACAAGAGACACTTAGGAGATCAATCATTTGTCAAGATACAACTCTGGTCATAATATATTTGAACCAAAATTTAAAAAAGAAGGATAATATCTGGAATATAATTGCTGATATGAACATCAAAATGAGAAACAGTAGAACACCACTACAACCAGAGACCAGAGTGAAGTCAGAATTTGGTTTAATTGGACAAATAAAAATGTTTGTGCTCTATTTGATATTTCACTGGCATGAAAAAGCAATCATTACGTGTCCCTAACACAGGCTGTTTAAAAAGTGTGGAAGGAGGTATAGCAATATTATTATAGTTCGGCAAAAATTATAGAAGTCGAAGATTTTCTTCAGTAAAATCAATATTTAATCACACATTGACCTCTAACTAAACTTCTTTCATGGATACAATTTATATTGAGCAGATTTTCAGCATGAATATTTAAAGAGATGCTGTTTGCTGTCTGACACCTCGTCTCAGATAAATTATAAGCTGGATCTCATCCAAAGTGCACTCCTTGCCATTACTTGCCTCAAGCTCTGGCTGGCATATTTTGTGCAGTGAAACTTGAACATACTTCCCATTAAAGACCTGAAAAATTAAAATTCTTGTTTGTCCTCTGAATCATTTTTCATATGTATATCCAATATGCTGTGTTGTATTGTAGAGTAGTTATCAGTGATTCTATATGTCATGGTACAGTGACCCAATGTACAAGGCTGTAAAATATAGCAGAATACATTAAGAAGAACTCATTTTTGAGAGATTGAGATGCAGATACCTCCCTGTATGGTATTGGACATTTTAATATCAGTACATGTACACTCGACATGTTAAACATTATCAGTTTGTGGATACAAATTTAAGGAGAACATGATAGTGTTTTTGGATAAATTCTTTCTTGTATATTCTCAGCCCAGATTATCTTCAGACTGAGGGACTTGTAGTTGGCCATCTTGTATAATTGAATGGCTGACTAGATATATGTAGGGACAGGCACAATATCTTGCAATTGCTAATCAGAAAATTACAAAACTTACTTTTGTGTAATGTTGTATGGCCTTGACCTAATTTGAAGGTTACAAGGCAGTGATGAGAGTTTAGTCAGACTTGCTTTCTCTTCAGTTTTATTTGGCACAATCTACTGAACTTGCAGGATCTACCACTTAACTCTGTGATTAGCTGCCATGTGGCCTTTTGGGGGATTTCCACATTCGGTTGCAAATGGCTATTTTTTGTATCGAGGAAACCCCTTCAATTCTTAGGAAAACTTATACTAATGTTAGATAACACAATATAACAGTCTTTTTAAGTGCAGAGGTAGATAGAGGAGTGATTAATTAATTTAGTTATTTATTTTAGACTTGAAGAGCTGACTAAGGCTGCCGAAAAAGAATATCAGAACAGGCAAAAACAGGTACGTCAGATTTCATTAATATTTGAAAAATAGATATAATTTTGAATTGTTATTTTTGTGTTTCAATTAAAAATGCTCGGCCCCATGACATGCTGTTACTATGAAATAGAATTCAGAAACAAAATATTTTTATTGGCTCTGTTTTGTTTTCAGCTTGTTAACAAATTGCTTTTCAGATACTTCATTTATTCACAGCAACACAAGAGTATGATATATTTTGTTATCTTGTTCACATATCCATATTCTATTTTTTCAGAAAAAAATTATAGAGTCAAAGATGAAGAAACGAAATAAATATAAGGTGTATTTTGTTAACCTTTGCCATAAATATTATTGGTGTT
This sequence comes from Amphiduros pacificus, assembly GCA_949316495.1. Taxonomy (NCBI): domain Eukaryota; kingdom Metazoa; phylum Annelida; class Polychaeta; order Phyllodocida; family Hesionidae; genus Amphiduros; species Amphiduros pacificus. The sequence goes on along the minus strand of OX439000.1, from coordinate 44,180,093 downwards.
ATATTGCATGCATGTGATATGTGCTTGGTTCTATTGGTGAAAAAACAGAAGTGCACAGTTAAACAATATTAAACTAGAAAATCTTAACTGAGGAATGGTTTTCAGTTCAGATAATACCGGTAATTGTTTGTTATAGTCTTTCCATACTGAAGAGCTATTGTTTCCTGTACAAATTGATATTGAGGGAAAATAAATCATAGTTTGAGATTTGCAGTATATTTGATGTCATTACAAAGAAATGTTGATCATATATTTTCCTATCCTCATAGGAATGATCATATAGCATCCATTGCCTAAGCCAAAATGGATGCATTAAGATATTATCAACTCAGAACTAAGAGCAATGGTTTTTGTGTTGTGAGGTGTATTTGTGTTCCTGCTATAGTTTAAAATAATAACTATGGTGTGAGTTACTGATGTAATAGTTCTTGTGTATAGATACAGAGCTGCTTGGTGTGAGTTACTGATGTAATAGTTCTGGTGTATAGATACAGAGCTGCTTGGTGTTCATAAGCGGCTATTACAAGTGTTGTGTATGTGACCAGTGTCAAAACAATGCGTCAATATAACTAATTAGGATGAGTGGTATATTGGCACAATGCTTATGTTCAGTGCTTTGTAGGGAGTGAAAACCGGCTGATTATTTACCTTAAAATGTAATTAAATACTGACCTCTTTATGGTAGAAATCTCCCATTGTGGTGTTATTGCAATGTAATATGCATATTTAATCAACGTGTGGCGGGTAAATAACAGATTTAGATGCCAGTGAATGCCCCAGTTGTACATTCCATGCCATTTATTCATTTCCCATGTTATGCCCTTGAGATATAAAGACCCTACTGATTTCAACTTTACAGAATGGGTGTGGCTACGAATAGAGCAGATTTATTTTAGGGTTTAAATCAAATAAAAAATATCAGACAAATCACTATATATCTTAATGATAATATATATCATTTTATATCAAATTTGATATTTTGTTTTGAAGATTATTTAAAAAAGATTAACAAACCTACCTAATGCTTCATAATCAAGAGCAGAGATGTTTCCATGGTTTATGACCCCTATGGGGTGAATCTGGTCTGCCTTACCATAACCCACACATGTATATATAAGACTTGTTGTTGCATTTCAGGCAGAAGCTGGACTTGAATTTGGTTATGGATCAGAAGAGTGGTACCCTGTTAGTATACATTTGTCTGTTTAATTGATGTGAAAATTCAGCCTTGCCACTTGGGAATGTACATGACAATATGTGCCAGATGATCTTTCAAAAAACAGCCATACAGATTTCTCATTGATATTATTAAAATACATTCAGAACATATAGAAGAAGGAGGGAAAAAAATACATAAAGGAACATATATTTGGAAAATATCAAAATGGCAAAATCCAAAATAGAGTTTGATACCGAGCTGAGAGGAGAGCAGTCATTTGGAACTTATATGTGGGGTAATCTTATCCAAAAGACAAACATAGACAAAGCTCGCAAAAGATTCAGGGTAAGGATTTGGAAAAACCTACTCAGTTTTTTTCAATTTGTTCCTGAACATTTTATGAAATTTTAGTGCATTTTGCATAATATGTATATTGATGAGAATATCTGCATCATGTTTCTTGGAAAGTGCATGTATCCAAACATCACTGATTTATGATAGCATGGGTACCACTAAAAACCAAGCAAAAAATATCTGACGTTTTCATTCTGTTTTGAATTTATTTTCAGATGTACTATTTTGTTGAGGATCACATCACCACACTGTTAAGTTTCTGTAAATGTGAATGTATTGTATTTATTGTTCACGCTGTTATTTGGCAAAGTGTGCATGTATATGTTGATAGTTGGGTAAAGCCACGGAGGAGTATAACAAGCGTATAGAGGAGCATGACAAAGCCGTGGCTTCTGGCTTTGAGAAGACTGACCTCACACTTCAGGTATGAAAGCACTTTTTTTGCATGGCACCTTAGTAATGTTTTCGTACCCACATTCATGACCATTTGTCAGAGATTCTTAAGTTATGTATAAGCCTGGTCTCATGGCTTGACATTTTTTCGACTATTTGCCATGATACGAAAACTTACTATTTGGAATAATTTTCACAATATTTATGAATTTTATCAATATTCATGTCACGTTTGATCCAAAAAATGTTGCTAGACTTTAGAATATCATTTACTTAATTGCATGGTCCAAAAACATCAGCAAATGATTCATATTAAGTTTTTCTGTGCATCCACGGAAGAAAAAAATGTTTAATTGGCAAATAAATTTTACTGGTACCATATGCTATATATAATTAATAAGGCAGATTTCTTTAAACACATTTTGTTTAGTGATTTTCAAAATATTGCATCTGCTGAACAAAATTAAAGCCCAAGAATCAATTTTCTGGCAAATTTCAGTTCCCTTCCATCTATTGCCAATTGAGAAGAGGTTGAGATCTCATAATCTCACAATTTCAGATACTTTGTAAGGCTTTCTTGACATGCAAAGCTGTGTGATCATAAAGTGATCTTCAGGCATTTCAAGATAATGTTCACAAACATTACAAAAAATGCAATGATCAGTTCACCTCTTAACTTTGGCCTGTATTTTGTATGATTTTGAATGCAATAGTATTTTTTCTATCAATGCTACAAAGGGTAATGCTGGTACAAAAAGTAAGTAAATGAGCAAACAACAAAATCAACTTTCAAAATTACTTCACATATATTTACTTATACTCTCAATTTTATATTGTCAGACAATTCTTCACAAAGAGTGCAGTTTATATGTACACATCACAAATATATTTAATGGTATTGCTCCCATTGAAAGGTCTTTTCAAGCAGAAAGTAAATGGGAAAAAATCTTTTTACACCTCTGTCAATTTCACCAGTGATGAACATTTTACAGCAAATAAAGGAATCTAAATTCATTTTTGTGGTATTCACAGCATTGCACAAAGATTGCATGATTTCAGGCCATCAAAGATGCGGAGTTTGATTTGGAGTCCGCTCGAGCTCGTGCCCAGGATGCCAAGGAAAAGTTAGACAAGGCGCACCTCACGAGGCGCAATGAGGCAGCCAAAGGTAGAACCATGCACACCTATTGTTAGGCACAGTCTTTTGGGTCATACAATCCTTCAATGAATATTTAACCATCACTCATTCACTAAGTGCCAAAATCATGTTTTAATTTTTTTTACTGCATGAAATTTTATTTTAAAATAGACCACTTTTCCTCTTTGTTGTGAATCTTCCTTCCTTCATGTCTCATTCTGTAATATTCAGTGAGCAATATATATCCAGTTATGTGTGTTTTAATATGAAATGTTATAAAATATTACAGTAATCTTCAGCAAAAAATGTGGATTTTAATTGGTGGATTTATTTTGAACAGATGTTGCTGATGAGCTCCCAGGTCTTAAATGTCATATTAGAGAACTGGATGAGGTCATACTTAGAGACGTGGGAAATAAAATGGAGGAATCAGGAAAGTAAGTAGCTCAATAACAACCTAACTGCAGAGGTTTCCTTATATTTCTCCACAACCCATAAGTTGAAGGGGGCTATTGTCCTTGACGTTGACTGATGTAAGAAAGAGGTAGTTCATAATGACCTCAATAGGTAGTGTTAGTTTAGCAGATAGAAACGCTATGTTGACAAAAGGTCATTATCATTGAAGATTTTTAATATCCCCCTTCATGAGCTTTTAGTTGGATGCTATTTTCCTGGTTTGACAGTGTTATGTAATTTTAATTATTTTCTCTTCTTGTATATCTCTCTGTTAAAATCAAATTTAGACAATAAACCACTCCTTCAATAGATGGTGGAATGTAAGAAAATTATAATTGTTCTTTTATATTACAAAATGTAAATGAGACATTTGGTGGTATTTAGGTGGCCGTTGATCATTGACCCTTCTCAGCAGGCGGCCACCTTCCTCAGATATAGAGATACCAATTACATCAACGCCCTCAGTCCCCGCACCATGGAGAAAGACAGGATCCGCATGGCACTGCTTGGTGCTCTCAGGTACATATTTAAACTTGCAAATATAATTCAGCTAAATGAAGGTTATACATGATATATTCAAATAATCTATACTAAGTGATATATATGAATATTTTCAGGTTTGGTAAGGGTGTTGTCCTTGACATGATGGGAGTGGATATGTTTGATCAGTGTGAAATGAAGTTTGATGAAGTACAGCCCAACCTGATGGCACAAGTCATGAACAAGTCTATAATGCAGGAAGAAAAGTAAGAACAAATTATAATACTCAAGTATATTAAAAGTGCATGTTACTTGTTATGCAAATGTGTAATGAAAGCACATGTGCAGTTTACCACATGACATAAATAAATCATTGCACTTGTTCTGTATGTGTTGGAAAGTGGTTCATTTTATTCACTATTTCCTTGTTTTATGCATTTTCAGCTACAGGACATTAATAAAGGATGGTGATGGTGAAGACTATGTCCTTAAGAAATTTAATGCAATGAGAGTGAACAACTTCAAGTTTTACATAGTCACACAGAATCTGATGCCTTCCGAAACACTTCTTGCAAAAACCTACCCGATACGAGTGACTGTAGACTAACACGGAACTGACTGCATGTTGTATCTATTATTGACCACAATTTTCAAAAATGTATCCAGATTTATAATTTTCAAATTCAAGGTAGATATTTCAGCTTATTGTACATACAGTTTTGCTGCCATTAATTATGCCAGATGGAATTATTCATTTTATTAGTCAAAAAGAAATGTAGAGATACAGGCATAATATGTTGCATTTTGGAGGAAATGCTTTAATTTTGTTATAGAGGAAGAGGCTTCCTTGGTTATGTTTGAATGTTTATGGAAAATTCCTGAACAACTTATTGATAATTTACACACGAATAAATAGTCTCTCAAAGTTGAAAATGTTATTGCTTTAAAATATGTAGGCATATAGCAAATGTGATATTTGAAAAGATTCCAATGTAATATAAGAATAGGAATTTCTTTTACATAGGAGTGACATTTGGTCATTCAAAAATGTTCTATTGTTTGATTTTTCAGGAGAAAATAATCTGCTATTTTTATAAAATCATTCTCAGGGTAATTTAATGATGGGTGGTATGATTTCTATTGTTTTTAGTATCATCTCTTATTTCCAATATTAGTATAATCGCAGTGTTGAAATGACTGGAGGAGACTTTTTAGTGTCATCTCTGTTACACAATATCAAACTTGTATTTTGTTAGAAAGGGATAAAGGACTTTCTATTAGTTAAGTAGGATAGAAATACACTTGTAAAATTGCATTTGTTAAATTACAAGCATTTCAATTGCTTATTAAAATATGCCACAGAAATAAATTAGGATACAAAACACTTCAGCTCAATGGCTATAAATTAAGGTTCATATTGAAGAATACTTATCACTCTCAAGAAGAAATTTAATTAAAAAAAAGAAAACAAAACAGCTGCATATGCAATCTTCAATACAGCTGATTAAACATTTGTTTTAATTTTTAAGAATTGTGTGATAGATTACCGGTAAGTTTACCATGGAATGTATTATAGAACAATACAATTAGGTAGCCTGGGATGAGGAGACATTTATTATAGTCCCAGAGGTAGCCTGGGATGAGGAGACGCTCATTATAGTCCCAGAGGTAGCCTGGGATGAGGAGACACTCATTATAGTCCCGGAGGTAGCCTGGGATGAGGAGACATTCATTATAGTCCCAGAGGTAGCCTGGGATGAGGAGACACACATTATAGTCCAGAGGCCTGGGATGAGGAGACATTCATTATAGTCCCAGAGGTAGCCTGAGATGAGGAGACACTCATTATAGTCCCGGAGGTAGCCTGGGATGAGGAGACACTCATTATAGTCCCAGAGGTAGCCTGGGATGAGGAGACACTCATTATAGTCCCGGAGGTAGCCTGGGATGAGGAGACACTCATTATAGTCCCGGAGGTAGCCTGGGATGAGGAGACACTCATTATAGTCCCAGAGGTAGCCTGGGATGAGGAGACACTCATTATAGTCCCGGAGGTAGCCTGGGATGAGGAGACACTCATTATAGTCCCAGAGGTAGCCTGGGATGAGGAGACACTCATTATAGTCCCGGAGGTAGCCTGGGATGAGGAGACACTCATTATAGTCCCGGAGGTAGCCTGGGATGAGGAGACATTCATTATAGTCCCAGAGGTAGCCTGGGATGAGGAGACACACATTATAGTCCAGAGGCCTGGGATGAGGAGACATTCATTATAGTCCCAGAGGTAGCCTGAGATGAGGAGACACTGATTATAGTCCCAGAGGTAGCCTGGGATAAGGAGATGCTCATTATAGTCCCAGAGGTAGCCTGGGATGAGGAGACACTCATTATAGTACCAGAGGTAGCCTGGGATGAGGAGACACTCATAGTCCCAGAGGTAGCCTGGGATGAGGAGACACTCATTATAGTCCCAGAGGTAGCCTGGGATGAGGAGACACTCATTATAGTCCCAGAAGTAGCCTGGGATGAGGAGACACTCATTATAGTCCCAGAGGTAGCCTGGGATGAGGAGACACTCATTATAGTACCAGAGGTAGCCTGGGATGAGGAGACACTCATTATAGTCCCAGAGGTAGCCTGGGATGAGAAGACACTCATTATAGTCCCAGAGGTAGCCTGGGATGAGGAGACACTCATTATAGTCCAGAGGCCTGGGATGAGGAGACACTCATTATAGTCCCAGAGGTAGCCTGGGATGTGGAGACACTCATTACAGTCCAGAGGTAGCCTGGGATGAGGAGACACTCATTATAGTCCCGGAGGTAGCCTGGGATGAGGAGACACTCATTGTAGTCCCAGAGGTAGCCAGGGATGAGGAGACACTTATTATAGTCCCAGAGGTAGCCTGGGATGAGGAGGCACTCATTATAGTCCCAGAGGTAGACAGGGATGAGGAGACACTTATTATAGTCCCAGAGGTAGCCTGGGATGAGGAGACACTCATTATAGTCCCAGAGGTAGCCTGGGATGAGGAGACACTCATTATAGTCCCAGAGGTAGCCAGGGATGAGGAGACACTCATTGTAGTCCCAGAGGTAGCCTGGGATGAGGAGACACTCATTATAGTCCCAGAGGTAGCCTGGGATGAGGAGACACTGATTATAGTCCCAGAGGTAGCCAGGGATGAGGAGACACTCATTATAGTCCCAGGGGTAGCCTGGGATGAGGAGGGACTGATTTAAGTCCCAGAGGTAGCCTGGGATGAGGAGACACTCATTATAGTCCCAGGGGTAGCCTGGGATGAGGAGATGCTCATTATAGCCTAGGATACGTGGTGAGGTTAACTAGGAAAAGATTTAAAACTTTTTCTGTTTATATCAGAAAATGATATGTAAATATTAAGCTGACATTTTTATGGTTTTCTGGGTCTGTCTAGTTTGATTGCAATTCAAAATATCTTCAACATGAAACATTTGTTCTTTTTATCTACAATGTGATATACTTCTGTCTGAGCTGTATCAATAAAGTAATTATGTGATCAAAATATATTTGTGTCTGTGCTGTAATTAATTGCTTCTTATGTAATGATTAAGACAGGACGTATTCTTCAAGAATTCTTTTTTGAATCTGTGAAATAACGCTCCATTCAATATCATTGAGACTTGTTGATTTTGAAAACTGCTTATGATTATGATACCAATAATTATTGCAGAATTAGCAAGTTCCAGTGCAACACAATGCCTTTTTTATTTGATGTGCCTACTATATCAGGTTTTTTCATTTGGTTTTTACAAAGACAAGATACCAAGTGAATCAAAAGTTTACATATAAAAGTCTGTGACTAAAAAGAATTTCTGCCAGACAGTGACAAGCGAGACATTGTGACTATTTATAATTGTGAATAAACTGGTTTGAAAAATGATTAATAAAATGGATACAGAAAATTTTAAAGCATACACCGATTGAGCAATACTCTGTCAGAATTCTTCTTGACCATTATGATGTCATTGTTCATATCTATCCTCAATTCAAATGTTGTGGGGCATTTGTCACATGTAGAGTCAATCCATTAAATGTTATTATAAAAACTCCAACAATGATGATCAGATAATTTTATCATTCTTTCATATTGGGCACAAAGATTATTGCTCTATTCAAGGGCTTGTATGAGTTTAATGACGGTTGAATTTAATTTCTTCAATGATTTAATTTCTTTAAAACACTGTTTTTCGGAAAGCTTACAATAAGGTGAATGTATTTCTCACTGATCTGAGTTTTGACATTTGTGATCTACTAGGTGTCAGGCCACTGGCCGTTGCGCAGTTGGTTAGAGTGCTAGCTTATTAGTACCAGTTCATCTGTGGTGATCCAAATTAAAGGTTGTGGGTTCGATCTCCGGCCGTGCTGAAATTGAATTCATGATACAATTTCACACATGAGCTGAGGCCCGTGCCTGAAGGGTTAACCTGTTGTCCTTGTAAATCTGTCACAGGGACAGCACTATATCTGCTACAAGTAGGTCTCATCATGAAATGAATGAAACAATGTTGAAAGTGATGTAAAACCCCAAACAAACAAACAAACAAGTTATGTCAATTGCAATGCATGATGGGAAATGTTTTTAAACATGTCAGCTGATATGATGACTACCATTCTGTATGTTCAGAAGGAGATGCTTTGATACTTTGGTAACAAATACTGCAAAAGTAACCAGTTTTGGAACCTTGCGAAGAATAGAAAGGTGGTTATGGGTGTGAACTAATTGAATATTTAGCTCACAAACACACAATATATTCTATTGAATTTGATGTTTTTTTAAATATGACTTTTATGTGAAAAGTTCAAAAAATCAACCTGGTCCACATAGCTCACAAAATGGGTTGCAGATGAGGTTTGACTCACAATATGGGGAACAAATATTAATATATTCTTACAAGACTCGTATTTACTATTGCTCAATGTAGCATTGGTATAATGTGTCATGTCAGACAACAAAATATGTTGATTTGCAGGTCTGGTATATTTGGCTCCGCAAGTATTGTACTTGAGGACATGGAGTCTCTATATTAACACACAGATGTGGTAGTGTATCACCACAGCCTAGCAATTGCAAAGCCAAGATACAATAGCTTGACTGGTGCCCGAGAAAACTATACGCCTGCAGTTGGTGCCTTTTGATACAAAAACAAGTTCCACAACCTTACATTGCTGCTTCAATGACACATATTCCACAACCATACATTGCTGTACGTAGATGACACATATTCCACAACCATACATTGCTGTACTCAGATGACACATATTCCACAACCATACATTGCTGTACGTAGATGACACATATTCCACAACCATACATTGCTGTACGTAGATGACACATATTCCACAACCACACATTGCTGTACGTAGATGACACATATTCCACAAACATACATTGCTGTACTTCAATGACACATATTCCACAACCATACATTGCTGTACGTAGATGACAAATATTCCACAACCATACATTGCTGTACGTAGATGACAAATATTCCACAACCATACATTGCTGTACGTAGATGACACATACTCCACAACCATACATTGCTGTACTTCAATGACACATATTCCACAACCATACATTGATGTACTTCAATGACACATATTCCACAACCATACATTGCTGTACTTCAATGACACATATTCCACAACCATACATTGATGTACTTCAATGACACATATTCCACAACCATACATTGCTGTACTTCATTGACACATATTCCACAACCATACATTGCTGTACTAATGCAGATGACACATACTCCACAACCATACATTGCTGTACCTTAATGACACATATTCCACAACCATACATTGCTGTACTTAGGTGACACATATTCCACAACCACATATTGTTGTATTTCAATGACACATATTCCACAACCATACATTGCTGTACTTTAATGACACATATTCCACAACCATACATTGATGTACTTCAATGACACATATTCCACAACCATACATTGCTGTACTTCAATGACACATATTCCACAACCATACATTGCTGTACTTCATTGACACATATTCCACAACCATACATTGCTGTACTAATGCAGATGACACATACTCCACAACCATACATTGCTGTACCTTAATGACACATATTCCACAACCATACATTGCTGTACTTAGGTGACACATATTCCACAACCACATATTGTTGTATTTCAATGACACATATTCCACAACCATACATTGCTGTACTTTAATGACACATATTCCACAACCATACATTGCTGTACCTTAATGACACATACTCCACAACCATACATTGCTGTACTTTCATGTAGAGGACACACGCGAGATGCTGACTAGTGAGCAAACAGAATTGTGGACATGGTCAGGTTTAATCATTTTTCTAATTGATGTATTTTAATTTTTCAAAAAAATCAGAACTATATATATTGTAAGAATAATGATATAATGTTTGATTGAACGTGGTGGAGCACTCGGTCAAAGTTGAAATCATATTTTGAAGCAGAGTGGTTAATAGGTTGACAATGCTATGAACGGACACGTGCTTTTAGATATTTTATTAAGCTTTTATTTACAAGTATATGGTTTTAGGACAACATTTATATAAATGGAGCTATTTACATCACGCACATACAACACTAGATAAGTTCACACAGCCGGTAACGTCCACAACACTGCACATTCATAATTACATTTATATAGTTCTTGTATTTTGCCCGGTGTATTTGTATTTGTATTGTAAATTGCCGTACATTCACATTACTGCTCATACAAGCTTTTCATTTCTTGTTGGTGTCACTGTCTGAAAGCATTAAACATGATGTAAGTCATATAATTTTCACCGCATTTTATCTGCCATTTTATCAGTTGGTTCTCAGTTAAACGCATATATCATCGTGTAATTATCATGCGTCCTTAATTCCTGAACATATATACAATGAGCACCAGGAAAACACCCAAATTTAGATTATAAGTCATATTTGGTGAGAATGAAAATTTGCTTCATATACTCAACAAAGTAAATCGCCAGTATAACATAAATGGTTTGTCACTCTGTATGTTGCTTTTGAAAAGTAATCGAAATATCATTAATGGGACTATTTAATATATGAATCTAAGCTGAGAACTTCAGGTTAACAGGTGTCACAGTTGCAATATTTCATCCGAGAGATGTCGCTCTGTTGCATCCTTCCAGTAAAAATCAAACCTCACTTTCAAATCAATCATGGGTGCATGATGCATATTTCAGACTGGCTTTCCTATCATTACAACACTTAATTACTAATACTGCACATATACTTTATTTCTCCACATGTAACTTTTTTCTATAGACAGGAGTCTGATAGATTGTATACCAGAGTGAACATGTTGAAAGTCATTCTTGCGTCCTTTCACACATAAATATCATCAGACTGATTTCAACAGGTGGCTGTACACAGGATCCTAGTAGCATTGAGGTATTGTACCATGTATCACAGTGGCTTGTGGTGATTGCTTGCATAGCCCACATGTGTCGGGCTCCCTTTAATAACTAACTCGTTTCTGTCCTCAGTATCTTGTTGCTATTTCTGATATCAACGTTCAATCTAAAAACTAGAATTTCGTCAGAATTGCGATAGAAACTTCGTTATTAGTTTTTTGTTGTTTTTTTTATTAGTTTTTTTTAAAACTGATATCAGGACGGTTGGGTAACATTGAAATGTGCTTTAGGCTTAATATTACTTTTTGACCTTTACTTCTGCGGATGCCCTAACTGTTTACAAAAAATGTCACAAGATAACCCAGTAGCCCTTATTTTCAAGCTGAAGCACGCAGCTACCGGTCTGTCCTTCCCACATTGTCCACCGTGGGCGCATTCAGACCATGTTGCCCTCTGGTGGAGCTTCTGTCCTTCCATTACGTGTGCGCATGCACCGATTCTGCTGCCCTCCGTTTGGGGCCTCGTTTTCGTTTGATGACTGGCCTGCCATTGACCTTGCCCCATATACCAACCACAAATGACTCTATTTTACATTCATCTATGCCTCGCAGAATCCGGAAATATCCGTCTTCTCCCCATTTCGGTCCCCAAGAATTTGCACACAACTGAAAAATAAAGTTTGCATAATGATAAAAAAAGTTTTTGGCAACTCCTACACGTATTCTGGTCAAAAGATGTTCATACATTTTGCACAGTTTCCTATTACAACCTAGAATTATTGACTGTATTTTTAATTGTCTCTGAGTCAGTGCTTTTAATTTCATAAAAAAAATTATTAGATGTCATAATATAATGATGACAAATATAACAACTAAGCCGGATATTCACTTACCCAATATTTTAATGGACGACCTTCTGTGTAATCAACTCCCCACCTGTGAAATATATACACAATTGCATATTAACTTTCAAATTCATGTCATTATTCTTTAAAGTGTCCCAGAAAGAATAAGCGTCTGATGTTTTAGTGGATAGAACAAAGGGCTTACCCTAATATTTTAATGGAGTGGAAGCCAGTAGTTCTGTGGTTGGGAGGGAGATAGTTGGCTGGCAAAGAATATCTGTATACACCTGCTCTGTACATGAAGAAATCTTCCTTCACCTCCATTGTTGCTGAAATCGAAGCATAAATGTGTTAGCTTGAAAGGGACTGTGGAAATTTTCTGAAGGCAGAATATATGTTTCATACAACTTCCTCTGAGTTTTATATTATTAACATTCTTCTAAGATAAAATATAGCAAGGTGGGTGAACCTCAACATTAAACAGAGTTTACACGTATTACGTGATAAACCCTTGGGAAACTTTTAGGCAAGTTTCAACCAACTTACAGCCATCTTGGTTTCAGTGCTTTCCTAGTTTTATTCCCACAATCGCATTTGATTTTGCCTTTAAGAAAATGCCTGTGAATGCATTCCAGACAATACTATTCAGCATTTCAATCCCCCACCCTGGAGTTTGTATCCAGTCAGTTTGGCCTTTCTTAAGTCATAGATTTTCTCTTAATGGTATGGCCTTGCAGATGGACTGAATTGATCAGAATGTTCAAAGTATATATATATATAGAGATCAACTAAGATCGAAACCATTGTTGGTATTGGCTTGGGACTGCGAACGTTGTCGACCTCATCGTCTGGATACTTCGCCTTTTACACGTATATATATATATATATATATATATATATATATATATATATATATATATATATATTAACAAGCGTACCCTGAACTGGACCGTTCTCCATCACTTCTTTCATTATTTCTCGTTCCTGAAAAGAGGAGAAAATAAGATAAAAAGTCAAGAATAGACATGATGGCCAGAAAGTAATCCTCTTACTAAGCTTCAGACGAGAACATTATAATTTGATTGTCAAAATTGACGATTTACTAGGGTGTCGATTACATCTGTACAACTTATTTATATCGCAATTCAAATGAGAAAAGAGTCCACACATAATGCAAGATTGTAAAAAATAGAAAAAAAGTTGGAAATGCACATAAACCTAATCATACACATTCATACCATGATAAATTACTATATTTGCATACCGCATCGGAGTCATCAATCCAACGTTATAGAATCAGAAGAATATATGGTATATTTTACAAAAGTATGCTCCATAAAAAAATCAATAAAACAAGATCACTGGCTGATAATTTATGAAAGATGAGTCTTTCAAAATGTATGGAATGCAGACCCCTGGCTGTAGTATGCAAGAGTTGAAGATTAGAGCGACTGCGATACTAACACTGGGCGCTATCCTGTAGGGCGGGGAAGCCTGATAAACAAGACTGGACTCCTGCTTGCTGCTGGGACACTTCACTCGATGCACCAGAGTCTTGTACCTGGGGATGTGACATTTGCCCCTCTCTCCGCTCACCCCGCTCCGGTACGGATAACATCCCTCACTCACCACCCTGAAATGGTGGCAAACGTTATATTGGCGTCAGTGTGATGATGTCAACACTCTATTGAATCTGATTTCTGATTTATATTGAAATATAACTATAATTTATGTATACTTTTCAGGTTTATATTAAACTCCTCACTCAAGTCTATGAATATCAAGCAAAAATGGCTGCCTAAAAATCAAGGCAAAAAGGTCGATTTGAAACAATCAGATTGAAATGCCCAACTTTGACATCAATCTTCATGGTCAGTTTATCGGTCGACTTGGATTCCACATAGAATAATGAACTTTGACAAGAAAGCAAGATGATTAACTGCAAAAGAGCGACATAGGTTGATACGTGTTGAGTCAGGTTTGGCAGGTGCAGCAATACTCAGACATGCTATTGAGTTGAGACAGACAGGCTGATGTATCAGATCATAAAAGCCCACAATGCACCGGAATTCTCTCACTTGCCCCGCTTCCCTGCGCCAGCAGGCGACAACTACAAGCCCCATCATAGCCCCTCTGGAACCATAAATCCTACCGCCATGCAAACAAAAGGGCAATCATGTTGCACAGAGTGCCAAGCGGTGCATTGATTTGTTCTGTATTTTCACAGTGCCTTGTCTCATATCCTGACCTGCATGTCAAATAGCTTAAGTGTTATGGTGAAGCATAAATGTTTTCATCTTTAGTTGAAAGAGACCGTTTCAAAAGACATTCAATATGACAGACAAAGAATAATGGCTTCCGATGCTTGCTGCCAAACATTTATGACTAATATATTTTTTTCCTTCTCCTTGGTCCAGAAACCACAATAACTCGTCATTTAACCTACCCTACCACCATACCTGGTCTAGTTGACACTTACCCTACCCTCCTTATGCCTGGTCTAGGTGACACTTACCCTACCCTCCTGAGGTACCACCATACCTGGACTAGGTGACACTTACCCTACCCTCCTGAGGTACCACTATGCCTGGACTAGGTGACACTTACCCTACCCTCCTGAGGTACCACCATGCCTGGTCTAGGCGACACTTACCCTACCCTTCTGAGGTACCACTATGCCTGGTCTAGGCAACACTTACCCTCCCCTCCTGAGATACCACCGTGTCCAGTCTAAGTGACACCCTACCCTCCTGGGGTACCATCATGCCTGGTCTAGGCGACACTTACCCTACCCTCCTGAGGTACCACCGTGTCCAGTCTAAGTGACACCCTACCCTCCTGGGGTACCACCATGCCTGGTCTAGGCGACACTTACCCTACCCTCCTGAGGTACCACCGTGTCCAGTCTAAGTGACACTTACCAGCCTGAAGTACCCCCGTGTCCGTTCCAGGTGACACTTACCCTACCCTCCTGAGATACCACCATGCCCGGTCCAGATGACCCCCCTGGCAGCCTCCCTGCAGGTGGTCATGGTTACAAGACAATAGATGCTGCGGAGACAGAGCATCATACAGGAGACCGCTGGAATGGATGGCAAGACGGTCACCTGCTACGCCTGCAAAATACCACAAGTCCAACATTGTCAAATGTTCAGATTATCCTGTGCATACGACATTGGCCGAAAGCCTTGGCCAAGGAGTTATGTGAAGTGAAAATTCAATCAAATTTACTCTTAATAGATGTTCCATATTTTAAGAAATTTCATTTTGCCAAATAAATCCGTTTGAATGTAACTATATCTTGATTAGTCTATTTTACTAAAAATTAATTTGAAAAATCTGTAATCTCAATCAGCTCAAATTTTTAATCATAACTTTTCCTCCAGCTATCTACGGCAAACAAACAAATGAAAGAAGAGTTCTAACTGCACGTTGCCAGACTTTCTCCCGTGTATACAATTTCGATGGGAAACAACTGCAAGATCAATTAAGAAATACACATATTTCATCAAATCTTTATTTTATCGTGTTGTTAACTAGAGATATCGAGGCACTGACTTGTTGTGGAGAAGGCCCAAGATGCCCCGCAGTCTCCTTGGTCCATAATGGGATGAATCTTCCCCGGCCATTCCAACCTCGCATCAAACTCTGTTGGTAAAATGTCGTTGACGTGGACGCGCAGTGACGTCATTTGTTTGACCGGATCCATTGGACGTTTGGTTCCCAAACGCAAAGCCACGCCGATTTCTAAGGTTTTACCCCAGAAATTAGTGTAATTTGTGCCTTTCCACCTGAAGCATATGTGATATGCAATAAGTAACATTTCATAACTATATGCATCAGCTTAATGTTGATTCCGTATGAACTTTTTTTGATATATCGAGAAGTTTCCTTATGTTTAATACCGGATGCCATGGGTTATATTACTGCGTGTGTAATGCACAATCAGCACAAAACCAAGAAAATATATGATTATTTTCAAGATACAATATTCTGCATAACCAGGTAGAGTCATATACGACTTCTGCAAGTTAACGTCAAATCTAAGGACTCATTGAAAATATATACCTGACAGTTGTGGTGATCATTTAGATTTTATCATTTAAGTTTTAATTTCCTTTATGTATTGGGGTTAACAACTATAACACTGCCTCCTTGAAGGAATCATGATCTATCCTATTAATAAATGTTCTATACAGTCTGGTTAGATTGTTGTTTCTAAACACCGACTCCAATTGGCCATGTTGTCATTAATGGTTATGAAATATAACTTCCAATTGGTTACTAAAACATGAGCAGGGGTGGGAGCGGAATATGATACTCACTCATACAGTCAGTTATGACCAAAACGTGCAAAGCCTTGTATCTGTATATATGACAGGCTCTGCTAAGCAAAGGAGGGGCACAGTGGCTCTTAACGCATCTATAAATATGGAAATGATTTTCAATCATCATGGAGATAGGTTGTTAGGTGAACACATACCCGTATGACACTCCAGTGTTGACGTGTTCCATCAGTTCGGGCCGGATCAAACATATTTTCTGTGTGCATTTCCAATTGTATTCTGTCGTGAAATCTACTTTTACACATGTGCTGCAAAATTCACAAAAATAAATCGAAATTACTGAAGAGAATGCTTGTCAAGAAATAAACAAGACTTTTTTTTTAGCCAAAATAGGTAAACGCGACTGGATTTTAAAAGGTCTGGTACCATGATGTACATTATCTGTAATACCTATTCAAAAATCTTAATGTAACAGCAAAATGTAAAATGATACTCTGCTAAACAGAGGTAGTCGATTATCTACTGAAAGATCGATTAACTCTGAATAGTTGAGTTGTAAAATGACAAGAGTCATCATTTTGAATATGCCATACAATGCTTATACATTGCAATATTATTCTTGTCCATTGAATAATATTTAGTATTTGCCCTTATATATGATGTCTTTAAAAACTGTTCTTCACTATTCTTTTAAATCATTTAATCTTAATTTGAGGGGGAAAAGTAAACAGCTAAATTCCAAATTACTAAAGATGGTGCCACATCCTTACCAGTTATTACAGTTAACATGTACTAATTCACCCACGTTGTAAAAATGTCCCTGGTGATGGCAGTTATCTACAAAATATATGGAATCAATGAACACATTGTAATTGTCACATCATCCAATATGAAGGGCTCATTAAAGCATTCATAAACTCACAGAGGTCACAGGCAATTTTACAGTTTTACAGGTTTGGGCTGTGTGATGGACCAACATGTATGGCGAACACCTCCTCTGCATGGAGAGCCAAAGGGAGTAGAGTAAACCTCTCCTGCATACAGGACCACGGGAACTGGAGTAAACCTCTCCTGCATACAGGACCACGGGGACTGGAGTAAACCTCTCCTGCATACAGGACCACGGGAACTGGAGTAAACCTCTCCTGCATACAGGACCACGGGAACTGGAGTAAACCTCTCCTGCATACAGGGCCACGGGAACTGGAGTAAACCTCTCCTGCATACAGGACCACGGGAACTGGAGTAAACCTCTCCTGCATACAGGACCACGGGAACTGGAGTAAACCTCTCCTGCATACAGGACCACGGGAACTGGAGTAAACCTCTCCTGCATACAGGAAGACGGGAACTGGAGTAAACCTCTCCTGCATACAGGACCACGGGAACTGGAGTAAACCTCTCCTGCATACAGGACCACGGGAACTGGAGTAAACCTCTCCTGCATACAGGGCCACGGGAACAGGAGTAAACCTCTCCTGCATACAGGACCACGGGAACTGGAGTAAACCTCTCCTGCATACAGGACCACGGGAACTGGAGTAAACCTCTCCTGCATACAGGACCACGGGAACTGGAGTAAACCTCTTCTGCATACAGGACCACGGGAACTGGAGTAAACCTCTCCTGCATACAGGGCCACGGGAACAGGAGTAAACCTCTCCTACATACAGGACCACGGGAACTGGAGTAAACCTCTCCTGCATACAAGGCCACGGGAACTGGAGTAAACCTCTCCTGCATACAGGACCACGGGAACTGGAGTAAACCTCTCCTGCATACAGGGCCACGGGAACTGGAGTAAACCTCTCCTGCATACAGGACCACGGGAACTGGAGTAAACCTATCCTGCATACAGGACCACGGGAACAGGAGTAAACATCTCCTGCATACAGGACCACGGGAACTGGAGTAAACCTCTCCTGCATACAGGACCACGGGAACAGGAGTAAACCTCTCCTGCATACAGGACCACGGGAACTGGAGTAAACCTCTCCTGTATGGCAGAACAGAGAGAACGGAGAGCAGATCTTGTGTATGGAAAGAGCACCTTTCTTGAGTGGATGTCAGAATGAATAGATACTTTGAAATTGTTCTGTGTGGACACAGGAGTAGATAGCACTGATTTTTGATAGTCGTGAATGGCATGGTATGAAACTTCACCTTTCATAACATTCCTATAAGCTGGAAATCGTACCTGGCTTGATAGGGAAATTCAGCACCCGGATCGTGTATATCAGAAATCAAGATTGGACCGAAAAATGAGCATACCAACAGTACAAATGAACAAACAGAAACTTAGTATCCATTTGTATTGGAATGCCAAAGCAAAACACAATGCTTTTTCTGAATGTGTGTTACCTTTCTGTGTCTGCTGAGCAGCGAGTGAGCAGCGTGCGGAGGTGTCCTATGTCCCTTTATGTATATATATATATATATATATATATATATATATATATATATATATATATATATATATATATATATATATATATATATATATATATATATATATATATATATATATGTATATAAATATATATATATATATATACATAAAGTATATATATATACATATATATATATATATATATATATATATATATATATATATATATATATATATATATATATATATATATATATATATATATATATATATATACATAAAGGGACATAGGACACCTATATATATATAATGAAACAAAATGAAATCCGCCCATAAGGCTTTGATAAGATATAACACATTTTATTTAAAAGACATTTTTTCTCAGCCACGGCGTGGAAAACCAACACATATGACTTAAACCTCGTCTCAACAATGGGCGTAAGTCATGGAGTGTCACGGTGTCAGATTAAGTAATGACTAGAACTCAGCATGACTAGGTGGCATAGGATGGAAGAAACCACTGGGTACCTGGCCATCTCACAGACAACATATAATTAGATGGTCTGATATATAGCCGCCTGAGCTATAACCTCCACCTGTGTACACTATTCATTAGGCTGGTGATCTACGGACACCAGGTTAAGTATGGCCATGAGACAGGCCTCGGTCTGTGTCCATTGTCTGTACGCTGCACTGATGCTACGTTTAGAAGTATATCACAACAGTTCATAAATCTCAGCCAGACATATATCTGACTGAAAATGACAAGACCTCCAAAAAATGAAACCAAAGAACCTAAATCTGGTTATACTCCAAGAAATAAAGCAGAGATTTCCGTATATATATATATATATATATATATATATATATATATATATATATATATATATATATATATATATATATATATATATATATATATATATATATATATCGAATTCCTAAAGAGTTTAAGAGTTGGTTTGCAAATGTGCTTGAGATTACAAGTAGTTGTTATCCGATGCTCAGAGAACCAGACCAACGATACAAATAAACCTTCATGGCACCGGACCGAACAAGAAATACTTGTGTGACATAGAACGTGTCATGATATCGGATGTGACAGTTAAGTGGAGTGTTTTGGATGGACATGACGGGGGCAACATGAAGCTGATGACAAACTTCCACTCCGCCACGTGCCAACGTCACACTCTATAAAGAGATCTGTCTGCTGATTTCTCAAGAAGATCTTGAGGAGGAATTTGAAGGTGTATTTTTTCCACACAAACCACCCTAACACCACAGGGCATGGCATGCCTCGCTCGACCATTGATCACATACTGGCCTATTAAACGTATTAATTGAAACTTAATATTTGAAGCATTGCCCTCAATCAAGCGTATATGCGGCAAGAGGACACGAGATAGGTTGGTCTGATATAGAGTTCATATGAGTTATTAGTGGTGGTGGGGATTGCATGCCTTTTGCCATATTGGAGTCAAAGGCCAGGGTAAATCAAAATTAATCCTCATATATTCACCTCTCCAATGTCTCATGGCAAAGGAGAATGACGTAGACTCTCGTAAAAAACGAGATTTCCCTCCCTGTCAATTCATCCCAAGCTTTTCACTATCCCAAATGCAAGCACTACAAATCAAAATGGTTTGCGTGCACCAGAGAAGATTGGCTTGGAACATTTTCTCGCAGAAATATCAGGTCTGCATTAATCTATGGGCAAATAGCCGTGCAGAGGCCAGACAAAATAAGTGGATTCATTAGGCAGCAGATGTCCCTGGATTTTTGTATTTATTGCTCCACCACAGCGAAACTGCCATGCCTGCACGAAGCTCGCATCCGGGAAAGCACAAGACACGACTGATGAACATCCATCTATTTAGCTCATTCTAATTTACTCTCAGCTTTTGTCAACAAGATAAAAACTTGAGCTCTTTTCTATTACCGCAACAAATTGTTCTCAAAAGATCTGTGTACAAAGTTTGTGTGAGTCAAACATGAATTAAGAGGTGAAAGATAAAAGAAGATTTGTCACTGCGTGCTAGAAAACATGGAAAACACAAAGTAAGGATGTACTTTACAAATAAACATCAAACCTCGTGAAATGTATTCCATTTTTTCTGCGAGAGAAAATTTCTCATATTGCTACAAACAGTAATTATGAAAGTAGTTTCAGATAAATGTGAAAGTTTCCATAGATAAGAGCTTTTTGGCCCAGATATTTGAAAAGTTTTCAGGTTTTTCAGAATGAATCAAATATCACTCATAATCTGTTGTCAGTGATACCGATCTGTGACATCTATGTGGCATTTAACAATTCTGAGAGGGGAATTCTGTATTTCCTCATATTTCCAATCTAAAATGGAATTCAAAGAAGACAGAAAATTTACAACCATTTTCCATAGCAATATATGATAATAGTAGCATTCTACTGCAATAATCCGCGCATATGGCCGAGCACTTGTGTTAAAATTGCAGGAGCTGGCGTCACATATTCTTATTTTGAATATCATGGAAATAAAATACTATCATGCGAAATAAATCAAATCTTGTCATGATATGAGAGTAACCCTTTGCCTCAGACTTGCATTAATCTAAAAGAGTCATCATGGATACATAGTTATCATAAATACATAGCCTATTGCATGTACAAGGTACTCAATCCTATCCCATTGACATGAGACTTGAAGCATCGCATCCTTTTATTTGTTTTTAAATATAAATGTAATTCGAAGTCAAGTTTCAGGGACAAAATGTCGGGAAATGATGTGGTAATTGTAACAAGTAAATAAGGTCCCACTCGTGGGGCCCTGTTATGAAGGCTACAATTAATTACAAACTTTTAAATAAAGTTATTCAGTCATGCTTTACAAGAAAATGCTTTGTACTTCACAAGAAAAAATGTCATGATACAATAAAGATGCAAATTTGTCATAATATTGATCAACTTAAAAAAAATTGGATCATTATACTACGTTAGAAATGAATTATCATAGTCAGTTTTATGACATTTATTTCTCTTGCCGTAAATGTAATCATGACCGTCACTCTTAATCGTCAAGCGAAAATGCCTTCTCAAAATGTTCTACAAACTTAAAAATTCTCGTTTCTATGTGAAAAATGTCTATTTTATTCAAAGCTTTCATGAAATCACGGGAATTACAGGCAATCTTATAGAGATTTGGCGTATGTTTGAATTGTGATACCAATTATTTTATCCCTGATAGCAGATATTGGGCCAAGGTTGGTAGTCTGGTGCCCCATTGTTAGCAAACCTTTACTAAATAAGTGTTTGCACCAGATCACTGGGCAGCTAAGCTAGGTTTGTTGTAAAGTGTTCATTGGATGCTTTGGATTTTAGCAGAAACGACTCATCTACATTTAAATAAATTTGTGTTTAGATAATATGACTGACGGGTAATAACACTTGATCACAAAGCCTAGGGAACATACAATTATATAATGTGACGAAAAGAATTGCTTGCAAATCTGATTACATGAAAGCTGTAATTACAAGAAATTAGGTACTTGTGTCAAAACTCATCTTACACTGATCTGTGAAAACATTAAGAACCCTTCAAAACAAATCAATATATTGGAAAATATCTTATATTGAACTAAGAGACATGAGATAACACCACCTAGTGGCAAATAATAATGAGCACGAAAACAGAAGTCCTCAAAGAAGTTTCCCTCTTTATCCATATTCTGTGAAGTTTGTCCAAAGATGTGTTCAGAAATATCTGAGTCAAATTTGAATGTCGGTTTCTGTAAGAGCCAAAGTAGCCTACATTGCAGTAATTGGTTCCGAAAAAGTGTTCCAAAAAACGATGCATTGAACATCAGAAACGTTTACTTAAATATGCTTGACAGGTAAATCTAAATTAACCTAATAAAAATAACAAGTAAAAATATTTATAAAAGAGTCTTTAAATAGATGCAACCTTGAGAAACATTAATTATTATTTTTAGTCTGAAACTGCAATGAAATACTTAAGTCCAACACAATAGATAGCTAAAAAGGAGACTAAAATTGGATATGGACAACAATGGGCAAGGCCTACTGACTGTGAGAAACAGATCGCAATAACCAAGCTGACAAGAGCTTATCCAATTACACCGATATGTTCACCGAAGTTATTGCATTAACTGATATATTTGAAATATCCATTGTATATAAAACTATCTAAGTTTTAATGGCAATTGTGACAAAGAATATGTATTATATTTGACGTTCACGTATTCAAGAGCAAAATATTATATTGCTTTCATTGTTAATGCCAACTGCAAATTCTAAGTAGCCATAAAACAAAAGCCATAAAACAAAAGCCATTGTCATAGTGTACGTCCAAACAATGACTTGTTAGGCCATCTTCAGTTTTTAGGAGGTATGATGAAGCTCACTGCACAGTGAGCCAAGCTTCATGGGAAGCTTGTAGGTTGTATGAAGAATGTCCATTGTGTATGAGTGGAGACCAGGCGAGGAATAATAGCCTCACGTAAATCTGGCACCAGTCTGGGCATTGGGACCCCACGTGATCGACGTCTACACGGCTTGTGGGTAGAGTCCAACGATGCGGTCGTGAAGAAGAATCGACTCCACGGCCATTCCCGATGCATACAATCGATAAGTAAATTGAAATTGGATGGGAGGATCGTTACGAGAATTAAGCATCTTCTCTAAAGATTACCGGAGTCGCAAAAGGTCGCCATCATGCGTAACTCTTTACCACAAACGCCAGCGTCCTGGCGGAGTGGAGAATTATGAGATAAATTCATATGTATCCTCAGACCTCACTGCCTCTAATTCAACTTTCATAACAATCCAGCCTTTATTGAAATAACTCTCAGGAAGGTTTACCCAGTGTCGTTAATCATGATACAAGATGGCGATACTCAGTACATGGAACAACGATCCACTTTATGGCAACCTGTTGCTTGGTTCCACAAATGGGTCATATATGAAAAAGAAACTAAAAATGTCATGGCCTCCAATTTTCAAGAAAATTGCATCATTCTGCTTGGTAATTGGACCTGTCCCAAAATCCATAAACGGCCAAGTAGACTCTAACAGGTGTCTGGCTGGCTGTTGTCTGGGGGACGGTACATATTTCACAAGATGGGATTTTCCTATCCCAGTATTATGAATACCCAATTCCTTTTTAATCGCTTAATACATCAAAGCGCTATGTAGCGTAGACCTTTTGGATTTTATGCCTGTTTGAATAAACGCAGTTCAGTATATTGGCTGTCTTGAAAAAGATTACCGGAGTCGTTTCAAGTTTCACAAGTGAACATTTGTGATAAACATAAAAAGGTTTGTTTTGACCATGGTCTCTATTTCGTGAAATGAAATTTGTAATTAATGCTGAGCTATTTTATTCATTCCATAAGTTACCCTACTGAATATGTTTGATCAGTGAAACTTCCCTCCATACAATATCTTTGTTTCCTGACTTGAATAATGTCTCCTTCTGGTCATGCTCATTTAACCAAAATTGAGAAAATAGCATATGTATTTTGGAGTTTTCCATTTATTTCCTGCAAAGGTGTATAATCCAATTAGATTAGATGAACCTGTTCGTAAATTTGAAAGGAATGGTAACTATATAATATACTGAAACTCGATATTGTTTAATGTTCAATTTAATGCAATAGTTAGCAGGTTGTCTTACAATCTATAATAAAATTATAGTTATATAAGGAATGTTGGAAACAACAATGTCACAGCGAGGTATTTCACAGTTAACATTTGAAAAGATCATGTCAACTGGTCAATCACTTATGCAGTCTTCAGCAGAAAGGGCCTAGAACTACATCCACCTTTAATGCCAAAAGTACAGAGTGCTTCTTTACAATAGCTTGATGAGGTGACAAGGCAAAGTGTGACCTTAGGGAGACTTTGACAAGGTCGTGAAGCACCCTCAAAGCAAGGCATTGGTGAGTAAGGACAACCCCATTGAGGTAGCACAATCAGGAGAGTCCAACTCTCGCTTCCTACTCTCTCATTACCACGAGAGCACAGGCTTGTATGACATCGTTCTTTCCAAACAAAATAAAGCAAGACGTGCATGTAATATGAGATAATAAGATACCATTGAAAATTACTGAATTGATCCCGAAAATATTATTGAATCCATTTGCACCAACTTGTTGCAACAACCCACTCATTTTTGATTACCCATGCTGAATATCCATGTTGTTAACAAATAATCCCAAATGAATACACATTGCTGTTAGATATAATATATATTTCATATGAACAGTACATTAAACATAAAAGAAAGGAGATACATTTGACGCATACAATGAGTAACAATTGGACATCACTCCTGGTTATCACAGACATTGGGTATTGGTGACTGAGGCGAGACGTGCCCAAGGTGATATACTATTTATTAGAAAATTTGATACATCCATCCATCTCAGGAGATGGAGTTCCAAATTTCACACAATCTCAATATAGAGCAATGATGACATAGGTAGTGGGAAGATTGAACGACTGGCATTACTCACGATGTAACGCAGAGTAAAGTTGATCAAACTATACTTCTTTCAAGGTAATTTTGCAAAGGATACTGCCTCAATGTATTTTGCTAGTATAACATATAGTTGCGTGTAAATGTTAAGCTTATCAATTTATAATATCACTATATTATGTGCTCATAGTGACACTATATGTGTATCTTGTAACCGAGAGCAATAATAATGTTCTTTGGTTGTAATAATGACTTGTATTGTTCGATCACAACCTGACTCTCAACATTTCATACAGGATAGGACATGTACAAACCATATAAGTCAATGAACTCAGTGAGCAATTTAGGTTTTCTGAAGTAGATACTGAATAGAATTTTTTTGTTTTAATCCACCAGTCCCTCCACACTGGAAGGTTGGCTGACCTGTAAAGCTTCCGAGGCATGCAGAGGTCATTGGTGGTAGTGTGGGTGGGTGTGTTTACGTGTGTGGTCAGGTATTTTGCTTTGTGATCTGTGTCCATGTTGTGGGTTAATGGTCTTGATCATCAAGCATTCCCCGGCTGATCCCACCCCAGCACGCCTGTCGCTGTGCCAGTCAGATATCATGGAGTGAGGTTTAGGTAGGGTTGCATGCATGTGTCAAAGCATACCGCCCTACACAACTTCTCTGTGTCAGTAGTGGCTGTGCCCTGAGTGATGAGAGGCTTGTTTCTACCTTAGTGTAAGCAGGACCCCGAGAGGTAGGGCAGGGCTAGAGGAAACCCTACTCCTCACATATTCAGGGCTGGGCAAGCTTCAATGGCCAGAAAGAAATGTTATGTATGGTGCAGGAAAAAAAGATGACAATTGCCCCAAGATAGTATTACATGGTTAACCACAGCTTCTTAACACCTTTGCTCGCGGTTGTAAATATACAGAACAAACTGTGCCCCAACAAAGGATGATAGGTTGTTAGCTTCTTTAAAACCGTAATGTGGGAGATATCAACAGAAAGTAGCCTTTTTAGGCTGGGGTTGGTTCACATTTGGATTTAAGAGATCTGGTGTGACATAAATATTTGAAATGCAAATGACAGCGGCTCAGTTAGGTCACTGCAAGCCACCTGTGACCTTTAAAACGAGATGTCTCTTCGTGACACAGGGTGTCTACAATGTTTACATCATCAAAACTACTACTTTCTCTTGGTGAAATGTAATGATGCTAATTAAATACACTGATATTACAATAATTGTCAATGTTCTTAATGTAATTGTTGGCATAACCTGAAAAACAATTATGTGTATAACGACACATCTTTATAATTTTAATTATCAAAGCATTTCTAATTCCATTGGATATGATCAAACACAAAGCATCAGACGGGGTGTGGGGTGCTGATAAGCAAAGTTCAGATCATAAACTTAATAGTACATGCACGACTCCGTTGTTATTGCATCCTATCCCCGTGTTGTTAACTCTGCCGTTGCAGAAGGTCATTCTCATGAAAAGAACATATGACCTTTATGATCATCAACGTTCATATAGTTATATCTTTAGATATAAAACTGTTTTGTAAATGTTGTCATTTAGAAAGATAAATGAAACATGGTACATAAACTTGATTGATCATTTCCGCAGACATTGTTGGGTTTGAATGTGTTAGGTTTGAGGGTAACTGGTATTTTGACCTTGGAGATAAATAGGTCATGTTCAATGACATGCAAGTGATGGTTATCATCCGATAATGGCGAACGGTATTTATCTATATATGGACATATATTTGTAGTGGTAAAATCTAATTAATAATAAATAAAAGATATTAGAGATGTTTCATAAATCACTGAGATCATGTATGTGTAATGACCTGTGAGAATTTGACTTCGCTCAGTTTGACAACAAACACACAAGTGAATGGTTGATATAAAGTAACCCTATATCCAACCAAGAAACCCATTTTTTTATCACCCCACCTGCAGTTCTATCACAACCTTATCTCAATGAATATTATCTTACATGATATAAAAACTGATACGTAAATCATTACATTCATTGAATTACCTGGCAAACCACGATTGTAATCATATGATTATAAGCTAGCATATAATTTGAGCTTACTGTATGGGGAAAGTGATACACGTATTCCGCCTTAATATTCCACTTTATGCATGAGTCACATTTGCACCAGATCCCAACCGATAAGTAACAAAAATCGGTCCCACCGATTTAGCTGAGGGGCATCGGGGGCCAGAGGGAAGAGTTTGACTTGCAGCACCTTCAGCCACCGGCATCTGCCGGCTCAATCGTGGACCAACGGTATAAGCTGAGCTAACTTGCCGGACCAAATCATATGGAGCCATTGAGATTTGCCATTAGAATAGTCACATAACCCAATACCTCAGTCACACTTGCACTGATTTTAGTAAAGGCATTCGGGCGATGGCTTTTTTGTTAAAATCGGCCGGTAAGTTAGGGAGCCGGGGGATTATCGTATTGCATGGGTCGCCTGGGAACTGCAACAGATACCAGTGTTTCCATAATATTTACACACTGTCCACCAGAGGCACACGCAAACTGTGATAGGTTCACCATGTCGCCCTCTGGTGGAGTTTGTAATATTTACTGACCAAAATTCATTCAGCAGGCTCCCGTGAATGTCCCGCAGGTAATTGGCAAGATTACATTAGGGTTGCCGATGGCATTGTAGTGGAAACATAGAATTTGTTTATTGTACTTGCTCCAAATCGTCCACAAAGCCTCAGACTGGGGTATAAGGTCACTAGACGGCCTGCACTCGGCCAGTGCTCCATGGACCCTCGGCCAAAGCCCGCAAATGCCTGCCGAGTACTGACCGATTACCGACCGATTCATGGATATGGATATGGCTCCCTAACAATTGTGTCGTGCTCTCGTCTGATCATTGGGCGCTCTACAGGATAGCTGCCAGGCCAACATCAGCAACTTTTTGTTGCAATTAAAAGTTCCCGACATCTCAACAACTGGCGGATTATGACCTATAATCTCTTAATAGCCACAAATATTAGTCCAATATGACTAAATAGTAGGGAGACAAAAAAAATTGTACACAGTAAATTTATTTATTGATAATAAAGAAAAGGAGAATAAAGGTTTTATAATCACGGTTTTACGATATTGGACATTTACTTTAACCACTGTGTAAGATCGCCTTTTAAAGTAAGTCCCTGGAATAATCATATAACAGATCTCGGTAATATAGATCATTTGCAATCACGCACAATGTCAGGGTGATAAGGTCTTTACTTGGGTGATTTAGGTGAAATCTGAGCCTCAAATGCTACCGAGAAAGACAAACGCCTCAGTGTGACACATCACACAGGGTCTATCTTTATATGATATATCTGAGTCTGCAAAAGAGAGGCAAAGGCAAATCAATAAAAAGTAACCAGATATTTTGGCGTTTGTGGCCTTGCAATACTTTGTGAGACATGACTTTTGGGAGATAAAATCAGAAAACTGTGACAAGTATTTGAACGCTTGGTAAGATTTGTATTTACAGTCTTTTTTTTAAATTGATATTGGGATTTGGGTTTATTTAATATATTTTTTCTCTTAAATTCTAATATGTTGAAATAATCTTGTGAATATTATGTCAGTCTGATATGTTGTATTAATCTGAATTGAAAATAGTTAAGCCGTGTATTTACATACGGAATAAATGTGTTGATAAACGGATGCTTTCTCTATATACTCTGTTATTATTACCAAAGGTTTTTTTATTTAATACGGTGTTGCAGACCAATGAGAAAACGGGAGGTTAGGTTTTTTTACGTAAAATGTTTTTCTTTTTTATCTTCATAAAGGTGTCATTGTCTACTGAAGTCACTGTAATACTTTGCATGGCTTTAAAAAGGTATTGATGTCGTGTCGAATTGCAGGCAATGCTACCGTGACATTGTCACCCAGGTCGAGACTGATTAATTGTTAGACATTAACTTACATCACAAACGACACAAACACCACTTCATCATTGAGAACATTTTCCTTTCTATCAGGTGTTTGACGCCGGTTCTATCATTACTGCAAAATTTATGGCTATTAGGATATGTGATTAAAATGATTTAAAAGGTGGTTATTATCCAGTGCATAACCATATCCAACTATATATATATATATATATACAGTAGTATTTCTAGTATATAGCTTTGTTTGGTTCAAGAGGTAGCTTACACCTAAATGTATGTGATTATCTTATCTTCTCATTCTTATATCTATCCTCATGCTGGTTTGTGAGATTTAGGCCATTAACATTTTTCTAGTCATATAAGAGTAAAGTGCCATATTTCACATATCATTAAGAATAGAATAGAGAAGTCAATAAACAAATCATATGACACAAAAGGAAATGACACAAAATAGTGAACATTAAACTAAATCATATGCCGCTAAATATCAACATCTTATCTCATATATTTATGAACACGTCTTGAGGCAAGGGCAAACACATCTTACAGTCTTATGCTGCATTTTTTACTTTGTACATTCTTCTAAAATTTGTTTTGACTTTTATTTGACTACCTCAACTGCTGCACCAGCATTAATTGCCTAAAGTTTCCAGACTGAAAAGTCTACATATCTAATTACCGATCTGCTGCTTTCATCACCCTTTCCACATCAACGATTATCTTCTACTTCACCAGTGTCTTCTTTTTACTCCAATTTTCTATCTGTACAATGTCCTCTGTATTATGCCAGTCGCCTTTAGCTCTATGACTATGATATATTCTTCCCCATCCCAGTTCAGCCTTGTCTCTATCCTCCCTAATTGTCCTGTCCTTCCTAATAACCATCCCGTCTGTACCACATACTTCATCTGCACTGGCCACACCTGGGCTTAACCAGCCCAACCCTCTTTGCATTACCTCATAGCTCAACGTGTCTGCTGTATCATGTCTGAAGTGGTCTGTCCTTTCTTTTTATCCAATCTCACTTATACTAGCCCAACAGTTCGTCACTAGCTCAACATTCGTGCACCTTAGAGTAATTACTCCAAGCCTGTACCAACTCAATCCTGACTCTATCTACTCATCCAGTCTACCATCACAGTATTCTGTCGCTTTAATCTCATCCTATGTCCCCAGTATCATCCTGCATGCACAAGACCAATTTGCCCCTGTACTTTCCTGTCCAAATCAGCCCACCCTGTCTCCGCTTGCATCATCCTTCCTCTCATAACACAACACTCTTTCAGTTTTAATAAGGTGGTATCTGCACCAGCCCACTCTCTATGTACTAGTACCAACCGGTCTTATTCAACCCACTTTTGCTTACCTCCTGCTAGTCCACTCTTTCTATACAAAATAATTTCCTGTCTACACATGACCAATCATTCTGTATGAAAACCGCCCTGTCTGCACAAGCCCACCCTTGATGTCCAAATGCATTTTCCCAAGTCCACAATAATCCGCTCATTTTTCAAGTAGAATTGCATCTACATCAGCCAACTCACTGTGTCCTAGCTTTATCTAATCTGGACTGTTTTATAGTACCTCTATATCGCAACGTATCTAACTTTCTTTCTTTCCTAGTACAACCCTGTCAGCACCAACCCGGTCTCTCTCTCCCAAGAAGTAAGCCCTATTCTTTCTGTCCTAGTGCCAAACTGTTTGCATCAGCCTACACTTCCTGTCTACTCCAGCCTACACTCTTCACTCTCCTAGTACCAATCTGTCTACTCCAGACCATACTCTTCACTCTCCTAGTACCAATCTGTCTACTCCAGCCCACTCTATTCTCTATCCATGTACCAATCTGTCTACTCCAGCCCACTCTCTTCACTCTCCTATTACCCATCTGTCTACTCCAGCCCACTCTATTCTCTATCCATGTACCAATCTGTCTACTCCAGCCCACTCTCTTCTCTCTCCAAGTACCAATCTGTCTACTCCAGCCCACTCTCTTCTCTCTCCTAGTACCAATCTGTCTACTCCAGCCCACTCTATTCTCTATCCATGTACCAATCTGTCTACTCCAGCCCACACTCTTCTCTCTCCTAGTACCAATCTGTCTACTCCAGCCCACACTCTTCTCTCTCCTAGTACCAATCTGTCTACTCCAGCCCACTCTATTCTCTATCCATGTACCAATCTGTCTACTCCAGCCCACACTCTTCTCTCTCCTAGTACCAATCTGTCTACTTCAGCCCACTCTCTTCTCTCTCCTAGTACCAATCTGTTTACTTCAGCCCACTCTATTCTCTATCCATGTACCAATCTGTCTACTATAGCCCACACTTTTCTCTATCCATGTACCAATCTGTCTACTCCAGACCACTCTATTCTCTATCCTTGTACCAATCTGTCTACTCCAGCCCACTCTATTCTCTATTCATGTACCAATCTGTCTACTCCAGCCCACTCTATTCTCTATCCATGTACCAATCTGTCTACTCCAGCCCACTCTATTCTCTATCCATGTACCAATCTGTCTACTCCAGCCCACACTCTTCTCTCTCCTAGTACAAATCTGTCTACTCCAGCCCACTCTATTCTCTATCCATGTACCAATCTGTCTACTCCAGCCCACTCTATTCTCTGTCCATGTACCAATCTGTCTACTCCAGCCCACTCTATTCTCTATCCATGTACCAATCTGTCTACTCCAGCCCACTCTATTCTCTATCCATGTACCAATCTGTCTACTCCAACCCACACTCTTCTCTCTCCTAGTACCAATCTGTCTACTCCAGCCCACTCTATTCTCTATCCATGTACCAATCTGTCTACTCCAGCCCACTCTATTCTCTATCCATGTACCAATCTGTCTACTCCAGCCCACTCTCTTCTCTCTCCAAGTACCAATCTGTCTACTCCAGCCCACTCTATTCTTTATCCATGTACCAATCTGTCTACTCCAGACCACTCTATTCTCTATCCATGTACCAATCTGTCTACTCCAGCCCACTCTCTTCTCTCTCCAAGTACCAATCTGTCTACTCCAGCCCACTCTATTCTTTATCCATGTACCAATCTGTCTACTCCAACCCACACTCTTCTCTCTCCTAGTACCAATCTGTCTACTCCAGCCCACTCTATTCTCTATCCATGTACCAATCTGTCTACTCCAGCCCACTCTATTCTCTATCCATGTACCAATCTGTCTACTCCAGCCCACTCTCTTCTCTCTCCAAGTACCAATCCGTCTACTCCAGCCCACTCTCTTCTCTCTCCTAGTATCAATCTGTCTACTCCAGCCCATACTTTTCTCTCTCCTAGTACCAATCTGTCTACCCTAACCCACTCTTCTCTCTCCTAGTACCAATCTATCTACTCCAGCCCACACTCTTCTCTCTCCTAGTACCAATCTGTCTACTCCAGCCCACTCTATTCTCTATCCATGTACCAATCTGTCTACTCCAGCCCACTCTATTCTCTATCCATGTACCAATCTGTCTACTCCAGCCCACTCTATTCTCTATCCATGTACCAATCTGTCTACTCCAGCCCACTCTCTTCTCTCTCCAAGTACCAATCTGTCTACTCCAGCCCACTCTCTTCTCTCTCCTAGTATCAATCTGTCTACTCCAGCCCATACTTTTCTCTCTCCTAGTACCAATCTGTCTACCCTAACCCACTCTTCTCTCTCCTAGTACCAATCTATCTACTCCAGCCCACACTCTTCTCTCTCCTAGTACCAATCTGTCTACTCCAGCCCACTCTATTCTCTATCCATGTACCAATCTGTCTACTCCAGCCCACTCTATTCTCTATCCATGTACCAATCTGTCTACTCCAGCCCACTCTATTCTCTATCCATGTACCAATCTGTCTACTCCAGCCCACTCTATTCTCTATCCATGTACCAATCCGTCTACTCCAGCCCACTCTATTCTCTATCCATGTACCAATCTGTCTATTCCAGCCCACTCTATTCTCTATCCATGTACCAATCTGTCTACTCCAGCCCACTCTATTCTTTATCCATGTACCAATCTGTCTACTCCAGCCCACTCTATTCTCTATCCATGTACCAATCTGTCTACTCCAGCCCACTCTCTTCTCTCTCCTAGTATCAATCTGTCTACTCCAGCCCATACTTTTCTCTCTCCTAGTACCAATCTGTCTACCCTAACCCACTCTTCTCTCTCCTAGTACCAATCTGTCTACTCCAGCCCACTCTATTCTCCCTCCTAGTACCAATCTGTCTACTCCAGCCCACACTCTTCTCTCTCCTAGTACCAATCTGTCTACTCCAGCCCACACTCTTCTCTCTCCTAGTACCAATCTGTCTACCCTAACCCACTCTTCTCTCTCCTAGTACCAATCTATCTACTCCAGCCCACACTCTTCTCTTTCCTAGTTCCAATCTGTCTACTCCAGCCCACACTCTTCACTCTCCTAGTACCAATCTGTCTACTCCAGCCCACACTCTTCTCTTTCCTAGTACCAATCTGTCTACTCCAGCCCACACTCTTCTCTTTCCTAGTACCAATCTGTCTACCCCAACCCACTCTTCTCTCTCCTAGTACCAATCTGTCTACTCCAGCCCACACTCTTCTTTCCTAGTACCAATCTGTCTACTCCAGCCCATACTCTTCTCTTTCCTAGTACCAATCTGTCTACTTCAGCCCACACTCTTCTCTTTCCTAGTATCAATCTGTCTACTCCAGCCCAGACTCTTCTCTTTCCTAGTACCAATCTGTCTACTTCAGCCCACACTCTTCTCTTTCCTAGTACCAATCTGTCTACTTCAGCCCACACTCTTCTCTCTCCTAGTACCAATCTGTCTACTCCAGCCCACACTCTTCTCTCTCCTAGTACCAATCTGTCTACCCTAACCCACTCTTCTCTCTCCTAGTACCAATCTATCTACTTCAGCCCACACTCTTCTCTTTCCTAGTATCAATCTGTCTACTTCAGCCCACACTCTTCTCTTTCCTAGTACCAATCTGTCTACTTCAGCCCACACTCTTCTCTCTCCTAGTACCAATCTGTCTACTCCAGTCCACACTCTTCTCTTTCCTAGTACCAATCTGTCTACTTCAGCCCACACTCTTCTCTTTCCTAGTACCAATCTGTCTACTTCAGCCCACACTCTTCTCTTTCCTAGTACCAATCTGTCTACTTCAGCCCACACTCTTCTCTCTCCTAGTACCAATCTGTCTACTCCAGTCCACACTCTTCTCTTTCCTAGTACCAATATGTCTACCCGAGCCCATACTCTTCTCTCTCCTAGTACCAATCTGTCTACTCTATTCTCTATCCATGTACCAATCTGTCTACTTCAGCCCACTCTCTCCTCTCTTAGTACCAATCTGTCCACTCCAGCACACTCTCTCCTCTCTTAGTACCAATCTGTCTACTCCAACCCACACTCTTCTCTCTCCTAGTACCAATCTGTCTACTCCAGCCCACTCTATTCTCTATCCATGTACCAATCTGTCTACTACAGCCCACTCTATTCTCTATCCATGTACCAATCTGTCTACTCCAGCCCACTCTATTCTCTGTCCATGTACCAATCTGTCTACTCCAGCCCACTCTATTCTCTATCCATGTACCAATCTGTCTACTCCAGCCCACTCTATCCTCTATCCATGTACCAATCTGTCTACTCCAGCCCACTCTATTCTCTGTCCATGTACCAATCTGTCTACTCCAGCCCACTCTATTCTCTATCCATGTACCAATCTGTCTACTCCAGCCCACTCTATTCTCTATCCATGTACCAATCTGTCTACTCCAACCCACACTCTTCTCTCTCCTAGTACCAATCTGTCTACTCCAGCCCACACTCATTTCTCTCCTAGTACCAATCTGTCTACTCCAGCCCACTCTCTTCTCTCTCCTAGTACCAATCTGTTTACTTCAGCCCACTCTATTCTCTATCCATGTACCAATCTGTCTACTACAGCCCACTCTATTCTCTATTCATGTACCAATCTGTCTACTCCAGCCCACTCTATTCTCTATCCATGTACCAATCTGTCAACTCCAGCCCACTCTATTCTCTATCCATGTACCAATCTGTCTACTCCAGCCCACTCTATTCTCTGTCCATGTACCAATCTGTCTACTCCAGCCCACTCTATTCTCTATCCTAGTACCAATCTGTCTACTCCAGCCCACTCTATTCTCTATCCATGTACCAATCTGTCTACTCCAGTCCACTCTATTCTCTATCCATGTACCAATCCGTCTACTCCAGCC
This sequence comes from Amphiduros pacificus, assembly GCA_949316495.1. Lineage (NCBI taxonomy): Eukaryota > Metazoa > Annelida > Polychaeta > Phyllodocida > Hesionidae > Amphiduros > Amphiduros pacificus. The sequence goes on along the minus strand of OX439000.1, from coordinate 44,144,520 downwards.
CACTCTATTCTCTATCCATGTACCAATCTGTCTACTCCAGCCCACTCTATTCTCTATCCATGTACCAATCCGTCTACTCCAGCCCACTCTATTCTCTATCCATGTACCAATCCGTCTACTCCAGCCCACTCTATTCTCTATCCATGTACCAATCTGTCTACTCCAGTCCACTCTATTCTCTATCCATGTACCAATCCGTCTACTCCAGCCCACTCTATTCTCTATCCATGTACCAATCTGTCTACTCCAGCCCACTCTATTCTCTATCCATGTACCAATCCGTCTACTCCAGCCCACTCTATTCTCTATCCATGTACCAATCTGTCTACTCCAGCCCACTCTATTCTCTATCCATGTACCAATCTGTCTACTCCAGCCCACTCTATTCTCTATCCATGTACCAATCTGTCTACTCCAGCCCACTCTATTCTCTATCCATGTACCAATCCGTCTACTCCAGCCCACTCTATTCTCTATCCATGTACCAATCCGTCTACTCCAGCCCACTCTATTCTCTATCCATGTACCAATCCGTCTACTCCAGCCCACTCTATTCTCTCTCCTAGTACCAATCTGTCTACTCCAGCCCACTCTATTCTCTATCCATGTACCAATCTGTCTACTCCAGCCCACTCTATTCTCTATCCATGTACCAATCTGTCTACTCCAGCCCACTCTATTCTCTATCCATGTACCAATCTGTTTACTTCAGCCCACTCTATTCTCTCTCCTAGTACCAATCTGTTTACTTCAGCCCACTCTATTCTCTATCCATGTACCAATCTGTCTACTCCAGTCCACTCTCTGTCCTAGTACATAGCTGTCTGCACCAACCCACACTCCCTCTGTCCTGGTACCATGGCTCTACAAATCCACCGCCTTTATCATGGTGCACTTTCTCTGTCCTAGCCCTAGCATATCTACACCATTCAATTCACATAATCGTGTAGCTCTGGATTAACACAGACAGCTAAGTTCCAGGTTGGTGATGTCTCTGCCAAAGTCCGTGATCTGTATATCATTTGATGTATGAGATTCTCATATCCACAAACTTAGAACACTTGCTTGACATTAGAATAAGTTGAGATGATTTTACTCAGTTGTTCCTTATGTTTTACATATGGTAACTGTTAGATTTCTATTTAGCCTCGCGGTTTTTTATTGTTCTTGCTATACTTATCAATTTTGTTAATGTTTTAAAAATTAAAGTATTTATTGGACATGATTGGTTTACTGGCCGATATATATATATATATATTTGTGATATATATATATATATATATATATATATATATATATATATATATATATATATATATATATATATATATATATATATATATATATATATATATATATTTGTGATATATATATATATATATATATATATATATATATATATATATATATATATATATATATATATATATATATATATATATATATATAACAATTATCCGGATGACAGACAAGGCTAAATAGAAATCTAACAGTTACCATATGTAAAACATAAGGAACAACTGAGTAAAATCATCTCAACTTATTCTAATGTCAAGCAAGTGTTCTAAGTTTGTGGATATGAGAATCTCATACATCAATATATATATATATATATATATATATATATATATATATATATATAGAAAGAGATTGTATCAGATATGGGGTTTTTACCAATCTCAGACCTGTCTTGTGGGGCATTGACGTACTGTGAGGCATATAAAATACCCCACTCTTCATAGTGCAGCTGCTTAGTCACAGTTACATAAGGAACCCGTACAATGCCTTTTTGAACAAACATGTCTGAGAAGCATATTTATACAACCAGGCCATAACTATATAAATCACTGCCATCTAGTGTCACAGTTAGTAATAAGTGCCCTGGTGGTGGATAATGGCATTAGCGCCATTGATATGAACGTTAGATTTGTGGGGTATGTAAAATAATTTTATTATTAACACCAGATGGCACTCTCCTGTTTCACACATTAAGGTATGAGATGGTATCCCATAATGAGGTCTGACAAAGATACCTCCAGTACCTCATATCTGTACCAGCTTCTAAATATATATATATATATATATATATATATATCACAAATATATATATATATATATATATATATATATATATATATATATATATATATATATATATTTGTGATATATATATTTGTGATATATATATATATATATATATATATATATATATATATATATATATATATATATATATATATATATATATATATATATATATATATATATATATGGTAAATTTGGAAGGTTGCAACTAAACACGATGTTAGGTATAGACCGTTCAAATCATGTGAAAATATGAAAGTATGAATCACCTGTGTTCATTTTGACCGTCGAAGCCTGAGAAAATGTGAATGTGAGCACGTGCGAACAGACTGACGTGGCCTTGTGGCATGGCATTCAAACTAATAACGTCTGACTCCCAGCGTTCCTCATAACGCCTTTTGATGTAGCGTCCAATGACTTCTCACAAATATAACCATCGGGACTTGATGATGAATAACAATTTGAAATTTTATTCCTCTTTGCATACTTAATTGAAAAAAACCCCGATAAAGCCGTAACGTTACTGGAATCTTGGAATTTGACAATATTGTACAGGCATGCCTGGGTGTCATCATATCGCTAAATATTTAGTTTAGGGCTAGATACTGGTCTATAAAACTTTCACCATTACCGATGATATATGTATGCATACTGCTGTTTCGTTAACACCTTACCATTCCGCCTTTTTATGTACCCAGCGTCGGCGAGTGCACGAGGTAGACACGAGGTTTATAACAAGGAACAGGAATCGGCCGGGGTAATAACGTCGCAGGAGTCGGTGTCTGAAGCATGTCTACTCCCAGTCGAAGATCTTCCTGGCCCTTTAAATGTATGGCGTGCGCACCTGTTGACAGGGGTTTAGGTCAGTGAGGTGGGTGTGAGGGTACAGGAGGCTGATGAGAGATACCACGGTGATTTATACCCCAGGTCCGGAGATCTACTCAAGCATTAGCAAGGTCATGATGTCTGATGCCCACATAGTCCTTACCCCCTAGCCCTCTAAACCCGAGAAACATCTGCGCTGAAAACAAATACCATCCTTTCCTTATTCTGTCTGTCATCCGGATAATTGTTACATAAATTGCCACCCCCATTGCTTGCATTACTTGCATCTGGTGTTCATAATAATCATGTTAAAATATGACTTCAACTTTGGATTGCTAAATTCTCTTCTTGAGTAGCTTTGTTTCACATAAAGCAGTACCATGTGCTGCTACTCAGGGTCGGAACAATCAAACCTTCCCAGCATCAGACATGCTTTCCTCATGCCGATTAAGTAGATGTGTAAATCAAGATTGGAATGCATTATTTTGACCTCCTTAGTCGCCCTTCACTGCCAGGTATAGCCTGTCTGTTAACTTGGGTTCTTGAAAACCCACAAGATCCTATTCTTAATCTCTTTGCCAAATGCACTGCTTCAGTCTTTCACTTGGAATGCCAATGGTAGACAGAAAAATTCCATATAATGCCTGACATTTTAAAGTGGTTTGATGGTAAAAAATATTTATATGCAATTCAATTGAAATATTAATTAAAAACATAAAATAGCTTACATCTGGTTGTGATAGTGTCTGCTTGATAAAATAGCGTTGTTTAAGGACGTCTGAGTCCAGATAAAAAGAAGAGATCTGGCTCATCTTGATTTTGTGGGAAGTCTCAGAATTTAGAGAGGAGAGATTTGGCATATCTTGATTTTGAGGGAAGTCTCGAAGATCAGAAAGGCGAGATTTGGCATATCCCTATTCTGAGGGAAGTCTCGAGGTTCAGAAAAGCGAGATTTGGCATACCTTAATTTTTTTATAAAATAGCGTTGTTTTAGGACGTCTGAGTCCAGATAAAAAGAAGAGATTTGGCTCATCTTGATTTTGTGGGAAGTCTCAGAATTTAGAGAGGTGAGATTTGGCATATCTTGATTTTGAGGGAAGTCTCGGAGTTCAGAAAGTCGGGATATGTCATGTCTTGATTTTGAGGGAAGTCTCGGAGTTCAGAAAGGCGGGATTTGGCATACCTTGATTTTGAGGGAAGTCTCGGAGTTCAGTGAGACGATATTTGGCATATCTTGTTTGTCTGGAAGGAGGCATATGACACGTTTTGTCTAGAGAGAGGTCCGCCGGGGCAAATATGACTTTTATCACTTACATCCAAGAAAATAACTGACACTACTTCCGCGTATCCCTACCAATAGAAGTCATTTTGTGGTGCCGCCCATTCCGTTTATACAAACTCTGATCCAGGTGTTTGTTATTTTCTCAGATGCCTCTAAGCATTTCCCTTATTGGATCAGAACCATGCTGATCTTCCATGTGTTACTCATGAAGTATTACATGTAATTCTTCAGGAATTCCTTCGCATGACCTATCTGATATTATTCCATTGCCATGCTTTCCATATATGTAAGATATACAGAACATAATAAATATTCCTTCGCATAATACCTGTATTTTACTATTTTAGACATGATATATTACATTAATGAATAATGTTTTGTATACATCTTAAACTTAAGACATGAGACATACATTTTTCATAGATATTAGGAATATATAGTTAACAGATATATATTTCTATTATATGATTGAGTCCACACAACATGCTTCAAAACTCACTTTATAAGAAACCTTTAATTCTATCACTACACAATGACATAACTGTAAGCCCTGCACACGGATCACACAATGGAAGCTCATAATATATAGATATATACATACATCACATTATGACATACACTATAAGGATGACAATGTGATGAATATAGCGCTCACTTCTGTATATCAAGTGCGGTGATAACATAGTCAACACAGACAAGAAAACCAAAGTGTCTTTTGTGGTATTTGTTACTGCGGAATGGAAGTCTGTGACAAAATCACTTCACTGTTTTACAAGGGGCATTGTGACCCTTGCTTTAAAGTTTAAGTTCCACAGATGAATGAGTACCGTAACGCAAGGGCCCACACAGCCTTCCATATAGCAGTAACAGAAAATAACGAGGTGACACAACAGACATATTGCAGGGGGTGATCCACACTACTGACCAATACTGGACATCAATATCTAACCAACTCACCACGATGTTTGTCTCCAAGTTCTCTTTTACTCTCTGGAATTGTACATAGATATTGATTACAATCACAAATTTATGCATAAAAAATATGAACAATTTCATCTGGAGAGGTAGTTCATGTTCGATACATCATAAATTAAACCTTTTTTTTTCACAGTATTATTTCATTAAGTGAAAAGTGTTGTATTGCCTGTGTAGAGGTTGCTGACAGTGGCAAGAAACCTGATCTGAATTGCGACAGGAATCAAAGGAGGGGTTAAGGCTTGTTCCCGTGTAAACAGGTATGTTCGCCTTCCAGCTTGTGATCTTCTCTTCCTGATTTATTCTGGTTATATCCTCTGCCCGATGGGGTGCTTACATGTACAACTTGGCACGTAAATCTTCTGAAATATCTCCCATCCATTTCATAAAAAAACAAACTAAAGTAATCCAGCGAATACCCTTTTTCAGGATTCAGACCTTCTTGTGCAAAGCGTTTGACAAGTGTTATGCTATACATTTGGGTATTTGTCTCCACTGATCTGCAACCAGCTGTGCCCAACCAAAATACAGAAATGTACACTTTTTCATCACACTAAGTGACATTTCTAGTTGTAAATAAAGTGGGAATGTTTGTCCTGAGGGGCGAGGACCTCTCTGACCTCTCGATGAGGAACGTGGAAACTTAGCTATGTACAGCATCTTACCTATGTAGAATTAATGTCAGCTTCTGTTCCAATCCTCGCCGGGCAAAGGTAAAACTGATTTCAAAATTAATTTGTCAATAACCCTTGGCACCATTTAAATTCAGATGTTTGTCTCAAATTTACTTCTGCATCAATAACATTTCAAGATTTGCTTTTCATTTTTCATGTTCTATTCCTTTTATTAAGATTGATGATAAATTCATCATTTTAAAGATTGATTTATTTTTATTATAAGTACTATGGTATATTTAGCAACGAGATCGGATTACAACATTGCAATATTTATCATTATACCTTAACATTAAGATTAGAAGATGGCATAATTGAAGTAATACATCTTCTCAGCAGAATATAACATGTTATCAGATAATCGAGGCCGTATTTGCTTGTCATGTATTGAATGATATATGTATTTTACTTATATCCCGCCCGGATCAACACAACATACAAGTCAAACCTTGTTCTAAAATAAATTACCTGAAAATTACTACAATTGTCCCATATGTACAGAGATGACATTTTTAGATACTACCACCTCCTTGCACCTCCTATCAATTAAAAGTGTTCACTCTGTATGCGTCGAGCGTACCTGGGGTGAACTTTGGGCTGTGGTTTTGTTTCTATCAGCATGAGAGGGTGAAATAAGACCTTGGGCAGGTAAAGGGGAGAAAAAGTGTATGCTAATTCATGGTATGGGTGGTAAAAATGAACTTTGGGTGGTAAAAATGAACTTCTTTCAATTATAGTTGTTCTTGTATTATGTTATTCTATCTGTATATTGTTTCACTGTACACTATTTTGCCAATAAACACAGCAGTCTCAAAGCCCAAGATTATGCCATGCGTCCCTGAACATCAGTATAGTGTTACATAGTGGGAGGGCAAATAGCTGGAGCATTTGTCTCTGCTTCATCATGGGTGGATGGTTTGGATCCCACACACACTGACAGTAATGGATCCTATTCTACCTACACAGACACAGAGATGACATATAATACACACAGGGACAATGTTACATCACCTGCTGCTTCCAAGGTGCCTGGAATGTCTTTGCAATTATTGCACTTTGTGTTGAAGAAGTTCACGAGGTAACCTCATACAGAACACAGCACAAAGCGCAAAGTGAAAATATTTCTCTTACAATCAATTATATCTAAAGACCAAACAGGACAGTTTGACCTCCATCTATATATATATATATATACATTGCATTTGTAGTTTGGCTTATTTACCTCCAGCCATATGCATTTAATCTCAGAGCATATGCACATAAATACAGTATATTATATTAATGTGATATTTGTATTTATATCATAGCACCGTGCATCAGTGGAAGGTAGATGTCTGATATAAACACTGTGATATACAAGTGGGTATTTTGTTACAGATGATCTAGCATGTCCTTGCTTTGCCTTTCTCAGGTACAATGTTTAACTGAGGCAATGACCATCATGCATTAATATTTTTATATCATCCTGAAATATAAGATGCATCGTTTACTTTTAATGGTTTAGCTTCTATTGATATTTTTGATATTTAGATATATTTAGTCTGACTGTTTGTCGTCCAACATTTTATAAGCAATCTATCAGCCTGATGTTTGCTGTCTTTCCGAAATTCAGAATTATACAATTGCCAACGTAAGATGAGTCGTTTCTATTAATGAGCAGGTCGCAATACAAGAAATAAGAGAAGCGATTAAGTGACATTTGAAGACAAACTGCAGATGAATGACACAAAAAAGTTTTTCACATCCAGATTGGAGTAAATATTTGTTAAACCTCTTGTGGTTTCACCAATTCTTAATTAAACAAGCGTCCCATCTCGTGGTGCATCTGCCCCAATGGCATGTGATTTGTCTATACTAATTTTGCTTATAAAATAGTAATGTTCCTGATAGTCAAAAGTAATTAAACGATGTTATACCCTGGGGTGCAATGATAAGGCACAACATCTCACTTAATTTCACCATGGCATGGCTTAAGTGAATGTATAAAGTGTATGAGAGATACAATATAAAATATATTTTAAAATATACTTTCATCGGGTTTTTAAATCATCAGTATATTTGAATTGTCATTGAATGATTTTGGTATGATCTCTTAAACTAAAACAATTAATTATGTTTCTTTTTGGAGGAATGTGCATTCATCATTATGTCTGCATGACATATTTCAAGGAAAGAGTAAGAAGGATACAATGTGGATATGATATTTTCATTTTTGTGCCTGGAGTGACTGGTGGTTATATATTTTTTGTGTGATGAGGTTGCGGTCTGTTATTTTTTTCTTGTGTCTATCCACAGATGTTGTTTGCATTTCTCATTCTTTTCAACTAGCCCACAAAAGTTCACATTTACTACAGGATAAGTAATTTATATGTTGGGTATCCACTGGTGTAGACGTTCCAACCTCACTGTCTACATAATACACATTGCTGGCAACCTTACCACACAATGTCTTGTTTTATCCACTCTAATGATGTAAACTGCAAAATACCTATCAGCATTAAGTTTCATATTAAGAGGAAACACATTTTTTGTGTATTTGATATAACCAAAGATGTGAACATTCTTGTATTCAGTAAATATTGTTAAAATATGCATTATTCTGAATAGATTTGCTATTGTTTAGTCTAGGAGATGTCAGTTTTATTTTATGTCAAACCACACGCTTAGAGTCTATTTGAAGGCATTTGGGAAATCACCTCAAATATCAAGGCTTACAGGAACATGCATTAATTACCATAGATAAATAAATATAACAGATGTCACACAATGACATCAATTTGTTAAAGATATCACACAACAAGTGTGGTTAGAGCGTTTCTTCTGATAGAATTATTTTAGGAAGGACATAAAGTGTTCGTTGTCCTCTTTGTCTGATAGGTCAATTATGTGTATCCCTTTGAACGCTAGATGAAAGTAGGGTCTTATCATTCCCTCCTTGGTCTATAAATGCTCCTCTCAATTGGTGTAGAAAAGACTTAAGATCGTTCTCTGTTAGCTTAAGGGGCCCCCCGGCTTCCTGATCTCTATCTCTCCACGCTGGGGACCGAGGGTGGGTTGTGAGCACTTGGTGACAATCAGGGATTGACAGCAATGGCAGTCTATGCTGGTCCTGAGAGGTTCCTCATTTGTATGGTGCGCTACACCATGTATTTGTATACATGCTAGGTGGCATCTTAAATACAAGGAGGTCAGCTTGTATTAAATGCTTTGACATGAGCCTTCGGTGTCTTTTACTTGAGTGTAACTGTATGTGTGTGAAGATGTCTTTCTACTTTAACATAGACTCTCCACTGAGACATACAAATAGGTCAAAGACATTTTGTACTGTATAATATTGAATGAGAAAATGATTCGAAGTTTATGCCGACCTTTATTTCCTATTTGTTTTTTTTGTGTTTTTTTAGTCATTTCTACATTGCCACACATGTTTCATGATATATCCAGAACTTTTTAAATGTAAATCAACATAAGAAATCGGAATATAACACTGCAATGGGATCAATTTATGAAAGTTACTGGTTCATCTGGTGGGACACAAAAATATTGTTTTCTTTGCATTGAAACTCTATTCTCCTACATCCCCACACATTTAATCAAAGTTTATTCTTTGCAATGTTTGAATACACAAGTTCAAATATTTTGGAGCGAGTGTATTGTTTGGACCCTCCATGTGGTCTCACAGGTCCTCAAACATTGTGATTTAGGGCTGGATAGGTTCCCACCAAATGTGTTAAAGTTTAAGTGTTTGTTGTCTTGAAATGTGCTGGTCTGGAACATGGATGAAAACATTTATATACCACACCTTCTTCCTGACCTGGGTGGCTGTGTGAACTTTAACACTTAACTTGACCACTGGTTACCTCGTTTTCCTTACATCTTCTTTACAATGTGTTGATAAAAAGAACATTAAGTTTTATATTCAGATAAAAACTTGCTCTAATCAGGTTAAGTGCAAAAAAAACCCATGCCCCATGAAATTGAGATTTAATTATATATTTTGCTATTCCAAGGTTAAAGTATATACATTCGGAAATATTTATTATAAACTGCATAAAAACACTAAACATAAGGTGATTGTCATATGGGAGATCTATATAGCTTCAGATGTCATTGTCATGATGGGAAAATATAGTGTAAGTGAAATGTTGAAGTCTGGAAAGGCTATCTGTCATCTCCAGGCCAGAGAAGGGCAGACGATGGTATACGTGAGTTCTTAAACTGTCATCCTTAATAACATACCAGTATATAATATCAACAGTAGAGTAATGGCACACACTTGAATGATGGGATGGTCAATAAAACATACAGACTTTCATTACGAAATTTCATTGACACAGTACATATGTTCAAAACACAATCAGAGGTTGTGGTCTGTCTGCAACAATCAAAACATTGTTGATATTTTGGTTTACTTGTTTATAAGCATTGTCTGTGTCACCTATGCTTAAAAGTGGAATAATGGGTCTGGACACTTTTTTCATATACATGATTTCTTCCACAAGCCTCTTCCACATCAAGGAGAAACCAATGTTGATTCTCTTGTAATGCCAAATAAAACACATATGACCGAAAACAAGCATATTTGGAACCTACACATTTTATGTTATTATGTTATTGAAAGATATTACTGGATCGGTTTGATTTTAACAACTAAAACGTGGATGAGACAAAGAAGGACTTACTTTTGATGGTGTTTGGATCAGGTGTGGGCATATGGGGATTGTGTGTCATGGCCCCGTCGGGAGCATCTATGCCCATACAGTAGCCCCAGAAGTCCGGACAGCAGTCGGCAACAGTACGGTTACAGAACATGTCACAGTAGCACACGGTATCCAGTATTGGCACCGTACAGGTATCATCTCTCCCCGGGCAGCATTGCTTGGCCTCACAAAACTGCCCCACCTCTACGGCGTGCTTAAATCCAGGAGCCATGTGATTTGTTTGGTGAATGTGATATTTGGGAAAGTTTTCAGGGTGAGGTTTATGTTTCACAGCATCATGATTGCTTAATCCAAAATTTGTATGAACGTATGTTTTACCATGCAGCACCGAATGGCCTGTCTGGTGATAGTATGTGAATTTGTTGACGTTCATACTTGACTGGGAAGATTCCTGGGCTATGCTAGTCCGCACTAAGTCTGACATTATCAAATAAGATAATGTTAATATTGATAAATAATCAGACAGAAGAAGAGACCACTTCCTCACTGGCGATCTCATCATGTCAGTTTGACTTTGCATCAAATAATACATCCTGTAATTCTACCCAACAGACTAGTGGAGATGAGATCTTTAAAATTGGAGAAATACTGCAAATGTTGTCCTTACACTAATGTTTTCATATCCATTGCTTGATTAAGCTGTGTCGTTTACGGCTATGATTCGGTGGCGGATGATACTTGGACAGACTGATAAGGCGTCCATTCCCCTCGGGGAAGGGGCTATAAATCTCGGCAGTGTTTGATATCCTGCGAGTCGATGTGACTTCCCCTTGTCTGAGGCGTGAAAGGCAAAGACACCCAATGTCGCTTGCCTTAAAATGATTGGAGTGTTCACACCAAGGTGCGCCTAGTAAGACAAACCTACACTTGCCTCATGCTTAGGTCTGACAGTTTGTTGTGCATATATATGTATCCTCACATTTCCATCACGTTGTCATTGGTGCACCCCTGTCTCTGACAAAAGCCAGTTTGCCACTATATGCAAGTAGATCTCGTGTAGCGATCACCAGTTGGTATTCCTGATGCTTAGTAACTGCTGTGTTGAGTTGTGAGAAGTCCCAGGGTGGTGTAACCCTGTCCTCTACTGCATAAAGTGCGGTAATCTCTCTTGTGTCAGGCTCTTGTTGTATCACTTACTGCCCACCTCCCTCTCCAATCACCTTCTCCCCCACACTCACCTGCAGAATACAAAATAGATACATCCACTGTTAGGGAAAAAAGTGAAGTTATTTGAATGGTAATCACACACCTGGCAGAGGGAAAACCGCCAAGAAAATGTCAGCTAATTGTATCATTTTTATCCCACATGTCAGCATCTGAGGTAAGTACTACCCTGAGAGCCTGGCAAGGGGCCCTCATCTCTGTCCATGATGGATACAACAACTGGGCTATACAACACTGTGTCTCACTGACAAACCATAACAGATTAAAAAAACAATAAAGTGGCCTCTAGTTATCGGGAATATCTACAATAGACTCACCAAACAGAAAGGTTTCATGTCAAAGCCATAGTGATGATTAATCTCAGCATTGTGAGACGGTACACAACTACAAAGTGGAGATGTACCTCTCTATGTCCTACAAAGCAAATAAGATGACTCTCCACTACAAAGTTTGCTACAAACTGCTATATAAATCAATACAGGCTACGTGAGGGAATGCCAGAGGTAGACTGCGTTCTCCCAGACGAAGTGAGCGTTCCTCTTCCCGTTTCTTGGTCTGTGGTGGACAAAGCGTGGCGGCTGGCCTGATGGTTGGCCGGACTGCGGCAGTATGGCTGTGGTTGCTGATGGCTCGGGCCCGGCACTACCGCGGGAAGGCGGACAGGGTGATTGGGGGAGATATTTTTACCCAGGGATGTACGGCCGGGGTCAGGACACGCCGTCAGACCCCAGTCTCCTGCACTTAACTAGAAAGTACACACACTAATAATGACAATAGCATAAAACTAGTAAAGTTAGGTACGCTCTATGGTTTTGAATGTATCAAGAAATGCTGTGGAAAATCATGTAACCACGGAATAAGTTAATAGTCAAGTAAGCATTTAGGTAGAAAATTATTTTATTAAAACACCAAGGTCAGTCTAAGTTAAACATGAACTGAAATATGAAGTGACCAGACGCAGTTAAGTTAATATTTATTCTGTGTATGGTTTGTTCTTCATGTTCTTGCAGATGGTTGAGTGTCAAGGTTGTATTTATGTTTCCTATTACCTATCTCTTTATTTGCATGTGCTGCATATCATTTCAATTTTAACTCGTTTAAAGCCTTCCTGGAGTGCCAACAACCGTGGACAGAATCTAGATTGATTTGGCTGATGTCAGAGTAAGCTGTCCACTGACCTTGCATATTGCCAATCAATCATTCAATAAATTTCAAACTTGGATGCTAATTACCACATAGAATATATTAAATGTCATATTAGAAAGTTCAGTCTCTTCATTTGTCTTACATAGCATTTCAATGCAATTCAACTATTATTTAAATTGAAATGAATCATCCTGGCTTATACATATGAACTATTATTGCAAAATTTAGGCATTGGAACAGGTAGAGTAGAAGCATAGGTTAGGTTATGGAGAGGGCAATGGAAAAGGTACAGGGTGACATTTGACATAAAATGAGACATAGACTTGGCTATACACGGAAAATACATATAGGATATAAATTGGAATGTATGTGAAGTCTTGAAAACTTGATATCTGGTGAAAACATGAGATTAATAGAAGAATGAGGTTTTTCTGAGTTTCCATTTTTATTAGGTCCAGGTATTGGGTTACATTGGAAGATATCTTCAAGAATTCACATGCGCTGAATTGGTTCAAATGCGGACATTGGACTTGGAAATATTTAGTATTGTTGGATGAGGTTCATGACTATATTTTAATGTATTTGATTGAGATAAACCCACAAAGACATACATATATAATGAAGCATGTAAGCAGAGGTTATGGTATGTGGCTGCAGTAGGCTTTGTATCTTATTGGTATTTACTAGAGGTGCGTATAACTAACACAGCGGATCAAAGTAACCTCCCCCTGATGAATGGTATAGGCCTGGTGTAAGTTTGAAGGAGAGTTGCTTGCCTACAGTAGCACAATACATAGAAGCCTGCTCATGTCCATATAATATGAGAATGGTCACCTCAGCCCTCGCCATGCACACACTACCATTGTTATATTCGCTAAGTCTGACATTGGCAGGACAGATGAGCCCACGCTGACTGTGCAGGACCTCTCCATAGGTCCACAAGGAGTCATGTATGACTTATGACTTAGGACAACTTCAGGGTGAATTCCAAGTGGCTTCTGTGCCACTGTATGTAAAACTAACATTGATTTTTATGGTCCTCCTCAGCAAAACAGACTTGATTAAGAGACAAGTAAATCGCATGCTAGCGAAGCCAAGTCAAGAATATACCACTCTACCTCCAATTCCAATTAATCTAAGTATGAATGTCATATAAATATATATATATATATATATATATATATATATATATATATATATATATATATATATATATTTCGTCGTCGCCTTGGATGTCATTTCCCCTTGTTAATGTCAATACTCATGTTTCATTGCAGATAATTCCACAGGCTCTTTGTCATTAAAGAAAGTCGACCATGGTAACTCACGGTGAACACTTGCCAGACAAAAGTCATTGATGTCAATATGTTCTTCGTATTACTTTAAGTCATATCTCTGTATGATACTGTGAATTTTTATATTGTATTACTTTGCTTTGTAGATCTCTCTGTAGACAATATATCAACTTTCATTAATTTGTTTTTTGTAATAACCTTCATGACACCCGCCCTACTTATTCTCTGGATAAGGCTTGTTTTTTGCTGTTGCAGTATTAAAATTATTAAAATAGGTAACGAATATCGTGTAGCATATCGAATTCAAATCAGAGGTTTTTGCCATATGTGTGGCATATCATGTTTATGTTTATAGCTTCATGGTAGCAATCATATGTCTAATATATTGCTGTTTATATAGGCCATGGCAATTAAATCCTGATCGTGTAAATAAGATCCACAGTCCGCACATGTTTGTTTGGAGAAAAATGGCCCTGATCCCTGATAGGTCAGACAAGGTTACTCGATTGCAGTTCAGCGCAGTATTTCACATGCCGATGAAGCAGACGACAAAAGTTTATGTGATGAGGTCCTAAAGAGGTCATCAACACTCTGACCTTTGACATGACATGGTATTCTCTATCTCTGTAAGACGTCGCCAACTTACGTGTCATCTCATGTCAAGTACCATTGCGCTGTAGTCTTGAATACCTGGAAGATTCTGAACAAGATTCAAACATATTGTCTGGATTTAGAAAGAATACACTTCAATAGGTTAGTGCCTTCGGCTGGGAAGTGATGCTGTCCCTCACTGTTGTAGCTATCCCTCACCTGTGCAGCTGTCTCTCAATTGTGCAGCTAACTCTCACCTATGCAGCCATCCCTCACCTATACAGCTATCTCTCACATGTGCAGCTGTCTCTCACTTGTGCAACTACCACGTGTGCAGCTGTCATTCAGTTGTGCAGTTGTCTCTCACTGTTGTAACTATCTCTCACCATGTGCAGCTATCTCTCCTCATGTGCAGCTATCTCTCCCCATGTGCAGCTATCTCTCAAACTGTGCAGCTATCTCTCAAACTGTGCAGCTATCTCTCCCCATGTTCAGCTATCTCTCACCATGTGCAGCTGTCTCTCCCCATGTGCAGCTATCTCTCACCATGTGCAGCTATCTCTTACCATGTGCAGCTATCTCTCCCCATGTGCAGCTATCGCTCACCATGTGCAGTTGTCTCTCCCCATGTACAGCTATCTCTCCCCATGTGCAGCTATCTCTCCCCATGTACAGCTATCTCTCCCTATGTGCAGCTATCTCTCCCCATGTGCAGCTATCTCTCACCATGTTCAGCTACCTCCCACCATGTGCAGCTATCTCTCACCATGTGCAGCTATCTCTCACATGTGCAGCTGTCTCTCACTTGTGCAACTACCACGTGTGCAGCTGTCATTCATTGTGCAGTTGTCTCTCACTGTTGTAACTATCTCTCCTCATGTGCAGCTATCTCTCACCATGTGCAGCTATCTCTCACCATGTGCAGCTATCTCTCACCATGTGCAGCTATCTCTTATTTATGCAGCTATCTCTTATTTATGCAGTTATCTCTTATTTATGCAGCTATCTCTTATTTATGCAGCTATCTCTTATTTGTGCAGCTATTTTTCATGTCTCAATACAGCTATCTCTCAGTTATGCAGCTATCTCTTATTTATGCAGCTATCTCTTATTTATAGAGCTATATCTTATTTATGCAGCTATCTCTTATTTATGCAGTTATCTCTTATTTATGCAGTTATCTCTTATTTATGTAGCTATCTCTTATTTATGCAGCTATCTCTTGCTGTTGTAGCAGTCTATCACTTGCTATCTCTCACTTGTGCAGCTATCTCCCAATTGCATGATCGTGGTGGCTAAAAATATCTGCATTTCACCCATATAGGCCCCTTTGTACAAAACCTAGCAGGGCCTCAATAACTAGGTCAATAAATAGGTCAATTTACCGATGGTTGAAAACAAAGCTCTAATACAGAAATTTAGGCATATTGGAGGTAATATCTCATTTCTAATGTAATTATGACAAAAAATAAGTGATAGTTGTGCCATTCATAATATGCTAAAAGTGCAACCCTTTACATAAACTTGCAAAACAAAAGTGAAGTGGAGATTAGTTCAGCGTCACTTCCACCAGAGGGCAGGCTACGTGGTGACGGAACAGCGAGATCACACACTCTTTTCAGTGGCGAATTTAATTGCAGTCTATACCTCACACAGCAACTTTTTTTTTTTTTTTCAAATCTCGTCACCCTTCCTCTCTGATCACGTTCATGCTATTTTTATATATGTATGTAACGAGGGTGTGCCATCAATATTACTCTCCCTCAAATAAGTTATTCAGGAAATTATGAGTAAGATACGAATAATACGCTGTGCAATTAGTGGCTTATATATGAGGAAAATACGTGGAAGAAGATCCACTTTGTAAACGTTCTCATCTTCAAATGTTTGCAAATATAACCCTTCTTTGTGCAATGATATATGTAATAAATTAGCTATTACATCCATTTAAAATGGTAAACCCCCATGGCTAATATTCTCGATGAGACTCATTTGTAACAGACATGGTGCTGCCTCATTGAATTGCCATGTGGTAGATCCTTGACATGACAACTCACCTGGACCACAGATTAACAAGGACAGCAGGTTAACTCTTCATATGAGAAATGACCAGGAATCGAACCCACGACGGAGCAACTGACGCTAATAAGCTCACATCACATGATTCTAAGGCAAACTATTTGCCCTCAGATTTCCAACCTACTTCTCCCGAGCCCTCCTGGTAACTGAGTGAAAATGTTATGTAAAACTGCATTTAAATGTTTTAACTTTGCTCACGTATTTCTCCAGTTTCGTAGAAAGGAAAATGTGTATTTGATATATTTCATGTAAATGTAGAACTACATTTACACTGTTCACCGTTATGTAAATGGATATATTCACATTTGAGTATTGTGCAGTTTTACATTTTGATACAATCGTCACATCAGATGATAATTTTGAAATAAAACATCTACCGCTCTATCGCTGTATATGTTATTGTAAAATAGTTCTTGAAAAGTCTATATCTTCACAAAGTATTATGTTAGAATAGATGAATCATATCCTACTCACATTGTAATATTCATAACGAAAATTGTCTGATATATTAATAAAATTATTTGAAAAACTATAAGAAACCTTTTAAATGTTCTGTTTAATAAAAATAAAATTCCTGAAAAATATATTTTCTGTTCTTGATAAAAAAAAATACAAATAGATTCTTCTGGGGCTCCACAAAAGGACTATATGTTAGCTTTCAACGAAACACACATCTTATTAATATAAGGTTTATAGTGACACATTTAAAATGAAATGAAACAAAGGATGAAAATATTTCCATTTACTTGAAAGAAAATCGCTGATATTCGAGATTTTCTATTTCTATTCAACAGCTTTTAATTTCTATTCACAGAATTGTATCCTTCTTTTGTAAGCTATACCATCACTTATAGTGAACAATATTGGTAAGTCTGACTACAGCAAGTAAACCCATATATTGGGATAACCATTGGGAACCAAACGGGATAACATATTATTTTCAAATAACCATGTGCATAACCAGTCCATATTATTGTTTTGATAAACATCGGTATATTTACCAGGAAGATGATTGTTTATGTATCCAAACCTTACCATTTTTTGCATACATGGACTGTCAGGATTTTGGATTAACGGTTGCAGAGCTAAAGGCTACTTGGTCGTAAAGACCTAACAATTTATCAAGCTAAGTGATCTTCAAAGGGCAGTATGTAAAACATGGGTTGCTGTGTGGGTTGGATACGTGTACCGTCATGCACCCTGAGAGGTATACGTACTTACTACATCTGACAGAACACTGACGGCAGCATATGTCGCTACTGGTGACAGATTGTCCCAACTCACCATTGTGTCAATGCTAATTTCATCACAAAGCAATCACATTTATCTTACATCATGTAAACTGACCAGGTCAGCTTTGTGGTATATACATGGAAAATATCAGTAGTTGTAATCCTGATATCGTATTTTTGAAGCATAAAGTCATATAGCAAGAATACTTCTATAGAGGAGTTATTGTTTCCTAGTTTCTTTCATTGATTACTTTAATTTGTACCGATTAAAATTATCAAATGAAGAAATCTTATTCTGGAACTTTATCAAATGTCCATGGCTTCTTAAACATACAATACAATGACATCTTATTAAAGTGGAAAAGAAAAAGTTAGTGGTTGCATGACCGGCAGCATTAATCAGAATGAAGAATTAGGATGTTTGTATAAGTCTCTGCCATGGCGGTCTATAATAAGAGAAGGCTGCTGGCACAAGTGAATGGTCTCAATCTCTATAGGTATCTCCAATAATAAAAGTGTGCCCACGTTTTTATAAATGACAATCGTCTGCTATCACGAAGAGGCATTTTCTCTCCTTCCCAGTTCGGCCTAAGAGGATGTGGACCTTCGTACCCATCAGCATTTTTTTCTCTTTCAGTGTTACTTTGCTTGCATTGACTCGCAATGAAACACTCTAATCAATGGGCTCGCCTTTTCTCTGCCTCCTAAATCTGCTTACACACATATGCTATTTAACGTTCCAGCACTATTTACCCAGATGTAATGACATTCTATATTATTGTATTTACACATGGCATCCGCAGTTTATTACATTCGCTACTACATTGACACAATAGAAGTCAATGGTTACACGGCCATGTTCAACATGAGATGTGACCTTCCATATTTATGACCAATGCATTATATTACTACAGAGAAAGGTCTCAGGACACTCCAGGCCTGAAGGGGCATGCTAGATCACATTGCCATAACTGATGCTTGACCCTAGCTGACCCTTAACCCACCTTGGGTGAAGGGTATGTACTGCTCTCTAAACGTATGCATTCCATAAATGAAATAGAAGAAGACACGATGAGAATGTTTCTGCCATTATCTTGTAAGTTTGATAAATAAAGATACACAATATTAACAAACAACCACAACTATATATGAAATACAGCCGAAGAGACACAATGATAGAATATAAGAATAGAACAAATGAAGATTCCAAAGATGCAAATATACAAGTATAGCTATTGATAGAATGTGTAGGATTTGTTGTGGATGTTTTTTGTTGTTGTTTCTCTTGTGGAGGAAGGCGTGTGGTTGGCGATGCAGGATGGCGAGTAGCTGGCTGCTGCTTGGCTTGGCACATTCAATGCTTGCAATGATCCATCTTATGCCTCTCCAGACCGCGCTCCTTGTTACCTCCGTCCCCATAGCTTCAGTCTGACATCGGGCTTTTGCATCTCCTTCACCGGCCCGCCTTCATTGCTACTCGTGAGATTCGCTCAAACAGGAAACTGATTCAATTAGAAAAACTAATTGCTGTTATTGTATGTTTTATAACAGGAAATTGCTTCCTATTTCGGCGTGAAAACTGAACCAGAGCCAGTCACAATTGTTGTGATATTCTTACTACAAAAAGGGTGTTACCTTCGAATATTGGATATTTATACAGTGCAAAATGAGATGGAAATTTAGGTGTTCACTATACAAATTGCTACAATACAAACTGCAGGTCTCGTTCATTATAATGTAGAGGTCGACAGGAAGATTCTTCTCGGTAGACCTGTCTTCATTATTTGACTAGTGAATCCAACATGGAAAATTTAATATGAAAATATACTGCTACGCATCGCGAAAAAGCAAATAGACTAAGAAAATGCATCCATCAAACATTATTAATGAGAACTTACTTATCTTAACGACATTATAAACTCCTGCACACCAATTTAATGACAAAGGGAATTGCATCGCAATGTGAATTTGCTAATCTAGCATAATTTACAATCATTTCTACTTCCAAAAACGTTGTGCAAACCATCCTAATATGTAAGAGATAAGGAGATTCCGAGGCCTCCCGTCTCTTTTCCAATTATGTTGGTATCTCAATCAATGGTGATGAATGCGTGGACGGCACCACTGCTTATATATACAGTGGGCATTGCTATAGACATTGTAGCTGATCACGTCTCTGCCAATCTATTTTGTTGGTCCTTTATCTTGAAGTTGTCCCAACAGAGAACAATTCAGATAACACGGAGCAATGCTCAGTAGCAGGGAAAACAATTATATCCCCAACAAGCCTTCCATTTGTGGGGGAGCCTTGTGGGACACCACAAGACAAGCATTCCTCCTTGTACTGCCACCATTCCAATGCATTCTATATAATCACATTAAATCACCTGGGAGACACTAAAATCTCATCAATAAGACAAAGCAACATAAAATGTTCCCAGCTTTAGCCAGAGAGACTTTTTCAGATATGTAAGTGAAATAACTGAATGACGGTAATCATTGGGGGCTTTGCAAAGGATCAAAATATCTATTGGTTTTTCCATACCAAATCTCAGAATCAATCATATCAGCCTCTCATGGATGACCCAGGTTTCCAATGCTTATTCATGACACATATTTCCTCAATGTAGATCTCATGTTGAATTACTGGACACTGGGCAGCCCCTGATGTATTGTATCTTTTACACGTGTCCCACACTTCATCATTCCCTCGCCCCACTCTAATATCATTTGATTTCTTTAGTAATATACAACTTCAAGTCTACGCTGGGACCAACATTGAGGGACTTTGAATGACAGTAGCAATTGATCATGATGGATCATTCAAACTTTCTTTGCTGCTATATTCATTTTTAATATCATAAAACTGTGTATGTCCATACCTCTGAGATTGGGACATTATCTCAAAGCAAAGACCGTGTCTCAAGAGAGCTTCTTGATCATTTTCAAGACATTTCCTTTTCTAGCAAAATACCTTTTTCTACTTACGTGAGTGCAGTACCAACCTGTAACACCAAACACTCTGACAAACCTGGGGAATTGCAATGGCAAGATTGAATGGGGCTGCATAATGAAACACCAATCTCATCACAGCCTTGTGGGGAGGTGAAATCTGGAAATTGACTGGTTAATTTTGTTAGAGACACATTCATCACCAAGTTGTGTTGAGGCTCAGACGGGGCTCCCAGCCAAGAATGCCTCTGGGTGCTGACATAAGTGGGGAGGGGCAGGGGCCAGACAAACTATCCAATCCTCTCACTCATAATAATGTGTTAACTTTAAAAAGCAGTCGACTTTTGTAACATATTATTTGTACTGATCATTTTTATAATAAAAAAACATTCCAATTTGATATGTTTACAATTGGTTGCAAAACGAGAGAAACCCATCTGCGAATTGATTGATCACAGGGAACTTCATCTCTCCAAAATATGTTAGTTTTCAGATCAGGATAGAAGGCTTCAATAGACACCATTTCCAAATCATTTTCAAATAAATCTGGAGCCGTCATCAAACCAACATACCGAGGGTTTTGCTCCACGTGACAACTGTGACCGTTAACTTTTCCAACCCTCTCTATGTTTGGGAAGAAATGATATATAAATTTTATTTTGTTCAGATCTTAGTTTCACTTTAGATGCAGAACTTATTGTTCTTGGATTTGATTTGATTGGGTAGAGATATAAAATGAACTGGAACTGTACACAAAATGTTAAAACACGATATAATTCCATCTGGGCCCAATATGTTAGAGGACACATGGATGGGTGATTATGCTAATTGGTTAGATAATTATTAACATATCTGAAAATAGCTTGTGAATCAGTGATAAGTATATCATATATGTTTATTGTGAAAATTTCCAAGAATGTAAAAAAGGCACAGGTTTAACATGTATTTGTTTTCTCTTAAATAGGGTAGCACATGGTGATTTTTGAGTAAAAGCATAACATCATAAACAGTTGGACATTTGCATAGGAATATCTTGAAATTACAATAATAACTTATCATTTAAACTTCATTGATGAATTATTCAAATACCACTTGTGACTATTGGCAGAATATGTGATGAACCATGTTCTTAGCTATGGTGGGTAGCTATAGTGCAGGTACTGTGTCAAGACAATTTGCCAAGAGCAACCACTTTGAAAACAGAAAGGATTTTAATAATTCAAATTAGACTTTCTCGGAAGCCAAGAGTTTAAAAGCCACATCTAATAGAGGGGCAAGTTGCAACTAAGATCAAACTCTAGACATTTAGATAAACTGTCTTGATAAATATATAAATACAACAATATATAAGCGAATACGCCTTTTTGTGAATTTTAATTGAGTAGTTGTCGACTATCTCGGTATCGATAAAGATAGTTTTAATTAAACAATTAAAGAATATGTGCAAAATAAAAATGAGTTATATTCGTGTACCTGTCATTGTAACAGTAAGCCACCCACTATACTCCTCAAAGCAAGCAACTTTGAACTGTTTATCCAAACGAAGTACATTTAATGAAAGTAGTTTTGGGTCACAGAGAGTTTGTGAAGTGTTGAAGCCTCATGCACAGTCTTCGTGTTTCTGTATTGATTGTGTAGACCATGGCATGGCATCTTATCCTACCAACTTAATTCAATATTGATTGCAAATGTATACACGATATTTCTCTGTTTAATTTGCCGCCCATTCTTTCATAACCATAATACAATCTTATAACGTTCTTGTTAACACCGAATTAGATTGAAGAGAGGATATTTGATTGTAAATGTTGTGTGCAAGAAATTTGCAGTTTTTCATAATTAAGAGCAAATATTAGAATAAATAATTTATTAATAAATTAATACATTTGAAGTCTGAACTTTCATGATTAGTGTATGAATGATAATACAGTGATATTTCGGTCACACCTCTGATATTTAAATCATCTGGATGTGTGATATATATCTCAGCTATGTGCCCAAATAGGAATGTCACTACAGTCTTTCTCCGGCGTTTCTAAGGAATGTGGCCTTTTTATTTTCTGGGACATAATATTCAACCATTTACAATCATTTACGCAATTACCAAAACGTTTTTTTATCCTTAACGTCCTATGTTATGGTAAAAAAGAGGGTCTTAGTTCACCACACATACACATTTGGATGATCTTAATAAATCTACTTCTATACCTGATCATAATATGCTATAATTTACTGTCAAAATACTCGGAACTCTACATCTGGAATGTCGATGCAATAATTTGTTTTCCTTTTTCATACAAAGTGGTGATTCGCCATTAGAAATGACAAGATGTTTTAGTGTTTGACATATTCTTGAGATGGACTGTGATGATTAAGATGCAAGAATCAGTTTACCTGGCAGTTTATCGCACATATAGGCATTTGTTCCATCACAATGGTGTGTGTGTTTGAGAAGAAATGACGAACATATTAGTGTGAGATGCTTACTTTGCACAATATAATGAAAATTGATGAGACTCGTATGGACCGATATTACTCATTTCAGAGAAAGAAATGGAAAATATTAATGATGTTCTGAAGATGTGCGGTGATATATTTGCAAACGGTCAAAATGTATATTATTATATATTATATGTTTATGATAGTTTGGGTTCATCATCCTCATGTCATTCCCAGTGATATAATCCACCTCTTTTCCCCACCTGATAGACCACCGGATTTATGGTTCATGTCCCACTCCTGTGACTGATCAATCCACAATTTATAACCCCATTGCCTTAGTAATTACTTAATTGTCCCAGTATGGAAGGTGGAGTCAGGTTTGGTGTCAGTGACGGAATTTTGCCTGCGATGTGGATTCCTGCTGCGGTAGTTGTCTGTTCTCTATGGACTGTCATGGACTCACATGATTGACTGGTGACTCAACACAAACAGATAGCTCTATCGTTGCTATTCTTGCTTGGTTTCATTACTTGATGCTATAGAGCATGCGTTTCCAGTTCACATTTCATAATGAGACAAATTGTAAATATATCTTCCTGTTTGCTCAGATAAAGAAAATATATTTGCAATATCATTAGTTGATTAGAAATTTTTGTTAAAACTGTTTCGTTTTTATTGACTGACAAAGTTATCTTATCACATGTACTTATACAGCTACAATTTAAAATCTAAAGGGTTCACCAGACTTATAATTTTGTTGGGTAGTGATGCATAAACGATCCCACGTGACCTTAGCACATTTTGACTGTGGAGGGATAGGACGCCAGCAGAGGATGTAAACTGCCTGTGAAAGCGACCACTTCACTCCATTATTTTGAGTGAGACTCCGCGGTTGACCCTACAGTCTGACCTGACAAGAAAACGGGTAGCAGATATCTGTCACAGATTTACGAATTTGGATAGTGCGACTCAAGACACTTCAGACTGACAAAATTAGTCCTCTAAAAATCATGTTTTGATGCAAACGTTCCAAACCGCAGAGAAATATAATCCATCCATCATTGCCATTGTATTGTGTGTGTGTTTGTTTTTTTGGTATCATAAGATGATATTTTCTTATATTTTACGTTTCATTTTTATTGTACGTTGAGTTCCATTCTCATCCCTAGCGCCAAAGTCAGCAAAAGTTTTAAACTGTTCCAAACTATTAAAGAGCGGTTTTTTCTGCAGCATGAGGAAATGCCACCCAGGACAGATTGACCTTAGCATTGTGGCGCCTGGCTGTCAAAGGAAGCCCCTGCAGCAGCCTCACAATGACCCTGCAAGGTGTGAGGG
The DNA here is from genome assembly GCA_949316495.1 of Amphiduros pacificus. Taxonomy (NCBI): domain Eukaryota; kingdom Metazoa; phylum Annelida; class Polychaeta; order Phyllodocida; family Hesionidae; genus Amphiduros; species Amphiduros pacificus. The sequence continues at coordinate 44,119,722 of OX439000.1, read as the reverse complement.
CGATTCTGGATCACAAAGCACCAATGTAGCATATTTTCACACCTCCATGCCTGGTCATGGATGCCAAGTTTTTACACATCCATGGTGTGCCAAGGGGAAAGTTAACACGGATGTTTGCTGTTGGGCGGCATATTCTTTTGTCACCCCGGGCATTTTATCTCATATAATCCGAGGTTGAGGTCAGATTTAATATGCCTCCATGGAGCAATCCTCCACAGTGGTGGTTGCAGAACATCAAAGATTCAAATGTGAAACCGCTTAATAAATACATCATTACTGCACTGCGTTGATACAGATGGCATCGCAAAGCAAACATGGCTGGCGATTCAAAGAATGGCAGCTTCGTGGTCAGGCGAAAGGCTTATCATTGAAGCCAATAGGTCGGCCACGACACATTTGGTGGCAACGCTCACCGAGAGGGCCTGACAGGTCCGCATCAAATGTTTGACCACCCCATTAAAATAGCTGTCTCTGTCGGCTTTGGCTTGCAATGAGGGGGCTGATCACACACTGATTACCTACTGTGTGCCATCTAACACTTCATCATGTGACCCTCTCACCCTGCAGACTTTAGAATATGTTCTCTCTCTTTAAAGACACGGCTATAATTATCGCTAATGCTTTTTGTCTTCATTGTTTAGAATTCCTAGTATTTAAGGTAATACATTCAGCCTTTTACCTTCATATTTTATGAATTGTGATATGTGCATTAATGGTAAAGGCTGTATTTGCTAGCTAAAACTTGCCCACTCACAACTGAATTTTTCATCAAACTTTACTCAGAAATATCTTCAAATACAGGCTAATCGTAGACTTGTTTTGTTTCCAGAAGGTTATTTGAAAGGAGAGACAATTAAACACTGAGACTTGTATTGCAACATTGGAACAGCGTCTGCAGGACTAAATGCACTCTTGAATTAATCATTCATCCTGTCTTCACGGCACTAATTCAGACTTGTTTTCCATCGTCGATTTTAGCATGTCCAAATCTAATCTTAAATCCAACATGATCGTTTTATTCAAGTGAATTAAGATAAAATCAGCCTGTAACTACAATCCACCATTCCATTCCTGAGATGAAGGCTACAAGCGCTTATCAAATCAATAATACAGATTATTGCAGCTAAGATCAATCATGAAATAATAACTTGGTTACAGCTTTGAATTCACAGAGGCTTATTTATCACTCTCATTTAAAAAGATAGAAGATGAGATTGTAAAACCAATAACGCTGATGACTTAATTGTTTATGAGACACGGATAGTTAAGGCGAAATATGACTCCAGAAGCATTGGCGTTGTCATCAAACAACACCAATGGAATAACTTAATTCTATCCCTTCTATCCCTGTCAATATCCTCTACTGAATTGATATCCTTCTCATTTGCTGGAGAATATAATTATCCCATTATGTGATTTAAATACGGAGTATGCATAACATTTTGTTTATTAGTGTGATAAAAATGTTGGAAAACTGCTTAATGCAATAGGCAGGGAGCGTGAAGGCAGCGATAGAATGCAGCTACTGGGTGGTAGTACGTTAGTTGTGGGGTAGTTGGTGCACTTCTCTCTATTCACATTCTGTAATAAGTGCTCCATTCATCTACGGTTAGGTTAAGTGATCATATATTCCTAGTCTATTCATCTACTGTTATTGTGCTCTCCTTCTATTCGGTGATCACATACTACCCACTGCTCTCCTTCTATTCGGTGATCTCATACTACACAGTGCTCTCCTTCTATTCGGTGATCACATACTACCCACTGCTCTCCTTCTATTCGGTGATCACATACTACACAGTGCTCTCTCTCTCTTTCTAATCAGTACCCACATACTACCCACTGCTCTTCTTCTATTCGGTGATCTCATACTACCCACTGCTCTCCTTCTATTCAGTGATCACATACTACACAGTGCTATCTCTCTCTCTCTACTCAGTACCCACATACTACCCACTGCTCTCCTTCTATTCGGTGATCTCATACTACCCACTGCTCTAATTCTATTCGGTGATCACATACTAAACAGTGCTCTCCTTCTATTCAGTGATCTCATACTACACAGTGCTCTCCTTCTATTCAGTGATCTCATACTACACAGTGCTCTCCTTCTATTCAGTGATCACCTACTACACAGTGCTCTCCTTCTATTCAGTGATCACATACTACACAGTGCTCTCCTTCTATTCAGTGATCACATACTACACAGTGTTCTCCTTCTATTCAGTGATCTCATACTACACAGTGCTCTCCTTCTATTCAGTGATCTCATACTACACAGTGCTCTCCTTCTATTCAGTGATCTCATACTACACAGTGCTCTCCTTCTATTCAGTGACCACATACTACACAGTGCTCTCCTTCTACTCAGTGCAAGCCACGGGCCGTGGCGCAGTTGGTTAGATCGCAAGCTTATTAGCACCAGTTCCTCTGTGGTGATCCAAAGGTCGGGGGTTCGAACCCCGGCCGTGCCGAGATTGAACTCATGATACAATTTCCCATATGAGCTGAGGCCCGTGTCTAAAGGGTTAACCCGTTGTCCATGTAAATCTGGGACCGGGTGGGTTGTCATGTCAAGGACCTGCGACATGACAATTCAGTGAGGCAGCACTATATCTGCTACAAGTAGGTCTCATCACGAAATGACTGAAATAATGATGAAAGTGATGTAAAACCCCAATTCTACTCAGTGCTCACTCAGTGCTCACATACTACACAGTGCTCTCCTTCTACTCAGTGCTCATATACTACCCACTGCTCTCTCTCTACTCAGTGCTCTCATACTACCCAGTGTTCCCGTTCTACTCAGTACTCACATACTACCCACTGCTCTCTCTCTACTCAGTGCTCACATACTACCCAGTGTTCCCGTTCTACTCAGTGCTCGCATACTACATAGTGATCTGGTTCTATTCAGTGCTCACATATTACCAAGTACTTTCGTTCTACCCAGTGCTTACATACTACCTAGTGATCTGGTTCTACTCGGTGCTGACATACTACCTAGTCATCTCATTCTATTCAGTGCTCACATACTACTTTCGTTCTACCCAGTGCTTACATACTACCTTGTGATCTGGTTCTACTCGGTGCTCACATACTACCTAGTGATCTCATTCTATTCAGTGCTCACATACTACCAAGTACTTTCGTTCAACCCAGTGCTGACATACTACCTAGTGATCCGGTTCTACTCGGTGCTCACATACTACCTAATGTTCTCATTCTATTCAGTGCTCACATACTATCAAGTACTTTCCTTCTACCCAGTGCTTACATACTACCAAGTGATCTTGTTCTACTCGGTGCTGACATACTACCTAGTGATCCGGTTCTACTCGGTGCTCACATACTATCTAGTGATCTCATTCTATTCAGTGCTCACATACTACCAAGTACTTTCGTTCTACCCAGTGCTTACATACTACCAAGTGATCCGGTTCTACTCGGTGCTCACATACTACCTATAGTGATCCGGTTCTACTCGGTGCTCACATACTACCTAGTGATCTGGTTCTATTCAGTGCTCACATACTACCAAGTACTCTCCCTCTACTAAGTGCTCACATACTACATAGTGATCTAGCTCTACTCAGTGCTCGCATACTACATAATGATCTGGTTCTATTCAGTGCTCACATACTACCAAGTACTCTCGTTCTACCCAGTGCTTATATACTACCTAGTGATCTGGTTCTACTCGGTGCTCACATACTATACAGTGCTTCCGTTCTACTCAGCTCTCTCGTTCTACTCAGTGCTCACATACTACCCAGTGCTCACATACTACCCAGTGCTCATATACTACCCAGTGCTCATATACTACTCAGTGCTCAGATTCTGTTGCCACGCCCACACCCCCAGGCTATTCACCTAATGTTTTGTGCCTACATGCAACACAGTAACCATATTTGACCCTCAACATTCCCATTATATTTGCAAACTTCTCAATGTTCATGTACTACAAAGTGCTGACATTCTACTGTTGCTTACACACTTGTATTCTATTCGCCTACATATAAGTCCAAACATAATACCAGGTGCTTGCACTCTACCTTCACCTGAAAGTTTCCATTCTACTCATTTACTTTTGCAATGCTCTACTTCCCTTCTCCTTCCCTCCAAGGAGCAACCACACACAATCACTTATTTCAGTGTTTCTATCCATTAAATTCAGAAGAAAAAAGAATACTTGCAAAGACAACATACATACAATGAGAGGCATCTTCAACCCGAAATGGGATAACAAGATTTTTCCGATGCACCCAAATTGAATTCAAACCTGCAATGCAATTGGCGATCTTGAATCGTTCTTCTTTGTTTAAAATATGATATTGCTTTTGAAATATCATTATTTATGAAATACAAAATAAATCAAAAGCTTACAATGATGTAGAATTTATGTAGAAATGTCAAAAATAACAAAAATTAGTAGGTGTGTATATTGAGAGGAAATACGGGTACACTTGTACACAAATGTTGGCCGATAGTTTGTCCGGGGAATATGGCAACATGGTATGCAAATTGACAATCTGTTTGTGTCCACTAGCCAGATTGTCCTGGTAAAGTTTATCACAAAAAGAAGCACAAAATGCCATGGAAGAGGGCACAGTAATGGCGCACATACAGATGTGAATCAATACGGACAACCCTGCCCTTCCCATTGACCCTTTTTACTTAGTGTTCCCTTCTGTAAACATGCCATTTAACCCTGGACTCCGGCAGTGACCAGAAAAAGTAGTGAGCTCTGGTCTTCAGAATAGTGTCGTAAGGGGCATAATTCTCACACCCATAGCCCTCACAGGGCCGAGGGGGACAGGTAGTGTTAGGGTGGCAGTGTTTATGGACCATCAGTTACCTTAAAGTGGATAAACCTATCTCTATTAGTGAGTGTGGGATGTGTAAACTGGACCGGAGACACTCTGCGGGGATAATGCCAAAAGCTCATTGCATCGTATTGAGTGGCTGTTACACTAAGACTTTGTTATCTCCTATGGATCTTTGGCAGCCTTGGTGGCCCAGTCAATCTCTGTGGAATGGGATAGGGTGTTCCCTCAGTGAAACCTGCCAATAGCCAACGCCATCAAAATAAAGTGTTTTGTGTCCAGAGTGCAATATTGGTATTGTTTTCTCAGAACCACACCAGTACAAGTATTGATCAGGAACAAAACCAAACGCAAAAATGACTTTCACTGAACAAAAATATCCACATTCAAAAATGTCTCCACAAATGATATATCCTAAACAAAACTATGCGCAAAGAGCATCATGCTTTAGTGTATTATTATTTGATTGAATGCAGTCTTTATAAGGTTTAATATTTACTTTCACATATTCACTAATCTCACAATAAGAATTGTTTGACACCATAGAATCACATATATAAAAAGTACCTTTGTGTTGTCAGAGGCACAATTATAGGACACTTAACCTGTCAATTTCTATTTATAATTCATCAACTATTATATACCCAGATCGCACTTTACATGCTGAAATCATATTCTTCACATGTACAGCTGGTAAAACCAACATCCTCAAGCTGTCCGGTATCATATCTGTCATGTCCTATCACCTTCTAATTAACAGTGATGTATGGGTATTCAGAGGTCATGACTAGAGGTCAATGTCAAATGGACACTGTCTGTTGGCAGCCAGGTGTAAGGATAGGATGTGTTCAGATCACTGCACTGTTTAGTATTCCTAACCTATCTGCCAAACACACCTGCATAAAACAAGCATTTGTCAAAAGGTGAGCCGACCCGCATATGACATTAGTACTAACCATTCCATGACCTTTAACTAAATATTTTTGTATACCATTACAATAATATACAAAAACAAAAATATTATCAAAAATCAAAGATCTTTTGGAGTTTATGTTTTTTATTTAAGCTTGTGATCGGTCAATGTGCGTGTGGACATGGTTACAAAGCCATGCTACAGAGCTGATGCTTACCTCTGTAGTTGATCAGCTATGTGAACCTACATGTCTATGCTGCCAGTGTGTCGAGCTTTCCCTATCACTGATACAAGAGGCTATTCACCTCTCCCAAAAGGTCAACATGAAAATGCTATCTGAGGGCATCAGTCAATCACAGCTGCGGCTATGTATGGCTTCAGCAAGGTCCTCTTTCAAACTTGGCATTGCACTCACACACATGACAGTCAAAATACTGGCCTTTGTTATTTCAGTTTCATCATTAATTATTTTTAAAGATTTATTATTATAATAACACCACAATTGGTAATATTGATTTTATAAAACAGAAGAACATCTTCGTATGTTTTCCGTTTCGTTTACATTGTATATTGGCAATATATTTAAAACAATATCTGGCTTGCCACTTTTATGCACTTAAAAATTAATAGCATGAGTCACTCGAAAAGAACCAAATTAATAATACAGCAAATGAAAATAATGTTTATTTTCCTCAAGTAAAACAATTAGCTGATGTTTTACCGTCATGTCTTTATCTCGATAGAGAATATAAGTGTTTTAATTATCTAAACATTTTGCAAAACAATTTAATATTACAGAACTTATAATATAGAACATGAATGTGATTAGTCATAGATTGTTATTACATCTGACCAGAGCTTAGTATTGTTTATTCTATATTCGCATTTCTCTCATTGTGTTCTTATAATTGTTACACAATGTTATTCAATATTCTATTTAATATTTAGAGAATTATTTTTTTATTTTCTACATGTGTGGTCTCATTAGAAACAATCAAGTCCCGAAGGTCAGTTAGTAACTCTGAATTAATGGTCAGATTATTATCTTGCATGCGCCAAGTACATTAATTGTCAATTGACTTTGAACATTTTTGCACGCTAAATCCATGTCACTGGTTTAAATATGAAACACCGAGTAAACTTCCCCTCCGGCTTCATAATTGGCGATATATTGTCTCTTGGTTCAACGCAGTTGCATCAAGCAGAAAACCGATATAGCCTCCCCAGTGTATTGAATCTATTCCTAAACAATCATCGTTTCTTTTATCCAATCTTGCATTTTTAATGTCACAATCCAGGCTTTAGTATCACAAATCGGCTAATAAAATTTCATTGTTGAAATATGCTCTCATTGTAATGTGATTATAGAATGGTGATAAATGTGAGTATTTGTGCTGTGATTCTTGCCAAGGCCGCAGCACCGAGGCAGAAGAGCCATGTGTCAGGTCGCTTGACAAGAGAGGTGTTAAATAGCTGGTGCCTCACTTCGCAGCTTCCTCTTGTGGCATTAATTTTAATGTTGGTGTCTGACTTGTCCACAGAAGAGGCTGCATTGAAAAGGTTGTGACCGGAAGTGATGCGGATAAATCCCTCACGTGATCGATTATCTTATTACATAGTAGAGCAATACCAAGGTTATTATAAGGGCAAAAGGAGAATCGAATAAGAAATGTCATAGTGAGGCACTTTCCTGTCCAAAACTAAAATGTGATTTTTTTTAATTGATGCAGAATTATATTTTATATGACATTAAAAAACAGGACGTAAAATTAATACCCCAAAACTTCTTACATGAGACAAATATCAAGTTATAGATCATATTTCTATATGCTGCCGACTTAACAAAGTGCAGGTATATTGGCTCCAGCATCACCGATATTTAGATATTTTACCATACCATAGAAAACCCGCTGTTCAACCTACAACACAATATTTAAGTAACCACACAATAGCCAATACATAGTTTTCTGGGGCCAATATTTCTATTGTTCTTTTCATTGTTTCCATATTGCAAATAATGCCTTCGTCTATACGCAGACTCAAAAACCCAGCCCTATCGTATTCTGACGTAGAGATAGATAACAGGATAGCATTTCAATATCTTGTTTTATCGCCCCCGACCTCTGTGATGATACAAACGTTTGTAAATAAAAAAGCATTTAATCAGAGATATCATATTCTTATTTATTTTATGTAGTGGTTCGTATACCTCCTCCCAGCGGGCGGGACAGTCCATGATCGCCAACGTGTCTGCACGTTATCCTAGCCTAGTTGAAACCATTATAGCCACCGCGACTTTGCAGTTGCAAACTGAAACTTTTTTGAAAAGGTAAAGTATATAAAGTATGTATAAATATAGAATTAATACATATGATCTCACATCTAAATTATATCATTTGGCAGTTCTGTGGAATGGATGAATGATAAAAAGCAGATGTAAGTTATATGGTTTGATCCTTGTCTGAAATTAAATACCTCCTGTAAGCAAAATACCCAGACCTGTAACGCAGATTCGCAGATTCCTAAGACTCAATAAGGACCTTGAATATTTCTCGAAGTCTGGTTGCAATATTTTATAAGGAATTCTTAAACAGTGGTACTCTATTTTGATCTTTACAAAATAGTGTACTTTGGTATATGTTATATTTTTATTTATTAGTTTATTACAATATTGTATCAAACTAACCATATAATGTATGTGACTAATAATGATATCTATATATAGTATGGGTGATAGGCCATATGTATTGAGTGAAAAATACAACTCCAACATATATAACTGAGAACGGGAGGTGGTGGGTTCGACTCCCACTGCCAGCAGTGTTACTTTAATACTGGTTAAAGGGCTCAAGGGTCGACCTGATATGACTGAAAGGGTCGTAAAAACACCATCTCATCGCCCACGATGTCTCTAAAAAGAAACCTTTTTGTACAAAGTAACAATGGTAATTTAATTTATGTCTTTATTTAGGATGAAAAATAGTGTGCTCCATCTAGCTATGGCCATATTTTATGTCTATGTAATAATGTCACACTATTAGCTTTTGCAATCTCTTCAAAGCCAAGTTATATTTTGTACCTTAAATCAGGTGTACACATGTGTTCTATGGCATAGGAGAACAATTTCTGATGGATTTCCAGACCACACAAGAGTAGAATGTGTAATGATGTGCATTTGTGATCCTCAACAAAAAGAATTAATGAGAAGTTTAAATTTAAATAAAACAGTCAATTCTAACACGTGTTCTCCTGTTGTATAGTCCCCCGCCCGGATTTGATGTTGTGAAGCAAAGCAGCTGCCTTTGTGTTGTGAAGCATAAGGTAGGCCAAATAAAACTAACAATAAAAGGAAACATTGATCAGTACTTGACATGTTTTTAACCTTTGCTCTACGAAGAAATCTTGATGTAAACGATTAACACCTAAATTGATTCTGCATCTAAATCCCTAGCCTCGGGGACCCAGCGCTATCAGGTGCCAACTGGTTAGTCCTTTCTAAACATAATGGCACAATCGTGGATGCCTTTTTGTTGCTGAAACTTTTCATTTTCTGAGACACGTACCGAGATGTTCCCAATAACTGTTATCACAATAGGTCACCAGCTGATCCCTGCATAATACATGGTTTTATGACGGAAAAGCAATGATGTTGAGTGAATTGTAGGCATCAGTCTTGGCACCATGGGCCACAAATCGTCCATTATTGCAGTAAAATAGACATTACGAGATCATAAAAAGTGGTCAACAATCTTAGCTAATTAGTTTGGCATGTATTTTGAATGAGATGCAACTTAATGCGCAAAATACATTTTTTTTTACATAAAAGTAACTTGATTTGTAATTGGAAGCGCAGAAATTATAAGAATAAAAGTCTTAATATAAAATGTTCGATGTTTTCTGAAAAGAAGTTCACCTTAAATTGTGAACATTGACATATTTGTAGATATATTAATTTACATACCATTTTCTATTTATATAGTATCATGTCAAACCTTAACATGAAACGCATTATCCCACAAAGGTCGGGCTCATGACAAGTGAGCTTCTGGGATTGACATATGCATATTAAACTGTAACTTCCTATAAACAAAACAACTGTCAATAAAACAGAACTTACATATATTAAACAGACAAAATTAAGCATAAATTAACACCAATGAACAGGTTGTAGAATATGTGAATATAGGGATGAAATAATACCACTTTTACAACACATTGAGGTCTTCAACGTGTTCTTGATATCTAAACCTCGGAAATGCCTCTTATACACTATATTTTAACACGCGAATCCAATATTCATGTTCTATTATGAATTTTAATATTAGAAAACCTTTTTTCAATATCTCAAAATCTCCTCGATATACTAGTGTAATTCTGATATTCTACACAATAATTTGAAATCCATTATAAAAGAATGATTTTTCTCTTTCAAAAGTAGAGTACTGCTAATTCCCTACTTCGTCAAACTATATAAATACCACAAAGAATAGGCATTAAAGGTAAAATGATTCAACATTTATGACAAGCATTATAACCCAGCTTACATAACGGTTTGACCAGGTTTACTAACGAGACCAGGTTTACTAACGAGATGGGATGGGATGAGACAGAACACAACCACAATGAAACTATAAAGGACTGTGCACAACTGATTAACTTTGTTGGGACAGCGATCGTGAACTGTCAGCTGCCCTACAGAATACCCCTGCCTCAGGTGATATATTTAGTACCACCAAAGAAAGGTACCGGTGACCAGTGATCAGGAAAATATCCCATAATTGTCTCTTGCTTCACTGTACACATTCTATAGCATTCAACCATAAAGACATCTTATTACACTTCCCCTTATTCACTGTGAAAAAGAGCATTCAGAATAGACTAAACCACTTTAGACTGACTGGAGATGTTAAGATACCTTTGAATGATCTTGCGATTCCTTCAGCAGTTTCACCTTTGACTTCTTTTACATCCCCATTTACGCACCTACTGTCTTTAATTAATTCCCGACCCGACATGATTGAGGCGATAAGCTTCGGGTATTTAACCTTCACTTACCTATGAAAGGTACTTCACCCTCGTGGCATCACACAGTGGGAAACCTAAGTTTTTATATCCGCCTCATGAAAAAGTTGCTTGTTTTTTGTGAGCTTGTGGTTGTAGTAGTAGTAGATATGTGTGAATGAAGCCCTGGTGTTCCAGGCTACCATCTGGTACAGGTTGGGTGCCTGTCGATGCACCAGCGAAACGTGTGTGGTTTGCTGGCCCAGCTTTAAAACATCTCATGGATCTGTGCCCAGCTCTTTCCTACTATCTTCCGACACAACTAAATCAGAGACACCTAGCGGAACGATTCTGTGGCTGCCTCCCATAATGATGCCTCATAAATTACAATGGGTAGGATATTTATCATAAATAACAATGAAAACATTGGCTGCCATATACGTACTTTATCCTGGCAAACATACACTCGAGAGAGGTAACACATTTTTCAGAAAGGTAACACATATTCAGAATATATATATATATATATATATATATATATATATACACATATATATATATATATATATATATATATATATATATATATATATATATATATATATATATATATATATATATATATATATATATATATATATATATATATATATATATATATATACATATATATATATATATATATATATATATATATATATATATATATATATATATATATATATATATATATATATATATATATAATATTAAAATATTTAGATAGATGTCTATTAATAACCGGAGATATTCTTCTACCAGTCGGTATTCACAGAGCCTACATCCAACTTGGCTTTTAATGTAGCCAAGCATCAACCCCAAGCATTTTAACCCCGATACATAAAATGGTGTCACAAACATATAAACTAAAAGACCAATTTAAAATGACTCTCGAACCTCAGAGATAATGTTTCTTTAGTGAGAGTCCAACAATTGCTATAGAACACCATTTTACGCACAATGAGCCACAATTTAACAAAAAAAATGTCTAAGGTCAAATGCCACAATAAAATTTATGTTTGGTGTTTTCTCTGCCTGGTAACAAGATAGTCAGGTTCAGTTCCGTGTTGAAAAGGTCCTTAATCGGTTGTCGCACCACTCTGCAACTACTAATTTCTTGCTCAAACATTTGATATGTGAGTTTATTTGCCCATTTGTGCCGAGGCTGTCCATTACATTTGCTTCATGAATCTATACATTAGGAACCTTAGCATGTGTCAGGAAGCATCGCTCTAGCTTTTTAATCACACAAACCAATGGGTACGCACCTAACTCAGCAACACCAGATTCATGGCCAGACCGACAACTTTCTGATCTCAAGACATTCTTTTACTTCAGGAATCGATTGCAATGCTCTGTGTTCTGAGCAAAACTCTGGAAGAAAAAGGCGCGGAATGTGACGGTAGTTGACAGCAAATAACAAGCGATCAAACCAAACAGCCATTGCACTGATTGCAAGAGACGTGCAAAATGTCGTCTGCTTCTCAACTAAGCTAAAATGTCGTCTGCTTGCTTGACAAGAATGCCATTTTAAAAATGTGGGATTTTATTATTAAACAAATTTAAAACCAGCTCATGACCTTTAAGGTAACGAATGAGTTATTATTATCCAAAATCTCGGGAAAAACACATGGTGCACATTTTTATGGGGGATTCTGAGCTTCTGTAGTGATTCTTTTATCAAAGTTAATGTGAGAAAGTTATTTGATTAGTGAGTGATCTATGTCAGGCATTTGGTCCATTTGAAAAATTAACAGCTGCCCAGCTGGAAGCATGTAGAAGGAATTACCACTTCTGGAAATTCGCCACCTAATGGTGTAATGTCAAATAAATCCTGTAGATTGGGTTAAATACACAAATGAATTAAAATCATTCTTTATTGGGAAGCATGCTGGCTAAATTCAATTTCCATGGGCACATTTGTTATTGTTACGTGTAATGCACGAAGGTTGTGTCGTGAACGCTACCGACTGCACGCATGTTGTCAGTGTTTCAGACACTCGGCTCCAAGCCCCACAAGTCAACAAGAAATGGTGCTTCCATTCCACGCTATGTCTATTCATGGAGTTTTCTACTAAAATTAATCTTAGTGTGTGTGGCAAATGACCGATCAATCTATGCACTGTAAAAATGTGTAAATTTATGCAAGAAAAAGTGACTTTATATGGGAACCTGAAACATGTGATTCGTCAATTGATCAAAGCGATATATGATGCGCATTTATATTTGATTCAATTGATATATTTTGTTAGGTCCAATATGGAAGCCGACACGTGTATGGCCATTGAGCCAGTCGAGCTAGCCTTATCTTTCTTCATTAAGCATCATCACTATTTGTCATCTGGAGGAATGGTATCAAACTTTAAGGCGGTCCCCCATCTTTCTCCACATATTACTACTGATGGGGACGTATGATTACGTTACCTTCAGACAGACCCTTCTATCTGCATTCTGTTATCAAACAGAGAATCGTGAAAAATTAAAGATGATATTTTCTCCATGCAACCCAGCGATAGCCATATTTCTCTGAAAAAGTGAACATCGCTAGTATCTAAGCAATATAGATTTGGATTTGCTTTTTTTGTAAATATAAACTCCATTTTTAACACATAAATTCCCGGTCGTGCCCTTAAGAGCTTCTGAGATAATTTTCACCCAGCTCTCAGCCAACTGTAATCACAGATGATTGTGCTCTCCAAACAAAACATGCGAATGCTCCCCAAACACAACATTATTCAACTTTTAATCCAAAGCACCGAATCTCTTTTCTAGTTAGGCCTTTTCTAAGTCAAGAATAACATGCCTACAAGAAGGTTCAACTATAAAGGCATCCTTCTTTAGGAATGTGGCCAGAAACTTTCCATTTCTAAGATTTCTTTAATGCAAAGTGAGCAGGGAAGTGCAGGTGATGTCGGGGCTAACACAGAGAGGCACTTTGTAGTTACATATGCAAAGACAGGTGTTGTGTCTGGTGGACAGAATGCGGCAAATAGACGTTACTCCGAACACGTGTGCTCCCCCTAGTGATCATTTCCCTGTAACACGTCTCCATAGGGGGCGCTCTATGCATCATTTTATCAAACGCACATTCCTCATGAAATTAACATAACTTTGAATTCATATTCAATTCATTCAGTAGTTATTTACATTTGATTTTGAAGTTGATATTTAATCATCTTAAGCTTAATGAAATATATCAAAGAATCAAAATGAACCTTTTTTATATATGTCACATGAATTTGAAACAAAAAATCGTTTTTTATACTGTGGTCACTGTGAGGACAATGTAAAAACATGATGACCTTTATGAATATAATGAATATAATACGCCTCAATGCCTTAGGAAGTAAGAGACTGGTCTAGGGAGGGCATTTATCTCGGCAGTGTGGTGATATTGCATACTGCAACATTTATAGCAGGTGATTTAAAACCTGACATGGTGATATGACATGACCTAATGGGAAATGCCTAGGGCCAGGGGAATAGAACGAGGCTCTGTGAACGTCAAGTAAACACAGGTCATGTTTGAATGTACAAATATCTCATATACATGTCCAGGGACATCACAGTGTCTTCAGGTGCTCCCTCTTCTCTGTACATATGTGTATGTACTCTAACATAATCTATTTTCAGAGATTCACACACGTTTGTCCATGACATAATCAACAGGGATGGGCTGTGTTTGCTCATGACACTTTACTTTTTGTTGAGATATGATGTAAGGTGTTGATTTTCGCACAGATTTAATCAACATTTATCAGATTTTTTACAGAAAAAAATCGAAAATGGCCATGTATCTGTCATCCAGGCTTATTTATTGCTAACAATTGCCACTGGGGCATTTGATGTTCTAAAATGTATCTATGGAAACCACCCAAAACAGTAAATCCTTGGAAACCATTTTTTTAAATTTCTTCCAATGACTAACATCCAACACCACCAATGATACTCACAATCAGAGATCTTATTAATGATACCTTTTATAAATGGACAAATATTAAATGTGACACATTCCATACAGTAAAAAATATAGAAATTTTAGATACAATAGCTCGTTTTTTTAAACGTGATGATATACATAATTCAAGTTATCATAAAACGTTAATGCAATAACATATTTTTTCAATTAGTAAATAGATTTAATACCTTAATCGGGGGAATGGGAATATGTGTGTGAATATATTTGACCATCTACCATTCTGATGAGTACTCGTGAGTCACTTATGGACAGTTACCTGTTTAGGCCAACAAAACGCCTTTGCCCACATGACTATCAGAGAGATCAGTTCCTCTGGGGGAAGGAAGTCTGTAAGGATCACAAAGGTCTTGCCACGAATGCTCTGAGGCAAAAGGGCAATTTTCTGGCAAGCTTGTTCGTATTAGGGTCAATGAGAATAAAGCAATGGCGGCTAATGTAAAATGACGCTTGGGGGAGTGACTCTGAGCATCTCAAACAAGGTCAGGTCACGCGGGGTCATCCGATTACTACTAACATCGCCTGCTTTATCCATCACGTTCACTACGGAGTCCCTGCCAAATGCGCCATTGCCGACCTACATGTATATCCATCGATACAGATATACTATGTATATTATGTATATAGTGTTTCGGTAAGAATCTGTATTGTTTATATCTGTCCATCTTGTGCCAAGGGAAGAAGGTCTTGACTTCCCTTAGGTCCATGAAGATACAAATTAATAGTGTGGTCAATTTAATGTTTGGAAAAACTGCGAGTTTGATGTTTTTGGATACAACTGAGTCGGCCGATTTGAACCGGTTCCTGATTAATATGAATTCACGTGCATTCGGGGAGACTTAAGCAAATGGTTATTTCAAATAGCAGAAGTAGAGATGTAACTCTGCATTGCTATGCAGAATAGGTGGAACAGGAGGTTTCTCTAACTATAACTGTGCCTCTGTGTTACTTGGTCTTGAGAAAACCATCAGATATCATTATAAATGAAAACACTAATACATGATCTATGAAGTACTCTCAGTAAGTATTACAATCTCTTTAGTATGAGAAATTCAATCAACTATAGCCGTAGATTATGTGTATATCTTATTTTATAAAAATAATAATCAATATAAAGTCATTTATAAATTAAATCACAGCCGATCAGGCAAAAACGAGCTACAATATATGCATGTCAACAAACCAGTATTAAATACAAAAAAAACTTAATATTCTACTTGCTTCACTTCCAGAGTTAATCATGATGTGATCATTTTCCAGAGAGGAAACGGGCAATCACCAACCAGCAATTTTCATGTTGGTTTCATCAGGTGCGTCGTTTGCAGGCCACTGGGGACACATGATACTTTTCACAATGCATGTCGGATTTCAAGTCTGCGGTGATTTTGTATTGGCTGTATATAAACCAATGTGATGTGTAAGCATTAAGTATAAGATTAATTATAGTCAATTGGACCTTATTCGAGAAATCTTTTCGAGAAATGTATATGAATTTTATGATATAATTGCTTCATCTTATATTTTGCAGTATAATAAGAAAAACAGTAAATATACTCAAATTTAAAGAATATCCGTTTGCTATCACTGTAAGATGTACAATTATCTTCCAAAACATATATTTATACACAATTGTTTTTCTGTTGACGTGTTTTCTCTGTTGTCAAGTTGAGGACTGCTTTTAGGATCAGTCTTAAGATAGTAATATCTCTGGCCACAGGTTTCGTTCAGGATAGGCAAAGATAAATAGTTCTACCTGCCTTTGAAGTTGCCGCTTTGACCACCCGGTGAGACCTATAGGAAAGGTTATACTCTTTCTTGTCTGAATAAGTTGATGGCATGGTTCCGCCTGAGAGACATACCAGCCACAAACTGACCACATAATTACACCTAGTGTGCTTAAATTGAATACCTGATACGGCTCACACTTGGATAACACTTCAAACACCCGTCTGCTTCTCTGCCCGCCAATGACATAATAAAGGCAATAACACGGCAAGTACTACTGTGGTTGATATATAATTTATTGTGTAATAACTTTGCTTTTTTCCCCTATTTTTCTTCTATCAATAAATAATTATGATTGTTAATGAATTGACTTCAACGCAGTTCTCTGCCTAGTTAACATAAAGGTTGGCTTTAAAACTGCCCATTTTGAACATTAATATTTTTCAGACATCGTTTTTAGGAATTGTTTTAAACCTGCATTCAACCCCAAAAAATAATAAGTTGAATATATGGAATATGTTTTATTAAGGAAATGTCATTGTTGAGATACCATAATTGATGTTAAGTTAAGAAATCCAGACTATGAAAGTCTACGTTTTGCCCAATGATAAACGTTAAGTAAAGTAATCAAGTTTGTTAATACAAAAGATAAACGGATATTTGCAAAAGATTGTATCTGACAGCAATATAACATTTATTATTGCTCTGAAATTGTATGTCACCTATAAAGTTAAGATATAATTTGTACTTGTTGCCTCAAAACTAGTTCCCTAAACATATTTGGGTAGATTGTACCTATAGTAGCACCGAGCGAAGCGATGGAAAACTTTTTTAGTTTCTTCCCTCTAAAATTGACTTCTACAAGGTTGAAATTTGATCCTTCGATCAATTTTTTTCCGCAGATGTGCGAGTCTTAATCAATTTTTTTCTTAAGGTTGGCATTCTCTTTTTTTTCTTCATCAAGCGGTCTCACCGATATATTTTTTCAACTTTCCTGCACCCCGCCACCCCCCTGAATGAATAGTGGTCCGCCCCTAGAGATTCGAGGCTCAGAAACCAAGTACCAGAAATCATGGTCTTGCCTCGTGCTGCATTTCTCGCTTAAAGCGGTCTACAACTTGGGTACCACATGAAGAACCCTAATACGATGCCAGCGTCCCATAGAAAGCTTAATTGCTTGAAAATGGATGGATCACATAATTGACTACAATTAAACACATCATTTCTTGTTTATATGAAAAGGTCTGATTCTAGGAGAGAAGAAAGCTGAGAAATAGCAAAGTGTACAAAGAAAAATCGTTGGAACACACGCAGAAGTACAAAATCACTAAAAAGAGAGTAAAAGCTATGTGTAACTATTTATCTTTTAGTGAATATGGCAAATTAACAACAAAATGTGCAATGAGTATCAAAATAAGGAACATTTGAATCTTTCTTGTTTTCTTCACAAATGAGTGTTTTTCCGACAAGACGATATTTTTCACATTTGGAGTGATTTAACAGGTTAATATCATTGATATTTACGGAACCCATAGATTTACACACAAATTTGACTCAAATAAACAAGAAAGCCACTTTGTACTAAAACGTGTTCTAAAGAGTAATATGCACAGCCATTTTGCAGATCAATAAGAATGTTTCATCGTTTTCATCTTTTTTCAGTTTATTAGGCATCTTCACTGCAAAGCTGTGTATATGCCTTCAGTGAGATATATTCATGTAAGATGCATTTGTACATTGCAGCTATTGATTTCTTTGTTTAAAGTCATCCACCTCTAAGTTTCATCCACCTCAATTTGTCTGACCCAATCCTTGCATATCATACTCTTTGCTATAACAATACTTCATCAAATAGAACAGAAACCTTACGCTGCCTCAGGCCCAGATACAAACATGTTGTGAGAAAAACATTCTTTCATCGATTAACAGTATAACCTTTGCTCTTATATATTCAAAGTGCAACATTTCATATTTTTTAATTGTGATAGAGCAAGTCAAGGTTTTCCATATAAAAGTTATAAACTTGTGGTTGAAAAGCTTTATGCAGACTCTTGCAAAACACAATGTACCATGATACTCAATCTGTTAACGCCTACACTACAACTGGAATTACCAACCTGGTCCAACCAAAGTCAGTCATTTAATTACATCGATATATAACTACATCAGCCTTATTGAAATGTCTGAAATTGGACATTCCTATATCTTCTTTATCGAAAGGTAGAACAAGCCAGAGAATTGAGAAGTATTTTATGAATGTTGCACAAGTTTCCTGATCGACGTCTTAATTAAGTTGGTAAGGAGGTTTAGAGGAAATGAAAGTTTTTGTCTGGTTGCGTAATTACAAAATGAAACTACCTGTTACCTATTTAAGGTACCTTCATATTGTAGCATTCTGAAACATTCTCGCTTGGGGTATTTTTTATATTAACATATTTTGATAACTGTTTTTTTTTTTTTTTTTTTTTTGGAGGGTGCCATGCAGTAGGTTTTGACAGCTTACAACAGGTTAACCCTTCAGGCCTGGGCGTCAGCCGGGAGTAGAACCCACAACCTGATGGGGTTTGGTTGCTCTCAGTCTGGGAAATCAGTGAGGTGGGAATGAAACAGGCGTTGAGGCCAGAACTGACCAGACTGAAGCAGCAGATACCATCTTTCAAGAAATGTCGGGTGAGCTTGCATTTTGTTTTGAATACCTCAAATGTTTATTGTTTGATAAGTTTATTGTTTGATAAGTATATGAACAAATAGATATATATACGTGTTATATAAGAAATATACGATACAGTTAAATAAATTGCCAAATGCCAAACAAATATTTTCATCATTTGGTAAGAACAAAATTGACATCTCTCAATTCATATCTATTTGATTCTAACAGCTAGCTGAACAACTGTACCTTGGGTGTAACATACCCCCGGGCACATACTTTCATGAAGGCAAGTAAAACTACTGGGTGCATTATGGCTTGTTTGGCGCCACCTGGTGTGAAACGTATTTTCCCATGCTTCACTGCACGACAGGATGGCTGAAACCCAGACACATGCTTTTTGTATACAGGTCTTAAACCTGTGAGAAATATATCTTATAATAAAGTCTGTGTTATAACACACTGTATATAAGCGAACGGAGGCGACGAGGGCCAATGTGGCGGATCCAGGAGGGGTCTGTCTCTAGGGAGCTTTTGGGAACTGGAGCCACTTACTTTATGGGACTGGAGCCCCTTGCTTTATGGGATTGGAGCCCCTTACTTTATGGGACTGGAGCCACTTACTTTAGCACATTTGAGCTGGGGCTCAAATGTGCTAAAGTGTGCTAAAGTGCAATTAGTGGTGGGTATTATAACACATCATTTTGGAGCTATATGTTCTTCTGAGGGTCCTGCAGATCACGGACCTGGCTGTCTGTGTCACAGACCAGACTGTAGGGGGCAGGGCATTCCAGACTTTAGGTGCATATGCCGCAAATGCTCTATCCCCATATGTCTTTAAATTAGTTTTAGGAACAATATATTCATTTTTTTGGGCAGATCTTAGTTTTTTTTCACTTGTTTTAATGTTCAACAAGTTATTTAGATTGTCAGGGGCCCTACCTTTTTGTATTTTCCATGTGAGAAGGGCAATTTTAAAATCAATTCTAGCCTCAACAGGCAACCAGTGCAGGTCCATATTTTTTTTGGTGATATGATCCCTCCTACTTAATTTTCCTACTACCCTGGCAGCCGCATTTTGGAGCTTTTGGAGCTTTGCCAACTCACATCTAGGCATGCCAGCCAGTAAGGAATTTCCATAATCTAGTGTACAGGAGATAAATGCATGTGCCAATATTTTTGAAGTCTTTTCATCTATGCAGCTTCTAATCCTAGCCAGATTTTTTAAATGATAATATCCATTTATGCATATTTTCCTAATTTGGGGCTTCATTGATAGCTCCTGATCTATGAGGACACCTAGATCTTTGACCTTACTCGATCTAGGGATGTCAGAGGATCCAACCTTGATTTTCTCAGGGATATTTCTTTTCTTAATATCCATCTTCTTCCCACAAATCAGCATCTCAGTTTTTCCATCATTCAGCCTCATTTTATTGGTAAGCAAGAATTTTCTAATTTCATTTATACATTTTTCTATTTCCCCCAAAGATGTTTTTATATTAGAGGTAGACTTCGGGTCAAGACTAATGTATATCTGCGTATCATCAGCATATATATGGTGTTTCAGACCATATTTATCAATTATATCTGATAGGGGTTCCATGTACACTGTGAACAAGATAGGGTCCAATACAGAGCCTTGGGGTAGCCCATACTTTATATCCATGTTCTCTGATCTGTCACCATCTATCGTGACACATTGCCTCCTACCTGATAGATAAGATCTGAACCATTTCAGCGCCATACCCCCAATACCACATTTTTTATCGAGCCTATGAAGTAATATATCATGATCAATAATATCAAAGGCCACTGACAGGTCAGTATGTCGTTTTGAACTTTCAGCAATGCTGTTTCTGTGCTATGAAATTCCCCGTAAGCTGATTGGAACATACTCTGAATACCATTATGTACCAGTAAAAAAAAAAAAAAAAAAAAAAAAAAATGGCTTCCGGAGGGTTGACACCCTCTGAAGAGAGCTCCCATAAAAACAAGCAGAAATTGGTGTTAGATAAAAGAGCTGAGAGGATATTGATGAAATGTGATGAAGTTAGCAAGCAGGAAGTCACTGATGAGCTTTTGGAAGAGCTGGAAGAGGATGTCCTGGGTGAATTAAGAGAAACTTTGTTCAAGTGTGCAGTCAGTATGTTACAAAGTGAATGTGGATCTGTAAACAATGATGGATTACAGCTAGTGCAAAGAAGGAAAGAGCCAGCCAAAAGGTATGCAATAGACATTTATGACTTGTTCCTGTATATAAATGCAATTACCCCAGTGTTTCCTAGAGAATTGGTGAGAGGAGGGGGTAAAAACTCTGTATCCTGCTTTAATGAAACTCTAGACTCCAGCCAAATGTCTACAAATGCAGGCAGTGGAAATGAGGCCAAAATAAGTTCACTGATGGCCATACTGCAAAATTTTATTACACAACAAAATAAGGAAATGACTGCATTAAAAGTGCACAATGATGGATTACATGCCCAATTAGTGGTTGCCCTTCAAGAACTAGCAGATGTAAAAAGACTTTTATTAGAAAATAAAAAGCAAGGGCTTGGTAGCAGTGTATTACATAATGCCAGCAACACAGGTGTGTTTGGCCTGCTGCCAGATCCCAAGCAGGCATTGCCACAGCCAGCCATGAGTGGCAGTGAGAATAACAAGTCCCCCAGTCAGCCAACAGTCAGTCAACAGGGGATTAAGCATGCAAGGGGCAATGGCCAGCCAGGTAACAGTACTAAGCAACAGACCCCTATTGTTCAAAGCAGTGCAGTGAATCAGGTCATGACAGAGCCCAAGTCAAGTGTGACCAGCCATTCTCCACCAGAGGGCAGTGGTGCAAAACACCAGAATACCACCCCTAGTGCTGCCACCTCTGTAAGGAATGGTCATAAATCAGATAATGCATCATCTGACAGTGACAGTGAGATGCAGGGAAACTCATATGCAGATGCTGCCAAAAGAGTTTGTTTGTTTGTTTGTTTGGGGTTTTACATCACTTTCAACAGTATTTCAGTCATTTCGTGATGAGACCTACTTGTAGCAGATATAGTGCTGCCTCACTGAATTGTCATGTTGCAGGTCCTTGACATGACAACTCACCCGGTCACAGATTTACAAGGACAACGGGTTAACCCTTTAGGCCATCCATGGCCAAAGGCCCAAGCAATTCACCATCAATCCCATCTTTCCAACAATATGTATATTTATCCCATCAATTGAATGTTGATTGACTTGCAGTCTACAGAATGAGGCAATAAAGTCATCAGATAATGAATTCATTACCTAGAATTAGTTGTCAAGCACTGCATTTAAAGTTATGTAATGCATGTAATAATTTAGACTGATAAGAACATACCATAACCAACCCTTCTGTGACCCACACCACCTTGTCATTGTGATTACTGTCAGTTCACTTTGGTGGCTCATGATATAAATAGCACACTTGGTCTACCCTCACCCCAGCAGGTGGTGATGGGCAAACTGTATGACCACAGCGTCAAAGTGGTCTGATCACACCCCATATCAAGTATTTCTAACAAGTAAATCAGATGCAAAACATATATGATCTACACATATTTAGAAGTTAAAAAGAAACATTCCTTAAATATTTTGATTTATTTTATTTCAATAATTCAGCAGATGCAGACCACATTGTCTTTATGAATTTCGTGTTGGTATATATATATATATATATATATATATATATATATATATATATATATATATATATATATATATATATATATATATATATATATATATATATATTCAAATTGCTATTCAAAAAAACATATAAATTGAATTAAATTGTCTTCAATTTCTTATGGGGACTATATTTTCTTGAGAAAGTACCAGGGTTTGGTTGTGATGTGTTTGAGGCAGGTATGTCTTATCACGATAGATTATATCATCTGCTTTGATAGCAACATGTGGGCTCATTAAAATGCAATACTGAGGTATTTAAATATCCTATGACCATGGCTATTTTTATCGTGAGCCACCAAAGTGTGCGACTTTAGGGCATCTATGAGAGGCAGGGGGATGTTGGACACATCTTGGTTATGTACATCTGAATTGGTATAGGCTCTTTGCAATCAGTCAAGAGTTGACTGGTATGAGTAATTAGGAGCTAACACCCACCACCACTGACACTACACTGATGCCACGTGATATTTTGCACAGAGTTTGATCTTAGAATGTTACTGTTATACATAATCTCCTCAAGTTGATTTTTACACTATTTCTTTGACATAATATTTTGCAATATACAAATCTTTGCTGGAAAACTACCTCTAGAAATCACATAATTATTTGCATAACTGTTAATAAATTTTAATGTTTCTTTCGTTTGAAAGTGGTAAATCCATGAAAAAAAGTTGAATAATTGGAGATCTTTCATGCTTTCATCAAAATTCTAATTGTCACAAAATTAAACTGGGATGTTGGCAGAAAAGATGGTCAGAGTTGAGAGTAATATATATCTGCAGGTGGCAAATTCTGGTAGTGGATATACATGATATCAATACCTCATGAGGTGTTTATAATATCAGACAATGGGCTGATTGTCATCTCTGCTGGCAAAGGGGCATGAAACCACCCTGCTGTGAGGGCAATCAAATCACATCTAACTTTTAATAACACCACCTACAATCTTATGTCTAAATTTCTCATGCAAGATAATCATGTTGGTAACTTCTTCTTGTAGTTATTGTAGTACTAATTAGCATTGTTTTTATTCAAGATGGAGTAACTGTTATTCACATGCATCCCACAAAGAGAGCCTCATACAGGGCCACACAATTGACCTGCTGGTGACAGACTATAAGTCTGTTCTGCACTAGTCTTGTTGCTCAGACAGACCATTGACCACAAGTTGAGTGATGTATGTAAGAGCAGAGAAAAGGACAGAGGGTAGATGTGGGTACCCCAGGAGGCATGACATAATACCAATAAACACATTCAGAAGACAGGACTATCATGAACATATGAATCCTTGATCTTTTGAGTGATATGAGTTGGTCTACTTAGATATTGGATAAAATATGATTCATTTTAAAATCACTCCCAACCATTTATTGAAATAAATTTATAAATAATATGCTTACAGTGTATTGTCCAGACACATCCCATTTTTTTGTAGGGGGACATGCAGACATGAAGGAATCCATTAAGTCGTTCATGCTTTTTTGATAAGTGTACAGAGTAGATTTGACTGAGCTTCATCCCCCTTCCTGATAGACCCCCAAAGCATAAAAAAGGTTCATAAAGGATGGTAACAGTCAAGGGGTAGACTACAAATAGACATATATGCATAAGGTCTTATTCATCCGATTCTGAACATAACAAGTACAAGAGGGCTGAAATGGTTGATATAAATAATAAAGTCATTAATTACACACCTCACCATAGGTGGGCCTCATCAACACCATCAATAGATTAGCAGGTTGTTTAAAAGATGTAAAGAAAGTCCAGATAGATGGGTTTCTTCCAGTTTATCAAGACAGAAGGACAGGACATGCTATAGATGGGATTGATAGAATTGTTGGAATTTATAGGAAGTAGCCAAAGATGGAATTGTTCAGATACATCAGATTCTTCTCATTTCTAGAAATTTGGGGTTGACCAGATAGGTATAGTAAAATTTACAGAACTTATGGACTGTGCAGGTCTGTACATAGAATACTTTCTGAAGGTATGATCAATATTGGATGATATTGGTTCATGGGATAGATGGAATTGATGGACAATATACACAGATAGATTTGTTCAAATTTATCAAATTCTTCTCCAATATAGTATACAACCATTTTTCTAGACAAATATAATATATAAGATAGATCCAATTTATCAAATACCTTCAGTATACTTAAATCAATTGTTGGAATTGATATATGTGTTGTTGGAATTGATGGGGTTGTTGGAAAATAGAGGGGGGCATTGGCCATGCCTCCTTTAGGCACGGGCCTCAGCTCATGTGGGAAATTGTATCATGAGTTCAATCTCGGCACGGCCGGGGTTCAAACCCACGACCTTTGGATCACCACAGAGGAACTGGTGCTAATAAGCTGGCGCTCTAACCAACTTCGCCACGGCCCGTGGCCTTGCCAAAAGAGAGGGCCCATGGAATGTGAAGAAAAGCAGGAAGGAGCAGAGGAGAGAAAAAACGCACAATGAATCAGGAGCAGAGTGTCCACCACTAGCTGGTGTAAGGAAAGAGGAGCTAGTTGACTTATATGTTGAGAACATATGTATTTCCCCAGGAGAGAAGCCCTTTGTGACACAGAAAAGAGAGGAGAAATATGCAAAAACAAAAGGCCTAAACATTGTGTTTACCAAAATCGTGAGAATTAGAAGCAGAAATGACACGGTCGGCTGCAGGATCAGAGTCCCAGATTCTCAGGGACTTCTGGCCACAAGACAGTCAGTCTGGCCTGACAATGTGTCCTGTAGGGCCTGGGACAAGGAAGGTCCACCATCACGACACACCTGGCAAGGGGACACCTGGCAAGGTGACTACAGTGAACTCAGGTGAGCACCTCCCACTGAGCGACAATGGAGGAATGGCCAAAGATGGCATAAAAATGTAGACTGGAGTGATGATACTGGGAGGTACTGGGATGAACAGTACGATGAAAACAGTCAGTATTAAGGGAACTGTGAGTGTGAATGTTATGACACTAACAATTAAGTTCTGGTTTATCATAGTATGTTGCCTTTTAAGCCATAATTGTGTTACAGCTCATCCTCCTACTATGGCTAACAAGGGTCACTTGACAATAACTGGGTATAACATGCAAACATTTGGTCGGGGGCGACACTATTTGGCATGTGAAATTGAAAAAGAAAGTGATGTTATTTGTATAGGTGAGCATGCACTTTATGAAAGTGAAAGCTACAAATTAGATGATTGTCTGAGAGATTTCAATGGGTTTATGTTACAAAGTAGTGACCTTAGGCCGGAAAGATACTCTACTGTCAGAGGTCACTGTGGTGTTGGTATCTATTGGAATCGGCAGCTGGACCCAGCTGTGAAAAGGCTGAATGAAATCAAACACGATCGAATATGCGGTATAAAAGTGAGTACTATTGATAATGACCCTCTGTTTGTACTATCAGTTTATCTTCCCCATTCAACTTGTAAGATTGCCAACTTTGATGATGTGTTGGTTACATTAGAAATGTGGGTGGAAACATACAAACATCGAGGGCAAGTCATTATTGTTGGTGATATTAACGCACATTTTGGTGAAGAATATGGTCCCAGATGCTGGGGTCAAACTGTACATAATGCTAAAATGTTGGATGGCATGTTAACAAGAAATAGCCTACTATGTGTTGATATACAAGAGAGATGTACAGGCCCAAATTACACTTTTTGCTCACA
Source organism: Amphiduros pacificus (assembly GCA_949316495.1). Classification (NCBI taxonomy): domain Eukaryota; kingdom Metazoa; phylum Annelida; class Polychaeta; order Phyllodocida; family Hesionidae; genus Amphiduros; species Amphiduros pacificus. The sequence continues at coordinate 44,093,205 of OX439000.1, read as the reverse complement.
ACAAAATGGGAAGTCATACATTGACCACATACTTATATCCAATGCCTTGTCAAAACATGTCAACAGAGTCAGGGTTTGGGACCCATGTACAGAAAACATTTCTGACCACCTGCCAATCTCTGTTGTAATCTCAAATGACTCAATGAAAGTGCCCAGATCTGATAATGTGCAGTTTTCTGAAAGATTATGATGGTCTAGGCTATCAGAAAATGATATTATCAGTAAATATAGTCAACCTCTTGGTGAAAAAATAGAATCATTATATGTGAAATATTCATTAGCAGAGGGTGAGTCATGTGAAGGTACATTTGTGTTAGATACATATCTTCAGCCACATATGATTGATAATGTACTTAATGATGTTGTGACATGTATGTCAGATGTATCTGCCTCTGGTGTTCCCAAAACCAAACCAAGGAAATTTCTAAAACCATTCTGGTCTCAAATCCTTCGCCAACTGGAAAGGGATAAGTCTTACAAAAGGAAGCAGTGGTTAAACAGTGGTAGTCCTCGGGGCAACCATATGTTCTATGAATATAAAGAAGCTAAAAGAAAGTTCAGATGTGAATATAGAAAAGCTGAACGTGAATACAATAGGAAATGTGAACAAGAGATATATGAAAAAGAGATGTTGGATCAAAAGTATTTTTGGTATCTTGTGCGCAAAGCCAAGAAAAAATCAACAAGTAGTTTAAACGGAGTACAAAATAACAAAGGTGAAGTGGTCTTTGAAGAAAATGAGGTTCTCGAAGCATGGGTTGAACACTTTGAGGCCTTGGCACAACCCCAAGAAAATTCAGATTATAACAATGTATTCAAGGAGGAGGTTAAGGCTACTGTGAATGATATTGAATGTGGTAAACTTGTATGGGATGATACCCTGTATAAAACCCCCTTTACAGTTGATGAAAGTGATAAGGTGTGCAACAAAATGAAAAATGGTAAAGCAGCTGGCTGGGATGGGATAACCCCTGAGCATCTTAAATTTGGTGGAAGAAAGCTCATGGACTTTTTTACATCCCTGTTTAACGCTATGATTAAGATCAAATACATTCCAACCCACTTAAAGAAAGGTGTTAGAATCCTACTTTTTAAAGGAGGTAATAAGGACCCGGAAGATAGAGATAATCATAGAGGTATCACACTGCTTTCAGTGATCAGCAAATTATTTGAGTCCCTCCTTTTAAACAGAAGTATAGACTGGATGCGTAGTGTGATTGATAGCAGGCAAGGTGCAGCTCAAAAATATTGTTCTAGCCTGCACTCTGCCTTCTTAGTCAGGGAAACTGTTGGTCATATCGTTGGGAGTGGTAACCAGGCTCTTGTTGTGTTACTTGATGCCCGAAAGGCATTTGATTGTGTGTGGATAGATGGTCTGTTTTACCAATTATATAAAAAGGGAATTGATTACACTCTCTGGATGTTACTGAGATCATTCTACCGAGATTTCAAGTGCTGTATCCGGGTATCGAGCAATTTATCTAGGTGGTTTAATGTCCATCAAGGAGTGCATCAAGGTGGTGTACTATCTTCATGGCTATATCAGTTGTTCATTGACAGTCTTCTAACTGATTTGGATCAGAACGGTGCTGCCCTAGTCATTAATGGGATCAGGTGCCATTACGCATGCCAAGCAGATGACGTGGCACTAATTCATATGTTTTCACAGCATATGCAAAGTAACCTTGATATAGTAAACGATCACAGGTCAAAATGGAGGCATGACCACAACAGTAAAAAGTGTGTAGTAATAAGGTTCCAGCCCCACCAAAAACAGAATATGCAGAATGAGGGCGAGAAATCCAAATTGAAATTGGGAAAAAATGTGCTTGAAGTCGTGGATGGTTCCAAACATATGGGGTTCATATGTGGGGCTGACTCCTCGTTTGTTGACAACCAAATAATGAAAGGTAAAAGAGCAACTAATGCAATGCAAACATTATCCAAGTCTGGCACCCTACTGAGCCCTGTGTTAGCATCTAAACTATATTGGACTATCAGTGCCAGCTCAATGTTGTATGGTATAGAATTATGGGATATCAAAGACTCTGAAATAGCCAAACTCGAGAAAGCACATATTCAAATGGCTAAGAGATTACAAGGAGTACCAGATTTTGTTGCAGATGTCTCTGTACTGCCACTTCTAGGTTGGGTATCTATACAAGCCTACATTGATCACAAAAGGCTAATGTTCCTATGGTCAATCCTATCATTAAATATATCCAGTATCTACAAGCAGCTTTGTATATATCGGTGCATGTTAATGAGACACAATGCTAGTGAACATGTCACAGGTCCAATACCAGCGTGCTTCAAAACATGTGTCAAATATAATTTGGTTGAGTGTGTAAATGATATGATTAATAGTGGAATGCCATTAACTAAAAATGCATGGAAAAGAATGGTGTCCAGCAGTATTATGGAAAGAGAATGTGATATATGGAGATTTAAAATATGTATGTATTCCTCACTTGTGATTTATAAGAATGCTGTCACAGAATATAAGATGAGTTGTTGGTGGAAATTGGCAGCTTTTAACCCATCCCTAACCAAATGCTGTCAAGCTGTGATATGTGTGCTGACTGGAGGTGTGGTGTGGTTTGAAAAGAAAGACAATTATATTAACTGCAACAGATGTCAATCATCAAACTTTGAATATTCATTTTCTTAAAATTTCTCTAAGATATTTTTTTCTTATTCTTGGTTTTAGCTTGCATATTTAATTGTATTTTTATTATATCATAATCAGATAATTTTTCATCCACAAGATGCCAATTAATAATACTACTATGTTTGTCTGAAATCAATAAATCCAAAGTATTACCTAAAATATGAGTTGGCTCTTTAATGTGATTCTTAAGATTAAAAGAATCTAGAATATTATTGAATTTAATAACGTTAGGCATATCCGGTTTATTCAGATTGAAATTATAGTCCCCAATAAATATAACTTCATGATTATATATACTGTAGTAGGACAAAATTTCAGAGAATTCCTCAAAAAACTGAGAGTAAGTGTATCTGTTTTTTGCTGAAGGTTCTGCCCTATAAATAGTAATAACTGTACAGATTTTGATATTAGTAGTGATTTTGATTTCCATTAGTTCAAAAGTAGTTAAAGTGTGATCATGTTTTATTTTCTTGACATCTAATTCTTTCTTGTATACAGCCGCCAGAACTCCACCAGACCTTTGAGATCTTGGGACGTGTTCAACCTCAAATCGTTAGCCGTTAATTCTGATAATATCATATTTTCACTCGTTTCATTTATCCATGTTTCGGTGATGAAGAAAATATCAATTTCATTTTCAGATATATGCAGATTCACATGATCAGTTTTATTTCCCACACTTTGTGCATTTGCTACTGCAATAGTTAAATCTTTATAAGTTTGATTAAAAGTCATTTTCTTTTTTAAACCGTTTCTACAATGTGAAGGCATTTGCATTCTCGCATTATTTAATTCATAAGATGTTCCATTAAGATCAGCTAGAGAGGGAATCCCCGTCTCATGTGACCTTGACCTTGGTGAGGTCATGAATGGAGGTTTCCCCATCCCATAATTTTTTTCCTTCGCGGAACAACGAATCACAGGAGGGGTGGGCTTGGCTATATTTCTAATGATTCGACACTTTATGAAGCAATTTCTGTTTAGTAATGTTTGATTATGTTTTTTAGGTGCTTGCATATCGATTTCATCACTGTCAGGAATGTAGTCATTGTGATTTGTAGGGATTGTGTGTGTAATTTCACCTGATATTAAAGCGTCTATGTCAAGCTGCATCGTGGTATCTAGACCAAGGGCGGGGCAACTTTGGTCACGTGCATAAATGTCATTTCTTGATTCGTGACGTTTATATCTTCAATGGATTGATCATTAAGTTTGATTTCATTAAGACCAAGTTCAAAAATGCCGTCACATTCCCTTAGCGTGCTATTTTTAGGACCTCAGGAGCTATTTATAGGCATATCGTAGTAAATTTGTAGAGGCGTAGTACAACTATTTGTTGACATAGTAAACTCGTAATAATGGTTCACTTTAATGTTGTTCAGTATTTCATTATTCATCCAAATAGTAACGTCCTCAGACTTATTTGCATTATTTGTGTGTATATTGTTTTCCACAATTGTAGTTATTTTTTTCAGCTTCTTTTTTATGTTTTCAATGAGTTTTGATTCCGAGAAATTTTTGCTAGGGGTATTTATTACTAAGTTATTGGTTTTTGTATTTTGTATTTGGTTTTTGTATAAGGCAGGTATTGCACATGCAGCGCTATTGTTACTGACTTGTTGTAAACATTTATTGGTGTTATATAATGTGAGCTTTTCATATTGGCAATGTGAATGAAAAAGAGGTAATTAAATTACATGCTTTGAAAAAAATTGACTTCTCATTTATGAATTTTATTGAGATATATGTTAAATCAGTATCTAGTCTACATTTACATGCAAATGTAATTCTTAGTGACACAATATCATGCAGACACTCCTTGATGTTAAAACATTTATTATTCGTAACCATACTTGTACATTCATTCAGTTTTACAATTAGTTCTTCATTGCTTACATTTGGTTGACAGATCTCACAGCTTTTAGTATCTACAATAACACCACATGTGCTACCGAAGTGTCAGTATTTTCTCATTCCCCTGCCTCTTGTCGATCTTTGAGGGCTGGTGGGCCACTGGTCTCTGGGGCGATTTGTACCCCTGGGGTTAGTATGAAGGTACTGGCACCTGCTGCCATTTCTGCAGTAACCCCTTGCATAGTGATAGCATCTCTCCTTGTCTGGTTTTGACTCATTTTAACTTTCTTGTTCTTGTTCAAATTCTGTGATGAGGTCCCTTATTGATACAATCGCTTTAGCGATCCCTATCGGGGTACCCTTAATGTTCATCTGATCATCCTTTCCACTAGAACTGCTGATCTTCTTGAGTTTGGACTTCGAACTAAGTGCCACCTTGCAGATGTTTTTGCCACCCTTTCCAATTATTTTGGATGCAGAGCCGGCTGGCAAGGTGGTTAAGACCTCTTCGTTTGGATAGTCTAAGTTATCAAAGTTATCAATTTTTAATTCACCAGTATCATCTGAATCATCCATGCCCTCTTCATCTTTATATGCCTCATCAGCATCCCAGTGCTCAAACAATGGTTTTGTGTGCTTCGGTGGAGTAGCCCTGATTATGGCACACAGGTTTCCCATCCATTCCTGAGATGCCCGTGGTAGCATAGAATGGTCAGTGCTTGATGTGACTATGATTGATGCAGGATATGTGGAGAAAGTCTGAGGGTATCAATAATTACAAGTTGACTGTTCATATGATATTCCTTGAGTTTTGCTAGGTTGTGAGTTGCTAGGATATATGTCCATTTTATAGATATTGGTGGTAATACACACAGGAAAACGGGACAGTTACAGTTTTTAGCAAGTCTGTAAGCCATTTTCTTTATTCTAGTGCATAGATCAGTGCCAAACTCACCCTCCTCTACCTCAGGGAGGCCCATGCAGATTACAATGCCATGGTAAGTTTTCAGATTTTCCAGAAAACTTCTATTCCTCACAGATTTTTCTAAATCAGTAATTCTGTCGATACCACTCCCTTCAGCCCATTCCCATTCTACTTTGAGTGGTGATTGCATAATCATGCCCCTATATGCCAAGTTAGCAATGACGAACACTTTCTTAGTGGTAGTGCTAGTAGGGGGTGCCACTATCTTTGAAGTAGAGGGTCTAGGGGCTTCTGCCATCACCTTTATTTTGACCTCAAATTCTGAGCATTTCTCTTCAAGTTAAGCAATATATGTACTGTTTTTTTCACAACTTGGTTCAGATCCTTGATTTTAACCTCTGAGTCAGCTCTTTTAGACTTTGCCTCATCATTCCTCAGCTTTACCTCCAAGTTTGCTATTTTTTTTACCCTTACTTTCTTCTCCTCCTCAAGCTCATGTATTCTCTTATTCTTCATCTCATTCTCCTCCTGTAGCTTAGCATAGTTCTCAGTCATCTTTACCACTACCCGCTGGTATAGCATCATCCTTACCCTTTATTAAGGCTCTACCATCATCCTGATTGACAGGCGGGTTTGTAGAGGTAGAGGGCCTCTGCACAGGAGGCATTGTGTCAGTGGTCACTTCCACGGGTCCCACACTCTTCTACAATGGAGGAAACTCTATGTCAGAGGTCATGATTGATTCAGTCATTTCTACCTCCTCTGCCCAGTCAAGCCTCAGGGATTTTGTGGAAGACCGAGAAGACCTTGACGACCTGGAGGAGAGGTCCTCCTCTTCAGTGTTGGGTACCCCTTTGAATTCTGCTTAGACGCCATCTGCAGAGAAAGATTATTTTTTCCATATAAGTAAGACTTATTTTTTTGTCCTAATTTATTCAATTTGTATTTATCTATCAGTGATGGATCAATATGGTGTGCTGGTTCATATGTGCATTCATTTTTTGTATAACCTTCCCACCAAATATTATACATCCATAATTTTTTCTTTCTATCATAGAAATGATCCATGATTTCTTTTACCATGTAAATATTCTCTTCACCTTCATATGATAATTTGTCATGCATGTTTTGTTTTTTATTTTCACCATTTTTTGATCTCTTGGTTAGCCCCTTTTTATTTTGAGACATATTGATATTCTAATATAAATGTATTTATTGTCAGCTTTTGAATATGATATGAATAGGTGTATTTCTTCTAGTATCTCGTGATCGCTATGGTGTTAACCATAAGCAGGTACAAAAGATATGATTTTCTGCTTTTTTGGATATGATATGAATAATTTTAGTTTTCTTTTTTATTTTATCTTTTTATCTTCCGATCGTCCCAGTGTGTGACCAGGAGCGGTTACAGAAGATATGATTTTCTGCTTTTTGGATATGCTATGAATAATTTGAAATTCTTTTTTATTTTATCTTCCGAAAAAAGAATTTGAAATTCTTTTTTATTTTATCTTCCGATCGTCCCAGTGTGTGACTAGGAGAGGGTACAAAAGATATTTGAGTTGTTTTGATATGATATGGTTTTTCAATTTTCTTATATTTTGTTATATTTTTTCACCTTGTTGTAGTTCTCTCTTTTCTTCCGATCACCCTAACAAGACACTGGGGACAGATACAGAATATATGTATAATATATGATATGAAGATTTATGATATTTATGAGTGGTCGAATTACGCATATACCTGAACAATAGCAATTTTAAATATATTAAACAGAGATACTTGAGTTTCTTACCGTTTTCGATTTTTTGTTGCAGTGAAATTGGACGTAGATTCGTTGATAAGCCGCTGATATGTTTTGATAATTATTCCGCGTTGTTTCCAGTATAAGGGACAAAGCCACAAAAAAACTAATTTGCCGCGCTTTGGTATTAATCTAACCGTCAACTTCTATTGAGTTGTTTAGGTTTGGCGAGTATTCTGGTCAGTGGCTGAGTTGTCCTTACCTTGACCCACAGAATTTTTAGTTATTAATTATGAAAAGTAAGTAGTAAGCATGAACCGCAATAGAAACCAGTTGTAACATGGAGAGACGCCGTCCCAACAGAACACAGGTAGGTGCTAGATTGTTGGACAATGGCGGTCTTGTTTGCTTGTACAGAGTCAGCACAATTATTCGTTTCCTAACCGATTCATAGGGTATGCAGGATCACGATGATCTTACGATACGATTTATGCAGATGTGTAGTCTGAAAATCGAATTTTGATCGAGTAATCGGATGTTTAATCAAAGGCTCGATGAATGTGCGTCCGACCACAGTGAGCGCCCCAAGGTTGCGCGCTCACAGATTTATGGTATATGTGCCAAAAGTTGGAATGGCCTGCCCCTTGAAGAGAAAAGTGCAAAATAATTGATAGCTTCAAAACACAGCTAAAGACCCATCTCTATAGGAAACACTATCTACAAAAGCGCCATTAACAGACCTAGTCTGAAATAGCGCTATACAAATTCTAATTATTATTAATTATTACTATTATTGTATATATCAGCACATACATTTTGGGATTTCACCACAAATTGGTTATTGGTAAACACATAATTAACATGACATATGAACTTCATTATAAACTATTCATGACCAGCAATTGACTTGATGTCTCAAAAATATCTTTTTCATAATCTTTATGTTGTTCTTTATGGTGAGAGGACTTTATGTTGATAGGTCTTTTCGGAGTGAATATTCACTACAAGCCTACAACATTTGCAAATTATGGAATGTGAGTCAAAATAAATGGTATAAAATGTCTACGTTGCCCCTGCCATTTGTTTTACACTTCTATGGTACTATTTAAAATTCAGATCTCTTAGATATCTCTTTTTCCATAATCCATAAATGTTCGCTAAAAGCTAAGATATCAGCAAATCTTGGATAGTAAGTGACAAGAAAGGGTATAAAATGTCAAAAAATGTATAAAATGTCAAAATTGTGCCTGACAATTTTCACACCTTTATGTTCCTATTTAACATTCAGATCTCTTAGATGTCTCTATTTCCATGATCCTGAGGTTGTTTAGATATTGTTAGGACTTATCCATGATCCTGAGGTTGTTTAGATATTGTTAGGACTTAGTAATCTTTGATTGAAAAGATGACACACAATTCAATATTATGGTGTGCCCTGTCTTGTTTCACTATTGATTGTTCCCATTTTAGGGCATTGACCTTTTATGTAAATGACCTTTTGCTTTTTTCACATTATTATATTAAGGGCCCTTATTGAAAAGGTCACACCCTATTCAAGGATAAATATCTTGATTTTGTTGAGGTGCTAATTTTCAGGCAAGATCATTGACCTTTGACCTATTTGGGCACAGATCTAACAAGAAACTTGATTGAAAAGGTCATATAATTGCTGGATATTGATGTTTTGTTTTAAGGCTCCTTGTTTCCATTCAAGGGTTATGAACCTGTATTTCAGAAAGGTTTAGTGTAGAAAAGGTCATTTTGGGAAATGTCTTTCAGAAATGTATGTTATGTTTATTTCTAAAAATCATTTTCATTTCAGACAAATTGTTTCAGCAATCTTATTTCAATGACATTTTTAATTGTGATTTTCCTAACGGTGGCCAATTGTGCAAATATCCAAATGCCCTTTATTATCTATTATCCAAATGCCCTCAGGAATAACCTTCAAATAAAGATATAGCCTTTGCTCTCTTGTAAATGTGCTATTGTAGGATATAGATTTCCTACCTATAGACTCTTATAAACAAATATAGACAATCATAGACAATCACGATCTTTGGCAAGAAAAGATATGGGTTACTGAGTGCTATGTGAGGCCAACAAGTGCAGGCAGAAGAGACACATTACTCGCCCCGAGTAGAGATGACGTGATCCTCCACGCAGGCAGGACATGCGCAGCCCCGATGCTGGAGAAGACGCTACACAGGCAGCCCCTCACACAGATGCCAGTTTCCCTTAAAAAGGCCCCGAAATCGCTACTCCAATGGAGCCACAATCCATTTGCTTAGAAGATCCACGACACTCAGCATCGTGACAGCCACACTTGTATAGACTTGGGTGTTTTATGCATCCTCAGGACTTTTTCAGTATCATGCATTCAGGTATTTCATATGCCTCGTTCTTTGCCATGCCGACCTAGCCAGACTAGTGTATACAGCACTGAATAAAGGAGATCCTTGTGCATTGTATACCCTGTGTCTGCAGTCCTTATTACCTCCCAACTCGCATAGGTAGATAGGGTAGCTGGGTTAAGGCCCCGTTCACAGCCAGCGAGTATCATATCTCTGATCCCCGTCCACATATCCCCAACGACGGAGACATTCCCCATACACTAGTAGGTTTGCAAATCATACGTAACACTATCTTTATATATTAGTGTCTTAGCTAAGTATTGTTAATGTCAAAATAACACATTTAAGCATGTTTTGTGTCCTAGTAAAGATCAGATTTGAGGAGATTTTCACTTGCATCTTGTTCACCTTTACATTCATATAATATCTTTTATTTGTCTTATTTGTTTTAAATTATGCATCTTTTCTCATTTTGTAAAGGCTTGTAAATTCCGGTCTTCACTGTCTTTAATGTATGCATTAAAGATCTTGCAAATTGTCAATTTACAGTTTGTTAATGTGTTTGAAAGGTCATTTTAATTTCAAATTTACTTCAACAATATGTACATATTGGCCTCTTGCATATATCACTTTTCACGCAGTGTTATAGAAATGAAGTTTTGTCAAATGTGTGAGACAAGGGACAGATTTCTCACTGTTTGTTAATGGTAGCAATCGAGTTACAATTAGAGGATTACCAACCTGCAGACCATCTAATGGCAGCTTCAAAAGTACCCACTTTATAGAATAAAGGGATGGGCCGATGAAAATAATAGTTTCTGTACGGAACACAGTGTGTATCGGTATGGGCCACGGTACTAACGAGTACCGGGAACCCGCTGGTTTAAAATGTTTTGGAACCATGAGCTGTCTGCAAACCAAATGATAAAAATAGGTTTGATCTCGGCCATGTGTCTATATATAGCATTACTATATATATAAACTAAGAGCATGAAAGCTCTTGCACCACATTTATATCAATCTGATGTTTGAAATCAGATTAAAAAATACTTATGTACATCCTAAAATTTAAAAGATATTATCCATTCAATGATAAGATACCAAAGCATTTTTAAAAAGTGAAAACTTTACCTTATGGCTTTCAAAAATATTTGTTTGATGGAGTTGAAAATTGTGTTCCAAGAGGAATAAGAAAAGACCGGTGGTTGGGTGGTGGAACACCCTGGAAATAATATCATTCCCTAAGAAACTTACAAACTTTGTGCCCCCTATTGTTTAATTGCTCATACTATTTGCAAAGAGCTACAAGGCATTGTCACACCCCACTGAGCACAGGATAAAAGTATTATATGGGACACTATTGATTTCCACCATTCCCTCTATTGGATCACAGGCTTTTCTGATTTTTGTACAAGGGATCTCAGATTTGGGCAGAAATATTACTTAAGGTAAGGCTAGGTTAAGTTTTGAAACACTGAATTTAAGGAATGGATGGTACAGATTAGAAATATCCACACCTCAAGGTCATAAATGTAAAATTGATAGTTTTGTACATGGAATAAAAATGATCTCATCCAAGGTTGTGATTTAAGCTTTCATCCCTTTAGTTGTATATGCGTAAAGGGGGAATTGACATTGATCACACAATTTCAACACTATCATAGCTTTTCAGATTCCCTATGTTTGGAACCGTCTCAGTTCTTTCTACTTGAGAACCGGTACTGTACTATCCTCTCTCAGTAATTATTATGTAAACATTACTCCCAGCCTCACTTACAATACTCATGCAAACATATCAAAGAAAATACACACCCCTTCTAATGTTTGCCAGAAACACCTGTTTAAAGGGATTAAGCACCGATTTTGAAAAAAATCATTTAAAATTCACATATTGGTGATAAATGTCTTTCATGTCTATAAACTTTTTGAAAAATGCATCCCCATCATTGTCTGAAAAAACAAATTTGAGCAAGACCCTATACCCAAAGACACAGGCAAAATAGAATTGAAATCCACTGTTTCTGAAAACAACACGCACTGCCTATCATATTGAAGTTTACCTACTAATTAAACTCGACTTCCGGGGATTGACTGTTGCAGTTCTGACCAGTGCCACTATCTTTCCCAGTCATAATGTGGAGTGTCATCATAGAGGCACTGAATGGCAATATGCTTATGACGTCATGAAATGTATTGTCCTTTAAAGGGGGAGTTCCTAATAATTGGGTTGTACCCCAAACCATGTGTTTTTTTGTCATAAAATCATTCATTTGGTTGCCAGTAGTCATCTCACAAATTTCAAGTGTATCTTGTAAACGTTGTGATGATCAAATTTCACTTCAAAGTTTGGATCATGACATATCTCCGAAGTCAGTCCGGAATTTTATTACCCCCTGTCACGTGGGGTGGTGACGTAGAGAGTGTAACATTTTGGGAAAACCCCTAGCCCAGCATCATGGAGTCGGAGGGAGATTTTACAGATAGTGATTGTTCAACAAGTGTTTCTGACATAATAGAGGTCCAAAGTTTATGTGGATCATCTGAGGATGAAAGAAGTGGGTCTGAGCCACCTTCAGGTAGCTTTATTGAGCAGGGTAAAGTTCAGGGATGGCAATTTGACCCCCCCACAACAAACAAGACTCGTAGCCTGCAAACTGTGATTGAGAAGAGTCTGACAGTGGGGATGATCTTCAACAAATCAAAATAGTATATGTTATGATAGCAGATAGTATGTTATGACACAACATATCACACTGTGCCAATTAACAATTATGAAAACAAAACATGAACCTTGGCCATGCGATTTAACTTATCTTATTTTTCAGTCATTTGTATGGACCACAAAGTATATACTCAAAGTTTAAAATCTTGAAAAGACTTGCATATCACAAACATGTTCATATAAAATAAAAGTTAAAAGAGGTTTTAGAATTAAGGACCATTTTCTTTAAATTTGACAATATTTTGGTAAATGTTTTCCTGGGGACAACACATTGAATCACTGAGGTATCTACATTCACCTCTCATTTCAGCACCCTGACCTCGTATGCTAGTGTTTCTGACACTGCCACTTGATCATGGCATCAGTAGTGGAGACTTGTCTAGAACTTCTTTCCTCTGTTTTGTGGATTGTGAAATGACCTCTGTTCAGCTAATCTAATCATCACTAGGTTTGTGATGTGGTCTAATAAGAATTACAGTTCATTTTAGCCTAGGGAACCTCTGGTAGTCATTGTTTCAGGCCCAACTGTTACCATATTCTGACTCAAGAACAAAATATTCTCTTCATAGATTACCCTGGTTGTGTTTCAAACCTGCGTATTTTGTGTATTTCAAACTTTTGTTGCCACAATTTTTGGGGAATTGAAAACATTGATCCCTTGTCAAATACTTTTGTCGCAAATATTTATGACACACAATTCCCCTGACAATGAGAGCAGCTTATTTTGAGTACATGTTGAGGGGCCAGCTTCACCCACCATTGTGAGACCCAGTTTCCCGGGATAAGGAGTTACACCCGTGACGTATAATCTCCGAAGTTTTATTACCCTCCCGAACCCGACCTTTCTTTCCAGGACAGCCTGCTGCCACAACAAAGATCCACTTTGTAAATAAACAGTTGGCCAGATTAATGTAGGATGTGTGTGATATGATATCTTATTACCATATATTTCATTACATGTTAAAAAAAAATAAGGTTAGATTATTAGGAACTCCCCCTTTAAATAGTACCAGAATGACGTCAAACAGTACTACCCTACTTTGAGCCTCAATTGAGGTCAAAGTTCATGCTACCCATGCTTACCCGTCACATGCAGCTTTTGGCTGAGACAGACCTCTGCTGGGAGTGCAACTGCTATGTCTCATAGCAACATATCTTATTACTCTATTATAACTTGAATCTGTCATGATGTTCACATGTGGCTAATGGCCACGGGCCGTGGCCCAGTTGGTTAGAGCGCCAGCTTATTAGCACCAATTCATCTGTGGTGATCCAAAGGTTGTTGGTTGGCAGAGCACTGCAGTGGTTTGAGTCTTATCTACATGTAAGGAAGCATTCAGTCAAGATTGGTGATGCCATGTCTGATCCCAAACCACTTACATGTGGGATACCACAGGGGTCAGTCCTGGGCCCTATCCTTTTCACCATCTATACCCTTCCACTCGGAGATATCTTGCGTCATCATGGCATGGGATATCATATGTATGCTGATGATACCCAGCTTTATCTCTCATTCAGTGCTAAGGATTCTACCCAACCAGATAGTGTTATGACAGAAATGTTTGATTGCATAAATGAAATCAGATCTTAGATGGTCCACAACAAACTGAAACTCATTGATGACAAGATAGAGTGTTTCTTCCTTGGAACACCACAACAGTTGAAAAAAGTCAGTATTGAATCTGTTCATATTGGAGATTCATCTTACCATCACATCAAGTCGGAAATGTGGGTGTTATATTTGATGAAAATCTCAGTCTTCATCCTCATATTAAATCTGTTTGTCAAACATCCTTTGGTCAACTGCGAGATATCAGACTGGAATGATTCACAGATACCTCACCAAGGAAGCAGCTGCCACTTGTATACACTCTTTTATAACATCTTGTATTGATTACTGGAATTTACTGCTGTATGGTATTCAATTATATCTACTAGATCAACTCCAAATGGTCCAAAATGCTGCTGCCAAAGTGGCACTTGTAAATCTGGGACCGGGCGGGCTGTCATGTCAAGGACCTGCAACATTGGGGTAGCACTATATCTACTACAAGTAGGTCTTATCACAAAATGACTGAAATAATGTTGAAAGTGATGTAAAACCTCAAATAAACAAATAAACACATATATACTATTGAAACCAATTTTGTTGTAGTATTTATACAACCATTTCAAAAAAAGATTTTTAAGATTTAAATCTTGTTTTATCTCCTTTTTGTTTTTTTTTTCATTTTATTAATTTTTTTTTTTTTTATTGTCATGAAAAAAATGGAAATAATGTCTCTTAATATTATTTAGGAAATGCTCAACTTATTTTTTTATTATTATTAAGCAATTAACTGTAATATTACCAGATCCAAATAGGCCCTTGACTTTCTCGTCGAACATCTCCACAAATTTCTTATAAGTACCAAAGGCTGAGGTTATTTCTTGGAGAAGATTTCCTTCCTATAGGCCATCTCTTCTTTCCAGTCAAATTTGGAGACGTTCCCACCCAATAGAAACAGTGGTTCATATATAACTTAAAGTATCAATACAATTAAATTTATGTCAAGAATGTTTTACCAATATATTTCATAAAAAAATCTATTGATTTAATAACATTGACTCAAATGGTTCATTTTATTTGGAATTCCTAAACATATAATATCATTTTTTAAACAAAGAGTCCTAATTTTATCTAATACAATTAAATGAAGATCAGACAGCAGATCATTAAATAAGTAGTCTCAAATAATTCAATAAAAATATCAGGAAAGGATCATGAAAGATGCATACCTGTGTGGTCTAAAAGACAGGGCTCTGGTAGAACGGTTGGTGCGAGAGGGGAGGCCAGAAACCTTCACACAAGCCAACACTAAAGGAGCTGAGCAGAAAGGTAAGTGGCATGGTCACACAAATAAATAAATTAAGTGGTATTGTGGCTGCAAGAGAATTTAGGAAGCCTAATAATGATGAAAAAAATCACCACAGGGTGTAGGTAGAGGCCAGTTCAATTGTATGTAGAAAGCCAGGTCACAAATTGTTTGAACCTCCGTGCCCCGGGGGGGTCACCTGAGGGGGGAACAGTGCTACCATGCGTGGTAATCAAATTTGAAAAATCCCCATATTGTGTGGTCTATGACTTCGAAATATACACATTTTCACACAATTTATCGCGAATTAGAGGCACAATTCTAGACCATTTCACACAAAACATCAAATCCTGATTCCATGCCATTTCACACACATTTATTCAAAAATATACCATTTCTCACATTGTTTAATTTTCATAAACAATTATCATATATGCTCAACCACAAAGTATTGTAACTAGTTCTGCTACTGTAGTCGTGATAATTAATATTTACACTTTAGCACGTAAAGGTTCGAACAGTCCTTCTCCTTTTTCCTGGGTTCTGGATAAGACATATGACTAGCCATGATGATCATGATGATATTGCCCTTTGAAGATAGGTCAGAGGCTGATAACAAACAATGGAGCTAAGTAACCACATCAGTCCCTACCCAGTTAACACTGTGTGCACATAGATTACTAGAGTAAACCTGGAAAATCAATTAAGGAGTCTTTGATTGTTTGTCATTGTCTTCTTTGTTAGCTAACACCTGATGGCCTCACTAATCCATTGCAATTAGGCCTTTGGGCAAAGTTAGGTCAAATGTCAAAAGTGATATGTCCTGAGTGATTTTAGCCATTTCACACTCATTTATGAAGAGGCATCAAAAAGGGCCACTTTGTGTGATCTGATCTGACACAAGACCCATATTGTGTGTTTTAGCAGCATTTGACCCCCCATAATGTGTGCACACAATATCACACACTTTTCATCCTCTAAACGCCCCCATCTCACACAAAATCCTTACCACGCATGGTAGCACTGTTCCCACCTCAAGTGGGGGCCCCGGGCTCCGTGCACAGCAAACAAAAACAGAAATTATAACCCAAAGCAGGGGGGCTATTAAGTGCTGCAGCACCTGGAGACATAAGGCACTATGTAACTTTAACATTTGGGCAAATTGAAATCCAGGCTTTGCTGGGCACTGGTGCCACATGTATCAGTGTCCAGATAAAAATTGTATCAGTTATGTCGACATAGAAGAAGAAACCCCATACTAAGACCCTCAAGTGAATTATGCTTACTCACAGGGCAATCTTTGAAAGTTCTTGGCAGAACAGAAGTAGTAGAACAAGATGGGGTATACTAACAGTAGTAGTAGATACCATGAGACATCCAGCCTTACTAGGAGCTGATGCCCTTAGAGACAATGCCCATATAGATTTTGTAAATAAAATTTTGAGGTGGAGAAAACATGATTATCTTCTACAAGAACTAACACAAAATAATAACATTGCCTCACTTGGCGAGCAAGGATCGCCCTTAGAAGGAGGTTTAATTGCAAAAATTGTTCATGAGTATGAACATATTTTCAGTAAAAGGTGAGAAAATTGGGTCTTACCCTGGTATTGAAATGACCATAGAAACTGAGGGTGAGCCCATAAAGCAGCGAGCTTATCAGACTCCATTAACGAGGCCAAGGTTATTGATAAAGGAATAGATGAAATGTTAGAAAATGGAATAATCCGACTCAGCTCCTCTCCTTGGGCGTCGCCTTGCCTCCTTGTAGAAAAAAATCCTGATCCAGTTACTGGCGAGAAACCAATGCGATTCTGTGTCAAATACAAAAATTGAATGCTGTACACAGAAAGACGCTTATCCGCTGCCATTGATTCAAGAAATATTAGACCAGCTAGAGGGCGCTAGCAGCTTCTCAAACCTTGATTTGAAATTGGGATTTTTGCATTTGTTTGTCATAGAGGTCTTTTGAATTTGTTAAGCTGCCGTTTGGACTGGCAAACAGTCCGAGCTAATTCTAAAGAGTCATTGAAGTCATTGAAGGACTACTCAGCAAAATATGCATGATATATGTCAATGACATAGTCATGTATGTCCGTAATGAAGCGGAACTTGCCGGGCAGCTACGCGCCGTCTTCGAAAGACTGGAAACCTATAATTTGACCTTTTTTTGGTTCGAAGGAAATAAGTCTTCTGGGCTATATCATTGATGGGCGAGGGATTCGCCCAGATCTGGCTAAAACCCAGGCTATTTCACAACTGGAATCTCCGAGAGATGTGAAGGAGGTCAGGTCCTTCAAAGACTAAAAGGACTATTAACAAGGGTAAACATAATGGCACATCCTTACATAAACGAGCCATATAAGTTGTACATGGACGCGTGTGACTATGCCGTTGGGGCTATTTTGGTTGAAAGGCCAGTTGCTTACCTATCTAAACAACTCTCCCCTACTCAGCGTTGGTGGGCGACAATAGAAAAAGAGGCATATGCTGTAGTGCATGCTGTAAAAACATTTCGTTCCTACCTTTGGGGGGCCAACTTTGAAGTGTTTACAGATGACAAACCGCTGACCACCCTGTTCACTAAAGATCTTAACTACACCAAGATCCAACGCTGGCAAGTCATGCTCGCTGTATACGGTACAACGATACAATGCCGACAAGGTATAAATAACATCAGAGCAGACATGCTGAGTAGGATACGACCATTACACGAAGTCGCCACATTTGACACAGGTGACTGGGTCGCAGGTGATAGGTTGGCGGATGACCAGATCAGCATACAGCCACCAATCTTACATGATCACCTCGTTAAAGATCACATTAGCAAGGAACAGCAAAAGATGGATGAGTGGACTGAAGCAAACGACCCTGATGGGCCATTTGAGGTAATATGTAAGTTCCTGTATAGCACTCAAAGACCCCACCGATTTGCTGCTGATTACCCTTGTTTGGTGTTACCCCCTGGAATCCGTACTGATGTAATATTGCGTGCCCATGAAGAGGTCGGGCACATGTCTACATTATAAACTATGCGTAAGGTGCAGGAAGCATATGTTTGGCCTGGCATGAAAAAGAACATCCATGAGGTGTTATAGAATTGCCCAACATGCATTCTACACTCTAAGCATCAAGTGCATGCACCCATGGGAGAAATGCCATTTCCAAGTACCCAATGCAAATCATTGGTGCTGATCTCATAGGTCCGTTTGTATTATCAAAAAATATAAATCAATATGTTGTGACAGTGATTGACCACTGCACCAGTTGGTTAGAAGCAATCAGGCGGAAAACCAATGAGGTATGGGGAAAGAGGTATGGCGAAAGTTCAGGCATGAGGATTTCACAGCATATCTCTGTGGGGTTGGCGTTGATCATCTCAAAACCATTGGGTATAATGGACGTACCGAACATTTGAGGAAATCCTTTATAAGCTGATCAATAACCAACGAGATAATTGGGAAGATCAACTGGGTGCTGCCCTTACAGCTTATAATGATGCAACATCAACAGTGACAGGTCACACGCCCTTTTCCTTGATGTATGGTCAAAGGTCCAGGCTTCCACTGTCCAAAATGCTGAGTCCAACAATCCCCTTACAGGGTAGATTGCAAGAGCTATCCGAAGCCCTGTCTGCAGCTCACATCCTAATTGAAGAATCCCGCAAATACAATCGGAATAGACTAGCACAGAAAGCCAATGCTGGGCAAGTTGAAATAGGTGATTCTGTAGTTACAAACGCAGCTGAACCCTTGACCCTCACAAGTAAGTGGGACCCACACTGGACCGTCACTCAAGTGAGAGGGAAGGTTTTGTACCTGCCTCACCAACAAACCAGTTCCACAAAGACACTCAACCGAAAGAAAGTGATGATTGTTGAGCCCTCTATAAACTGGGATGAGGTTCACCCTCACCCAGTGCGACAGACTAATGTCAGTTCAAGGTGAATTGGAATGTCTATGCCATTTGGGCGTAGCCCTGATCAAAGAACTGTCTCTGCAAATAATTATTCCCATGCAGTCAAACGACATTGGTCTCCATCTCCGTCAAAAAAGACTAAGGCAAGAGACAATAGCTGCTATTTCGGCATTTTCACACTATGAATTTAATCTTAGTGGCAACCCTTACCATAATGTTAATATCAGGCTTTATGTCTAGCAGACCGGCAGGCATAGCAGACAATCCAGTACTAGTCATGTATGGTCTGCTCATTACCAACGGTGGAGCTCTAAGAACTCTTGCAGCTCAGTGGGCTTTACTTGTAGCTCTGGACGCTCCTTCACTGCCCACTGGGTTGCGAACAGCAATCTTACATGCTAGGCACATATTTCGACCAGTTCATTTAATGTTAGTGGCAACCCTTACCATAATGTTAATATCAGGCTTTATGTCTAGCAGACCAGCGGGCATAGCAGCTAATCCAGTACTAGTCAAGTATGGTCTGCTCATTAACAACGGTGGAGCTCTAAGACCTCTTGCAGCTCAGTGGGCTTTACCTGCGCTGGACGCTCCTTCACTGCCCACAGTACAACAAGACTCAAGTACATTGGATACATGGAATGCAAGAACTTCAAAATTAGAATATACTGTTCTTGACTCACCATCACTCTTGTATAAGACGCAGCCTCCTCGACTTTGGCGGCGTCATACTACATAAACTTTTTGGGGTTGCCACTTCAGCTGAAATCAGGAAATACAACGATATCCTACACTTTGTAAGATCCAAGACTGATGCAATAGTTCATGTTATACCTGAGTTAGTCACAGGGCTCAACAATACCAGACAATGCACACGTGAAAACCATGAAGAGATAACCAAAACGCTGCATCAGCAGCAGGTTGTCAAGCAAGTTTTAGACATGCTCAACAGAAAGCTAAAATCATGGCAAATACGTTTAGGAGCAGCAGAAATGCACCTTGAAATGGATAGATTACTCACCAGTTTGGAAAGTGCATGTGATATTTATGCACACCAAAAGGCTCAATACCTTAGAAGAAAACATGATTTAGAAAACGGAAGATTGACTGAGACGCTGCTAGCACCTAGGACTGCGGAAGCTGGCTATGGGGTAATCAATCCAATTAAATGGTATTACCAAACTCTCGCAGTTGAATCAATATGGAATGATCAGGGTAACCTTCTTTACAGAGTTCGAATCCCTCTGGTCGCTACAAACAAATACTTGATGTACCAGGCTCTAACATTTCCTGTCCCTTATCCTGGTACAACAAAGGCTATGAGAATTAATCTTCCTGGCAAGTATGCGTATGACATTGAAAGTCGAAAAATTATTATTCCCACATCCTGTATCGGCAGTGAGCCCACTGTCTGCACAGCAGGACCAGCATATCTAAAAGAGGCACAACCTTGCCTTCGTGGCCTCCTTACTGATCAAACTGAATTACATAAATCTTTCACAGTTACCGCTTTTAATTTTGACACTAACAATACACAAGTTACACTGGAAATTAAACAGTTATATTTTGGTTACATGGGGGTGAACGTCTAATTATGCGCTGTGAGGGACAACCACATCAGGAAATTTGGATAAATTCTGGGGTACACAGGCTTAACACTCTAAAACATTGCCAAATATCAGGTAGGCTGTGGACCCTATCACATATTGAAGAGCAAACATTGAAAATTTCAGTTTCGCCAGAGATAATCAATGTACCCCATTCACTAAATATAACTGAGGTTATGAGTCTGTCTCCCATAGAACATATCACACTGCACTGCCTACTAACACCACAACTATTCACAAATGACCAATCTGTGCTAACATCACCTTACATTTTGTGGGGATTGCTGGGCCTAACAATTCTAGCATTGACAGTAACTGCAGTACTGTCATTGAAATATTACAGATGTAAATCTGCACGTGCCTCTTCAGACAAGTTAAATGTAATCCCTTTATCACTTCTGGGGCAATCATCAGAATAATTTAGCACTGAGGGCTGATTAATTTTTTTTTTCAAAGTGTAGTGTAATTAGGTGTACTTAGGTTTTTTGCAGCCACATATATTATCTTGCATCTGACCATGCCACTCAAGGACATTCATGAATTTATAGACATTATGATGGACATTGATAACTTGCTTTCCACTTAAGACATTATGGTTCAATGCTTGATTGCACAATGCATAGAGGACTGTGGAAAATTTGAAGTATTAATCATATTATTTCCTGAATTTTTGTTTCCAATTTCAGGGAGCCATCGTTTAGACTTAGGTGCCAGTTTATGCTTAATTCTAGTAGTTTCAAGTACCTTTAAACTAAAAAAAAATGGGCGAGTAATGTAAAATCCCTGATTTTATATTGATTATATATGCAAGATATATTTTACACTTTTATAATATCTATTTACTATATATTTGATGGCATTATGTTAGTTATTTACTGAATATAATTTATAACAAATATTGTATTACTAAAATCACTCTGAAATCTCTGGATATTTCCCTTTTAAAAAACATCTTATATCTGAACTTAACCCGTCCTATATCTCAAGATTCTCTCTGTTTTAAAAGTTAAACTACTTTTATGATACCTTTTATTGCCCTGCCATTGTCTGTGCCTCCGCAGTGCAACCACTTTTATTGCTATCTGATCAAAACCATATGAGGTTTGGCTATCCTTTTAGTTCTTCAATTGAATTGGGACTATGAACAGACTAGTCTGGTATCAGCACTATACAAATCTTATCATCATCATCATCATCATCATCATCATCATCATCATCATCATCATCATCATATTATTATTATTATTATTATTATTATTATTATTATTATTATTATTATTATTATTATTATTATTATTATTATTATTATTATTATTATTATTATTATAATTATCATTATCATTATCATTATCATTATAATGTTATGTGCTCTTAACATACAATCAGTTTACACTGGTCAGTATTTATTGACATGTGAGGTTTAAGCCTGATGGCTTCAAAATCATACAATAATTTACCTTATATTGCAAATCATAATTGAGAGTGATGTGTCCTGTTATACATATTTCATTCTACGTGTGCAATAATTGGTATAACTTGAACATGTACACTTGAACATGTACAGAACTTGAACATGTACAAAAAGATAAAATCTGACTATTACAAAGTAGAACTTTTGTGTCAGCACTCTCTATTATATATAATTATACACATTTAAGAATTGCTGGTCTTTATTCTTAAAGGTATTAAGCATCAATACTATAATTTGATGTATTTAAAACTTATCCACATATGAACAATATGATAAAGTGAAGTTATATATTGAGTAATAAAATAAGTTGCTAAGAGACATAGAAATTGCACTCCCACCATATCGTCTGTCTGAGCCATATGCTGCATGTGATGGGTAAACAGAGGTAGCCATGTCTGACGTCATTCTGGCATTATTAAATGGACGATACTGCCATACTTTTACCTTTCAGTGCCTCTATGATAACACTCCACATGACGCCAAGAAAGAAGTGTGCTTTCATAAGCAGGCTATGCAATAGGGTCGTGCTCAAATAGATTTCACAGACACTAATGGGGATGCATTAATCAAAAGGTTAATAGATATGAAAGACAAATACATCTGTCACCGATATGTGAATTTTAAACGTTTTGTGCAAAGTTGGTGCTTAATCCCTTTAAAACATTAATGAAATGAAGTATTCAAGCACCTTTTCCTTGCATAATATACATGTTTATACCCTAATCTTTGCATACAAGATTTATTACCCATCATATTTCCCCTACATATATTTCTATGCCAAATGAAAGCGGATGAATCATCTGCTAAAAATCCAAATCATCATGAATGCTTTAATCCAAATCATCATGAATGCTTTAAATGTGTGCAGGGGTATATCAAGATATGGCCCATATCTTTTTTAAATGAGTCAATTGATCCTCACTTGAACCATATCCTTGTCAATTGAACCATATGCTAATAAACCCTTTGATAATCTAGCCCAGTTATTTTTATCACAGATATTTGTAAAAATAACATAACATCTCTTTTGATATCCTTTAGAGGAACTGTCAATCATGGTGATATTATGATGCTCATTAAAGAGCTGTCATACATGGTGATATTTGATATATGTATTAAAGGAATCTACTTTAACTCATCAACTGCTCAGCTAGCAAGGCATATTTTCTTCCAACATAGACTAGATACTTTGTGTTTGTTTGTTTGTTTGTTTGGGGTTTTACATCACTTGTAACATTTTTTCAGTCATTTCGTGATGAGACCTACTTATAGCAAATATAGTGTTGCCTCACTGAATTGAAAGGGTTTACCCTTTAGGCATGGGCCTCAGCTCTTATAGGAAATTGTATCATGAGTTCAATCTTGGGACGGCCGGGATTCAAACCCACGACCTTTGGATCACCACAGAGGAACTGGTGTTAATAAGCTGGCGCTCTAACCAACTGCGCCACGGCCTGTGGCCTTAGATACCTTGTGACAATCAGTATGTTGTAATCTGTGAAGCCAAATTCCTTATACTAAAAACATTGCACTTTTTTATATATGACCTCATGACATAGGTCTTTTTCTCTGTGCTGCAGGTTGTTAAGTGCACTTACACTCTGCTCTATGATCAAATTCATAGACCCTATTATATATAAAGATCCTTTCCCCATCCCCATGCCAGTGGTCTGAATAAAGATAATAAAATAATCCTCTGTGTGCCTTGCATAACACCACACATATTGTCATTTCTTTCCAGATCATTATTGGCTTCATTGTGTATTATGTTTCCATGGATGGGGACACACTATGTGCACTGCTGCTTAAATGCTTTTACTTTCTGCAACACTTAATACAACCAACAGCTAAGTCAGAGGTTAGTTTTAGCACCAGTTCAAAATGGACTACAATAGAGACTATAGCGATCTGTGTAAGTGACAAGGATCTGATCACTGCCCTATTTAGTCACAGTTGGTTAGCAATCCAAAAGATCAAAAGACCATTCCCAGGTCCCATTCCTGATTGATGGTACAGAAGCTTATGTAACTAGCAGCCATCAGCCAAGGATCAAAGGATCAATTATCACCCCAATCTCCCTGATATTATGCAACATTATATATCTTGCAAACAAATGTTTAAAGGATCTGTCAATGGTACATTCCACATGGAGAGTTTTTCAATTGAGAGATTTTCAATGTGGTGGCATGACTGTTCAGAAAAAAAACACAACCTGGTAATAAATTCACATGATGTGTGGACATCAAGCCGATCTTACACAAGGACATTCTTTTGTTTTGTCAAAATAATTCTATACATAATTCAGATTGGTCAGAAAAGGGTTTGTAAAATGTGAAAATAATTCATTCAATAACTCCAAAACATGTTATTAGTCAATGTTGTGTACAACACCTCACAATATCATAGATGCTCTGATGTCATGTATAAAAAACCAAGTACCCTATATATAACAGTTCCATTAGAGGGGCCACACAAACACATGCAGACACACATGCATACACACAGACACACACAGGACAGAGTAGATTCAAAGAGGTACTGGACGTTACCTTCCAGTACTTCAATTATTGTATCATTATTTTACTCCTGGAATATTGTGTCACCATTCATCATTCTCCCTGAAATATACCAAAATACACCTGTCATGACTTTGTTTTGGGAAAAGTGCCTTGTCCACGAGTACAAACATGTGGCCACTGTTGTTGTTTGTAAGGGTTTTAGGCCTGTTGCAATAGACACACACCAATAGACAAACAGACCTCTATAAGTCAAATCACTCCAGTGATCCATCCTAAAAGTGTCTCATTGTTAGCAAAGTTCTATGAACTAGGTCACTGGTTAGCTAAACAAGGCTTGTTGATAAAGTGTTTAATGGATGGGTTGGAATTTATCAGAAGACATATCTATTTTCAATTGACAGAAATTGATGTTGGGGTAATATGAGGGTTTTAACATTTTATCAAGTTTAGGGTATAAACATTAACATTATGGGAGGTAAATTGCTTGAAAAAATGATTTCATGAATTCAAACTTCAATTATTATCATAATAAAGATAGAAATCATTTTAAGACTATTTACTGAAACATATATATGTTATAAGGAAATACCTAAGTTTGTAATTGTGAAGGGAAAATTGTAAAATGGTATTTTAATGACCTTTCCAGCAAGAATGGCCATATTTAAGCAATTGAACCAGTGTGAAAATTACAGTTCTGCCAGTATCAACACTTCCTTTCCTAACCAAAATGGCCCAGATCCATTGCTCTATCAACTGTGGTAGTAGGGCTGGTATATTTGAGTCCACCCATAGAAAGAATAGGGGCCTACCAGCAACAAACGTCCACCATAAACACAACAAAAGCCTATCGATATGTATTTTGTTAAGGTATTTATTTATAAACAATAACATTTCTTCAGGCGATGGAAGGGAAAGGCAAATATTGTATGCAAACATTATTATCTATATCTATTAAGTCTCAAAAATCCAAAATTAAATCAAAACACATGTTGATAGAATGCATGACTAATGCACAAATATGGATGCACGCTGGAAGGAATCATAAAATGGTATTGTATATATGACAGATGCACATAATCCAGAATTTTTAATATCAGTATGTAGTACTGAGTAATGTGCTACCAGATGGCACACCTTGAACTACTGCAATACATACAGCAGGAAATCTCATTGCGAATTAGTGTCATAGCCTATTTTAACTTTAATTATATACTATATATATATATACATATATATATATATATTGGTAAGAGCATAATATACTATACTATATATAGTATATAGTATAGTATATTATATATTGTATAGTATATAATTGTGCTTATAAATTGGCACTCTTACCAACTGCGCCACAGCCCGTAGCCTTATATATGTGTAATAAATAAATGGATTCGGAAAAGCACACCAAAATATGCTTGTGTCTACATCGTCAGTTAGCCGTAAAGTAGGTTTTTGACTGGTTGATCTCATCTTTCATATCAGAAAGAACTCTCCGGTAATTCTCTGAAAATAGTAGAGAAAAAATCTTTAGTATATGGTGCATAACCTAATGAGTCAAATTCTTGCCTTTTGTCAGAATGTGAAAATAGCTTAATTATAGCTTAATTATACAGCTCCTTTTACCTGAAAGATTTGCTTACATTCTGAGAAATGTGCCAAAAGTAGTTTTTAAACAAGGTACAAATGCAACCATGAAATTTCAAAGTGTATAGGTACTGTCAATAAACACCCCACTTGAAGAGGGAATACAAATCATATTCATTTGTACTGAATATATTTTATCAATCGTGTTCTGTATTTTTCTTACATATTACCTGTTTACAAACAGAAAACCAACCACCTTCTGTCCATCTTATAAATTCTCCAGGTAAAGCACATATCCATTGCGCTATCAACTTGTTCATACAGTATCTCCAACTGATACATGCCTCTCCTCTCTACACATAGCATAGCTCTACCTGATACATGCCTCTTCAGTCTACATGTACAGTATTTCTACCTGATAAGTGCCTCTTCAGTCTACACGTACAGTATCCCAACTTGATACATACAGTCTACACATCCAGGATCTCTACCTGATGTCTCTGGTCTATGTGGTGTCCCTATCACATACATACTAATACCTATTGCCGATGTTTTATATAGGCTTCAGTTCAACCATGGCATAGTCGACCAAGGCAGACCCAGGTTGATAATGTCAGGTAGAAATGTATTGGTCCTCGCCATATATATATAAATACTGTATATGCTCACTTTAAGGTTCATGTCATTACCAGACTATGACAATTACAAGGAATTTAGTGAAAACACAACCATGTTACAAGGACATGTTCTTTTATCCAATAGCAGACACCTGTGTCAGAGTGCATAGACCATATTTGTTTCATTTCTTATCTGTTTAAAATGTTTCAGGACTATTAACAACTTTTTGTTATATATTACATTTGTAAAATCTAAGGATGTCCCTTTATGTATGACTGATTTGACATTTTCAGATATGAGGATATATGTTTTTAAGTGAGTGCATATGGTAGTGTTCTTCTGTGACCTTAAGATATCAGTCAAGGTCATTAATATGCAATCCCATGGGCCATACAGGGGTGTTTATGGACTCATACACACATCTGATATCAAAGCCAAATAATATGGAAACCATAGTGATACAAAATGTCTCCTGTGACCTTGGAAAATCAGTCAAGGTCACTCATCAGCAATAGTTCTCAAAGTCCGATATCAAAGCCAAATACCAATTAGTTCTCAACATATCATTCGGAACCATCAAGTACTGCAGAGACACAAAATTGCTCCTGTGACCTTGTAATCTGGGTCAAGGTAAACCACATTCAATCCCATGCAAGGCATTAAGGACTTACAGTTTCCTGTGCAATATCAAAATAATCCATCAAACAGTTCTCCTGTTATCATCCAGAATTCATGATGATGCAAAATATCTCCTGTGGCCTTGAGAAACCAGTCAAGGTCAGTTGTATCATCTGGAAACCAGCAAGTACTGCATAGACACAAAATTGCACTTATGAACTTGAAATCTACATCACGGTCATATGCAATGACCTGCAAGGTATGAGGGACTTACATGATCCTCTGCAATATCAATATAATCTATCAAATGATTCTCTTTTTATCATCCGGAAACCATGCTGATACAAAATATATCCTGTGACCTTGAGAAATTGGTCAAAAACAGTCATCAAAATTTCAGGAAATACACATGCTCATGTCTGATATCAAAGCCAAATACCAAATAGTTCTCAGTGTGTCATCCGGACATGAACAAGTACTGCAGAGAAACAAAATTGCTCATGTGACCTTGAGAAATGGGTCAAGGTCAACGATATGCAATCCCATGCTATGTATATAGGGCTTTCATAACCCTGTGCAATATCAAAGTTATCCATAAAACGATTCTCCTTTTATCATCTGGAAACCATTATTACACAAAATATCTCCTGTGACCTTGACAAATAGGTCAAGATCAGTCATCAGCAATCCCATACAAGAGGGTTGCAGGACACAAACTCAAATCCAATATGAAAGCCATATATCAAATAGTTCTCAGTGTATCATCTGGAAACCAGCAAGTACTGCAGAGACACAATATGTGACCTTGATACCTGGGTCAAGGTCAACCATATTCAATCCCATGCAATATATTATGAACTTAATATCTTGTGCAATATCAAACGGTTATCCTGTAATCATCTGGAAAGTTCGGACAAGCTGACACATGGAATCGCAGACATCGCAGACATGGGGAATCGCAGACATGCGGAATCGCAGACATGCGGAATCGCAGACATGCGGAATCGCAGACATGCGGAATCGCAGACACACAAAATTGCAGACACACAAAATTGCAGACACAGAAATGTGGACAAAGTCTGATACAAGGTCTCCCCTCCCCCTACAGGGTGGGTCCACAATTACACAAAAATATTTGTAAATATAGTTTGAGAAAGGTGTCAGTGGGGGAGGTAAGTGATGCATGGTCTGATATCACTGGTGTATGTTTGGCATACTAACACCTGGTGGTTGCCATTCTTGGCAGGCTCTATGTATGTGGCGTGATCCACAATACCCTCTTGTCTCCTGTGAATACAGAAGTAAGTTGGGAGCATTGTTATGGCACTCAGGACGAGGGAACATCCTCCCAGGTAGAACGAGGCTGGATAGAAGTGAGTCACATCATACAGGGTACCTGTAAAATATACTTGTAGTTTAGTTATCGCACTGCTACTTATATTAATACTAGATAAGCAATACTACATGAGATTGGTTCCATCCCTGGCTCCACAAGTTGCCAGGCCAGGCGGATTACAACCCATCAGACCCGGTGTGACCACAGCTATCAATAATTGGGGACTCTGGCCCTATCAGGTATTGTGCAGCATGGGATATTTGAGAAACAAACAAATTAAAATATTTTAATCTGACAGTTTCTGTTTTACCCTGCACTCAATTTTATGAAAAGTTATAATTTGAATTTGGTCAGTCTCAGGCAATAATTCAGATCTGGTCTCCTGGACCCTTCGTCCTGACAATATGACCATAAAAACTAAATGTATAAATTGGATGTCCCATTCTTATAATGCCCTGACTTACAGGGCCAGGGATGGAAAGGAAATGAATTTGTATATATATATATATATATATATATATATATATATATATATATATATATATATATATATATATATATATATATATATATATATATATATATATATATATATATATATATATATATATATATATATATATATATATATATATATATATATATTTATATATATACATATATATATATACATATATATATATATATATATATATATATATATATATATATATATATATATATATTTATATATATTTATATATATACATATATATATATACATATATATATATATATATATATATATATATATATATATATATATATATATATATATATATATATAATATTCTGCGTTTTGGTGATATATATATATATAAATATATATATATATATATATATATATATATATATATATATATATATATATATATATATATATATATATATATATATATATATATATATATATATATATATATATATATATTGAACGACTTTCAAAATTGAATCCAGCATAAAGTAAAATTTACTTGGTTGAAATTGAAATAATTTGTATTTAAATGTAGTTTAAACATTTAAACACTATTTACCAGCAGCAGGTGCTCCTAGAACAGTTCCGATGGCCATGAAAACCATTAGGTAGCCATAACCATGGTTAAATCTGGCCACGCCCACAATAACACATGTCACCTCTGACAACAGAGGACCAAAAGCTCCACTGAAGAAGCCAAAAGTACATACAGAGCTGGCCACCCCGGGAAGGGTTACCCAAATTCCACATATTATTATAGCGAAACCAGCTGTGAAGTAAGATGCCATGAATAACAATGATGTATCTACAAAGTCTAATTGTCCAAATATACCCAGACCTATTCGTCCAAGAAGATTGGAGATTCCTAATGCTGATATCATGAGATCTCCAGAATGATGGCCTAACTTCATGGAGTGTGTGTATGCAGATATATGGGTGTACACTACTGACATACCAAATGTGAATAACATGCAGTTGACACAAAGAGACAAGTAAGCAAAGTCACTGCAAATATCTAAATTCAATGTTCTCATCAGTGTTTTTTTCTTCTGACCTCCTTTTAATTTGATAGACTCTAACTCAGATTCTTGGTTAATATTTTCAACTATGAAATTATTTTTTTTCTTGATCATCATTGCACAAATACATATATTGAAGTTGATACTAGCTGATATCATTAGAGCTCCTCTCCACCCATAGTGGTTGATTAGGTACCTACTGAGCCAGGGGTACACGAGGGTTCCAAATCCAGCACCAGACAGTGACAGGCCCATTGCAAGGGTCCGGAATCGGTAGAAGTATAAGCTTATCACAACGACTCCTGAGGCAAACACCAATCCAAACCCTGCTCCTGCAAGCACCAATGTGCGCAATTATCTCTTGTTGCTTGGCATGCTTAGTGTCAGAATGCTAATCAAAGTTATTATGTGAACCAATTTCATATGTCAGGCTATCATCTTTTATGATTTCATATAAAGTGAATAACAAGAAAGATTCCTTTTGAAGAGAAACTTAACAGTGCTGTTAAAATTATGCATTTACATTCATCCATTTTTCATTTTTTAACTTATTCTTCACAATGAAAGCACTGAACTCATTTGAATATATTCTGAAATCTGCTTCGTTATGCTTTATGCTAGATGGCCAAACTGTTGATGTTTAACATTGTTCCAAGACTTAAAAATCCAATTTCTGGTTACTTCGACATGTATATCTTTATATATGATAATTGGTTATGGTAAAAGCTTGAGAGGACACAGTATAAACAATGTATGGATGATTTTTTAACCCCTCAGTGACACTAACATAATTCGTGCATCTCTTACCTGCAACAATGCCGACTGATACTAACATAGTGTAAACATCTGCGGCAAAGGCACTGGTGACTAGACCTGCAGTAGATAAGATGGATCCACACAACATTGTAGTCCTACAGCCATATTTGCTTATCATTATACTTGCCATTGGACCTGCAAACATAAACATATAACATGTTTTCAATAGTTTATAGTCCAATTTTTTAATATTACACATCTTGAAATAATGCATTGCATGGAATGCACTGTATCGTACTTCAATTTAACTCCTAACGGACGGGAAGGACGGCAATGTAATCATGATAATGATGTCAGACAGCTTGGATCATGAACTTTTGACCCCAGTGCTACGTAATGTTGTTTTGTTGTTGTTTTTTGGGGTTTTACATCACTTTCAACATTATTTCAGTCATTTCGTGATGAGACCTACTTGTAGCAGATATAGTGCTGCCTCACTGAATTGTCATGTCGCAGGTCCTTGACATGACAACCCACCCGGTCACAGATTTACAAGGACAACGGGTTAACCCTTTAGGCACGGGCCTCAGCTCATATGGGAAATTGTATCATGAGTTCAATCCTGGCACGGCCGGGGTTCGAACCCACAACCTTTGGATCACCACAGAGGAACTGGTGCTAATAAGCTGGCACTCTAACCAACTGCGCCACGGCCCGTGGCGTGCTACGTAATACACTGGTCCAGAATAAATTGGTTAGTCTTGCAAATTAACAAAATTTAGATAGCCTAGTGCATTAGGGGTTAACCCCTAAGGGATGGGAAGGACGTCAATGTTTGATTAACTGATATATTGCTAATTCTAAATTTGTGAGCAGATCATAAACCATCAGGTCCCACAAAGCACATAATGTAGGCATTCAAATTAGGTTTTAGTTTAACTTATGGGATAAAATATAAATTACTCACCAACTGCACATAGAATACCAAAGTTGAGAGAGCTGATCCAGGCAGTCAGACCCTTGCTCCTCTGGAACACATCCAGGAAGACCATGTAGTAAACCCCAATAGAGAAGGCAAAGCCAAGAGTAAAGAAGTGTGCCATGAAGGCAGCGATGGCCACGATCCAGGACCAGCCCCGGTCTATCTCGGAGGTCTGCCATCGTAACCGCACTGCTCTGCATGGTCTGACAACAGAAAAGACAACATTCAGTTTGCTCACTACAACTTTGATTCTGATCATGTTAGATGCCAGTATGCAGTAGCCACAGTGGAACTTCATCATCTTTCTGTCACCTGCATTGTATCGTTCATGTATATTGTCATGGCAGGAATTTCTAGCACGATTTACTATTTACTATCTACAATTATTTATAACAACAAATTGTCTCTTCAGACAACAGATTAACCCTTCAGAAATTGTCTCAAATGCTGACACAGCCTAGAATCAACACACGTTTTTGGTTCACTACAGATGACATGATACAAATAAGCTTGCACTCTAACCACATGTTCAGCTTTTCAAATGATTATATTTATATATTTTAGCTTTACTGCCATATAATTATATCAAATATGTACATGTATTGACTGTTACCTTCCATTATGAACCTATAGGTGAATTGTACCATTTTTGCACACTTCTCGATCCTAAATTTCGCCAAGTTATGTTCGCCAAGTTATGTTCGCCAAGTTAATTTCGCCAAGTTATGTCCCACCTACTGACTACCCATGTCAGTTTTGCACGTTTCTTGATCAAAGGAACATAAGTGTCACCTGCTGGGACAGTAGGCCAGTGCCTATTGTTCTCATTAATGGTGTGGCAATCAAGCTGTCTGCTGTCTTACCATTTGTCAACAACACTGGGGACACTTTTTGTGGCTCTTATCAATGCTTATCTTGCATATATGAATATCAACAAGCTCATCTGATTACTTGGAAATAATTGCTTTCAAAAAAAATAATTAGATATGTTCTGATATACTGTCAACTAAATCAATTAGATATGTCCTATTATACTGTCAAATAGATTTATCAGATATTTCCTGATTTATTGTCATATGATTATATTAGAGTCGACCATCTGCAACTGATTCACAATGATTTTTCTATTAATTGTCAATTTACATAAACAACAACAATTGGATTGTGCATATTTTCCCCAGTTTCAGATTTACTACAATGGCTTTGAAAATAGAAAACCGACGGGGTAGTCATGCCAGCAAATTTTGTATATTTTGTTTTAAAACCCACAAATTTATCTCCTGTAGACACAAAACATTTCTGATTCTGCATCATTTATTTGGTCGCGCATGGATCCAAGTTAAAGGATGGCAAGATATTTGCAACCATAAATCAAATGTAAATACAAATATGTTCAAAAATCGCTCCTCACCCCTACCATTGTTTCAACTATCATGATTAATATACAAACCGGATGTGTGTTCAGCAGTATAATCATTAAGATATGTCCACGATACTACTCTCACATGATTTCCGATGTCCACCTCTACTGTTATATGATTTCCTATGTCCATCTCTTCTCTCGTATGATTTCCTATGTCCACCTTTACTCTCATATGTTTTCCTGTGTCCATCATTTCTCCCATATGATTTCCTTTGTCCACCTCTACTCTCATATGATTTGCTATGTCCACCTCTACTCTTATATGAATTCCTATATCCATTGCTACTCTCATATGATGCCAAGGACAATTATTAAACCTATCTAATTTGCACAGCATAATAAAGGTATATTATTAGTTGTGTGGCCACACATTACTATGATGGGTATAGGAGGTACCAACATCGGATTGTTTGCCCCAGCCTCAATGTGACATCTTATAGATAGGCCAATCAGGTAAAGGGAAATATTCCCTGACCACTATGCTGTCCATGAGAATTCAAGTAGTCTGTGGGGACCATTACTTTGGGTGTAGGAATTTGTCTTCCCCATGATTGCCTTGGGGATCATGGGGAAAGGTTCTACACAAACCCTCGATCATTCTATATAGGTGAGCCTCACCAGGACGTGCTGGGATGAGGCTCACTTTCCATGCCCTGCCTAATAATCTATGGCGTTGTTCTCCATTTGTTTGGCTTCTTCTTAGGGGCTCAATATTTTACAAACATTACCTTTACATATTATACGTGTATATCAATATTGTGTTACCTTTATATAAAGGAAGATCTAACATGCAAAGGTGTCATGCAAATGATTTCTGAGTGTTACGTTTAACCAAAACATTTTATCTTTTGGCAATGATATAGATGGTTGTACAGGTTGGGTTTTTATGATACAAAGTACAAGCAATAAAAATAAACTCCCACGTTGATCGCTCTGCTATCTTAAACGAAAACACATGAACTGTGTAACTAGCAAACTTTCTGCAAGCTCTGCAGGTAAGGCAAGTTGATTTTCACCAATTTATAAGATATGCACAGTTATCATGCACCTCCTACCAAACATTAGGTGCCTCAGACTTTCATTTCTCTGGTTTCCTACCTTTTTCTTTGCTATTGCAAAAAGATAGGGTTCCAGTCCAACCGTAGCATGTGACAATTGGCTCAAGGGCATGTGTTGAAATGCCTGATCCTGAAGATAAATTTCTTATGTTGGCTGGCTGAATATCAGACATATTGTCTGATGTGGGTCAAAAACTTTTGTACTGTGCATGGCGAGGTAGAGTCATATACTAGGTATACATCCTGGCTCTGCTATGGAGAGTAAAACTTTTGGTGAACAGCTGAAAGCTCAGATTGAAATTGATAAAGGAAATATAATGACAAAGGTCATGATAATCCCTTCAAAGAAATCAGCAGAGCTGAAAGCTCAGGTTGAAATTGATTAAGGAAATATAATGACAATAGTCATGATAATCCCGAATATGAGAGGCTGGCTGCATAACTTTGATCACAAAGTTGCCAAACTGGTCATATTTGTCACATTTTGCTCTTGTCCTTGACCTTAGCCTTGTCCTGACTGACATAATGTTCCCAATATTGAGAGCAGGATATGATTCCTGTTTGTATTATTTTGGCAGCCTTCTACCTGTTTGTTCTAGTTATGCATGGTAGATGTGATGATCTCTATTGCCATGCCATACTGACATGAATAAGCCATATCAGCATATACACACCTTTGTCTTGGCTTCTTTGTCTGTATTTCAGTACAATGTTAGTTCAAGCTAAATATACATTGTACGTCTTGGCATTACATAATTCATTTTACCCTTCAATCTATTGAGCTTATATACCTACTTGAATGAAATCGACAAGAAAATGGTGTTTCAGATTTGTAAAATATTGAATTAATATAGTCAATGACTTCCTATCATCTTTTTACCTAAATTTTGATACCATCATTTTAATGATAATCTTGTGTAAATTTACATATGTTGTTTAAATGTAAACTCAAACTTTCTGATAGTGTCCCTCTTGAAATCACCTGGTAAAACCTACTCTCCACAGCAGACCCAGGATTTATACCTGGCTCTGCAAGTAAACAGCACATTCAACTCTTGAGTGCCCTCAACTCTTGAGTGCCCAGAGGCCACACCCAGTGCAAACAGCCATGACACGATGAGTAAAATATTTTTTTACATGGGATAACATGGCCAATTATAAGAAAGTGAGTGTACAACAAGGGCTGAGATTTTAGTGACATGTGTACCAAAATAGTAAACAAAAATAGTCAGCGGGGATGGACCATTAATCCTCAAGGGAGGAGGAGGGGAAAAAATCTTGACTTTCTTCTTGGGCAAAGCTTATATGTTGTAAGTGATGTAAAAACCCTGAACAAATTGATATAAAAGGTATTATCTGTCAATCAGATATTTCAAATATACTCCCCTCCCAAATTATGAATGGTCCATTCCAAATTACTTTTGAACATATGTAATTGGCATGAGCACATGTACAGTTGTGTTGCTGTGCATCAGCGTGTACATGAGCCAACCAATTGGCCAACCTCATGGTAATTGCATGCTAATGTGCAGACTAATTCTGTGCAAAGAGCAACGTATTGTGGCAGAGGTAGTATATGACTCTACCTCGCCATGCAGAGAAAGTAAAACCTTGATATAGCCACAAAAGTTTTGACTACAGTTTTATTGGTGAGAAAATTGAATTAGGGGGTCAGACCAAGCGATAAATGAGTTACACTTTAACTTCATAGTCATGACCTTGAACTCATAATACAATTTCCCATATGTGCCTAAAGGGTTAACCCGTTGCCCTTGTAAATCTGTGACTGGGCAGGATGTCATGTCAAGGACCTGTGACATGACAATTCAGTGAGGCAGCACTATATCTGCTACAAGTAGGTCTCATCACAAAATGACTGAAATAATGTTGAAAGTGATGTAAAACCCCAAACAAACAAACACACAGCAATCTCATTTCTTATATGTATTTGTAGGTCTTTCACTATTTACATTACAGCATAAAAATATATATTAAAAATTAATTCGTTATGCTGAAAAAGTAACTGAGTAACTGAGTTATGGAAAATTATGGGGTGGAATATGCAAAATCATATAACATGCAGTTCTTTTTCCAAAATATGTAAATAATATTCAGCATATGATTTTTAATATGTTTTACTAAAACATCCCCAAATATTAAAAATCGACACATTATTTCACTTTGAAACTAAGGATTATCATCACTGATGTGCAGTAACCAAATTACATGGTAACAGAGTTTCAAATGTTTCACTTCTGTTCACTTCTTTATCTAAGTAACTTTTTGCCAAATACCTTAGTTTCGTAATGATAGATATCGCAAGTATCATACAGAATTTTATTATTCATAATCTTTTCTGATGGTTTAGGTCATAATTAATGATTATTTTAATATTGATGAGAGTGAGACGTTAACATGGTAAGTATGGCTTGGAGTTAGTGCTGCTTTGTCTTTACTTCTCAAATTTGATAAAAACATGATGTATCGTATCTCATGCCAAGCGGACACTCTCCACATGTACTGACAGAAAAAAGAGGTTTTAAACCAAAAAGGTTTTATAAGACTCACATCACACAGCAATCAGAGCATATTCAATGCACAGATTGAATATAGAAATCCTCTAAATGCAGTCATAAATAAAGTCACAACAAATAAAATCTTTTCATATAAGCTATATATATATATATATATATATATATATATATGCTTTAATGATGGAGGAAGTCCGACTGCTTTAGAGGTAATCTGATATGTTTACCACAGTTACCACTGACAAGATTATTATCTTTGATTATAGGTGAAAACCTTTGGTCATTATCATTTAAGTAAGTGCGAGTCAAATGCACCACCCCACGTCTTCACATTCCTGGCTTCAGACACAAAGACACAGATCGGTGTTCTACCAACTGTGTTAGTGGGGCAAGTCATTTTTTGTCTTAACTACAGTAAGCATCTGCATGAGGTGACATCTTCAAGATTTACAGGTCTAATATACCTGTGTAAGAAATCGTAAGCCAGATACACAATTCTCCCTCCAGAAAGTGCCCAATTATCGCCCATTCATAGGTGGCGCTACGAATTTCGTGTGACTGACAGTCAGTAACTGACAGCTGATAAGAAGAAATCACTATTTTGAAGACCTTCTTAACACCGACACCATTTATCAATAAACCGAATACAGTTTTGAAATCAGTGAGACAATACAAAGATAACTGACAACTTTCTGAAATGTGACTTCGAGATAAATAAAACTTTATTGTCTGTGCTGTGAGACAGCCACACCAAGGACGCGCTTTCACACCCATGTCATCCAAAATCATTTGAATTTTGGACCAATTCATTGTTTCCCAGCTCAAGGTTTCAAGGGCGATTGTTTGTAACTTTTGTGTCATCTGAAACTGTTTCCTTTATCTGAGCTCTCAGGTGTCATGTCTGCTTGACTCGTCCCGATTAACGATTATTTACGATAACAAATATTGTACACAGCAGTACAAAATAACATATTTGGATTCCTCATGGATACAAATAGAAAAGAAGTTCAATTTTGTAGATTCTAGTCGATTCTAGTCGATATAAATGGGAAATCAGTGAGAGCTTCACAGTACTGTTAATATTTGACTCACCGGAACGTGTGGCGACACCTTGTATGATGTACGAGATTGGAAAGGATCTTTCATTTCGTTTCAGTTTGTTGCCTCTCAGTATTCAGTGATCTCATTAACAGATCCAGGATTTATACCTGGCATATGATACCATAGTTTTGGACCCCTTTTCCTAACTGTTGAAACCCAACTTTACCCAGTCTAAACCCTGTCCCTCCTTTTGGAACCCCCAATCACAAACCCCAAAACCCCTCCAGTGAGAACCCCATTTTTAATACGCCTTCCACATCATGTTGATGGGCCTCCCCATCATGTTGAGACTCCATTCCCCACTATGAAACCCCTATCACATCAGTGGGACCACCAGATATGTAATTATCATCAGTACAAGCTATTAGAATTTAAGATATATAGTTTAAACCAATTACTCTATGTAATTCAAATGTACTAACCCATCTTTAAGCTTGGTGTTCGTGTAATCTGCTGTGGAATTGGATTTTTCCTTTCTAAAATTATCAAACACATTGTAATTCACGTACTTGGCTTTACTGAAATTATTTTGTTTGCTAAAAGAAGTTTAGAATCTGGGAAAACAAGTTGCATTCTGCAGTTTTGGAAATGGAAAATGTTAATTTTGCTATAAAATGTATTGCTCGATATGAAATGGACATTATATATTTGTACATACTGATCAATACTATGAATTATTTAATATATTATAATGATAAATATGAATATGTGAACTACCTGAGTGAATTGAAGTGGTTAACATCAATCATGGTGAAAGCTTGTACACAGGTATTATTTCCCAATATTCACACAAAATCTCACCATAATAACTAGAATGACTTGACGGTATATGCAGTACGATTCCTTAACAATGACAAAGATGTTGTTGGTATATATGACGGAGTTGCCCCTTCTTTGTTCTGTGATGGTTGCCTGTGGAATGGTAGTACATACGCCTCAGTGCTTACATCCAATTTGATCAAATCAGCTGATCAATTGACATACTTGACAACGTGCCAATCTAATAACTAATTAATCCAATGAAATCTATGCAATATTAAATTGCAAGAGAGAAGTCAACTCAGTCAGTTAAGGCACCACAAATCAGTGATATCATCACTATCGGTGACCAGACATCACCAGCTACCACACATGGAGATGAACTAGAGATGAGTATGGGGGAGCTAACGTCCCTTCTGAAGGAAAAGAGAGTTTTGCCCATTTGACTGATAAAGTGAGAAAGAAGGAAGAGATGATCATTAGTTTGCAAAATGAGAGGGATCAGCTGAAAAAGAAAAACAGTACAGTCAAAGTATCCCTAAATTATGAAAAGGCAAGGTTTGCAAGGGCAGAGAAAAAAATTAAAGAAATGAATCAGACAATTGTGAAAAATGCGGAACAGATAACAAGACTCGAGGCCAAAAACAAAGATTATCTGTGCCAAATTGACGCCATGGCCGAGGCGGTCACCGGTGACTTGACGCCTAAAAAAGCTGATGATGGTAAGGATCGTGTCTGGTTTGTGTCTCATAGCACATATCGCAAGGTAATTAACTTCTCAGGGGAGACATCATGGGAATGGGAAGTTAGCGAGAATGTTGAGAACATTGCTGATCTCTCAACCCTACTGAATGATGCTGACACCAGAATTAAGCTAAGTAGTTACACTGCCATAGTCATTTGTATGGGACTAAAAGAGGTCATGATGGGCAATATGGGTTACATCATTTTGAGGAGACTCAAGAACATTGTATTATAGAATCTCAAAAATAGCTACCTGTCCTATATACATGTGCAACCTGCCTCCTATATCTATGGATTCCAAAAATGCCTGCATCACCTCGCACACCATCCTAAACCATACGATGAATAAACTAGCTGGGTTGCCCGAACCTGAAGAGCAGATCAAGATCATAATTACCCCGAAAAAAGTAACTGATGAACTCACATCAGCAGTTGTAAAATCAGTGGGGGACCCGACCTTAATGGAGGAATCAGCCAGGAGCTGGATAATGAACCTATGCAGCAAGATGGCCCCAAAAAAGAATAAGTTTTTTCAACCCCTGAACAAATCCTGGAGTATATGAGCCTGATGATGACAATGCCTTGGATAATGGTTCTGAAAATCAAGATGATGGATGCGTTGACTTCAGGGATAGTGACTACACGAATGAGGAGGTCATGACACTGATACCAAGGGGATCCATACCGAAGCTAATGGGATCCGGGGGATCCAATATCAAACATATATTAAAAGAATCCAACACTAAACTGAAAAATCTCGAGTGATGACAACGATGATGAGGACCAAATGAAAATAACTGGGACACTTCCAGGCATCACCAGGGCGATAGTGGCCATCCGTGACGTGATAGTTGAAGGAGAGGAGAAGGAAAATAGTAGAAGGGACATATGTTTTTATTACCAGCAAGGGAAATGTATGAAAGGGAACAAGTGTGATTTCAAACATGTAAATATGAGCAGAGAAGAGCAACGGAAATTTAAGTATAATGACCCACGTCTGAGAACCATTGGAAGCCCAAATAAGGACAGCAGGGCCAAAAGGCCTAGAAGGTTTTGACATTATAAAAGTGGGTGGGCAGCCGAATTTTTGAAATGTGATAAATGTGATACTGTAGGATATAGAATACACACCCAGAGACTCTTGGAAATATATAGACATTCATAGACAATAACGCACGATACTGATGGTTGATGAGTCACCATAACCACCACTCTGTGAGATCACGTGTAAGACGGACGAGCCGAAGTTAGATACGCAGGCAGGACGAGTCCATCTGATGACGCGTGAGGAAGCCACGTAGGCAAGCCCCTACAGATGACGCGGAGTGGTCCCTTAAAAGAGGCGCGTAACCGTGGATCCGGGGTAGTTAGAAGTTCCTAGTTCAGAAGAGCCCGAGGAAGAGATCAGCGACCACTTGCCACGGAAGATCCACGACTCTCAGTATCGTGACTCTATAGACTTGGGTGTTTTGCGTATAGTCAGGGTTTCATAAGTATCATGCAAAGTTGGTAGTTCATATGCCTCGCTCATTGCCATGCCGGCCTAGCCAGACAAGGAGGAATCACAGCACTGAATAAAGGTAACTATTGCACTGTGTATATCCTGTGTCTGCAGTCCTGATTGCCCATCATCCATATGAGGGTATAACATGGTAGCTAGGATCCGTGCCCCAACTCACAGCCAGCGAGTTAGCGAGCTATGCTTATGGTACAGTACAGTACAGTAGAGTAGAACAGGTTAGGTATTTGGTAGAGTATTGATCCCCCGTCCACGTCCCCCCAACGACGGATACTCACCAATAGTGGGTAACAATATGGTGGAGAATATCCGAATCGATCCATGGCTTTGAGCGTTGCTGATACTGTATGGAGATCCTGACTGCCGCCCTATTACTTGAATATAAGTCTATGTTGCTCAGATCTTCGAAAAAGCTTTCCACCAAGCTGCAAGTGGCGCGTGATCCTCCGGTAGCTGAAGACGATTCTACATCTCAAGGTGAGTTAGATTTACTTTTTCAAGATTCCCCCGAGAAGCAAAATGACCACGTGAGTGGGTCCGTGAGAGTGGAACCTCTCTCTAGTCCTTCCTTGTCAGATCTCAACTCTTCCTCTGGTGTGCACACCTCCCCTTCTTTTAGTGGTAGTAAGGCTCCTTTGTCTCACACGTCTGCCAGTACAGGCAGCACTTCTCCGTTTCGACCTCTCGCTTCTACCTCATCTGACTCTGACTCAGACGTTCAATTCGGCCCCTTCCTTGTTGCGGATAGCGACCAAGAGCCCTTCACTATACCTGAAGTGCCTATTAAATTAGCTAATTCTGATAACTCGGGCTCTGATCGTGCACGATCCCCTTCGGTAGAAATGGCTGAAGATGAGAATGTACAGGGGATGCTACATCAAATTATTGATCACCTGCGCCGGGTTGATATTGCTGGTGCTCAAACTGACATTGTAGACATGCTAAATGCGCAATCTAAAGATAACAAAATCCACCAACAGAGACAAGGCTCCAAGTCGCTCCTCCCACCCCCATTTTATGGTAGATCCACGGATGATCCCCTCCGTTTCATGAACAAATTCCTTACTTACACCCAACTTTCCCATACTCCCGCAGATTTGAAAGTGCCCGCTTGTCGCATGTTGCTACATGGCGCGGCAGATGTTTGGTACCTTTCCCTGCCCACAGATGTCACTAGCTCTTGGGATTCCTTCTACGCAGCTTTTGTCAAATTTTTCGGAAGTGAGACAAACGCTTGGCTGCTTGAGCAATCGTTAGATGCTAGAAGCCAGAAAAAGAAAGAATCTGCTGAAACATACATCAATGATGTCCTCAGTCAGTGCCAGAGGCTGCAGAAAGATGACATGGAGACCAAGAAAATATTGGTTAGGGGTCTCCTCCCTAATCTCAAAGCTTTCGTGGTATGGAAGTCGCCTAAAACGCTCGATGACACCATCGAGCAGATTAAATTGGCCGAGACGGTTTGTACGATGACCAGCGACTCATCAGTCACTTTGAATGGGTTAGATTTACCATCCATGTCCACGTCCCAGTTTTTGGCACAACAATCCTCCACTCTTGCTGCCATCCGTGAAGAGGTCGCAGATGTCGGGAAAGGGATACATAGGCTTGGCAACCGTCCTGAAGGGGGCGATTCTTTTTGCTTTTTCTGTAGAAATTCCGGTCATTGGATCAGAGATTGCAAGGCTCGCCATGACTGCAGTTTCTGTGGGCGGGATTCTCACCTGTCTATCTTTTGTCCTGATAAGTTCCGTGCTTCCCGTGACCAAGCTCCCCGTGCTCCCCCGCGGACCGACAATCGGTCCAACCGCCCCACTGGTCGATTTGAACCTGGGTATGGCCGTGACCGTTATGAACAAAATAATGGTAGAAACAGCCTGCGCCCATTTCAGAATAGGCCTTATTCGGGTAACAGGCAGGGCAACGACGGCAGATATAATTCAAGCCGCCCCCCCTTCAATGACCAACGTCGCTCTGGGCCAAGACAGGATAGCAGGCCCCAATATCGGCAGGAAAACTATTAACTCCTGTCCCGCCCCGTGAGCCACGTGATAGGAGTAGTAATTCGTTTAATATCGCAATAAACCAAAGTAAATCAGACATATTGAACGAGGTTCACTGTTATTTTGCAGAGATGTCCTCAAATTCTCATAGTTCACAGGACGATTCTCTGACATCTATTAGCCCCGCTTCTGTCCCACGAGAACCCCCTACCGTTTTAGACAATGATATAAAATTTTTCCCTCTCTCCTCTGATGGTCGCATCGCGACAAAGACAAGATTTAGCACCATAGACGCGTTTTTAGATACCGGCGCCCAACGTAGTATCATCACGCTTGCCTCCTTACGTGCATTCTGTCCTGATGACTCATTCACACGTCAAGCCTCAGCTAGCAAAATTGTTGTAGTTGCAGAATGCAGCTCTGTCCCTATCCACTTTCAAACCCATCTTGATCTATTTATTGGAGATCAGTTGTGCCGTGTCTGCTTTCAGGTGGTCCCTGACTTACAATATCCCGTTATATTGGGCCGCGATTTTTTCACGGCTTACGGTGTGGTCCTTGATTTTGCACAACGTGGAGTTGCCTTTAAATTAACACCTGAACTACGACTAGCAGAAACGATCAGAATTCCAGCCAAGTCTGAATTCATAACTCATGCCCGTCTCAAGCCTAGCA
Source organism: Amphiduros pacificus (assembly GCA_949316495.1). Lineage (NCBI taxonomy): Eukaryota > Metazoa > Annelida > Polychaeta > Phyllodocida > Hesionidae > Amphiduros > Amphiduros pacificus. The sequence continues at coordinate 44,049,325 of OX439000.1, read as the reverse complement.
ACCTGTCTGGCCTATTAGGTGTCTGCACTATGGATGGTGAATTACCCTCCTACCCTGAGATTGCCATGGCAAGGGCTTTTGCCACTGTCCATGACGATCAGAGGGTGCCCGTACGTTTAATGAATATGGCTGATAATGCCATCACCTTACCAAAGGGCGTTGCGGTCGGTTATTTTGACCCCATCCCCCTGGGTTCAGAGCCGCAAGAACTTCCCACTTTAGACCTTACATGGGGAGCTTCCTCCGCTGGGATTACAAATGACGTAGAATTAGCTCCTATATCAGCATCCCCTACTGATCCAGACCCCCATCACAAAATTGACCTTACAAATTCCGACTTGTCGTCCACCCAGAAAGACTCCCTGAAACATCTCATTTCATCTTTTAGTGACATTTTCATAACCCGCGATGGCGAGTTCGGCAATACGAATGTTGTCCAACATACCATTTATCTCAAGGGATCGGTTAGTCCCATTAAGCTACGGCCCTATCGCGCCGGATATAAACAAAGGGGTATTATAGACAAAGAAGTACAGCGCCTCTTAGACAAAGACATTATTAGGCCCTCCAACAGTCCGTGGGCTTTTCCCGCCGTCCTAGTTGAGAAGCCAGCTCAGGATGGTACTGTCTCATACCGCATGTGCATAGACTTTCGGAAGCTGAATGAGGTCACCGTGCTTTTCCGTTGCCACATATTCAGGACACTTTAGACAGCCTAGGAGCTTGTAAGTTAACGCACATAAGCACACTTGACCTCATGGGCGGGTTTCACCAAGTGAGCGTTCACCCCGATTCTCGACCACTCACTGCCTTCATCACTCACCGTGGGCTCTATGAATATAAACGTCTCCCGTTTGGTGTCATCAATGGACCCCCAACGTTCCAACGTCTCATGGAAACTGTGTTGCAGGGCCTCTCTGACCTCTGTCTCATATATTTGGACGATGTCCTCGTTCACAGCCCTTCTTTCGAGCGACATTTGGCCGACCTTACGCGAGTTTTTACGCGTTTTCGTAAAGCCAAATTGAAACTCCGCACTGATAAATGTTTCTTCGCCAAGAAACAGGTTAAATACCTTGGTCACATCATATCTAAGAGTGGCATAGAAGTCGATCCCTCTAAAACTAAGGCTGTTGACGAATACCCTGTCCCCACCTCCTGCAAAGATGTGCGGGCCTTTCTGGGCTTGTCAGGATACTATCGTATTTGTCGAGGGCTATGCGAAAATTGCACAGCCGCTCAATGTCCTTACCAGTAAGAAGAGTACTTTCGAATGGGATAAAATAAAACAGGCTGCCTTCGACTCTCTCAAAGCTAAGTTAGTTTCGGCTCCGATACTGGCTTTCCCTCGTATTGAACCCGATAACCCATTCATCATTACGACAGATGCCAGCCTTTTTGCGATCGGGAACGTTTTAAGTCAAATGCAGGATGGTGCTGAACGGGTCATAGCTTATGGAGGTCGAGCTCTAAATCCGGCAGAGCAAAATTATACATGTACCGAGCGGGAATGCCTCAGCATCATAGCTGCTTGTAAGCTACATGAACCTTATCTTAAATACGAGAAATTCACTATAGTAACCGACCATTATGCCCTACAGTGGTTATTTCGTTCTGAACCAAAAGGACGCCTAGGAAGATGGATGTTGACTCTCCCACAGTTTCGTTACGAGATTGTCCATAAACAAGGGAAATCAATTCCGCACGCTGACAGCCTTAGTCGCCGCACGTACCCGTTAGAACCGGGCCCAACACCTGAGTTAGAACTCAAATTGGCTGCTGCCTCTGACCTGCCCGGCGATATTGAACCTCACCCTGTCTCCCCCGCAGAGGCGGCCCAATGTTTGTCTGATCTCAATCAGTCATCCGGCACTTTGTACACCTTCAATGACATTAGTGTGAAACAGTCTGCCGACCCTTCCCTTCAGTCCTTCATCAAGTATTTTAAGTCGGCACACCTCCCTTCCACCCAACGCGAAGCCCGCAAACTACTCGCTCAAATAGACGACTATTACTTGAAGGAGAATGTTTTATTTCATTTGTATGTGACACCGGGTAGAGGTCCGGCAAAGGACCGTTGCAAAACTCAGCTAGTCATCCCACCCACCCTTCGCCATGATTTGCTCGAGGCTTTCCATGATAGCTCGATGGGTGCTCATTTGGGAACTGACAAACTGTATTCCACGATATGCCAGAAATATTATTGGCCTGGGATGCATAGCGATATCATGAACTGGGTACAGTCCTGCCAAGTTTGTAGTAAAACTAATAAGCTCCCGAAGAATAGACAGGGTTCCCTACGACCTATTCCTGTTTCACGCCCCTTCCAGCGGGTTCACACTGATCTTATCGGCCCACTCCCCAAAACCGATCGCGGTAACAAATATATTCTTGTTTTTCAAGACGCTCTCACACGTTTCCCCGAAGCTTTTCCCCTCCCAGATCAGTCAGCCGTCTCGGTGGCAGAACGCCTCTTTGAAGATATTTGGTGCCGCTGGGGAAATGTTGAATCTATTGTAAGCGATCGTGGTGGGTGTTACGCTAGCGTAATCGCTGAAGAATTGTGTAAATTGATGCAGGCTCGAAAGGTCATGACTACGCCTTACTGCCCTCGTAGCAATGGAATGGCCGAACGCAGTGTTCAGTCAATCTCTAATAATCTAACACGTCTTTGCCATGACAAACCCACATCATGGGATTTGTTCTTGCCCTCTGCTTTGTTCGCCATGAGATCGTCAGTACATCAAGCCACGATGTACAGCCCGTTATTCTTGATGACTGGCCGTGACACCAAACACCCGTTTGGGACGTCCCTGCCTGACCCTACTCACCCCAGTCCCTCCGTCCGCCATTACGTGCGAAACATGTTTGAACGTGTTGAAACTGCACGAAAATGGGCTAAAGAGAATAACGAAGTCATGCAGGCCAAAATGAAGTCCTATCATGACTCTCGGAATAAGGGTTGGAAGTTCCAAGTAGGTGATAAAGTGTGGATTTATTCTCCCGCCACCAAGGTCCCTGGCCGTAAACTTAAGTCCCCCTACAGTGGCCCATATTACTTGATTGAGCAAACTGCCCCGCTCAATTTTAAGGTCCGTGCGTGTGATACCCACGTGGAACCCAAATCTTCCATTCACGTTAACAGATTTCGCCCTTGCGTCACGCGTTTCGATCGCCCCGTTTCTCCGTTGCAATTCGAGGACGATACCCCACCGGGTGACGACCTTCCGGCCGATGCAATCCCACCCTCGGACCTTTTGCCGGAAAATGACCTTCCAGGTCATGGTAGTGATGATGTGCCCGCACAGGCCCACATTTCACCCGACTCTGATGCTGAAGACGCGGATGATGAATCCGATACACAGTATGAAATTGAGCGTATTCTGAAACAGCATAAAGGTTCACAAGAAATGGAATATCTAATTAAATGGAAGGATTATGGTACTAAAGACAACACATGGGAACCGTTTTCCTTCCTGGGCAAGAAGACTCAAGCAGATGTACTTGCCAACCCTCCCCCTACCATTAAAGAACGAAAGAAATAGAATGAGTAGTTGTTGTTAAGTGTTGTAATATTGTTGGATGTTGTCTTATTCCTTTTCCCTTATAATTCCTCCTATTCGTTGTGTTTAGTTGTTACTTCAGTCGCACATAATTGTCCCTGTATTCTATGTTGACCCACATCCTGTACCCTGCAAACGGCCTGCTATAATTATGCTCCCCGAGTAATGATTTATGCGCAAGTCGCCATTTTGACAGCCTATTTAGATTTGGTATCACTGGTGACCTTTCTGATACTTTACTCCGCAGAAATAAATTGATGAAGAGGGTTGGCGTTATAGAAAGTAACTCCAAACACTTGCAAACAAATCTCAACGCCCTACATGCCCAGACCTCTTCACTGGTAAGAGTTACGAACGAACGTTTAGACATTGTTTCTGATGGTGTGGTAAATAACACCTTGAATATTGCCAGACTTCTCCACAACAGTGAGTCGCTTGTTCACAGGCTTGAGGTTGTTCAGGTCCAGACCGATGCGCAACGGCTCCTTCTGAGATCTTTATCTGATTTCACGTATGCCAGTGTTTCTGAAATTGGTCACATTCAAGCATTAACATTATTAGAATCGGAAGCACGAGCAACCCTTCTTGCCTTAGAAACCATTGCCGAGAACAAATTATCCCCTATTTTGGTTCCCCCTGATGTCTTGCATAAATCTATGAGACAGGTTGCCAGATTGTTGCGTGTGCAATACCCAAATTTCAAATTGATGTATGACCAACCCAGTGCTATCTACGCCATTCCAGGCGTAACGGCTCTCAACAGTGACTCCCATTTGTATATTGATGTTAGTCTGCCACTTGTTGTGAAGGATAATGCTTTTACAATATATGAGGTGTCGTCTTTCCCGATACCGACAGGAGGCAAGAAGCCAAACCAATTTACTCGTCTCTCGGGGTTCTCTGATTTCATTGGTATATCCCGTGATGAGAGGTTCTACATAGAATTATCTCGGGCTGATTTGGCTGAATGTTTCGGGTCTGGCGTTCGCCATTGCTACAGGACCTTCCCGGAATTTCCTGTTGACATCCCGTCTTGTGCCTTGTCCATTTATAAAGGCGTGGTTCGTGACATTATGTCATATTGCCAAGTCGACCTCATAGAACTGAAGTCCCCGTTACGAGTTGTCAGGGATTTGCAGAACTCATCCTTTTTAGTTATTGGCCATAGTGAACCGTGGCTAGTCACGTGCCAGTTAGATGTCACCCCCACTGAGGTTGAACCCTGTACTTTCTGCACATTGACTCTAGGTTGTGGGTGTAGTATGCGGTCTAGTTCTGGCGTGTATATCCCGCCGAGTCTGATCCACTGTGACAAGAATGTTATGACACGCGTGGCTAAGTCCTATATAGCAAATTTGTTATTTATTTCCCTGTTTCACAATGACACTGCTATGCATGGCATGGCCGCCGATACATTGTTCCCTGAACCCCCGGGCTTGGATGTTCCCGATCTAGACTTGCTTACTTTAGGAGTTGACGAATTTGTTGACCGTCAGGGTATGGTTATTGCTGATCTTAACCGCACAGCTTCAGCATGGAAAGATTCTCAGGTACCGTACATTGACCCCTCATGGACTTTGCCAGGTAGTTTTACAACGCAAGACAGCCCAGGTTGGCTTAGTCTTCTCCATACAATTGGGACGGGGTTGTCCATAGCATGTACGATTTGCTTATTTGTCTTACACGGCAAATATGCACATCTTCAGAAAACCGTCTTATTATACCAACTCAGCCATGTGCCCGCCACAGACGCCCTGCCCATTTTGTCTGACTCCCACCCTTTATACTTATTCGACCTCATTGGCCTTGCCACCTTGTCCCTTGTCGCCACAATCCTTGTCTCCCAGAAGATCTACTGTTTATATCGCCGCAGGCATGCGTATGTTTGACCGGGATACGAAATGCCCTAGATCAAGTATATTCCTGGAACTTTTTTCCGGCACATCCAGAGTGGTTCTCTTTGTGACGGAGATTCTAACATTCCCGGGTTGTATTAAAGTTACCCCTGGTGAGGCAATGCCCCACGCTGAACTTTCAGGCAGATGCCTTAACCATCACCTTGTAATTGACTGGGATATGACTATGTTACGTGACACACATCGTGAGCTTAAATTTCACATGCCCTCTGTTATCAATGTGCCCCTGCACCTCAGGATGCTCACTAGATCTGTTCTATTTTCCTCCCACGCCCTAAATTTACTAATTGGATGCGACAGCTACTATATACTTCACGCACTGCCCTCTGACTTACCCCTACGCCCTCGTGGCAACATGCTTACCCCACTCAGTCGCAAGGCCCTGTCATCACCAGATGATCCCCGTGGACATGATAAGGGACGTTGCATTAAACATTTCAGCTCCGTTTTCCCCACTTTTGACCAGATACGGGAGGATCAGTCGGACAATACTCCCTCTAAACTTAAGAGTGTTCTATCCCCTGCTAAATCATCACCTTGTCTGACATTCCATGAGCCCCCTGCAAAAAAGGTCAGGTGGGGTGATCACACAAAAACAGAGAACATGCCCGGGAAAACCCCAGTCACCTTGGGTGACCAGCTGTGAATCATTAAAAATAGGTGGCGCCTGCTTCCGGGGTGCGTTATTCACTCACCAGTTTCCCTTTCAGGCATATAATTCGCCCCTTTTCCTTCTCCTCTGAGGATTTTAGTGCTAGGTAAGTATGGCTGACACTCCACCCCAGCCTCAGGTGAGTTCTCCCTCACATGATAACCAAATTGTACCCATAGAGTCACAAAAATTCAAAATTGACCTGCTTGAATTACACCATCTTGCTGCATATGTCACAAATTCTGCCACACCAACTCTGCCTCTCCATTTTACTTCGCAAATTCTAATCAAAATCAGGACTAACGCGGCTTTAGCCGGCGTATTAGCTTATTATGTTCTCTACCATGACACCGCTGGTTGTTACACTTGTTTTGAATTAGATAAACCTTGTAGCTCAAAATGCCTTAAGAAATCGGCACTCCGCTTCTTAAGGCTATTTTTCTGGTCCCACCCTATGACATGGGGCATGGCCGAACGCGTAGTGCGTCGAGCCCTTTCATATTTTTGGCTGGAAGGCAGAGATATTTTCTCCCCTAAATAATTTTTGGCTTTAGCGTCATTAGATCCGTGGCTGTCATACATTTCCTTCCACGCTCCTGGTGTACCGGACTCTGTGGGTGCTCGCCCTCCCTCTGTGGAATGATGCGCTTCACTAAACGCTTTTTAATTTTGGTGCCTATAACCATTATAGTGCGGTGACTTTTGCTTGTATGCTCCCTCTTTTAGTTGTATAACTACACTTAACAGTTTGCACTCACGAGATTCTTGTCTTTTTTTGCACTCTGGCAGGATGTTCATTTTTATCTTTTGGGTTGGGTAGTTATTTGCTTTGCCGCTCAATGCTTTGCATGATTACGTGTTGTCTTTTATGCTCTACTTTCAGATGGTATACCTCGAAGACCCTGACGAATTCACATCTCGCCATGCCTCACGGCGCGAGACTTTCTTCACAGAGGTCTGCAGCATTCCTATAGAAAACCTGCCTATGGAACGATATTTGACACTGGAGTCGGTCATCTCTCACAGAGACGGTAATGTTGCGCTGACGGGTTCCGCCAGGTGTCTCCCTCGGTTTATAGATATTCCGAGAGAGTGCGCTCCAGACAGGAGAGTAATCTTCCTCCACAGTTTCAGTGCCTTTCGATTTGTGGTTTTGGAGATTCACACTTCTTGTGGGTTGGGATTTTATAAGATTCCCCGTGGCACCCACAAGTCTTTCATTATGACTCTCGCTGAAGTATGCCATTTCGCATATTTCCCTGGCCTTGTTAAGATGGTTCATAGGATATTATCGGACTGTGTCTGTTGTGTGTTAGCACCATTGCCTGACATATAAAGCATTCCTTTGTTAACTCCCCCCGAGCTCCACTTCGATTTACTTGGCCCCCCTTGATATTCCATAGCCCCGTGCCTGACCTGCTCCCGCCTGTCACTGAGTCTCAGGTGGTTGTATTTTCGGATGATTTATTACCCCATTTACCCTTATCTAAAATCTTTTCTCCCAAACCGCTTTTTCGGACTGCCCGCCCTGATCCCTCATACGGTGGCTACGGGTTTTTCTATTTGCCTTTTGTCCCTAAAGGACCCCTCCCCGATGCTGTTTGCTATGACCGTCTATCGTGTTCTCCCTTCAGTACCCCATGTGCACTATTTATCAGAGATGCTATACACTCCTTTTCGAGGTGCCTCCACCGAACCCCTGTCCTCCTTTCTGCCCCCACGGACACCCTTTCTCCCTCACCGTCCGTCAACTCCCCACCTCCAGACCCCTTTCCCACTAGCATAAATTTTCCAGTTTCTTGGCCCTCATGTTCAAGCCCCCCACCAAATTCTTGGCCATCACACGGTATCCGTAAGCCTTTGTGTTTTGACTGTGCGTCTAAACCGGATTCATCCCCCACCTCCCATTTTAACAGCTCCTGAGTCCCTATATTATCACGAAAATAATTAACGCCTGTAATGAATTAACTTCATACGTTTTCTTTTTCATAGACTTTACATATCTCATTTTATAACTCCACAAACTTTACATACATCCTTATCACACTTTGCTATTTCACCTTATTATATCACCCCTCTCACCCCCATTACCCACTACCCTTTGGCATTTGGCCATGTAAATTTACCCGTTTACCCCTTGTACCTTTCTTGTACCCCTAACCCGTTTACCATCTTTTGTTAAAAATATAGCAGTCACTTTACATTGTCCTCATGTCCATCTGCGTTTGATAATTGTTTTACAAACCTTTCATAATCACACATCTTCACCGTAAGTCCATATTGTAAAAGTTCAGCTTCTCACCCCATTGTCGCCCCAACTCCTTATTTCACAAGTCCCGACATTATCACAGATTGCTTCAGCACCAGTCTTTGGTTGTTTTTATGGCACATTGCTGTCACCAACTATCACAGGTGTCCTTTAATATCACAACAGTTTTACGCCAAGTATCACAGGTGTTTTTGCATATCACAGCAGTTTCACACTGACGCCCATATGTATTTAGCCAGGTTGTCTTACTCTCAGCGGCTGTCGGCCGTCACTCATCCAAGACGATGCTGGATTCGCATTGTCCTGTGTTTTTATCACTTCACGGCACATACTTGCACGTTCTTTTTACCTGAACGTGTTGTGTTTATGACCACCACGGAGTTGTCAAATAGCCTCCCGGTCCACGCCGTTTACTGGTCTGTTCGTTTGACATATACGAACAAATGCATTACCACTCAGCTGTGCTGTCACCTGTGTAGGTCCGGTGGCTTCATTGCATGGCGCCTGTTCACAGTTTATTGCTACCGACGGTGGCTCTCCGCCTGTGCCACACAGGCTAATTACAGTCTCTCGGCTCTTTTCGCCGCCTGGTGCGTTGCACTGGTGGACTGCTTATGGAGGTGGTCTTCTTGGAGGCCCTTCCCACAGACTCCTGTCTATCTAATCATACCTTCCTGTTTGAAAGGTTGAGGTAAATAGAGTCATGGCGTTCCTTGTGAACAAAGTGAGCGAATCATCGGGCGTTGAATCAATTAATGGTCCCTACTTTAACAACAATACACACGATAACTAACTGCCTACTTTACTTTATTACAAACAATCTTGGATATAACAATATGTTGATTTAAGCACCAATCACTGTGCTTATTTAGGCACTAATCACAGTGCTGCCCACCCCGCTCACAAAGGAGAATTTGGAAACCCCTGAAAAAAAAATTAATAAGAAAACCGAAAGTAAAAAAAAATTAAAACAATTACCTCTCCCTACCCGCTTAACTACCTAACCCTACCCATTCCTAATCTACCTCCCCCCCGAGGCCCTCCACCGCCCTCGCCTCCTCCCTCCACCGCAGCCGCCGCTGGTGCTCTTGGTAGATCTGAAAAACATGTTCTTGTCACTTTTCTTATAACAATCTCAGTGCGATATCACATACATCGGTCTCACCTTTTGTTTTCACTTGCCACTTTGGACAGTCTCATATTAGCTTTCTGCCCATCCCCCGCCTTTCCCTGTTCCGTTCCCCCTTTTATGACGACCCCTTCCATCATCCATTACCATTACGTAAGTTGATGTTGATCCTTGTCAGCTAACTTTTGGGGTGTTCTCCCTGGTGACGTCATTTCACTTCGTCTCTAATTTACCCCTTTTTGAGTACCATATACAATTTATTTTTCTTGTTACCTTGTTCTGCATGCCCTTCCTCAGACATCGTGGATGTGTTCTTTTAATATTTGCATGAATCTGTCTGTTCGTCCCCTTTTGACGATGTTGGCTAGGAGCTGCTAAGCCCCGCCCCCGTGTCGTCAGAAACTTTTCACCACTAGTCTCCCGACCCGGCAGTTTCAAACTGACCCCTCCGGTGCTGGATCCTTTCCATGATGATCGGGTTTTCTGATAAACCCGACCGCTCCCGACTTTACCCCATCGCTAGCTTATTCCTGACATGTTTTTCCATCTGCCTGCGTATTTTATTGCGGGTTTTGACCAGTGGTCACTGTCCTACATCCCTGTACCCCTTGCAGATCTATGCCGGTGATCCAATGCCTGCGCCATCTTTCTCCATCAGCGCTCCTGCACACCCTACTTTGTGTTTGCTATTTCTCCCTACCAAATGAGTTAAAAGGTGGAAATTGTACTTACTCGGTATCCTGCCACGGCGGCATCCACTAGCAAGTGGGCAAATTCGGCCCACGACCACCCTCCATCGATGAATTGATGGAGGAGGCCGCGGGCTCTCTCCAGCACATCTTGCACAATCGTTGCGATGTCCATGACTGACCTTGCACCTTCGCGGTGCGTGTGTCCTCGCCGCTTGGCGGCGCTCCGCATCTTGGCCCGATCTGTCCTTCCTTGCAAATATATGGTGATATTTGTTTTAAACCACCACGTTAAATCTCTCATACTCTTTTGACCCGCCTTGTACCTCTATTTATTGCTTCTACGTCATGAGAATTCCCCCCTGCTCTACACCCCTTGCCATCCAAATATGGTCCCTGTCTAACGCTTAAGCGTTACATCATTTTCGGATTTCTGCCAGCTCACCTGCTCGAGAGCTGTCCCATAAGTAGTTCGGAGTTGGACTTCCCACTATTCAAACTTGCATACATATTCCCCCCCTTCCTTTTTCTGGTATATTGTTCCAAGAATATCTCTTTTATATACCATATTAATCTTCAATTTTGCTCCTCACGTTTTCCTTTAGATTGCTCCGGTCAAAATTCATGGACGACTCTTTCCCTTGCTCTCATGAGAGTGTCTGCTAGGTTTATCTTCCCGTGACCCTATGTCGACCCATCGAGTCTGACCAACTTTGTACTGCCTTACAGATTGATGGCCGTGATGACAGCTCGCTCCCATTCTTTTACATTGTGCTTAAACATTAATTTGTCACCTTCTTTTTGTTTGTTTCTCTTGTTACAGCACTTTTGTAGAATTGCCATGTGTGGTCCCTCTATGCAAGAAGGTTACCACGTATATTTACCCATAGCCTAGCCCTATAGCTCAATATTACCCCTGTGGGTTGGGGAATCAGATTATACCCACTGCATCCCCTGCATGTTGTAAGAGGCTAAGTATTAGGGGGTTGTTTCTGTGCCAGTCCCAGAGCAACTAAAAGATCCCATTTGCAAGTTGGATTTTTATTTTTTTTAGGGACTGTCCCTTGCAAGTGGTCTTCCATGCTTGTCCGCATGGCCTCTGCCTTTGCTGCCCAGTCTTCACACCGGTGGCATGCAGTGCTTGACCTCTGATTGCAAGCATCTTCACACCACCGTTTGGAAGTTCTGGCCTTCTTATGTGGAGTAGCCTGCTTCTTGCTTCATGATAGCTTGTCCTCTGGTTGCCTGGTTGCTTTCGACTCCTCAACACTGTGGCAGGTGTGTCAGAATCTAATGCCTACTGTATACACATCGACCTCAGTGTAGAGGAACTTGCATGTAATGTGTCTATGTTTACCTTCCTTCATTCCAGCTGATGGTGCCATTGTTATTGCAGTCAGTTTCCTTTTCGGACGCGATCACTTTGATCCCACAATGCCTTAACTGCTTCCAACTTCTTTTTCTTTTTCTCCTTTTTCAGATTATTGTGATGTGTCTATGCTTACTCTCCTTCATTTCATCTGATGGTCCCATTGTTATTGCATTCAGTTTCCTTTTCGGACGCAATTACTTTGATCCCATAATCCCCTAACTGTGTTTTCTTCTTCTCCTTCTTCTGATTAAACCAGCCCATACATCGTGACATGTTCTGGCAATGTCACGTCATTTCATTCTAGCGCTGGACTTCTCTCCTCATCTTCTTCCTCTTTCTCTTTTTCCTTCTCTGTGTCTGTCACGTCTAAGTGAAATTTTCTTTTAACTCTTGTTCTAATTTGTTGCTGGTTATTGGCTATTTTAGTTAGCCCCAGCACGCATGGCCCAAAACTTATGTATTTTTGTCAAATGACAGGGCCATATCTAAGCTTGATTCTCCCTATATTAAGGAAAAGCATTTTTGTTTAAGGCATATCTATATGGGTGTATATTTAAATGTCCATTTACAAGTTGCGATCTTTCATCCCTAGGCACAGGAACATCAATACATCCCCTTATTCCAGGCCAACACATCCTTTCCTGCACCCTGTCTAGACTTTGGATCTAACCACTACATAGACCCCCTAGTCTCACCAGCTACGCTGTGAATGTTGTTCTTTATCACCCACGTGCGTATCTGGTGGACCAGGTTACGGCCCATTGAGCATTTCTTTATGATCAATTTACCATAATTGATCCTCCAGATATATCAGTTGTTTGCATTCTTACCTTTACTAGTCCTTTCTCCATCTCCAAAACCTTGTCGTCTCCATTATATGGGGTTGACTTTTGCATTTTTCCATATGCAGGCCGCTGACCCTGGTTCTGTTGTTGTGCCATGCCAGTCCCCTTCCTTATTTGGGACTTTGGTTTGAGTCTTCCTCCTCCAATTCCTCCGCCTGACAATTAGTAAAATGTTTCCTTTTCCTGCTACTGTATCCAAGTATGCAGCTTCTTCCTTGCCACCTCATTGTGCCAGATGCCAAGATGGTTTTAGCCTCTTGACCAGATCCATATCTTCTTGGATATTGTTTTGAAGTCTCTTGACCAGATCCATATCTTCTTGGATATTGTTTTGAAGTCTCTTGACCAGATCCATATCTTTGGGGTTTCTTCTTGCATATTGTTTTTTAGTCTCTTGACCAGGTCCACATCTTTCGGGCAATGTGCTGTTATGCCCCTTGTGCGCTGTCGCGGTTGTGGTGCAGTGAATCTGTAGCCTACCTTGCACGCACTTCCTCCACAGAGCACAGGAAACCTTGTTAGGCCTAAGCGGCCCTCTCACTAGCTGGCTGCCCTGTGAATTCCCCCTAGTCCACCCACACCAGGCGCGCACGTCTCTGACTGTCGTACGCTGTCTGGGATGGGAGACAAGGAAGTCCTCTATGTGGTACCACAGTTTGCAGTTTGCTTCCCTCGTTGCTTACTTTATAGAGTACCTCCTGTTTTGCATGATGATCATGCGACCCCTCCTTTGTCCTCCCTGGTACCATCTCAGTGTCACAGCCATGTGCAATGGAAATTCCAGCCACTGCGCTGCACTGCCATTTCTGACATGTTGGATTGCGATGACCTTGCTGTTTTGTGTTGACCTTAATCCTTCACATTTACTGGGGTTTGGTCTAGCCCAATAACTATGCATTATAATCTACTTGATTCTCACTGTCATATATTACCTAGGTCTGTTTACCCCTCAAGAGATTTTTTTCTTACACATTTCAGTTCCACTGCTGTCTTCCCCTATGGTGACAGATAATGATTCATGTGACAAATAATGATACATACCTGGCGCTATACATATACCTTTAATCATTGTCATGTCCCTCATGTGGCCTTACCCTCACTTGTGTCTCTTTGAATAGCAGCAACCTTCACTTACCAGGTCTGTCTCCAATGTCTCCCTATTTACAGGTTAGGTTGCTTACCTTTATACTGCCTCCTTGCTACATTACAGCTATCCATTGCTGTCATGCTTCACAGGCCCCTATCTCCACTTGTTTCTATTTGTAACTTCACCTCACACATAGATTCTCCGACCTGAAATTAATGACAATGGATTGATTAAGTCATCAACCTTGCATTTACTATCACACAATACCATGCCAAGACATTACTTACCCTATTTGTACTGCCTATTCAGATACAGAATAATTAAGCTCACTCTACACACACCTGAATTGACTACACTGATTCACATTGTAGGCTTGAAGTGACATTTAGTACTGTTGTTCTTTTATAATTTGTTATTATTGATGTATATCTCCACAGGTATGTAGTTTGGCTGTAAAAAGGCCTTTAGTAATGTTGTGGGTGGTACCCATATACAAGTATTGTAGCCATAACTATGACAGTCACATGGTGAATATAGGATTCATAATTGCTAAACTTCATAATATGGGTTCAAACTTACAATTCCCTTAAAATAATTGTTACCCCTTAAGGCAACTATAATGATAACATGACAACTAAGTTCATATTGACTATTCATATGATACTTGATTTCGAGTTATTAACAACCTAATTGCTATATATAAAGCTGTTCCTCTAAGTGTTGTATTTTTCAAATATCTTAAATGTTGTATTCTCTATATCTTAAATGTTATACTTTACCTTAATATCTTAAGTGTTGTACTTTACTTTAATATCTTAAGTGTTGAGCTTTACCTTTAATATCTTAAATGTTGTATTTTTATTCCAATGTTTTGAACGTTGTGCTTTACCCTAATAGCTTAAGTGTTGTATTCTTTTGCTAAAAGCACCATGGGCTGATGAATATGCATAGCATTTTTTAATGTTAACACTACATTCCGCATGTGGCGCTTTTGTGCTGCTTTGTATAACCCAAGCATTGACGTCCGTGTGTAAGGCTTTGTATGAGGGACATGCCTGCGTGGACTACCACTGGCGCCACCTGGTTAGTTATTGCTCACTGCATGAGGACTCTATGAACATATGCATTACAATGTAAGGTGATCTGGTTGCTTTTTTTAACACTAATAATTTAACCATATATGAATGAAATAATTATATACCTCTCACACAGATTCGCCAATCACCCAAAACGGTACGTAACCAGACAAATAAGAGTAAAAAAAAAAAATTCTTATTTTCTTGTAAAAAAAAATGCTGTTCAGAAGAGCCCGAGGAAGAGATCAGCGACCACTTGCCACGGAAGATCCACGACTCTCAGTATAGTGACTCTATAGACTTGGGTGTTTTGTTCACACTTAATCCATGGAAATGAGCACTCTTTTCAAACTAGAAGGCTAACACTACGTAAAGAAATGATAAATGTAGAGGATATGGAGAATAAAAGGGATACAACAACCCAGAATCGATCTTCAAAATCTCGAAGCGGAGCGGACATAGCCCCACCCAGTACGCATGTGATTGGCCAGTCGACTCTTAATACTGAACACCGGCGTGGGGCCTCATTGAACCCAGTTGATCACGTGACGACTGCTGACCCAGACGACAACGTGATCTCTGAATCAGGTTTAACGTTACATGCTTCACATAACGTGGAGGAAATCATTAACTAAAGGCAAAGATGAAAGTTGGATCTACGAAGACATCACTGGAAAAAATGAGGAATATAGTATCTAATGAAATATATAAACATATTATTATTGGATCGTGCAATGTACAGAGTATTTCACATAAAATTTTATTGGTAAAAGACTACTTTATGACGAATGATAAACATGCTCTATTCATAACGGAAACATGGCTACACGAGTATGGGGATGACAGAATTAAAATGAATTTGAAGAGGGGGGTCTGAAGTTCCAATCCTACCCCAGGATTGGACGCACGGGTGGAGGATTGGGGCTCCTATACCGGGTAGAGCTTCCTTTCACCGTAAATAGGGAAGACCCTCCAAAAGTGAACACGATGGAAATAATGGAGGCCTCAATTCACATGAAAATTAAACACTTGACTTTTGTAACTATATACAGACCAGAGCCATCTGGTGGGAATAAATGCACATACTCAGAATTTTATGATGAGCTCACACAATTAGTTGCTCATTATGGGATGGGTCATTCAATCACGAAGTCATGTTCTTAGGTGACTAAAATTTCCATGTGAATAAACCAAACAAACCAGATGTAATCAAATTTAATGATATCTTGTCTACTTTTGACATGACCCAATGGGTTGAGGAACCTACACACAGACTGGGAAACACATTAGATTTAATCATCACTTTTAAGAATAACAAGCATCTAATAAGTCATATAGTAGATGATTACATATCTGACCATAAAATGATTCTACTAAACCTAAATATAAATCCGCCTAAGCAATCGAAGAAATCAATATGCTACAGAAACTTTAAAAATTTAGATATAAATGCACGAAAACAAGATATCAGGGCTATCACTCAACAAGAAAGCAATTACAATCAACTATCATTAGGTGAGATTGTAGGCTTGTATGATAGGAAAATCACTATAATCTTAGATAAACATGCCCCTCAAAGAAGGGCCATGGTCACTAATCGCACCCCGGTGCCCTGGATGAACAATCATATCAAGAAAGAGCGGTCTCTCAAGAGAAGACTAGAGAGAAAGATAAATAAAACGGGATTACAGATTGATAAGGAATCCTATAACGCAAAGAAAAATGAATATAATGCCCTGCTAAAATCTGCATAATCAAATTATTTTTCGTCACTAGTCATGGAAAATAAACATGACCCATAGAATTTTTTCAAGGTCATAGATACGGTAATGCACAGGCCCACGGATACGCCCATGCCGAAAACACAAAATGACACAGTCCAGGCTAACAAATTCAATAAATTCTTTATTGAAAAAATTGAATTGATCAGACAAGACATAGATGCGACCTCTACCGGCCAAAAAACTCCACCTGAGTACACCACTAATACAAATGAACAGACCAAGATTCCAGACTACAGTAATTCCACAACCTTGAATTATTTCATACCCCTTACTCTGGATGAGGTCAGAAAACTGATAAAAAAGGCTGCAAGGAAATCGTGTGAACTTGACCCATTACCAGCCTGGCTACTACATGACCTCTTAGATGACCTCCTGCCTATTATAAGGGTCATTAACAGATAAGTTCCAATCAGCTTATAAAGAGCATCATAGCACAGAAACAGCGCTTTTAAGAGAACAAAACGATATTCTTCTGAATCTAAAATAAAAAGAAATTAGGTCATTTTACTATTTCTCGACCTATCCGCGGCATTTGACACTATTGACCACACAGACCGGAGGCACGCTGCAGAGTCAAAGGTAAAGCATTAGATTGGATTAAGTCATATCTAAGTAATGGAAAACAATGTGTCAAGGTGGGACTTCAGCGATCTTCTTTGGAACCCATAAAATATGGAGTCCCACAGGGCTCAGTCCTGGGTCCCATTCTGTTCACAAACTATATGTCACCCCTGGCTGACAGTCTACAGAAATACAGGATGAGTTATCACATCTATGCAGATGATACGCAAATCTACATTCCCGTGGACCATTCCTCATCCAACAAAGCTGAAATCAGTAAAAACCCTCTTGATTTTTTTGTTTGTTTGGGGTTTTACATCACTTTCAACATTATTTCAGTCATTTCGTGATGAGACCTACTTGTAACAGATATAATGCTGCCTCACTGAATTGTCATGTCGCAAGTCCTTGACATGACAACCCACCCAGTCACAGATTTACAAGGACAACGGGTTAACCCTTTAGGCACGGGCCTCAGCTCATGTGGGAAATTGTATCATGAGTTCAATCCCGGCACGGCCGGGGTTTGAACCCACGACCTTTGGATCACCACAGAGGAACTGGTGCTAATAAGCTGGCGCTCTAACCAACTGCGCCACGGCCCATGGCCAAAAACTCTCTTGAAAAATGTGTTGACAAGGTAAGAACTTTTTTAATATCAAACAAAATGAAAATAAATGACAGAAAAATTTAAATGCTGATATGTACTGACACCTATAATATACCTAAGGACACTCTGACAGAGGTCAGGGTAGGTGACTCCATAATAAGCCAGACGGACAAGGTCGTTGACCTTGGCATCACGTTTGACACTGAGGTGAACATGAAGGCTCAAATCAGGAAAATGTGTAAAAAGGGCTACTATCACATTAGAAACCTATCTGCAATTAGACAATGTCTAGACGAGAAGACAGCCACTACTCTGACACATGCCTTTGTCACCTCCACCCTGGACTATGGAAATGGACTACTTGCTGGGCTACTCAACTCGGAGATCAGAAAGTCGCAATTACTGCAGAACTCTGCAGCGTGCGTAGTGGGAAAATTAAGGCAGTTTGATCATATATCCGATAAGTTGAAAGAATTGCATTGGCTCCCGGTAAAGCAAGAATACAATTTAAAATTCTCCTAATAACCTGGAAAGCATTAAACAGTAAGGCACCCCCTTACCTGAGGGAACTATTACATGTAAAAAAAGGGGAACGGTCCCTGAGATCAAATGATGATATGTACTTATGTGTACCCAAGACGTGCCTGAAGACAGTGGGAGACAGGGCGTTTTCCTCCATTAGCCCTAAGCTGTGGAACGCACTGCCTAAAAATATTAGGACTAGTACCACAGTCGACTCATTTAAGAGTAGACTTAAAACTCACCTATTCAAAACACATTATTATTATTATTATTATTATTATTATTATTATTATTATTATTATTATTATTATTATTATTATTATTATTATTATTATTATTATTATCAGACAAAACCTCTCAATCTCTCCTAATTATTTATACAGGTGAAGATAACAGTTTTGAAAACTCTCTCGTCCACTTTTTGGAGATGAAGACAGCAAAAGGTATTCAAGGTATTCATGTTTTTAGGTTTATTAACTAAATAACTAGGTTTATTTTATTGACAAATGATTGTTATTGTTTTTGAAAATATGTGTATTTCATATTGTATATCTATAAAATTCAAATCCTATTTTCACCGTACGATGGTACTGACAGCCCTAAGATAATATTAAGATAAGCCTGCGGGACACTGCCAAGACCCTACCACGTACTTCAAGATGATATTTGGTTATAAGACAACAGGGAAATGCTGGCAACTTTTATGTTGCAGCTAAAAGTTCCTGTGACTGAGGTATTATTCATGATGAAAAACAACATGTCACATGTATGTGTATTTCTCTGTTTACCAGTGAGAAGATCAAATCATACTTTTCATCTCTATCCTTATAGCAATATAACCTTTTCATTTTCCTTGTTCCCAGTGTCCATTTCCAGGGCTTGTCCTCTACCTTCCACAAAAATGCCATGCTTTACATTTTCTAATTAAAAGGTGAGAAATAAGCTCATTAAATCTGAGAGCAACCAAATATACATCAGTACCAGGTGGTTGGTACCTAGCAGAGTTGATAAGATGTCTGCCACACATAAAAAAGTCTTGGGTTTGAATCCTGGTTGGGACAAGTTATTTGATCTTGCTGCATTGTTCAAAAAGGTGGATATCTGAAATTGAGCATCAGATCTGAATAGGACAGTGCAGTGAGTCTGATATTGCAAACCCACCCTCGTTGACTTTAACATGGGTATGACTATGTAGTTAGTGCCTTTGATGTGGAAAGCATCTGGTAACAGCAAAAGCAGGTTTCTAAATCAATGTTCCCAATAGGGCAAAGTGGAGGTTGATTTTGGTTCATACCTTTTGGCGGAACATTATGAGTTACTTTCAGCAATTTACAAAACTTATTAATACTTTCCGTATTATCCCTAATTGCCTCTGAGGGGGCCACTAATATGTGACTGGCAGACATGCCAAGATCAGGGTTCAAAATTGACTATTTTTCAGATTCACAATAGATATTTAGTAACTAAATGGCCACATCTTGTTGCACTTGAAGAATAGTTTGATGGGAAGAATAATTGTACAGTACAGTATTATTCAATGTATTTTAGATGCACTAATAAAAATGAATATGTCAGTCCAGACACAAAACAACTAAGCATGTTATGTATTGAAAATGACAATCTTTTATTATTAGTGTTGACCTCATAAGTTTCCCCACTTGACAACATGCCTATAGGGTAATTAACCAATTACGTTACAAGAGGCTTTGAGGCCAGCAAAGTGAAATCTGAGGTGGCGATGGCTAGAGCAGAGATTGCTGCTGTCAAAACAGGTTATCACAATCTTGAGGTGAGTTTGTTTGTTTGTTTGGGGTTTTACATCACTTTCAACATTATTTCAGTTATTTCGTGATGAGACCTACTTGTAGCAGATATAGTGCTGCCTCACTGAATTGTCATGTCGCAGGTCCTTGACAAGACAACCCACCCGGTCACAGACAACGGGTTAACCCTTTGGCACAGGCCTCAGCTCATGTGGGAAATTGTATCATGAGTTCAATCCCGGCACGGCCGGGGTTCGAACCCACAACCTTTGGATCACCACAGAGGAACTGGTGCTATTAAGCTGGCGCTCTAACCAACTGCGCCACGGCCCGTGGCCTATCTTGAGGTGAGACACAATGGTTTACAAACCTAATATGTGGCTCTTCATGACAAGTTGGTGAATCTGGAAGATTATGGGAGACGTGAAAATTTAGTATTTGAAGGAGTTCCTGAAAGTGCAAATGAAAATGTGAAAAAGGTCATGAGTGATATTTTACGAAAAATTGGTATAGAAAATTCAGAGATCCCTTTCGCTAGATGTCATTGCATGCCGGGAAAACGGGGAAGCCCTCGGCCGATAATTGTAAGATTTGAGCATTTCCCAGATTGTGAAAACGTATGGAAGCACAAGACTGGTCTGAAAGGCTCTGAAATATATGTGAAAGAGAATTTTTCTGCGGAAACTGAAAAAAAGAGGCATCGGTTGTTCCCCTTCTGGAAGGCCGCACAAGCGATTCCTGAAATCTCAAAATGTGTTATCACAAAAGACAGTCGTCTTGTTGTAAACAGCCAAACATACAGCGTCGACCAGCTGCATCGTCTTCCTGAGCTGCTGCGCCCGGAGAATGTGTGCAAACGAGAGAATGACAATGCTATTGTGTTTTTTGGAATAGGTTCTTTCTTGAGTAACCATCACGAGGCTCCATTCATTGTGAAAGAAAAACAGTATAACTGTATGGAACAATATATTATGCATTCCAAGGCAACCCTCTTTGTGGATAAAGATACAGCAGAAGACATTCTTTGTTTGTTTGTTTTGGGTTTTACATCACTTTCAACATTATTTCAGTCATTTCTTGATGAGACCTACTTGTAGCAGATATAGTGCTGCCTCACTGAATTGTCATGTCGCAGGTCCTTGACATGACAACCCGCCCGGTCACAGATTTACAAGGACAACGTGTTAACCCTTTAGGCACGGGCCTCAGCTCATGTGGGAAATTGTATCATGAGTTCAATCCCGGCACAGCCGGGGTACGAACCCACGACCTTTGGATCACCACAGAGGAACTGGTGCTAATAAGCTGGCACTCTAACCAACTGCGCCACGGCCCGTGGCCTTAGAAGACATTCTCCGGGAGCAGAACCCAGGCAGACAGAAACAACTCGGTAAAAATGTTCAAAACTGACAAGTACATCTGGGAAAAGGAACTGGAGGAAATCACTGAAATAGGACTCATTGCAAAATTTAATCAAAATCCCATCCTGAAAGAAAAACTTCTGAGTACCAGGGGAAAGAAGATTGGTGAAGCATGTAAGGATACGCTCTGGGGCACTGGCCTCGAGCTCAGTAATCGCAAAGCTCTGGACTGTTCAAAGTGGAAAAACATTACACTCGGCAAGCTCATCAATAAAGTTAGAGACTCCCAGCTACATTAGAATTGGTATATATCTCAAAGACGATGAGTACCATGTAGAATAAACCAATTACCAGAACCTTCTATTCCTGTAACTCATCATATGATTGCCTGTTATGTTACAGAATTTTTTGTTCAAAAATGTATAAAACAAATCTTGTTACATGCTTCAGCAAAGCTCACTCCTACATATGAATTATTATGTTTTATTTATTTTCTGTCAATATCATCATCATATGGGTTAACCTTTTGCCTCAGATAGATAGGTATTTTGAGTGAAAAATCATGAAGTCAATGCTATTGTTTTTTTTGCAAAATATGTGTGTGAAAATATATGTAGATCTTGTCTTGCTTTATTATGATTGTATTATGTTTTATGTACAAGTGCTGAGAATGATTTGGAAAACAACATGTCCTTTGTTTAAATCTGATTATGGCTAGTGAAGTAGAAATTAAGTCATTCAATATCAATGGTCTGGCCCGGAAAATCAAACGATGTGCTGTTTTTGGTAGATTAAAGAAAATGAATTCTATAGTTCTTTTGCAGGAAACACATTCGAGTAAGGAAACTGAACAAGCATGGTCATCAGAATGGGGTAATTAAATCATATTTTACCATGGTCAAACCAATAGTAAAGGGGTAGCAATCTTACTTCCTGGAAAAATTGTGTACAATATTAATGAAGTTGTTAGAGATAATGACGGTAGATTTTTATTGATTGATATTGATGTTGACAACATTAATTATGTACTTGTCAATGTGTATGCTCCTACTCGGGATCATAAAAGAGAGCAGCTTCAGTTCCTCAACTTTGTCAAAAATAATATAGCTGGTTTTGCGGAAAAAAATTTGATTCTGACAAGTGACTTTAATTTCTGTCATGATAAAATCTAGGATAAACAACCAAGTATGTCCAGTGATAATGATAATCCAGAATATCGCAATGAAATAGACGCTCTTTTAGAAACCTACCACCTTGAGGATGCCTGAAGAACACAGCATCCATTGTTGAGGAGATACACTTGGCACAGTCGTGGTAAATCCTCCAGGTTGGATTATTGCTTCATTTCTGATCATTTATTGAATAATATTGGAAAATGTGATATATACCCTTGTATACAATCAGATCATAGTATTGTCTCTATTAAGTTAAATGATATGAATAGTGTTGTTAGAGGTAAAGGTCTGTGGAAGTTTAATAATGAACTTCTGCATGATACTAACTGCAAAAAATTAAGAATATAGTTAATGAGTGTGAATATAAATATGCGGATGCACTAAATAAGAGTCAAAAGTGGGAATTGATAAAAATGGAAATCAGATCCTTTACAAGACCATATTGTACCAAAAAAAGAAAAGATAGAGATAAGTTGAAAAATGATTTGGAAAAAAGATTGGCAGAAGTACATGAACTGAATGATGAGGACAACTGTTACTTGGAGGAATATATTACAATAAAAACCGAAATTGAAGAAATTGAAGCAAAAGGGTGCATTATACAATCAAAGATTAGATGGGCTGAAGAGGGAGAAAAAAATTCAAAATTCTTCATGTCTTTAGAAAAAACAATTATGTCAACAAACTCATTACCAAAATTCAATTTGAGGACCAAATCATTTCTGACCCAAAGGAAATATTAAAAGAAGAAAGCAATTTCTATAAATTGTTATATAAAGAAAAATTGGATGATACATCAGAAGTTTATAATGAAGTAATTGAGTACTTTCTGAAAAACCCAGACATTCCCACAATTTCAGATGAAGATTAAACATTTTGTGATTCATATATTATAGAAAAAGAAATTCTCTCAAGTTTGAAGCAACTTAAAAGTAATAAAACACCTGGCTCTGGTGGGTTGTCTTTGGAATTTTACAAATATTTTTGGAGTGATATAAAAAACCTGCTTTTAGACAGTTACAAACACTCTTTTGCAATGGGTATGTTATCAATTGAACAAAGGAGAGGCGTACTTACACTTATTCCAAAAAAAAATAAAGATAGATTATTTCTAAAAAATTGGAGACCTATAAGTTTATTAAATGTTGACTACAAAATTCTTGCCAAATTGTTTGCCTTTAGATTGAAACAAGTATTTCCCTCTGTTATTCATGATAATCAAACAGGTTATTTGAAAGGTCGTTATATAGGGCAGAACATTTGACAAATTGAAGATATTGCATTTTTTACTAAAGATAAGAAAATACCAGGAATTATTTTAACAGTTGATCTTGAGAAAGCGTTTGATTCTTTAAACTGGAATTTTATTGATAGAGCTCTGATTAGATTCAATTTGGTGAATATTTTAGAAAATAGATTAAGATATTATATTGCAATATAGAATCCACAGTAATTAATAATGGAAATACTGCACCATATTTTAAAATTGAGAGAGGTATCTGTCAAGGATGTCCCTTTTCTGCTTATCTTTTCATCCTAGCTGTAGAAATACTGGCAATCAAAATTAGAGCTGATATATTAATTTTGATGTATCAAAATTAATGAAATAGAAATAAAATTGAGTCAACTAGCTGATGACACCACTTGTTTCCTTTTAGATGATGACTCACTGAAACAATGTTTAGATACTTTTTTCATGTTCAGTGAGTGTTCAGGATTAAATATAAATATAGATAAAACCAAAGCAAGATATATTGGCAGCCAAAAAACAATGACTATTATCCACATGGACTATCATGGACCAAAGATGAGATAGTACCATTGGGGATAAAATGTTGCACTAACCCTGAAGATAACTACAACCTGAATTTTAAGGCAAAAATCCTCACTTTCAAAAATACTCTTTTTTTTTTTTTCAAAAATAAAGTTTATTATACAAAAACATAGTATTATATGGTACAATTAATTTCAAAGGTTGAGTTCTATTACCATTTCAAGCAGTTCATATTCTTATACATATACAGCTAGTAAATCATGTGCTATATAACAAGGTCAATGGTTATAATGCATCGTAAATAGGAATAAATTTATCAAATTTAAATAGTCTATTTTCTTTTGTACAGATATATTTTTCTACAGTTAGTGAGCTTTTTAAACATTTGAGAAATTCATAGAAATCTACATTATTTTCATTAAAGAGTCTTTGTTTATATATATAAAATTTACATTGTAATATGACATAATTAAGCACAATTGACACATTTTCATCATCTAGAAATCCAAATATAATACATTCTTCTAGTTCGTCTTCATCAATAATTTGTACGTCACTAGTTCGGTTCCACCACCTAAAGAAACTTTTCCAAAATTCTTGGACCCTTGTACAGTATATTAAACAGTGTTCAATAGTATCCTTATTTGTACAATAATCACACATATCTGTTTCTTTTATACTTATATTGTACAGCCATCTGTTACATGCAATTGTTCTGTGTATGAGTCTATATTGGAAGGACTGGAGTTTTGTCTCTCTTGTAGTAATAAATGGCATCTTGTATATATTGTTCCATATTTACTCATTTTTGCCTTCAAGTCTAGGATAAGTTTCTTGCCACTTCTGCACACATGTTGGTATAATCTGTTTTTTATTTATGAAATGCCAGTAATAATTTTTACATTTTAGAAGACTAATATTTTTACATAATGGAGGGTTATATATATGAACCATGATTTTGGTGCAGTTTACAGCTTTACAGTTTGATTCTTGAATTTTTTTCCTCCAATTACCTGGTATGCTTTGTCTAATTTGTAATACTTGTAGAAAATTACATTTAACATTATAAATTTGATGCAATTCATTTTGATTGTAGAATTGACCATTATCATTTAACAAGTCTCTAATTTTATTTATACCATTTTTACTCCAGCCCTCCCAATATATTGGTTTGTGGTTCATTGTAATATATTGGTTGTTCCATATGATCTCATTTTGGATATCCTTTATGTTCACAGGTTCTATGCTATGTATTTCAACCCATATGTTGTGTATATCTTGATAAAATTTTGGCATGCATACATTTTTATCATATTTTGACTGTTTCATCCTAAAATAATTATTCAAGCTATCAGTGTTGAAAAATTGTTGTGGCAAACATTTCCATCTTGCTTTTTCATTGCCGTTTGCTAGTCTGTTTACCCATGACATAAGGAGTGCTTTAACTTTTATCTCAAAATTACACAACTTCAAACCACCATTTTCAATACTTAAAGATAAAGTATCTCCAGCTATCTTGGGACTTCCACCATTCCATATGAAATCCCTCAGTATCTATTTGACTTCATTAAACACTCTAGTTGGAGTTGTTTTAACACTTGAGATATAAACTAAGGGTGCAATTGCTACACTATTAATAATTGTAATCTTTCCCTTAATGGAGAGATCTCTTTGCTTCCAAATCCGGAGTAAATTCTGCATTTTGATAAGTCTGGGTCTAAAATTGTGTATGTAATTTTCTTCTTCAGATAATGTACATAAAACACCAAGAGTTTGAATAGAGTCTTTGATCCAGGACAGACCATGTGGATAGTATTCTGAACTTTGTAAAGGTCCTATGTATTTAGCTGTTGTTTTTTCTAGGTTAACATTAAGACCTGCACATATGGAGAATAATTTAAAAGTCTTCAATAGGTTTGTAAGAGATTTGTGATCTGCAACGAAGCATGTGGTATCATCAGCTAGTTGACTGATTTTTAAGATAGCATCTCTAAGTGATAAACCATAGATTTCTGGATCTTGCCTTATTTTTTCTGCTAATATTTCAACTACGACTAGAAAAAGATAAGCAGATAGGGGACATCCCTGTCTGACACCTCGATATAATTTAAAATATTCAGTTGTATGTCCATTGTTGAGCACTGTTGATTCAATATCTGAACCCATTTTCTAAAATTTTTACCAAAGCCAAATTTTTGCAAAGCGGCATCTAAAAAATTCCAGTCGACTGTATCAAAGGCTTTTGTGAAATCTACAGATAGAATGATTCCTGGTTTTCCGTCTTTCTCAGCCATATATATCACGTCTTCTATTATTCTGATGTTTTGGCCTACATATCTTCCTTTAAGATATGCTGTTTGGTCATCACTGATAATAAAAGGCAAGACTGTTCGTAATCTAGAAGCTAATAATTTAGCTAAGATCTTATAATCTGCATTCAATAGACTAATAGGCCGCCAGTTTTTCAAGAGTAATCTATTTTTGTCCTTTTTTGGAATAAGAGTTAATATGCCTCGCCGCTGTTCAACTGATAGAGTACCATTTGCAAAGGCATACTGAAAACTATCTAAGAGCAAGTCTTTTATATCTATCCAGAAAAATTTATAAAAGTCAGAGGAAAGGCCATCGGTTCCAGGAGTTTTACCATTTTTAAGCTCTTTTAAACTCTTTAATATTTCATCTTCAGTAATATCAGACTCACATAAATGATTGGACTCATCATCAATTTTCAGTGTATTTAAATTGTCAAGACAGCTTTTCATTGATTTTTTGTACTCCTCAGACCTATAATCTATATTATTACTGTATAGCTGTTCATAGAATTTCATTTGTTCTGTTCTTATAACTTTTGCATCTTTGATCACAGTGCCCTCAATATCTAATTGTGAAATAACTTTATTTATATAATTCTTCCATTCTAGAGATAGAAAATATTTAGAGTTCTTTTCGCCCTCTTCTGCCCATTGAGTTCTAGATCTAAATATTGTGCTAGCTGCAGCTTGTTTTTCAATCTGTTCTAACTCACTTTTAACAGAGAAATATTCTTCTAGATGATCAGGATCTTCTTTTTCATCTATGACTAACTCTAGATCACAAAGTCTTGTTTCTAGTTCATTTCTATATTTCTGACTTTCTTTCTTTTTATTTACACAATATGGAATCGTGAAGGATCTTATTTTAAGTTTTACTAATTCCCATAACAATCCCTTGTCTTCTAGATTAAGATAAAACTGTTTGGTTTCAGATATGATTTTCTTTACCTCTTTAACATAGTCAATATCATGTAGCAGTGTGTTATTGAATTTCCAAAACCCCTTACCCGTCTTTCTGATGCAGTATTTTCTATTGAAACAGACACTATACTGTGGTCAGAGCAAACACCTGGGTTAATATCACAGTTTGAGACAATATTACATAGTTCTTCTGAAATGAAAAGGTAGTCAAGTCTAGAAGCTAAGCCTCTGCTGTGCCATGTATACCTACGTACATTTGGATTCATTACTCTCCATATATCAATTAAATTGAGAGACTCCAGGAGAGAGCATAATTCTTGTCTATATTCTAGGTTATCATTAGCATTAGACATGGTATCTAGTTTATCAAGCCTGGGATTATGATACAGGTTGAAATCTCCACCCAAAAATATAAATTTGTCATCAAATTGTGTAATTTGTGTTTTAACAAAGTCGATAAAGGCAATCTGCTCTTTCCTCATATCTCTGGTAGGAGCATATACATTTACAAAAACATATTGTGCCTCATCATGTTTAAAATCAATAGCCACAAATCTTCCCTCTGTATCTCTATGTATGTTCACAGTTTCAACATCAACACCTTCAGGTATCAAAATACATACACCTTTGCTGTTACTAGTGCCATGTGAGAATACAATGTCTCCTCCCCATTCTGACTTCCATTTCTTTTCATCTTTTACAGTACTGTGAGTCTCTTGTAACATAATGACACCTTTGCATCTGTACAGCTTTTTAAAGATAGCTATTCTTTTAGTCCTATCTCTAATCCCATTTACATTAAAAGAGTATACTTTGATTTGGTTACTAGTGAATGTTTATATATATTGTATAAAAGAACTGCAAGTTGGTTGACACTATATGTTGCTATGACATATGCAAGTATTTGATAAATAATTGTACCACACATTTTATAGGTCACAGTGTAATATATACAGTAGTAAAGTAAAAAAATATGGATAGTAGATAACATTGGATAAAGTGATATGAGATAGTTGTGGGAGTACACAAAGTATACAGTTCTATTATATATGTCTATAACAACCCTTGTATATCTATGGTGATACAATTATAGAAAATTATTGAAAAATAGGTCAAGGTCACCGTCCACTGAACTCGTCCGAGGTTTTCACCAGATCATTTCTTATGTGTGTCAAGTTTCATGAAGCTGCCATCATTTGTTCTAGAGTTATCGCAATGACAAGGATGATTTTACATAATTGTCCCTGTGACCTTGAAAAGTAGGTGAAGGTTATGTTTCTAAGAAAAAATTCTGAGGTCTTCACCAGATGCTTATGTGTGTCAAATCTCATAAAGCTGCCATCATTTGTTCTTAAGTTATTGCAATTCTTGGGATTTCACATAATTGTCCCTGTGACCTTGAAAAATGGGTCAAGGTCGCCATCCATCGAACTCGTCCGAGGTTTTTACCAGATGCTTATGTGTGTCAAGTTTCATGAAGCTGCCATCATTTGTTCTCAAGTTATCGCGACGACAAGGACGTTCGATACATACATACATACATACATACATACATACATACATACATACATACATACATACATACATACATACATACATACACACACACTCACACACACACACACACACACATACATACATACATACATACACCAGGAGTACTGCAATACCCTCAGCCTGATTACATCAGGGGCTGAGGGTAAAAAACCACTGGTAGCCAAATCTGTCCTGCATAAAAAAATAGAAGAAGGTGGTATAAAGCTTTGTAATTTTAAATTGAAAGTTGATGCTCTGAAATTAGCTTGGGTAAATAGAATATTGAATGCATGTGATGCAGACTGGGTTCAAGTCATTAAACACTATTTCCAAACTGAATCTTTTGAAAGATATTTTGCCACAAAACAACAGCTGTTGAAAAAAAGTATCAGGTTCCAAAATTTTATTATGACATACATAATCTGTGGATGAATCTTTTCTCAAAACCACCTCACAACGGATTAGATATTCAGAGACAATATTTGTGGAACAACAAATTCATTACAGCTAATAAACATAGGCATCAGAGATGCATCAACCCTCAGCCCTGGTAACTCATTGCACAACATTCGCTCCACACAATATTTGTGAACAAAACGTCACTGCACCAAGGCAAATTGATGCAGGGGTAAAAAAAACCCATAAAATCTACTTCCTTTGATAGCTTAGGTGTGTCAAGTATCATGAAACTGTCATCATTTACTCTAGAATTATTGAGATGGGCAGGTGACCTTGAAAAGCAGGTTAAGGTCACCGTCCATCAAACTCATGTGAAGACTTCCAAGATGCTTATGTGTGTCAATTTTCATGAAGCTGCCATTATTTGTTCTTAAGTTATTGCAATGACGTGGATTTGACATGATTGTCCCTGTGACCTTGAAAAGAAGGTAAAGGTCATGTTCCATCAAGAGAAGTCTGAGGTCTTCACCAGATGCTTATGTGTGTCAAGTCTCATAAAGCTGCCAACATTCGTTCTCGAGTTATGACAATGATAGGGATTTCACATAATTGTAACTGTGACCTTGAAAAGTAGATGAAGGTCATGTTCCATACAAAAATGTCTGAGGTTTTCATCAGATGCTTATGTGTGTCAAGTTTCATGAAGCTGCCATCATTTGTTCTCGAGTTATCGCGATGACAAGGATGATTTCACATAATTGTCCCTGTGACTTTGAAAAGTAGGTGAAGGTCATGGTCCACCATGAGAAGTCTGAGGTCTTCACCAGATGCTTGTGTGTGTCAAATCTCATAAAGTTGCCATCATTCGTTCTTGAGTTATTGCGATTCTTGGGTTTTCACATAATTGTCCCTGTGACTTTGAAAAGTAGGTGAAGGTCATGGTCCACCATGAGAAGTCTGAGGTCTTCACCAGATGCTTGTGTGTGTCAAATCTCATAAAGCTGCCATCATTCGTTCTTGCGATTCTTGGGATTACACATGCTTATATGTGTCGAGTTTCATGAAGCTGCCATCATTTGTTCTCGTACTATTGCGATGACAAGGATGATTTCAAATAATTGTCCATGTGACCTTGAAAAGTAGGTGAAGGTTATGTTTTATAGAAACAATTCTGAGGTCTTCACCAGATGCTTATGGGTGTAAAATCTCATAAAGCTGCCATCATTTGTTCTTGAGTTATGCGATTCTTGGGATTTCACATAATTGTCCCTGTGACCTTGAAAAATAGGTCAAGGTCACCGTCCATCGAACTCGTCCGAGGTTTTCACCAGATGCTTATATGTGTCAAGTTTCACGAAGCTGCCATCATTTGTTCTAGAGTTATCGCGATGACAAGATGATTTCACAAAATTGTCCCTGTGACCTTGAAAAGTAGGTGAAGGTCATGTTTCATAGGAAAAATTCTGAGGGCTTTACCAGATGCTTATGTGTGTCAAATCTCATAAAGCTGCCATCGTTCGTTCTTGAGTTATTGTGATTCTTGGGATTTCACATAATTGTCCCTGTGACCTTGAAAAATAAGTCAAGGTCGCCGTCCATCGAACTCGTCCGAGGTTTTCACGAGATGCATATGTGTGTCAAGTTTCATGAAGCTGCCATCATTTGTTCTTGAGTTATCGCGATGACAAGGATGTTCGCTACAGACATACATACAGACATACATACATACCCACGCCAGGAGTACTGCAATACCCTCAGCCTGATTACATCAGGGGCTGAGGGTAACAAAACATTAGTTTTGAAACAGTGGATTAAAGCTGGTGTATTAACTGTAAATGGTTTACTGGATGATGAGTCACACAAATATTTGCTGTAAATTTGGTATAAGGTGTAACTTCCTTGAATTACTGTCTCTTAGACAATGTATACCACAAGACTGGAAAAAACAATTGTTATTCTGTTAGTCTGTTTCAAGCATCCAATCTCATCAGGTCTTACTTTAGAAATTAATGGAATGCACAGACATGTTAGTGCAATCAAATGTAAAGATTTTTATTGGGAACTTGTTTATGCTACAAATATACACCCTGTATGTAAATCAAAATGGAAATCTGATTTGCCAGGTTTAGCAAAGTCTGACGACATTCACTGGGCTAAACTTTTTAGAATACCATACATGGCTTCTAGAGAAACAAAATTACAAACTTTTCAATTTAAGATCACTCATAGAGTTATTCCATGTAATAAATTGTTATGTACTATTCAAATCAAATCTAGTGATAAGTGTGAATACTGTCCAACAATGAAGACAGATAATCTGTTACATTTCTTTATATTCTGTAGCAAAGTTAAACTTCTCTGGAAAAGCTTTATTCAGTGGTGGAACAGATTATCCCATTTAAAAATAGCTGATGACATTGAGGAAATAAAAGAAATTATCATTTTTGAAAACAATAATGTGATAATAATATTGGATACAATAATGTGATAATAGCGCTAAATTAATGTCTTTTAACTGCCAAGTTTCACATATATAGACAAAGACTGTTTCACAACAATGAAATAAGCTTTTATATGTTCTTAACTGAATTAAAGAATAAGCTGTACATTGAGAAATGTATCTGTGAAAAAGAATTACGGTCAGATTTATTTATGAAAATGTTTAGCCTTGTACTATAATCAATTAATTTATGTTGTAATTACACACACAATGATGTATACTTTTTTGGGGTTTTTTTCACTAAGGACATAATAAACATGATTTGCCAAAAAAAAAAGTTACAAGAGGCTGGGGTGTGCTTCTGGGCACCATACTGTGACCCATATGTGACCCTCACTCAGCATTCAGGTGTCAGATCTTAAACATTGATGCAACATGAGGAGTTAATTACAGTGTAACATCACTTGAAATTGAGAAATATTAAACAGGTGTTTGTGGCAAACAGTAAAACATAACCCCATGGGTTGATAGCTCTGCTGACTTGAATGAAAACACATGAACTGAGATAAAGTGCAATAAGCAACCAGGTTATGGTTGTCCATACAAGATCCCAATTCAGTTTTGATGAGATATTCATTAATATTTTGTAAATCATTATCATGTTACCAATGCAATATTTCATGCACAAAATTTCACTAAGTTGTCAAGGAGGCTGCCATTTTGAATAACATAGCCAATGAGAATCAAGATAACAAGTTGGGGCCAAATGTGATATGTAACATGCATTTTGATTGGTCAAAATCACTATCTGCTCAATTCTGCTCTTGAAAAGGATTTAAATGATCATTTAGGAAGAAATGTTCAAAAACATTACAAAAAAGCAATGATATGCATAGCTCAAAGGCCATTAATATATGTTTATTCACTTTTGATGGTTGTGAGATTTTGCATGTATACAAATTTTGAATTGAAGGTCAATGTGTCAAGGTCAAAGGTCACATGACTAAGAAAGTATGATGAGGCACGGCTATGACCTAAGACATTTCTGTATACCAAGATTTAATTTCTTTTTATAAGTGGTTGCTGAGATATGCTCCTTACAAAATTTGTGACATCAAGGTCACTGCACTAAGGTCAATGGTGACATCACTGAGAATTGAAGGAATCTAAATCTTCAAATCTCTATCTAGCTCTGTATAAATTAATGTTGTTATATAACAGGTATGAAGTGCATTTAATTCACTTCTAATGGTTATGATGTGGCATGTTCACAAATTTTGAATTCAAGGTCAATGTGTCAAGGTCAAAGGTCACATGACTAAGAAAATATTATGAGGCACAGCTATGACCTAAGACATTTCTGTATACCAAGTTTTAATTTCTTCTTATAAGTAGTTGCTGAGATATACTCCTCACAATATTTTTGACATCAGAGTCACTGCATTAAGGTCAATGGTGACATCACTAAGATTTGAAGGAATCTGAATCTTCAACTCTCTATCTACCTCTGTATTAAATATAAAACAAATATTACTGGTAGTTTTGGAGAAGATTTTTAAACATAGTGTTAGTATATAACAGATATGAAGTTTTTTTTATTCAATTCTGATGGTTGTGATGTGGCATGTTCACAACTTTTGAATTCAAGGTCAATGTGTCAAGGTCAAAGTTCACATGACTAAAATTGTATGATAAGGCACAACTTTAATATAAGATATTTCTGCATACCAAGTTTTAATATCCTGTAATAAGTAGTTGCTGAGATATGCTCCTTACAAAATTTGTGACATCAAGGTCACTGCACTAAGGTCAATGGTGACATCACTGAGAATTGAAGGAATCTAAATCTTCAACTCTCTATCTAGCTCTGTATAAAATAGTGTTGGTATATAACAGATATGAAGTGCATTTAATTCACTTTTAATGGTTATGATGTGGCATGTTCACAAATTTTGAATTCAAGGTCAATGTGTCAAGGTCAAAGGTCACATGACTAAGAAAGTATGATGAGGCACAGCTATGACCTAAGACATTTCTGTATACCAGGTTTTAATTTCTTCTTATAAGTAGTTGCGGAGATATACCTCTTACAAAATTTGTGACATCAAGGTCACTGCATTAAGGTCAATGGTGACATCACTAAGATTTGAAGGAATCTGAATCTTCAACTCTCTATCTACCTCTGTATTAAATATGAAACAAATATTACTGGTAGTTTTGGAGGAGAAGATTTTTAAACATAGTGTTAGTATATAACAGATATGAAGTGTTTTTTATTCAATTCTGATGGTTGTGATGTGGCATGTTTACAAATTTTGAATTCAAGGTCAATGTGTCAAGGTCAAAGGTCACATGACTAAAATTGTATGACAAGGTACAACTTTAACATAAGACATTTCTGCATACCAAGTTTTAATATCGTGTAATAAGTGGTTGCTGAGAAATGCTCAGTACAAAATTTGTGACCTCAAGGTCACTGCACTAAGGTCAATGGTGACATCACTAAGATTTGAAGCAATCTGAATCTTCACCTATATATCTACCTCTATATAAGATATGAAGGATGTAGTACTGGTAGTTTTGGAGAAGAAGATTTTTAAAGAAATGTTGACAGACGGATGGACAGACATTTTCCTCCCTCCTAAAGCTCTGCGAGCTAAAGTCTCAGC
Organism: Amphiduros pacificus; assembly: GCA_949316495.1. NCBI lineage: Eukaryota > Metazoa > Annelida > Polychaeta > Phyllodocida > Hesionidae > Amphiduros > Amphiduros pacificus. The sequence goes on along the minus strand of OX439000.1, from coordinate 44,014,900 downwards.
AGAGCTAAAAAGGGTGTGTTGTCTTTGATATGTTTGCATGAATATTGCAAGTGAAGCTGTGAGTACTGTTTACATATTAATTACAGAGATAGCAAACCCTTGTGGGTTGCAAGTCTGCTGCTCCACTACCCCAGCAACCAAGGCCTGATCTGCAGACAGGAGGTGGGGTAATTAGGTAGAGGGCGGCTATTAGGGATAATATGGTAATCCTCAAAACACTATTGATATTTTAAAACAAACTAATTCCTACTTAATTTACAAGATTTTATTTTCAAAAATACAAAGTACTAGGAGAGTGTGTGATACATTGGTTATACACATCAAATCCACACATATCATAGCTTTATAAATTCTGGAAATCTATTTGTGCATTACAAGTTAATTTGTCTCTGGCACAAGGAGAAAATATTATCATTGTTATATTTGTAATCTGAATAATCATCCCCAACATTAAATAGTAGTCTCCCTTTTAAACTACTTTCTTATATTGATTTTTCTCCTGACTCCATCTTAACTTCACATATCTGTTCTAGAAAGGCAGATGTATCTTAATTGGAGCCTCTCCATCAAAGTCAGTCTGAAACAAATCAAACATGGAACCAACATGCATCAGTTTTTTGTATTCTAGTTTTATTCAATTCAAAAATCTTGTTGCTCGCTTTATGACCTACCTATTCTAAAGTCTAAATTAACATAACTTGTTCAATGAAAACATTAATAAGCTGTGCTTTTATATATTTTGCAATGTTTCTGTATTTTCTATGATTATATATCTATCATTATGCTTCTATCTCTATCTCTATGCCTCTATATTTTATTATGTTGCTATATTTTTCTGTTTCTATATTTTGGTATGCTCCTATATTTGGTATGCTTCTATATTTTGCTATGATTCTATATCTTTTGACATTCTTCTATATTTTTTGTATCTATCTTTTTACCATATTTAGCATTATAATTTCTTTGCACTGTATTAACACCTGTACATTCACTCTGCTTCCTAGGTGTCAAAACATTGGTTAATTCCCAGCATTAGGAAAGGCTTCAAATACTTACCAGTGGTGCTTTTTTACAGATGTCTGGCACAACCAGGATTTCTGGATTTTTATATTTCAGGGACATATTGGAGTATCCCAGTGTGATGTGCATGCTCACTGTCAAAATAAAAAAGTGTCAATATTTGCAACATGGCATATTTTAACTTGGTCTAAATAAGGTTTTGTTACTATTCAACACCCTCACTTAATTTTGAGTGAAATTATGAAAGGTTGCCAACTGAAAATGACTCTTTTCAACACCCTCACTTAATTTTGAGTGAAATTATAAAAGGTTGCCAACTAAAAATGAATCCTTTTCTAAGTGTGTTCCCTGATAATGTATAGGTAAAATTTACTCGACATCTCCGTAAGTGTTGAACTGAAAAGCAAATATAAATAGCCAAAGTTACCAGTTTTATCCTGTGCGTTGAAAGAGGCTGATGTTGGAATGCAGTTCTCTGTAATACTGAGAGTCATGTTTGTGCCTTGAAATGGTATCATCCAAGCATTGATTTTGAGGCTGTCTTCCCCTAGACCCATCTGATAAGGCGCCAATAGCTTGCTGCTCTCTGAAATCAAGTAATAACAACTGTATGTTTGAAATATGAATAGATATGCAGAAATAGAAATCTGAACGTCAAAGCAATAAAGATTACCAACTGCAACAAGAATTATCTATATGCCTGTTCAATATCTACAATGTATCAACAATGTATCAACAGTGAATTGCCTTGGGAAGCAAAACAGATACTTTGTATATCAAGCATAGCCTCCAAATTTTATATTTTGATATCCATTTAAAAAACCTAATGCTGGTCATCTAATGCTCTTTCACATGATATCAGAGTTGAGGAAAGTGCAATGTTCAGAAGTGTTTTAATCAGCTTTATTCATGAAAAAATGTGGTGAATAATAAGGAGACTAGAAGTTGATAAGACATATATAAATTTCACTCAATTTTGATCTACATACATTATACATTTTTTGAAAGCAGATAATCTAATAGCACGAAATACACATTTTTTTGATCCGATATAAACAAGACACATTCGGTTCACACATTCACAAAGCATAAGAGCATTGTTCTATGCCCCAGGTATGAGTGACCGAATGGGAGACCACAATGGCCCTCTGTGTGAGCATATAGATGTTTGGTTCTGACTGAATAAGGAAAATACTCTACCTGGCAGACACTGGGGATCCCACTGTTTCGGCAGACTCTCAACAACACACTTATCTTTCACTATTGTGTACTGCTTGTGCTTTTTGAATGAGAAAATACATAAAATTCATGTTAAAAAATCAGGATATGAAAAAATACTTCAATGTTCCTGCAAAAAATCTTCATGTACAAGTCAATTTTGTCTAACTTTCCAATGTAAACATATCATAATTATCTAAAAGAAAAATAAATGTTAAATATTCTTCCAATAAGCTTTGTAAAAGGATTGCAGTGATAACGAAAATACATACAAAAATCATATAATAATGATAAAGGTATTTGCCTTTCATACTTATGTATTGTTTCAGTTAATGCAAGTAAGTATCGGTAAAACCTATTTAAACAAGACAATAATTTATAATCCCCTTTTGGAAGTACGCCTCTTTCTTGACATCATTATTTATATCCAGAGAGTTATTATATTGACAATGAAAGGTAAATGATGAGTAATAGTATGGCAATATGCTTATAATAAAAGGTATTATCATTTGAATGGTGTATGAATGATGCCAAACAGTTGCTTCCCTACTTTGAGCCTCATCTGAGGTAGAAAAATATTTCCTTGTCACATGCAGCTGATAGTGCAATTTCTGTGGCTGATAGTGCAAAAATATTTCCTTGTCACATGCAGCTGATAGTGCAAAATATTTCCTTGTCACATGCAGCTGATAGTGCAATTTCTGTGGCTGATAGTGCAAAAATATTTCCTTGTCACATGCAGCTGATGCTCAAGGTAGATCTCTGCTAATAGTGCAATTTCTGTGGCTTATCGCAATTTATATTATAACCAATTCTATGTTAAACTTCAATATGTTATTATTTTTGTATGCAGATATGATTTTTATACATAAGAATACAGATTTAATGCTTAAATACTTTTAAATAAGATATAATAGGGCTTAAAAACAGCTGGGGTCGATGTAAATCTTTAAATAACTCATTTGGTCACTTTTTGGTTTTAAATTAATTAATAATTCCAATTGGTCAAAAGTTACCATTAACTAAAATGCTGCCAAATATTACCCGGAACAGATGTTCAGGATTATACACTGTAAATATGAGCCCAGAACCTTATGGAATATAATAGCATTAGAAGGGATGCAAAAAAACTGAAATACGGAAAAACGCAAGACAGACAGGGTGATTACCTTCCAGTACCTCATTTCTGTGAATTCACCTTTCCTTATAGACAGATAATTACCTCTTTAAAATCCTGGATCTGGTGTGAAACCATAGCGAACCCAGCCAAAGGATCCAAGATGTAGTAACCAATCGTTTGAGTATCACTATTCCTTGCATACATGAGAAAATACTGAAATATAAAAAATCAAATTATTACTCATATTAATATTACTTAAAATATTACATAAAATGTTGATGGGCCCAATGTACCTGGACTAACACACCAATGTTACCTGTTCACCTGTATAACAATCTACTAGGAACAAAATACCAGTGTTATTTGCCTCCCTGGAGTAACATGTATGCCTCCCTGGAGTAACATGCCTCCCTGGAGTATCATGCCTCCCTGAAGTAACATGCCCATATTACGCTTCTACATAAAGTAATAAGTCTACCTGGTATAAATATACAGTGTTACCTGTCTACCTAGAGTAATTGGTCTACCTAGAATGACACAGTGCTACTTGTCTACATGGAAGAGAAAAAGGACACTGGCAATGTCTGCTCACATGAAGTGATTGGTATACCTAGAATAACATACCATTGCTACCTGTCTACCCATATACGTGTCTACCTGGAGTAACATACCATTTTTATCTGTCTCCCTGGAGTAACATACCGATGCTACTTGTCTACCTGGAGTTACCTGTCTACCTAGAATAACATACCATTGTTATCTGTCTACCTGGAGTAACATACCATTGCTACCTGTCTACCTGGAGATACCTGTCTACCTAGAATAACATACCATCGTTATCTGTCTACCTCCAGGGAGTAACATACCATTGCTAACTGTCTACCTGGAGTTCAGGCAATGATAAGAGCTGTGGGCGCCAACAAAGCTGTGATGTAGTTTATAAATAGTTCGCAATTGTTTATTACACCATTTGATTTTGTTGTTGGGAAATGCATGTGCCAGACAACAAGACAGAATAGTTTTGTAAGTTAAGACGCACTTAAAATGTTTTGAAAATGGAACCGCAGCTCTGCTGTCGTCCGCAGCTCTGTTGTTGTCGCCTGTAACACGCAAGTGCTCCCTGTCTACCTGGAGTGACATGTCTATCTTGAATAACATGCCAGTTACCTGTCTATACATGAACATGATGAGAAATCTAATAGATTTACCTAGTGCTACCTGTCAACTTGGTGTAGCATGACAGTGCTACCTGTCAATTTGGTGTAGCATGACAGTGCTACCTGTCAACTTGGTGTAGCATGACAGTGCTACCTGTCAATTTGGTGTAGCATGACAGTGCTACCTGTCAACTTGATGTAGCATGACAGTGCTACCTGTGAGTGTTACCTGTGACAGTGCTCCCTGTGACAGTGCTACCTGTGAGTGTTACCTGTGACAGTGCTACCTGTGACAGTGCTCCCTGTAATAGTGCTACCTGTGAGTGTTACCTGTGACAGTGCTACCTGTGACAGTGCTACCTGTGACAGTGCTACCTGACAGTGCCCCTTGTAACAGTGCTACCTGTGGCAGTGCTCCCTGTGAATGCTCCCTGTAACAGTGCTACCTGTGACAGTGCTCCCTGTGACAGTGCTCCCTGTGACAGTGCTACCTGTGACAGTGCTACCTCTCTACCTGGAGACTGGAGTGGAGGTTAGCATGCTATATATAGTGCCATTAGTGGCAGTGCTTTTGTCTGCTAAGAGAGTATGATTTTATAATATTATAACATGATTCCTTCCTGTTTATGCTGTTTATTTGGTGCCCCTGCCCCTGGTTTGTCTCACCTGTAGCAAGCCCGGTGTCTTGGTGGCACTGTCGAAGAAACCAACCTCCTCCCAAACGTTCATCTGATAATTTGGAGGAACACAGCATTTCGGTGAGGATTTCAGCACTGAATTATGCTGCGCAATACCTTTTCCCTGGATGGCGACCAGGGCCAAAGCCAACACTCCGACTTGCATCCACATCTTGTCTGTGCTTTGGGCTTTCTTTGATCAAAATCAACTGCTGACACTGCTTTCCTCGTCTATTTATGAAGACTTAGTGCTTTCCTCAACTCTGATATCATGTGATATATATCACAAGACGATCTGACTCATAGGCTGTACACGATTGGCACCCGCCGTCTAGCCGGCGGCGAGAGCGGCAGATCGCCGGATCCTCCATTTTGTCCCGCCGAATTCGCCGAGGGTATTCAGAGGGCGGAGGTCGGCGTCCGCCGCCTTCCGCCACCGGAACCCGCCGGTTCAATCGTGGAGAAACGGGATAACCCGGGCTAACTTGCCGGACCCAATCGTGTACAGCCCTATCTCCATATTTGGGTTTTGACTCTAAACCGGCCCCTTGTAAAAATACATACACATGACGATGGCTGACCTAGTTAGTGAATGAGGAGAGTCTCAGTGCTCCAGAGACTGGGAATCAAAACAACTCATCTTGAAGTAATCTTTCAAAGTTTGCATGTTTTATGAAGATATTCAGTCATATTTTCTTCAGTACAACTTAAACATGCATTGGTAGCAAAAATTCAACATGTCTAGCATTGATGTATCAGGGAAATTATCAGTACAAAAGACGAAATGGAGGTTCAAAGAGAAGACATAAGGAGAGGGCGAGCTGACGTCACTTCCGGTTGACAACACGGTGACCACGTTGGATACGTTGAAAACAAATCAGTGCACCATCATTGACATCTCATATCGTACACAATTACGGCAGTCATTTTCGGGGCCAAAACAAAGTAAAATCTTCAAAATACATATATAACTGTCTCCCTCTTGTTCTCACCATTTCAGACATATATAAATCATTTCTGTAAGTGTAAACCTATTATTAGCCGAGATATTAATATGAAATCTTTAGAACCATCATTGACATCTTATCATGTTCAGACCCAAAACAGAAAACAAATTTTATAACATACGTTCATGACTGTTTTCCTCATGTTCCCACGATCCCAGACATATTTACCGCAAAGTAAATCATTTCTATAAGTGTATTGCTAGGCGATAATCATATGTAAATCAGATGTGAAAAATATCATACTTATGCGAAAAATATCTTACTTATGTGAAAAATATCTTACTTATGTGAAAAATATCATACTTATGTGAAACTTGAAATATCATACTTATGTGAAAAATATCTTACTTATGTGAAAATATCTTACTTATGTGAAAAATATCTTACTTATGAAAAAAATATCTTACTTATAAAATAAAAAATATCTTACTAATAAAAAATATTTTACTTATTAAAAAAATATCTTACTTATAAAATAAAAAGATATCTTACTATAAAAAAAATATCTTACTTATAAAAAAAATATCTTACTTATAAAAAAAATATCTTACTTCTACATCTACATCTATATGTTTACTCGGCAAAACCAATTGGCATCCCGCCGAGAGTGCAAAATTGCACTAGGGGTGCAGCTGGTCAATACCAGCTGCAGACCAGAATTTACACTCTGGCAAAGAGGTTCCTGAAAGATGCCGAGTTACCAGATTCCAAAGTAGTTAAACCAGAGGGAAGATTATTCCAGTCAGTCACAGTCCTTGGGAAATAGCTGTATTTATATTGGTCACAGTTGGTCGACATTTCTATATAGCGATTTCCATGGTTTTTCCTTGTACTTATAAAAAATATCTACTTACTTATAAAAAAATATCTTACTTTAAAAAAAAATATATTTTGCGTGTTAAAGCATTTCTGTCAAAAAGGGAAGACATGACTCAAAGCTGTGGGAACAATGACGAAATGCCCTTTGATCACAGGTTTGACCTTACATCATAAGGATTTTGAAGAGCAATTATAATACTGTGAATGCAGATAATGGGCATCAGTGAAATTTTACTATGTGACATCCTCTACTGAAATTTTGGGTTTTTCTCACCAGGACTAAATGAGAAGACATCAAAGGCTCTATGGAATCCACCTTAAAACAAAGACTAAAATGCGTGAAATTGACGATTGTTAAATAATTAGCCTACGGTATAAAGAATAATGACTTTTCACAGAAAACAAAGGTGAAATCTTCATATTGCCGTTATTGGGCTTCTTTTTTTGCGATATGCACATCAGAAAATACAGAATTGAACTGGGTTTTTTTTTTTGCACACTAAGAATATAGATAAAAGATAATGACTTTGAAGAAATCTTCAGATGTAGGTTCAATTTGACTGTACTATTTCAATGGCTGACAGAGATTTGTTTTCAACGCCAATTGGGGTTGCCAGGGCGTGAAAGCCCCGTATGTGTGAAAGTGCCCGTATGACTGCCCCCTCAGTGTGCATACATTGACGTAAGTGAAGTTTTTACTTCCAATGTTAAATAAAAAATTTGCCCATAGGCCGATTGCGGGTTACCATCTTGTTTTTTTTAATGATTAGATTTTAGAGAGTTTTTTGTGCACTTCCGATTGTAATTGTGCAGTTCCGGCGTGTTGTTTTCAATGGGGCAGTATACAGTTCGCCGATCTTTCACCTATTATCGCTCAAACGCTAGAGAGCACCTTCTTTTCATCACTTCCGGGAGTAATGGTTGTTGCGGTCAATTATACATATTTTCGCCCATGTAAACAAGGCCTTTAAACTGTGTTTTCAAGTAAAATAATCTTCAAGAGACATTAATAATACATGCAACCTGTGAATAATAGTTTGTTTTCTCAACGGGACATCCAAAAATGTTTTAATGTCGAACATTTCCCCATTGAATGTGCATTTGAAATATTCTCTGTTTTGTTCAACGACTTAAATTCAATATGGCGGCCAGTAAGCAGGAAGTTCATGTTCTGCACATGCTCAGTTCAAAGAACAGCAGAAGGGTTGTGAACTGTATTAGGGCATCACACCGGTACGCGATATTATCGATATACCGGTATACAGACATCGATACGATAACCGGTATTGTCATACTGGTGCTTCGATATATTATTTGTATCGAATTGGGCACTCATATCATCATAATAACACAGATTTTTTACTCGATATTTTACGCATCGTAAGTTTTTTAATCTTTCAAATGTAAATACGACGACTGAGGGATCCATCATTGTGCAATATATTAATATTTCAATGGGAATCAATACGTTGTGACAGCACTCCAATCGTTTTCGCGCCAAAAATAAGAGCTTCTCCCCGTCACTTCCCGTTTTCGAAATGACGAACTCGTGTTGTGTATGCATATTTAAGCATTGTTAAATTCACATTTTCTCCGATTTGAGCAATATATACACTTATTTATAGGAGGCGGACTATTGTTGACACGTTGTAGAATATTTCTGTGTGTATTTTAAGCCGAAGATATTAAATATATCGCCGTTTGGGGAGCTTGCACCCGGACCGATAAAGACAGTCAATTATTCTTCTATTTCGGTTCAGAAATATCGATATGTATCGATATGTATCGAATATTGATAAATCATCGATACGTATCGTATCGAATCGATGAAATCCAACGATATGATGCCCTAGGCAGTATGGCGACCCGCAATCGGCCTATGGCTGGAATGTGGTATTTTTCTCTGCCTTTTTAAAATTACATGCTCCATAATAATGTTGGCTATTTGGCAACTTACCCGAAGTTTAAAATCTATTAAATCTTGACATCATCAACTTTGTAGTCTCCAAGGTATAGTTTATTTGTAAAGCATATATGAGCTTTAACTGAGTTACAACCCCCTCCCTTGAGAACACAGTGTCTAGAAGCAGCAAATTTGTGGGGAATGGGTGGGGCCAATAAGACGTCAATGCATATTATTATATTTATACATTGACTTTTGACACGGTGCAATTTGGCTGCATCTGAATTCAGTGCTCGAGAAAGGGCCCTCACAGGTTCATAAGTGATTGTAACAGTCAAATTGTTCAAATAAAACCCCAGCAATCGGATTTCTGTACAAAGATATTATTTCTTATAATTTCCACATTTGTAAAAATCATTTCAATAAAATGTTCTTACATGCATATCCATTAAATTAAATTTCAATTCCAAGTCATTATTTATTACATGTACCAAATTTGAAAGAAACAATTCAATTCTATGTGTACTGATGTGCACAATGCTAAAATAGATTCCTGATATGAACATTTCATCTTCTTTGTCTGTAAAAAAAAATATTTAGATGAAATTGAATTGTTGAACAAAAGATTCTGTAATTTAAATCAAATTCCAATTTTTTGAAGCCAAAAAACATGTATTCTATATATGTATTCTTCATATGTATACAAGCCAATTTGCCATTTGTTTTAATTCTAATTTGATCTTTTTATAGGTGCTTGACTTTGATTCCAACAGTCCAATGACAGTTTCGAAGTCCATAATATAGTCCACTGGCCCATGTGAGCTACTGAAAATTCAGTGTTGCATGTTGGTTCCACAAAGGCTTTAACATCCACTGACAGGATGGTAGCCTGCTGACAGATACTCATCAAGGCAGTGTGGGACACTGAGAGTTCAGCATTGCAAGCTGTTTCAACAAAACTTTAACATCCATTTGTTGGCAAATCATGTGACAATTTAAATTTCAGTCATGAAATTCTCCAGTTGTGTGCTTTCAATTTAGGATCGAGAATGATATTATAGTTCTAAATATTTATTATATTTTTTAAGTAATGTGTTATTGTGTAATATATGTTGTTTAAAAATGCCAAATGAATTGTATGTGACATACATAGGAAATGTAAAATTCATTTGTGTCAAGGTTTTGAACTTAAATAAATATTTTCTGTTTTTTAGTGGGTGAAACCCAAGTGAATTTACAAAAATGTTTTTGGGGTCTTTTAATCTCAATAAAAAATATTTAATCTTGTAGATATAGAAAATAAAAATCTGTTAATTGTGAAAATGAAAACATGCTATATAAACTAGAGGTAAAAGTTTGATATATTTTTTCCAAGAATGTATTAATTATATAGATTGAGAAATGATCATTCATATTGATCTGTGACTTGAAATAGCTATTTTATGATATGCCTATTAATGATTATTAGTAAATTTATTACATTTAAAATAAGACATAAAAAGTCAGGCAATATAACTTTGAATACAATTATTTTTTGTCAAGAGATATATAATAATTTTTTTTTTTTTTTTCATTTTTTTTTTTTTTGAAAAAAAAATGTGATTTTTTGTAAAATTGTAGATTTTTCCATACTCTTGATATGAAATTTACTGTATCATAAATTATTTTAACAGTAGAGCTCCTCCTTTCTATTAGACCTCTATGGGGCTTTTAAATGTGATTCTCATAAAAAAAAGTTTATGTAATTATCATTATTAGTTATTAAGTTATGTCACGTTTTGTAAAATATTGGGCTATTTTTTTGGTTTTCTGGTACAAACACTTTTTTTCTAAAGTTTGAGGTTCAATTTAAACTGACAATTGATTCTTAATGAAATGTCTTTACCAAGACCAAAAGCTTTTAATAAATGAAATAAAAGCCATTTAACATATGAATGATGAATATTCCATCCCTGTAAACTTGGCTATTTTGTTGTTTTCTCCCTGTATGAGCCGGCGTCTCCCAAAAAGCCCTTTTTTAGGGGTGAAAAATGGTCATAACTTTACAACCGTTACTCCGATTTTGGTAAATGAGACCTTGTTTAAATTGGCTTGTTGAGCTGCTTCACATAGGCTACTAGAATTAATATTTCAGTGAGTTTGAAAAAATCATGACTTCCCCTAGTTTCGGAATGAATTGAATATTGAGAAAAACAAAAAACAAGTATTTAAATGAATTGAATATTGAGAAAAACAAAAAACAAGTATTTAAAGAAACTCATGGCTGTCTTGAAAATTATATATGAATATTAGTCCAAATTATTTAAGTTTTTATCTACACAGATAATTACAAGATATGTGTGTTGTTGCCGAAAACCAGGAATACCATTTTTAATATTTTTATACAGCAAAAGTGCTGTAACTTGAGACACGTGTACACATGACGCGCATTAATGCTTATTGTTTGTGACCCAGAGAGCGCCTGCTGCGTAGTCAGCTCTCGGTTCGTACGTGCACAGCAGCTCACTGTCAAACTCAGTGCCATACAGGTATGGCTCCTCCGTATAACACTGTGCGTCCAAAACCCCTGGAAGGTCATCGATTCCGTACCAGTCTGGGTCTGCCGGAAAGCTGAGTTTGCTTGACTGTGAAGCGAGCATTGGTCCTGATGTCTGGTGTGTAGTGGCGCCACCTTTAGTACACTTCAGCAAATGGTTGTGATCCTCGGGAATATGAGGCAAGCCAATCTCTCCTGAAAACAAACATCAACCATAGAATGGTGCAACAACAGTAAACTGCATTATAAAATGGTATTTTATTATGAATATCTTTTTTATCATTTAATATTTTAATGGCAAGGCTTATCATTGTTTTTCACTATGACCCTGTTTTAAAACGATTACAGATTTAGCCGAAATCGTTACATTTTGATGTATTCAGAGTCCTAAATAATCTTTTCTTGATCACGATTTTTAGAATAAGCGTGAGAATGTTTTATAAACTTACCAAGTGCAGTTTGTTGTCCGTTGATAGCACATGAAAGAAGCTAGAGAAATGAAAACAAAAAGACCGTCATCAAATAAGGTAAACTCATGGACACTTTGGTTCCGGAAAAAATATATATATATATATATATATATATATATATATGATATATTACATTTTATTATTTTATTATCTTGATATATTACATTTATTTTATGATAATTAACAGAAGCCCTTAATTAGAGAGAATATAGGACTACGTCATTAGGCATCATCCGTGGATTCTTCTCTGGTTCTTGCTCTTCTTCCACAAACCAGCGGCATATGAAATACTCGTGGTTTCGCTGTAAAACGTCGTAAGCTTTTAAGATGTGACAGGTATTTGAGATATAATTATTTTAGGAAATAACAAATCTGTCAAATATCAAGCATCGTGAACAATAAAGTGAAAAAAAACACATAAAAAACAACAACAAAAACAAACAAAAAACAGCCCCCCCCCCAAAAAAAAAAAGCAAAAAAACAACAACAAATAAACAAACAAAAACCAATGAAACAATTCCTACAATTTAGATAGGAACTATTTAAAAGTAATGGATACCAGCCCCTAAATAATGACTGAATGGCTATAGAAAAGCTCACGTGTGAACCTCGAGCTATTGTGGGTGAAGCAAATAGCAACAAAAGTTGTGATATGTCATACTCACATTGAAAGAAATTCTGTTGTAAAAACTCTTATGCATCTGCTGTACCCTTTCTATAAAATTAAAGAGGTTTCGTCAATATTGACAGCTTATGATATAGTCATTCAAATAGAGTGAATACTGAAAATAACACCTTAATTATGATTAGTATCTAAATATATAAATTGTTGGGCATTTGTGCATACCTGCCATTTCAACAAGTATGTCTGTCCTGATAGTGAGGTGTATCTCCAATTTCTTCCTTGTAATTGAGTAGCTCAGTGAGCAGAACCTAAGAATCTGAAATCACCAAATGTACTCTCATCACATGTACTCTCAGCTGTTATTAAAAAAAAATAAAGATAATTTTTTTTAAATTACCAATTCAATATATCATATATTCTCAGCTGCTATAAGATGTAAATACACAAGTGCTTTGGCACAAAGCAGATGACTATGCTGAAATAACCAACTTCCTTCGGTTTTAAAAATATATGTTTAACTATGCCTTATCCCATATATTAGCGCATAATGTCCAACAATCTAGGCCTTCTAGTTATTAAAAATAACTGAAAAATTTGGATGTTTGAGAAGATACTTACACGTACTACGACCAAGGCAAAGAATACAGAAATGACAGAGATGCATATCCGTTTCACTATAACTCGGCGTGGACAATCACCAGGCACGGGCTCCCCTTCGTAGAGAGCGAGGGCCGTGTCGAGGGCCTTGTCGTGGGCCGTGTCGAGGTCATGGTGAGGGCCGGAGAAAGCCGCGTCACTGCCGGGGGGTTTCTGCAGGGGTGTCCGGGGACAGGTCCAGTTGTCAGCGAAGTCAATCAAGGCGAACTGCTCCTCGGCATCTAGCTGAGAAACAAACGGGGTATACTGAATACCAATAGGCTCTTCAATTAAGCCAGTATATCCAACACTGCTTAGCAACAAGCGAAAATAGTCGGGAGGTTCTAACTCCATGTACATCGGAAACAAAATCATACAGACGCTGAGCGCCAATTGAAATAGTAGGATAACATCCATGTTTATTCCTCAGAATGTCGTCAAGGAGCGCGCCCCCAGCAACCAAACAATGGACGGACATTCGCGGCGCTGATTGGACAACACTAGAAGTCACGTGCAACAATATTTCTCATATCCTGTTGGTTCATAGCGTCATGCGCATTAATGCCTGACTGATGCTATTTATTGCCTGAGAAGCAAATTCAAGTGAAAGATAGCGCCTAAATTTTCACTAAACGGTAAAAATATATTCGGAATCTTGTAGCATTGTCAAGATGTTGAAGAAAATACAATGACATTTTGGTTAGAATGTTTTTTTAAACAAAATTCTGAAAAAAATCCAAAAACATTTGATAAACTTTTCTGGTCTTTGACCATTGGACGATAATTCTGTTAATGGTAAAATAATTTAGTGAGCGTTTTTTTTTTCAGACGGATTTCTTCAAGAGCACCCACGGCTTTGATACCAAGCATTAGTCAGTGAGAGAGAGAAAGAAATCTGTTCCATCTTTTTCATCATGCAACATGACCGTATCCCTTATCGAAGGGGCCTGTTTATTCAATCTGCGCAATGATATATTTGTATAATGCCCAAGATAAAACATCCTGAAATGTGTTGCAATTGATGCTTAAGATTAGAATGACAAATCATTATCATATGAACGGGAACTGTTCATATATTTCACGAATATTTTTCAAGTGTTTACGATACTCCTCAACTTGAATCGAATTGATATAATATTTATTGACACTTATAATCAATCATTTATAATGACAGTTTAAGTGTTTACATTTTGATCACGTTGAGTCCGTCATAATCTCTATAACAGAGTTAAATTAAGGACCAGTTAGGAAGTGTGTACCTCTCTATCTTCATAATCAAACTAAGATTAATATTTATATTTATCCTACTATCTCGGTCACCCTCTAAGACCGTAGAATTCTGTACAGTGGTACTAGTTCAAAAGATTGCTGTTCCTTAATAATAATAAAAATAATAATAAAATTTATGTAGCGCTGATACCAGACAAGTCTGTTCATAGCGCTGTATTCAAAACAAGTTTCCCGAATAGATGAGTTTTCACTCTTCTCTAAAAAGAGTCCTTTATAAAGTACTTGGTCTACTAACTTAATATTATGATAAAGGTAAATAAAATTTTATCTATCAAGGTCAATATCTCATAAGATCTTTGTTCAAAAGGTACAGAGTCAATCTGGTGGATAATCTTGCTTTTATACGCAGGATATATAACCCACAACCCAACTTGACAAAAAACCAAGGTGACATTACCCAGGTGAGCATTATTTATTTCTTATCCATTTATATATTTAAAATGATGATACATGGCGAAATGTATTTGAATAAGTGAAATCACAGATTAGAAATTAGTCATCATGATAAGGGATTTTTCAGAGTCAGGCATAACTGGAAGTGTTTGTGACATTTGAAATGTGACTTACCTTATTTTGCAAAGTGCCTCTACCGATCTCCTTTTGTCCTTTTGAGAATATCAGAATGAGTTTCACAAAAAAAAACAAAAAAACTGTAGGACTTAATGGACTATTGCAATCTACCAATCAAGCACCTAGATATGAAGATTATGTTATTCCACAAGTCGTTGTTGAGAGCTGTGTGAATGGCCTGATATCCTGCAAGGTACCCAAAGGCATTGGATAAGATGCCACTGGTAGGGTATAACCAGTTCGAGGCACCTTCTACTGAGGTCAAAGTATCACAGGCTGAACAACAAATATTCAAACACATGGTGTATATGCTAAAATGTTCATGTATAAGTTGTTAATTTTTTTCCTTGTTTCATTTATATAAAGTACATTAAATTTTAATATGATTACAAACATAACAGATTGGAAATAAAACTTGTTATCAAACAACTTTTAATATCATTGTCTTAAAATAAGGAGGACACTTAATTAGTCTGCATCTTCATAAAACGCATGTTTCAGGCAATGTTGGAACAAATATTTACCCCTGATGAAATTCGATTGCATTAGATGGAATATTTAGGCAGAAACGTGAAACAATAAAGGAAAGAGGAGCTTTTCAACTATAATTTAAGGGTAGTATTGACAGCGACCTTGAAGAGACCTTTAAACGACCTAAAAATAAAACACCGATTTCAACCAATTTTTATGCTAAAATCCTCAAAACGAGCTCATAGGGTCATTGTCCATCAATGCTCGTTTATAATTAACGATATTAGAGCAATCTATATGTAACTTAAACATGTAGGTTTACAAAAGACAACTTTAGGTTGATCACATACATTCTTTGGAAGTTTCATATGCATAAGATATAAGTGTAATTTAAATAACCCCTGATAAGCTGTTCATAATAGTTCATAAAAAAATGAAGAAAAAAACCGCTCATAATATCTGAAAATATATAATCAAATGGAAACAAATTGCTAGTGTTCTCCAATCACCCATCGGCAAAGCCCAGATAGGTGATCTGGAGGGGTTTGTCGAACGTCCATGGTCTCTACCAACTCCAACCAAAGAAAAGTTTGGTGGAGTTGATTGAGCTCTAGTGAAGTAAAAACTCGCCAGCTGCAAAAACTTTGGTAAACCCGTTTAAACGTCAAAATTGAACCCGTTTCAACTGCCGTTAAAACGGGTTTGAGGCAGTTGAAACGGGTTTGATTCAATTTTTGCAGCTGGCGATTATTAATTTTCTTTATTTAATGTTATCCAAAATATAATCAAGCTTTTTTGTGAGATTTTAGAAATAATCATACATAAAATATGAATTATCACTTAAACAGTTGGGTATTTAAAAAATCACATCTGAACGAGATTATAACCAAAACAGCAAAAATCTCAGACCTCTCCAGATCACCTATCTGGGCTTTGCCGATGGGTGATTGGAGAACACTAACAAATTGCAAAGGAACAAATATGTATCAAGTGTATCAAATGTAGACACAAATAGATTTCTCAAATTAATAGCTGATATATTTCTGCTACAAATATGTTTTTATCGTTTCATAAATATGTTTATGAAATTGAGAATGTGTGTTCTCTTTTGGCGCCATTTATGATGGGTAGAAGTGACGCCGTGAATCCACCGCAATAGGAATTCTTGTACGTTCGACCCATTTTATGTTCAGCGTCTTCCATTTCTTGCGATTATAGACACTAGGTGGCACTAAATATTTGTGGACACTAGGATATGTTCTTACTCTCACCAATACCAATTCATTGTATGAATAGACCTAGGTATGTTTGGCTCACATGTAATATCAAGCCATATACTCAAAAGTATATTACTGCATGTCATTTTTTGCTCGAGCACTCATTTATACGTGACATGTTTGCTCAAGCTTGACCTTGTTGATAGTCCATGTTGGAATCTCCACACCAAAAGCAAAGAGCCTTGCCTTTAAGATAAATGATGATTGTCCGTTATTTGTAGTAATTTAGAACACCTCATTATGTATATTCATACCAAATATAAAGAGCCTAACCCTTACAATAAGTTAGAAAAGTGTATGTTAAGATTTTCTCTTGAATTCATGTGTGATATGTTCATGTTGTATGTCCATACCAATTATGTTGGGCCGAGTACTGATAGTAAGTAAAACGTCCACATCAAAGTTTTTGCAAGCCAGCGGCCTGACAAACGCCCAGTCGTACACACGCCATTTTATAGACTTACATTGCATTGCATGTGAGTCAATTAATGCCAAGGAGTTGTAAATTATTACAAAAAACATATATTCTGAAATTTTAAAAGCAAGATATGACAGTCTACATCGTATACAAATGAGAAAAGCTTAAAAGCTAAAGTCCTCAAATTAGATTGACCGAATGCCTATTTGTACTCTTTACTAGTAATCTCTTTAACACTCGTCTATTTTCATGAAATTTTCCACACTCTATACAGTGAAGATTTGGGCTGATAGGAACATCATGTAAATGGGAAAAGATGATGTGGAGAGTGGATGGGTTCTCAAGTTTTCAAAATGAAACTAGGTTACATGGAACAAAGTAGAAATATAAAAATTAAAAGGGTATAATGATGCTGAAGTTTGGTTAATGTGTTTCCTGTATGTTTTTGAACTCTTATGGAATATTGTTTGGAAAACAGAAATATTTTTATATGTCATTTTCATAATCTCATATCAGATAAATGTTTATAGAATCTCCAGATAGAGTGATAATTTGGAGAACAGCCTTGACATGTAAAGATTTGGAAATAAATATTATCGAGTAGATCTCATAGGCCAAAACGGTACTTCCACCAGGGGGAGTGATGGCCTGACTGTCATTTGTATCATTACTTGCTGGTAATCTAATAACACGAACATGTGACCATCACAAACCTATTCATTGGTGTAAATTATGGATCACTGGAAATAGCAATATAGATGGTGTTGATTTGTAGTGCCCCAGGTATGGCCACGCCTAATTGACTTTGTGTAGAACATTTGCTGTGTGTGATTGGGTTTGGGAACAATAATAGACCTGTCTGTCTCTTCCATGCTTCCTTCCGGTTTCGCTTCACTTTACCAGCTTCACCAAAGCAAGCCTGTACATCACCGTCATCACAGAACTTACACAATCCTTTTTTATATTTCCCCTATGGCGGAGCTTTATAGCCATATGATAGGTAGAAAAGTCTGTCACACAATACTGATATGAATATTACTTCTCAGATGTTGCTCATGGTCAAAGTCCAATTTGAATGACTATCAGACAGAGTAAAAAAACCCACAGTCTTGACATAATTAAGATAAGTTTATTGGCAGTAACCTGGCAACAGGTTCAGTTTATAGTATTGTCCTGCTCTGTGCACACAAATGCCATCGATACCACTTATACCTTCGGTAATATCTTTTTGTTCTTAATGATATAATTCAATTTTTGTGTGTCATTTGTTATATGGATATGACATTTTACAACTTTGGTATATTGCTGCATAGAAAAGCAATTGCTCTTTGTTTGATTAAGTCTTTCATCTATGATTACAATAGCGCCCAATGGTTAGAAATTCCATGCTTGCTTTGGGCTGAAGTCATTCTGATTGATGGGCAGTTCATTGATAGGTGTGTGTTATTTCCACTATTTTTAAATTATAAAGAAATGGATAATTAACTACCTTAAATAGAGCCAAGTTCAACAAAGTTTTTTTTTTTGGTAATTGTATTTTTCTCGACCATGGAGCTTCGCTGAAATGTACCTGAAAAGTAGCTGCTTGGACCTATCCGAGACGGTCCCTTGGAGAGTGTGTGCTGACTCTATTGTGATAAAGGTTGTAACAAGAAAAAATACAAACATTGGTTTGAAACTAGTTTGGGTCATTAAAAAGTTGTAAAAGGGGTGTAGTTGCGAGTGCATTCACACGTATTGTGTAAGCGGCTAAATCAGTGTAATAACGGTAGACAAGCTGGGGACGCACTAAAACACTGTCGAAATTGACTCAAAATCACTTAAAATGAATGATTGATTAAGTTAGGGCTGGATCTTGATATCAATTTATTTATAATCAGTTGCTTCTTATGTTGTAGATTTACTTTAAGATTATATTATCGAAAAAGTAGATAATTTGTTACATGATTTAAAAACCAACTATGTGCAGGCTAGTTTGATTTACATGTTTGGTTGTCTCACATTGGAATGAGACTGAAATTTTCAGTTGGCATGACTTAGGCAATGAGACACAGCTAGCATGCATCAAAGTGCTATTCACAAGCATCTAGAGAGCCCTGTGCTTATCTGTTCTCAGACTTCACAAGTGCTAAGGCCCTTTGTATTTGCAAAGTCTATATACCCATAATAAGTGGCTCAACAAAATGCAATCTTTTCTGTTGATTGCTTTGACTATAATAGGGCATGACTATTATCTCATGCGCAGGTGAATTCAAAAGACATGAGAAATTACTCTGCTTATCGATCCCAAAATAAACTATATGAAAAAGGAGCTTTTCTTCAATCGGCGAATATTAAGATTGTGAAATGCAAGCCTATAGCTGGATGTGCTTGACATCTTTTTTATACTGTCTTGATCTTTCAGAATAACTCATTTGTGGAAGAAAGATGTCAATCTTGAGGTGTTAAATGTTTGTGTGCTAATGGAGGAAATTTCAATTTCATTCAAGTTTATAATGAAGACATCTCAAATTTGAAGTACACGCATTCAGGCATGGTCCAAGAGAATATTTCTTTGAAAGATTTACTACTGGCTTCCCAAGTACAAGTGGTTGAGCAAGGGATCTGTGATGCAAGTTAAGGATGGGAGGTGGTGGGTTCAACTCCCACCACCAGCAGAATTAACATGATTTGGCCGTTATTGCCGAAAGGGTCGTAAAACACCATTTAATAAAAAAGATCTACAAATGTTAGAATGCATTTAATAAATTCGCTGTGAAAAATGCTTTGATACTTTTTTTTAGAAAGGTCTATGAAATGATTGTGTAAATTATTTCTCCGAGTACTATTTCCCCTTTAAAGAATCTCTTGGTCAGCAATTCACTTGATAGTTGTAATTAGAATGGGCTCCGTCTGAATCCATCAAGTTGGAAAAGATTTGGGTCAGGGACGAGACTAATCGCTGTTATAACAATGGCTATCAGAAGATATGTTTTAATGGATATTTGAAGACAAACAATCTAAATAAAACTGATGTGTTCCACATACCACAGTTAAGATACATTAAAGTCAATATGCTGGGTGTGCACACTTATGTCATGTGTAATGCAAAACCTATTTCCTTCCCTTCCTGGTCCCCTATCAATTGTAGACCCAAGTCACAACTTCCTCTTGTCTACCTAAGCTGGTACCCGATCGATAGCTTTGTCTGGTCAGCCTGAGCGTCTAGAGCCAATGGTAGGATTGTTTCAATGGAGTGATTGTTATACAGTCCCATAATTTACTGAGGGTAAATGTAGTTTTAATGGGTTAAAGCATGATTTTTTATCGTAACTGAATACAAAGCCACACTGAGGCGTGAATTAATGATAATAATGGTTGATTATAATTCCAAGAGACTTGCAATAAAATGCCGTGGGTTTTGAAATATTTTGGCAGATATTCAGGAGACATGCTGGAGGCTCCAAAGTAGACAACATACATGACCATCGACTTGGTTTTCTGGTAAAAATGAATAATAAATAGTTTGCTTTTGTGTATTGATTACACAAAACACTGCAATATAATCCATGTGCTCAATATTGACATTTGCTGTATTGATATATTGATAGATTTTTAAGATGATAACGTGTAGTTAATTCAGTGCAATGAGGAAACCACGAAGCTTTATTGTGAGCAGCAAAATTAGCTTTTTGGTGGGTGGCTTTGGCTAAAACCCTAATGACCAATCAACGTGTCCGGTTCCGGGGTAGGTGCCCAGGCAGATACGAAGGCAGGTGCCAAAATGTTGAACAGAAGTTATTTGCAAATACATTCGAACTTTCTGAGATCGAAATTGACAAAACAAACATGTCTAATATCTCAACGATATGGAATATTTAAATCAAATTATTCATCCTGTACACAAAGAACATAAGCACATCTTATGAATAAATCATAGTTCTATTTTGTAGAGAATGTTCTTAAATGTAGAGATGTACAGAATATATGAGAATATTTTGTCGATTATAAAAAATATTTTTTGGAGATTTAATTTTTATAAATGTAAACAATTTAGGATTGTATTTGTGTTTGCCAATCGTTATAACCCCCCACGATTTTGTTGCAAAATTAAATTTTAAATGCAGCTGAATTAAGTGGAAATGCTGCTGAAATGATTGTATTTATTCGGAAACATAGTACATCCGTCTGACATCAATGCCCACCTCCCTTTTTACGGGGAAATAATATTAAATTAGATTACATTTGGTCCTTTGAACTACAATTGGATTAAAAGTGTCTTAATTTAATTTTAATAGTTTCACAACTCTTAGATATTGAGAATAGTGTTTGTTTTTGGAAATACCTCTCATTAATTCCTTGTAATCTTTATCCATAATGAAATTCAGTGTCTAAAAGAGATAATACAACAGCCAACCATGTCTCACTATCTCTTCTTGCGATTGTTTCTTCAAATAAATTGGAGTACCTCCACTGCATAATGTCCTCCAAGTTTTCCTGACAAAGTGGTAAATTGAAGAACTTCTGTGTCATTTCAACCAGGTTATATTTGGTCCTGAGAGAATTGTAAATTGTATTACCTCTTTTGAGTAATTTCAACCAAGTCATATTTGGTCCTGACAGAATGGTAAATTGTAGAACCTTTTTTGTGTCAATTCCCCAAGGTAATATCAAATCCTGACAGAATGGTATATTGTAGTACCTCTTCCGTATCATTTCCACCGGGTAATATTAGTACTTTTCCTGCATTACATTCCCTGGAAATATTGAGAGGGAACTGTCCCTTTCGTGATCTATGTTGTGCAATTTGTTTAATAGACTCAAACCAGGACGTGTGCATGTGACAGCTTCGTTTATTTTCTTGGAATTTCCTACAGGTGTAATGTATGGAAATAATTCCTTACATAAACTATCCACGTTTTATTCTGATTTGCATTTTTAATGTTTTCAGCTGACACGGCTTGGTTCTTTGTGTGTTGTATTGACTTGTGAGAACAATCAGCGTCTTATTTACACATGGAGAAACATATTACACTATGCCTTTCATCATTGATAACTGCGCCTGTTGCTTGGGGAAACCAATATCGCATCTCTGTTGCTCTGACGTTTTTGAAATCTAAGCTTTTGTCACTAGGGTGTTGAGCGTCACAAATGCTTCCTGTAAACGGTTTCAAACTTACAGTATGGTAAACAAATTGTATGGGCAAACGGCAAGAAACGCGCCTACAACTGTTTGCGTATACAATCAATAGAACCGTCGCTTTTTGAAGTCTACTCTCTGAGAAAAAATATGTGTTTTGCCGGGATATGGATCTGAAGATTACTGATAGCCAATCAGCACGGTTCCCTCTCTCTCCAAATATATCTTACAAATGCATATTTTTTCTGTCAGGAAATCTCGTCGTCTGCCAGGAATGATATTTTGTTTCCATTTGTGGCAAATTAATGATATTATGTTGCCCTTTTTATTGAAGTTATTTATTGGACTTCTGCATTAATTATTGATAAGCACGAAGGGATGATTTATTTTTCGGTGAATGTTAGATATTTCCAAGACAAACGGATCAATGACGTCACATCCGGTAGATTTCTGAGCGAGTTAATACAGACGTGATTGGTCTCAGTGCCTCAGCGGTTGCGATTCTGGTAACCCAGCCTGGCTTTGTTTTAGCCATCGGTCTGGGGCCCCATCTTGCATCTCAGAACAATCCCTGTTTTGTGCATGCCTCAGCTGGCAGGAGATGGCAGGAGAATTCTAATTCCAAACAGACCTCTGGGGCACTCAATATTCCTGCTATATCTGCCATTATCGTATACTGCTTTACTCATTATTCCCCACCATTAAATATACCTGCACCTATTAAGGTCATATTGAAATGAACATCAATTTTGGATATATACAACTATGATGTTATTAACAACAACAAATAAAGATCAATTTGTTTTAAAAGCATCAATATAAAAATATCACTCTTAAGTGAACACATGATTTATGACGCAAGAGGGGACGACACGTGGAAGATGAAGGCTAAATATTGCACGCCATGTGGTCAGCTGTACCAAGACTTTCTTTCTGAATCTAAGAAGCTGACGTGCAATGGTTTCATTATAGGAAATTATAATTACGGGTACTTATAGTTAGAGTCAGAGAATCTGGCACAGCCCCACTGTATATTATACAGTGTAAGCAGATGACGGTGATGGCTGCTACCAAGGCATTCCGTCTGTTTATCCTTTATAACTTTATGGTTTATGGACTGCAGGTTTATGGACGAATTCAAAATTGCCATACATCGCTATATTTAGTTGGTTTAGATTGCTAGATATCTTTGGCATTGAGTTAAACACAGCATGCCAATTAGGTTTAATGTGTCCATTTTCTGAGTTTTTCCTGTGTATTTTCTGGTTCAGCCCCATTGAGTCACTCAAAGTGGCTATAAGCACGCTATTGCCCGGTTCATAATAATCACCTTGACACGCCACTCCCGCCTTTCCTTGTTTCACCTTACCTACCTTACCGTCCTGCATTAGCTTGTTATTGATATTCAATTTATTTTGTGCATGTTCACAGATGTAGTTGAGACATTGGTGCATAGAATATCTTGTCCTGTAATGTGACATTCAAGCCTAAATGGATTTCTCTGAGACTGGAGTGGCTGTGAGCAACAAAACGTTGGCCCCACAGACATCCTGTCTAGCAGCGTGGGGCAGGTGCAAGACCACCTGGGCTCAGGAGCATATACACAAACATCTAGCTCATGTTGTGGGATTTGGCCAACATGCTGATCGTGCTTAGATCATTATCTTGCCGTGCCATTTTTGTATTTCGTAATTAGCTAAATACAACTGAAAATTCTGTATGTTATAATGTTCCACGAATTAGATAAATGTTCCATACACACAAACACATCCATGTGTTGTTAACTTCTGTTGGGGTTGCTTTGATGACTATCTGTTAAATATTCAAAAGAATTAGGTCATAAAATATATCTTGGGGTTGCAAATAATTACATAATTTGAAGTGTTTACTGTTTATATTAACACGTTGAAGCATTCTATCCTGAAATCGAGAAGGGCCCTCTAATTGACCATAGGCCCCTTGCCAATCTCTATAATCAATGATTAAATATAGAGAAGTTGTACAGTTCTGGTTCCGGTAAAGTTGGACAGTTCCGGTGTGTGCTTTTCAATTGGGGAAAAACGCTTATAATATGATTTGCAAAATGTCTCACAAGGCCCTATTCGGGATTTGAGTGCGTTGGTCCCGGAAAAGGTCTTTACCACTTGGGGATCGAAGACAGTAGTGACCTCTTTGTTATTCAGTGCGTGTTTTACCTGTCTGAAATATCAATATAAAATTTGATAGATTCAATATTTTAAAAACCTAAATGAAAAGTTTCACTTCTCGACAGATGTTTAGATTCCAATAATCAACCGTATTCCATACTGGATATATTTATTAACGTAAAAGCAGTCAGATTAGATATCATGTCATAATGGGTGTAAAACAGCATAGATCAAAAGCAATACGGTACTCTTGGACATTTTGATGTTTTCCTTGAAGACATGGAACACATCATTTGATGACCAACTTATGCCTGAAACTTCCCGATAGGGCCAATTCCCAGATTCCTTGTAATAGATTCTGTGCTCGCTGCATACTGGGAGAGACGTCTAATTAATGCCTTATGAGATATGTTACGCATTAACTGACCCATGGGACATCAGCCTCATACACAACCTTAGTTCCTGGGGTCCTGGGGCCAGAATATCATTATTACTCCCAAATGAAAATATCACAAAATGTAGAAAAGTGGTTAATGAATTACAAAATGATTTGAGTTGGTTAAAATTAGACAGTTCATTATTATCTTGAATTAGTTTAAACTTATTTAAAGCCATGTTTTATTCACACTAAACTCTAAAGGAAGAGAATCTGTAACTCACACATACTCAAATGTTTAATAGTATATAATTATGACTTATTTACTGAGCATTGATTTAACACAACGGGAGAAATATAGGTTGTGCTTATCAAGGATATTTCATTATCAGAATAAAATTTCCACAAAAAATGTTTAAATCTATTCTTGTTTAAAGCTACAGATTGTGGGGAAGTGATTAATGTTTCTTTACAGACAGATGAGACAGGAACAGTGGGGTTAACATTAGATAATCCCTACATGTCAATATTGGAGGGTGCTCCTGTCTAATCTGCTGGTTTAGTGGCATTCCAGCGCTGCCAGGATGGATGTGTCACACCACCAGATCTATGGCACAGGCCATTCTGGGAGAGAACTGCTCTCTGATTACATTCTGGGTTCATTGTTTAGGGTTAATACCAATGACTGCAGACATTGTCTATCTTGCTGACCTACTTTGCTGTACACAATTCCATCAGTGGTGTATATTAGCTTTGGAATGGAGTTCCCACCTTAAAGTGCTCAATTCTCAGAGGCGTGCTTGTTTTAGGCATTTTGTCTCAGTTGTATTTATGATCATGAAGCTGTGCATATCACGATTTGTTTATCACAAGCACAATTTAGATATGGATTAGTACACATCAATTCCTGGTGCAACTCCAGTTATAAGGGTTTATTTCATAATTACAATTTGCAAATGACAGGCATACACTACAAAACTCCATGATGGCTCATCAACATAACTGGGCCATTCCAAGTCCATTCGAAAGAGTTGTGCGTGTAAAATAGTCATAATATTAATAATATGAAAATTACAAATATGAAATACATCCCTATCAAAAAGTTAAGAATCTTCAACATTGTTAATCTACGATGTCCAAAAGGGGTCAATGTACTCAGAGATTTGATATGCTGGTCATTTCCACTTGAGAATTATGACATTGGTACTCAACCTTTATGATCCTTGTCATTCAGGGGAGTGCTTCTTTTTTTCTTAATGTCAGTGTTTTGACCTATATTGCCTAGCGGATTGCTTGCTTTCACACCTCTCTTGGCAGGCTCTTAAGCCTTTGGCAATGCTGTCCACCAACCAACGTCATGCAAGTAGTGACGGTTAGTTTCCAACAGAACAGCGCTAACTGGCGCTTGACACACTCCACGGCGGCTGCGTCTTTTCTACCAAACGCCACTGTCAGGCCCTAATTAAGCCTAGTTGACGTCAGAGCCACCCGGGGGACAACTTACATATAGGCCAATCTCATTACTCAATTTGTGAGCACTTTGAAAGCAACAAGAACATGACACAATCCAGTCACTGGACTTTGCCTTGAATCAATTCACCTGACATAGAATGGGGGAATATATTGGGGTCCCTCAAAGACAAATTATATTTATACTGGCTCTAGGGTAATACGATTATTGAAGATGAAGCTGACAAAGATCATCAAGAATTCCATCAAAGAAGCAAAACTAAACCAAAAACATGATGATGTTTGGTTAGAGGAAAATGTGATTTTGTGACGTCAGAAGTAGGAAAACAGTACTTAGATCAAAGAAATGATGCCAAGAGAAATAGCGTTATCAAATATTTCCCATACATTACCAGTGGCTCAGTAGCTTATGTCTGGTGTCTTCCTAGGCTAAAAAATGTCAATAGTGATGCCTAAACGCTCCCGTCTCATTTCCACTTCAGATAAATTTTGAAACATATAAAAACGAATATCAAGCTGGCCAAAACTGGCTGATGTCGTTCCACTTTAGGGTTAATATCGAATAGAGTTATATATATTATGTCAGTCTTTAGGGGTAGGTACTAGCTAGATGAGTTGTTATTGAGAACAACTCTGATTCTGATTACTGTTTCTGATTACTTGGCTAGTTACTGTCACAATCAGCACCCAAAAATGAGTTTATCAAAGGAAATCAAATGCTTTGCTAATTTTTCTAAAAAAAATCATTTTTTAACTGAAAGAGAAGATGCAGTTTACGTTGTGCCGCCCAGATAATCTTTATTTTCCCTTCAATGTTATTATTAACAATTTAGTTTACTCCTAATGAGGAAGCAATACTCGATTTCCTCCTCCCCGGCTGATTCTATATTTGACCGGATACAATTCACACTGTACCTGAAAACTCCATACGACGACCAAATCGTCAAAGGGTTCCTACTGAACCGTTTGATAGAAAAGAGGTATGCGTATTTTGTGAGTGATGAGCATTTTCATGTTAAAGTGTCGGATGTCATTGTTTACAAGTAACCTCACATTGGTGGATGATGAGCAAAAGAAAACAACAGCCATTCTTATGAGGATTCAGATACATTGGCATGGCAAATATCGGATTGTCATTCACCTGACTGAGCAATATCTGCAGTCATCATATAAGGAAATGATGGCGGTATGCATTGCGGTATGTTCCTGACTTGAGGAGAAGTGAGTAGTGAACTGTGAAGCACGGGGCAGACGCGGCGAGGCACATCAGCCGACCAGCGACACCAGCAGCCGAAGCCAACCCTCCTCCCCCCGCCACATCACACATAGCTCACCACAGCATTGCACTTCACACAACTTTTAAAGCATTTCATCTCGGGAGACAAGCTTCTGTGGATTATATTTCACATGAAATTTACGTTTTATGATCTTGACAAATGCCATAGTTCACTGTTTCTACAGCTTTCTTCCTAAGGTAAGATCTAAGATACATAGTTTTATGACGTGCAAGATATTTTGGCCTGATATAATGAATGTGTTTTTATCCCATTTATTATGATGTGGTGCTATTGTTGGTGTGGCTTTCCCTGAGCAGGGTTGAGTTCTGTGAGGGCTGCCTTGCAGGGCGCCTATCAGGCAGCACATCTATAGAGCAAACTCAATATATATTGTTCCTGGTGGCAAACATGACTAGCTTTTACCTTATGGCTGTCTGTGGACAGGTCTGTATGCTTCAGTGTCTGAGACCACAGCAACCTGAGTGATTCTATCACTGCAAAGTCACCGAGGGCTCGCCTAACTGAGCGAATTTAATATCATATGTGCACAAGATGTGTAGGATTATCATTGTTACAAAACACACCAACAAATGATTGAAATTATGTGTAGAAGATGTGTATGATTATCTCTCTATCTCTCTATCTATCTATCTATATATATATATATATATATATATATATATATATATATATATATATATATATATATATATATATATATATATATATATATATATATATATATATATATATATATATATATATATATATATATATATAGCATATATAGCATATATATAGCATATATATATAGCATATATATATATATACATTGTACATGGTACACCACTGTAGCATTTTGGATCAGTCACAAAATAAATGTCATTCCCTTGAAGACAAAAACAATATGACCAATTTTTAAATTTTAGCAAAGGTGAAAGATATTCAGACAATGTTTGTAGGGGTCCCTTGAGATAAATGTATGTTCATATAACTGACTAAACGTAATGAATGTTAACCAAATTAGTAACAGATAGGTTCCGAGATTGAGATTTATGTTATTTCAAGATATTATGAAAGACATGTTTCTTCTGATACCCAGTGTTTAATCGTATAAAAATGAGTATTCAAGGTCGTTAAGGTATGATTCTAATAATAGTATACATGTGTCTGTATATATTCGGAACAAAACTGACAATATTTAGGTCTATCACGTGATCCCCGTACTTGTCACCGGTTGCAAAGTTAAATGCCATTAGTTTGAGCATGAAATGCACCCAACTAATTTCACTAATATGGAAATAGGGAGGTTATTTACATCAAATTACATTTAACAGTTGCCTAATTTATCATTTGTCAGTGCTTATTACCGTAACTTTCAACAGCGCTTGGCGTGACATGCTTTGTGTTTTGGCCTGTGATTTGTAAATATAATCCAATGGGTTTATTTTAAGTGTCAATAAGCTAATTAAAACAACTCTAAATTCAAACAAGGTTTCACTCATCACTCATTGAAATTATTTTGTCTACAATTACGCCATTAAAGTTTTCATGAAATCAGATTTTCAATCACCTTTCCTTACCACAATATAAATGATTATACCTTAAACTTTGTAATCAAATGTTATTACCCATAATATTGCCCACAATTGTCTGTGCCATTTAAAAGTATATAGGTTATGTTCTAAAGTCTAAATCTCCATTGCCAACAATCTTTGCTTAGCTGAACAGTGATCTAGTGCAAACACCTACTCAGGAAAGGTTTGCTAACAATGGGGCACCATCAATTATTTACAACAGTGATCACTGGAGTACAGCAAAGTACTTGGTATTTTCAGCAAAACACAATAATCGTGTCAGATGTATTTTGGTTGATTTTAGGGAGACTGCTTATTTTTATCACAGTTGCATGACCAAATATCATTTAAACATATCCCAAATGTCTGTCTTCTAGATTACATATGGCCAACGTGATTTTATGAAAGCTTTAACAATTGCTGTCCTAAGTTTACACACAGCTTTTATCTATTCTAAAAAACAAACCAAATGTATTGATATTAAGGTATTTAAATGGTGTACTGTAACATTGTATAAGTAAGTATTCAAAATGAAAATTCATATATATGAGTACATTTCTATTTTTACCTACATATTTGCACAACAACTTATACCAACTCTATCCTTCGTTCACTTATCCTTCCTGTGACGTGTCCATTGAGTACACCATTTGCATTTATTAGTCGCAAATGTGTTCATGGTTTATCCTTTTAGTATAATTAAGTTTTGTTATTTTGAATGTAATGCTTTGCATGATTGGATGTGAAATTCACATCATTGGGTTTGAAATGAATGTTGAAGAATACATAAAACACAACGCAATATTTATAATACACCTCTCGTTATTAATAAAATGTAAATATAAAAATAAAAGATTATGTGAAACATATTTTACGGGAATATGGCATTTGTAAATAATCTAAAATCATATTGATTGTAGGTTAGGTTTTGATTGAACAAGCATAACCATTGGAGCAATGTGCAATAATCCTTATAGTGCTTGTTGTGTCTATAAACGTCAAAGTCAATTCCTAATTAAGGATAGGGATAAGTGATCAGATCTAGACGTTAATAGTGATTTGGGATTCATTAATGCCATGCCTTGTTCATATAACAGTGATTACTCTGCTTCCTGACACTATATTTTCAAATATGGCTGTGTTTATATTTTTGGGGATGGGAAACATCTTGGCATAAAGTACTTAATGGCACAGCTTCAAAAAAGCATTTACAATTAAGAAATAGCCTCACAAGCATTATATTACACGGCAAATTAAATTTGAATTAAATGAATATTGATAGATTTAAGTAAAGACACGTAACATCAACCATTGTCAGATTGACAGATGGCTATCTTGGCATGAGGTATCAAGATTTGAAGTCATCATTGCTGAGGAAAGTGGGTTTGCTTGGATATCCAAATTTATTCAGAGCACGTGTTTCCTCTCAAAATTTAAACCAATTTCATTGTGTTATTTTGGATTCAAAACTTATTAAACAATACTCCTTCATTTAAGCGAGCCCAGTAGGTGCCACAAAGGACAGTCAAACATTTAACAGGCCTCAGTGTGATGTCATAGTTGGCATTGACATCTCATGAAAATTCTCATGAGTTATCCACCAACATTTCAGGTTCAGTGCTTCCACTGCCTGGCTTCCACAAACACAATTGATTTTGCCCTCCAAACAAAAGGTGTCAATGCTCAGATGTCAATGCACAGGTGTCAAGGTGTCAAACATGACACTATTCACATTATTTATTTTTTATTTGATTATTTGACTTTTTATCATCTCTTTCCTCTCCCAAGTCGGGAACTCTCGGGAAAATAGGTGTCTCATTCTCTTTGACACTCTACGTCATGATTATAAAACATTTAGCACATGAGGCGGAGTGGCCATCAATTTCTATCAGATCAATGCAAGAAGATAAGGCCTCTTCATTCCATGCTTCCTTTTTGTTGTTGGTTTGTATTCGATAGCATTTGGTCAGGTTTTTTTCGAATATGACGTCATCCGGGCGCAGACGACATTCTACCTGGAATCCTCCAGTTTGTCACTCAATCTGGAACCATGTTGATTAAGCCATTTTAGTTCATAGTTGGTTGGAATTAATTTGATTTTTACTTTTTCTATTGCGGAATACCTTATAAAAGTTTGTGGATATTTTAGTAGTTGTGAATTATGTCAATAAATCGGCTTGAAATACAGGAAGTAATGAGGGTGTTACTTGTAGCTTGCAATTGGTTGTTTTGATATGAGTTACAGCCGACGACAACAGAGCTGCGGACGACAAAACAGAGTTGAGGTTCAAAGTATATTAATTGCATCTGCACTTTAGAAAATGTTCTCATCAGGTTGATTTCAGATACCTTTATGTGACAACAACGTCAAATTGTATGATAAACATCGGCAATGAATTGAAAAAAACTAAAACGCAGTTCCGTTGTGAAAAACTAAATCGCAGCTCTGTTGTCATCCACAGCTCTGTTGTCAGCTGAACAGCAAAGTATGAGTACTTATTTCAGGAAATTTCACAGCTCTGTGAATGATATTCTGAGGGTGAGAGTTAATACAGGTTTTACACATGGGAGAACAAATAGCAGTGGCATAGAGACCCTGTTTTAATCCAGTTTGGGTGTAGATATTACTGTTTTAACTTGCAGGTCATTTTCAGTTTTCAAACAACTTTCAGCCATTTTGATTTCAGTGCTTTCATAACTCGGCTTCCACAGTGATAGTGATTTTACCTCAGTACCCTCAATGCAATACTTGACTCAACCCTATTCAAATTTAATTAATCCTCTACGTTGGATTATCATTCCAGTCTGGCACCTACAAAGTCAGGCATAAATTCTTAAGGGAACACATCATGAGGGGGTCGACAACTCAGACTGATACGACCGAGAGTTCCGTGTCAGATTGATGCCCTGAGTATCCGTGTCAGACTGATGCCGAGAGTATCCATGTCAGACTGATGCCGAGAGTATCCGTCTCAGATTGATGCCCTGAGTATCCGTGTCAGACTGATGCCGAGAGTATCCGTGTCAGACTGATGCCGAGGGTGTCAGTGTCAGACTGATGCCGAGAGTATCCATGTCAGACTGATGCCGAGAGTATCCATGTCAGACTGATGCCGAGGGTGTCAGTGTCAGACTGATGCCGAGAGTATCCGTGTCAGACTGATGCCGAGAGTATCCGTGTCAGACTGATGCCGAGGGTGTCAGTGTCAGACTGATGCCGAGAGTATCCATGTCAGACTGATGCCGAGGGTGTCAGTGTCAGACTGATGCCGAGAGTGTCAGTGTCAGGCTGATGCCGAGAGTATCCATGTCAGACTGATGCCGAGAGTATCCGTGTCAGACTGATGCCGAGGGTGTCAGTGTCAGACTGATGCCGTGGGTGTCAGACTGATGCCGAGAGTATCCGTGTCAGACTGATGCCGAGAGTATCCATGTCAGACTGATGCCGAGAGTATCCGTGTCAGACTGATGCCGAGAGTATCCGTGTCAGACTGATGCCGAGAGTATCTGTGTTGAAGGCTTTGTAACTGAATAAGAATGTTTTAAGAAAATATGCAACAAGGGAAATCACCAGAATGCGATTGATTTACTTAAGAATTTCATGAATTTTATCTTGAGAAATAATAGACTATGCTGTTTAGAGTGCATAGATTATACATAAGCATATGGAAGGCTTTAAAAAGAAGTGTGGAGATTCTCCCCCCCCCCCCAAGCGGCAAAGTAAAAACAGTTCTGAGAAAAGGGGACTGACTTCTCTCCTTTAGACAAATAACCAGACTACATGAGGTGTTGCTTGGATTTCTTGAAGGAAGATATTGTGGTGAAAGCATCAAGATTATTGTAGATATTATCTAAATAAAAACAAGTATAAGACATGCACTTGGTATTATCTTACTATGAGACCTCGATATACCTTTGTAAATATTTAATGACCTTCTCTCATGAGAGTCTGGCTCTCTTATATGGGACCATTTTTATGGAATGGATAAAAAGCATATTTTAATAAGAAAAGCACTGTGCTTTACAATATATATATATCATGTTTTAAAAGCTTTATGGCCTCTCACAAGATTTCTATCCTGTCCTGTTCAATCAATGAACTGTTGAAATGACAAATATTTGGTTTACCCATTGATGACCAAAAACTCGTTGGAGCCATATTCATTGTTAAAAGGGACACATACAACGGGAACCTTTTTATATTTCTGTGCAATCACCGTCAGTGTTTCGCAAATACTAATATCAATCTCGAAAAACTGTCACACAAGTTTAGAGTGCTTATGACACGATTACTATTTGATAACTGGCTGATCGTGGAGTAGGCAATTTATATAGACTTATCTAATTTGTTAAAGAAATAGTGTAACAATGGAGATTTATATATCAATCATTTCCATGTTTTATGAAAGCTGGAATTTGGCACTTGATGCAAACTACATATTAAATAAAAAGAAGACATAAGTACAGAATAGATATCTTCATAACCAACAACTCTGCGTCGTTTCAGACCCAAAAGATCGTTTTTGTATGACGCTATCAAATTAACAAGCTACTCATGTGGTAATGAAGTTTCTATTTTGTTGTGATGTTGAGTAGGAATGATATCATAGTTTTGAGTGCTATTGATTATTCCACACAATTATGTGGCTTTAATCAAGCTCTCTGTTTATCGTTTTCTAGGTTTAAAATAAATGTGATTTACAGACTACCTAATCCTTCAAACCTATTTGCGTGTACCAAGAAGGCCCATTCTATAATGGTGTGGGTACAGGAAATGGTTAAAGACTCTGGACTCTCTGATCTTTATGGCTATTCCATTACTAGTCGTTACAGGGAGTTGATAAAGAACCTTAACACTCTGACCTTCATGGGTATTTCATTGCTTGTCGTTACAGGGAGTTGATAAGGAACCTTAAACCTCCGACCTTCATGGGTATTTCATTGCTTGTCGTTACGGAGTTGATAAGGAACCTTAAACCTCTGACCTTCATGGGTATTTCATTGCTTGCCGTTAGGGAGTTGATAAGGAACCTAAAACCTCTGACCTCCATGGGTATTTCATTGCTTGTCGTGACAGGGAGTTGATAAGGAACCTTAAACCTCTGACCTTCATGGGTATTTCATTGCTTGTCGTGACAGGGAGTTGATAAGGAACCTTAAACCTCTGACCTTCATGGGTATTTCATTGCTTGTCGTTACAGGGAGTTGATAAGGAACCTTAAACCTCTGACCTTCATGGGTGTGTTATTGCTTGTGGGTACAGGTAGTGGATAAGGGATCTCATCTCTCTGACCATCATGTGTAGTTTATTGCTGGTCGCTACAGGAGGTTGATAAAGTACCTCAACGCCCTGACTTTTATGGGTACTTCATTGCCAGGAGGTTCAGGAAGTTGACATAGAACCTCAACCTAGAAGGTAGTGGTTAATGTGGTTAAAGATCTTTAGCTCTTTGACCAACATTTGTTTATTGCAGAATCTAAATTATAAGATCTGTTATCAAAATCTTATCATCCCCTTCGTAATTGATTGAAGGAAAACTTTTTAATCTAATTGCTTTATTGTTGACTGTTTTTCGCTTTTGATGTTAATTAAGGTTTACCCATTAAAGCAAACCTCGACAGCAATAGAAAATCAATTCACCATCAATAGAGACACACAAGTTGTGGAGAGGGCAGGAAACAGCCTGTGGTCTAAACATGGCATTGATATTGGCACGGATATATGGCTATGTCCTGTAGGCACTATATGTCACTGGTTAGAACCACTTAGAAGGGGTGACCCCTGTCATAAGCTGGTCGATAGGAACAGCCAAAGACCGGCAGAACCCCAGACGTCTACCGTCAGCTGTTGCAGGCCAAAACCTCTTCTCAAATAATGCGCCTATATATCCTGTGGTGACAGGGCCCTCACGGGAGGACCATCCATTACTTTCACAATCTACTCCTATTAATATGCCCACCAGCCTGGAAAGTCGCCGCCTTTTGTATGTTTGAAAAGTCACGGGGGAAATAATCTTTTAGTATAAAATCTAACAGTTTTTGTTCTTGATATATTGAACATTAAACTTTGAAAAAATCTTTTATAGAGAGATGCACATTGCTATTGTAGGTTTTGTATATAGACGATGCACATGATCAAAGGGGTGGTCACAAGGCTTCCTTGTAACCAAATGATCAAGCTTTTTTGGCTTAATGTTTTGCCAGTGTGTGCAAGGTTCGTTGACCTCGCGAACCGGCAGAGCATTGGGTTCAATGATGATTCCTCAGATTTATTGCTCTTGTCAAGTCACATGTTGTCTACTCTCCTTGGCTATGCAGGCAGTTTTTAGGTGCCTGGGACATGTGAGACGGAGTTCTATTCATGTATCACTACACAAATCACCTCCCCAAGATGGGTACGCTTAACGTAATAAGTCTTAAATATTATGTACATATTTTGTCCATATGGACCAATTTCTAAGATAAATTTGGCAAATCTTCAAAGCCCAGAAGATATAATATTTTTGGGGAAAATTGAAACAGTTTTTGGGTAATATATCTCAACTATGATGTGCTTCTTTTGTCAAATCATTGTAAAAGAGACTATTAATAATAATTCTTACCCACTACCCATACTGCAGAGTTCTATTTTCTAAGTTTTAGGTTTTTGTATTTTGTCAGCTATTGGCAGGCCAGTACGAAGGTCAATGTCTAGACATTAACTGATAGCACATGTTTCCGATATGGTAGTGACCTTTTTGCACATCTCCTGAATTTGTGCCTTTATAGTCATTGATGTCAAAATCAAGAGTAACACCAAGGTCTAACCACAGATTCATTGAGCTTGATGACAGTAGGGAACCCATGCTTAATTGATTTGAAAAGATCTGTGTGTACCCACTTTAACACGCTGTTCTCTCCCCATTAGGTAGAACTACCAAACCAGTTATTTTATACCTAATTTAAAATCTGGAAAGTAGTATCGGATGACCAATAGTATCAAATGCTACTGAAAGATCACATAGCCATTATTATAATACTGATATTCTGTTGTCAATGTTATGCGGGATATCTTTTTGTACCTTGCATAATGCAGTTTCATTACTGTGATACTGATTAACTCTAAATCCATCTTCTTTAATAGTGGGCTATAAGAACAATCTTTATATTCAGAGACATCCACCAATGATTTCTTTACGATGGCCGTAATGAAGGATAGTGGAAGTTGTCAAAAGCAAGGTAGCCATTGGACCCAGCTTTCACGACTTATATGCTGCCTTTTATCATCAATGGTTGGTGGAATTTAAGAGGGGGGAGTTGTCAGTATTGATGGTGACATTTGGATTGTTCGCAATGCCATCTAGTGCTGGAAAAATAGATTGTGTAAGGTACATTATCCATTTCCCTCTGAGGTTTGTCATTTTTTCCAAGAAAGACAAATCGTTGAAATCGCTTGCCTTGGAAGAAGGGTCATCTGTGGTTAGCATAGGGGTGTCCCTAGATTTGTGCAAACCCCCAAATAGGTTTGTACATAACCCAAAATAATTGTTAAGGGTTATGTTTATTTTCCTCCGTGAGTTATAGATCAAAGACAAGCTTTATCACTTTGTGACCAGAGAGGAACTCGTTGGTTTCTGAAAAAAGAAAGGCCTATTGTGACATGTATCTGACCAACATTAGCAAAGATATGAGAAAATGTGTTTCAGTTCAATGAGCTGGGATTTGATCTATTAAATCATAAATGTTACATCATTAATGAATAATACTCTTAGCCTCTCTTAACACATGATTATTGATATTGCCAGCAGATCTATGTGATGTGTGACACAAGTAATGTATATATTTTCACACCAATTCTTGTGAGGTTACTCTTGTGGTGCCCTCTATATTATCAAAAATCATGATCATTCCAGTGCATACATGTAAACGGCCCATTTAGACATATGCATTTCTTCATTTTAGGCAAAGTATACCATATTTAAACAAATTTATTCAATATTACGACAGCTTTGATATCACATAAAATAAAATCGGAAAATGTAGGCTCAATCACAAATCCTTGGAAAAGTATAAGACCTGGACAAGCACTGGTCTAGGACAAACGACTCCTAAATTAATTACCAAATGCCCGGATCTCTTATCATCCAAGTCAAATGGAGATATTAAGACTCTGTATTCAATCAAGTAATATTGGTGTTTTGTGGCATACGCGTTGGGGTATCTGTCAATTATCCCGAGCGTATTTCTTTTATCACTTTGTGCCAGGTAACTCCATTATACGTACATTTTGAAGGATTTGTGATCATTTATGTGCGAGCCTTAATACCCTGTGTGTTATTTATATTGAGTCTCCAAGTGCATCAAGTAACTGAGTTGTCTTGGATGCCCGGATGTGATGCCTTAAGCCATAAACCATTCTCGCCATATTTACATCATGTTCAGGTGACTACATAATCATGCGTACCGCTGACACCGCATTCTCTTTTATTCTCATCTTCAGTACAAGCCAGACACATAGTACTTGATAATATATGTACACATGATAAAGATATACATTGTTATTAACATTCTATATCACTTTATTTCAGTAATATTGTTGTGCTGCTAATAAATGTATTACCTTTATGATTTGCTTTATTCACAAATAATAAGAAATTGTCATTATCCCGTTCATCACTTTTGCCATTTCGAGATTTTGCTCTCTAATCACTGTTTTAATTCGAGATTTTGCTCTCTAATCACTGTTGTTATTTCGAGATTTTGCTCTCTAATCACTGTTGTTATTTCGAGATTTTGCTCTCTAATCACTATTGTTATTTCAAGACTTTGCTCTCTAATCACTATTGTTATTTCGAGATTTTCTTTTCTCACATCACTCTTGTTATTTCGAGATTTTGTTCTAATATGATAGCAATAGTATAGTCATATTGTTCTCAGCTCTAATATATTTTTGCCATATTATATTTTTGTGAAAGATTTTAACAACCAGTCTCCACTAAGCTGGTCACATGGGCTAAGAAACAAACACTATATTTAAAAAGTGATATTGATCTGTTTGAGAACGTTTTGAAGATTAAATTTTGTATTTAGGTTGGTCTACTCCTCCGTAGATAGACTTCTTCTACTCATTCAATTAAAATATGTATCATGGATCTCATTGACTTCCATCAATTAAATAGTGAAAGGCTCTTCTTGTTTGATACGGAAAAAAGATAAATTGCATATTTTATGATTTTATGTCAATAGATAGAATCATACAAATAAAGCCTTTCTATAAAAAAATTGTTTGAAAAGCCTTCAGTTAATTAACACTCTCACCAATCCGATGTTTGAGGACCCACTTATACATTTATAAATAGGAGTGTTATATTTGGGGAACACAGAGTGTCATTTTTCCCGTGTGGATGAATACCATCATTTTGAATAACGATTATTAGTCTCTGCGCATGTGTAGATGATAATTTAGCGTAATTATCTTAAGCTTATATTTATCTGATTGTAAGTACAGTTTGTCATCCAGGAATGAGTGACCTAGTTTTCTGAGGAGATGAATGTTTGTGAGGTGGAGGATGTAATTTGCACTGTTGTCAGTGCATCTTAACGGATAA
This sequence comes from Amphiduros pacificus, assembly GCA_949316495.1. Classification (NCBI taxonomy): domain Eukaryota; kingdom Metazoa; phylum Annelida; class Polychaeta; order Phyllodocida; family Hesionidae; genus Amphiduros; species Amphiduros pacificus. The sequence continues at coordinate 43,976,133 of OX439000.1, read as the reverse complement.
GTCGCTGTCACATCGCTGTATATAATCTACTTGTTTGAATGCCATATACAACTGCAATTCGGTAAATATAAAGACAATTGAAAATATTGAAATAGAAATGTTTATATCACATTGAAAGTTTCATGTATTTTCTTTCCCAAAAAGAATATACTTGACTTTGGAGGTGAAACATGGAGCAAGGTGTATGTTAGAATAGGTTAGAATCGCAAGCGCAATAAGTTGGCGGCAAAACCATTTGTGATAGTGTTAGCCAAGCTGTGTGAAGTACTGAAACCAAGATAGCTGATGGATGTTTGAAAATTGCTTCAAAATCTCTCAAGGGCATAACACGCAATATTCCACAAGTATCAAGAGCTCATTAACGCCTTTAATCCATACATTACCTTTAGTAATATTAGTAAAGTACAAATATAGATCTGCTAAAAACAGTTTCTGTTCAGTATAAAGGTAGCTAAGCCATGAAATGGTGGTTGCAAGTTAATCGAAATATACCTTAAAATCTCTCAAGGGCCTTATAACACTTAGTGTTTTTCGCAATTAGGTTTTTGGACTACTTGATTTATATAATATGAAGCCCCTTTTGATAATAATTCTCATGGATTACACAATATGTGTAAATTATATTTGTAAATTATATACATCTGTGAAATTTATTTCTGGAGAAACTTTGTTTATCTCATTTGTCTTTGTTTTCATCTACCCTTTGTGAAAAAGGGAAGCAGTCAAGTTTGCTGCATCAGATGGACTGGTTGGGAACCTGACAATAAGTGCGCCCAGAGTGGGTGGAGGCTTTGTGCATGTTTTGAGGTAGTCAATCATAATTTCTATCTGAGTTTCACCTTGTCTGTATAAAATTTCAGACATACTCCATTATGTCACTTGTCATTGTCAGCGAACATAAAGTCTTTGTTAAAACAGGATTGAATAACAGATACCAGACACTATTTAGAGTTGCACAAATACGAAGTCATTGGTAATTCCAAAATAGCACTTCTTTAATATATAATAATTCCTAGTATTAATTTTTATATGTGAACTTTCTCTTCTTAAGCGCATTTTCACAAAAATATTCTATTTACATGTCAGAGAAATTTGGCTTATACAGACTCAATATTGGATTTGAGAAGTTTGTAGCATGGGTTTATAGATACTTCCTGGTTGTGAGTTAATAGAGCTTCTACTTCAGATGTTATCTCCGAAGTGTCGCTTATTTGATGCCAAAGTTGATTAATGACCACCGACTTTACTCTTTTATAACATTTATGGACTCTCGTTTAATAAAAGATGTGATTTACAAAAAACCATAAAAGAATTAATTTAGACATTTATTACTCCTGTCTTTATTGTCTGAATCTACTGAATTATCATTATAAACATTTTCATCGTATTCGAAACGACAAAGTATTTTATCATTATATCGTGGCAATTGGTTTGATCGGAGAATATGTACAGAACGTTGTATTCATGACTATGCAATTAACATATAGATTATATTATATTATAATAGAATGGGAAATATTAGAATAGAGTAAATCCGAATAGATTAGAATAGATACAGATTAGAATAGAATGGATTGGAAGATATTTGAATAGTTTAGATAGAATATGATAGAATAGAACAGATAAGTACAGATTAGAATAGAATAGATTACATTAAATTGATATCGATTTTAGAAGAATTATATTTGAACAGATTAGAATGGATTATAATAGAATATATTAGAATCGAATAGATTATATTAAATTATAATAGAATAATTTAGAATAGATCAGATTAAGAATAGATCAAATTTAGAATCGACATGAATAAAATCGAAAAGAATAGACCAATTTTGGACCAGATCTTTGCAAAGAAAATACTTATAACAATATTTCAAATGGTTTTGCAATTCTGAGATCCAAAAGAAGCGATCAGATTAAATTATGTCAAAATATCAAAATAATGTTCAGCGAGATAAAATTAGATTCAATGTGTTTTAGCATGTTATTTTGGTATAATTTAATTTTGCACTTATCCGTCCAGGTGTGTATTTTAAATATTGGAGAATCGTCATTGCACGGATCAAATTCTTCTCCACTCCCTCAGCTCAACAGATCTCATAACATGACAGGAAAAGGCATCTCCTATCCCCTCGGACTTGTATGAAGACATAGTAAAGCTATGTTTGGCATCACGTAAGAACTGTCTTCATCAAGGAACTTTTCATATCTGCTCAAGCTATCTTCATATATATTTGTCCACAGCGAAAGTAAAGCAATCGATATGCCATGGTAGTTTCATTATATGAAATAGTATTCATCACCGCAGTGGTATTGGTGAAGGTGGCATGATAACATAAAAACCTCTCAGTTCCATTTGTGTTAAATTTCAAACTATATTACCAATCCCAAAATAGCAATAATTCAAGAAAATCTTCTGATGTTTGAAAATAGCCAAGTCTGATTTGAATAACAGACAAGACGTTACCTTAAATTTTAAACCATTAGGACCATAATTATAATAAAACAAATTCCCCAAAAGAAGAATGTTTAAATGACGCGAATGGAATAGCAAGACATGTGAGCGAATCAATGGACAGCATCAATCTCGGCCCGGCTAAGACAATCCCGAGGGAAGACACTTATTGAATTTGGTGCGCTTATTTAAAGACAGGCGATGTAAATGAAATCCTAATTGATTATATTGAGGTAATCCTGGGGGAAACGCATTTCCCTTTCAGAACCCACGTATATCATACAGAATTAATTAATCCTGCACAGACGACGCTGGTTAAGAGAAATCTCTTCTGCGCATGCTTTGTGATTCATTTCGTGATATACTGCGGTGCTTATAAAATTTCATGTAATTTCCTTTCTGCTCACTGCCTGTCAAGTGTAACAAAGTGGCCCTGGATTGAGATACGGCAGATTCGCCAGCTTTTCATATGTTGTAATTCGAGTATAGAAGTATTTGTGTTTCGTCTGTCAATTTATCGCTCTCCAGGGAATTATGTAGCATGTGAGGCGATTTTTTTGGTTTTAATTGTTATGCACAGTGTGTACACGTAAAGCTGTGAAAATACAGATTACTGGAGACACCATTTCTATGAACAACTGCTGCAGTTTCCAGTCCTCTCTCTCGCTGTCAAACTTAAGCCACCATCATCGTTGACTGTGAGTCTGAAGAAGCTTGTCTGAGTGTTGAAAGTGCTCTATTTGACTATCAGATATTATTGATGTTCCAGGGGAGCTGATGTCTTAATTAGTAGCTGTAACCCGGGCTGTAACCATCAGCATCTTTGTTACCTTGCTGCCTTGACTGGATCACCGTGACATTTCTTCACTGCCCGAGTTTGACCTCCCTCTTTGTCATATTGATTTAGGATTGAATTTCGCTCAAATTGTTCGATGGGAATATATTTTATGCAGAGTAATGTGGGGTTACATCCATGAAGCTATTTTAATCTTATGCTTCAGTCACTAGATGTATATTAGATTATACTATTAGTCGAGTTAGACCAACCGTATTAGACAACGCAATTTATCTAATTAGACCTAATATGCGGAAGGAAAAACGCTGTTAGTCTGGTTAGACTTGGCATAGAAATACTGTAATACTGTTATTCCAACTGGACCTGACATGTGAAGACTGCTAGCCTGTAGTTGTACACCCTTAGTTGAGTTATGTAACGTAGTGTGGGCACTGCGAGTGAGAACCTGGTTTGAGCACTTGGTTTGAGCACTTGGTTTGAGAACCTGGTTTGAGCATCTGGTTAGAGCACCTAGTTTGAGCACCTTGTTTGAGCACCTGGTTTGAGAATCTGGTTTAAGCACTTGGTTTGAGCACTTGGTTTGAGAACCTGGTTTGAGAACCTGGTTTGAGAACCTGGTTTGAGAACCTGGTTTGAGATCCTGGTTTGAGAACCTGGTTTGAGATCCTGGTTTGAGATCCTGGTTTGAGAACCTGGTTTGAGCATCTAGTTTGAGCACCTTGTTTGAGCACTTGGTTTGAGCACCTGGCTGAGGCATCTGGTTTGCCCATGGATTTCAGCACCTTGTTTGAGTACGTGGGTTGAGGACCTGGTTAGAGCACCTGGTTTGAGCACTGAATATTACACACACACTCCGCCTGCAATGCTATCTGCCTTGAGAATGGAACTTACGTCGGGACAGCAGTGCCCATAGAACCGAACCTTTTATTCTATGAGAGTCCATACAGGAACCACAAGAGCGTTCGGGATTTGCAATTTTCCCATACCTATAGTTATCCAAGTTATTCCACCACTGACTTTCCCAGTCAGTAATGTAAGATTTCGAATCAAATAAACCTAGGTGCTATCTGATGAAGCAGTCAGTCCAGTGACAATTGTTCTCAGCAAAGGTGTGATAACTAAGCCCTCTGCTGTTGCACCCTTGTCTAAAACACTAGGCCCACACTTTTGCGTGGATCTTTTCAATCAGGCATACATTGGTATTAACGACGAGAACGGATAACTTGCGGAAAAGGCTCACTCTACCAGCCCGCTTTGACCAGGGAATGGATTGAAGTTCAGTCAAGATCTTCTGTAGCTGAACAATAACTGTGATGCCATTTATTATATCAATGAATTGGTCTAAAATTCAGTTTGTAATGTCATGAAAAAAGGTCATGATTCTCAGTAATCATGAAATATAGAAATTCTGATATTTTCTGAAAGAATGTATGTTATGTGTATTTCATTATATTGCTGATATGGTAAGATATGTTGAAGTCGATAAAATGGCAGTGTTTTCACCGAGCATGGAGGAGGCAGGTTGTGTTAGTATGTACGTCATGTCTTCTGTTGATTTGGACCTCTCTGACTAATGTTCTCGTAATTTCTGCCCATGTCATTTGTAGGCCAAATTGGCTGGACCTTTCCAGCTTCTAAATTCTCATATTGCCTTTTTGAAGACAATTTCTGCATGGTATATATTGGATTTTGAGCAAGAATGTATGCTTTAAAACATCATTAATGAAGAAAACTTAAAGTAAGAAATATATTGTTAACAATCGTAAACCTCAGAAAATATAAACAAATTAGTTTAAAAATATATTTTTACCAAATAAAAAGTGAATTTTTGGTTGCACACGTATGTTTTAGTTGTATTTTGTCAAAGTGACCTGCTAATTATATTGCCATTGGCGACAAACTTAATGACGGTAGCCCTTTGCTTTCAAAGTCCTCCGAATCAGCCCATTTTTTTCTAGAGCTTGATCTAATGGCTTGATAGGTCACGTTTCAAAGATCGGATCAGTTAAAACGGATAGACCTCATTGGCTCGAGTTGTTCTTCTCTACCCCCGGGAATAGAGAGACATGCGGCTTGGACTTAGCAGCAAGAATAAAGCTGTATTTTACACAGACAATATTATATGAGTTTAGCACAATCCTGACATTTACTAGATCTTTGTTTTATAGAATATTACGTCAGTTTCACACTATTACAGTTATGTTATGACGAGACTTACTTGTAGCAGATGTTATGCTGTCTCATGGATTCTCATGTCCAGGTCAAGCCACCCAGTGACAGAGATACAAGCTCTCGACCCTTTAGGAAAGAGCCTCATCTCGTATGAAACATTGTGACATAAATACGACCTTTGTCACCACACAGGATCTGGTGCTAATAAGCTCTAACCAACTGCGTCACGCCTAAAATATCACAAAGTCAGTAACCAAAAGTAAGGGAAATATAATGTTATCTATGTGATTGAGCAAAACAGAAGGGCACTGCGTCCCGTTGACAGGCTACTCCGTGTATTGCAGATTGCACAAACAAAAACTAGGATATGCCTCTGTGGCAGATGCAAATAAATAAGAATAATGACTTGTTGTTTTTATGTCATGTGTATGTATGTCTTTATAACACTGACACTGGGCCATGGCATGTGCACACACTGTTTTTCACTACAAACACATTACGCAATTGCAATATTGTAATTTAAAGTCCTTTGTGCATAAGTGGGACCATCAATTGCTGACTTCTATAATCAGCCTAATGCTATGCTGCTAATCAAACTACATGCATGTGTAATTGACATTCTGAACTCTTCTCCTGACAAAACGTGCCTGCCTCAGTATCAGACAAGGAAATGAGGTAGCGACCACTCCGTTGATAAAAAGGGGGCGTATCTCAGTCAATGACAAGGAAATGAGGTCGCGACCAGTCAGTTGATACAAAGGGGTTTATCTCAGTCAATGACAAGGAAATGAGTTAGTGGCCAGTCAGTTGATACGAAGGGGACTATCTCAACCTGAATGAGGAGATGAGTTTTCACTAGGTTAATATGAATAGATTGATCTCAGTTACAAATGAGTTTATATCACTGGCATCTCTGGTGACTAGCAATGAAATGAGGTTTTGGCTTCTCCAGTGACTAGCAATGAAATGAGGTTTTGGCATCTCTGGTGACTAGCAATGAAATGAGGTTTTGGCATCTCTGGTGACTCGCAATGAAATGAGGTTTTGGCTTCTCCAGTGACTTGCAATGAAATGAGGTTTTGGCTTCTCCAGTGACTAGCAATGAAATGAGGTTTTGGCTTCTCCAGTGACTTGCAATGAAATGAGGTTTTGGCTTCTCCAGTGACTTGCAATGAAATGAGGTTTTGGCTTCTCCAGTGACTCGCAATGAAATGAGGTTTTGGCATCTCTGGTGACTCGCAATGAAATGAGGTTTTGGCTTCTCCAGTGACTAGCAATGAAATGAGGTTTTGGCTTCTCCAGTGACTAGCAATGAAATGAGGTTTTGGCTTCTCCAGTGACTAGCAATGAAATGAGGTTTTGGCTTCTCCAGTGACTTGCAATGAAATGAGGTTTTGGCTTCTCCAGTGACTAGCAATGAAATGAGGTTTTGGCATCTCTGGTGACTAGCAATGAAATGAGGTTTTGGCTTCTCCAGTGACTTGCAATGAAATGAGGTTTTGGCTTCTCCAGTGACTAGCAATGAAATGAGGTTTTGGCTTCTCCAGTGACTAGCAATGATATGAGGTTTTGGCTTCTCTGGTGACTAGCAATGAAATGAGGTTTTGGCTTCTCTGGTGATTCGCAATGAAATGAGGTTTTGGCTTCTCTGGTGACTCGCAATGAAATGAGGTTTTGGCTTCTCCAGTGACTAGCAATGAAATGAGGTTTTGGCTTCTCCAGTGACTAGCAATGAAATGAGGTTTTGGCTTCTCCAGTGACTAGCAATGAAATGAGGTTTTGGCTTCTCCAGTGACTTGCAATGAAATGAGGTTTTGGCTTCTCCAGTGACTAGCAATGAAATGAGGTTTTGGCATCTCTGGTGACTAGCAATGAAATGAGGTTTTGGCTTCTCCAGTGACTTGCAATGAAATGAGGTTTTGGCTTCTCCAGTGACTAGCAATGAAATGAGGTTTTGGCTTCTCCAGTGACTAGCAATGATATGAGGTTTTGGCTTCTCTGGTGACTAGCAATGAAATGAGGTTTTGGCTTCTCTGGTGACTCGCAATGAAATGAGGTTTTGGCTTCTCTGGTGATTCGCAATGAAATGAGGTTTTGGCTTCTCTGGTGACTCGCAATGAAATGAGGTTTTGGCTTCTCCAGTGACTAGCTTTTTGTTTGTTTGGGGTTTTACATCACTTTAAACATTATTTCAGTCATTTCGTGATGAGACCTACTTGTAGCAGATATAGTGCTTCCTCACTGAATTGTCATGTCGCAGGTCCTTGACATGACAACCCGCCCGGTCACAGATTTACAAGGACAACGGGTTAACCCTTTAGGCACGGACCTAAGCTCTTGTGTGAAATTGTATCATGGGTTCAATCTTGGCACGGCCGGGATTCGAACCCACGACCTTTGGATCACCACACAGGAACTGGTGCTAATAAGCTGGCGCTCTAACCAACTGCGCCACGGCCCGTGGCCCCCCAGTGACTAGCAATGAAATGAGATTTTGGCTTCTCCAGCGACTAGCAATGAAATGAGGTTTTGGCTTCTCCAGTGACTAGCAATGAAATGAGGTTTTGGCTTCTCCAGCGACTAGCAATGAAATGAGGTTTTGGCTTCTCTAGTGACTAGCAATGAAATGAGGTTTTGGCTTCTCCAGCGACTAGCAATGAAATGAGGTTTTGGCATCTCGTTTGCCACAATATCTCAGTCAGAGACGAGGAAATAAGCTACTAGCTGGAAAGTTGACAAAACTAGGGCTTATAAAATGCAAATCTGTCAGACACAGATGGGAAAATGAATTGTCTGCTTATCAGTATTACAAACATGGATGCATATCTAAGCTTATTAAAGTTCAAGCTTAGTGACCCAAACATCACTGGCCGCAGAGGAATTGTCATTTGCAAAGGATATATATCGTAACCTGCATACTGCTAGATGCATGTACGTAATTCATAGACATTTTATATCTATGGCAATTATCTTGCTTTCACAGCTTCTTTACCAGTATCACAAATAAATAAATGCGTGTGAATGCATTCACCGCTATCTCCCACTCAACTTTGGTATGGATCAAACACTTTAATCTTCCTTGCTAGTTCTAAACCAAATAGTTTCCTTTCAAAGTTTGCCACATGACGTCTTTTGTCCACAAGCGAATATAAATTGAATAAGGCATACCAGGGAAATCATTCGCACTTTTTTGTATTACCTTGAAAATCATTTGTGATACCTGTTGGCAAGCTGTGAAACGATGACTGATGACGGAAATGTATTCATTTCAGTGAATAACACATAAGATGATTATTTTAGGATTTCTTACAAATCATTTATTAGTCTAACTGGTACATTAATGGCATTTTTCAGCATTTCTGTCTCATTCTAATCTTATGGAGACCTTAGGTTGAATAATATCTATTTTCATAAATTGTTTGACATGTCATTTCACACTCTTCTGTAAATAATTACAAATGTCACTCATATTCAGTAATAAATAGGAAATCGTCATATATTTATTTCTAGAATGAATTATGTAAGGAAGGAATGGCCCTTCACAAAGTTGATTGATAATTACAGTCAGTAGTTAATATCTCAGAAATAGATTAGAATCATCACATATATAATATTCTATTAAATACTTATTAAATTCCAAGCAAACAAGGTTAAAACTGGTTGATTCCTTCAGTGACGGAATCGACCAATCAAATGCGCTTCTTTTGAATGTTGAATGACCTTCATCTTCACCATATACATACCCATACAAACATAATGAATTATTTTGGAACGATTTTTCATTATCCAAAAGTATTTTGGGCAATGGGTTCTTGTGAAACCTTCAAAGCTAATAGCTGGTATACATTATTTTTCCAAATACTGATAGCTTGAAATCAAAATAAAAAAATCTGCAATTACTGACGTGACAATACGGTAATATCCATTGTAAGAACCTTCACTTTAATTCCAACCTTTTCCCCTTTCAGTTGGTCATTGTTGTAAGATAAGCTGCAATGTTTGTGGTGTATAGTCTACAGGTCCTGCCTTTATGACGGTGGTTCCCTCACGTCATCATACCCTCCATGAAAGGCTCAATGTGTTGTTTATACCGCCTTTATGTCTGCAGCCAGGCAGTGGGAAAGGTTGTGTTGCACAATGAGCAATCATCATGATGCAGCTGACCAGTTTGACACGATGGTTACATCTTATAGCCAGAAATCATTGTAACTTTTTACAATAAAGAATGTATTCTTGCTGATTTCAGTGGTACAATACTAACAGGAAATCAAATTTGAATAACAAATATTGCTGGTATATTGTTATCAAATCAATAATTTATCAAACGAATGGGATCGTTGTTTGAATCCACTTTCCATCGACTGACAGGAAGATAATTGTGTGATTTTCTCTCTTGTTTTTTTAGATGTTTTGTATGAAAGGTTGCTGATTTTAGTTAGTTCTGCACGCAGCCAGATCTAAAGATCTTGGATGCGTTATTGACGCAATGTTATGATTACATGGCAAAAAATAGGTCGTTTTATGATAAACTGTAAAATATACCATCAGTTCTTTCACGTGTGAGATGTTTCAAAGCACTCCTTGTTTGGAACAATGTTCATATTGATATGTTATTATACAAATGTTTATTATTACATTATCCATTCCCAACTTTGAGATTAGTATTGAAATTCCTTCTAACAGAAATAACCACAAGGAGATCTGAATAACATGAGGACCTATCAAAAAACGTAGAAGGTGGCTGAATCTTACATGCCAAGGAAAGCTAGCCACATTTCCCTGGGCTCTGACAGCCATTGATCGACTGGTTTCTTCTGCCAGGCACCATTCACTTCCGACAACCACCAAGATGGCTGACCGTTTGCAAAGATAGAACTACCCACAGCGGAAGTTGTCACATTTATTGGATTTGACATTTTAACATTCAGCCAATCCCGAGACAATAGTGAAAATATTATTACCACATCGAATATTGCCAGAAGGGATGCTTTTATTGAAACAGATGTTGAGACAAATAAAAAATGTCTATTTGAAATATTTCTTATGATATTTTGCTCTTTGTGTTGCTTGATATCGAGCTTATGTCATTTATGCATTATTAAGTTATAAAGCAAAAAATAAATTCATTTGTTTTCAGTTATGAATGAATGGCCAAATGTTCAATAGGTCAGCGTTTGGAGAAGAACTCGCTTTTTTAGGTAATATTCAGCAATTATGGCATTCTAACGAATATCTAAGCTATTAAAAAAAGGTTCTTCACATTTCAGTTGACATTAAGTTGACACTTTATATTAGCACCGATAATTGAGAATATACTGAATGTCGTCATATCATAATAAAGGTTCATAAGGAATGGTAACAGTCAACTATATAATATATGTGCCTTATAATATCACATTTAATATTATGTCGCATAAAATGAAGCAAATATTCATGAAATCAGTTGTCCTTTTCGCCAATCAAAGCTCTGGCTCCATAACTCCAGCTTAGAAAGGTAACATTTTACAGTATCTGGAGACCTGGTAGTAGAAAAATACAAACTTCTGATAAGGTTGTCTAGGACTGAAAGGGGTTCACTCCATGACGTCATGCAAATGTCCTTTGTGGCAGACCTTTCATCATGTCATTATGCATGTCACAAGTAGAGATTCTTTTCATTTGATTGGTACTATCTCACTAGAGGAAGTACATTTTTACCATGCGAAGAGCTGGTCCACATGAGTGGTGTATGTCAGAGAACCATCATGCTATGAGGGGTGCGCTAACTTTGATTTTCAGCTGTGCCACATCATTAGGTCTGATGTGTTTCGTGCATTATAGGAGATGGTGGAACATGTTGTGTGGTCTAAAACGTAAAGTAAGTACAGTGAAAGCTCTTATTTTCTGTGATAGACTCTGTAGGGGAAAGCCTTGTGGAGGTGTGAGTGAGGACGATGACAAGAGTTCATAGTGACAAGTCCGAACACTAGAGAATGTGTCAGACAATAAGCTACAGACAAGTGGAAGATTCCATCAAGTCGTCACCAACACTAAGCATCTCGCCTATCGCTCTCATCACGTGGTCACGTGGCCTCGTAAGGACCACGCTAAGACTCTAAATCTCACGTGACCTGCAGGGCCTTTAATCGCCAGCTTTAAACCACTTCAATACAGTTCCTTGCCAATTACAGAAACCTTCCAAGTTACATGGTGAGCTTGTAAGGTTGCATACTCAAGAGAACCAAAGTTTATTTTTGTGTATGTCTTGTTTTCACAACACATCGGTAACATCGTTAAATGATTGATTTCGATATTAATTTTCTATTGGAATACATCTTTACATATTCATTTACACATAAAAAACAATGTGGTTTTTGTAGGGGAAAAAACGATGTGGTGCATGTGTTCATGTATTAGTTACTTTTATCAAGTCACTGAGAGGACTTACCCATATTTAGGACACGCCCAATCTACATTCATATCGTTTTTTTAAAGAACACAATCTAATTACCACAGCCACCCGGCAGATCGAGTCCACCCTCAAATGTGGCCAGCAACAGACCTGTGATGTGTAGCAACAGACCTAACACTTGTGTGCTGAATGTTTATAGGTCTTGAGAAAGACAGACAGAATTGTCCATATTTCCTTTGTCTACGATATCAGATTTGTTCATACTTGACTGTTACCATCCTTTATGCACTTTTTATGCTGTGAGGGTCCGACGGGATTAAAGCTCAGTAAAATTAATACTGGAAAACCCTTCTTGTTTTAAATTTAAGTAAACCCATTTGTAATGCATAGGTAGGCCACTTCATGATGTTGTTTCTAAGGAGATTCCTCCTTTCATTTAGACAGAAAACGTCATGTGGTGATTGGGAAATATCTGTCGGTCAAGAGTCATCAAAACATTATCATTTGTATTACGGCAATTTTCAAAGCTGTAATATGGTCACCCCAATTATCATTTGACATTGTATGCTTAAGCCATAAACACTGTCTATTCAATCTTAAAATCTCAGTTGCAACAATCTTGCCATGAGAGGAGGGCTTTTTATACATGACAAGCCAAAATGGCAATGCAATTCAAGTGCTTTAAATGCAATCACCCTGTGCCTTCTTCCCCTGTCAGCCATTAATGCATTTTAGTGAGCAATACCATAACCAGGTTCGTTGGGAGTTTTAAGCGTTTGTTTCATTGAGTATTAAAAATAGAGAATTATAAAGATATTCTTGTCAAATTTAACTTGCATAGTAATCCTTAATTCTGAGAGGGATTTTAAGAAAGTGCAGGAAAAATGATATAAAAAGGTTTGTGACAAACAAACAAGATGAAAAAGTCGATTTTGTTTTGTTCGTTTGTTTTGGGTTTTACGTCACTTAAAAAGTTATTTCAGTCATTTCATAATGAGATCTACTTGTAGCAAATATAACACTGCCTGACTGATTTGTCATATTGCAGGTCCTTGACATAACAACCCATCCAGTCGTAGATTTACCAAGACAAGAGGTTAATTCTTCAAACACGGGCCTCAGCTCATATCAGAAATTGTTAATTGAATTCATAAAATGTTGATTAGAAATTATCCCAAGAGCAGATTAAGTTTGATTTGAGGCTGTTCCTGGTACGATTCGGTCCTTGTTCTTGTAGAATGGCACCCCTTCTCAGAGCGTCTTCTTATTATATGATTATCTCGGTTCCTCCTGAAGCACTGCTTCAAGTATGATACACAATGTTTCGATTCTTTATTAATAATCATGAACGATGTGTTCTCAATGTAAACAGTTTATTTCGTTACAATGTTACACGACATACTAATGCCATTGTGGGTGTCTTTGATGTGTACTTTTATTGACGCTAGGGGATTTATGAGTGTCGTAAAGGGCCTCCAGACACATCTTGTGGCCGTGGATGTGTAAGTCATTGTGAGTAAACTATGATCTCATAATGGGGTTGCAAATCCATATATCATGGATGACAGAATGGATAGAAGTGATTCGGCACACCCGTCTCTCATTCTCGGCAATGCCAGTGTCTCAACCAGGAAGTGTCTTCCTGTAATTGATTGCCTTGATATTATACTTCTTGGAAACACATTAGAAACATGGCGGTACATGTCTCATAAATGAATTATATCAGTGTGATGATATATCCGCTATTTTTTATCATCTCCGTTGTTTAACCTTGTGGAATATATTCATATTGCTTACTTTAGGCAATTACATTTGCTTAATGTGTTAATATCGATTAAGATCTGCATCTATTCAGGAATTAATATGTGTTCCAGCGATTCTCGAGTTAGATGTAGAAAATGTGTTTATTGAATAGCAAATACAGCTTTGTTGTTTAGGGTATCTATGGGCATTCTTGTAGAGAGCCCTCTGGTGGCAGTTGTCAAATAGGATCAAACTGGGGACCTTCCGATCACTTAGTGTAAAAATATTTTAAAAAAATAGATTTCCTGATATCAGTCAAAGTGTTAATGAATATAAAAATCCTAAGCAATTAAATGAAAGTGCTTTGTTTTGGTGATAGAATCGTAATCAATCATCATAGTAAATAAAATAAGACAAAGAAAATAACATTGGGACATGTTTATAACGTTAAGCCACAATATATCAGAGCTATTAGCTACAGAAATTATATTGTTTTGTACTAAAGCAAGATACACGATATCCACTTATTATTATTCCCAAATGCATTTTTCGACAAGAATGACAATTTGGTGTCTTCATTGATGAGGTTTGAGGCGGTGTTGTATCGTAAATGACACACTTTAATGAGACACATTTAGACAAAACAGCTTTCATCTTAGCTCTAAGTACACATTATGTGTTACTAAGATAATGTGTACCATTCAAAATTGTGGAATAATTTATATTTTGCATCCTTGTATATTATTCTCCATTACAATAATGTGTTACTGTCACATAAAATATTTGCCAGAAAAAGGAATCATGAAAATTCCCTATAAATTTATTGAATTATACTGGTCCATGCTTAAACTATGTATGCACTATATAACTCTTATAACATGGACTAATACATACACTATCTGACTGATAAAGACAGAGACGGTTTTTTATATGAATAACTCTGGCCGTTTCATATGGGATTTTGCATTCATTTCCATCAATGATGATGTGACCGCTGGTGATACCATGTGTGGCATGCCCATTTTATCTCTGGCCACCTTGTTAGAACAGCAGGCTACCCATTCATTTTCGCAAGACTCCATCAGATGCACACTGAAAATGTTCGGTTTGGTTCACTGGGTGAACACAAGCCAATGATACTCTACACCGGAAGTTAGACAGCAGCCATTTCAGTCTTATGCAGAGTGTTAAACGCAATTATCCGGAAGTACATGTTCCAGCTAAACCGAATACAGTGGCATAGCTGCCTGTCATTAGTATGGGTCAAACATGACTCCCTATCGTTACAACCATCTCCCAGTAGTTGAAGGAGCCAACCTATTTGCCTCATTGCTATTCACTTTTCTGGAGTTTGGACGTATTGAATACCAAAACCGAGAGGCCGTACTCCAAGTCAGTCATGGATGATTAAACTTAAATTACATCGTTAATGATCACGATTGACTGTGAATAAATATATTTGAATCCTCTGTAGAATAGTTGTGTGTGTGTGTGTGTGAATGAGCACAGCACAAATATAGATGTACTGGGTTTATAAGAAGTCTTCACTGCCAGTACTTAATAGCAGATCTTCTGGAACTCTTGCCTTTTCTCAAGGGGTCTTGTCACTCTCCATCATGACAATATGCCCTGCTCAATTGCCTCGGTGAATGTCAATTAATAATGTTGGTACTTGACGCCCACATATTCTGAAGCAGAATGTAAACCCCATATTTTGGGGTTTCATGTCAGATATGTACATGGCCTTCATATTGAAATCAATATTTACATGAAGGATATGTGATACGTTTGATTATATATTACTTTTAATGTAACACAAGCACATTTTCAGACATTACTATCTACATCTTACTCCAACAGATGACACACTCCCATATAGATGAGGGAAACATCTGTAATTTAGATAGAGATACAGAGATAGGACATTGATAAAAAAATAATAAAAAGACCAAAGAGAAATCCGAAATCGACCGTGACACATTTCGCCCGTCTCATCAGCGTGTGTTGATATGGCACAGTTTTTACATTCACGCGGAAGTGCTGTGTGTGGCTTTTGTGGAATGTCATCTTTTGAATTCTATCGGCACAGACTGTCTGTTCCCACCGGAAACAGTTATCATAGGGCAGACCAATCAGCTGCCAAGTTTGCCTGAGCTTCGCTCCTAATAAGGCATGGATCTAATTGCCACTACTTGTTACATTCTGATAACGTCGAGTTACTATGGTTTATTAAATCACCTTCTAATTGGCTCCCCGCACTTGGGAAATGATCTATGATTGTACGTATTATGTGAAAAGAAATGTAAGTCCTCAATTAGGTATAATTATAAATGCCACGTCAAATGATGTATTTAACAACTTTCCTCATTGACTCTGACCAACGCATTTTTATATTGCATGACAAATCCTTCAATACGATTAACTAAGCATTAAAAAAGGTTTATACTATGCTGCACTACATAAATCTTTTACATAATATTCATGTTATGACCTAGGTTAAGAAAATAGTTGTAGTAGTAAATGGCTGAATAATATGTGAAAAATAAATGAACAAATTAGCATGCAACAAATAACGATCTGGCCAGACCTGTATGATATACAGACCTGTTTATTAAATCACCTTCATATATATATATATATAATATATATATATATATATATATATATATATATATATATATATATATATATATATATATATATATATATATATATATATATATATATATATATATATATATATATATATATATATATATATATATATATATATGCAATGCATATTGCTTCAGACAAGAACGCAGCTCCTTGGTTGCAAACAAAAAATTGAAGGAGACAATTTGTTGAATATGTGTGTATACTTTATGTTACATACTTATATAGGTTTATTCTCATAAATTATATAAGCATCCTTTTGTTGTGTTGTGTATATGATTTTCACTTGGCAACATGTATTTATCAAAAAACAAACATCTTTCTGTGCAGTTTATCATCCAGTGGGTGCGTGGATCAATCGAGGTTTTTAGATACGGAAGTATGATGCATTAACGACTTTGGTCCGCACACATATGATTGAATACATACTTTACTTTAACATATAATATTGTTCTTCATGTTTGGCTCATATAATACTCTGTGAAGTGCCCGCAGCGGACAGGTTTGACATTACATATCTTTCCCACAATCACTCCAATATCTTATATGAATTAAAGATGCACTCATATTGTAGAAGTTTGAAAGAATCAGTCGTCATGAAAGTTTTAAGGTTTTGCCGTCCTCTTAGTGCTTGACATGAAATGCCACCTTCAGCTGTTTGCAACTTCTGCTACATGCATAACTATGCAGCAAGTGATCTGAGAAAAACCGACCTCATCGTGCAGTAATCTACCCTCACCCCCCCCCCCCCCCCCCCACCCCCACCCCCAGCATAACACACAAGTCTGTCTTAAGTCGAGAAAGAGAGAAGAACCATTGTGTTCCACTCGTGGTTGCTAGTTTTGAGTACGGTCATATCTCATCAAGTGTTTGTCCATTGTAGGTGCGGCGGCGGCGGCGGTGGCGAGGGGCGCTTACATCGGCCTAGTTGTGTGCCGGGGAAGGCTGGAGCTTGCCTGCGTGCGGCAGTGTGTATGTGTAGGCAGTGGCGACAAGTGCACATGTTCTACAGCAGCACACCTACATGGCCACACACCTCCTCTTGGGCGTCATTAGCTGTCATAGAGTGGCTGTTTTGATACAGCTAGAGGGATACATGTGATTCTCTTCATCCATGGAGTAATACTACTGTTTTATGAACACCATCAACAACAGTTTCTCAGTGCATCTTTACATATTTTCGTTTTTGCCTTGCTCATATTATTTATGCCTTTGGATATATTATAACATATATTTGTTATCACTTGTTATCAAAATCATATCTGTGCCCATGGTTCATATACTCTTGCTATAGCTAATTTTGTACCATACAACGACACCAACGACACCGACAAACATCGATAGCTTGCAGTTTTCTGGAGTTAATATTCGCTATTAACTTAAGATGAGTGAGATTTTTGGAAAGATATTTGGGAAGGACAAGCACCAGAGCCACAAAGATAAGGATAAACACCAGAGCGACAAGGGAGCGACTGTAGCACACAACACCAAGTGGAATGACTTTTGTGAGTACCAATATATTGTATCTAGTTTAACCCTCCCAATTTTCTGCCTTTAAACCTTCTTTATAATAATATAAACCGCACTCATCATAAGAACCACATTTCTATTCTTGGTCAGATATGGACTTTACACGAATGCCAAAATATAACAAAAATCGGAAATATTTACATTGAATAAAATTTGAGAGTGATTTCTGGCTGGTATGAAAGAGGTTGGGTTACATAGAGTTGTGTGGGATATCGTTCACAACTAGCTTTACACGTTGTCTTTATCACAGCTGAAGTATTATAGATAGTGTGTTTGGCATTATCCCTTGCTCCTCCTGTGAGCCATAGTATTGGAGACGTGTCAGAGAAACACTCTCATTATCTACACTCAGCTCCCACCATCTGTGATTATCCCACTTATACTAAATAACACCGTGCTGATTTGTGTCTTCTTAATCAGCCTTCCACTTATTGCAATCTTGCCTCCATTGTCTTTTATGGTTTTTGTGTGGGGAGCCTTATTTGGGCGATGATTCAACCATGCCTAGGCCAATAAGCATTCCATCAATATTTCACAGGACCGTAGGGTGGCCAAGGGCATATGTACGCACATGATTGATGGACTAGTGCTCAGGCATTTTAAATTGTCTATGTATTATCTTAATCACTTAAACACCATCTCACTAATTATGACTATGTATATATAGTAATATATTTATATATAGGTTGGTATCTAAAGTAGATATAGGACTGCATGGATCTACCTGGAGCAACCGTTATTCCCAGGGCAGTTTTACCTTGTGGTTACATATTGGAATCCACAATACATAAGGTGATTCCAATTCATATGTGCGATGATGCTTCAGATTTGTGGGGTTATGAACTCTAAAAGATGTACAGATATATTACATGTATTAGATGTATATATATATATATATATATATATATAGATAGATAGATATAGGCCACATTTCCAATAACGGTGAGGCATATTGACAGTTAGCTATAGATGCTGTATGTATTCTCCACACATCAATGTGTC
Source organism: Amphiduros pacificus (assembly GCA_949316495.1). Classification (NCBI taxonomy): domain Eukaryota; kingdom Metazoa; phylum Annelida; class Polychaeta; order Phyllodocida; family Hesionidae; genus Amphiduros; species Amphiduros pacificus. The sequence continues at coordinate 43,957,389 of OX439000.1, read as the reverse complement.
CTATGGCCCTACATCTGCCCAGTCAATTCTTCCCCACAGGGTTCCATAACCTGATTACCTATGACGCACATACATGTATATACAGCATCATACAAACATTATTTTACGATTGTGAGACACAGAAATAGATACTTGTGTCTAGGATATACATGTATATCCCTGTAAATTAATATTTGTTTGTGTATGTTAACACAACTATAAAAATAGTGTATGTGATTGATGCTGAAATGTTAACCAATTAAAACTGAATGCCATGCAGATGGTGTTTAGTAATGTGATGAAAATGGTAAACATAAACCACTTGGGAACTGACATGCAACATGAATGGCTGCAATCATTTGCAGAGAAATAAAACTTACATTTTTGAAAGGTGATAATGCACACAGCAGTGCAAACTAAACTGTGATTTGAAGTATACTGGCAACATATTGCATGTTTTGGAACATATGATTTTACCGAACATTATTTATGATTCATGTCCTTATCCTTCCTGGATGTAATAAAATGAATATTTAGAGACCCTATCTATGACAACCATAGCAACCTTTAATATGACGTCATAATGATGACGTTGGCCCACAAAAATGGCGGATAGAGAAAATTAATATTGATTGCAAGTGGTGTACATGATAAAAAGGTAATTTGTCAGCATCAAAATGAATCCTCATCCTTGCATCCACGTCATGGCTGATCAAAGAAACTAGAAACCGCAACAGGCCTGTTTAAGCACCAAACTATCCCCAGTTTCATCATCAGGAGAGCAAGATTTCATATGGCTGCCAAGGAGAACAATGAAGTCTACCAGAATGCATCCAGGACAAGGGAAAATCACTGAATGTCCCATGTTTCTCTAATATGGCTGCGTGACGTTCAGTGAGATGGTGGTTAGTGCATTTATGGCGATGGCATTGAGTGATAGTTTGGTGCTAAGGCAAAAGTAATGTAAAACATGGGCTCCATGATTTGCCAATAAACCACATAGTGAGAGGTTCGAGAACGTAGCTACTTCAAAGAATGGCGCACAGCCTAAAATGCAGGCAAACAATAGCAGTCTGCCTGGTCGATGTTTCCCCTCTCTCACACCTTGGGTGCCAAAACACATAATACATATATCGACCGTCTAAAACAGTGAAATAACACCAATTTCCACTTCTCGGCCGGTGAGCCAGTGCCAGTAAATTGAGCGATGGCATACAGTTTAAAAGCATAGCCAGTGACGTATCATGATAAGGTCAATTTTGTGATCTGTTTAATGAAAACAATTACTAGCTTGGACTTTCGTATGATGGCGACCATATAAAGAATTAGCCTTGTTGCTCAATATTGTTGGGAGCCAATATATATTTATATATATTTTGATACGATTACTATTGCATATTTACAGATTAATCTTTATTCTGATTTGAACAAAAATTGTTTTAATCGTCTTTAGTGTTGGCTAATCCACATACTGCGGCCTGTGGTTGAGATTACTCGGTTTTAAGTGGGTATCATGTTGTTGTGTCATGTTGTGTAAGCGCAAAATGCAAACCTTCATAGGGGTATAAGTAGATTACAAGCAGATTATGCAAGTCAAGTATCACACCAAAGACGTTACGAAAGAGAATCCAACATATTTGAGACATAAGCAGAAATAGATAGATTAATATAAATATTCCCCGTACCTGAGGTCTGTGGGCCTGTACCCTTCTCCTTTCCTTACACATTATTCAATTTAGAAAGATCTGTTACGTTTATCACTATTGTTGAAGAATCTTATCGAGAAATCAGCAACATGGTCAACCTGCACTCAGCCATGTGGGTACCATTAGAAAATAGTTGAACATGTTATTCCACCACACTGGCTGGTGAACTGATTAACTCTGTGCAAGTGTTCAAGTCTCTTTCATGTGAAAAAAATGTCATGTAAAGAAATCTGTATCAAGGATGGGCAAGGATCCAGTCATATTAATTTGATTTCACAGAGAGTCGTGATTTCAAGCACGGAATCATAACAATATCTTAATATGTGTTTATATCAAAGGAATATGCAAAACAGTGTCTGCATGCTTTTAGCTCGGATCCGCATTTGACCCAAAGGAACAAAAAATTATCACGCAGTCAATGGCAGATACATTTGGTTTTCGGGTATTTGGGACCAAGCACTTCCGGTAAAGAAGGTAGACAGGAAGCAATGTCTGGCCAAAGTGGTTCATGGGAGGTCACGTGATATACTTGGTCTGTATCAGGTGTGACACAAGGTCAACATCTTAAACCATGCATTAAAGATAAACATCGTAGAAATAATATTGTATAGGAATCAGGGTTTTCCCAACACTTTTTATCTTGGGATTCAGACTTTCTCCAACATTTAATTCTAGAATTAGAATACATTGATTGCATGCATGTCACAACTGATGGGTATGGTTGATGAATATTACATGCCACGTCTAATTGGAAATTAGTTTTACTTGTGCCTTTGAATAAATATATCGATATGAATAGTTCAGATAGAGTAACAAATTTTTGTCAATTAAGGAACTTTCATTGTCACCATATTAACCCATGCCTGACAAATGTGTAAAGTTTTTACAAAGAAACATTAAGTAATCATATTATGGACTTCCCTCGTTCATGTGAATGGCAATTATGCCAAGTTGTCACCGATATAAATGGGGACCATTGACCCTTGTTCTGCAGACACGATAAATATATCCAGATTAACTACCAATTTTCACCCTTGCCTTCTGCAATGGACTGACATTCACTATTTCCACTGACATTATGTAATAAATAACAGCGTGTCAATATATAATCTGTGGCTGTATTTGAGCATGTCTAAATGGTGGGAACACATGTGTGTGAGTACGAACACAGGATACCTCATTGATAACCTGAGATTAAAGGTTAACGTCCAATTCATACGTTATGTACTGATAACACCGAATAGATGTGATTGGTATTATGAAAGATGAATATCATATAGACATGTTCTCATAGATGCATGACCATGTTTGAAGTGTGGATCGGCTTATCTTATCTTATTTAATTATGTAAACCTGATGCCCTCTCTAAAATCACTAGTGGAGATCACATCATATTACAGAATTTTAACATCATTAAACTGCCATTTGAATATATGTTCATAAATATATATGGGTTTGATTTATATCAATTCTGTATGGATACTGATCACGCGATTGCTTATTGCAAATACAAAGCTCTTATCACCACCAGCTTTGTTTTTGGGGGGCATTATTTTCAGAGTGTTCCGGGTTACCAGTCCAGATAACCAGCCAGTTTTTGGGGAGCATTATTTAACACCAGTCCAGTTAACCAGCCTCACTTTCTTATAGTCCAAATTACTCATATTGCACATTACGTTTTCCTGGCTGTTGATATTTGCGTATTTTTTTTATAAATGTGATATAGAAATAAAATTCCCTTTTATAGAGTTAAATCTTCTACTCAAGCCTATATAAAACCTTATTTGTTTCCAAACCAACAGCTAATAATGAAAATAATGGTACAAGAAGTTTAAATAATTATGAAAGAGTCGTCAAATAAATACGTTATACACTTAATCAAACTGCACTGTTAAATGGCCATATCAGTTCTTGGTAATTTAGAGTTATTGACATTAGATTATCCTATGTCAGGATGAAGATAACCGGGAAAAGCTTGTTGATAAAACAAGAAGCCAGAGCGTAATCCGGGTTGATCACCTTAACTGATGTGTTCATTTGTGATATGTAATCTGCATGGAAACATACTTGCGCCAGATCCATCATACTTATTTTTCATGTACTCAATATCACTCTATTGTAGTAATTAATTTTGAAAAATCGTGTGTAATCCACATACGAGTGAAGAGAAATAGGCAGGCTAAATGTAATTTTTCACCAGAGCCAACTGCGACATACCTAAACCATGTACAACTGACATTGGCATATCATTAATTGACTATGGCGTTATCTCACTTATGTACGTTAGAAAAAAATCAATTATCAATCAGATGGGTAATTAGTTGGAGAATATGTTATCTCATATACTAAATGAAATTGGTAAATAAATTAGATAGATGAATCGATTATTCATAATATGCTGAGTGAATAGAGAGTGAATAGCTGAGCGCAGCTGACAAGAGAAGAACGGATCAATGAATCATATTATTTCAATTCCCTTTTGAAAATGACCGCCAAAATATTCCTTTTAGCCTCAATTGGACTCTAATACAAGTTATGAAATAGTTTCCATCGTGTTTTATCACAACAAATTATTCTATGAAGTGTCATTAAAATGAACAATGCCTATGATGTGATCCAATAAGAAGTTGTCATTTAAATGCCAATATCCACCTGTTCACATCATATGTTTTTGTCAGCATGAACTAATTAGTTATACCCCCACTGTGAGTACAATAGACAAACAACTTAATGAAGTCATCATCAGGTGGTGACAAGTCCCAGGATGATGAAAATATATTATATGACAGGTATCTAAGTAATAGAATGCAAAGCAAACAGCTGTTTCAGTAAATATGTCCATCACTTGTATAATGCCACAAAAAAAAAATCGTTTTTGTCTTATTTTTTGGTTGACACGCGAAGTATTTCTACTATGGCTTTTTAGTATTAGTGACAGAAAATGGGTATGGATTCATTAAGGTCTCAGAATACTTTATTGAAATAAGTACATGTCAAAACAAATCTTGCCTGATTTATGTGGTGCTGTCCCATGTAAGATAGATAATTAGATATGAATACATGGCAAGCAGTTAAAGACTGTGCGCATTTTGGCAGATGGCAGCGTTCTCCCTTGTTCTGATACCTCAGGCATAATGAATGAGGAGGTAGCTACCTTTAGGAGCAGCCACCCATTGTGTAAGAACTATGCATTTATCTCTATCATAAAGGCCACACTATCCTCTTAATACATGTCTGGGCTGTAATCCAGGCAGATTGTGTCACTTTGCGAAGTGTGTGTCATAATGGCCAACTGGTAGAGCAGTCATACATCTTGTATGGGATGTGAAGCAGGGCCACGTTTGTCTGCAGCTTGAGAGCTTATGTTCTGCACGTTATCAAGCCGCATGAAGAACTGAGGGAGGCAGGTGTTGACTTTGTGTGGGTTACAGCAGTCTGGAGGACATCTGGAGTATAATATTCCAACTTAAAGCGGAAAAATATCCCCCCAGAAATCTTATTGGGGTTACATAGAATGGGATGGATCACCATGACCATCCGTTTTAATATAAGATTTCCGTGAACCAGATATTCTTTAACCTCGCCACTCTGTCGCCTGTTGTCCTCTTAATAAACTGGTAATCCTCTTTGAATTGCATTACCAACAATAGCAATATATATATATATATATATATATATATATATATATATATATATATATATATATATATATATATATATATATATATATATATATATATATATATATATATATATATATATATATATATATATATATATATATATATATATATATATATTTGTGGTACCGAACTAAATGATATAACTCAATCAGGATGTGAAATTCGTATTTCAACATATAAAATATTTGGAATGGACGTTTGAGAGAGTATGAAGGTAATAAGATAAAGATTGATCAACCCATTTCTAAAAGTTTGTGTTCCCAGTAGGTTTTAGGCTAGCAAAGCAGAACAGAATAGACTATTCAACTTCCTGAGGGCGTTGGGGATTAACAGTTGTATGATAGGATTACACCGGCTATAGTTGTGCCCATTGGGTACTGGTGGCTAAGGTGTCTGTATTGCACACCTTTAACTTTTCGGTCTGGCAGATTTTTCTGGACGTCCATATAAAAAGGAGCATGCGCAATGGAATGTGCGCGCCCACACAGGTCACGTGGTGCATTCGATTATCCCTCTGGCACATTTTCATTTTCCTGCACGTTGTTCTTGTGTATAGGAGTCAGCGTAATATTGGTAAACAGTACGATTTCACTTCTCTATTTACCTTATTTTATGCATTATAACCAATCCAAATCGCCCATGAGATTGGCATTAGCATTCCCTGTGATATAAAATTTATGATCTATTCGCGTTAAAGAGATTTGTAAAACAAATATATTCAAACACTTCGTAATTTGTCAAATCACCTCAATTTTCACTATAATCAGATATGATTGTGTTGATATATAAAATATGTATCATCTGGAAAGAGAAACATCAAAGATATAATGTATACTTTCATGAGAAAATGTGTATATTTTAAATTTCAGTCTAAAATATCAGTTTCCTGTGATGTTAAGACGCAGCTCACATACGCTGATGTCTTCATGGGCGAGTTCAGTTACAGGAAGGTGTAATATACTCGGGATTAACGTAGAAGGTCTTTTTACTGTACCGAAATTGAGAATACCATCTTGAACACAAAGGTCTATCGTCAAGCATCATGATATAATGGCTACCGATACCAAGCCAGCAAAAACAAAGAGAATGTTTTTTTAAAAGGGAAAAAATAAATGCTACATACTCTACCAGTTAATGGCAGAAGATAGATTTTAAAGAGGGACCCACAGAATTGACAAATGACAACATTGTATTAGAGAAAGAGGAATAGTCTTGCAACAGGTAATGTATGTGAGTATAATGTAAGGAGGTATGCAGATAGATCTAAGCACTATAAAGTCAACATAAAACATACCTCATTACCATCTTGGAGAGCCTCAACAACTTCATCGAAGTCATTATTTTCAGTTTCTTTGACTTTTGACCTTGCCTTGACGACTGATCAATCGTATTACAGCCGAATATTGATTGGCATTGGTTTGTATAAAGAAGATGATATTTTGATATCAGTTCATACATGCAGCAGAACGGCAAAAGACAAATTGATGTATATCACTGTGATAAACAATGCAACACATTAATTTGACAAAACCTTGCAGAATTCCTATGGCATTGGCTTGTATAAGGAAAATGATATTTTGATATCATTTCATACAGCAGAACGGCAAAAGACTAATGTATATCACTGTGATATCACTATATATCACTGTGATAAACAATGCAACATTTTATTTTGATTATAGCTTGCCGAATTCCCAAACACTTGTTTCATCCTCTTGTTTATCATAGCAACTTAAATGCAGGTTACACAGTGGCATTGGTCTCAGCTCTGATTTGAACATTAAAAGAACACTGATGAAGATGTACAACAAAAGAAAGGCTTATGTATGAATATCAAATTTATAACATGAATGAATATTCCTCCCTTTGAACTATTCGGATTATGAAAACGTTAAAATAGTGCCAAATCATCCCTAAGTGCCATTGTAATCATAATGTCCCCAATTAGGACATGTTCAGTCCAACCAAACCTGAATGATAGATGTTTACACCAGACATTACAAACGGGCAGCTGGAATCATGGCATTTTCCGAAGTATCTAGGTCAATAGGTGATTAATGATATGTTATATAGAGAATAACAATCCATCAGCTCATTCAGCAATAAGTATATTAACAGTCATATATTGTTAAAAGTCACATTTATGTGTAATAATTATGTATAATAGGATGTCGTCTGCTGCAGATCACAACAAACCCAGTCATTCACTGCACAGTCATTCATTACAGAGCAATTAACGTATGATTTATTGAGGAAATGGCATAAGAATAATTATCAGTTACATTTGATTATCACGACATCGATATGCTATTTGGTCAAATATTTCATTCATTTGAAAAGGATATAAATAGGTAAGGAAAGTCAAAAATAAAGGAATAATAGTTTGGCACATGGCTGATCTTCAAAAGTAGTTCGGCACAGGGGTGATCTGTAAAAAATACCTAATAGTTGCAGAATCCTATCTTGTAAAAGCCACCGAGTAAGGTTATATTTATATGAGTAACTCAATGTATAAATCATATAAATCAAGTCATTTGTTTGAATGAAGCTCTACATAGAAGAGCTCTCTATGGCTGTTTGTAAATGAAAATGGCTGTTGGAATTCATTTGCAGTAGTCATTTGACATCCAAACTGCTGACAAGTCTTTCGATTTGCCTTCCGGTCTATCCTTGATGAAAGCATGCAGTAAAAAGCAATTAGACCATAAGCAGGTAAATGAAAGATAATGAATTGGAATTAAGGCAACTGCAATGAAGGTTTGTATTTAAAAGATAAGTAAGTTTGGTCTTACTAAATGTAATAGGCTAATATGTTTTTGATTTATAAATTGGCGTGAAATAAACTATCTCTAACAAAAGATGTATACTCAACGTTTTGAAGTAAAGTAACTGTAATGTTTTGCTGACATGATATTCACTATTCAGTCTGAGGTTTCATCTTAGAATAAATAGGATATGTTGTGCCTTTTTTCCTGTACATACGTTGTGGCCATGCTTATCGTCTGTGGCAACATTTGAGTTGACATGCAGGTTTCCTCTGAGAATATGCCTCAAAGCAGTAGAGTTTCCTTCTGGAATTCACCAGACAAAAGGCCAGGTAGCTGTGGGTTAATGTTCTGCTGTAATGGCTTTAGCACTAATTAGAGCAGATGATGAATGTTGAGGAGGGCATATGTCAAACCTGACTGGAGGATTTCCTGTGTCAAGTCGTGTGTCTTTGAAGCGGGACATCCTTTCTTCCCCAGCCTTTCAGTTGCTGTTTAGTTTCCTGTCTGACGTCTCCGGGTCCGGTCATAGCATCTTCATCACATCAGATACTCAGTCAGTCCCCCTCCCAAATCATCCATCAAATCGTCCACACTAGCATGCACTATGCTTTAGATCGTCACTTTTTTCAATTATTATTATTATGTTTAAAAACTAAACAAAACATTGTCTGTGAGGTTTTGATGTCGTCAAACTTTTGGACTCAGAATTGTCTCACTTCTTTTTCTTTTAGCAAACTCTTTCACAGGCTCCTGTTTATGAAGCAACATACCGAATAAATGAATTCATGATTATAAGCTTGGTCACTGGAAATATATCCAACAAATCCATGTCTCATGTTGTATCGTAACGTGTTTACCCCATGTACATGTTGTGCTTGCATCATGTAAATATCATGTAATACCATATTCTTGTTACTTCATGTAACGTTGTGTTTATCTCAAGTAAAATCATGTTTACGTTGTGGAATATAGTGTTATGTTCACCTTATATAATATTGTGTTTACAGCTATCTGGTTTTCTTATCTTTGTTTTAGTGAAATTGTTCCTGCGCCATCAACATCATCTTTTTCCACTTCATGACCTCTTATGTTGTGAAATGTTACACGCCAAGACAACACGTTTTGTGCTTTGTGATCTCTAGGCACTAAGCTGTCATTCACCGTATAATGTAACATATTCCTAGAGGTTTTCTTGGCAGTGTATGCCACTCACATGTCATGTGAAAATGTGGGATAATATGTTTTGGCAATACTGCATAATGTCAAAATTATACATTAATTTCTAAATTTGTCTCTCAGCTTTAATGGTTTTAGGTTACCCTGGAGTCATTTGAGTAAAATTTGAAATGTAATGTTTCCTTATTTTTTTTAAAGTATTTAATCTTAATCGCTAGATTCTATATATTTTGCTATATAGTATTTATAGTTACACTGCAGACCCATCTGAAATATTATAAATCTCGAAACGTCCTGAAGGGATGCAGAAACCACAATGATTTTTAATGTAATATAAGCATTCTCTGAGGGTCGATTTTGGTGATGTGTGGTACCATGGCGTGATATGGTGGCATTAGAATTCCCCTCCATGCCTGTTCCCTCGGGCCGACACTTATCTATCTGTTAACTGTCTGTGATAATCACTATGTATCATATTTTGGCTATTATAAATATTAAGTCATTATCATGATAAAACTCTCCAGTTTTTATCAAGATGTAACACGTTCAGGCAAAATTGACTCAGATACAGCACGTGCCAACAAGATTTTATTTTTCAGTATTAACAACAATTTTTTAATTAGTCCAGAAATCATGCTGTCTGTATCACATGATATCTACCCAAAGGATAAATAATGGCATAGTCTAATTTTTGGCATGCGCAGTCAGATTACACCATATTGACCTATATAGTGAGGCTTTGTTATGGCCTTCAAGAGGTAAATGCTTTCCTGTGTGAATTCTGGCAGTTGGGCATTATGTACTCCTGGAGACATGACAACCATCTAGCTTGCAGTGCGATGGTGGGGAACACCCTGGTCGCATTCTAAACATGATGTGGACACATTGCAGCCTTGCTCAAGGCTTTGAGCAGTTGACCTGCTGCAACTGTATCACGCAGAATACTAAAACAGGAAACGGTGAACCTCAGAGTTCTTAACTATAATAGACATTGCTGCTCTGCTTTCCCCATCCAACCCCCCCCCCCACCCCCCCACCCCCCAAAAAAAAAGATTAATGTTCTATAATGGAAGGGTAAGCGAGGCAAAGAGAACCTTTGACCTGAGGCTAAAATAATCTGCGGAAACATGGCCTCAGTACATTAGGGACTGGGGCAGGGGAAACGCACAAATATCTTTGACTCTGCTTTATCACCAGTACCGGTCTACTCTGTCCGTGTTCACGGAATCTGTCTATAAAAGCATGATGGAATGGTGGGAGGGGCATTTACTTAATCCCATTGTGCAGCCCATGAGTAGACCCACTGGATGCATGTTAAGGTCATGTGCGGCGTTATCTTGTGTTCAGCCCTGGGGAGACCAGTGGTGTGAACCTACCATATCTTCTCTCCTTGCAGCCTCGCTGTTCACCCATGTCCTCCATTTAAGAAGAGATAAGCTAGGATACTTGTGAAATGAGGGATAATGACTCTGTGTACTTCTCTATGGACTGTGTGGGGCCAGCATCTGACAGCTCGTCCAGGCACATGATAAACACCTGATTTATCCCACACCGAGTACAATAGGGGTAATCCGACATGACCTTTTCATGATAATCCTTCATGTCCAGACATTGCACAAATGTGACTGGTATTTCTTGACAGAAACTGCAATATCACACATGTTTTGCTGCCAATGATGTCATTTTCTATTTTTGAAAGCTCTGTCAAACTAAAAGAAACTAAAAATACTCATTAGGCAACAGTGTACTTAACTGATCAATTGTCAGACTAATGAAAACAATGAAGTGTAAGGATTAACATGATAATATTACCACCAAAATTATCATACAGAAAACATAAAAAATTCATTTACTTAAAAATATCCAACTATAATAACCAAGTCCAAGTCTTTTAAGCACCTCTAAGGAAATAAAATGTCTCTTTGTCATTTAGGGCCTTGGAAATCATCAAGTCAGATTTAGAATCCTGGAATACTTTGTTAAATATGTGTCTCACACAGGCGAACTACGAATATTCCATTGCCTCCTAATGGGTTTAATGGGTGATGTGCTATAGTGAGTACCACTCATACAAATAAACAATAACATTACCTAATATGCTAAAGTTGAAAATGTGTGAGATGTGGATATTACACATTCTAACAACACAATACAAATAATGACATATTTTATGGTTAGGTGACAGAAATATTGATTAATTGACATCAATCTCAGACAATAAAGGACAAAATATGCCATATGAAGGAAGAAAGCATTTGAATCATTCTTATCAAACAGACTGTCCATATGACGTGTATATGTTGTTTGCACTAAGACTTACATGAAACAATGTCAGTTTTACAAATATGCAAGTCATAATAATACACTGATTTATAAAGTCATACTGTGATGAAATCTATAGATGAATTATGCAATAGCCTCTTATGATTATATGCCAATACGAAATAAAAGCAAATACTTGCAAAATTAATTAAAGGTAGAAAGGCTGGTCTAGATGATTCTAAAATTCAGCTATAAACGATTTTGAAATATTTTCTTTATTTCCAGACACTGCGAAAATTTGGCAGGTATTTCTTTCCGGGAATTGCAATATGACACATGTTTCTACTGTTAATGCTGTCATTTCCTTTCTATAAGCTCTGTTAAATCATAAAACAAAAATATTTAATCATTATACAGTAGTTTTACATAATCAATTGTCAGATTTATCAAAACAAAGAATATGACTGTTTAAGCAACCATGCAAATAGTGTGGAGAATAACCTCTTTAAATAAAACGATAAGTGGAACATCGTTAAATTGTAGTTGATTTACAACTAATTGTCCATGTGGTGGATTAATTATCTGTATTGATCATGGTTTACGCCGTTAGCATGGTACTTTGTTACATAACAACATACTGACCAGAATCAATACCGGTATGGCTATCTGCAGAGGACTTTTTCGTTCTGGCTCAATAATATTGATATTTTCAACATTCTAGCATACCCAAATGTGGTCAACTTATAATCACTTCTATGATTAGTATCAAGCCCTGAATGGTTTAGATGCACACGATCTTCTCTTTATTAGTTATATTCAGTGATAGTGAGTGTAATTTCACCCCTGCTTTGGTGACCTGTATCGCAGTCATTTAGCCGGACCTGATAAGTTTTTATGTCACCCATCAGATATAGAGGCAAACTTTGTACCATCCTGGACTAGAACAGAGCGCATAGCAGGAATGGAACGTTGCTGATATCTAAACAAATAGGATACCCAGACACTAAAATACTCAACTTTCTTAAAACGAATCTGGAATAATGCTAAGAAGAAGTAAAACTAAAGCAGAATCTAAAACAGCCAAACATGACTGTGAGTATCGTTCAGATATTAGATATTATAGTGAGTTTATTGTCTGATTCTCATTGCTTATAGATCGGTTAGCGTTGCAATATGTCTGATAAGTTGAATTATTGAAGGCATATCTATGTTTGAATCACAAGTGTATGATAATGTTTAAAATAGGATATTATTTTCTGAGGACTATCTAAGTGAAATCACAATGCACTACTTTCAGAATTTAAAACAATAATGTAGTATTTTATGATATATAGTATCTCAGTAAAGAAAGACAGTCAAGTGTAAAATTACCTGATGGAGTATATCTTGCACACATAAAGCTATCATAAATAAGATTGGAATACTCCAAATTTGAACTGTGCTAAAGTAGTTTGAGAGACCAAGACCGGGATGGAGGCATTTTATCCTGCACCCATGCATAAGCTTAGATATATATGAATCCTGCACCTATGCACAGGCTTAGTCGTTCTCCACAAGTAAATTCAGAGAAGCCAATATATCCTACGTTTTCGCAGGTGTTATCATACAAGAGTTTGCAGATGCTCCAAAATGAACTGCTTAAGACACGACTTTCAGAGTCTTGTCATGAACCACTGCAGCGCTAGGTGTCGTATATTGGCAAGTTAATGGTCATACATGGCAAAGACTACGCTCCTTTAAGTTCAGCAGTCCTTTCTAGTAACCTGAGATTCCATTATAAACTGTTTGGCTGTCAACTATGCCCCTACAACCAGTTTCCAAGCGATGTGATTTCATGACAAATTGCACACACAACAGGGACCTGTAATGTGAAGCAGTGTACAGGGTTTTATTAGTTGTGTTACGTAACTCATAGGCCAAGCATGAAATCAAAGCGACAATAATGAATTTCACCTTCGACAAGTATTGCGAGTTAATCAGGGTTCCAAAGACGAAGAGTAATCCCGCGATGTGGAGGAGGACTTTGATACAGGTATCTTGCAAAGAGGTTGTGTCAGCGGGCAGCCAAGCTTTGCTCCTCTCATCTCCCTGATTAAAGCCAGCCCTTCTCCCATTATTACCTTTCACACCTGCTGACTTACCAAGGTCATACAATCACGTGAGTGTCTGTGGCTGAATCCTACCCTCTGTTTTAACCACTCAGTCAGATTTCTTTGTGAACTGACTGAATATGCTTGGAGGAGGATTTTCGGTGACACGGGAACTCTTCTTTATTTGTTCCCACAGCTCTATTATTTTTGAATTTCTTTATTTATGATAACATAGTTTTAGATAATCCTCAAATATTTTATAAGGTTGCATAAATTATAGAAAGAGAGAAAGAAATCAATGTCCCAAATTAAAATATCATGTGGACATTCAGTTTATATTTTGTCTACTCGTATATCATTGTAAAACGTTAGCTTTATTACAGATAAAGCGATGAAAACTGTACTATGCACTTCACCATGGATTAAACCTTTTCATTTCTGCATAAACATGTTTATATGACTAAAGTGACGTCAACCACTCGCTTCGTGTGCTTCCAATGTTTGGCATTTGGGATTTATGGCATGTTATTATCGTCTGTATCAGGGCCGTGTGCTACATACATAACACCAGTGCATGATTAATCGCAGACATTTCTGGAGTATGATATAAATATTTCATTTTTTATTTTTCAAAAAAATGGTCCATAGAGCTCTAATGACGTTCCCATAATGATATACTTACTTGTAATTGCTGCTTCATGACATCAATTTGATTCTACATCTGGCCTGCATCTCCCCCATGCTATGTGAAGGGTGGTAGACAAGGCAGTATGCAGCTCCCCCATGCTATGTGAAGGGTGGTAGACAAGCTCCCCTTACTGTGTGAAGGGTGGCAGGCAAGACGGCCTGAAGCTCCCCTCACTGTGTAAAGGGTGGCAGGCAAGACGGCCTGAAGCTCCCCTTGCTGTGTGAAGGGTGGCAGGCAAGACGGCCTGAAGCTACCCTTACTGTGTGAAGGGTGGCAGGCAAGACGGCCTGAAGCTCCCCTTACTGTGTGAAGGGTGGCAAGCAAGACGGCCTGAAGCTCCCCTTACTGTGTGAAGGGTGGCAGGCAAGACGGCCTGAAGCTCCCCTTACTGTGTGAAGGGTGGCAGGCAAGACGGCCTGAAGCTCCCCTCACTGTGTAAAGGGTGGCAGGCAAGACGGCCTGAAGCTCCCCTCACTGTGTGAAGGGTGGCAGGCAAGACGGCCTGAAGCTCCCCTTACTGTGTGAAGGGTGGCAGGCAAGACGGCCTGAAGCTACCCTCACTGTGTGAAGGGTGGCAGGCAAGACGGCCTGAAGCTCCCCTTACTGTGTGAAGGGTGGCAGGCAAGACGGCCTGAAGCTCCCCTTACTGTGTGAAGGGTGGCAGGCAAGACGGTTTGAAGCTCCCCTCACTGTGTAAAGGGTGGCAAGGATAGGGCAAGGAGCTCGTCCACACCACATGAAGGGTTAACGATCAAGAATATCAACATTTACTCAGTGAGCCACTTAGCAGGACAAATTGGAGGACCAACTTATTGACAGGCGCGTCGGTTGCCCAGAATCTCACCAACCATTGATTTGGTCCTCGATTTCAGAAACATCATTCCCTGGGGACAGCGAAAGGAAATTATTTTCCTCTCAAGCCCTTATCTGTATATCTTGACAGTTTCACTCTCTCTCTCTTTTTATATCTGGACATGTACAAATAAAATGTATGCGGCCAGAAAGAAATTATATTGTTTTTGATCACCCAACTGTTCTAATCGAATGTTTGGAAAGGGACGAGTAGAATTCGTCTATTAGCCATTTGGATACAGATATATGGCACAACAGAAGATAAAGTCACGTGATTTTAGCTATGCTTTCATTAAGTATAATTAATAACAAGTTATACACTATAAGAATTTCAAATTAAATGGTTGTATAAAAAAAGATTTGACTGATTATTATATGTACTATAAGTGAATATAATAACATTCTACATGCACTATGAAAGCATTTTGCCCATTGTTGAGGTAAACAGAATATATTTGAATACAGTTAGAGCTGCATGACTGGTAAAATGTTGTCGAAAAAAAATATTAGACACAGTGATGGCCTGAGCAATATATGGCAGCAAACGTGAGGATATATGGTGTTTTATACGATATGTTGGCCCAGAGGAAGCTTTCATGGTTGGCAATATTGTGGAAGGAGATTTGAGTTTGTTTTGAGGCCAGATCGAGAATATTATCAACAGTGAATTGCAGGGCGATAAGGGATAATCCGGGGGCAGCGAGAGGGCGTGATGGGGTCTGCAAAATACATTATATGATCAGAATGGCGCAATCATAAATTTGGTAGTCAATAATATGCCCTATCCCTTCAGTCAGCCGCAGGAGAAAATAATAAATGGGGGATTTGGGGTCTGAGGACCACTGCCTTGTGGGAGAGAGTGTAAGCCAGGCAGGCGAGAAATGAGTCAGATGAATCTTTCATCGGGTCATCTGTGCTACAAAAGTGACTGAAAGGAGCAACATAACCTGCGAATTGACACCACGTAATGAGCAGAGGAAATTGAAAACAACATGGAGGAAATGCTAGTCCTTCTGGGATAAAGAGGCTGCAACATCGCGAAGGTGTCTCATTGAAAACCACTGTAAATTATTCAGTGTATCTTTATTCAAATCAGGTGATGACCAAACAAACTACACACACGCCCAAGCTATACAGTGACAGCACTTGAAGGTGGCGTTAAACATATAGCAACCATTTGGGCAAGACAAATTGAATACATAAACGAAACGCAACCTCATTCATACATAGATTAGAGATAGTTAAAGCTGTCATAATTAGCAGCATAACGCGTTGGAACATGGGAGTGAAATCTCCTTCACATGCATAAATCATTTGATGAAAGAGGAAGTTATATTCTACAGTGTGTCTGGGCATAATCCTGGGTGGATTTATTGCCCCACATATAGACTAATGTACATATTGAGGTGGGTGTATAACGTTATACTTTGCCATCCCATGTATCATCCTCTACATTCAACAATAGAAAAAGCCATGAAAAGAGGAAAGCAACCAATATGTGAAGGAGATCCAACATGTCCATATGGTCCCTCATAAATGTCTGCTATAAATTACTCTTATAAAGTATAAGTACACCTCTTGTTTGTGTATATTAAAGCAGACAGCACGTTTATATTTATTAGGGAAAGAGAGAGATGTCGATATTTGCACATTATTGTGGCTGAACTTGTGCACCCCAAATAGCGTAAAAAATAGCACTGCAGGCACAAAGCACTTTGTCAGAGAATACGTTAGTATTGCACACTGACAAGTGATGCTTTTATTTTATGATTGCTTGATGTGTTTCATTTGAAGACACAGATATCAGGAATAATGTGCCATTATACATCATGTCTGGCCAGTTGAATTGACAGTTCAATTATACCATTTATCCACGTAAAACGGAAAATATTTTCAAAGGGGTTCTTAATTTCTACACTCTTATACCATTTTGACTTTGTGTGCCAGAATGTACTCTTCAAACACTGACGAATAGATGCCCTTTGTCCTCCTGGTCGAACGATCCTCTTGAAGGAAATGAGCAATTTCGTCAGCAAGGCTGGTTTCTCCACTGACTTGAACCAGCAAAAAAGACCAGTTCCTTACCATATTGAATACTCGATGAAGTCCAAATCGGATAACAACGCGTAAAATTGTGCTGCTCCAAGCAATCGATTCGCCGAGAGGCCTGCCATGACATCACTTGGTGTGAGGTCCTTGACTCATGCACAGGGTGTCATTCACGCCTTGCTCCACTATAACCCCTCCTAATGATCTACTTCCACTATCCAGACAAATGTCATACCAGCTGCAAAAAATATTGGAAATTATATCTACATATAGCCTATATTTCATGCATGTTTATGAGAAAAGCCTCCATATGTGGAGCAACATTAGGATTTATCGTACACTTCATATGCATATCCAACTTTATTTTCAAATGTTGCAGTTGGCATTGGATATCTATCTGATTCTATAACGTAATGCATCATCAGTTGTCAAAACTAATGTGTTTCTATAGATACTAATGCAGTGCATGATAAATAGCATAATGTTGGACAATACGTGGTAATGACTACAAAAAGTTAGGTCGTGCATTAGGCAATATGAGTGACATGAAGAGAGGATTTCCGGTGAAGTGTCCAATCTTGCAGTGTATATTCGATATTTATTGTGCCCAATATAATGAAGGGGATGAACCAGTAAACACTTCTCCAATCCTGAATATGAGGTAAATGAGAGGTAGAGCAGGTTCAATAAGCCACAGGGTCGATATCATATTGATAATGTGGGCCTGATGACAAGTTATAGATGAACACATATGGCATGTAGCTGCACAGGGAAGCATCAGGGCTACTAATAGATCTTGTATGGATCATTTCTCCTCACATCTGCATATCTCTTCCACTATATCAAATCGGATCTGAACTTCAATACGTTAATATTATTGAGCCTTTTGCAATTTAGATTTTTTTTCAGATCCATAGCACTGAGCATTGGGTTTAGATGTGAATTATCATGTAGGTGACCTGAAAATCCTTTTATCACCTGCCGGACAGACTTGCATCCGGGATATACACATACTTTCCTCTTTCCCAATGTGGATAGCAAAGTATTTATGTCCATCACGCCATTAATGAAACTTCCTTTATTAGAGAAACCTTTCATTCTGGATACTTTGCGATGTTTTGAATGCCCACTGTAGCCTTTGCTCGACGAGATGGTCCGGTTAGAACCAGAAGGGCATTGGACAAACCAGCGATATTTGCTTAATTCCCCTCTGATCCTAACAAAAGGGCGGCTTTCACTTTTCTTTGGTCTTCTTTGACTCATTGACTAATTTACGACCCTGTCACTTTCATGATACCAGCCCCCCTTTCCCAGCCTTCCTCTTCTTCCACGCCAGCTCGAGTCGAAAGGTGAAGGTCACTTCTAATGTGATCATATGAACTAACTGAATGGGCATTTCACTCATTTATATCAAAGCCTTATATTTTCAAATTAAGAACATGTATAAATGCTAATATTTACATGTATCAAAACATTATTCATGGCAGAGAAAATTAATATGAGATTAAGAAATGTTTCTTTAATATGCTATTAAGAATGTTTCTTCAATATGATATTAAGAAATGTTTCTTTAATATGATATTAAGAATGTCCACAAGCAAAAAAAAACATTTGTTATTATTGAAATTTAAACGTAAAATGACATTTATCATTTACACTATTCAGATTTCAATAGCTATTTTGTTTCAATCTTACTGTCGTGTAATTGAGGATTATTCTAAATGATATCACAGTCTCAAATCACAAAAATGCTCAAATTGCTATATTAATCACCCATGTTTCATAATATCATTGCCTTTAAATGGTCCATATCCATTGGAATGGCCCATGCTTCACAATAGTATTTCCCCTGAATGGTTTAAATCATTCCTCTTTCAATATGTTTTATGATGAATCTTTCACAATATCATTATCCCTGGATATTTAAAAGACTTTCAAAAATTCTTTATCAATAAAATAACAACTTCCATGAAGCCGTGCCCAAAAGAACATTCGTTCTGAGGCGTGTTGTTTTATAAATATCTTGCCTTGGCATCACCTTTACAAACACAATACATTGCATGTTTGGCTTCACCGCCTGTCTATCCCTCTCCTAATCTGATGCTGTTGGCATCTTGCACTGGGTCACCTTGCCCTTCGCTGCAGCATGCCTTGGTTTCAGCACACATTATTTGGAAGAAAAACGTGCACGATGAATTATTCACACTGTTCATCTTCGAACGCCTTTGTTTCTATTGAACAAATGTTGAAAGTTAACATTTCTTTTATCTGGGTGAATTTGTGGAAATGGCTCTTTGAAAATAGATTCATGTCAAATGTAATTAATTAACTACTTTCTTCTGCTTATGTAGAGTATAGATACAAGGTAAAACAATTCATACCGGTTACTTTGAATGGTTCTGCACGACCAGAACACTTTGATGCAGTACAGTATTTATATATATATGAATAATGAAATGTATTGAAATTCTTTTTCAAATCAAATATTGTTAATTTCCCCTTTTAACTGTACAAGAGAATATTGCATGAGGCGTTCTATATATAATATGTGAAGAAGGTTAGATGGGTGGGTAGTACAGGCCTTTATTGCCATATAGATGTCGTCAATATCGCCCCAGCAAGGCCCACTTTATCAATGCCATCTAAGGAGGGCTTGTGAGAGATTTTCATGATAGGATTCAGTTAATACAGATCGTGGTAGCACTAGTGTGGCCTGAGTGATATCAGCCTCAGAGCGTCTGAAACTACTGGTCTTTGGAACAACTGTCTGCGTAATCAACGAGGATTCCCTGTACCATTCTCGGTGCTGATTGCAGTAAATATGCTTTCAGTGCTTATTAGATTTGGCCTCATTCTTTTAGTTTCATAACATCTTTCTTGGAAATCTATACGTGCTCTGTTGATTCCCACACAGTGTTTGTTATGGAATGTTATGCAGTGGCTCGACCTGGTGTCGAGCAAATTTTTGCCAACAGATGTCACTGAACTGTACGACGACCATGAAAAGGAGGAATGGCATTACACAAATGTCATTACTGACTAAAATTTAACCTTTTGTCCGTGTATTCTATATCCAGCACCGCACTGGAAAATATTTCAGTGTGAGGAAATTACACGATTAGTCGAACTCTTTTATACACATAGTTATCTTGAAAGAACCTCGATGACAGCAGTATTAGTGGACATTGTATGGCAATTTAGAGAATCTATACATCTCTACCGATGTACATATAAAGTTGAAGCAATAAGATTGAAGTCATCCATTTACTCCCATATCTTTGGTACAATCCCATTATGGTAATACTGTTTGGTTCATCTGAAGAGACTCACAAGGACATCCTCGATATCCAAGATTTACTTACACTGTGATAATGATTTTTATGTGGTATAGAGTACAATTTAGACAGAGACGAGATATATGGAAAAGTTAGAATTGAACCACAAAGATGAATTAAACATGAAATTTGCTTTGTCTTCATTTCCCAGGGCCTTTTCAAAATAGCTCACGAAACCTGGAAGAAATGTGGAGTCGGTTAACCGAGAGTGCTCAATCTGAGCTCAGTTCAACCAATCATCCACTCTTCTACCGATTAAAAACTCAGGAATTCTGTAAGTTCACAAAATATCACAGCATGACTTGAGCATTAAGGCCGTATTTTATCATTTCAGCTTCAAATCTGATGGACATGAAGTTCAAAAGACCTTTGAACGGCATGTTGGCTGTTTTCATCTTTTCAATGACG
The DNA here is from genome assembly GCA_949316495.1 of Amphiduros pacificus. Lineage (NCBI taxonomy): Eukaryota > Metazoa > Annelida > Polychaeta > Phyllodocida > Hesionidae > Amphiduros > Amphiduros pacificus. Next base: position 43,936,393 of record OX439000.1, on the reverse strand, counting down.
TTGATATTTATCTATTTCTGTCTCTATATTTATTTCAGTTTCCAATTAATTGAATTTATGGATAAACAAATTTTGATTCTCAGAATTGTTTTATAGCATAATTGTATGAATATGTAAACGATTCCCTTCATCCTACGCTAATATCGTCATCATTGTCTTTTGGACTGTTATTATATTTCAACTTTAACCCTCACCCTGTGTATGTCCATATGAATATAGATATACACTGAAACTCAACATGATAATGTGTTTACTGTATAAAGTACTGATGACCATTTGCCTGCGCGTGCCCACGCACCATAAACGCGTCCCAGACGCAGATGATACGCAGCTGTCCTGCGAGTGCCACGCAAGTGCTTTCGGGAATATTATAATCATATTATAATCATTTCTAAACTCGTGAGACAGAGGTGTAAATAGTGACGTACTTTATAAGTAGATTTAAGTTGAATTTTAGTGTAAATGACTGACATTATCGCGACAATTATCAACGATCATATAAATCCTTAAGAGCAGTTTGTCTATTGAAATCATTGACATTAATAATATATGATTTAACATAAGTAATAAACGAATAATTCTGGATGCAAATAATGAAAAAAGAAAGAAAACATATCAGGGTTGTAACATACAATAGCTTTAAAGTCAGTGGAGTGAAAAACCAGAAATTCCATCAACAAAGCTGAAAGAGAAAATTTTATTGCAGGATAATATAAGCATTAAGTATTGGCCTTCAAAGGCCTTTTGATCTTAGACAAATTTTATGAAGTTGATGCTAGGGACGTTCTGTTTTGAAACCTTCTTTTCTTTTAATTGTATTCTAAGAAAGCCTTTCAGAGGAAATTTCTAACAGCCCTATCGTCACGTCTCCCCAGTTTTTTTCAAAATGAACAAATATTTTTGAAAACTTTTGATTTGTACAAAAAAATAATTGGATCAAAAGGTGAGAATATTGCCATATGATATTCTTAAATAACAAAATTAAAATCAAATAGTTTTGAAATCGATGATGGCGAAAATAGTAATGTATTTTATAATTTGATCTAGGGTGAAATATCGCTGACTGCTGAATTTACTACCGTAAAAATCACATACAGGAATACATTAACAATCTTCTCGGTAGATGTTAAAAGGGTTTATCTCTGAAATGACCGACGTAATTGTAACAAATATCGGTAACCATGACGTACACTATCTGTTTGCCTCGCAGATGACACACAGGCGACGCGCAGGTCAACTTTATGTGTCACGCAGTTGACACAATTAGGAGCAATCGGTCACCAGTACTGTATATTCCCTTAAAAGAAACTTTTCCATTTTTCTACTTTAGCATGTTGACCTTGTTGCAAGTTTGCTTCATCTGATCCCAAATATTTCATACACATCTCTTCTTAATCGTGGTCAATATATGTACACATCTCCTGTTAATTGTGGTTAATATATGTGCACATCTCTTGCTAATCGTTGCTAATATATGTACACATCTCCTTTTAACTGTGGTCAATATATGTACACACCTCTTGCTAATCGTTGCCAATATATGTACACATCTTTGAATTTGTCGAACATATAAAACTTCCTTGGGTTTACTTTCATCTGGTGTCTATATTCATATTTTACAGCATGATGAATTACTCTTTAGCTAGTATTCTATACAAGTTATTTCATTCAATCAAAATAAGTATTAAAAAAATATTTCCAGCCGGTGTGAACACATCACAAAGCTTCCTAGCCTCCTCTTGATAGTTCCGGAGAGTTACATTCACGGGACCTTATGAATCCACATACAGCTCAAGAGGGCCTATATCGGACCTCCATGATCTTATCCCGTCACCTCGACCTTGAATACTCTAAATATTAAGTGTGTCACATATTTTCCTTCTCTCACCATTCATTTTTCTGCAATATCTGTTAGCAAGCAGAAGAGCGACAGAAGCCAGTGGTAGGTTATGATTTGCTCGGCTTTCAGGTTGACAGGAGGCTGTGATGGTCACGGCCAGGTGCTATATACTGAAATACATTATACTAACAACTTCTTCTGCCACTAAATCGCAACCAAAATTAGTAAATAATATAATGACAATAACTAAAATACATAGGATCAGTTTGACAATATGTTATGCTATGCCTGTGGGGAGAATATGTTATGCCTGTGGGGAGAAAGAAATCATATGTGCATGGAGCCGGGGAACAAGGGGTCACCTATTTCTTTCAATTGTAAAACCACTCTAAAATGTACTAAAATGTACTCTGCATTACATCGGTAGTATTGGTAATTCGTTCAGTCTTCTCACCAAATCTGCCGTCATTGACCTGTATATGATATCAATCAAAATTTGCCAGAGTCAAAAATACTAGTCTCGCCCAACAAAGTATCATCCAATACGAATTGACCAGGTCATAAACTGAAAGAATATTCATCTATTCTTCCACCAATCAGTCCACAGCCTGATTTTTATGAATGGAGGGTACATTTGAGATATTCTTATATCTCAAATTTAATGGAGATACATTCTCCATATCTCAACATGGTGCAAACAAGATAAACAAATCTTTCTTAATATGGACACATACATCTAGAAGTACTTCCTTAGGTTTCTTTTTCATTAATTTTAAAACAACTGAACACTTTTTCATTCTAACATTTAAGTGGGACATTGGTATGGGATGAATTATTAAAAGACTGGATTTGCCGGATTAAATGTAAATATATAAATATAACAATTATGATATGACCACACACACACACACACACACACACATATATATATATATATATATATATATATATATATATATATATATATATATATATATATATATATATATATATATATATATATATATATATATATATATATATACTCAGGATCTCACGAGAGTGATTATTGAACATGTTTAAATTTAATAGGTCATGTTAGAAGACTACACTACCAGTAATATTTGCCTACATTCCATAAATATCCAATATCATTTGTGATATTTACACTTCAGGCAATTCCAGACGATAAGCCAATATACAAATGAGTACATTACGACATCCTGTTTAAGAAAAAGATTCTCTTATTGGCCGATGTCCTTAACATTACATTTGCAAAGAATTATTTAAAGTGAATCGCTGTTTGTTTTAAGTTAAACCGCATGTGTTGAATCGTTGCCGGTCAACATTAAGGGCCGGGCACAAGAAAACCATTTCAGAAAGCATTTCATACATGAGGCAGGGCTCAGCAAGGGGGAAAAAGATGTGATTAGGTAGATGAATTTTAACAGTGTAGGAGTGGGCTGTGAGAGATTGAAGCTATCCGGTACCTCTCAGGCAATCACTGATCATGGTTGACATACATTGACTTTATATCCTGTAAGTCTCATGTCAGAATAAACCATTATTACCAAGTGGCCCAGAATAACTGGATACCATCCTGGATATTGAATGAGAGTGTTACACCCAATGACAACAAGGATCTGCACAGACTTGCGTCAATGCTCCTCCTAGCCTGGATAATCTGGCAAGATCTTCAGCACATATCCAGACTTTCCCTGTCCTGCATTAGAGCCAAAGGGGTGAAACCAGTAAAGTGCTGATGATTGACCAAACTGGATAAACAAACAGCGTTACTTTGTGAAATATAGCTAATGATGAAAGCGGCTAGATTGGACGAGCCGTACTGATTATGTGTCTGAGTCTGTGAGCCTTTTTTACCAAAGCCGTTTCCTCAGACTTGTGGACCTGGATCCTGGGATCGTCCCAAAGAGGAATTCCTACCTGCTAGTCTCTGTGAGTTGCTACGGGGGTGTGGACTGCCGTGAAGGCAAGGCAGTGTTACTGAATAGATGCAAGGAAGGCGTGGAGAGAGGTTTGCTAGACGTATTGCCCCATGCATGATGGTGCCAACCCCTCATCAGCTGGGCCAGTAGGCCGTGTGCCCCCCAACCCCTCAACGATCCCCCACTGCTGAAAACTTTCCCCTTCTTGCTCCGTCAGGGAAATTGTGCCAGCAGCAATCACAGGGCAAGCTGCACGCAACAACACTGCAACCCCACCACAACAAACAAGTACACAAGTGAGCAGTACTGGCACTATATTAAACTGCTCTAGGATTGTACTTTGTCCACCTATTTCTGTCCCAGGCAGGCAAGAGGCATAAAAAATACTTGTGTAGGATCTTCCTACCAGCGACAAAGCTCATACAGTTATAGAGCACAACACACAGGGACATGTCAGCCAAAGCGAAGGACAATGCCGAATTCTGTAAGTTATATTCAGATCTTTTGCAATAACCTTAAAAAAGAGTGCACATTGAATGTGACCATTTGATTATGGAGATAGAGAGAGAGGCATTTCATTTGATGATTCAGGGAACTCAAATTAGGGGCCGGGGGGTCGGATCAAAGAGGAAGTGAAATGAGTGTGGTGGCAAGCGGGACAGTTGTGTTAAGTTGTTTAAGGTGAGTTTTCCTCCCACCAGAGATCCCCAGCTATTTTACTCAATTATTTCCCCATTTATTTTACTCAATGTGCTAATTTGATCAATGGTATCCTGACATGTAAACAAATCTGATCCAGTGCTTCATGCAACTTTAACTTTATGTGTTGGTTTTTTTTAACATTGCAAACAAAAACGAGTAAAAAAATAGCATATGGTGCACATGTGACCTAGTTATTAGAGTGCATTTGTGTCACTTTGTGACACAAGACAAATCACCGAATCAATTTATACATATATGATTATTTGCAAACAGTGAACTATCATTCAGTATAGAAAATTACATATGGTTAAAAGTACATATGGTTAAAAGATATTTAAAAATATTTGTATACCAATGTTCACATAAATCATGAATATGACACTGGCCAGGTGAGGAAATCTAACACTTAGCGATGAATATAATTCTAAGCATATTCTTAGATTTTCTTTTGGTATCCACAATCCGAGTGATCTAAATCGAATATACTGACTCATCAAACCCTTTCACGGCATTGTGATAAATTCAGTGTTTTTATTGGTCACGCCAATAGCCGTGAATATTTTATCACCTCATGTTAAATGATATAAACTACTTCCGATTTATTCTTTCGGTACAAATTGTATAACTGCTATATCTCACAGAAGTCCAAATATTACATCAAAAGTGAAGAAATAGAAGTTAAAAGTAACAAAAGTGCCATTGGATAGTTTCTCTTTTCTTTTGGTCAATTCTTTTCGTCAATAATTTGCGGCAAAACATATATTAACATAAGAACTTCTGCCTGTGCATGATATTTTTATTTGTAAAAGTTTAAATTTTCTGCTGTTAAGATTCTTCCAACGGTATGCGTCATGCACACAAGGAAATATCTTAGAGTTTCGAATATACAATTATGCAACCATTTTTCGTTTCATTATCATACCTGCTTATACATATTTGTAAGAAACGTACAGTCAATTAGTTATATATGCGATAGTGCAACCTGCTGATACACAATCGTATCATTATAAAACCTGCAGCTATCTGGACATGTCACAATGTTATCTGCTAAAAGAGATTCGTATCATTATAAAACCTGCACTTATCTGTAATTCTCACAGTGTAACCTACATATATGCATTCGTATCAATATAAAATCTGCAACTATCAAGGTTACTTGCTAATACATAATCATAACAAAACCTACTGCTACCCAAACGTGTCATAAATGGCCCAAATGGTTGCTAAGGTAACTTTTCCATTTATTGCACTTGTCAAAAGTGTGCTAAAAAATTCCCTAAGTGAGAGACCTATATCCTTTAAAGTAAAGCACGTTGACAATTATATGACCAGGACACATATGTGTCCTCAAGTTTATTAGCCACAAAAATAACTTTTTACTACACAGTTTCTTCATGTTTTTACCTTTTAGTTTGGTTACAGGTTAGTTTTGCATGGTCCTTAAATACATGTATTTGAAATGTCTCAAAGTGCTTTGAAGTTCAATTGGTTTTACAGAGTTGCAAGACTAATATATCGCACCTTAAGCTTGGGTATTCTAGTTTGCCCCATACACTGAGCGAATAAATTAGATTTCCCTCGTGGTTTGGACAATTTCCTACCGGAGAGAGACAATTTATTTATGCTCAAGAGAAAGGGATCTTGCAATTGCTTAAGAGAAAATGATCCTGAATCTGTCACAATAATATTTACGCCTCTGAAATAGGTCATTTTTGGCGGTGTTTATCAGACCACAGTCCATAGCTTTCTTTTATGACATGACATGCGTCACTGAAAGACCGGGTTGTAATTAAGCTGTTGTCATGACCTATTGGAAATAAAACATATTTGGGGATTGTAAGCAAACAAGCTGATAAGCATATATCATATTCTGATAAATATTATCAAACAAGTAGTATATATATCATGAAGGCTGACGTATACATTTCTAATCAATATTTGTATGTATTACAATGGAACAGGCAGGGACCTTCCCGGGGGGACCTTTCACAATCTTGACTCTTTCGCTCTCGTTTGATCAAAACATCCGTGTTGACATCTAGTTCGTCTCAAATCATGTCAACAAAACACAATGTCTGGTTGTTGGTAATTTTATCTTCATGTTTTTTTCCTAAATTCTGGAGAACTAAATGCAATTTATAAAACCTAGCGGTGTTAGCATGCCTGCGATTTTATTCTACACGTATTTCCCAGTGTCAACATCAGAGTGTTATAATTATGTCATAAAGGTCAATTGCTTATGCGGTTTTCTCATCATATAGAAGATCTTATCATAAATACCATAGATCTTATCATTCTATATATGTATATATATATATATATATATATATATATATATATATATATATATATATATATATATATATATATATATATATATATATATATATATATATATATATATATATATATATATATATATATATATATATATATATATATATATATATATATATATTGCACTGCTTAAATGTATGACCCTTCTACGATTTAACTCTTGGACTGCTGTATTGGGCAGCAAGTCATTGCCAGACCAAAATCACAATAAACATGAATACTCTTGAATTTAAAACACTCTGCTGTGAACTGAGTTGCATATTTTAGTTGTGACATTTGGGTGAATATTTCCCTCACTTTGCACTTGAAAGCAGTATTTGTAGCTTGGGTGGTCGCCTATCTCGAACTCGCATTGCCCAGAGATATACACTCAACCTTCACCTTTTATATAATAACAGAATATTATCAAAAAACATGTGGGAAATATTCATATATATATTTATATATATGCATAGTTTTAAAGAAGTCCAATAGTTGAACCTGTTGGTGTGATCACTAGTATAAATAACCTCAAGGAGAGGTGATTTTTGGCGAGGCTTTATCGTTGTGCATGGCCAACATGAGTAAGCGATGTGAAGGAGACAGACAACAGACAGAAGTCTAAACTCCCCCGAGAAACACACGCCGCAAGACACTGGGTCTGGAATTTTAAGTATTCTAACAACAAATTGTGTGCTTTAAAACAAATCGTAGAAAATGTAAAGTGCATATGTATCAATAATTTTAATTCTTTAGAGTGATATATAAAAAGCAGTAACAATATGGAGATGATTCTATTATGTGCATCCACAGAGAAACACATTGTATTGTACTCTTTCTCTTTTATTTTACTTTATTGTGTCATTTTCTTGGAAAACAACAATATGTTATGATTTCCAAAATTGATAACCTACACAGCCACGAATTAACCATAAAATAATTCAAATGGTGAATAGAACAGATGTCAAATTTCCCCTATCATGTCCTTGTTACTAGGAAATCTAAGTGGAAAATACAGTGCTCAGTTTATCCCTCATGGACTTTTGCAGTTTTAAAAGATGTATCTAACACTATGGGATGAACCAGTGTACCAAAGCCAGTGAAGAAGACAACAAATGTTTGCCACGTATTTTATGACGATGTAAAAGCAGCATAAAACACTTCTATAAGATAGAGAGTATGTGTGCAATAGTGAGTCAGAGATAACAGGGGGCATAGGCCAGCGTATTATAGACTGCTTGATCGTGTTGATGATGCTCCACTTATCAATTACATACACACTTGACTTATAGACCACTCCACATATTAATGCTAGGGAAATAGAGAATCGTGCATTCAAAAACACTTGAAAGGGCAGTACAAATCGATTGAAATTCGCCTGCTTTCTAATTTTAAGCATAGATATTAATAAACAAAACAGCATTTATTTATACAGGAGAATTTTTTCACCATATTCACTCAAGCATGCCATGTTAAGCAGCATATTTTACGAGATACTCTTATTGTGGTTATTTGGTATGCGAGATACAAGCATAACACAACAAGCATTCCCCACAAACACGGCTTGGCTCGCATGCCCTCACTTACTTCTGATGACCTGTGTTTTGTATTACAGTCTGAGCACTTGGCACGTGTGTAGAGCCAGGTGTTTTCACACCTTGCTGCTGACCTGCAGGAGGTTCACGCCTCCCACCTGTATACTGGGTGCAGGTATATCTCAGGGGCCAAACATGTCTCCTTTATATACCAAATCTTTATCGCATTTAACCATCATGCTGGTGATTTAAGCACCAACAACAAAGTCAAGGTCATATGACTGGTGTCAAAGGACGATATGCAGAGGGCGTCACAATGTTTGTGGTTGTTTTTTTTAGTAATAGCATGTTTGTTAGTCTGCTGGTCAGTGATAAATAGACACTGAGATAAATGGGATACGTATCGTACTTCATTACATACCACATTTCAGATAGAAAGTAATACGTTGTGAAAATGTCAAGGCCAGAGTATCGTTTTAGGAATCATGTGTTTTATGCTCCAACAATCATACCACTATGTGATTGGAAGGATAAATAAATCCAACCCACTTTACCTTCATAAAGTATAGTGAATGTCGTGGCTCAGCAAGATTTTCTTTATTTTGTTTATGAAGTGTGATGGAACCAAGAATATACACCAGAGGTCACTTCGAACCAGTGGCTTGACAGGCTGCTTGGGTGAATGCCAAGATGTCGTGTGGAGAGATGCCATGGACAGGATGTTGACCTGCTAAAACAGTAATGATATCTGCATTAAAGGATTCATTGAAAAACACCTTGATTCGTATAATATATTGAATTGATTAATGTATAAATTACAGGCGTAATCCTTTGCAAAATGTTCAGTTATTTTTTCTATTTGGAATGCGTCTTTCGTGTCAATGTGCCAATCATTTGACAAAAACGTCAAAGCATGATATAACATTTAGAGAAATAAAAAAGTCCATTTCCTGTGTTATAAATTAATGTGCACGCTGGTCCGTAGTTCATGTCGCAGCACTTTGTTCGCCCACACCTGTGTACATTGAAACTCACTTCCTCACTTAATTAATAAAATCTGGTAATTTGCAATTAAAAGTGGTGGCAGGGTGAAGACATCAAACCACTCTCTCACTCTCTCCCAGTTCAGAGACTGTTTCAGATGCCATTGACTCCAGCGACTTTGTCATCTCTATTTGTCTAGAACTGACATTAAGTTAAGACAATTAAGATTTTTAAGCATGTGTCTTGTAGGTAAGGCCGTGTATTACAAAGGCATAGGAAGAATCTCTGTATCCCACACTATGACCCATCTCACAAAACTGTTATGATGATAATTAGTTAGGACTGAATAAAATATATAGATATTGATCACACCATCTGCTGTTAATAGATGATGTTTATATTTGAAGCATTCCAGAAACCAAAGAGGTCACAGGCAATTTTACAGAGGTTTGGGGTATTTCTAAATAACATGTGGCCATGAAACTGTAATACAATTAAGCTATCTCACTAAAATCAGCCACAATGCACTGACCATGGTTATTGTGTTTTGATGAAAGTACTGCCTGTATTCTTTTGACCACCAGGTGTCCGCATGTATACATTGATGTGACCTCTATCGTGATCTGTCAGGGTGTTAGGCCTGTACCATTGGACACACATTGATAGACAAACAGGGCTCTGTAAGCCAAATCACTCCATTGTCCCAATTTAGGGTGCCCCACTGTTAGAAAAACTTTACTAAGCAGGTGTTTGCATAAAATCACTGGTCAGCTAAACAAAGTGGTCAATGGATGATTTGGATTTTAGCAGAAGAGTTGTCCACTTTCAAATGGCACATATATGTATGGGAAATATAATGGGTAATAACTTTTGATCGCAAAATTTAGGGTATAAACATTTATATTATGCACGGAAAATGTGCTTGAAAAGATCATTTCATGAATGCTTTAAAGAGTAGGATTGGTGCATATTACATGTTTAAGTGTGTGTGTGTGTTTTTTTAAAAATAAAATATGGTGACCGATTGGAGTTGGGTGTATGCTGTATGCAATCCTCGTCTTTTTTGGAATGAAGGTCCACAAAGACTCAAAGCACTTTCTGTCAGAGCATATATAACAGAAGCTTGTCAAATTGGCAGTGCCAATGCTTTTTCTGCCACGCTAAGTTCTTGCACAAGGTTACGGTAAGACTTGGCCACCTCGGCCGCAGACAAGTAGAACAGCGTGTTGACGGTGTACCAGGTGCGGAGAGGCATCGCTTCCATCTGCCCATCACATGTCTACTCAACGATTACTGCAACACTCCTTGCATGTTGTAATTCTCTGCCTTCCCTCCCATTCATTGCTTAGCTTAATCCACGGCTACTTTTGATAAATATAATCTTTCAATTCATCAGTTTTATTTTTTTATTTGTCCTTTTATAAATCATGTTTGAAATCTAAAAACCAAAATGAATTTTTCATTTGATCGTTTACCTCTAAACTGATATTCAAAAAGAAACATGCTTATCGTCGTGTGTATTGAATGAAACATCTAAGATTTCCCACTCGGGATTTCACCTGGTAGGAAAGGATGTTGCAATGAGTTTTTACCCAGCCAATCTAGGGAACATGGAGTAAAATTGAGAAGATATTCGGCGGTATTCATCATGTAATGTTTATGGCATCTAGAGGTTGACGCAGACGATGACGTAAGGGGCCACATGGGAGGAACCCATAACCCTTCCTTTTTGTCTCGTCTGCTGCGTGATAAATGCTACCGTAGTACATACAGTCTATTACAGTCTATTTCAAATACGTCTTCACAATTTTGCAGGAGTCGTGAACCAGACTGAATTCGTTGTAATATGGATTAAATCAACCAAAGGCAATATATTAAAGTGATTGGCATGGAAATACCACGTACTGATATTGAAAAGTTGTATGCATATTGCTTTAAAAGCAGGGGTTCTTAATAAATCCCTTTGTTGTCACTTTTAAACATAAACTGTAAAAAAATATATGTAAACCAATAACATTTCCAAATATTTCATACAAATTTCCTTGCATTTTTGTGAAAGAAGGAATATTGCTTTAACACAGAATGCAAGATATTATAATAATAATGAGTGATATACGATGATACTAGCCATTTCCTCAAAGCTGTTTCAAATCTAGACCAGTTTCATTTCCTTGAAGATGCAGTTCTTCGTGCACTTTCGCTTGTATTGGGTGTGTGCCAAAACCATCTGCCACATGTATTGAAAGTGTAAAACACCAGGTGTCGTTGTTCACACCCACCCATCTTTAGACATGCTAAGAGTTACTCTGGCCTCTCAGTACTCTACTCTCTGTAGTATCACGTGACTTCACATGTCACAAAGTCATGTCAAGTGCCAATTTATTATACGAATATATATATATTGCAGCGGTATTTATAAATTCACCCTTATTGCGCGATACTGAACTTTCCCTTATTGTGCGGCATTCTAATTGTGCAAACTGGTGAATAAACAAGTCGATTCAATACACACACACATTTCAATACACACACATTTCAATACACACACACACACATATATATATATATATATATATATATATATATATATATATATATATATATATATATATATATATATATATATATATATATATATATATATATATATATATATATATATATATATATATATATATATATATATATATATATATATATATATATATATATATAGGTACGAACTCTCCATATGGGAGGCGTTATGTATGATCCTGCCGTTATTATCTTAACAATGATGTTGTCGTTTTGTGTGACAACAAGTTTGTGCTGTTATTGCGGAACGACCCCTCCTACTTCCATTATTGCTTCAATTTGTCTTCTCAGAAACATGGGACAAAATTATATTATGAAATCATCTTGATATCCCCAGAACTTTCAGCTAAACTACAATTGGCAATGAATTGAAAGATGCTTTGGTGTTATCATTTGGGACACGACTTAGTTCAATGTAAAAAAAAATGCATTACAATTAAAAATTCTATACAAATACTTCAATTCAAATTAATTTGTATCACATTGAAACATCCATTGACGCAATTCACTTCGCGGTTTAAAACTAATTTCTACTGCGACATTAATTAAGATCATTTGTCACATCATATATTTACCTGACCAAAGTTCATATACAGTTCTCTATGTTTGCATTAAATCACTACCGCTTGACTTAATGTTGATCCATGGTGCTATATATAGACACAATTGGCATCTGATGTAACCTTAAAGAGGACATAGATATTCGAGACAGTGATATAAATACCTGATCAGACTGGTGATATCTGAACGAGACCAGCCAAGAATGACAATAGACTTCCCCGGGCTATAAGAAGTCTTCTCGCCGTTATTAAGGCGTGCTTTGAATATACATAAAACATATGTTAATTACTGTGATGACAAAACAATATAATTACACTAAAAATATTACTTAACATTTGTAATGAACAAAGTGATTGAATCGCTCTAAATCATGTAAAAATACATGGATATTATACAAGACAATCTTTTTTTGGTGGACTGAGTATTGTTCGCTGTGAGGGCATTCACCCCGATTTGTAGAGAGTGCTCAATATAATGCCCTGGGGCCGCGTGATGACCATTTGGCCAATGAACCCACGTATGCATAGCTAAGAGATAGAAATAACGCCCTAAGTTGAGGATTATCATCAGTATGACACACCATTTTGGGTAGGATGCCACTGATGATGACTTGGGATATCTTAATCTCTAATGGCTGGCCTACCTTTGATGTGGCAGGGTTTGGTAACTTGTACTCTGGCGAGATAGTGGAATACTACTTCTTTTCTGACCATTCCGGTAACCTGAATTGACCGACTTACCAACAATTACCAACTTTGACACAATCAGTTTACCTTTATGGAACAGTCCACCAAATATCTCAAAGCGCTTGCAGGATTTCTTAAAAGGATATATTTGGTAATCATGTGTTGGCTGTGTCGAGTTATGGATTTCTTTCTGGAATCTTTGGACCCTTGGGCAGATGGCGACACCTACTACCGGTACCATTCTTACAAGTCAAGGCTCCACAGGCAAAATATGTCAAAGAGACATAAATCAGTGCACGTCAACAATAAGCATTATAACTTTACCAATATCCAAAGGAGAAAGGCACAGTCACTTCCTCCAAATCCACATAATATGGCCTTAGTGGCCAGAAGGTCCAGAGCCATGTCAAACAAGGAAAGGCTGAAGAGGTCCCAGTCTGAACGCCGGAGCAGGGCACACTCCCGTTATCAGCTTCAAGGTAGGTCAGCTACTTTCTCTGGGACTGACAAGACAAAAAGAGCTCAATCAGTTAATGCTCGGCGCATCATTTGGGAAGATGACTATGGAAAATACTACGATGAAGAATATGTCGCCAGAATGGAGCGATATGGAGATGATGGAACCGGAAAGAAAAGAGGCAAGAAAAAAATACTTGTACAGGCCAAACTTGAAAAGGAGGAAGAAAATCGAGGCAAGTCAAAGAGTAATGGAGCCTTGAAAGCGATCAAGCATAAAGGTTCCCAGAGAGAAAGACAAGAAAGTGAAGAAATTCATATCATGGAAACCTACAAGAAGGAGATCAGAGAGAAATATTTCAAGAAGATGGGAAGATTAATGGAGAGAACGGCGCACTCCCAGAGCAGATATGGTAATGATTCCAATTCTTAAGTTACAGCAACTAACATCGTGCATCCAGTATTAACACTGACACAGCTTATCACAGATTTGAACATTTTAAGTCTTTAATGTACGAAATCAGTCAGTCAATTTAAAATACAGCAACAAAACATATGCACCAGGCAATTAAATAGGCATTCGTGTGTGGTAATGGGGCATATTTTACTTGATCAAATTTAAATTTAAGAAATCACCTCTTGCACATATGATCCAGAAGGAATGCATTTTGCCGCAGCTATTTTTTTTATAAAAAGGAAGACAATGGTTCTCGGCGGAAGAAGACCCCTGATTCAAACGTGTTCCTGTACATTGGCATTATCAGGCATAGTGAAGATTTTGAATATCGATAAAGACTATCTTTGAGATAGTGTGTGAGATGTGTTTGTAAATGTTAAATGCGTTATTTGTATATCCTTGGGTTGCAAATACCCAATTATTAAACACAAGTTCCAAAAAATTAAGTGGTTTTAGCGAATAGAAATAACTTACTTTTTATGTCAACATGAAGAAGTACGTATCAACTAATATTTCAATATTTCTCAATATTGAATGTTCTGTCTCCAAATATGGCTCAGTGCACCATATTGACTTATTGGAAATAACACACCACTGCCTGCTAAAATCAATGCAGTTTGATTAATTCACTTACAGTCTCATATCAGGATGGTGTGGCATACAAAATCAACATTGAATAATTTTGTAGGCTTACCTTTGTTGGAAGAATTTTCTTTATTGAGTTCAAACAAAGTTTGTGATCTAGATCTGTTTTCTGGACTATACGTGGATATAAGATATATATGTCATGAATATGTCCTGCTTTTTTCATATGCGAAGATACCTGATTTCGAGGTGAAATATTGGAGGTGAAGTCCTGGGGGATTAATTGAATAGGGCAGGCCGGCGAAAGTATTCGCACCTATTGTGTTACCGGGAAAATCATTTATAATATTTGTGGCCAATAAAATTTGATGGCTGTAAATGGGTCGAATATAACATAAACACCCCATAGTGGCTTTACATAAAATGATGAGACTCTCACATTAATTAGTTCTAAGAATAATGTATCACATATGTGGCCGGGCATGAAGCCAGATGAAGCTTTTTACTGGCCACAACGCAGGTGAGCGTGGTGTCCCTGTACCACACCACTGAGCCGGGCCCTTGACCCCAGCCCACGGAACATATATGCTCAATACCACCCTAGACTGGTACCTGAGTGCCCCTTGGCTACAGTTTAACAGTAGTGTGACTACATCACAAGGGCTTTGCTGCTGCAGCAGGGGTTGTGTTGTGTGGTTTCATCACATCGATTTTGGGCTGTGCTATCAAATTAGTTATATATGGACAAGCATGGTTACAAACCGCAGAGCAAGCTCCTGCACTGTATCTCTGGCGCTAAAGTTGGGTTGAATAGGCTGGTAATGAGACCTTTAACTCATATAGGAGTAGCCGGTGGACCCAAGTGAACGTGTTAGATATGTAACATCTACAGGGCTCTTTGATATTCAAGGTCTTCCCGTGTGGCATGAACATGTCTTTGGATCTTCTAATCTGATCACAGACAATATGTCATCAAGGATTATATTAACAGGCAACGATAAGTGCGGTATAATATAAAAGGGATTATGCAAAATTTACACAAAGGGAGAGCGGTTTGAGCAAAGACATATTATAACAACTCTTCACTGATGTAGTTATGTGTTTGGATAATATTCGAGTGTCACCAGGAGTCATGATGAAATGGATGAGGAAATCTTCTGATTCTCAGGAGGACTATTTTGTACATGGTAAGCTGCTTCTCCAACACTGGGTGTCTTGACGTCTTCGTGGAAGACATTTGGGACCCCATTTAGAAAACACGAATAATGTCATAGTGGTTCAGATAAGATTAAAAATCAAAATAGTAGATATATAGACATTTATTCATATATATATATATATATATATATATATATATATATATATATATATATATTGATTTTTAACCTGTCCTTGTACATAAATGTGTCATTGAGTCTTTAGATTATTTTTTAGAATGTTTTTTTTTTATCAAACATGCAAATGCAACGAGATGACTACACATATACAGTTAGTTCAGTTAATGAAATAAGTTAAATAAGACCAGGTAAAGCAATTTGGTATTTAGTGCAGCAGATTTTTTTCTGCATTACAGTAACAATGAGACATTGGGACAAAATTCTCTCTATGTCAGCTGAATATCATACCATCTAATTATGTATTACATGTTTGTGGCTTGTGATACAACAACCATCTTGTGTTCCAATTATGTACCTATTCATTATTATTTCATCACCTATATTAAAGTGGAAGGAGATGTTAAGCGAGTGTTAACTTCTTCTAACAGAAAGGAGACAGCACAATGCATAGGAAGGCCCACACTTTAATCAATACAATCGCAATAACTGAGAAGTCTTTTGGACAAAGTTAGAAAGTTTGAATTTTTCTTGGAATGAACTGGTATTGGTGTCTTTTTCACTTGATTTCGAAGTATTAACGATTGGCAAAAGTGAAATGATGATCTCCACACTTCTTTTGTATTTTTTATGTAAAATAAACTAGTTTTTTGAACGACACAATATCAAAACTTAATATCACAGCAGGAAATGGTCCTGACAGCTTTACAGGATGGATTATTTTAACACAAATAAAATAGTAAAATATGTTTAGTAAAATAAAGCTCTTTCATTCTTTGGTATGTGGATTTCAGCAAAAACAAATTATGTATTTTTAAACAAATAAATGAATTTTTAAATTAAATTTATAGCTTTCACTGAGTTGATGATGCTGCCATTTTCATTAACATGAAAAATAGCCCATGAGAATCGAGATAACAATGAAAGTTACGGCTAGATTCATTATTTAAGCTACTTGCAGGCATTTCCAGATGTGAGTACGACAGAGCAGCTATTACAAAAAAAAAAAAAAAAAAACAACAACAAAAACAACAACAACAAAAAGAAATACTTTCAAAATCTTGCCACATGGTGTTTATGGACAGAAAATATAAAGTTTTCGTGATGTTTCAATTATATAGTGGAATAGCAGGAATCAACCAAAATCAACCCCGTACATTGAATACATTTTCCCCTTTGTAAAACAAAAATCTGAGGCCTCACTGCAGTGTGTCACCTGCTGATATTGATTTGGATCCAATACGGTATTTGGCAGCTTTCAGATGCCTGTTATTGCAAGGAAAACTTGACATTGTGAAGACATGATTTATGACTGATGTCAATACCTATTTGCCCGGAAGTTCTTTCATGAGATTGTGATGGCATTACACAATTACGCACTGAATTTCAGTGGAAGCAATAAACTCAACAACTCATCCATAAACAGGTTATAAAGAAATTGTTCAGGCCAGAACATTTTTAATAACTCTGATATATACATAAGTGCATATATCAGGGATGTAATATTTCCATATGGTCTATGGCTGAAACATGTAGGAAAAGGTTTCCCACATCAAAATCCTACATCATTTACTATCTCTATTTTTATAAATAAACATTAATATTAATGATCATCTTATAACTCAACCTTATTTCTAATGATATATTTAGCAGTATCTACATTCTAATTATCCTATCTACCAGTGATCAGCATAAGGAAATTATAGTGTGTGATATGATATCTTATCTTGGGTCATTAATGGACCAGTCATCTCATATTGCATCATTGGCAGGTTTATCCTGGTATATACCATTATTTTGGTCTCCCTGAAATCAAAGTATCAACATTATATAACCTAATTCATCACTTCAACAATCTGATCCAATCTGCTGATGGCATCATGGAGAACATCGGGCAATATATTATGGCAAATTATCCTCATACTTATTGTTAAAAATATCTTTATAATTAATGTAAAGCAAATAACTTTCACATTCGTCATTCAAGGGGTGGAGGTCTTGTAGTATTCTTATTTTAAAGTCATTTTATGTTCTAACCCATCAAGAGTATTTTTCCTCAATTTTGCAAGTGAATTAGAATAATAAAAACATTAGCCAATGCCCTTTGAGCTATGCTGCCAAGTTTGTTAGCATTTTCTAGAAAATGCCTTCAGAGTGCTAAATCAGCCAAAGCAGACTTGAGCAGGTGATAATTTTGGCCAATCATAATACATGTTATATACTGAATTTGTTTTCTCGATTCTCATTGGCTGATATGGCAGCCTCAAAATGGCAGCCTCAGTTATTGCTATTAGACTTTTATAACAATCATAAACAAATTGTGAGCCCCTGGTAAATAGATAGAATTAGTCCCCTGAAAATACTTACAAGTAGCTAAGAACCAGCAGTTTCAGAGGAAAAGATCAAAATTGACGGACAGACAGAATGACAGAAAAAATATCTCCCCCTCACTGCAGAAGCCATGCTATGTACAGCTGAAAAAGTTCAATGTCACATGTTGACCTTGCATTTGACCCAATCACTAACAAAAATGCAGCCATGCAGCTTGGTCAAACTGGATGTTCACCCTTTGAACTTTAACCATTGTGTGAGTTTCCAAACTCAGTGCAAATCACATTTCTGTCGCCAGATGGAGTTGGCTGGTATACCGGTTTCAACCCATGTGGTCATTGAGAAGAATTCTCAATGTTGAAGCACTTCGCTGCTCTGCTGCGTTGTCCACACTTTCCTGACATCTGGTGGATAGAATCAGAATGAAAAAAGCTGTTCGAGAAGTATCGAAAGCTCAAATATCATTGTGCATGAAAATAATTCATGAGAACAATTATAATATGAAGTTGATTGGCTTTTCAAATCGTATATATGGTTGAGATATTTTGTAGATTGACGATTAAATAGATGAAAGTTTCATGCAGTTATCCGGCAAAACATTAACATTTTCTATTGGTTCCCAACACATAAGCAGCATAGGCCCATGTAGACTTAGAAGTTACAGAAAGAATATTAGTCATTTTCTTTGCATTGGCTAGAAATGGTTAAAAGAGTGTCTGGACTACTTTCCTTTGAATGTCAAATTTAGTTAGATAACAATATACAACTGAAAAACATAGCTATTGTATTTTGACAGTTTTTGAGATGATTCTATAAAGCTTGCGTTATTTTAGGCCTTAGTTATTACTGGATTCATTATTTCTATTTGCCAATACAAATAATTGGTCATGCGATAGCTAACATAATATTTTCCCTAAAAGATAATGGCAAAGATTCTAAAAAGCTTTCTACACATATGCAAATTTGGTGCAAACAACTTATATTCCAAGGCACATCAAACTGACTGAGAAGCTAATTATAATCAGAGTTCCACATTATATACTTATCAAAACAACATTGTGATGATTACTACCGATGATACATCCCAATCTCACTTGAACATGTTTCTTTGTCCGCCTCTCAGTGGGGGGCCGAATTATTAATGAATGAAAATATCAATCTAAAGTTTGAAACCAATTTTTTGAAAATTGTAATGCCAATATTTCTTTTTTTATTTATTACACGACATCCTCAAAATGTAACCATTATTTCGGTTGGTTAGTACCTTGAAGTATGTTATACTCCAAAATTTTATATAACATCAGGCATGTATTTTCATAATTTTAGTACCTCTTATAATTTCAGGATTGGTATTTTATTAATTCACATAGTTACATTTTGTGGTATGTCATATAGTGTAGAGACCTATGCGTTAAACCATGTGGGCTGTCCATATACTGTACCATTTATGATTTAAGTTCATAAAACTATATTTACAAATTGAACTATCATTAAAATATGCATCAAACTTTCATTAACATTGAACGTTTATGTTAGGCTATTTTATATTTACTCTTCTAGATGTCGAACATAAAATTGTATATACAATATTGCTTCAATGTTTTGATTCACAGATCTATATCAAATATAATATCCTGGAATTTTATGGAATAAAAATGTAATATAGATATTTATCAGCAAATGATAGGGTTAGTTTCTGTGGTCATATCATGGTCGACTACAGGATTTAATATGCCAGACTAGTCTGTCTACATTGTTTTTGCTTATGCACCTGAATTCTGCTCCGTGCAGTTTTGGTTAAAGATCCCTATCTGAACATAATCCCAGGAAAAAGATATGAGAACAGCAATGATTGGATTTGATTTGGCCGCCAGAAACCACGTGACTGCGCAACATCCCATAATTTTAGCGAAGACGCCATGTTGGTCTCTTAGCATTTTTAATATGTGTTGATACGAGTCAAAATACAGTGCCAACAAATGAATTATCTGATTTTACTTACATTAAAAAATTCCAATGAGTTATGATACTAAGTTATAATAGAATAGTATAAAAAATCTTAGAATTTCCAAGATCATCATTACAATCGTGAATAAGGTGCAGGCGTAGTGATATAATGTTAATGAGATGAGCGAGCCGGTTTGTTTGAGGGTTGAACGAGGATCTGAGTGATAAGGTGTGACAGAAAGTTGTGGATTTACTGGTGTCTTTTTGGGTTGTATACCACGGAATAGAGTCGTCTTCCACTTTAAACAATCATGGGAAATGCTCCGGGCTCTAAAAAAGCCGAACCAGAGAGTGGTAAGTGATTATTCACAATACACATTCTATGTCAGGATGTGTATTCCCAGTCGAAGATGGCCAATCTCAGTCAGTGCCCGATCACAGACACAGCCATAACCACTAGGCGATTTTCCATGGACTAAATTATAAATAGTGTTCTGGAAGTATCTAAAAATACGTCAAACATTTATTGCTTATTTTTGTATTGTTTTAAGCTATCATACTAAACCAAATTAAACCGTACAATGTGTTTCTATTCCGATGTAAACATTGGCAGCGAGATGTCTCACTGTGTGATGATCCAACTCCCGCCCCGATATTTCTGTGATAACAGGAGTCAGTTATGACTTGAAGTTTGATGAAATCTTGTGTATTAACATTTGTACACTACGCTGTCTTTTAAGAAATGTCAAATGACAAATTATGTTTTATAACAGAGTGATTTGAATTGGGCTATCTTCAACTTCAATTTTATAAGGGTAAAGGTGTTGATCACAGCTGCACAAGCAAAAGGCAATGACATGATGCATTTTGGCAATAAACAGATAATCTAAAGGTCAGTATGACCTCACATACCTGGAGCTTTCATCTTCAGAAAACGTGTGGAAAACATGTTTTGAGCATAGAACTAAGAATTGAATATTAAATATTTGTTGTTTTTTTTCAAAACCTCAAGTCTGGACAAGACCTGCAGGTTATTCTGTGCGTTTACAATTATGACCAGATCATAACAAATTGAGCCTTAAATTTTGAAAGATATATATTTTGGAATGTGTTTTTGTAACACAGAGCCAGATGGTTCCTTATTTGTAACACAGATGACAGTGGATCTCAAAAAGGATTACTATCTGACTGTGTTACTCAGTGATAATGGGGAATGTGGGTTGTAATTCACCTTTTTCTGTCGTCAAAATGGTTTGAAAAATGGATGCCACTGTGGAGTTGTCATCTCAGACCATGGATAAGTCGCTATTTTGTTCATACTTTTTTGTGTCTGAATATATTTCTTTATTATGAAAACAAACAAGTAGTGTGATGACCTCATTATTACCAAACTGAAAATTCAACATTCCATGGTCATTGTCCATCAATGCCTGAAATTATCAGTTTATAATGAGAAGTGATGCTTCCCAATCAGTTCCAGAACTGGGACTTCTTTTTTAGTTTAGTTGAAATTTGGAATGAATCAGAAAATTAAAACTTGAATATCAAGTTAGCAATAAGTATTAGTACCTGAGCAATATTAGAGGAATCCACATCTGAGACTACAAAGAGACAATTTTGGAATTGTGTGAGAAAATTCATTCAAATATCAAAAGAAATGTTTTTCAAAAATGAAAAAAATATTTTCAGACTCATTCACCCAACCTGTACGCAATGACTGCTTGATTTTTGTGGTGGCAGTGGATGTTTTAAACATCATCTGATACTGTGGAATTTTCTGTGGGTTGTAAATTAGTTGGAAAATTAGAACAGGAATAAGACGAGTCTGATGAATGATTTGTCATTAGCATCTGAACGATATTAGAGGAAGTTACATAATCGAGACAACTTAGACACAACTTTGCATCTATTTTCTATCATTCTGTATGTCAACTTTGATCTTCTCTGAAAGTACTGGTCGCAATTCTTAGCTATATGCAGGGAAGATGTATTTTCAGGGGATCAATTTTATCTATTTTCCATCAGGCTCAGAATTTTCATTTTGTTGCGTATGATCTTTTTCAAAAATCTAATAGCTTTCACTGAGTTGTCAGAGAGTCTGCCATTTTGAATAACATGACAGATCTATATTAGCCAATTAGAATTTAGATAACAAGTTGGGTCCAAATTCAGTATGTAACATGCATTCAAAATTATCAAGTTTGCTCAGCAGAAGGATTTCTAAAGATGATCATATATGAAGCAATATCCAGAAAACGTTCACAAAGACCGACCAAAAAAAAGCAATAATCAGCATATGCCACAAAGGCCTATATTTGAAACAAGAACAAAATTTCAACTACCCGACTTGACTGAAAACAAAATTGAATATTTTTTTGCTTGTTGATATTTTAGTTTATTCTAATTCTTATTGTATTTATTAAAATATTTGTTTGTTTATTTGGAATTTCACTTTTGTTTGTATATTCTTTTGTTTCTATATTCTTTTGTTTATTTAGACATTTAGTTTCTTTACTTTCTGTTTTGTTTGTTTATTTTTTTCCCATCTGTGTTACATGTGGAACACCACATTTTCATGTTTAGGGGGATCATGTTTCAGATTTAGATGACATATGATCTGTTTTGGTGAATTTTGGAGGGATTTAATTACATTACATTGAGATGTGCTATATTTACCAATACATCATTTCAGGACAATTACTGATCTTAGGACAAGTTAGCAAGTACATATATATCATGTTGGCAATGGGGTATGCTCTGTCAAAGAGTCCAAATGTTAGCTTCCTTGAGTGGTTTAGTTCGCAACAATCATCTTTGTCATCACCTGGAACAAGTGAAGCAGCTCACTTTATTTTGCTTGTGATGACATGCAATATTAGAATATATACATGATTGCTAAGCTCTTAAATTATATGTCATGAAAATTTGAATTCAAATTAAGGCCTTGGAACAAATTAAGATTTTAACACAAACTAAGGTGTGTGTGACTTGTTTCTAAAGGTAAAAAGGAAAATTGGGTTCTCAGCACACCCTCTAGCTGCTGGAGCTAAGTGTTAAACTATGTTACTGATATGTAGATTGAATAATTCAAATTAGTTTCATAAATGATGACTGGAAAAGAAGACATAAAAATGACAAGTTATATTTTGCATAAAGTAGTACATTATAGTGAAAACCCAAATTGAACCAACGTATCTCTGTTTTAATCATATTCAGTTATATTTTCATTTAAATATGCTTAAGTGTAAGGGAAACATGTCAGAGAAACTCGTGTTAAATTTGAAATTATCTTATATTAAATATTTTGTATTATTTAATTTTTCAGTCAAAGAATTCCTGGCAAAGGCAAAAGAGGATTTCAACACAAAATGGGAAGCACAAACAAGTGTAAGTTTTGTCAGATGCATCTGTTTTTCTTGTGAATTCTTTATTCTATTTATGATTAGCATTTCACTAAGTATGGAAACACAGTTTGTAAATATCAAATAAAATTAAACATGATTTTACCTTTTTCAGACCCCAGCCACATTAGATGACTTTGACAGAATCAAAACCCTTGGTACAGGGTCCTTTGGTAGAGTAATGCTGGTACAACACAAAGAAAATAAAAAGTATTTTGCTATGAAAATACTTGACAAACAGAAGGTAAGATATATTTTGCATTAATTAGAGTATTATTTGGAAGAAAATTTCTGTACCAGATATCTTAATTCTTTATCAGACATTGTCACATGTCTAATACTTTTGGCAAACAGTGCTGGAGTGTGCATATATGGCTATTAGTATTATCATGATTATTCACATGTTGTAATAGCAACAGAATCCAAGCAATGATGGAGAGTTGTATATACTTTGATTGGCCAGTCTGAAAAAACAAACAAACTCAAAATTCATTGAAAATTGAATAATAAGTACATTTTTCCAGTTAAAACAATACCTAAATTATGAATTAAGTAAGTTACACTTGTTTTTATGAACAAACAGTCTGAGAAAGATTGGACTGGAACTTATACTGATCAAGAGAAGCAAGAGTTAGAAAGGGAGAATTTCATTTTAGCTTTCTATGTTTTGCTGAAAGCTTCATAATCTTGATGGATTATGTTCCCTAGAATAGCCTAAACAATGCTGAGTTCCAAGCCAGTGTCATGTTATGCTAATGAGGAAGACCAGCTGTTGCTTCTCAGAATTGCCCTTTATTGATCACAGTGCAGGGTTGTCAAACAACTGCCATGAATTTGGTCATTAAATGGTTAAGATGGTATTAGGCAAGTCACTTCACATTGATTGACTATTGGGAATTTTTAATTTCCTTTTATCTGTGTCAATTCCAAACAATGTTTGGCAAACATAATCTGCCTTTTCTTGATAAAATATTACAATATAATATTTTGTGAAACTAATACTGAGTAGTGGTGATGATGTCAAAAAAATTCCTCAAAATCACTTATTTCTTGTATTTTGAAATAATAGGTTTTGACATTGTGAGTTTGAAATTGGAAGCAAGCTTATTTTTGTTAGGTCTTTTTGGAGAGAACTTGTTCACATGATACCTAATTTCAGACTAAATCATTGATTTGTTCAAAAGCTAATGTCTGTATTCTGTGATATTCACTGTATTCTGTGATATTGTAGATATGTTTAAAGAGATTGCTTTCTTTTTTTACAGGTAGTCAAGCTGAAACAGGTTGAACACACACTGAACGAAAAGAAAATTCTCACAGCCATCACCTTTCCCTTCCTTGTCAATCTAGAATACAGCTTTAAGGTCAGTGTCCATTTAAGTTTTTTCTATTATTATGTCCCACTGGAAGTTGAGACATGTTTTTTTCAATCCACCTGCAATGAACAAAGTGAGGAAGCATTGTTAACACTTGGTGAATGTTCATTTTTGAGCTTTCAATATTGTGGATGATGTGCACATGTTGCAGTCTCTGGCTTCTCCACATCTAATACATCTCCACATCTAATACAATCCAAAACCATAAATGATCTATTTCTCTCAGGCAAAACATAGGTGAGAATTCCACTGAATTTCTGTATTCCTATATAGCATATTTTGCACCATGCATTTTGCACCATGCATTCTACACAAATTGAAACATCTAACAATTTCTGATTGCTGTTTAAAGTGATATTGTCAGCACCTAATATGTTGAAAAGGGCAGCAGAATACAAACATACTTTCACCACTTAAACCAAACCTGCCATAATATGATACCAACTACAGAATTTAAGATATTCATCGGACCGTGACCGGCAATCAAAGCAATGTTTACATGTAAATCAAGCATAATTTATCACTGTTTTAGCATTATTTAACGTAAATATATGGTGGCGGATGATAATTAACTAGACCATCCATAGTTGGCCCCAAATGACCTTGTTGTGAAATTGTTTTAATGATTTGCCTCTGCTATTTATTCTGAGAAAGCCCTCTGTGCAGTGTTGAAATGTAGACATGTGGTGATCGCCGCTTTCCGCCATTGTTACTGTGGACATTTCGGTTAATCATTTGTTAGCCACTCTCTGATTGGTCTAAGTAATTGCCATTGTCTCCTGCCATTGTCTCGACTGTCGTGATTGGTCCCTAAACCGGGTGTGCGTGTGGACATCATAGGATTATTATTAAGATAATAATTGCAGTTCAGTTAGCATGCGGTCTGTCTCAGGTGCTGTTTGACTCGTAATATTATGTGGATCAGACAGAACCAGGGACAGTCAGGGAAATCCAGTAATTTTGCAGGACTGGCAGTCAGACAGAATAAACTACAATTTCTTAAAGTATGCAATAATTATCACTTAATCTACCAAAGTAAATATCTGGTCTTCAAGAAAAGTGTCCAACAGTCTTGTGTCAGGTACAGCCTTGTCAGTGCTGGAGGGTTTCCCAATCTGTTTTTGGGTGGCTTGCCCCAGCCTTCTCCGCTGCATAGCCAGTAGCCCATATGTATGTGTAAAACCATGTCCACACATGAGATCTGGTGCTGGTTGTAAGCTTTAGATAACATACTGATTATGTTTATAATCTGACATTTGATATTTCAAAATGTGGCTGTTATAAAAAAAAAGAACCCTCAACAATGCCACATACAGCTGTATGATGTTGTCTATGTAGGTTAGGCCTTGACATATGCACTGGCACAGTGGCCCAGGGCCACCAGATCCTCTGTTTGGGTCAGGGAATGCTCTGTTGTAGTGGCCCAGCTTTGCAACCATATATTTTGTCTTCTAGTGCTGCCCAAACTATCTTGATTTTATTGCTCGAATCCTTGATAGATATTTGTCTCATATCACGATCAATGGACTTTTTGATTGGGACAAGTAACCCCCAGTCAGATGCAAGTCATTATACGGCCTTATGTGCAGCCTATGTGTAAAAATCACACATCCTAGTACTATTAGAAGCTTTGGACCACCACTTCTCATGCTCTGGTGGCCCAACTGGGCAACCAACATCTTTCTCTTTATGTTAAGGCCTGTAGGTGTACAAACACAATTCTGATGTGCCACTCTCAACTTGACTTCATTCTCTGCCTTCATTCCTCTTCACCTTGCTATCTGGCAGTGTAGATTAAAACTCATCAGCCCCTGTTGTTTGGCATTTGCAGTCTTCAATAATTTCTCCCAGTATTTCTGGCCATCCAAGGCTGTCCCAGGCCCCTCTTTGACTGGACATGTAAATCTGTGTTTACATTTTCATCCAGCAGTGTTGTATGAGGCTAGCAGCAGCAAAGGGTTTAGCAGCTTCCATTTCCTCTCATTACTTTGCAAAGATAGATCATGGATTTCCCTGATTTAAACCTTCCTGGAATAATGGTGCATATACCAAAATTCAATCTCTCTACATTAATTATATTTTTATTTATGAAATACATTTTAATAATTCTAAAAGCTTATGCCATCATAAAGTAGAATAGCCTAACTTATTATCATAGGAATGAAATTCCCATAATAATCAGAATTTACTTTCAGCTTTACATCATTGTTTTCCTCAGTTTTGCCCTCGGGATGGCGACATGTATTATGCAGATTGCAATATACTTATATAATGATTGCATAACAAAAATAGCACTGAAATTGACTTGTGAATGAAAGATGTGAATCTGAAATTTCCGTTCCATTTTGAAGCAAGGTGGACAAGTTTATGATGCAAAATATTTCCACCATGCACTGCTCTCAAGCCAATCCTGTCAAATTTTCACAAACCAGTTAAAAATCTGGGAGAGCAGACAGGGAAAATTTATCGTGTTTGGGGGAACATCTGTTAAAATTTAATGCTATAACACATCAAACACAACATACATTGAGAGTTAACCTTAAAATAATTGAAACAGTTTTTTTTTCTGTTCTAAACTTGTTCAAATGTCCTTTCTGGAAAAATTATGATCTGGATCATTTTTTCACATTTTGCTGGATATTTTGTCCAATTTAATTGCCAGTGACATAAAACAATAAAAACATATGAAATATTCATTTTGGTAAAAGCCTCTCAGGGCCTTTGTTTAGATGTTGCATGTTCAAGTTATCAATTCTATCTAGTTTCCATTTGCTCAGAATTTTTTTCTGTATATTGATTGCTGGTCACCATCATACCCCATTGAAAACAACATACCAAATAAAGTTGTAAGTGCACAAAAAAGCTATCACAGAGTTGTCAAGAAGGGTACCATTGAATAACATGACAAATACCAATGAGAATCAAGATAAAAATGAAAGTTGGGACTGAGTTCAATATGTAAGCAAGTTGCAGACATTTCCACAAATGTTCACAAACATCACAAAAAAGTGATGATCAGCATAGCTCGAGAGCTGTATCTATTACTGTACACTCAATGTGCTCCAAAGCAATGCATGCATAAGCATTGGTAACCTATTGGCTACAGCCCTAGTTTTGTTCTCAATTATTCATAACAAGGACATAAATATCATGGGAGTTCTATTTTTAGCTTGAGGTCAGGATGTTAGGTTGATACTTGCCTCCAGCAGATTTTATGTTCGTATTTAATTCAATACTCTCTTTGATATATAGTTGATCATATATTTTAGAAATTTAAATCACATGATTGCAATTTATGATTAGTCATTACATCATTTTGGTTCTATATGTCACATGACTCAATTACATGACAAGGCAAGTATTAGTACATCTTATTTCTGCATCGGTTTTGGTTCCTATCCGTCTGTGTGTCTGAAATTATGTTTGTTGGTACGATAAAACAGAGGTTATTATTCTAATTGCTTTGAAACTTGACAAGGAGTTTTTAAACATTGATATCTCAGACCCTTTCATTATGTTTTGACCTTTCAAATATTGGTTTCAATATACAGTTTCCATGTCACGGGTCACATAGCCAGTATAATGCATATTTTTCCTCAATAATTTTAAAAGCCTTGACATTAAACATATTGGTGACTGGCCAAAAAAAGGTGACGATGCCTTAATTCTTTCGTCATGTAAAAGAATGATGCCTTGTAACAATAACCTACTTGCATAATTAATTTGTGAACAAATTGAATTGTGAAAAAATAACAATGTCACATTTTTTGACATTGGTGATGTGCCAATTGCTGTTAGGCTGGAAAATATGCATGTCAATTGGATCAGAACTAGCAAAATCATGGCAGTGAAATGCCCCACGAAAAGGTCATTCTGGGTTGACTGCAATTATTCATATTTTATGGGCATTGCAAAGATGAACTTAAAAGTTTTTGTTTCTATGGTTACTATATTTATATTTATTGATGTCTGAAAAAAATGTATTTTATAGAAAATGATTCCTTTGGAAATATCTCTTGATACATGCAGAGCATA
This sequence comes from Amphiduros pacificus, assembly GCA_949316495.1. Classification (NCBI taxonomy): domain Eukaryota; kingdom Metazoa; phylum Annelida; class Polychaeta; order Phyllodocida; family Hesionidae; genus Amphiduros; species Amphiduros pacificus. The sequence continues at coordinate 43,907,348 of OX439000.1, read as the reverse complement.
TTCTGTTAAACCATCAAGCCTCAAGTGCAGAACATTATGTTTCAGAAATTAGATTAATATAAAACCAGTCAATTGTCAAAAAAATGTATTGATTTAAAAACAAGCATTACATGAATTAGCATTAAGCAAAAAAGGTTTGGAAACAATACTCACCAATTGTCTGACTAATTTTTTTGCATTAAAGAAAAAGCTAACACATGTTTTTCTTTTTTAGGACAATTCAAATTTGTACATGGTACTTGAGTTCGTTACGGGTGGAGAAATGTTTTCACATCTACGGCGAATTGGGAGGTTTAGGTAAGAAAATGATTTATTTATCATTCACATTCTTTATTAACATTGACACAAAGTGTTTCACATTCAAATTTCTTACATAAGAGACTGAAAAGGGAGCATATTTCGGCTAGAAAGTGAGCACAGATGAAATATTTAAATATTTTTTCCCTTAATACAATTAATTAAAATTGAAATATGTTTGATAAAATTGAATGCAAGATACACAGACACCACAAAATAGAAGCATACACAGAAGTGATGAGTCCAGATACCATCCTTATGTGTGAATCAACTACGTTTCTGTTTGTTAACTTTTAACTATACATTTATTTGTGAGTGAAGAAATGTTTCCACTTTCCAACTGAGTTTAACTATCAACTTGGTTCCAGCTCAAAACAGTTAATAGTTCAAATCTAGTATGCTTATTTAAATTTTTTTACTGCAACTGTAGTATTATCATCATGAAAATTAATAAAATTTATGTGGAAAATTATGAGATTGATAACATTGTAATCAGATATCACAAATCATAGTCTGGGTATAAGAAAATGGAAACAGTTATTATCATGGTTGTACCATAAATGCTTATAGTTTTTATGTAAAATATATGTTTTTCATGCTTCTGTATGTTGTGTTCTCAGTCACAAATTTTCAGCACCTATTTTGACTTTACCATTCAATAATTGTTGTCATGTCTGAGAATTATTGCTTGTTTCACTAAATGCATTTAACCAAATTTCTTGAATATTGGGGCTTAATATATCAGTCTTTGAGAGGTACTGTCTTGTACCATGTTGTCCAGCCTTAATGCAGTGTTCGCCAAAAGTCGTCGGCCCGTCGGACAAAGCCAGCCGTTATTTCACATTGTCCGCCGATAATGACCGCCATTCTTTACCTGTGCAGTTTCTCATTGTAGTCGTCACAAATACGTTTTATTGGTTCGTTTTTCGGAGATTTTCGGTTGCCACCATTTTGTAAAGTTTGAGCTATATCCGGGTCATTACGTTTGTCCCCGCCTGATTATTTCACTCCTGTTTAAAAGTCGAGCATGTTTTCCGGATTCGTACTCATTTAACAATTAAAAAAACGTGCACGACTTTACACATACATCAAATGTGGTTCGTAATCTGGTCCCCTATCATTATTTCTAGTTCAAATTCATATTAAAAAATGTCACGTACCAGTCAAAAAGCCTGAGAAGAGCAGACGACAATTTTACAACTTTGGGTATTCTTAGCTTTCTTTAAATGAATATTTGATTAATTTTCGATTAGGGCATCATATCGTTGGATTTCATCGATACGATACCATATATATCGATGATTTATCAATATTCGATACATATCGATATTACTGAACCGAAATAGAAGAATAATTGACTGTCTTTATCGGTCCGGGTACAAGCTCCCCAAACGGCGATATATTTAATATCTTTGGCTTAAAATACGCACAGAAATATTCTACGACGTGTCAACAGTAGTCCGCCTCCTATTAATAAGTGTATATATTGCTCAAATCGGAGAAAATATGAATTTAACAATGCTTAAATATGCATACGCAACACGAGTTCATCATTTCGAAAACCGGAAGTGACGGGGAGAAGCTCTTATTTTTGGCGCGAAAACGATTGGAGTGCTGTCAACGTATTCATTCCCATTGAAATATTGATATATTGCGCAATGATGGATCCCTCAGTCGTCGTATTTACATTTGAAAGATTAAAAAACTTACGATGCGTAAAATATCGAGTCAAAAATCTGTGTTATTATGATGATATGAGGGCCCAATTTGATACAACTAATATATCGAAGCACCAGTATGACAATACCGGTTATCGTATCGATGTCTGTATACCGGTATATCGATAATATCGCGTACCGGTGTGATGCCCTATTTTCAATTGAGAAATGATCAGAAATATATATGTAGGTGTGTATGTAGGTATGTATGTAGATATTTAGGTAGATATGTAGGTAGGTATGTAGTTTAGTATGTAGGTAGATATGTAGGTAGGTATGTATGTAGTTTAGTATGTAGGTAGATATATAGGTTGGTATGTAGGTAGATATGTAGGTTGGTATGTAGGTTTTATAAGCTGAATATCACGCCATGAGCAGACCTAGTCTGATATAGCGCTATACAAATCGTTATTATTATTATTATTAAAATTATTATTAAAATTATTATTATTATTATTATTATTATTATTATTATTATTATCTGTCACAAGCGCGAAAAAGCCGCGAAATTAAAAAGAAAAAGTATGCGTTGAAATGTCTGATGTTGAAGACTAATGTCTGATGTTGGCTGGCTGAACATCAGACATATTGTCTGATGTGGGTCAAAAAGTTTTGGCGAACACTGCTTAATGGAGGCCAGTATAAAAGGATTGTAATAAAGAGCAAGGCAGAGGATATATTTCAAGGAAAAATAATTTTTTTCTAGGTTTCTGAATAAATTTCAAAATCAAAATTACCTATTAGCATTTGTTTCTTTTCTCCAAAGATCTCAATATTCATATATTTGGTCTAGGAATGATTCCATATTTGCTTTTATTTCTGAAGCATTGGTCTGGAGCATATTATGTGATTGATGATTATTATTCTTGTAATTTTAATGCATTTGTGGATCTTTTGGATATTAATTTAAATCTTTTGAATCTGTAATTATATAGTTGACTTGAATCTGATGAGGCTCAGAGCTAAATGATTTTAATTGTATTGGATAGACAACACTGCCAAAATACTATTTACTGATGGACCTCCTAAAAATCAGATTCAAGATAATAAGCAAATAATCTCAACTTGAAGTATCATTCTTAAATTTAAAAAATCTACTTTGTACATTTGGGATTGTAAATAATCTTTTTTTCATCACTCAGCACTTTATTTATGTATTTTTCTATGATTGCACTTCCCTTGTAGCCAAAACTCTTGCATTTGCTCTCTTATCGATGACACAACCAGTACAATCCAAAACGAAAACTTTTATTATTCAAAGTCTGAATTTAAGGAAGGATGATCCGAAGGTTCTTTGGCAATATTGATATGTGAAAATTTTGTATTGTGAAAAGATTATCAATTGGAATAGTCCTGAAATTTGAATTGGTTTACTGAATTTGTAGATATATCGTGAAAAAGTCTTTTCAAAAATCATAAAAGTTATAATCAATTCTCTTAATCTGGTCCTGGGATATTTGGCTGGTTCATTTAAAATTGACCAGAATGGCTTGTATTGCTTATAATGGTTTTGTCATAGATAATATCATTCTTTGTCCTTTAATACCTATTTTGCTTCAATGTTAATGTCTTTTTAATCTATTATGCATAAATGATGATTTGGAACCTTAGCTTAATTTAGATAGTTCTTTTTAATTAAATGTGGAAGTTAATCAAGTCTAGTTTGGCAGAATTCCTTTAATTTCAATCAATGTCAACTAACATTGTTTACATGAATTGCAATGTTTGGACCAATACAGAAACTGTTAAATGGCAAGATATGAATGGGAATATAATTTGAGACTCTATATACCATAATGTCTTGTTTTATATGCTTAATAGTCACACACTTTTAAAAGAATACGAATGCAAATTTTGAACTTGATATTGCAGCCAGAAAGATTTTTTTTTGTATCTCCCACAGGTCCTGAATAAATATTTCTTTAAGTTTACAACAATTACTAATACTACCAAAGTTCCTGTCATAAGATTATTGGAAAATATAATCTTAAAAATGAACCAAATCTTGAGAGTTTGAAAAGAGTTTTTTTTTTCACATAGTCTAACTGGCCAACAAACCAGAATGAAATTGATGTCTTATTTTTTTTGATAACTATTGCAATTGGAATAAACAGTTTGCCATACTTTGATTCACTTTTTGGTGATAAAAATCAAGGGTTTTTTATGATTAAACGAAACTTTAAATCATTGATGGAAAGATACTTGTTTGGCAAAGTGCAGTTTTTTTTATAGCTGAGTGCAGATATTTGAGTAATTGTGACATTGATAGCTATCAAGAAATGAAATTCCAAATTTAATGTCGAGAATTTAAATAGGTTATTTTTATCAATTTTTATTTGAGTTCATATGCAAGTGTTTGCATTGTTGTGTTATGTACATATTTTGTATATTTTGTGGAATTTTGTTTTCTTTTGCTTAGCGAATCTCATTCGAGATTCTATGGTGCACAAATAGTGTTGGCCTTTGAATATCTGCACTACTTAGACCTTATATACAGGGATCTTAAGCCAGAAAACATACTCATAGACAACAATGGTTACCTCAAAGTAAGTAATACTTGCACAGGGACATTACAAACTACTAATACATGTTACCTTTGTTTTATGTTAACTCTTTTTCCCCAACAGGTGTTGTCCACTGGTTCCTGATTCCATAACTAGATTAACTTTATGTTCTTGTTCTTTCTCTCTTTGCTGCAGTGAACCACATTCAAGGTTTTATGCAGCCCAAATTGTATTGGCGTTTGAATACCTCCATTCATTGGATCTCATATACCGAGATTTAAAACCTGAGAATTTGCTAATAGATTCACAAGGATATATTAAAGTAAGTAGGATGGTGAAGTGGAGGTTCAAACCTGTGTGCTTCTATTTGCTCACGATGCGGAGTTGATGTGTATACATGTATGTTATCATTGGTGAAAATGGTGAAAATGTGATTTTTGGCATGCAATATATTTCATTTGTTGTTGTCTTTATTTTCCTCAACAGTGAGCCCCATTCCAGGTTTTATGCTGCACAAATTGTCCTGGTGTTGGAATACTTGCACCATTTGGACATAATGTACCGAGATTTAAAACCAGAGAATTTACTGGTTGACGCAGCCGGGTATCTGAAGGTATGGTGTGCCCAGTGCTGGGTGGACACGTGTCCGTTTCCTATGTTGGCTTGCTGGCAGGGAAGAACAGGCCTGAGGGCGCAGTCGGCTAGACCTGTCTGGCCACTTTGGCACTTTCAGTTCTGCAATCCCGCTAAAAGCTTTCTGAGATCATCCTTTTATTCTATGCATCATTTTCTTAAACTTTTGTGCCATGGTTCATTTATTCAAACCTTTAATAGTATTGGGAGTAAAATCACAACACTACATATATGTAAAAATGTGGGTACCTACCCATAAATCACCAAAGAATTACATTTAAAGTAAGCTGTTGTGGCCAGCCCTGTAATAAAGTAATGGCACATGTATGGGTCAGAAGTTTGAAGAAAATGGTTGCAAGAGGCCATGTGATGATCTATTATTAGTGTGGGTGGTGGGGCTGAACCAATCAGCCGCCAATGTACACAGACATACAACAAAATACTGGCAAGCAGGTACCACTCCGCAATCCGCATGTCAATAATACCTTTGTATTCACCTGCATTTGCTGCACCTGGATTAACAATTTTCTCAAACTAAATGTTCATCAGGCAAAGTGTTTGATTTCACTGTACCAAATTGATGGCTCCATTGTTTTGTTTGTGGGCTTTGTTTGAAGGCATTTAGTGAAATGTTTATTTTTTGCATAGGATCAGATTGAATTGAATTTTTATATCTCAAGATATGAATTTTTAATATTGGGGGAAGGGGTTGGTCATTGCAAATATGTTTACTCTCAGTGTTACAAGATGAAATGTGTGGCCTACATCATGATTCAGAGTGGTAGTGTTAAGGTGGCAGCAGTAATGCAATTAGAAAGAAGCAAGGTAGTGCTGGGGACACAGGGCAGACAGGCAAAGAGGCAGACAGGTAATGTAGACTGGAGTAGGTGCCTGGATATGTGATGGTCTCCCCCTTCCAGCTACATTGACTTCGTGATTTAAATCATACTTATACATGGTGATTAACGTTGATTCCATGAGTTCATTACTAAAAGGGTAGTAAAAGTTATTTTTATGAAATCATTGTACCAACTGAAATCTTCTCTATTAAATTGATAGTAAACTTCTTCATAATATCCTTCACAGACAACTTTTTCTTGTTAGTAAAACTGTCATTTGGTCTGAAATTAATTTTTTATCAAAACAAATAATACTTTTCTGTACCAGATTAAATTTACCAACCTTCTACTTTTACATTCATGCAGTAGGCACCATACTAACTGGACCAGATAGATTTTAAAGTAGGATTTATTGTGATAAAAAAAAACCTTGAAACCTACCATGAATTTTAGAAGAGAACAGTGAAGGTTTCAGCAGCAAGCTATTGGTGTAATGTTAACATACAAACCTGTTTTGCCAGTGTGGCCTTGAAAGTCTGGGTACTCCCAAGTTCACAGTTTTATGACCCAGAAATTTATGAACCATTCTAAAACATAATCCCACCTTTTTCCAGTAAATGTATTTGAAAAATATAATTACTGTAAGATAATGCTAAGAGGAAATAATTCAAGTGCAGCTTTTTAAAATGCTGTAGTTAAATATGTTCATGAATTCTTATAATGAAAGCACTGAAATGGCCAGAGGTTGTCAGATTTGTAACATTAATATAGAAGCAGTCAGCTAAATATTAATCTCGGTAGATGGTCCATTGCAATATATTGCAAAAGTTCACACAGTAATAGGTCACAAGCAGTTTCAGTCAACATTGGTAATAAATACCAATTTGTTAAAATCTTCTCCAGTTCTATTTCATAATGAAGAACAAAAACAAAATAAGAAATATTTCAAAACCTTTTTGGCAAAACTTTTATTCTCTCACTATTGATGATATTGTATTGATTAAAAAGTATTTTATAACTTTTCTCATCACAGATATATATTAATACATCAACAATGAATAATTATTGATTTCGGCCTGGAGAATGACTTTTTCCATTTTATTAGATTATTTTTATTTTGGTCATAGAGCTATTATTTTCAATGTTTTCAGTTATACTTTGATTAATTATTTTGTTATAATTGCTTACAGTTACAATGTTTGTGCACATATAGTCTGATGAAGTTCAGATTCATATATGCAAGCATATTTTGCACAAAAATGTTATATAAGGAGTTGGTGTATGTGTTAGGAATAGGAAGCATTTTGTTGTAGCTAGGTGTGCAGTACAAATATAAAGATTTTATTTTTCTAGAGATCATAAGAGATTTCATCATATGTGATCCACCAACCAGATTTTTATTTGGCATAATATTTATGAATTGTAACCATTTGCAAAATATGTCTCAGGTGATTGAAATACCATTATCAGTGAAGGTGGTTTGCTTTTTCATTTGCTGTCTTTGGGGGCATGTATATGCCAGTCATTATGGTTGGGTGGGATATGTCAAACTTGTGTCTTGTAAGAGATTGGACCAAATACAAAGCTCCTTTGCCACAGCAAGCAAATTACTTTTTCAGTGTTAGTGGCTACAAGCCTGTCGCTCTCACCTGTAGACTGTCTGATTTGTTTACCCTTGATTGCATTAATGCCACAATGCACATCCAAGACATTTGGCAATTTTAAGCTAACCACAATCAACCACAATCAGTAAATAAGTTGAAAAGGGATTGTCATGCTTAAAGTAACATTTGGTGGATCACCTATGAACTCCATGAAACTGATATGTAACTAAATAAATCTTTATCTTATTGTAAACTTGTACATGCTTTGACTCAACCACTGCTCTTTAATTACCAGTGTATGTTGAAAAAAACTTCATCAAATAAAATAAGAGATAAGTTAATAGTGCTTTCATTTAAAATGACTAATTTCAGTAGACAAGTATGTTAGATAAGTGAAATTCAAAAGCCACAACATTCTTGTTAAGTTTGTTAAACAGCTTTATTAAATACTCGAATGGAAGTTTTGATACCTGTCAAGAGTCCTTTGAAAAAATAATGTTCACAGTGAATAAGAAAGCAATCTACAGTCAAAGGCCACTGGAAGAGTCAACTCATATTTGTCAATACATATCTGTTGATTGATTATACATGATTATTATTGATGTTTGCAGTTGTGATTGTTGTTTCAGTGTGTAAAGCATTTTGTAACTTATCTCAATTTTACTACTGATTTTTAGCTTGTTGAGACTCATTACATGTTTCAAATATTTGGTAATAATACTTCAGCATGTCAGCCTGTTTATATTTTGCTACTACAGAACCACAAGAGTTACGGAAAAACTTAAATACATAGAATATTGGTTGAATTTACACCATCCATATAGTGTTATAGGTAAAATCAGATGTACATGAAGATAAAATATCTTAAGAATGCAACATCTTTATAAAGCTTCAAGTTAAAAGGAAATGGCTGGATAGTGAAATTACCATAACTTATTTAACTATGACTCAAGCCTTGACATGAAGGCATTAATCACTGGCCAGAAAGGTTAGGCTGCCCTGAAACCACTGGCCACTTTGTGGTTTTAGGGCAGCTAAAACTCTGAAACCGGGATCTGGACCAGTAGAATTTTAAAGCCACTGGCCCATACTGGCTCAGAGGCTCAAAAGCCCTTTAGGGTCACCAGGCCAGTGCTAATGTCATGTTCTAATGACTGAAAGAAAGATGTTAAGGGTTTGTGAGGTTTGAAATTGCAAGGGTTAGGGTGGGATTCTGAATAAAGGTGAGGTGGTAAACAAGCTGGCTACTTGCCACTTCTGGTGATTCCTTCCTTGAAGGACTGGCCACCTGGGCCTGCTTTGAGCCATACACACCTATCAATATACTGTCAAAGTCTATAAATTTTAAAGGGGGCATAAGATAATCTTGGATGATATAAGAAAGTAATACACTTTCCAAAACAGCCCTGCAACTTTCATTGAAACTCTCAGTACAAGTTGTAAGATATAAAATGTGCTTAACTTTTCTCAAAATAAAAGTTGTGTTAGATCTTAGTATATAGTGTGGCCATCTATATTGATTAAAATCTGGTTTTGTAAAAGCCAATTCTAGATCTGCTTTATGATATAAAGACACCATGAAAACATTGCGGTGAACCTTGTCTATCTGTTTAGTGCATTTTGGAGATGTTTTGTTGATGCCATTAGTGCAAGACGAAGCAAATGTCAGACAAGCTAAGTCCACTAAGAAGCAAAGTTAAAGGCAGGGAAAGAGAGCTGACGTCAGTAGTACTACCTTTTCAGCTGTTATGATTAACACCTTTTACCCTTACATATTTGCTGTGCTTCCTCAACCACAGGTAAACCACATGTTTGTGAAATTTTGAACAAATGTAGAAAAGTCAAAACCATATTTTCCTTTGATTAACATATTTCAAATGCACACCAAAAGATCTGCTAAAGGTTTGACTGAAAGGGGGAAGTAAAACAAATAATAAAGATTAAGAAAAAGATGGATATAAACACAATGCATGAGCCACAAGTTAGAGGCTAGATTCTAAACCCTTAATGACCCCTGCTGTATGTGCGAAGACATCAGGGTTGGGTTGTGAGGGTAAGTGGATCACACTACTAGCCAGATATGAGTGGCCACAGCCTCATTACATGCACTAGTTAGCCACATCTCTGCCATGGGCAGTTTTTAGTGCATTTCTCTATACTTCCAAGAAACATTTGAATATGGAGACAGACTCTTATTTAAGATATTCTTTTTTATTTTGACAGCATTAAAATATTTGCAATAGTACCAATATTCAGACATGTATAATGAAAAACTGATCTATTTCACCACAAAACAGTATTTTATGTTGATTATAAAATTCCTTTTTTGTTCCACATATTTGACCCAAATAAAGGATAATGGGTTTATGGTTTAAATGCAGCTAACAATGCTGCATGAGCGTCTAGATATGTGGGACAAAAAATAAGACAAACTGAAATATTTGACCAGTTTTTGACAAAACATATTTGACAGACCTGTAATAGAGCTGTGTGAAACTGCATACCAGAGGACCTCGGTATTAGAAACAATGAAACCCGGCAGCAATTTTAGCCAAAATGAGTTGTGAAGAATATACATGTGTAATGCAGATGGTGTTTTTCCCATTATAAATGCTTAAACACAACAAAAATGATAAAAAGAACTTTTAACACAACATGCTCAGCAGGATAGAACAATGTATACCTACCATTTTAATGTCCTGACAGTATTGCTGAAAGATAAGATTATTCAGCCATTAATAACTTAACTTAATGCTTTTGAGGACTTTATCCTTTTCATTAAACTGGTTTCAAATGCGAATTTTAATGTTGGTTGTACAATATCTGCCAAGATGAAAAGCTTGCAGCTAGTGGACTGGTGGCATTCTTTATACATTACATGTAACAATATATGTAATATAATACAGGTGTATTCCTTAAGACAGGTGAACCTGTTCTGCTACAATTGCTAACCTGATAACACAAGTGGGTGGATTGTTCATGTAATTACCAAAGGAATCATCCCAAACAATCATTAAAAAACAGGCTGACATGCATTTTCAATTTTTGAAAATTTAATGTGACAATTTTCTTGTGTCGTGCATTTTATAATGAATTGTCAAGTTTTACATCTAAAATTTGTAATCTACAAAAATCATAGGAGACAACATAAAGACTTTCTTTGGAAAATTAATGCAAAATTTTACCAAAAGTGCAAGATAATGTAAATATATTACTACTATGAATGGCAGATATATACATATATTATGCATGAAATGAACTAACATGGCTTCCAAACACAAAACTGGTTTACTAATGTCAAATAGAGAATGTAACGATACACTATCTTGCACATTGGTACTTTTTGAATGTAAATGAAATTGATGGGCATGTCTTGATAGTTTAATATTTTTGCACAGGTAACAGACTTTGGATTTGCCAAGCGAGTGAAGGGCAGGACATGGACGTTATGTGGCACGCCTGAGTACCTCGCTCCAGAAATAATCCTCAGCAAGGTACGTGACACTGACTGATGATAACACACCATTTTCTGATTTGAAATTTCCATTAAAATGATTTCAGCATACACATTTGTCAAACAGGTATTCTTTATGCAGTTTTTTTTTACATTTAAAGTTTGTTAGCGTTATTCCTAGGGTGGTTATATGGTTTGTAAAGAAAGTTGGAGCCTGATCTTGCAGTGCATACCAAATGAATATTAGAATTATTAGAATAATATATATATGGTGAATTGGAACATGGAAAGCTGATGAATAATATTACTTAAGATTACATTCAGAGATATTCACACTCTTTGATTGTGAAAGGTTAATAGAATACTTCTTGCCCAGTGAGTGGTGTGATAGAAATATAACAAGTCTTGATCAGGCAAAAGATCAAATAATGGTTTACAAAATGCAGGATTGCAGTTTTGTAATGGTGACCTGCACAATTGGTTACAGGGAATCCATGAGATCAAATTGGCCAAAGCCCATTCATTTTTGCAATTTTGAGCTCTTAACTTGGCACAAGTACAACTGATCAACAATTAATTCCATTGGATTAACCCATTATGTTACGAAAGTTAAATGTATGGACCTCTATTTTTAGCTGGACCAATACAAGGTTTCCAGTGCCAGTGTCTCTGATAATATGATAACATGACCTAAATATGAAAATTGACCTTTCAAATGTATTACACCTTATTCATATGCCTATTATCCAGGGAAGGGAGAGCTCTGAACTGTGCCACACAGTATTTGTACCTTGGCATCAAACCATTGTTCTGAACTAATCCAGACACCAATTTTGAATGAATCTGAGTGATTCTGCTTTATTATGACTTCTTTTTCTTTTTAACTTCTTACAAAAGTCACATAAATCGCATCAAAATCATCACAAAATTTCACAATTTTAAATAATTTGAGTGTAAAATATTGTTGGATAATGATGGTGTAAATTTAATAGTTAATCAAACGTTTTAGGATAATTTTGAGCCCACATGTCTGAAATACTTGTTAATGCAATCTAGTACCTTTTATTAATACTGGGCAAAAATCTCATTGAAATTCAATTTCAGGTGATCATATATATATATATGGAACTGATGAACGTGTTAATTTATTAATTATTTAAATTGGGTAGTTGATATATGAAGATTTCCATAAGGCACTGTTCAGATTCCACTCGGAGTGGCTGTGATTTTCGGCAAAGTTGCGAGCATCTGGAATTGATGTGATTATGCTCCTGCTGTGTTTTGAGTGTCTGGAATAGCGTGAAGTGTTTGAATTTGGTCAGATTTTTAGTCTGGCGCCATTCAAAGCTCTACCATTCCTGTTAGTTATTGGCATTAATAACTCCAATGTAATACACTTTAATTCTAAATTGTAATTGTCAGATTTTTGTGATTTGCTTAAAAATTGATATTCTTAAACTTGAAAAGCACAGTTAGTTGACCATTGTAATTTATTGAGGTTCCCATGTGGGTGGATTGAAATGGATAAGGTATTTATAGCACAGCATTGTTAATTTCAGGATTTCCACAAAATTTTAAATTTATTACCGCTTTATTCCATGCTGAAGTTATGTGAGATGAGTTAGGAATATGTCCAGTGCAATGCAATATTTCCAAGTGATATATCAGCATGTCTCACAGGTCTGATTATATATAACTTTACTCATGGCAAGATTACTCACTCAATATTTATTGTGATCCACATTTAGCATAAAATAGACTTCACCGATGCTACATGTTATGCACATTTATCAATGCTGAAAACATACATGTACATATATTACTGAATTAATATACAATCATGAGATCTTCATGTTATTGTTATTCGAAAACAAAATTATTTTACCTTTTTGCTGTGCAGTCTCAACGTTATGATACTTTGGTGGCCATATTGAAAATGAGGTTAACATTGACAAGTCATATGTCAACTAGCTGTGAGAATGCTAAATATGACATCTCTACATAATACATGTTATTTTACATGTCCTAAGAATGTGTTTGTCTGATACACCAATGAATAGGCAAATTTGTTCTTGGTTAAATTGACATACAACATTCAGTACTTTACTGCGACAATGTTGTGCTTGTTGATTGTGGTTTGAAAAGATATGGTTTGTTTTAAGGTGCCTTAATTCCACTTAATGTGTTTTTGATGTGCTTGGTATTTGATGTACATACACATCATTTCAGTCTTATTTATGTGACAGGTGTGGCCAGGTACATGTTATAGATATATTAGTCAGTCATGTGAACGTTATTTTGGTGCCAAAAATGGTAATGTTATCACAAGGATATCACTGGAATATGATGCAAAAGTGAAAAAAAGAAGATTAACAGGTGTGTTGATTATGAGGAGATTGTGTAAGGGACTGCCATGTTGCAGCCTTGAATGTAGCATGATGCTGATGTTCCATGCTGAGGTTGCACAATAAATGACAGACTAGAAGTAGTGTAATGACAGATCATGTGAGGAGTAATGACAGCACAATGGCTGTCAAACTACATAGTACTGTATGCCCTCTTTGCAGCACACTTCACATCAACAGGCGATCAACTTGCCTTAGTGTTCTGAAAGCTAGTGGGCATCCCCTGTGACCCCAACTCAGTACTCCCTGAAATCAGACAGGCTTGAATTGGTCTGTAGTATCTTGTTTATGATATTTTGACTTGCATGGAATTGTCAAAATATTTCTTTCAGTCTGGGCATCAGTTGAATTCTTCTTGACTGTTGTTAAAATGAAAAAAAAGTAAATAAGTTAAATAATGATTAATATTTGAGGGGGGTGAAGAGACTACACTGAAGCAACATATCCTCCCATTGCTACCACTGCCTCCCCAATCTATACAGTGTTCTCAGGCTGTGCTGCTGCTGGTCTTGTGGTTGCTATGGTTACTGGCAGATAGTGGAGGAAAGCAGTCATTGAGAGGTTGGCCTGTAGTGAAGCTCTGTATACACTCTATGTAGTAAGACAGTATTGACTAAGTATCACCAAACAACCATGTCCTCTAACCACCAGCATTCAATGTGCATGCATACAGCAGAATTATAAAGCTAAACCTGGCTGCAGTTGACTAAGAATAAATATGGTACTCTCAGTTTAACTTCAGTGAAGGTTAAATGTAAGGTAGGATTATAATCCAAATAAATCCAAATGAAACTTAATTTCAGTCCTTAAATAAGGGTACAATTGTAGAAAGATTAATCTTAATAGCACAAATCTATGCATGAAAGATTTCACATAAGTGTGATATCTGAATAATGCTTATTTTTCAAGGTCATGTGAGTGTTTATGTAAAATCTGCCTTAATGCAATGTCTAAAGAAAAACAAATACATCTCATTAAACAACCCCTAATGAACAACCCCTTTTGGAAGCACACTACTTTCTTGGCATTTTTAGGGATGTCAAGTGAGAATTACTGTTTATGACATCATCAAAAACATTGTCCTTTGAATAGTAAAGAATGATGTCAGTGCTAGACTACTTTGAATCTTATCTGGGGTCATAAAGAGTTCATGATACTTACCTTCGACCATCACTTGCAGCTGTGGTGTTATCCAGACCTCAGCAGATAATGAAATGTCTGTCTTATTACAACATTTATTACTCTATGCAAGACCTCCGTGTCACAATGTTCAAAGTAAATAAGTACCAAATTATTTGATTGGTGCTTATTATTTAACTTACAACAAAAAAATATTTCTTAAAAGGCATCTGATTCTTTATATTGACTGCAGAAATTGATGAAAATTACATGTATCAAGGATTTGCTTACCCTCCATGACTTGAATTCTCTCTCATATCAGTCCCTGCCATCAAAGGTAAAAATGTGTGTGAATTGGTTGCAATTCTTGACTATTCATAAAAATCAGGCTGTGCACTGATTGGTGGAAGAATAAATGACTATTCATACACATTTTGCTTTGTACTGATTGGTTAGCTTCTCATTCTGCCATCTGATCAGGAGTCATTATCTGAGGCAGGTCAAATCTGAATGGATAATATTTTGGTGGGTGTGACTCAACATGCATGACTGTTCATGAACTTCCAAATTTTGAACAACATCAATATTGGTCAAGACAACAGAGGTTGTGAGAACATTGATAGATAGCATTATTACTGATGTAATGTTGAATGGGAAAGGTTACATTTGTGAATTAAAGATAGGCAAGAGTTACCACATTAAGTCAATATTTTAATATTTGATATGAAACTGAATATTTATCAAACCTTTTGAGAGGCAAGCAAATATCTTGTAATTTAGATGAAAATATTCTATCTTAATATAAGAATATGCAGAACAATTGAGATATAACCAAACAGGTAATAAGAATAATTGCTGCATGCCAGGCTTTAATCACCCCAGCTTGATTACACCGTGTAATTAACACATTGGTTGTCATTGAAGAACTGCTTCTCTTGGTGTATCATGAATATTTTTATTAATTAAAGTGGTAGATATATTGTCAGAAAGAAAGAGAAGAAATTGTGAATGTTATTGTGTTGATAAATTGGAGTGAATATTGCATTGAAAATTAATTGCTCCCACTGACTTGTTGATCGGACAGTGGTTTCCACAAAGTGATTTTCCATATTAAACAGACATAGAGATCTGCCACAAAAAATTTAAGGATGTAAATCTTATCAATGATGCTCTTATGAAAATTTTTTATTTAGTTTCATGCAAAATGTAGTATTGGACGGAAGCAGTGATGTGCCTGAAATGGCTTAAATGTAAAGCAGATAAGTCAGATGGCAGGTGGGGAGTGTGGGTGGCTACATAAAGGCTGTGTATGTATAATGAAGCAGCCTTCTCAGTCACATGCTCTGAAGAGGTGTTGTACAATGTGACCTGTGTTCTCTCTCTCCTTGCTGATTCTTGTCCCATACCTCATTCCGCATTATCAGAACATCAAATGCCATACTATTTTGGTCCCATCCATATATGCTGAGCAGCAATGACTGATTGGTTCATGTAGGGCATGTACCACTCTGGTGGAGTCATGTTTGTTCAGGTGCTGCTTGCAGGCATTGATTATAAATATCATCTTGTTAACCTTTCAATTTTACTGATAGTGTCTGATCAGGCACATATATTAGATACAAACTGGGTCTGCAGTAATTGAGATAAAAGGTCATAATGACCTGGATATGATAGTCATCATGGATGGCGATGCAGTGTGACCTACATATCTGGTGGCTGTAGAGGCAGACGGTGGTTACTGTGGTTGTGAAACAGGATAGAAAGCACATAGTCCAGATGGAGGCAGGCAGGCAGCTGCAGATTGAACACCAGTCCAAGGTGACTTGTAGAGCTCTGCAGCATATATACATACAACAGCATTTATACACACACAGACACATTTATATTCTTCATCCAGTTCTTGGAAAATGGCATTTCAGATCAGCCTAGATGTCTTTTCTGTGGCTATAATAATTCTGATTAAACAGTATTTTTACAAGTCTTAATCTTGTTTTTAAGATCTGCTTGATTTGCCTGCATTTATTATAAAACTTTGAAAACACAGCCAATGATGGAAGATTTTATACAATATCTTGCTGCAAGATCCTGTGCCAGCAGGTGTGGAAGTTGCTGAGCTGGTAATGGCACTCACTCACCTTTAACCACAACTTCCATTTCTTATCTAAAACTCCTTGAAAAAGAACTGTAGATGTCTTTATCATCTTTTGCAATTTAGAGTTAACAATGGCTATTTTAAAAAAATGAAGTCACAAGCAATTTGATCAATTATTTACTGTTGATGCATATATATTTTTATTATGAGAGTTTTAAAACCAATATATTTTAAAACCAAAAAAGATGGCATTAGAAAACAAATCATGGCAAAGAACACTTCATGTCCACCTTCTGTATTTTATAGAAAGACTCAAACATAAATTGTGTGAATACTTGTATACTAAGCCTGCCATTTTATTGATTGATATAATTCACTGAAGAGGAGATATGGTAGCCATTTGTTGTGCTTATTTCTGCTCAGCATAAGAGATGTCCACACATGATATTCTTATCCATAGGAAAAGTGTATGGTGGCCACCCCTCACCAAAGTGAGCAATCAATCAAATAAGTATTGTTAATTTTTGCCAATTACCATAATTATATTGATGTACAGCTATCTTGGCATGAAGTCATCAGTGCAGAGAAAGTTTGGTTTAATTTTACCTCCATTTTAGTTAGATATGAGTAGCATAGCTTGTGGGGGGGGGGAGATTTTCTGCTATTCTTTCTGTTCATCAACTTTGATCTCCTGAAACTGAGTTCTTTGCTATCGATGGGTACGATGTTGTATTTTCAGGGGACCAATTCTATCTATCTATTTTCCATTAAGCTTGGAATCTTTTCCAGCTTCATATAAGGAGGCTGCCATTTTTTATAACATGGCAAATATCTGTAGGAAGTCTGCATAGTTGTCTTGGAAATTCTACATTATTTTGGTATCAATTCATATTTCATAAATATTGATGTTTTGGTCACTGGCCCAAAGGCTTCGAGTATTGATTTGCATATTTATCAACATTTGGAGTGCTATATAATCTCTAAAGCTGCACAAACAACTCATATAGTATGGATGATCAGGTATTAGTGACATTAAAGCTTTCTTGGTTTCTATTTATAGAACATGTCAGATATTCCAGGAAGTAGGTTTCACTATTTGATGGGTATATTTTTGAGTATGCTGTTGATTCAACAGGTGATAATGCGTAATGGATGTGTTGGGAATGGTGTAAATTGTGCAATTCTTATATTGTCCATGTGAGCTTCCTAACAGCAGAGAATATATATATATATATTTATAACATGGCAAATATATATATACTGTATACAGACAAATTTTCGCGACCTTTTTATTTTCGCGTTAATTCGCGCCAGGACGTCATTCGCGAAATTGAATGGACGCGAAATTGAAGAGGGGACTCTTCCGGTCATTTTGATACCAAGCATGACCATATTGACCCAGTGACAGCTGAGATAATCGATGTTTTAATTGCGTTTTAAATGATAAATAAAGGTATTTACCCAATATTATGACAAATTGTTCGAGAACAGAACAAAACCATCAATCCATTTAAAACGCAATTAAAATCGATCCACGTGTGAAAGCATTTCTGTCAACAAGGGAAGACACGACTCAAAGCAGTGGAAACAATGATGAAATGCAAAACTGTGAACGCTAATAATTGGTATCAATTGCAGAACAAATCCATTCATCCATTTAACATGCATTACGCAATACGAGGTCGTCATGTTAAAAAGCGGGAGTGACGGGGACAAGCTCTTATTTTTGGCGCGAAAACAATTGGAGTCTATCAACACGCATTGAAATATTAATATATTGCGCAGTGATGGATCCCTGGCTTCTCCTCGTGTTGTGGACGTGTATTACCGCGAATGATTGTTATTAACTCGCATTGAAATATTAATATATTGCGCAATAATGGATGGTTTTGTTCTGTTCTCAACCTGCAAAGCGTAATTTGTGATAATATTATGTACTAGAAATCCAAAATTCGTGAAAATAAAACTGCGCGAACCTGTCGAAAACGGCGATGGCGCGAAAATAACTAGGCGCAAATTTTTCTCTGTATACAGTGTGTATATATATTTATTTATATATATTTATACATTTTGACATTATGATGATGTTTTTTGTAGGGTTACAACAAGGCAGTAGACTGGTGGGCACTTGGTGTATTAGTGTATGAAATGGCAGCAGGATATCCACCCTTCTTTGCAGACCAGCCCATCCAGATCTATGAGAAGATTGTCTCAGGAAAGGTATGTTTTCTTTGTTGCTACCATTTTAAAACAAGTGGTCATTTTTGCTGTCAGGCTTGTTTCACTTGAAATATGGCATCGTCAGGAATTTGATATTAACAGTGTGATTGAAGATGTAAGAACCAATATTTTAAAGAAAGAGGTAAAAGGAAACAAGCAAACTTTTATTTCAGCACATTTTCGGAAACAAGGATTTGGGGTGGGGTGGGGGCTAAGCTTGGCTGTAGAGATATGTGTATGGCTGTAGAAGAGATATATGTATGTCAGTGTTTTCTTGTGATTGCAATGTATCAAAAATACTGTACACTGCGACGCTATGATAAGGATATATTTCGTGACCTAGTTCAATCATGAGGTAATAATTTACTACATAAGTTAAGGAAGCCAGTTTTGGTATTGTATGCTGAGCATTTCTTTTTATTAAAAATAATCAACATTAATAGCAATGTCAAGGATAGGTAATGGGTAGTGGCTGTGGATACTAGTTAGCTTGGCTTTGTTTTGTGGCTGGAACAGATTTGGTTGCACATTTGATCACAATAGTGTGGTAATGTGCAGGAGTGCAGATATGATAAGATGTGATGTATATTTCAGGTGCGCTTCCCTTCCCACTTCAGCTCTGACCTGAAAGATCTGCTCAGGAACTTGCTGCAGGTGGACCTTACAAAGCGTTATGGCAACCTCAAGAATGGTGTCAATGACATCAAAAATCACAAATGGTTTGCTACCACTGATTGGATAGCTATCTACCAGAGAAAGGTAAGTTGGTGCCATATAATTATAGAAACAAGGCAAGCCAATTTCCAAGTGAAATTTGCAGAAATAGCTGAGAACATTGGTAGAAGAGTTGGGAAAATATCCATTCTGCAAGAGATTGCCATCCATGTGTCCTTTGTAAAACAGTTTGCCCTTCAAATATTAGAAATCATTTTAAAATAACTGATAATTTGACAATGGTTTATGACAGATATGTAGACTGAGGAATGGTATTGGTTGCATAATGGCCAGTTTTCCATGAGTGATTTGCTTAGCTATGAGGTTGCCATGCTAATGGTGCTGCAGGGCTGAGAGCAGGGCCTGACTTCTTCCTCAGGCTCACCACTCTCCGGCCACTCACCTCCCACCATGCAGTACATCGTATCAGACCAGCAGCTCACTCCCATCATCATGCTGCAGCCTCTGCAAATGACACGTTATAGCCATTCGCACAGATCTGCTACGGTTTTTATGCAATTTCTGTTGACAATGGTGTCAGTGTTTTGTTTACAGCAGCTGGAAAAGTGCACTAACTGAACTTAAGTTCTTAAGATTTAAACAGCTAGAAACTATACATTCTGTCAGCTTTGCAGTTTATTTATAACCTGACACAATAAAAAATAAAGATTATGCTATTTGTGTTTCAAAACATGATATGTATCATTATGACCAAGATATTTGAACAATGTGTGTTTTGGTAGAAAATAGCTAGGTACAGAAATGAATATATTTATATTAAATGGGAATGTGATTATTGATATTTTTGATTACCCCATTTATGATCATTAGATCTGCAATTCAAATGTAGGAATAATTTAGGGATCATGGTTTAAACATTGATTACAGTTGCTTATAGCTTGAAGTAGTATGATACAGGAAGGAAATGTACTGTTGTGATGATGTTTTTTTGTTGCTAGGCTGTGAGAATAACCATGAGTCCCTCAGTTGCTGATGATTGATTCCAGCTATTGTTTTATGTTGGAAAATACCAACTTCAAGTACAAAGTCCATGCAGTTTTTGCTCTCACTAATAAGTGCTCTCTCATGAGGCAGTAACATATTTTTGTTGTGATTATCTTGAGAATAAACATAAGTTGTTTACTTTAATGATGACAGGATACTCATAACACCCGTCATTATTTATATGGGGAAAAATATACAAATTAGAATTTTCTCTTGTGAAATCATCTCACTTCCCTTGTTTATTTTTTTCTGTACAAATGCAGAACAGGAAATCTGTTAAAATTTATTTCATCTTAAAGATAATGGTCAGCCAGGCAGTGAAAACAATTTTATATGGAATATTTCTCGGCTTTGTAAAAGATAATAGCTTCATTATTTGGACTCATTCAATCAAATTTCAATTGTGAGGTTCTCGCTTTTTTATTTCAGATAATTAATAATATTGTATGTGATTGTTTGGCAGGTGGAAGCCCCATTCATTCCTAAATGCCGAGGCCCTGGAGATTATAGTAATTTTGATGACTATGAAGAAGAGCCTCTGCGTATCTCATCAACAGAAAAGTGTGCTAAGGAATTTAGTGACTTTTAAAAGTGGATTGTGGCCAGAACCATTATAGGACACACGTTGCAATCAAACAGCAGCCAGTGTTTGCCAATGGACAGTGCAGGGTGTGGTCACCACATTCATCTCTTCTCTCAATATTTAGCACTACTATGGATATAAATGTACTTGCAACTTGCACCGCTATATTTTAAGAATATAAAACAAAAAACAGATATGATATACCAGGATTTATGTGATGTCAATCAAAGAAATGAGACCACACCCAGGAATGGTGCACACCACTTCCTTGTTGCCACAAGGAATGTATGTGCTAATGGAGTCGAACTGTTGTATTGTAGCAGGACCACACATAGTGACCTTGTATTCTGGTTGTGTGTCACAAGATAGCCACAGCGGTTGGAGTGTGTGAAGAAAACAAGTGGAGACTACCCCGCTTGACAACTATGTTTGTTGTTTACTTCAGGTTGAGTCAGTGACAGTGCTCACTCTGGCTCGATCTGTTTGTTTACTCCTTGTATGTATGTATGAACTGCGGCAGCAGAAACAACTATAAAAAAAGAAACAAAGCAACAAAAGACAAGTAAAAATTTCCAGTATTTTTTGTTTGTTTTTTTTTCTTTTGTTTTAAAGAGTACCTGTGTGATTAGTGTACCATGATTCATGGCCAAAGTATAGGAGTTGGTTGTGCCTGAGGTCTTGTGACTGTTTTATGTTCTGGGACATTGCTGATTGTTCATTTATATGTGGTGCAATATTGATGAAAGTGTCATTAGGCTATTTATAGATTCTACTGATGTTCAGGACTTAGCCAAGTTATTCTTGTCCCTCTATTTGGACAAACATGTATATAAGTAAATACATAAATTGCATGAAAAAGACATCACTTTCATTTATATAATACTTGTATATTACAAAGAAAAAGTAGAATGGATCTATTATAGTATACATGTTTAACATAAAAAAGATTTATCCTCAAATATATATATAATGATGGACCAGCAAGATTTAAGGTATACTCAAGATGACCTTTTGTGTGATGTTATTTTATGTGGGCTGTTGATGCCTGCTTGTAGTGTGTGATGATAGGACATGACCAAAGCAGTAGTACATTCATATGGTGTGCAAATTGAAATACCTCGCTGCACAAAACAAACCCACAATAGTACATCAACAGTGACATCTATCTCTCACACATAATACTGGGTGTATGATGAAGTTGTACATTGGCTCTGTGTCAACATGGGCTAGTAGTTGTGATGAGAGAGAGTGTTGTCAGCTTAATACTCAGTGCTCTTGCATACATACATTTAGGGGTGTGCCTCTTCACTGTGTGGTATGCACACTGCTGTTTGATGTACAGTAAAGCACATTCTCAAGAAAGACCTAGTCAAATGTTTTGTTATCTCTGCAATATTCTGCACACTGTGCATGCCAAAACTAATATTGGGTATCAGCACAAATGACCCTGTTTTGATAGGGTCCACATAATTTTGTATAATAATCATATCTCCTTTTCAAATTTATTACATAACCTGCCTTTACATGACAATAGAATTACCTAATGCTACAGTTATATTGTGCACATCAGCCAGTCTCCTTGATGTATGCCTTACTTGCTCAATTTGTAGTCCACTATTTGGTAAGTTCAAGTAGTACACATTGTCAGAAAAAGACATTTGTTGGAGGCTGAATGAGGTACTGGGTTATGCTTGACTAGCTATCCCAGGTATAAAATAAAGCTGTTCTCACCCAGACATCTTGCAAGGTAAACTTAGAATATACCAAGACATGTCTATTGAACAAGATTATAATCCCATCTTGTGAATGATGAGTGTGACTGCTGCCTGAATTAGGCAACTCTGCAAATAATGACAAGTTTAAATGGACAAGTGAGAATGAGACAATTATATATATTTATGTTATGTGTTATACTGCATGTGTTGATATAAATAATTATAATTATTAACAACTGTACATAGTTTTGTTGCTGATTTGGCTTATGTAGTTGTAGAAAATACATGTATTACTTGTTGTCCATACAGGAAGAATCTGCTATCAGAGCCAGTACTCTTACACTTTCATGTTGAGTAGAATATGTAAAATTAACAAAATGGAATGTACATGGTCTGTAACAAAGCGGATGAACTCTTCTATCAGGTTTTTTTGTGTGTAATCAATATCAAGTGTTGCTGGAGCTTGGGCCGGTGCAAGCAGAGCATGCCAAGCTTCACTGGCATTATTATCATGCTACCATCATTTATATAAGGAATAAATAATAACAAAATCTATTCTCTCAGATTAAAAGCTGATTTTTTTTATATGTAAAAGAAATATAAAATATGAAAAATATAAATAGGTGTGAATGGAAGTTCTGTTTTAAATGTGGTTTAAGTAATATTCATGTAGTATGATGTCTTAAGATCAAGTCATGTGTGAAATTTTGTTTATTTTCTCTTGATGGGTAATGGAGCTTTCAAAAAAGTGATTTTCATGTGCATTGGGTCTTAAAAACTGTGAGTAATGATTAAATTTTACTGACTAAACAAGGCTGAAAATTAAAATGGAAACTTTAAAGATATATCCAATTTTCATCAAGAGAAAATCTGGGTTATAATTACTACAAAGCACATTTAATTTATCTCACACAAAGTCTATAAAATTTAAGTCACTGTTATAGTCCCACATACCTTCTTGAATTGTATACAGATCTTTGTCATTACACAAAATGGATAAAGGAAAGGTGGAGATTTTATTATGTGATCTACTGTAAATAGCATTAATCATAATAATTGAAGAGACAGATAGTTGCGAGTTATTAATAGTCAGCAGACACTGTGTTGTGAGAGGCATGCCTTGTTGGTAAGCATAGGCTGACATTTTCACATTTTACAAATCTAACTTGATGATAACGGAGTGCTCACTATCCTTGTTTGCTTGTTAACAAAACTTAAAATGGACTGTATCATTGAATCAACACATTTAGTTTACTGATTTTAGATAGTTCATCATCCGTTAGTGGATATAATCCTGATATATTGATAGCACGCTACTAATTAGCAGCTTACAGTCGGATCATATTCAATAGCAGTTTTTAGATGGCAAGTTAGCAGCACCGCCCTATTGAGCCTTGCGGCTAAGAGTCTTCTGTCAATAATAATGCCATCATATCATTCGGTGACCAGATTGAACGTGGTTTGTCACCCTGGCACGTGTTTCCTATCAATGTGATTAGCTTACTGAGAGATGCCACTCACAGCCTGTGTCTGTATGACTCAATTTTCATATATAATTTACTCATAGTTTTATTCTTATATTTTATGAAAATTGTGATTTATGAAACAGCAACAACGCATATAAAAGTCATCATTGGCAGTGTAGGTTTGATATCTGTCATGTATTGCTTGGAAGCTATAGTCACATGTACTCTCCTAGGTAATGATCCGCTAATAAATAAGCTAGCTCATCTAGGCAATATACAGCAGATACTATTTTTGTCCATAAGTGCACTAGATAACGTTTTTGAGAGTGATGTGACTATGGGAATGAAGTAGGGGAGGAGGGTCATTAAAATCTCACTGATGCACTGATGGAGTATCATACCTTATGCCACAGTATGTACAATGTACATGTTATATAATAATCTCTACAACTATGACTACACAAGACTTAATGGATTCTCTGCGACCCACTCTACATTGTAATGATATGTGGTAGTTCTCTTCCAATAGTGCGCATGTAGCTGCCCCCTGC
Organism: Amphiduros pacificus; assembly: GCA_949316495.1. Lineage (NCBI taxonomy): Eukaryota > Metazoa > Annelida > Polychaeta > Phyllodocida > Hesionidae > Amphiduros > Amphiduros pacificus. Next base: position 43,882,429 of record OX439000.1, on the reverse strand, counting down.
AGCATCCAACATCATGTGTTTGTCAGTTGCTAAATGTTATCATCTCATGATTATACAAATGCGTGGTGAACAGTGATGAGCTACAGCAGCTTGATATCATCATCATGATACATGTAGTTGTTCCTTCTCATTTGTAGTTACAAAGTTTCATAAATGGCATTAGATATTATGTCAAATAAACATTTTGTTACAGACAATATGCTGTCCTTGTCATTTGTTCTGATCATAATTTTCTAAGCCCCCAGCTAATGTCTTGGCTGATGTGCTGAGGTACGCCTTCTCTAAATGTATTTTCCACCAATAAAGAATTCCACATTGAAAATGTATAGCAATTTTTTAGGCAGTGTTGTTATTATTAGCTGCCATGACTTGATAAAATACTAGAAATTCCTATTTATGTAGCATTTCCAAGAAAGTATCCAAATCAATATTAAATAGTGAGGGTCAGTACAATTCTCAGACCATCTGCCATTGTTGACAGCTAAATGGGTACATCTCCACAATAAAAGAAATACCCTGTGAGATTTCAGATGGTGGGGGAATGCGACTTGGCCATCATTCCATGATTTTGTTGCCCTCTGTAAATTGGCTGTTTTAAACATGCATATACAGAAAAGAATACATTTAACCTGTGCACAAAGCCCGACTCAACATAGGTTAACATTTTCGTCACCTATACAAGTGACCAAGACCAGGGTGTTATTTTCCATCCGTCAAAATTTACATTTAAAATTTTCTTAATTTTCACTAACATGGTCTTGAAGTCCACATACAATACTTTACATCAAACATACAATGGTGATGGAAAAAATGAGCTAAAATATCCTTGAATGTAGTGTTCAGAACCTTCATCTAACTTTAAAAAGCATTTAATTCTATAACCCTTACAGCAAATATTTTTAGCGAACTGTGTAAAGATGTAATAGGGAAGTCTTCCATTGTAACTTTAGTTCCATGCTATGGACTGAGCAACACAAATTTGTGTACACAATTGTTATTTTTTCTGCATTTTGCCAAGTTACCAAGAGTTTGATATTTTTATATAATTTTTATTCTTGGTCTGGATAATTAGCCATATTATTTAAGCATTTGTAATTTTCAAAGATATCAACAAAATCTCATAAAGGAAATATATACTGGTTGCCATGGAACATCTGAATAATACCAAGATAATCTTTTTCAGTGTCTGATTGTTTTCCCTGTCTTATCTATCTAATTAATGTGATTAATCACAAGTATTGTGTTTACATCTTTTTTTGTTGTTGATAAAATGCCATATAGTGCTTATAACTTGTCCCATCAGTTATCTGATGGGAATGACAAGAAAACACCAAATTATTTTTATTCCTTGCTATTATAGTTTGAATTGTTGATTTTTCAGGAGGTACCGGTATATTCCACATAAATCTGTAATCAGTGGGTCTTTTGAGGGTATATTTTAATGTCATAATTGGGACAGTTTATTTTCAATGTGATGATTTTAAAAAATGAAACTGAAACAGAATGTCTTGACCTTTGGATCAATTTTTGGATCATTTTAAGATGAAGATTTTAGAAAATACTTCAGTGCATAAACAAATGTTCATAAGCATGATTGGAAGGTCACATGAAAAGTGCATCGCCATGACAGCCATGTCAAAGAGACTGATCCATGACCTGCAGTGTCAGGTATGAAGCAGCGGCAATGTGTGGCCAATACTGTAATACTCAGACAAGATGCAGCAGACATGACAAACCCTCTCAGCCGACTACAACATGACAAGTGGCAGGCTGGGTAAGAACAAAAGCACACCGAGAATGGTTCTCTTTTACATATGGGTAATACGTTATTCATGAAGTCCTGCCCGTGGCCTTTGTCAGAGTCAATTTATGGAATCAAGGTTACTTAAAAAAGTGGGATTGCCACGAACAAAGAAAAAGGTAGGTAGATCAATCATTTTCTAAGGCAATAGCGTCCCCACAGGTGCCACTAGTTTCTATATTTGGAAGCACTGGCTAAAAATAACCACACGCAAATCATTTGAAATCTTATAGGATACTCTCTTTGTACCAATTTCCTCTTAGACCAAAGAATGCTTATCACAGGAGGAAAACAATAAGGTAATACAAAGTGCTATGCTAACATTAGACAAATGCTAATATATATATATATATATATATATATATATATATATATATATATATATATATATATATATATATATATATATATATATATATATATATATATATATATATATATATATATATATATATATATATATATATATATATATATATATATATATATATGTATATATATATATATATATATATGAATTGTGTGTACATGCATGACCATTAGGGTCTTAGTTACACCCAGCCCATTGAGGTTACAGCTCATGACACAGTTCAAACATTACTTAATCATTGGTAATAAAGTCTAAGTACTATGTGTCTTGAATCAAAACACTGCAAAATGAATTGAGCAGTTTTCTTTACTATAGGCTTTGACATTAAAGTTATAAGATTTATCCTTCTCAAAGAGAACATAAAAATATTATCAAACAATTACAGTTTTAATCCATTATATTTTTTAAAAAAAGGGCTTTCTGACGGTCACATTTGGATCACACATAAAACATATTCTGTACTCTTCTGAAATATTTGCATTTGAATATATTATATTTATATAGTTACCACACAGGTGTTGTGCAAATGCAGATCTGATTTGTCTATTTAATAGAGTATTCATATATGATTCAGTGCTACTGTCATGTTTCAGATTCTTAATTTTGTTACTGTATACACTTTACTTTATCATTCAAAACAAAAATGACATTGCAGCTTTACTAACTGGTAACATGTTTGATATTTCAAGCACCTCATAGATTTGAGACTTATTACAGATTTATTTTAATTTGGCACTCTCATGTTATTATGTTAATAAATTTATCCAATAAAATACTTAGTCAATCTGGAGTCATCCATTAATAAGTCTATTCCACATTATGACCATTTCCACTTTACACCTTGTTCTGCCAGAGATCAAGCATTGAATAGATAATATATTGTTTATTTGTTTAATTTTTCACTTTTTCCAGAAACCCATACACCTGAACAAGTCTGGAACAGGTAGGTGCCACCCCACAGTCAACTAATTTGGAACAGGTGTTGTACCCAACCCCCTTGTTCGTCTAAAATTTGGAGCCATTGGAGCCAAATGCTCTACTGCTCTACACCTGCAGACTTAGCCAGAACATTTGAAGTAAAGTTAAATTTGTATATCAATATATCAATATATATATATATATATATATATATATATATATCAATATATATATATATATATATATATATATATATATATATATATATATATATATATATATATATATATATATATATATATCAATATATATATATATATATATATATATATATATATATATATATATATATATATATATATATATATATATATATATATATATGTGTGTGTGTATGTGTGTGTGTATTGCAATAAATAACAGCATTTGTCTCTCTGATAAAGTTCTTTATATATATATATATATATATATATATATATATATATATATATATATATATATATATATATATATATATATATATAACTACGGTAGTCTCTATTTCAGACCTTTTGATACAGCTGGTGGTTCTTTGGCCTAGAAATTATTTCAGCTATGACTGTGCCAGGCTTCATCTTTCTATTTCCCAGGCCATGTGTCCAGATAGTGAACTAGCTGTGCAAGAAACCACTATAAAAAATGAAAAAAAGATTGTCAACAAAAAAAAATGCTACTTTTTTTCTCGAGCACGATCAATATCAAGCCACAGTTACCATCTCTTATGAATCTTTTTTTTTCATACCGTTAGGGTAGAACATGAGAAAGGCGCCTGAAACTCAGTCAACTACCAAGAGTGTAATATTACAATCCGTTAAAACATTTACTTTCTAATAAGAAAACCATTGAGACAATTGAAAACAAGATCACATAAAAATTCAGATTCCCAGGTCATGGTGCAATGCCAAAGGTGGTCATGGTGAATAATAGCCCAGACATTAAGAATAATACTGAGTCAACACAAATCTGGACTGTGGATAAAGTATAAACCATTAATATAAACAATTCTATAATAATAATAATGCTGCCATATTTTGAAATTAAGTACAGGTCTTGGAGTTCAAAATCAATCCAATACAAACACTTTAATCATGTTTTACAAATAATCAACAATTTATTTCCATTCTAGAACAGTGATATTTATGAAAGAAATGATTATTATGTACACACATTTGGTATTGTTTTCTGCTAGTGAAGTATTTGCAATGTATTGTGACATGTCTTTTTCACAATACATTGCAGGGACAAGGTTTACTACAAATCTACTCCTAATTCACACAACTACACTCGCTATTGCTTCCAACATTTTACAATATCTAGTACATTAAGCTTTATTTTTTTTATCCCTAACCACATATTGACAGATGGTTTCCTATAAAGGAAGTTTGTTACATAAACATGAGCTTTGTTACACAATATCATTACAACATGCCCACATCACAGGAAGATGATGCCCTCTGGTGACTGAAAAGAAAACTAAAGAAGTTTGCATCTTTACAATGGTGAACAATTAAAAAGATTCAATCTAATGAAAAATATAGCACCAAATGTAGCAAAAAGTATAATGAAAATATTCACATCAGCAATACCTTCAACATCTTATAAAACACCACAATGTATTGGAAGGAAAAAAATTAATAAGTTTTTTCATTGAATGAGAACTCGCGAAGATCTGCTTGAAAAAAAAGACAACTGAAGTGAACCGTAAATACAGCCAATTCACAAAAGTAAAAATATACAAATTTAATAATGTGGATGCAAATTTAATAGTGTGGACATAAAAGATAACTGTGAATAAATTTTTTTTAGTAAATAAGACATTGCTGTGTCTGGTGAATAATGCATTCCAGTACAACGAAACATGAACATTTCAAACCTAATCTGTAACCTCTAATATTGAACATTATCCTCACAACTTCACTCACCATGATTAAAAAAAAAACAAGCTAAAGCCATTCCCTTATATAAACAAAAACAATCAGAAACATGTATACTTTTACACATATTGAACCCAACAATTCTGTGGCACAAGAATATAAACTCTATTAAAGGTATATAATGTGTAAATTTCATATCTATGAGACATTTAATCAAATAGTACAATCAATCAAGTCCATTTTGGAGGAGAGCAGAATATCAGAGAAGGCATCTAGTGAGGTCTATGTTTCTAATTTAAGCACAATCAAGTGAATATGTTGTAATCTTCACAACTGATCTCATTTTTATAATTATTCAGTTGACCACATTTTTTTCTTGATCTGATAACTTGACAAGCGGGGCTGACAGACTACTCTGGATTTCAATTATGACATTTCATTCTACATGTACAACTAACAATGTCAACGTTTTGTTCCATGATGCACATAAATATCTTTGCATTTGTCCCAGCATAGGTAACTCAATCTGTGGCGATAATTATGACTTGATGGCATTTGCTTTGATGATTTCATTGCAGATTTGCATTTAGTCCAAAACATTTGTACAAATATACAGTTTGTATGTATGATAACCATAATTACAACATTTTTTAAACATAAATTTATGTTCTCTATTATATACAATCAGGAAAACAGCTGCCAAAGTAGTATTCAGTTTACAAACTATTCAAAAGTTTGGTCAATTACCAGTGAATATGATTTTATACTGCATTCCAGAAGGTAGATGATTTATTATTAATTTGTATAAATTGTAAATAACAATGTTAACTTATTCTATATATCCTAGAATATGTACATTTCCATATTTACAATATTCGTGTATATTATTTATTGTCCAATATAAATTGAATATAAATTTAATCACATTGTGAATACATACATAGTTTTCCCCTGGAAGAAAATGCCCTTGCAGACAGCTGTTTAGAATTAATCATTAAATTTGAGCATTCTTCCATTACTAATAAGATGAAAGAAAACCTTTCGAACTTTATCTCAGACATCAGGTATTTAAACCTAAATATATGTCCAAGCTTAAATACACATCATAAACTTCCGATAGCAATCAGTAACAAAAAACCATCCATAAATTTATAGCATATAATTTACATTTTGTACTCCTATACAATCTATTTTGTTCAGAATAGATTAGTTTCAAAGCTTACTTTAAAATAATACAGTGATAAACCTGAAACTTAAAATTACAATTAAAATCAATAGCCCAGCTGATTTTCAATTTGGAATTGATCTTGACGCTATTTTTTTTCATTCAAATACAAAAGGGTGAAGAATCATTTTCATGTATTAATCTTTTATGTGTGGATTGATTCTAGTCTAGCACATCAAGTGCATCTTGCTGTGGTTGTCATAACTTCTCCGTCTCCTGCTCTGGTTCTGTGTGGCTGTCACTCGTGCTGGTACCCTCCCCAGGGTCACCATTTGTCTCCATGTCAGAGTGCTCCTGAGCCTCAAGTTCTGTAAGCAAAGCTGTAGCCTCTGCCAGGGTGTCCTGAAATAACCACCATTTCAATCAATATCAGTTCACATTTAGAATGCCCTAATACTTACTTCAAATTCTTACCCTTTATTCAGACATTTGAATTAAAAAATTAAATCTTTACTCAGTGAAAGTTATTTCCTAGATTCCATTTACTACTATACTGTAGTGTGCTTTTCTGTTCACATGGAGAGCAAGAAATTTTACTCAACCAGTAGAGTGAATATAGAAAAAAATATTCACAAATATTAATTAGTTGATATGAAAATTTTCTGGTCTCTTTTATAGTCTCTAGTCATATTCCCATTCAGGAAAATGTTTTGAGATATAACAAAACTCGTTATAACTCATAATTTAATATCAATTATTGATTATCATGTTTTGTATGGTGAGTGTCTATACCTGTGCTGAGATGGTCCTCTGGAAGGAGCGGCTGTTGGAGTCCTCGTTGGACTGGACTGAGGAGCTAGAGGGATGCCAGTAGTCATCGGTCATCTTCTTCTTGAGCCAGTTGACTGCCCACTGCCACTTGGTGGGAGCCTGCATCAAGTAATCCTTGGCCAGACCACACTTGCTGGCCAGGCTCACCAGGAACTTGATGCACTGATAGGAGCGCCGACTATCGTTAGAGTGATTGATCTTGATCACCCCTAAAACATACACAAGTACCACCATTACTCTCCCATCGTAGAAAAACAACATTTATGAGAATTGTATACATATTTCCATTACCACTGATTTCAACTTGTTAAAAATATAAATATGTAACAAATATTTAAATATGGCACTGCTGTATATGAAGAGATGTTTATATGTGGTGACGTACCTAGCATGCCTTCGTAGTCAGTGTTGTTGTCGTCCACGTAGCCGTCTATGACCACTTGGAGGCGCTTTAGTTGCAGGGGGTCCTCCATCACCAGCATGTCATGCAGCACACTGAACAATGGCTTCAGCTCATTGGCCGGAGCACTCGCACACTGCAGCTGAAAGGTTAAACACACAACACTTCAACGACCTATCTTCTCTGAGACAATTTACAACCCACAGGAAATGACTGTACATTCCTTATCGGCAATGAATGTCAAAAAAGGAACCATCCATGTTAAAACCTTACCATTATATTTTTGAGTATGCTAAAGGAGAAGGTCAAGTTGCAGAAGGAGCAGTAGAGCAACATGTCCACCAGATGTGTGGTTGTCCCCGATACCTCCTTCAGGGCCAGCACAACCTGTAATCAGTATACAATCACCTAAGTAAAACAAATATCTTTGTGTAGGATCACTTGCAGGCTTTTTATAATTGAGATGCAAATTTGGATACATAATTCTATATCAAGTGCTGAAATCACAATTAATATCTAAGAATTATCCTGGTTTCTGTTTAGGACAACCACTGTATGTACCTCTCGGACATATCTGCTGGATTCTGTGCCATACACAAAACTTTGCATCTCGGTTGACATTTTGAGGTAGCGTTGAGGAACCACGGTTGTTGGGTTGCGCAAAGGATGACTGCCTGAATCTAAAAGAAAAAGAAAAAAAATTCTTGTTTAATCCATTTGTACTTACTTTTATGAATATGGCTGAAATTCACCCAGGTCACTGTAATTTGAATATTAGCCATATTTTTCATTTGACTATTTTGAAGGTGTATGGGTTGCAAAGTAGATTGGCAAAACAAAACATTACAAAATTTTATTATCCAAAAAGTTAAGCTGAATGAATATTTACTTGATTATGCTTATGGTTTTATGGGGTAATAAATTAAAATCAAATTTCAATTCCTTTCTTATTGTAGAGACATTTTTAGATCTACAGAGAGGTCTGTGAACCTAATATTACATCTGGGACTGATAAGCTTTGACCAATTGATAATTTGGGCAAAATAAAATACAAAAATAGCAATCCAAGGGTAATGATTTTAAGCAGGTCATGATTGAAGCCTCCTGATTGAGAGAAGACTGACCGTCTGTCCTGTGAGGTGTGACATCACAGTTGAGGATGAGGGTAGCCAGGGTGCTGTGGAGAGGTCCAAAGTCACGCGCCTGTATTGAGCTCCATCGTCGCTGACCTGCTTCCTGCAATATTATCACACACATCCAGCTCACCAGTATTAAAAGATAACTGCAGACTTCAAACAATCTTCCTACCTTCCTGATAATATATCTGGCAGATTTATTTATTGCTTCCTTGCATCTCTGTACTATATCACATAAAATTTCAAGCAAAAAGGATAAAATCTTCCAACCTTCCTAATAATTTGTCTGGCAGATTTATTTATTGCTATTACTGATAAATATTTACATCATAATGATTTTGTATGGTATATCATATAAAATTTTAACCTGAATGGCTTAAAATCTTACATTTTCACTTGTGGATGTAGATGCAGAGTTATTTCCTAATAAGAAATGTACAATACGGGAGAAAGCGTTGCGGCCAAACATGTGCGAGCAGGCCTTTGTTCCCTGAAACATAAAATTTAATATAAGATATTCAATAAATATAAATTTGCATTTTCATAAATTATAAGCGCTATGAACAGATTTTACCTGGTATTCAGTGCTATATAAATTTTATTATTAATTTTATTATTATTAAACTGTTATAAGATATAAAAATATAGCAGGCCCGTGGGACTAACATGCAGTGTCAAATCAACCAATCAAAAGTGAATGCAATATATTTTCTTGGGGGTGTTGACTGGTGAGAACCCATCAGTCTGAATGTATCCTCTCAATATCAAATGTGCTGTGCCTAACACTTACTGGTCAACAAGGTCAAAGAAATGGCAGTATCGAACATGACTAAATGATGTTGAATATCCCTGCCAAGGCAGTATCGAACATGACTAAAAGATGTTGAATATCCCTGCCAAGTTTTGAGCAATTGCAATGACTGTCTAGCTTAAATTTCATGAACAAATGTGTTTTCTGAGGGATGTATAGAAAGAGGGACAGGATTATGTTTTCAAGTTCCCCAATACCTTTGTTGGTCAAGTGTCATTAAGAGTGAAGCCACTTACCATTTGAACATACATGCTGAGAACCCAGAAGTATTGAGTACAATTTTTGATATTATCTGGAACATCTTTGCTCAGCATACCCAGCAAAATCTCAAGCAACTCATCAAAACACTTGTGGGTCTGCAATTCAAAACACAAGTCTTTAACTTAAAATATGAATCATGAGTGTTGACATACACAATAAATATTCTGATTGGTTTAATACTAAAACTCCCACTTACTGGTATGCCTCCATGATGAAAAAAGCTAGCCATGGTTCTCTCCAAAATTTTGGCGAAAGCGATACGGATCTCCTTGGTTGGACATTCAAGAAGAAATGGCCTGAAGATACATCATGATTTTTAAGATTAAAAACATAAAGCATAAAACATATGACTGAAATCTTATAAAGAAAATACTTGTTTTTGAGCACAATGTGGTCAAACCTAATGATATATTAATGATATGTTACACTTGGATAACTGAACTCACTTGATGTAGACACGGCCCTGCTCACTACTCAGATATTCAATAAGCCATTGACATGCTTCCTTGCATCTCTGTACTAATGTCTCCACACCATTCACCCACTCCCCCATGTCACTCCTGCAACAAAAACATCACCACTCTATAATTATCAATAATATGAATAGGAATAATTAGTCATTAATTGATTGATACACAGCATCCACTGCACTAATAAGCTAGATATTGAGCTCATCTGAAAGAAAATGGTGAATTTTTAGAGGAGTAAAAGGGACATACATTCCTTTTATTATTAGTCAATATTGCAAAAAAATTGTATTCAAGCAGAAGAGAGGGAGGCGTTTTAGCAAGGGTAATAGCAGCATTCCATGGAGTCATGTGTTTTCATCAACATAATTTATGATATCATATTCCCACACTGTATTGCCACTCTGACAAGTGAATGACACTCAGCATAGTTTGGAACAGACATTGGACAGAAACAAACAACAATAACAGGTAGAAAAAGTAGGTCACAGAAGGTTGACCTACTGGAGGGAAGTCAAACGTTTGAATTCCTGCCACTGACAAGGTACCAAGGCTCAAATGGCAAAGGTGACTAATCAAAATAATTATAAGTCATAAGGTAAATTAAATGAATATTTTATGTTTTGATCTCTCATTTCTATTCTCTGAGTGCCTACAAATTTCACAGTGGTGATTTATTTATTTATTTATTTATTTTTGAAATGAGAAAACAAATAACAATTAAAAATAATTTGGGAATTGACCAACTCCAGATTGATGCACAAAAGGTTATATTCACATACGCCTACCTTAATTTCTTCTTTGTCCTGAAGTATGTGTTGAATAAGAATTGTATGGCAAGTTGCAAAGACTGTAAGCACATCTCTGGGTAGTGCTCCACGGCTGGTTGTGACTGCAAATACATAAAGCATCGTGTGCACATATAAGCAAAATTTCGGATTGTTTTCTTAATGGCCTGAAAGGGCGTCTGTACTTCATATAAAATTAACTGGCCAATAACAACGTAAATGAAAAAAGCTTTCACTGATATCTGGGAGAGTAGAGTTTAAAACCACTTGCCCATACTAGCCCAGATGGTCCTAAGAACCCTTCAGGGGCACTTGGCCAGTGGTTTATGTAAATGTTTTTATATTATGAGGCTATGGTTATTTTCTTTAAAAAATGGAGATATTTCAAGGGATGATATTTGACTTACGGCACTTTTGGTGACTAGAGTCCTTATGAAACGGAAGTAGTCATTATCATAGACTCCTTTGTTTTTCATGAAGCGTAAATTTTCATCTCTGACAACCTGCTGTATAGAGGCTGGCATCTTGTCTGTGAATAATCCCTTCTTCTCACCTTTGTGGACTAGTTCTGTCAGTTCCACAAGGCTGTCACGGTGTGACCGTCCACTGCCACTTCTGATCAAAATAGTACGGTCATTATCATTTTTAGTTTAGCTTCACTATTTAATTAATGTTTGAGAACTCTTTTAAATATCATGACAGGCTAAATGTTTCATTTTTAGATTTCTGAACTCTTCAATATAAAAAAGATAGATTCAGTCTATCATTTAAACGTCAAGTGCATCAAAACAAACGACTCTTTATGACGTATGAGGCAAACAATCTCCTTTGTATATAAAGAACCTACCCATGTCGCTCATGTGATGACGTTCTACGCATGGAGACCTTAGATTTCTTTGCTGACATAGGCGTTCTTGGCACCTCTTCTATCTTCTCATAGAATAACAGGTAACCATTCCAGTACCGTAGTCTCTCCTCAGTATAAGATGTTGCTGCAATGAATTCAGCCCTCATATATACAATCATTGAATTCTGAATTCTAAGGTGCTCATTAAAGGGGCAGAAACATGTACCGGTATGTCATTTTCTCTCCAGTCTGTGGCAATGACACTTTCTTTATGATAACAGATTTTAAGATGTATTATTTGATTGCAAAATTGCATTTGGTAAAATGAATACATGTGAACATTATAGTATCATCTGCTTACATGATGTGTCGTAGGTCTTTGGTTTATAAAATCCCCCAAAGCACTCAGCTTCCAGTGATGTATCATTCATCTCAAATTCCTCTATCACAGTATCATTAAATTTGTACCATTTGCCACGACCAGGATTTGTCATGTGTGTTCCTCTGCAATAAGAAACGCACAATTTCATTTGATTATATACTTTACATATCTATGAGTGACAAATCACAAAAAAACATGTTTGTATGAATAAAGATATATGTATAGAACATGCCTTCTATCCTTAATGAATGAGTAATAATGTATGAATAAAGATATATGTATAGAACATGCCTTCTATCCTTAATGAATGAGTAATAATGTATGAATAAAGATATATGTATAGAACATGCCTTCTATCCTTAATGAATGAGTAATAATGTATGAATAAAGATATATGTATAGAACATGCCTTCTATCCTTAATGAATGAGTAATAATGTATAAATAAAGATATATGTATAGAACATGCCTTCTATCCTTAATGAATGAGTAATAATGTATGAATAAAGATATATGTATAGAACATGCCTTCTATCCTTAATGAATGAGTAATAATGTATGAATAAAGATATATGTATGGAACATGCCTTCTATCCTTAATGAATGAGTAATAATGTATGAATAAAGATATATGTATAGAACATGCCTTCTATCCTTAATGAATGAGTAATAATGTATGAATAAAGATATATGTATAGAACATGCCTTCTATCCTTAATGAATGAGTAATAATGTATGAATAAAGATATATGTATAGAACATGCCTTCTATCCTTAATGAATGAGTAATAATGTATGAATAAAGATATATGTATAGAACATGCCTTCTATCCTTAATGAATGAGTAATAATGTCCAGCATTAGCCTGTCCGCTATGCACGCAGACCCCGACCAGTTCGTAGTTGATCTGGTTGTGAGTGGGAATGGCTACTGTCATGCCGCCCCCGGGGGAAGCAGAGAGGGGCGTGGTCTGCATGGGCTCCTGGCTGCAAGAGGATGGAGAAGAGGACCCCTCCTCAATGATGTCCGAGTTGGCATCCTCTTCCTGGGCATCTCTTCTGGACATACCCTCGGCTGTGTATGGCTCCATGTCCAACACCCATGGGAACTGAAACATGTACACCAGACCACACACTTACTCACAATGGATGAACTGCAATTTCCCTCTAAACTATGGATTGTCTTGAGAAATGCTAGGAGAATCAGAATGCGATTCATGAATTGCGAGGCTCTAATTAATTTGTGAGGGAAAATGTACTTAATAAATTTATTTATTTTACTTTTTTTGGCTGTAGTATTTAATTTCCTTTGATTACTTTCTGTTTTGTTTCTTTTTTACTGTTTTGTTTGTTTTTATATTAGTTTTGCTTCTTTATTTTTTCCTGTTAAAACTTGTTGCCAACCATATTACAGGTGGAGCACTATTTCTTCTGTGTATTTTCACTGATTTATCAATTTCAGTATCTAACACTATTGCTTATATGATTATCCATATCTCCTGAAATATCAAGTCAATAACAACATAACAACATAACAACCTAGGTAGGACTCACAATACTTTGGAATGGTGGATTTACTGACCTTTATTGTGTTTAAACATACCATAAAAAGAAGACTTCATATTCTTATCAAATATAATCTGCTTAAGTGGCCCTACCTTGAAGTGGTCATCGAACTTGAGAGCCCTGTTTGCTTCCCAGTCATATCCAAACCTCTTGAGCTGTATACACAGGACTGGGGGCAGAGTTTTGATGCACATCCTCTTGATGGTATTCCTTTTTTCTCCACACTTCTCACAGAAGTAGGCATTGTCACCTTCCAGCAGCTCCCCTGCCACGTACTGGTCCAGCGAGTCCTGTAGCGTGGCATTCTTCACTGTCACGTTTAGCGCAAAAAACACTTCCTCCCTCTCATATCTAAATGACAAAAAAAAGAAGATTATTTATTATATACAACAAGGTTATACTGGTCACTATATAGTTTCCTTAATCAGACACGAATAATTTAACCATGAAACATGTCGTTTTGAAGTTCTCAATACCGTCAAAAAACTGAAATTACTTGTGAGGACAATCCTTGCAGATTTTCTGGTCTGAAAATACGCCTTGGAACTTTTTCTTGAAGACTTGTTCTTTGGTAACTTTTTTGAGCTGCTCGTCCACCTGGTCTATGACAGCCTGGTAGAAGTCGAGGGCATCCTGCTGCTCCCTGATGTTGACCTGCTGACCCCAGAGCTTGAACACTCGCCAGAACTTCTCAGGTACATAGTACTGCAGCTTACTCTCAAGTAAGTGGCCAAACACATTCTGCAGCTGGCAGAACACACTGAAAAGTTAAAAATTCCACCATTAAAATTTCATTTATCAGCAATATAAGAATGGCTAAAGAAATTATTAGTGTTTGTTAAAAGATTAATGTTTAGTGCAAAATGGTTAAAGTCTACAAAAACAACAATGTTAAATTCATGAAATTAAAGACGTATTTCTCACCTTTCCTCCTCTATATCCTCTGCATCTGTACCCAATATTGACTCAGTTATACCTGGTGTCATGAACAGCTGCTGTATTACTGAGTTCATATAACATGTGGCGCCACCATTCTTCAATCCAACAAAGTTGGCGGAACTCCGACCATCAACAGGTGGCATAAACTGCAACATAAAAAAAAATATCCCTGACATACCTAATATTTACAAATAAAAAAAAGCATAAATCAAATTAAAAATCAAAAATGAATTTGTCTTTATCCGGCCGTTATGCCAGTGTACTCACGTCCCATTCCTGACTGTTTAATGTTTGGTGGTGCATAAAGATGAGCTCGGCACAGATATCGGACAGGTTTGCTAGGCAGCCATCAGCAAGCTCGGCCATCACTTCATAGGCAGCGGTGCGGGACTGAGAGTCAGAGCATCGTGGCGTGACCGTCATCACAGCATTCTCTCCCTCCAGGGTAGAGCAGTCCTCCATGATTAACTTGGAGGCTGGGAAGAGGAACTCATGAAGGAGATCCTGAATCAATGAGCCACCTGTCACAATGTCAAACATACACATCTATTTATTCAAATGGTTAAACTAATAACTGAGTTCAAATATGCTACAACATGGAATAATATCTTTGTGAAATGGTAGAATCGTTATTTTAAGGATAAATTAAAGCTTATATACAGCAATGAACTTAACATTATATTCCTCTTAATAGTGTTAAATAATTAACGGGACACTTCCAAGCTTGGTTAAAACATATTGGCGCCACCTGGTGGCATAAACTGCCAACCTTGCTATGGACTTATAAAACTTATGAGGCAGATACCTGACTCTCTTCTACTGCTATCTAAGTTCCAGCCCTGGGAAGATTCAGTATTTGCTCCTCCTACAATCACATAGGTACTATCAAGCACTAGCAATATATCATTAAATGTAAATGCTTACCACACAGCACTTCCCAAACAAAAAGAGCGATTTTCACATCTCAAGCTAACATTAAACAGACAGTTTGTAAATGCCTCTTGATAATTAAGAAGAAAATCTACAATAAATATGCGATAAAACTATAGACATTGACCTAAAGTTGTAGAAAAATATTTGACCTGCCAAAACTGGTGAAACAGAAATTTTGTCCATCTCCATTAACTCTATTATCAAGGAATTGATGGATGACTCAATAAAATTGTATATAAGCTTAATATTTACAGACATACATGCAAAAAGTGACTTAATTTTGCATAGGACTAAGCAACATTACCAATATTAAGAGTAAGGTGTATTTCTATATTTCTACAAATACTAAGATCACTTTCTATATTTTTCCCTTAAATATTGGTTACCGGCAATGCACCAAACTGCTCACTGATGATACCATTTAGCTATTTTTTCTATCCATTCTTATCCACATATTTTCTATCAATCCTTATGCACACGTCAATAAATCAGGGCACTTACCAATCTCTCGCTTGTCGATGCCAGCGCAGGTCAGGAGGGTCTTAGTGAGTCTGAGATGCGCGGCCAGGAGGATGTTATCTATGTCGCGACTCTCGAGGTGCTCGGACGGCACAAAGTTAGAGAGCCAGGCCAGCTCATCCTCCAGCATGCTGCCGATGTTCACCTGAAGCCGCTCCTGTTCCTCCACTGTCAACACACGCCAACTCATATCATATCTATCATTACTCGCCAACTCATATCATATCTATCATTACATGCCAACTCATATCACATCTATCATTACACGCCAACTCATATCACATCTGTCACTACACGCCAACTCATATCATATCTATCATTACATGCCAACTCATATCACATCTATCATTACACGCCAACTCATATCACATCTATCATTACTCGCCAACTCATATCACATCTATCATTACACGCCAACTCATATCACATCTATCATTAAACGCCAACTCATATCACATCTATCATTAAACGCCAACTCATATCACATCTATCATTACACGCCAACTCATATCACATCTATCATTACACGCCAACTCATATCACATCTATCACTACACACCAACTCATATCACATCTATCATTACTCGCCAACTCATATCATATCTATCATTACTCGCCAACTCATATCATATCTATCATTACTCGCCAACTCATATCATATCTATCACTACACGCAAACTCATATCACATCTATCATTACACGCCAACTCATATCACATATATCATTACAATGCTGGGCCGCTTTATTGGCAATTAATTCTTCTATGTTTTTAACTCTAAGGACATAATTTAGCCGAGCAAGTGGTATTAAAATAAGGCAATGTAGCACAGTGGACGCTAAATAATGAAATTGATTATAAACTGTTTATACAAAACAGCTCAAAGGTGAAATTGAAATATCCATTTAACTAATATGTTGATTGACTAAAATACATACATGTTAAGTAGCCTATCAGTCTGCATCTCAGATCAAAATACTGGGAGCACTGTCTCAGCAACCTGCAATTACATTTTTTTTTATAAAATCAAGAGCAGGTAAAAATATTAATTCTATGACAATAATATATGATTTATATCAAAACTAAATCAAAGAGAATAGAATTAGGCTCACCTGATGCCTGCAGATCTTGTGTTGCTGGATGTTACCCAGAATGGCAGTCTAGCTTTCAGTAAAGTTTGCAGCATGAAGTGATGTGGTGTGGACTGGTGTCCACAGTTCTCACTAGGTGTCACCTCAGTCTGACTGAGCAGGTAGAACTGATCAAGAGCAACATCTCGTATCTCATCCTGAGCTGAGCCAACCAGGATATCAATGATGAAGTCTCCCACACAAGGTTGGTTGTAAAATGTTGCTAAAAAGGAAAAAGCATTTCATTTATAGAGAATTTTGACAAAGTTTGACAAAGTTTGACAAAGTTTTGACAAAGTTTCTCACTATCCAAATTCACAAGTGCACATTTTGACTATGTGATAGAAAGTTAAGGAATTCTTTGTATCTTTTCACAAAGTATGTTGACATAGACAGTTTACCAAGCAGGGGGCTTCTGAGCTGGAGGCAGGTGACTAGCAGTTCCAGAGCCTCCTTGGCAATATTTGCATCTTTCGGTGAGACTGTCTTCTGTTTGACACACACTCCAGCATGCAAGGCCTGTTCACCTTCACTGCTAGTACTTGCTGTACTACCTATAACAGAGTCAACCACATCATCGTATCAGTATCCTCTATGAGACCAATCCTCTTAGAGGTCATCTGTAAACTGTATTCCTTCAGTTTGATAAGGGGCAAGCAAACTCAATGAATCTGTCAACAATAAAATATATTCAGAAACAGTTACATTGAGGAGGAAACCTGTATAGAAACAAGTCTCAACTATTGTTAGGTATAAAAATATGTCTCAACTATTGTCAGGTATAAAAACAAGTCTCACCTGCTGTTGGGACATTAAAGGGTCATAATAAGGTGTGAGTAAAGCCTACCTGTGCTGCTCTGCCTGCTGCGGCTGCCTGCCAGGTTGTAGATGCTGGGGCCTTCCTTGACAGGCTGGGCTGAGCTGGCCAGGCGTAGCTTCCCTGCCGCTGCTGCCCACGCAACACGCATGAAACATGACACCATATCGGTGAAATCACTCACACTCATAGTCTGAAACAAGCACAAGAACATCTTTAAGAACAACACAAAGCAAATCTGGGGTGCTCAAGCCTTCATAATTTGTTTTTTTGGGGGTTTTTTTACGAAAAAAAAAGATAATAATATGATAGTAACCTGGATGGCCCTAAAGGCAGTAGAAGGTGGAAGTTCGAGACTGGGGGGTCCGGAACCACCGGATGCTCCTGGACCGGAGCTGGTGCTGGCCTTTCTCCCGCTTGACAGGAATGACTCTCCAGTTACAGGGTCTTGACCACATAATAAATACCTGGAATGCCAGATGTCAAAATAGTCATCTTAATATCTTTTCTTTCTAAATATGTTTATATCAAAATAAAAGCACTAATAGATGCTCTGGCTAGGTATATTTATCCAAGTTTGACCAATTTCAAGATGATTTTAACTTGAAAGTTTGGGCCTTAGTAAGAATTATTCTGCAATTATCCATAAATCTAAAAGAGTTCCTGTTTGTACCTGAGAAGTTGTAATGCTATTGCATAGCATCCCTGTCTGGTTTCATACTCTACTTCTGTGGGGATTGCCTCCCTCTGAAGCACATTCACCACAAGACTCAGCCCATCATGATTAAGGAACTCCTCGCAGAAGTGACGAGCGCTAGATAACATGCCTGCATCCCTCACTGTCGGGATCAGCTTACTGCTCAGCACCTGGTAACAAAATAGCCACCATATCATGGCCAATTCCTTTATAAATAAAAATGACCCTCGGCAACTCCAGCCAAATGATAATATTCTTGATGACTAATATACAGCAGTGACTAATGGCCATAAGAAAATCCACAAATCATTAACCGTCATCAGTACCAAATTTCTCTTGACAGCCATTTGCAATTTGAGACAAGCATGTCATGAGTTAACACGATAAACTACATTTTGAAGTATTTCTTAAGTTAATCAACTATCTATCTAAGTAATTATAGAACTAGCATAATCAAGCTTAATTTACCTCTAAGTTATAAAGCACCCGGAAACTAGTCATCTCAGATGACGAGGCATCAAATAATGACTTGAATAGATTTTTTGGTTTATTCTTGGTGTTTGTTGATGAAGATGAGGACGCTAATGATGACATGGATGGGGTTGGGCTGGGAGCAAAGCGCCGAGGACTACTCCGCGGACTCGCCCGGGGACTTATATCCTCTGGAGACGACTGCCGCATATTCTGAAATAGGTACACATCATGATATGTAGACATAATTTGCAAGTTTTCAATTCCGTGAAATTATAATGAACTTCCACCACTGAAGACTTATCTTGTGATTTTCACAATTTTAATTTTACCACAACAAAAGACTAAAACCATGACAATATTGATATTAAGATTTAGCATCTTTACCATAATATATTTTTAAACATCTTACCCGTTGTCCTAATGAGTCTAAGGAATCGAGAACAGAAGGATCTGTTGATATCAACTTCAATAAACTTCTAGCCCTCTTGGTTATTCTGAAATAAAAGAACTATTTGATAAAAAAAAATTAAAAGAAAAATATCAATAAAAAAAATCCAGAACTCAACTCTGTGTTCACAAATATTGTCAAAGTAATTCAATGATTACCAGTACTAGTGTATGGATCTTTGATTTTTTTTACATTACTTTGCTTGGTTTAACTTATATCTAAAAAAAAAAGTGTTTGTTTTTATTTATACTAAGAATGTTCATTTCACAACAGGTTGTTCAATGCATAATTTAAAATTGGAATAGTTCATGGGTATTGCCAAATGGTGAAATTATTTTCCTGTGATAAGCAATTCTTTATCAATAAATATCACTTACTTAGGCTCATCAAGGTCAGCCAGTTTATAGAGCATCTCAAACACCTGTCCCCCAGTTGCCATGACAACTCCAGGCAACATCTTTTCTTGTTCAAGGTCAAATGACTGGCGTGCTGACATACCCCCAGTGGACTCCTAATACGATGTAAAAAATTTGTTTATTCCTCAATCACGTTTATTTGGGTTTTAAATCAGACATAAAAGCATGTGGGTGCAATATTTTGCATGATTCTGTTTGAATCAATGTTTAAGATAATCAAACTTTAAAAAAAATTATAACAGAATAAACATCTTCCATATCTGATGAATATCACTCTGGGCTTTGACTAAGAATAGCTCTACTCTTGTTGCATGTTACAAATATCAACAAGTGTAAAACAAATCTATTCCTAAAAAGTGATAAGATGTATTTGTCATGTTTCTAAAAATATACATAATCACACTTAATACAGAATAATTGTTTGGCTTGATTTCCTGATATAATATGTGTCTATCCTGTTAATTTACATAAGTTAGTCTAAGCATGTGTGACATGCTCCAGGATCTTTTATCATGACACTATTGAAGCTGATGCAGCAAGACGATGTTGACAAACAAGAAGGTTTTAAAGCAAGCAAAATCTACAATGCAACTCAAAAAGATGGTTTACCTCATTTAAATTTAATGAATCTTGAATCTGCAAGTGCAAAATGAACAAATTGAAAGGAGAAGTGGCAAAGAAAAATATCAAAGCAATAAATATATTCATCATGATTGACACCACAAGTTCTAAAATTGTGCATCACTCTTTTGGTGAATGAGTATTGGTTTTCCATAAAGATATAACAATTTGAAAAGATTCTAAGAATATTTCAAATGACACTGAAATTCATAGCTCAAAACACCCAACTTAATAAATAAATCAGTATGTTCTTTTCTTATCAAGGACAATTTTTGGGTGCAACTCAGAGGAATACAGCACAAAACAGATATGAAAATGCAAAGATCATCATTATCAGAACCCCTGATTGAAAGAAGACAGAAGCTGCATATACTTATGTTACTGTTAAATGTTAATATATGCTAGGTTTATTTTAATAAAGAAAAATGATTCCTCAATATGTTTTTATAATACAAATGTATATCATTAAATTTATGAAAAGGATTGTACAAGGCTCGACAGCTGATTAGCACCCTGTACTTCTCTGATAACAGTTCACTTTCACTTTGTAAATGAAATATAAACCTAAAGTTATCCTTTTATTTTTCACATAGTTTTCATAACCCATGCTGTGCATGATTTATATTGGAAATTTGAGTGGTCTAAGTTCCATTTTTCTCTACAATATCACATTAAACTCTGTTCAATTTATGACTTGAATTGATATTATTAAAACTTGTTCCTGGTAACAGACCAACATTTTAAGGAAGGATCTGGCTAAATGCAACGTTAAAAAAAATGATTTTTAAAGATAAATGGACCTAGAAACCTTTTTGACGGCAAAAGAAAATTGTTTCTGATGTGCTGAAAAAAATAGAGTATTGGTAGTTTTATTTATTAATTTTTCTATTAACTTTATTGACTGCATTTGTGCTGCACTGAATGTAGCTGGTTTCTATCTCAATCCTCCAGGGTTCTATATCCTCCAGGGTTCTATCTCAATCCTCCAGGGTTCTATCTCAATCCTCCAGGTAGGAATATAGGCGAGTACAGCCCACTGCGCATGACCTACTTCTGCCTGAATCAAGGCACATTTTTCTGATTCGTCAGGCCCATTCCCAACTTTATGCCTCAGACTGATTGATTCAATCACCCACACTCACCCACACAATTCATTTACGCCCATTAGTAGAATAGTTGGTCAGAACATATGCACACAAGTAGAATGATTGGTTAGAACTTCAAACCAATGAATAGATTACTAACAACATATAGAGATTCTGACTTATCGCAGCTGTACTACCAATAGCCCTTACTAGACTCTAATTTGAAATGGAGGCAAGATTACACTGACTGTATGGCCATGGGATGAGGTGCAGTTGGTTAGATAATAAGTTGTGAGGAAACATGTTACCTCCTTGACCTGGGTTGAGGGAGAAGATGTGGCTGAGGCTAGAGACGAACTGAGAACGCGCACACTCAGCAACTGATTCTCCTCAAAGTGTAGTTGATGCAGTAATTTCTGGTCCTTGGCTGGACTGAGCTACAATCAAATAAAACATAGAATGTAGAGTTTCAGTGGCCTATAAAAATAAGTGGCATAACAAATGCATGAGAGTACCATTAATACAAATGCATTTGCAAAAGGAGCCTATAGGTTCACTCTGATGGCAAAATGATGGTGACACTCAGAAAACTTACAAATATAAATCTATGTTAAAAAACAATGGGTACTTCAATAATCATCCTCACACAGTGTAAGTCAAATGTTCCAGATCTCAAATCTGAATCTCAATTTGATTTAATTTATAAAATTAATATACTAGACCAGTTTACCATTTTGTCATTGGCAACTATTTGCACTTGTTCGGCATGCTGATTGAGCTTGGAAGCAATCTTCTGTCTCACTGATCCCACAGACTCGTTGCTGTGCACCTACATTAGACAATGGAAAAGATTGGCAGGTCAATTTTAAAGACTTATCTCAGGACAGAGATGCACTCTACAGAACATGTCAGACACGATGCATCCATAACCCACATTTTGTCATTCTGACAACAACAGACCAGACGATATCATGGTCACAAGTTTATTGGACAGAATATCAATTGCCACATACCCTCTTCAAGAGGAAGGCATAAATCTAAACAAGGGCAGGAGAGAGATGCTTTCTTTAAAAGGTTTTTCCATTCATTATGCAGAAAATATAACCACTTCAATTAAGATTACAGCATGCATGTAAAAATAGGACTTGTATTGGAGTTGTGTTTGTACCTTGATGTTACAGTCCAGTTTAGGAGACTCGCAGGTGACAGTGAGTGTGAGTGGGTGACCAAGGAATGATGCTCCATGAGACAAGATTGTACGGGGAATGCTGTGAGCATCCTCAACTGTTGTCACATAGCGCTCAGCAATCAGCAACAATCTCTCTATGTTCAACATGTTGGTAGACCTTCAATGGAAACAATTGGATACATGGGTTATATCAACATTCATTCCACGATCTATGTATGATCAAAAGAATGATGAAATTATCATTTGGCAAGTAGATAAAATATGTGATTAACATGAAAGAATTTCTGATAAGGTTGTCACCAAATTTGATGAAAATACATTGAATAATGATCAAGTACATCCAAAACAAAAGTTAAACAATGAATAATATTCTGCGCCAATCAGCAGATCAAGAATACTTTATCACTGAGCTGGCCAATGTTTTACCTGATAAATTCATGTGCAACCAACCAAACAGAAGCCTATTATTTCTGGCATTAGATTATAGTAACTGGAGGAATACCTGGATGGTGGAATAGAAGCTACTTCTGGCATGGTGGCTGCTGTGATGATTGTCGTAGCAGCACACAGTATCTGCTGTAATGTTGATCCACCCATTGCTGTTTCCAACCGACTTTGACACTCATCTATAAACTTCTTGTGAAGCATCAAGGGATCCTACATATACAAATATATCATGCATTCAAACACATTCGTAAATAAATACTTCAGAAAACCTTGTTTCTTGTTGCAAAGATATAAATTAAGTAGCAATCACAGATTGCAAGGTATCCACCTTGGGTTGAACTTTAGGTGTAAAATACTTGAGAAATTTAGCATTAAATTAGCATTTAACAAAGCAAACCCAAACAGATGGATTAGACATTAAAGAAATAGAATTAATGTACAGGAATTTCAAAATGATGAGGTGTAGTATCAAAAATGTAATTTTGTTGTTTCATAATGTACATTACTGAAAGTAATACTAAACACATCTGTGTGCTGCATAGAATACCAGGAAGTGGTGAAAGATGTTGAATTTTGTATGTTAAGATATGATATGGTGCAAATGAAATATGAAGAAAAGTTTACCAAAAGTACAAATAAGAACATCCATGGTTTGCTAATTATAGATTGAAGAAGTGAAAGGAGTATAAAGAGAAAGTAACACGTCTTATTTTCCAGTGGGACATACCGTATTTACTCGAGTATAAGTCGAGGTTTTTTTCCAAAAACTCTTAGTTAATGTTTAGGGGGTCGACTTATACACGAGAGCAACCTGTGGACGAGGATTTACGCCAAAAAATTACGACACTATGAGTTTTCATTACGAACATTCTTATTTTCGAAATAACGAATATCGGACATAGCGGGTCGGTTTAACAGTCTTATACTCGAGTAATTACGGTAAAACGTAAATACGATCTTCATATTTTCGAAATAACGAATATCAGTCGCAACAGATTGATTTTAATTGCGTTTTAAATGATAAAGAAAGGTATTTACCCAATATTACTGGTCTATTATTCGAAACGCTTTGTTTTGACTTTGTTCTCACTGATTCCAATTATCAGCGTTCACAGTTTTGCAATACGTCTTTGTTTCCACGGCTTTGAGTCGTGTCTTCCCGCTTGGAAAGAAATGCTTTCACACGTGGATCGATTTTAATTGCGTTATAAATGATAAATAAAGGTATTTACCCAATATTATCACAAATTGTTCGAGAACAGAACAAAACTATCAATCCATTTAAAACGCAATTAAAATCAACCACGTGTGAAAGCATTTCTGTCAACAAGGGAAGACACGACTCAAAGCAGTGGAGACAATGACGAGATGCAAAACTGTGAACGCTGATAATTGAAATCAGTGAGAACAAAGTCAAAACAAAGCATTTTGAAATAATATGTTTTAAATGATATATAAAGGTATTTACCCAATATTATCACAAATTATTTTTCGCAAGAATTTCTCCACGATGTAGAACGTAATACGATGTACATGACGTCCTTAATCTTAGCATCAAAACCAACACGTGGGAGAATATTTCTTTGTGTATTATAAAGCCAACGATATTCATTATATCGCTTTTAATTATTATTGTTTATATCGTTTTTAGCATCAAAACAAAGCGTGTTAATACACAAAGAAATATTCACTTCCGTCACTTCCGCCTTTCAAAATTGCGACCACGTGTTGATTCGTGTCTTCCCTTCTTGACAGAAATGCCTTCACACGTGGATCGATTTTAATTGCGTTTTAAATGATAAATAAAAGTATATACCCAATATTAACACAAAATACGCTTTGCAGGTCGAGAACAGAACAAAACCATTCATCCATTTAACATGCATTACGCAATACGAGGTCGTCATTTTAAAAAGCGGGAGTGACGGGGACAAGCTCTTTTTTTTGGCGCGAAAACAAATGGAGTGTATCAACTCGCATTGAAATATTAATATATTGCGCAACGATGGATCCCTGGCTTCTCTTCGTGTTGCCGCACATCAAATTTACCGTGTACCGCACATCGAATTTACGTTGAAATAACAGAAATGCTTTCACACGTGGATCGATGTAATTGCGTTTTAAATGATATATAAAGGTATTTACTTAATATTATCACAATTACGCTTCTTAGGTCGAGAATAACAAAGCGTTTTCATTATTTTTACATTAAAACGCAATTAAAATCGATCCACGTGTGAAAGCATTTCTGTCAAAAAGGGAAGACACGAATCAAAGCAGTGGAGACAATGACGAAACGCAAAACTGTGAACGCTGATAATTGGAATCAGTGAGAAGTCAAAACAAAGCGTTTCGAAATAATAGACCAATAATATTGGGTAAATACCTTTATTTATCATTTAAAACGCTACGTCTGATATCCGTTATTTCGAAAATATGAACATCGTATTTACGTTTTACCGTATTTACTCGTGTATAAGACTGCTAAGATCTTATATCGTAAGCATATTTAAGTTTCACTTTTAAAATGACCGCCAAGCTTCAGCTGAAGCTTGAATGGTATCAGAGCCGATATGTCAAGAAAAACCAACTCGACTTATATTCGGAAATTGTTTTTTTTTCAAGAAAAATAACCTCAATTTTGGGGGGTCGACTTATACACGAGTCGACTTATACACGAGTAAATACGGTAATTGTTCCTACAAGCAGAAACTAATATACATGCAAAATCAAGTAACATGTCCAAAACCAGGTGGCACCACTCATTTCCTGTGATGACCCCACAAATCCAACTTCATAAATTCACTTTACATTGCATGCTTCAAATGTTTGCCAACAGATGCTGAATTCAAGCACACCTTGTGGCCAGGTGGAGTGTGACAAAACTGCTGACCTTTTTGAGTCTTGGTGAAAGGTTGGTGTAAGATATGGTCATG
Source organism: Amphiduros pacificus (assembly GCA_949316495.1). Classification (NCBI taxonomy): domain Eukaryota; kingdom Metazoa; phylum Annelida; class Polychaeta; order Phyllodocida; family Hesionidae; genus Amphiduros; species Amphiduros pacificus. Next base: position 43,856,126 of record OX439000.1, on the reverse strand, counting down.
AGGAGGTGGATGGCAGTATTGGCTATGGCCTCTGTGGGCGTCTGCAGACACACCTCCCACAGGTAGTACAGTCCCACCAGGTCCGGCTTCTCCACCACCTGCAAGTCAACAAGCCTCTCATATCAATCACTCTATCAACTGAACCAGATAAAAGCTCACTGAGATACCCGGTCCCCCATCAAAATATGGTAATATATATATATATATATATCTGCAGAAATAAGCCAGCAAGATATATTTAAATAGACTTAAATACTAAGTTATATATGTGATATATAAGATCTCTTACCATAGATGGCCTCTTTAGTTTGTGCTCATATTGATTCACATTTTCAAAGAAACACTTGAAACAAGAAAATCCTGAAAAAAAATCAAAAATAATAAATAATAACATTATAATTTCTTTTCTTTTCAGTTTTAAAACAATCAGATATGAAACACGTTATTAATTTTTAGTGAAAAAAATGATTTACCCTTTTCTGTTACTTTAGCTGGATCAAGTTTCAGAAGTTCTTTGGTGAATAGCTGAGACTGTGTTTCTGGTTCCAGATCTGATATGCCCTTAGTAAACCACTCAAAACATGTCTGAAAATGTTGAAAGGTCCCTTAATATTTAGTAACAAATATATAGACATTTTACTGAGACTATCAGAAAGTAAAGATCAGATCATTCCCAAAACCCAGCAATTCTTTTCATTTGTATCAATCACAGAGCTATCGTACTTCATTGTCCCAGTGGCAAGCATCTGGGTTAGCTGCAAGCGTGTCCCAGAGGTCTCTGGCCCTATGCCATGGCAGGTACAATACTCCCTCTTGGAGAATGAATTGAAGAAAACTGAGATGAACATTCATATACTGCAACAAAATGAAAATTTCATTTAAAACGAGTGAAATGTCTAAAAAAAAATCTTAAAAGAAATATTTTTTTACAGGGAATTTTGTAGGAAAGTAGAATTTATCATCAACATATATTTTGGATAAGTTAATGGACCCATTACTGAAGGATATGGGCCAAAGACAGTGGTTAGATCCATTTATTAAATCAATACAGCTTCAATTTACTCTTGTAGATACAAGGTTGACTAACATCTCTGTGTGTATATCTGCCATCTACAAGAGTGTCTGGCCCAAGACTCTTTGTCTGTGTTACTGCCAACTGGTGGAATTTGGTTAGGCTGTTTGTAACCTGCTTGATTATGTCATAGTTCTTGTTCAATTCTTGCAGAATGCCCTGAAATAACCCAAACACAATTCATATTTATAAATATGTATCTGATTCAACTTTTGCTATAAATTATGTAAATTCTAATATTCATTCCAATGCAAATCAACCATACCTTTTCAGCTTTATGGAAACTGTGTTTAGCAATATTCTTTGCAATCTGTAGCAGTTGTTTGAGAGCAGGTAGCACCCAAGTTCCTTCACGGATATCATTGATACATTTGGTGACATACTGCCTCTTCACCTGTTCCTTCACTGTGTAGGAATCATTGAGGATGGCAAGGTGTTCATCTAATGCCTGCTCTACAAGTTGTGTTTTGAGGGACGGAAGGTGAGCAAGGTCCCACAGCAACTCCAGAATCTAAAAGAACATTTCAATTCAAATATCACATAAAGTTTACATATCACGTAAGTTCACAAGTTTACATATCACGTAAAGTTCACATATCACGTAAAGTTTACGAGTGTGGAAAATCAAGTGTAAACATTTTTGAAAGTTAAAAATATTCACTATTTACAAAAAAGACTTTATCTGTGAAGCATTATTGTAAACAATCTAAATTGGAACCATTGTTGATCTGACTCTTTATTTTATTGAAGTATTACCCTGTTAGTGATCTTCATGATCCTGGCCTCCCTGCCAATCTTTCCTATGAGACTGAGGAGCTTCTCCCTCATTCTGTTATTCTCCACCTGCCAACTCTGCTGGATGAGCAGGACGAGGTGCTCAACCTGCTGAGAGTTAAACTTCACTCCTGCTGCAGCGATGATTGAGTGAATGTTGTCTATCACAGCATTTGTCTCACCATTCTTGAAAATAAATTTAACAATGCTTGTACAATGTACAACATTTCAAATTTGTGGGGTTTTTTTAAATGATTTGAAAGTGGAAGCATTTATTTAAAGAAAATGGTCATAATTTGGTTATCAGTTGAAATCTGTGGAGATTCATTAATATTTTTATCACAATTAGATTAATAACTAAAACAACCTTTAGCTTTGAATACTAAGCTATAGGATATCAAATAAGATCAATAGATTTATAACATCCTATCAAGGCCAATAATTATTTACCTGCATTTTCCATATCTTTGTTAGTTCATCGACAGACAGATTTGCTCCAAGGAAATCGACAATATTCTTGATTTTATCACAGTATTGCATCTGGTCTATATTTCCTGTTGAGGTAAACAAATATAATGCTCCTTAAATTGATACATTTTCAAACAATTTCCTCAATAAACATTTTGGTAATTTATTGAAATAATCACTATAATGCTTTATTAACACAAATCAATGTGCCCTATAGGCTGATAAGTCTGCAATTTATTTAGTAACACCCCCTCACCAAATAGTATTAAAGAGTCCTGTAGCTTAAAAAATGAAGGGTTTACATAGTTTTGAAAACACTGCATAATTAATATATATTGTGGATTACATAATCTATTTAATAGGTTCACAGAGTGCAAATGACCTTCCCCTTATGCACAATAAAACCATCACATTTTATTTCAGTCTACCCCTATGATTTGGTAAGAACACATAATATATACTATTCACATTAAATATTATAAAGGCAGTAAATTAACCTTCTAATGCTATTGAGAGCACTTTGTTGTCCACCATCCAGTCCAGGATACGGTCTGTATTGATGGCAGTCTTAACTACTCTGGTTCCTGAACTATCCTCAATCAATTTGGTTACCTGTTTTGGTGAAAAGAAATATTTTGATGATTTATTAAAAAAAAAATATATATAGGATATGATAATAATAAAAATATCTTTCTTAAGATCAGCATTATAATCTACTCAAAGTTATTGAAAATTACTCACTTCTTTGAGAGAGTTCATTTTAGCATTAAAGTGTGGTGATTTCAGCATACGTAATGCAATCTCCAGTCTTAAGTCATCGATTTTGCGTACTTCCATTGGCCACATATGTTCACATAAGAGCTTCATAGAAGCTAACATATCACAAACACATCCCATACGCTGAAACAAAAACAAACAAAAAACATATTTATCTGATTGCATGATTCCTAGCTTGATATAATATAAAACGCAAACCTGTATTATTTTACTTAGTATAAATCATTCCTACAACTTATTAAATAATCCTACCAAGTTTCTCACCTTATCTTTGAGATCATCTTCTGTCAAATCTTGTACATATTTGACCGCCTTCTCCATGCCTGGTGCCAGCAGGTTATTAAGCACTCGGGCATTAAGGAACTCTGCACACGAACCAAACGGTGCTAACAAGGCTGTCATGGACTGAAGGGAAACCAAACCAAAACCATTATAAAACAGATCTGTGACAATGAAGTCAGTTCTTATATATATGTGCTTGTTTTCAAATCTTCAAACTTTATTAATATCAAATCTTACCACAGCATCTAGATTTTCAGACATCAACTTATCCTTCATGTATTCAATTCCCTTTTTGTCAGCAAACTATAAATCAAATGTAACATGTATTAACAAAACACTGTTGTAAATTATATGTTATAAATAAGGAAATGGTGATTCTTTACACAGAAAATGTAAGGAAAATGTTCACAAGTGATTTAGTAGCTCATGATAAAGACTCATAATTATTGGATTATTGGAATTTTCTTTAAAACAAAATCTATTTCACAGATCTGTGTGGATATAAAGATGGATTGTCAACTTACTCTGTTAATCAAATTTGTCAGCCATCCATAAGAGTCCTGGAAGTAAAAGCAATATACAAGAGTTAACCACACAAAGGGACAAACACCGTAAATTGGAAAGGATCTGTCCATGAGATATGAGCTGTATAGGACTGTAGAGGACACTTACTTTGTTAGAACCGGGGGATGGACTCACACCAGGAGTCTGCCCTGAACCAAATTTATCCTCCCAATAAACTCGGTCAGGACGGCGGTTCTTGTTTTTGGTATGAAATTCTGTTTCTGGATTAAAGGCCTACAATAAAGATGATTAAGTTCAATGTGAAGTTTTTAATTAGTGCATAAAACCTTTTTGGTGATGGAATAAAAGTTAACTGTATAATTGGTCATGCATGGCCGGAGCTGGACTGAATTTGGTAAAAAATAATGTTATTTATTATTGATGCACACTGAATAGTGCTTAAGATGGGTTAAGGATGCTGACCGTCGTGAGAACATTAAGCATTTCCAAAGGCACTCCATCATGCTGCAGCTGGGTGGCAACTAGGTCTATGAGAAGTTGGAGCATGTGGTAGATTCCTTCCTGTATCTCTGGTCCCCAGCGATGTACTGCTCCAGATGTCATCAACTACAACAACACATTGACATCCTCAAATATCATTACCTTAATACAATGTAAATAGTTGTGGTTTCAGGGTTCAAAGTCTAGGAAACCTAAATACTTTATTGCATTTTGGACTTATATAATGTTACAAAGAATATCCTAATTGAATTATATGCAAGGAAGAAGCTAAATAAATTATTTGTGCACAAAAAATTATTCATTTCAAAAAATCGGTTTAACTTGTATCTAATTATTATATTATAAATGGGGGAAGAGAGTATTTCTTTAAAAGATATTCTTTCTAACATGGACTAATACTTACTTTTTGGAAAGCTTCTGGCATGCATTTCTCCAAGAATCTTTTACAATATTGGTCTGATGATGTTAAATCTGGAAAAGAAAATCATTTACTAGTTTCACACCAACTCTCAAAATCTAGCAAAAATACAAAAACAAGACACATGACATTTTATTTCTATATTCAAAGTACTTACTTTCTTGTGACAAGCGTGTGGCAGCAACCAAACATTTCCCAAGAGATTCATCTTTCTTGTATGGGATGTTCCATGATTCTGTGAATACCCTATTTTCCAGCTCATACAGATTTGGTACAGGGAATTCCAGTGACCCATCTCCTTGACCTTCCTCCTGTCCACCCTCTGCTTCCGCCCTCTGATAATGTGAAATGAATTATATTATTTGATAACACTGGCACATACACAGATCTATTTACATGTCTATCATGTCTGAGCTCTTGTCACACTGTAATCACAGATTTTATGACTTTAAGAATAATTTATTCAAAATATATTCTGTAAATTTGTTTGTATTAAAGTACATCTTCTTTTGCTAACTGGATAGTTTTTGAGTGGCACTGAATTCATACAAAGCCATGCACTATCCAACTCAACACAAAGTCAATCTCTTTGTTGTTATGGTTATGAGGAGGTAAAGAAACCTAGATACATAAATTATTCTCAAAATCATGAACATAATGTATTGGACAAATGTAGTGGCAATAAGTAATATTTTGGAGTTATGTCTTTATCTGATTTTGCAAATTTGCTCCTGTGAGCTTGAAAATATCGCCAAATGTCAAAATCCTATTAAGCTTATAAATAACTGACTATGAGCTAGTTACATCAAGTACCCCTCAGAGACAACCCTGGTTCAATCACCTTTGGGAAGTCATAATGGTATTGTTTTATTCTTACAGTCAAGAGAGCATAATCAATAAAAGTTACAATATTGCAGGTCTTGGCCTTGACCTTGACCCAAAGTAAAAAAAAAAATAAATAAAAATTATCCAAACAAATAAGATTCATATGATACCAAGTTCCAAATACAAAGTTCCAAATCAGCTTTCTTATATTTTTGAAGTTGTGACCAATTTGGCCTTCAAATTGGCCAATTTGGCCTATTAAACATACATGTATGTATACATAATTTAAAAATTGTAAACAAACATATTATGTAAGATAAATGTGGTTGCAATAAATGTTATTTGTAGTATTTTGCCAAATATAACACCCAGGTAGATCATATCTGCCAAATCATATCAATATTGTGTAAACTTTAGGATAAAATATCTCAAGGTCACCCAGTATTGAACTTGTCTTAGCCCCTCATAAGTAGATCATATCTGCCAAGTCATATCAATGTAGCTCTGTAATTTTTCAGAAAATAGAGCAGGCGAAGTTGTTCCTTTGCTGGTCTTGACTTTGACTCAAGGTTACAAAAAGTTCCGCCCAAAAATTTCCTTGGCTTATACGTATCATGATATAGTGTCTCATCCTATAATACGAGGAAGAAAACAAAAGCGTGGCAGTGGACGTGCAGTGGAAACAGAGCAAGAACATAAAGTCAGCTTGTGCTGACTTAACTTCTTTATTGTTATTATACATTATTTAAATCATCAAAAGAGAGATCTACATAAATCTAAATTTTGTTAATTAGATTAATTAAAATGACTGTAACGCTTGAAGGCAGTGTGCAGAAGTTAAACCTGACTCAGTGGTATGAGGTTTGTCTTCTTTGCTAGTGGCCTTGGTTTGATGCTAAGATTGGACCAAAACTGACAATCAAACCAGTGTGCAACAAGTGGGTACTAAAGGCCAAGGTTTGAGTTTTCATGGCTTTTCTATCATATAAAAGATCATTCTTCAAAGAGAACTGAGTCCTAGTAACAGAGGTCTTCCTGATGGTCATTGGACTACTGGTCCTGACTGACAAAAAGAAAAAAAATAGCAAAATCTGTTTCTCCATAATTAATATCCTCAGACATTCTTAATGAAAATGAAACAAATTTATTAGATAAACGATTCTGAGGTTTTCAATAAACTGTTTTAAACATAATAATAAGTCAATTGACAGGCCCATAGACACTTCTTGCTTGTCGAAATGATGACATATATTGAAATGTTATTGCCCACATTTTGAAAGAATATATCAAAAACTTTACCGAGAGTATGAAATGTACACCTTTGGGAGAAACATGGGATAACAACAGGATGGGAAACTGGTCAGTTACAAGCAGAACTTCATTTTATTGGGCCCTTGCTCTGGTCTTGATGTTCAAATGATAAAGCTTGAAAGGATGACAAGAAGATCTCCAAATCTGGGAGTCAGTAATATAGGCCTATTGCCAATCTCCATGTTGTTGTTTTTTCCACAGAAAAGTACACACCATAACTGTACAAGATCTCTGTATTTAATCACTGATAACAGAGATTGGCAGGGGGCCTATGATCACTCAACACTGTCACTGGACTCTGGAAACAGTGGAGTCTGGACCACAGCCTGGCACAGGATTTTCATTTGTTAAAACTACTAACAGAAGTGCACTATACGTCGCTATGTAAATGGGAAAATCAGCTGTGTTGGTTGGCATTGGGATACTCTTTTCGCTGGTAGCTCTTTCACCTCTGACAGGGGAGGGGCTCCTGTCCTGAGCGAGCAGAGGGTGTGTCTGTCAACCTACCGGACTATGTGGTGCCTGGCTAGTGGTATCCACTACCTCCTCGTAGCTCGGCGGCAGTGACGGTCCGTACACAGTCCCACTCCCTGTCCCGCGGCTTTCAACGTCCTTCATCTCAACGTCTAGGTCGTCCAGAGAATCATAACTACCAGAGGGATTTTCATTTGTCAATATTGCTACTGCTTCGTTTAAATCATTTTTTCCAAGTCTGAGAGCTCGCCGTATTTCGCTCTCGCTCGGGAAACCCATGTTGGAAAGGGTTTGCACGTGTTCTTCGTTCACATCCATTTTGTTTATTTTATCCGTTCAATCCCTCATAGAAAGAAACAGCATATCACCGACTTATCTGTCTACTAAACAAAAATCCATACAATAAATGAATCACTGTCATACAGTTGAGGATGAAACTTCAAAAACTGGGTCACCTCATTTCTACCGCCATGTTGTGAATTCACTCCATCCAGTGGTTGTGTATTTCAAGGTTGGTTAAAAAATACTGTTCGGAGTGTGGTTTCAGTCGCGCGCGCAATATTTATCAACTCTCTCAACAGGTGTCGCTTCTTTCCCCAAGGTTTTAAGTATCAACCACATTATCCTCTAGAGGGCGTCATGGGGTCAACATCTTTGTAAGGTCTCAGCAGAGAATCTGAAACAGCTTCTGAAATGATTGGATGATAACACATGCAAGTCTCTTATTAGTCTTAAAAGGTTTATAGATTATTAAGCAAGCCATTAAGAATCGATTTATTAACATTGACTGATTGATGAACATGCTAAAATTACATTTACTGCATAGTTAATTTATGATGAAAAATTGGAAATTGAAGGTAACTGAAAATGTCCTCTTCTGGTGTGAAGCAACAGAAACACAGGTAGAGAACATTCAGTAGCATCATAACAGAAACACAGGCGGAACACATTCAGCAGCATCATAACAGAAACACAGGTGGAGAACATTCAGGAGCATCATAACAGAAACACAGGCGGAACACATTCAGCAGCATCATAACAGAAACACAGGTAGAGAACATTCAGTAGCATCATAACAGAAACACAGGCGGAACACATTCAGCAGCATCATAACAGAAACACAGGTGGAGAACATTCAGGAGCATCATAACAGAAACACAGGCGGAACACATTCAGCAGCATCATAACAGAAACACAGGTAGAGAACATTCAGTAGCATCATAACAGAAACACAGGCGGAACACATTCAGCAGCATCATAACAGAAACACAGGTGGAGAACATTCAGGAGCATCATAACAGAAACACAGGCGGAACACATTCAGCAACATCATAACAGACACAGGTTGAGCACATTCAGTAGCATCATCACACAGGTGAAGCACATTCAGAAGCATCATAACAGAAACACAGGTGGAGCACATTCAGCAGCATCATAACAGAAACACAGGTGGAGAACATTCAGTAGTATCATAACAGAAACACAGGCGGAACACATTCAGCAGCATCATAACAGAAACACAGGTAGAGAACATTCAGTAGCATCATAACAGAAACACAGGCGGAACACATTCAGCAGCATCATAACAGAAACACAGGTGGAGAACATTCAGGAGCATCATAACAGAAACACAGGCGGAACACATTCAGCAACATCATAACAGACACAGGTTGAGCACATTCAGTAGCATCATCACACAGGTGAAGCACATTCAGAAGCATCATAACAGAAACACAGGTGGAGCACATTCAGCAGCATCATAACAGAAACACAGGTGGAGAACATTCAGCAGTATCATAACAGAAACACAGGCGGAACACATTCAGGAGCATCATAACAGAAACACAGGCGGAACACATTCAGCAGCATCATCACACAGGTGAAGCACATTCAGAAGCATCATAACAGAAACACAGGTGGAGCACATTCAGCAGCATCATAACAGAAACACAGGTGGAGAACATTCAGTAGCATCATAACAGAAACACAGGCGGAACACATTCAGGAGCATCATAACAGAAACATAGGCGGAACACATTCAGCAGCATCATCACACAGGTGAAGCACATTCAGAAGCATATGCATCATAACAGAAACATGAGTGGAGCCCATTCAGCAGCATCATAACAGAAACACGGGCGGAGAACATGTGAAATAAAATTATGTATTGATGTAATGAAAAAGCACCTTTTCGGACCTGGCCTGTCCACCTACTATTGAAGATATATACATACTGAAAATATGAATTTATGATTTATTAATATATATATATATATATATATATATATATATATATATATATATATATATATATATATATATATATATATATATATATATATATATATTGATTTGTGAATTATGTGACAGTGTATTGGAAAAAGCAGTGTATCAGTAAGAAAAATCGGGTTCAGTGAATTCACAATTTGTTGTTAAAATTGTGGGATTGTTGGCAACTACGTGTAGCGTATGCTTGAGCTTGTGATTCAGCCGTTCGTGGCAGATTGTGTCAAAGGCCTTACTAAAGTCGGGAATGAGCATGTCAACATTTTGACCATCATTTCTAGCCTTGAGTATATCCTGTAAGGTTGTGATTAACTGAGTTTCACACGAGTGGCCTTGGGACTTCTTTGTCGAGTGAGTCTTAGAATATTTTTTGGAGGATTGGAGCTATTTCATGTGACCATTCTTGCAAGGTATTTGATCCAGGCCATTGGCTTTTTTTGATCACCTTTGTCAGGAATATTTTCCATGTTTTCAGTAGAAAAAACAGATTTGTACTGACGTGAAAGAACATCTGCCTTGCCTTTACTGTCTTTCACTTCAATGCCATTTTCTGTTCGTGTTGGTACACCAACAGTATCTTTGCGCCTGGATCTAATATAGTTCCAGAACCTTTTTCCCATTGATGCTCTACTGAATTCAATGTCAGGTAAATCGAGTAGCCCAAGGACATATTCATTGTGGGATTCTCTCAACTTATGTTTTATGTTTTCTAAGGTTTCTGAATTTTCTACGGTCAGAATCCTTTTTAGTTTTTTCAGCCTTGTTGTACAGTCTTTGTTTCTTAATTTCCTTTGTCATCCATGGCACATCCCATCTACCAGTTATTTTTTTAATAGGAATGTGTTTATCGATGGACTCCATAAGCTTATCTGTGAACTTATTGTTCAGAGTTTCAACTCGGAGATTAGAATCCTTAACTTCATCTTCAAAAAAGACATGCATGTTTTGTTTTATTGCATTCATGTTTCCTTTTTATAAGCAAACCTTGTGTATTCAATTTCAGCATTGAAACAGACTTTTGACAAGGAATATTAATTGTGTATTCAATTTTGGCATTGAAAGAAACTTTTGACAAGGAATATTAATTGTGAATTATCTTGACTTGATAAAACTCCATCAGCAATGGACTGGATAACACACATGAAGTTCTCCTTTCTACCCTGCTGATCCATAAGATCAAGGACTTTCATTAATTTGTCAGTCATACATTTGCAAACTTCAGACTCTTTCACATAATCCCCTGCTTAGGAATATACCTTTTGTCCTTTTTCTTTTTCAAGTGAATTATAATCAACAGTTTGTTCAGAACTAATAACTTCTCTTGATCTTCAGAATATTTTTTGTACCATTTGTTTCAATATATGGTTCACAGTTCTGCCCATATTTATTGATTATGGCATTGATTGTTTGGCCAAAGTGAACAGATCTATATATTTTGGTTTAGTGGTTTCATCTAATTCTTCTTTCCGAATGCTAAAAGGCAAATTCTAGTGGCTGGATTTAGCATGGTGGAATATATTTAGTTCTATTTTACCAGTTTTTGTGCAATGGTAACACATAAAGGCTGAAAAAGTGTGCATGTCATATTTTAGTTACAGTTACAATGAACATTGCAACCACTGGATTGCAACACATTATACATACCTGCAGTCATTATACAGAGCATATTGTTCTGGTAACTTTACTATATTTGCTTATAAGTACACATTAACATGGATATTTTGTTGGCATCCACATATGGCAGTTACCAAATCATTCAACAGTTACTGAATCATCCACATGGAGAAGACTACAGTTACCGAATCATGCATGTACAGTTACTGAATCATGAGTGCCTCTTTTTCACATTACCTGTAAAGCTATGGGAATCATTTTGATCATACTGTATTTATATACTATACTGAAGCATTTGGTCATGGTAGCAGTTATCAATAATCCCAGGAAAGATGAAATACAAGCTGCTGAGATTTCTCACCTGGTGCAGAGTCTGCCATTTTGATTCGGTAACTGCAGTTACCGAATCCAGTATCCCCCCAGTGATATGGTTGTGTAAATACAACTCCGATAAGATATAATATTTCATCATAACAGCAAATAACTCTTTTATATTTAAAGCATTCTATATGAAACTAATAATCAGTTGTTAAGTCCAGTTCAGAAAGATTAAATTTGAATTCTGTGTATGAATCATTCACCTCAAAGCAATTAAGGCACGCTCATCCGTTTTGTACATTCATTTATACACAGCCATAAATGAACTATATATATATATATATATATATATATATATATATATATAGTTCATTTATGGCTGTGTATAAATGAATATCAAATATTGACGATTTCTTAAACATTTTTCCAAGCAATTAGAGATTTTCAGAGCTTTTTATCTGAGCTTTTCATCTGACAATACAAGTAGGATGCAAGGAGCTCTTCATCGTGATCTATGAGACAAAACAATGTCTTTAATGCGCAATTACACTTTACAATCCATAATATCATGACAAGAAACACAAAATAAACACTAAAACACTGAAATAAATTGACAACAAAAGCTTGTGTGCGCATAATCATGTCACTGCATTATAAATGTTGGATATGATTATCTGTAAGGCAGTACATTAGTTTTCATTTGTGGATCGTCGCTCTCAGAAGCCTCTCGCGCCACATTTGTGAACGCAATAAATGAAGATGTTACTATTCCAGATAATGATAAACCTTGTTTATTATAATGTTCATTTGGTGTCACCAAAAGGATTTCAAACAGGAGGTGAGTATCTGAATTAATGAGTTAAAGACATAAACTCTGAAGGCGAATTAAGTATAAAGTAACATGATGTTAACGAATATCACACAGAAACGGCAACTTGAATACCGCGCGAAAAGGTCTTTTAGAAGTTTCCATTTTTGTATTGTTGGGATTTTTCAGTTGATCGCAAATTTGTTAGTTTGAAATTATAAATTATAATATACGAATTAAATTTTTAAACCAACATAATACAAGCAAAGAACTTGAAAAAATACCTTTATCTTATCCAAGAGAGTCAGAGTTCACATCATGGTGTCAAGGAAATTCACTTTTTCATTTATCGTCAGATAAGGTAAATGTGAATACCAGTATACACCATAAAATAATAATAATGAAATAAACAAGAAAGTTCAAACGCTGTAGGCAATTATATATGCTTGTTATGTTTGTATAATCGCGATAAGAACTGGTGACCTCGGCAGACGACATGATAGAGGGAGACACGATAACCATCAACTGTAGTCTGCCACAAATGTCCTCAAAGAACACATCCCATATCGTCATCAGGCAGAATGGGCGGCCTGTTTCACGACAATTCATCACACATGTTTCACCAAAGACGATTAATTGTCACGTGCCTAATGTGTCGGTTGGGATCCACAAGTTTGAGTGTTACGTGAGTGATTCCGGGCGGGAGAAGCGTGTCCGGGGAACGTGGATGAGACCTGTGCATGTCGCGCGTGAGTCCATCATAAACTTCTCAATCTCAACTTGTCGCCCATTAGGTTGATAATGTTAAATTAAACGGCCATCCAAGACTATTTTTTTATTCACCCAAATACCAAAACAGCTACATTTGCGGTTGCCACTTTAAATGACAACACAATGTTAAAAATGCATCATTTTGTGTATCCAGAAAAATTATATCTGGGTGCACATTATCTGGGTACACATAATCTAGGTATACCCCCGGTATGTATAATCTTAGATCTTAGGGGGGTGGCGGGGGAATTGGGGTGAGGGGAGTTCCTTTTATTTTGCATTAACATTCGATTATTAACTCCATTTTCATTTGATTCTTTAATTATACTCACAACATTAACGCATCTCTTTGTTATCATTTCATTATTAATGATCAAGTTTCCGAGTTTTGCCTTGATTACAGGCATGCCAAAGAATCCATATGATATACGATGCACGATTAAGGCCTTCAAGGTGATGATTTGTTCATGGAAACCCGTGAAACAGCCTGATTTCACATACCCAACAAAGACATCAGTGCATATCCTTACAAGGTAAGTTATGGACAATTGCATTATGGTAATATATGTGTACTCACAGCATTTTGTGCTTGATCATAATTTAAATAAACAATAAATCAATTCAATGCAACACATGCTGGCGGGAGGTAAAATGCGCTAAATAAATAAATGTGTCATTCTTACGTCATAAACTCTCTGACAGTGGACTTGGGATGACACATCTTCTGATCTCCTTCAGTACAAAATGATATAGTAAAACAATCATAAAAGGGGGAAGTGTAATATGTCAACATTGAGGCATTATGTTTCAGCATTAATGCCAGCTGGTTACGATATGAGGATGAGGGTTCCAGTCAGTGCAGGTGGGATATATCTCATCAATCGTCTCCAGTCAGATATGGAGATATCTTTCACATCAAAGTAGTGTCTGTTTATAAACTTGGGACAAGGACATCTGAAGAATCCTTGGTCAACACCACTGAGATAGGTATCAGTCACTTCGCACTTAAATGTTTCTCATATAGGCCGATTGCCGATCTCCATGTTGTTTTTTTCCCATTGAAAAGTACACCGAAACTGTACAACTTTGCCGGAACCAGAACTGTACAACTCCACTATATTTAATCATTGGTCGGAGAGATTGGCAGGGGGCCTATGTACTGAATGTCGATTCAAAATCCTGCAAAATTATTCACATTTACAGCAGGTTTCTACTACCAAAAACCAATATATATATATATATATATATATATATATATATATATATATATATATATATATATATATATATATATATATATATATATATATATATATATATATATATATATATTTATATTGGTTTTTGGTAGTAGAAATCAGTCATATCTGTCGAAGTTACCATATTCATTCATAAAACATTCACCATTTTACACAGCCATATAAACTGGGGTCCAGACTGGATTCGTGGTTAAGGGCCTTTACCCTTGCAATTCATTCAATTCTTTGCGATTAATATAAATGGCTACCATTAATTTAAAAAAGATTCAATTGGCGCTTGAATGTTATGCATAGATTATATTGACAAGTTACGGTGTTTTGTATTGAGTGGTAGCTGACCCTGTCAGGAGCATTGTTGTCTCCAGGGTATTCAAGAACACAGCCACCCTGACATGGACCTCTCCACACCCCACCCATGACCTTGTCTACATGCTGCAATATCTCACCACCCGCAACTCATCATATCAACAGGTTATATAGAATAATAATAATACTATCATATTATCACATAACATCACAAGATATAGACAGCAGTGGTGGTGGTACAAAATAGAAGTGATAAATCAATTCAGTCTCTTTAAATGCATTTACCCAGAGACATTTAACACATTAAATATATCTGATTTACCACATTTAATCATGGCACAAATAACTATATTTTTTTGAAAACTATGTCTCTTATCTATTGTACTTTTGCACAACAGATAGTTCTCAACCAAAGTGAAGCAACTCTACATGATCTGGACCCATATGTACACTACCTGTGTACGATAAGGGCCAGGGCCACAACTAGTTTCTATTGGGGGCCTCCTTCTGAAGTCCAGTTTACCACGCAGCCAACAGGTATGTCCCGAACACAAGCTTGTAATGTTTGAATTGATTACTGTAGAAATACTTTATGATGAACGCATTCTATATTTGTTTATTCTAATGGAGTGATTTTGTGATACAGTTCCGTCTGGAAAGCCGATAGTGGCCGTTGATTCATATAGTGTGGCATATGACTGTGGAAGACTGTGTCAGACCATTACAGTGTACTGGAAGGTAAACACATGTTTACCCTATCATATATCCATTGACCTTTTTGTTCAAAGGATTTCTTAGAAATTTAAAGGCTAATTTTATGCACAGCTTTTGTTTTATTTCCTAATTCAGTATCATTTGACACAATTTATCTGACATTGTAAAATCTAATTTGTTTCATCAAATTACTTGTTGGATGAGACTCAACATCCGGTTATTCCGTACAAAGCAGCAAGAATCAATTACTGTCCTGTGTTGTCCTCATCTACATAAACATAACAAACAAGAACATTTAGTAAAAAGCAAAACATAATTGATTACAATCAATACATTAAAGCTTCATTTAGGGCTCAAAATAAATCTATTTCTCCTGCTCATAAAGCATTTCAGTATATTAATACCGACGGAAGGAGGCTATGGCGCTACCCATTAAGGCGACTGTGGAGGGTAAATAACCAATCCGTCAATTACCAGAGCTCTTGTTTATTACAGAGACTTGCAACAAGTTTCCATAATGGTCCCAGACTGGAATACATCATAGACATACTAAATGGAACAGGCTGCACACTCTCTTTGCCTGGTGCTAGAGTGTGGCTACCAGCCAATCAGTCATCGTATGTGTTCAGTAGCCATGGCAACTGTACTCTAGAAATAAAGGTGACAGCTTCTAATACTGTGGGAGAAGCCACGGGGCCCCAACAATCTGTTATCATTGAACATGGAAAGAAACGTATGTTTATAATTAATGATTACATATTATGAACAATATTTTAATATTGTGATATTTAAAATACCAAATAAGGGCGTCCTTTATTACCTTTTTTTAGATATAAAGCCAAAGGAATTTGTGGTGAGAGCCCAAAGCAACCGAGTTGTTCTGGTAACGTGGCAATATCATGATGGAAACAGAAATTTTACCTTAAATGACCACAGTATGATATATACTGTGTTTTGGTGTCATGGTTCGATTATTCATCACAGATGTAAAGTAAGAGATCCACCATTTCCCATATCATACCGTCGTATTAAATACCTCTTGGCCTGAAATACTAATAGGCTTTGTTTCAGACTTCTAACGGAAACAGTTTTCATAATTAGAATTGTGCTACTTTAACTTGAAAAAATGTGATGTGATCTAACAAGCTGTATCGACCGCTAAGAAAACAAGCAATTTGGGAATTTATATATGTATCAAGCACGTAACAATGGTTTTTTGTAGGATGATTTAGAATGGCAGAGAATGGACAACAATTCGAGCTTAACAGTCTCACTGTCAGATCATTACCAACACTACATGTTTGGGCTTTCTCTAAACAGAGACGATATGAGAAGTGGCATAGTTTGGTCCGACTGTACTTATGATGACACATTCTGTGAGTAAGAAATATCTCATATGCTTAAGGATTGATTATAATATCAAGATGATGCTTAATTGAACATGACAACAAAATCTTCATTATTGGCACAGCCTTTCTGATTGGTACATGTTGTTACCTTTTTATTTGTATTAACAACCTATCAGCACAATCAAAGCTTTAAAAGATTAGATAGAAGCAAATCGCCAGGATCCATATAACATAAACCATAAACCACAGCACTGGTTTGAATGGGAAACGGACAAATTTGTCATTCTTCGAAATGTTCAAATATCCCCCTTCTAACGAAGCATAGGATCCATCTTGTATCCCCCTTTAAAGACAACGTATTATACACATAAAAAGTTATAATCATAACGTATTCCCAAATCCTGCTGTTTGAGTATTTATTTCAGCACAGTAGTTGAAGTATGTAGCAAACTGCTGATAGTGATTTTCTTTTACCAATTTCAGTTGGAAACCGATCACTATTGCAATCATTTATTTGAAAACACGAACTGATCTGTATTGCAATCATTTGTTTGAAAACATGATTCAATATTATTATTCGCTTATATAAGTTTCTATCAATATTGCGATTAAGATGCTTGTGAAGGACAGGGCCCTTATCCCCACAGTCATATCTTTCTATGAAAACATGGCACATGTTTTTGTGAGAATATAAAAATGATCTGATATATCATTTTTATAATGTTTTCATAGTATTTTATAATTTTAAATTTTGGACGATCCAGGGAATGGGTGCTAAAATAAATCAGGAATATTTGGTTGTAAATATATATCATGGAGATGGACTTTGCCCAAGAGGATTGTGATTTTCCTTCTCCCTCCGTTTTAAACATTAATGTCCCATCCCATGCCAACCATGGTCAAACAGTTTTTGTTGTTATCTCATACTTGGTGCCTCAAGAGAGTGTTCTGCACCTGAGATACTTTTTGCAGATCACCCCTCTGCCAAACTACATTCCTTTTATCTTTTTTTATATACAGGGTCTAAGACCAAGAATGAAGTCTATATTATAAGAAAGGCTCTGTTCTGTTCTACTATAAGTGAACGGAGGCGACGAGGGCCAATGTGTGAATATCTTACGTCACACAGCCCACATGTGTAGCCAGTGGCGGATCCTGGAGGGGTTTGTGGCTAGGGAGCTTTTGGGAACTGGAGCCCCTTACTTTATGGGACTGGAGCCCCTTACTTTATGGGACTGGAGCCCCTTACTTTATGGGACTGGAGCCCCTTACTTTATAGGACTGGAGCCACTTACTTTAGCACATTTCAACACTTCAGGGGGCAGATACAGGGTTAAGGTTTGGGAATTAGGTCACACGTGTCTCTCGACCTCCACCACAAGCAGCCAGGGCGATATCACTTACTTTTATATAGGTTAATACTAAGAGAGTGGTTGGGACTTTCTCTTGTGCATGAAAACAAATAAACTCATTTAACATTTTGAAAGACAGTGGAATTACAAGATGACATGTGAGACACAACATTCAGCTCAAGTGCAATTAGTGGTGGGTATTATAACACATAATTTTGGAGCTATCTGTTCTTCTGAGGGGCCTGCAGATCTCAGACCTGGCTGTCAGTGTCACAGACCAGACTGGTGGACATCTCAACTGCATAAATAAACATAGAATTGAAATTTTTCAAACGTAGAATATATTCCAGTCAGAGGAGTCTACATTTACGGCAACTTCTACTTCCATCACTACTTTTATATAGGTTAATAGTTAATATATAAGACTGAGACAGAGAGGGGCTAGGAGTTTCACTCTCTGGCAACCTGTGATATTAACTACCTTAGTCATCATGGCTTCCGGCACATCACTTGTGCCATGAAAACAAATAAACACTTTTAACATTTTGAAAGACAGTGGAATTACAAGATAACATGTGATACACAACATTCAGCTCAATTGCGATTAGTGGTGGGTATTATAACACAGAATTTTGGAGCGATATGTACTTCTGAGGGGCCTGCAGATCACAAACCTGCCTGTCAGTGTCACAAACTGGCGGACACCTCAACTGCATAAATAAACATAGAATTTGAATATTTTTCTGCAAATGTAGAATATATTAAAATTAGTAACTTTATGCACAAAAGAAAGGTATGCTATATGTATGACTGTGTTAAAAATGTCTGAGTTTCAACTGCCAGTTTCAGACAGTCGCCAATCACTGTACTCTACATTTACGGCAACTTCAAAATGATGAGAAAATATAAATATCATTTTCAAAACGGAAACTGTATACAAATTCTTTTCTTTTAAAAATACTTTCTTGTTAAAGATTCCTTTCATATTTACATAATTTTGAAATGAATAAAATGTTCGTTTAAATACATTTGCGTACAAATGTCATAACATTTGTCAATTATAAAATAAATGTAATCTGTCTCAGGCTAATTCTTCAACAATTCATGTGTTAATTTCTCTGAAATGAACATGATGACTGTCTTGGATTGTTTTGATCTGGAGCAGACGACATTTTAGATTTGGGTCATGGGGACCTCGAAACACAGACACGTGGGATCCTTGTTGGCAGAGATTTTCCCCAGACTGTTAACTTTCAAGTGCCAAGCATCTATTTACAATAAGATATGTGTATATTTGACAGCTGTATTAAGCCCTGAGCTATACCTCGCAGATCGCCAGTCCAGTGGTATGATGACAGTGAAATGGTCTCGGGCTCCTTGCTCTCAACACAGAGCCTTCGTCATGTACTATCGCGTCTATTTCTGTAGAGTTAACTCGTGCTCCGTCATTCCCCATCCCAACTGCTCAGGTAGGAGCAAATACCTGGACTCATCGTATCCTTGTTTGCATTTAAGGCCCAATTTCAATTAATGCATCTACGTAATATCTACGTAAACATAAATCAAAATAGAAAGTAGTATCTTGAACGTTTGGATAAATGATAAATTTAAACTTATTTCTTTAAACAAGGTTCTCTATCAACGGAGGTGTTGCACAGAGGACGCAGACAATATAGTGTACGTGGGTTGGTTGGAGGACAATCATACAAGGTGTGGCTAAAGAGTTTTGGGGTCAGAGGTCCAGCCAGACTGGCCAGTGACCACATATGCTACAGAGGACCACAGAATGGTGGGTTTTAACGTGTTGAGGCTAAGAAAACATAATAAATTCATTAATGATTATTTACCCATACACTGCCTACAGGACAACGTGATAACAGTAAGGAAAACAATTCTATTCTCAAGGAAGTAGTTAGACAAGAAAATATCTCTACGCTATTCCACTGAAAATAAACCATATAATTATGTCTTGTTTTGTTTCAGGGTTTTCCACTATTATGATAACAGGATTTGCCTTTTCTATCATTATGGGTTATGTTCTTTTCATGATTGGAATTATGTCAATGATAGTGTAAGTACATTGTTTTGGTTTCCACTGTGATATTTTAGGGACAGAGTCTATGTTTATCATATGATTATGTTATATTAATACAGAAGATGCAAGAAAGCTCATCATTGGTGTATCCGAGGTATTCATATTGACGTACCGGACAGACATGAGGTAAACAATGCAATTAAGAACACATCGTGTTGTAAGTTAAAAAGTAGTAGTAGCAAAAGTTAAAAAGTTTTTCTGTGCACAAAAATGACGTTTTCATATTCTAAACTTATTTAAGTAATCAATCACAGATTTGCATGTTAAATAATTAAGAAAAAATGATGCACTTAATAACATTTTCATTTTGGCTAGAATCACTTTTAAATCAAAACCTGTGTGAAATGAATGTATCAAAATTAAGTTTTGGTAAGTAAGAGAGGTGTGAAATGAATGTATCAAAATAATGTTTTGGTAAGTAAGAGAGGTTTCAAATTGAAAAGCAAATTGGTCAAAGGAAATTTACTGTTTTTCTAAATAAGTACATTCATGTAATAGGTATTGAAAATTGTTGTTGTCAATTTAGAAAAACATCTGAGATGTTGACGTTTCTAAATAAGACAGTCATGATTCTCACATCAAATGAGACAATTTCTAGAGACCATAAAAAAGCAATTTCACGTAAAGTTCTGTTAGTTTAAATGCATTTCCTAACGTACGAATATCATTACAGAAAATGTCAGAACACACAAAGAGGCCATCGCAGAAGGAGGATCTCGATGAAACATTAGAATCTTTTCTGGTGAAATCCAAGATTGTCCTTAATGACATGTGAAAGTGTCACTTCCTAACTGGATTGCTGTTTGTATATTAACCACGTGTGACATCCAGATATAATGAATAAATATGCACAAAATACTGTAGTAGCTGGTATTATCGTCCCATGTAAATGGTGCATAGAAATAATTGAAAAAGACTGGTACATATATATATATATATATATATATATATATATATATATATATATATATATATATATATATATATATATATATATATATATATATATAAATATATATATTAATAATTCATAAATACATTCAAACTGAGTACTTTGACATTGCTTCCGTGAGATTTGGTTGTAATATCGCACAGAAGAGGAATGTTTTTTACTATGTCAATATTGCCATGTGTCCCTGAAGTCTAATATTAAAACCTCTGTGTTTATAATTCTAACATCTGATTACATACTATTAAAGTGAGGTTATCACTGTTCTGTATCATCCGTAACTTGCAAAGTTGAGGTAAATAAACCATAAAATTATATCCCACAAAACGTTTCAATGCTATGCTTAATGGGGAGGATCAATGCTTTGAATTTCTCTGCAAACGCTATCATTTTACTTGGGAGAAATCGTGTCATGAGCCTGAAGGGTAATTGTTCGTCGTTTGTAGTTTTACATCACTTTTAACATATGATTGATGAATATCACCTTGTTTGAACTCCGTAAACGTAATCTCAATTCAACATAGGTAAATGGTATATATTTTCTATATTACAAGTCATCCTAAGAATCATTATGCTTCTTCAGGAGACTTCACACACACACACATACACACACACACAAATTTTTCACACGAACACACAGACCAAACATGGAAATAACTAGCATTCCCCCCTCACCCACTTCACCGAACCTCAGTTTACTGCAGAAGTTCACTCTACTGCAGAAGTCCTCTATCCCAGAGAAGGCCATGATGACAGTTCTGAGGGCTAGTCCTTCTAAGGACAAACCCGCTGAACTGCCCGCAGTAGAAACAACCACCCCCCACAGGTTAAGAAAAGCCCATATCATTCACTTACTATCTACCCCCCAAAGATAAAATTAGTTCAGCTTGCCCCTCCCACTCAGACACTTCTCGTCCTCTTCAGAAGAGGAAGTGTCTGGATTTTGGCTGGTGCCAAAAATACGTAAAAAAGCCAAACAGCCCAAAAAGGCCCTATATTTTGAAAGACTGACCCCTAATTGCAACGCAGTAGCTGCTTTTGATGAGGTAGAGGACTACGATTTTGATAATGAGGTTTCTTCAGTCAGAACAGAGATGTCCAATCACTATCACTTACCCCAGGAACAACAGTTACCACAGATGACCTTTCTGAGATAGTCTCCCCACATGACTGCTAACACCATACACCAAGTCCTCCACCCCTCTTGTCATTGCCCATCCAGAACTTGTTATTGACACAGGAAAAAAGACTCCTTCCAAGACCCCTGCCAAGCCCACAACCTCCACCCCCCGCCCAGCCACACAAACTGTGCCAAAACCTACCCCCACTCGTAAAACAACAAAGACTCCCTCTGCCAGCTCCCTTCCCAAGTTCAAGCTGAACACTAGTAATATCTCTGACATGTATCAGTTAACCAAAGCATTGGATGATGTTAGACCTGGCCTACATTTCACTCCAGCCCACCCCAATGCAAAGAATTCATAATCTGCCCCAAATCCCCCAGTACAGTAACTATGCTGGGAGGCATCACTCATCTCAAAGGCAAAGCTGTCAATGTAACTGAATTGAATCCCAACACGAAGCCCACTAAGGCAGTAGCACTGAGAGTTCCCTTATATATATCCACTTAGGCTTTCCTTGACTTCCCCACATACTTCATGCAAAAAGATACACTTTTAAAGATAGGCCCACTCTAAAAGTTGAAATCACTTTCGAAGGTCCTCCTCTGCCACTGTCACTCTCAATCATCTTGGTACCTTTAACCTCGAGCATTTTAGGACTGATCCACGATGGTGCAGAAATTGCCAAACTTTTGGACACATAGCTACCTTCTGCAGAAAATCAGCAGTCTGTGGCATCTGTAGCAAAAAACACGACACCGAACAGTGCCTTATCAAACTCAGAAAAAAAGAACAGGTTGCTCTTTGTCCAAACTGTGCTTGGAACAAAAGATGTCCTGAGAGACTAAACAGAATTTATGCAGTCAGGATTGAGCCGCCCTTGAACGGCCGATTGCCTTTGCATTTTGCCTTGTTTTGAACTACATAAATACCATTCATAAATTTGGTTGCTAAGTGTTTGTAAAAATGCGCGGGCGCTTCAGAAAACAGCTTTGACTCGACTGTACCATTGAAACCAATGGACAAAAACATCAGACCTTGCCTTGCTGGAGGCTGTCAATCAACACTGCTACACTTTTTAGTTACGCATAGCACCACCTACACATTCATAGTGTACAGAGACAGTCTATATTTCCACCTGCACTCATCAGAAGTGTCAAAATTTGCGTGCCTCAAAAGTGTAGCAGTGTTGATTGACAGCCTCCAGCAAGGCAAGGTCCGATCTGTCAAGTGCTCCTGTTTGACCCCAAATGAATTTTTAATGGTGAAAAGTCATCCAGTAGTAAATGATAGTGTAATAAAACTCTCAGTCTTGACAGATTTTCAAAATCTTTTTGCCTTTGTGAAATAAATTGAATGAAAAGAAAAGCCTTGTTTAGACACTGATCAGTTGTATTGAAAATGGGGTGACGTCACATTTAAAAGAAAATGTTCCATCTGGAAAAACTGTATGCGCAAAACAAGCCAAAACCTCAACAAGTGCGTCCCCTGATGACCATTCCCACCTGCCCTCCTCCTAGGACAGCACATAATTACCCTTCAGGAAACCTTAGACAAGAAAGATTTTCCCCCAAAAATCTATGGATACACACCCTACACTGAAAATAATCGGAAAGGTCTTGCAATATACGTTAGGAACAAAATTCCATCGAAAAAGTTAATTGATCCTCTTAACTGTGGGACAGGTATAGAAGTGCTAGCCATAGAGATCACCCTATCCACAGGCCCTGTCCTTATATACAATATATACTCCAATCCCAACCCATTTCACCAGGGCAAAATAGATCTCACCGAACTGGCAAGAGTTGCAAGCTCACAATCCATAGCTGTGTTAGGTGATTTCAATGCCCATCACCCTATTTTGTATTCCAAATATTACAATCATAATGGTCATCACATCAATGCCCTTCTCAATGACACTGATGAATTGTCCTTGCTAAATGATGGTACACCCACTCACATTAGAGGACACTGTTTAGACCTTACCTAAATGGGGAGTACACCCCAGCTTAACCCAAGGTACCACTCTCTTGCTTGATATTCCACACAACCCACCCCCTCCTTCACCCCCACCCAAGTGGAACATTCGGAAAGCTGACTGGGACAAGTTTCAAAAGACAATATCTGACTAGTATGACCAATTTGTCCTACCACAAGACATAGACAAATACTCAGAGGCAGTCACACAGGTTCTTACATTAGCGGCTAATGAAGCCATCACTTTAAAGAAAGCAACAGGTACCCATCATACAAACTACTGGTACTATAATCCCACAACTACTGGTACTATAATCCCACAATACTTGAGTATAGGAATAGGCTAAATAGGACCAGGAAGATATATAGAAAATATCCCACCCCACACTAGTAAATGCTCAGAGAGGTTAGCAAACACCTACAGGAGATCTGTAGGGGTGCCATGCGTAGTAAATGGGAAGAGTGGTGCGTGTTTCTAAAAGAAATTGAAAATTTCTAGTGGCAATCCCAGCATGGAATCAGAAAGACTTGCAGCTATGTTTGCCAGCAGGGCCTCGTCAGATAATCTGTCACGAAGCATTAGGCTCAAACAAAACGAATTGCTTAGTGGCAGGGATAAAATCATTAGTGAAGCTTGCCAGGCAACACACAGAGCAGACATTTCCTTCACAATACAAGAACTTTTCAATGCTATGAAGAAAGGTAGAGGCACTGCCACAGGTTCAGATAAGATCACGTACAGTATGATCAGCAACACAGGCACAGCTGGGAAAATATTAGGAGAATTGTTAGGAGATATGGATAGGGCCTGCGAGCATTGCAGTAGGCCCACCAGTAAACCACTGTGGCACAACCTGCTAGAGTGCTTTTACATAATGCCTCTTAGACTATATGACGATAGAGTATATGATGTGGAAGATGGCGCTGAGCACACCCAGGCTGCAGCTGAGGTTGTCTATAATGCTTTAAACTTTGTGGATCTGCAGCATATCCTGTGCCCAGATTTGAACTGAAAAAGATCCCACTAGAACCCATGAAGTAGGCAGCCCCGCATAACTGACTGACTGCGGATGGTCAATCAATGGTCACTTAAGAGATCAGGTCACAGTGGCCACTAGCTGATTCCCTGAGGACACATTGACTAATTAAAACAGAAGCGAACCTGATCCTACCGCTGGCTGCAATGATGGAATGTATGCCCCACATCCCCACATGGACAGCCAGGGTAGATAAACCTAACACATTACTAACACGGTACTCCCACATAATAGTGTAAATGCCTGGCCTGGGTCACAGATTGCCTGCTTTGGTTTCAAAAGAATGACCAACAGCAGTTGCAGAGATATTCAGTGTATATCCTGCCCATAGTCGGCTTCCAGTGCCCCAAATCGGGCCATTTGCACCGATAATCACACACCACCCACCCCATAGCAATTTCAAATAAACTATAATTAGGCATTTATACAAATAATATCATTTCCAAACTTGGAACACATAATAAGATGAATCTTCTGAATTATTTTGTCATCCAAAAGCAATCAAAACAACCGTAAACAAAAAAGTTCACTTTTGCCTATGGACACCCCACTAGGTAAAATGCAATTCTCATTACTTTTTAATCAAAATTTCTACATAACTTCTCATATATGCAACCCACTCAAAATCTGAACACAACATAAAACCACCTCTAAACTCACTATGGGTAAGGTCCCCCTTTGACAATGCCAATGTTAAATTGTCCCCCAGCAAGGTTATTGCTCGCCCGCTCGGATTGGGCGTAAAACGTTGTGGTCCCGTGTATCTGACCCTATCCCAGAGCATGTTAAAGAACCCAGTAGCACTTATCAAAAAGGGTAGGGGGAACCCGGTGTGAATGGTCTCAAAAAAGTTTTCAGTTAACCAACTCACAACAACAATAGTCCATTTTTCAATAGCAATAATCAATGACCAAATTTAACAAGACATGATTGCAATTCACAGCAATCACACTGCATGGGCACCTCTCCAGGCTATGGCCCTCTTGCAATTTAATATTGCATAGATTTCATTCATTCATTCGAATTCTTAGGATATACATATGTAAAGATGAACTACTTTTTAAAGAGCTGTTTTTCTTTATCTCATCCAAACAAGATTGCCCAGAAATGTTTTTGTAAACTCATTAGGAAGTTTCATCTTATTATATGAACACTTGAAGAATGATGTCGACTATTAAATAAGGAAATCTATTTGTGTCTACATTTAATGAATTTGTTTTCATCAGATTTTTTTTCTATTGCAAATCTGGTCTATTTGATTAGAAATGTGTTCAGTTCTCTTATGATGACAATAACATATAAAGTTTATTTTCTGAAATTACAATCTCAATAATAATCCTATGACATCCGTATATACATCCGGTTTAGGGACCAATCAAGGCAGTCAAGACAATGGTGGGAGACAATGGCAATCATTTTGACCAATCAGAGAGCAGCTAACAGACGATTACAAGAAGAGATGATCACAATGTATCAACATTTCAACATCACACAAATGGCTTTCTCAGAGTAAATAACCAAGAAAGAAATGTTAATTGACAACAGGGTCAATTAGGGCAGCTACAGATAGTCTTGTATTTTATATATTTGAAGCTTTAAAACATTGCATCTTAAGTCTGCAATTTTCATTGTTTGAAAACCAACTGGTTTAAGCTATTTTTAATCAAATTTAGCCTGTTAATAAATTTCAAAATTGACAGACTTTATTCTCAGTTGTTATTGAGTATTAAACTTTTCTTTCTATGCAGTATATGTACTTTCACAAATTGACTAATTGAGCTGTTATCATAGATATTATTTCAAAATGGCAAAGCATGTCATTTTTCCTCTAATTTCCCTTGATCCATTTTTAAATTGCTTTAATTTGTTTATTATAAAGGAATTTTAATCAACCATCTTCAGCCAGTTAATTTAATAACTCATGCAAGTCATTTCAGATTTCTACAAAAGTAACTTTTTATGGTATATAAATAAGCTACAATATTAGTGAAGATTATTGCACTAGAACATTCCAGCACTGCAAAAATTAGGAGCCTAATAATAATTATAATTATTTCCCTGAAAAGATATCTTCCTTCCTAGGGACTCAAACCAATAGTTTTAGAGGAGATTAAAGTTGACACACAGAGAAAAACAGAAAATTTCTTATTTTTACTCCATAAATTCATGAAAGTTCAGAATTTGGACAAATTCAATTCAAACCCTTCATACTCTTCCAGACAATAATAAAATTCCTCTATAAAAATTTGAAAAAGCCTTGAAATGGTCCATCTCTATCTCAGAAACAAGCAATTTTCTACTTGACCTGATTGGCCCATTGAAAAAGTTTGGTGAAAATTATTTTTGTTGTCAAAATTATTTTCATTCAAGGAAGTCAATTATAGGGCTAAATTTTCAAATACCTAATCATGCATGACTAAGTGTGGTAAAAAAAGCCAGACATCAATTAATTTCACATTATCCTGATTTCACAACAGTGATTTCACAATATATCAGGGAATCACAACAGTGATTTCACAATATATCAGCGAATGCCAAGCACAAATGCTGGAGACCCAATGACACTATGACAACAAGATTATCTGGTGAAAATTTTAGACATTTATTTACATATTTATACATATATTCCTTTTGGCATGCTGAATTGGTTGAAATAATCAAATTAAGGAAAACGTTTATATCTATGTTGCATTTTGGAAGTTTGTCTGTTGCTTTTCCACGTTTGTTTGCGTATCTTCCTCCAGTATTCCCACGTGTCCTTGTCGAGTGTCTCTAGTGGGGGACTACCCCTCTCCATGCGTAACTCCCACAGCCAGTCTGGATACTCACTGTCTTCTTTCACTTCTGGATCTTGTCCATCTTTGTAAATATTAGCACCACAGACAAAATTGCACAGTTTGTGTGGGTCTGTTTCCACTTCTAAATATGTCCTTGTTGGCATGGCTGCCATTCCCTTGGCTAATTTCCCTGAAATATTAAAAAAAAATCAGATAGTAAGGAACAAAATTTATCTTTTCATGAAATCCATAAATTACCAGGTGGGTTCCCACATTATGAGACTTGCTATTTCCTATATTTTCAACCCCATTACTTTTCTGAAAAATGTTTGACAGTTCATGGCAATTAAAGCTGTCTGAAGCTGTCTGACGTCATTATCCTGATTACTCTCACAAGTTGCAGAATGTCATTAAGCGAGAACAATGGGGACGTGAATGTCCTTCCTGTCCATTGCTGATGGAAGACTTTGATGTTTTTCCTGACCATTAGGGGTTAAAGAAATACAGAGGAGATAGATCCATGCTTGGAGCTATATTAAATATTTTTGGTTAAGGGGGGAATCATACGTAAATATCATGAAACAAGGATAAGAAAAGGGTCCTAGCAATGCTGACATAACTCGTCCAATCTTGGGAAAAAGTTACGCACATTTCTTTCGTTTTCATAATGTATGAGGTTACTAATGGATTCATTTCACTACAGTCATGGCACATTGAAAGGGCAAGTCCTTTGAATGGGTTATAATATAAATACAATGATCATAAGCATCATAACAATAAGACTATATTAACAGGAGAAAATGTGTCATTGTCATTCACAATATAAATCCAATATCCAGCTGGCCCATACTCAAAGAAGTTCCAAATGGATGTCCTATAGTGGTTCCCAGTTACGTGTGATCAAAACCCTTTCTTCCAGGTAGAAACGGTATCAGGACACTCTGCACCCTGACACACCGCACCCGTCATTCCGCACCCAAAACTACAATGCACCCGAGACAGATCGACCCCACTAAATTTACTCAATATAATCAAGCCAAATCTTAATAAAATATAGCTATCTCTCTTACTTGTGCCAAAATTGTTTCAATTCATTTTGGAAACGTAATATTTGGAGAGATTTTGCAGGGACCATCACATGTACGGATGTTGCTCCACCATTTTAAAAGTCGCAGGAGGAAATAACATAAGAAAGGTGAAGCAAAAGTGAACTATAATCAATGCCAAGAAGACAAAACAATGAGAAAACTTGCTAAAAGCGTATGGAACATCATACAAAACTTTCCATCTTATTTTTTTGTACCAAGAATGGATCCCGCTCAGCATTACTTCCCGCCATCTTGAAGATAACTTTCCAGCTCACGAGATTTCAGAATGCAAGAAATGGCGACTTAAGTTTTGGTTACTTGTAAATAAAAGACGATTTAACAATGTTTTAGCATCATTCTCCCTCTCCACCAAATCCTGGGCACAGGCACTGTCAGTGTCAGTGACACTCGCATGCTCGCGAATGTGAGCAGAGTTTAATAAATCAGGACAGGAAATTAAGACAATCTCGTCTTCCTTACAATCTATTCACATGGGGTATGGTTACATCTTACCCATTTTGGCATATCCACATCTCTGTATCAACACGTGAGTCTTCCCAATTGAGCAAAAGTGTGGGAGAACTTGCCTTGCCTTCAAAAGCAAGGTCGCCATGTTTCTATTGATAGGTAGTTGTCGCGCGACTGTGCAAGGCACGGAAATAGTTCGTCCCACTTTAGTGCACCCGATAATCTTACACGTCGACTCGGGAACGATCAGCACTCAGTAGAGAATAAGTGAATCATATTAAATAGACTTCTGTAGTTTAACCTGGGCCATGTTATTGTTATATTTGATCGTGAAAATAATTTAAGTTCATAAGAAATCACTAATACCTATAATTAACTTATTTCACAGTTGTTGGGTGAGTATCAAACTGCAAGCCTCATTTCACTGCTGATATTGATAAACTGATACTTACAGCCTGCAATGAGGTCATTTAACAATATAAAAAAACATGTCTGTATATAAAGCACTTAAAATATTTTGAAGAAATTAATTGTACCATGAGGAAATGTGGGTTATATTTACTTATGCAACCATATGATTATTTCTACCATTTCTTAATATTGTTTTTCACATCCACATTATTGTATTTTAGATGTGGAAAATCTAATGACTTATGGGTGTGATATCATATGTACTTTAAACTATTTTCGATGCCGAGGAATCTTTTGTGAGGCAAATTATATTCAAGTTATGTTTTCTATGTTATTTTCATTTAATGGGATGCTAAATGAATTCAATTGTTTGGTTGATAGAGAGACCCTGTTATTTATTTACTCATTTAATATTGTATGTATTGAATGAAATTTTATACATTCGGTATTGTTATGTTTTGAGTTATATATTTATAATTTTACTCAAAAAGTTATTTATCATTGATAAACATGAATTTGAATTGATTTTAGGTTCAACTATGTCATTAAAGTAGTATACACTGTACGGAGAGATCCCCGAATTCAGTCGAGGTTTGTAAATTTCCCCAGTGATCAGTGTGCGCGTGTGAGGTATTCCAAGGTGATCAGAGGTATAAAAGCTGATAATAGAATAGGTCAAATGTTTCAACATGAACGGTGTCAAAAAACAAACCTGCTCTAAAACCATAACTTGACAGGATGTCTGAATTCTGAATTGGGCGCTAAGGGATTTTTACCTATATTTTCTCAAAATCAGGTCTTGGGACCAAGAGATTGAGAACAAGGTCAAGGAAGGAGGCAGGAAACTTAGTTTTGAAATATCTGAAATGTAGGTTCCAATCATTGTGGTTCTCTGTTAAGAATATATGCTTGAACTTGAAAAACGCTGAGCTTGGGATGTGACAATATGCATCCAACTCGAAGAAAATATTTTTTGTTTTGTTCTACCGTAGAGTAATTATGCAAAGATTTCCTTTGCTACATACTTCTTCAGATAACATGAGTCTCTTTCTCGTGGGTACAACACGCCCTTCATGGCGACATTGAATATATATATATATGATGATATACGTATGTATTGTTCTCGGCTCGTCCCATTCAACTTGGTGGGAGAAGGCATGCGCGCGCCTATTTATTGTTCATGCTGGCCATTGTATTCTTGTGGAGTAACGCATGCGCGAACAATTGCAGTAACTGCCATGGCAACGGCGAATTGTGAGAAGACAACATCGAATTGACAGACTATGTGAAAGGAGTTTATTGCTTAATCATGGAGGAGTCTAAGCTTTCTGAGATGGAGGAGAGAGACTCTGAATATTCCACGCTGACGGAGTCGGCTTTGTCGCTGGGCCAGGCATTAGATGATATAACGAATGGTGGACTCATGCTAGGAGATAAGTTGCAAGCCATGACCAAGCCCAGGAACTCCATCGATGAGACATTGGGCAATGCAGCAGAGAATGATCTTAAACTAGAAGACCAATTCACTCATAAAAGGTAAAGTTGTGTCCTGAATATGATGATTGGTAATCCGTGATGCTAAAAGCATGAGCCTGGCTGGTCTGTTGGGTTATGTGTTTATATTTTATGCAAGAGAGGAAAAAGAAAAAAACAAACAAAAAAACAAAAACAAAAAAGAAACAACAAAACAAAAAACAAACAACAAAACAACAACAAACAAACACAATCATCGACATTTATTTCAAATTTATCAAATCAATTACCTGGATTAAGTAATTCATTTATTTGGAGTTCCTAAGACCAAAATAATGATATCAATATCTGCAATATACTACATAAACATATCGATATATTGCTTCTGAATACATTGAAATAAGGATTATTCGAATGACAGATGAATTTCTTGGACTAATTGTATTATATTCTACAGCTAAATACTTATTTATTTCGTAAAAATGAAACAAATGACAGTTTGAATATAAATCTTAATTTGCGTTATATGTTCTGAATAACTACGGATTAATCATATTTTATTACTGTCATTCCTTAATCATTTTGGCATTGGTATTGGGGTAGCTTTATTTTCAAATACAAAGCCATATATATTAATATCTTAAGTTTCTCTTTTTTCTTTTCCTTGGGGGTGGGTCCCCGGGTGGGTCCCCGAGTGGGTCCCTGGGTGGGTCCCCAGGTGGGTCCCATGTCTGAGAGCAATATTTACAGGTGGACATGGGGAAGGGGCATGAAACCCACTCAAACAATAATACTTAAGCACATGAGAGGATAACTAAAAGAAGCAAACCTTTTTCCCGACTTAATATAAGCATAGTGAAAACCTCGAGTATGAATTGCAGGTTGATGAAGCTGCAGGAGATATTCGAGGAGGCGGACGAGGACGGAGGAGGAGGACTAGACATGGAAGAATTCCGCAAAGCCATGAGGCAAACCATGGGAAACCACGTGACAGACAATGACCTCGACATGATCTTCATGAAGGTACATTAGGAAATTTCAATGATAACAAAATGCTTAAGAAAATGAGAAAACGCTAAATAATTCTTTGTAAATGATTCTAGTAGGTAATGCCAATGGACGATACTGAAACTGTAGAAATATCGAGCACATTTATCCCAGGGTCATGGTCTATTTTAAATCATCAATACTATATAAGCATGTGGTATGTAGAATGTAGCATTGAAATCATATATGTAAAAAAAAACTAACTTTACTGGTAATTTTGTTGTATTAAAAAAACAAAGAGTTCACTCGCCTCTTATGTACCTCGATGATTGAGTGTTCTCTAAATAATTGTTAGCATGTGCTAATTGAAACCAATTAATTAAATTATAGTCAGCTTGATATATCAATCAGATCTCGGAATATCAATTAAGAACTAATTTTCTAATCTCATGAGCTATTGTTGGTATTGCAGGTTGATACAAACTGCGACGGCACAGTGGACTGGGATGAATATTTGACTTATATGCTGCTGGAGTGTAGAGAGAAAGATATAATGAACGTGCAGGCTCAGAGGCCATTTCCCCGTGAACTGCGCAACGTCAAGACAGATCACCGGGATTCCATCGTGCGCATCACGTTCATTCCCAAGGTGAGCAAGGGCAAGACCTGCGACACCTACGATCACAGCGTGGGCCGGTATGTGACACTCAGCAAGGAGGGCATGCTCTGCTTCTGGGGACTTCACATGAGATGCATCAACTCATACACAATCGCTCCTCATGGCGACAGTAAATCTCTATGGATAACGGACATGGTTGTGATGTCTGCCGCTAATATGCTAGCAGTGTGCACGACAGCGAGGAATATGATATTCTACGACATCACTGCAAGTCGCTTCAGCCAACTTTCCTACATTTCAGGGCTTCATGCATGCACAACGGCCATGCATTATTCGGGCAACCCCAGTGTCAACATCACTCAAATGGCACCCACAAACACCTATCTCACATGGGGGGATGACAAAGGAGGGATATCAGCCATAATCTTTGAGGTGGTCCCCCAGCTATCACCTCTGAACTCAATCCACAATACGACAGGGCGGGTCCGCTTTGTCCTGCACGAGATCTTGCACGGCCACGTGGCCGGGCTCCGTGGCTTTCACTTGCCAATGGTGCATGATGAAATGGTGCGTCAGATTTGCTTCAACCCGGACCTTGATTGCGTCATTTCCTGTTCTAGGGATTCAGAAACAGCCATGTTCCTTGGAGACTTTGAAAACAAAATTTACAAATCATATTTCAAGGTGAAAAAGGGCATAAATGGCTTTGACTTCTGTAGGCGCCTCAACATGATAGTGACAGGAGGTTATGATGCCATTGTTAGGGTTTGGAACCCCTATGTTCCCACGAAGCCAGTCATACTTCTCCAGGGACACCAAAGCCCTATCCTCCATGTTATCATCAATTCAGAAAGAGAGCATGTCATCAGCATAGGAGAAAATAAAGAGATAAGAGTTCATGATCTCAATGCCCAGACTTGTATCCAGACTTTCTATAGAAAGTTAATGCCAGGCCTTGGACCAAGGTGTATTACAGGCGTGTATTTCAATTCCAAAAGAAATGCCCTTCTGATAGGGACAAACACTCTTGCTATCTTGGAACACAAAGAGGAAGAGATTCGTAGTTTGCAGCTCACCTCCCATGCCAGTCCAGTTGTGGAGGCCCTATATAACCCTCTCTTCAATCAGGTTGTAGCGGCCAGTACAGACTCCATGATCTGTGTGTGGCATATGTTTACTGGCGAGAAGGTCATGCAATTCAGAGCTTACAGGTTTCACAAAGATGGCCAAACGATTGTCCTTGAGATCACGGCTATGACGTTTGACCCTACTTATCGCAGACTCTTCACCGCGGCTCGGAATGGCTTGGTCAAAGTGTGGAATTTCAACAATGGAGCATGTCTGCGAGAACTGCCGGTGTATGATTCATCAGTCATCACAAGTATAGTGTGTGCACGGCAGAAGATCATCACTGGTGGGTGGAATAAGAGGGTGACCATTTACAGGGACGATGTGGATGATGACACCGTGCACTGGATACAACCCTCTCATTATGATGATATCCTCTCCCTAGCTCACTATGCCCCTAACATCTTGGCTTCATCATCCTATAACGGTGACATTCTCATCTGGTCCCTGGAGACCGGCAGATTGCTCTTCTGTCTCAATGCTATGCACAGTCAGTTCCCTCAAACTCTCGTGTCCTCCATGTCCAGTGGGTTCTACAGTGTGACAGACAAATCAACCAAGCTTAAACCAAATAATATTGACGAGAATAAGGAGAAGGCACGCCCAGTCCAGCTCACGTTTGTTTCCATGGTGGACAATGAGAATAACAGTCCCCACCCCAAAACACTCCCGACATCGGCAAAAACGAAGGACAACGTGGACCTTCCGCAGGGATATGAATGCAGAGGAAACAATGATTTGGGAGTGGCAAATCAGAGCAGCAAGAAGCAAGGGATGGTTGTCGAGAAGCTTAGATTCTTGCAATCTCGGGAGAACACCGCTGATACAGCCACCCTGATGGCAGGCTACGCTGATGGCATGATACGGGCCTGGTCTATACACCACAAAGGAGGTCTATTGGGAGAGTTCTGCGGTGCCCATAAGCCTGGACAGACCATCACTGACATGGCCACGGACGAGGAGAATATGTTTATAGTGAGTGGCGACACTCAAGGCTACATCAAGGTCTGGGACATCAGTCATTACTGCGTGAAAACACCCCGGGCCTTGTACCCAACTACCCGCGAGTACTTCCCCTTTGTGGGCTGGAGGAATCGCGTCATGCGCCTCAAGACATGCACTAGTT
Source organism: Amphiduros pacificus (assembly GCA_949316495.1). Taxonomy (NCBI): domain Eukaryota; kingdom Metazoa; phylum Annelida; class Polychaeta; order Phyllodocida; family Hesionidae; genus Amphiduros; species Amphiduros pacificus. The sequence continues at coordinate 43,820,666 of OX439000.1, read as the reverse complement.
GGGTGGCAACCCATTCCGCTGATCCATCTCATCCTCCACTTCTCACTTCATTTAAAGGTCATATGGAATCCCTGTCATCCCTTGACCTTGCCAAGGTGGATGGCAGTTTCTTCATCATTTCTGCCAGTCACGATAACTCCATTCGCCTGTGGACTATTGCTGGCAACTTCATCGGTATATTTGGCCAGAAATCATTGTGGAATCCTTGCAAAAGTTTTGGTATACCTGCTGAGAATGAGCCCAATCTCAATGCAAACTGGAGTGCCACCTTGCGAGCCAACATTATACTGCCCCCAGACATTCGCAGAGTGGCATCAGCCACGACACTCACTGTGTTCTATGGCGATAGACATCCAGTCTGGGTGATTGCCAAGAACGTCATCTCATGGCTGAACCAGTACAGTTCAAGAAGCAAACTGTTGGGCATCAAGGAGGGGAAAGTCAGCTCTAAACGCACAAAGAAAGCATCAGAGCCCAGATCATCAATGCCGTCTTCTACAAGCTCCATTCTGGGCAAATCCTACAAGAGAATGACGCGCCATCGCCCGCTCCCTCGTCTACCCAAGATACACCAGATCAGCAATAAGGTATAGCTTTCTACAGTAATTACTTTATTTAATACAAATATACTGAGATAAACTCATATCCAGTTTCTGTATGAATGATCTAAAAATTGTTTTGTGCGTGCTAATTGCAGATTTCAGTGTACAACTGCCTGCCTTTTTCTGAGCTCAAGCCTATTGAACACATCGAGCCTCCAGACTCTGTTAAAGAAATCAGACAGCGACATTCATCCACTCTGGACAACGTAAAAGAAATACCTTCTAAAAATCGGCAGACTGAAACGAAACGAAATAAAAAGAAACCAAGCATGAAAACACTGAGCAGGAGGATAAGCTGGACTTTGTCAAGGTCCAGAGCCAGTAGTAGGTACGTGATGCTCTCAGACACAGAAAACGTCATATGACATATGTTTGTATATTACATATCATATATTGAGGAGATTGAAAAATGTAGACTCACAACACCATGCCCTGCTCTTTGTTGAAGAATGAAAGTTGATGGTATCGGGGTGTCGCATTTCTTATTGGTGCTTGTCTTAAAATGGCATGGTCACACTTTCAAGATGATTTGCAACAAAAAAGTTATTCTAATGAGTAATTATGCATGAAAATAAATCTCATGGCAATGTGCATTAATGCACTCCCGCAAATGTAAATATTCTTATATTCCAAATGTTTTCTTCTGAAAAGAAATATTTTGACCATTGTAACGCAAATAATTCACAACGTGATGTTACTTATACTTATTTACTTCAAAGTTAAACTCGCAAAGGACAAACAAGAAGAGATATTTTTCACTTATTTTCACAAGGTGCAACGTTTACAAATTATGCATCTAGATATCTAATGATATAAAAGTTAAATAACATTTTCAAGATTATTAAAAACACCGCAGGCATAATTAACTTGTATAGTATTACCGTAAAATATCTGGCAATCTTTATTATGTTAGTGTGAACTTGGCTTTGTTCGTGCATATAAGCTGTAGTTGGTTTGCTCAAATTCACATTTGTGTATAGAACATATTCTTTCCTCCTGTGTTAAAATACATTTGATTTAATCTTTCCTTGATTTTTTTTAAATTGCAGAATGATGGCCAATCAGAGCGAGGCTGGCAGCAAGCGGAGCCTTGTGGCTGTGAAGGCCGGTGCAGAGGAGGGTCCGGCCGGGGACAATCCGCAATCTACCCCGAGCACACCGAGTACATCCGAGGAGACGGAAACCCAACCGTGCTCAGGAGAGGGTGTCAAGCACCCAGACTTGCCGCACGACTCTGCACACAGACTGTCCATATCTGACAAACACTTGCATACCATTGCAGAATAACAAGGCAGCATTCACTGCGATACTTGATTTCATATTGTCTTCATTATAAACAAGGATTCACGATTCAAAATTGTTATCGGAATATTGTGGTTGCCCCTCTGGCATTTGTAAGCAGTTCAGATAAATCAGGTTTTGTGAAAAACATAGTTATATTATCTCAGAAATAAAATTTCTCAATGTTTTAAATAGTGCATTTAATTTGGTAAATCAGAGCTGAACTATTTAGTTTGATCTGGTATATAGTAAACGTGGAGAGTGATTCCCTCAGCCCTATATGATATGGATTTACATAATTTACATAACACAATTAAAATTGCATTACATTTGCAGTATAAAAAAACAAAAACAAGAAACACAAAAAAACACTAATGTGGGTATTTTATAGATAGATCCACACGATAAAGTTTGTGAATCTTTACAAATTTAGTACATTTGTGGCATCCCAGTCCTTAATATAGTTTGTGGTCAGACACAATCGTCACAAAGTTGAATAACGTCATATCCTTTATGACACTTGCTCATTCGTCATTCCCATATATTTAATTTCATTCAAAATCTGAAAATTCCCAAGTCACAAATACTCTTCTTTGCCACAAAAATATCATTGAATCAGAATTGACCAACATTAGGTCACAACTATTGATTAAGTGTCTGACCTTAACGCTGACCAATCAGTACAGGTGTCAGTATAAAGCAGAATCTTTACGAACACCCATCTTTCATCAATCAGTCCACAGCCTGATTATTATAAATCATGGATCTCAAAGGTCCAATTTTGACCAAGCTATGACACAACCAAACATTCATGTAGTAGCCAGTCGTGTCAAATCTCTTCATGGTTTGAAGCTTGTCAACTTTGACCTTCAAAGGTACATCTACATCTATAAGGGAGTTCCTGAAGGATGCAGAGCTACCTGTTTCCAATGTAATTAAATGAGGGGGAAGGTTATTGCAGTCAGTCACTGTCCTTGGAAAATAACTGTACTTATAAGGGTCACAGCTTGTCGCCATTTCGATATAGCGATTTCCATGGTTTTTCCCTGTAGGAGATGATTTCATTTTGACATGATCAGGAAGTTTCAAAGCTATTTCATCATTTATAGCCTTGTACATTAAAACCAGCCTCTGGGTCCTTCTTCTCCCTGCTAGTGAATCCCATTTTAGGTCTTCCAGGATTTTTGTCACATTGCCTGATTCTCTCTTCCAGTTGCCAGCCACAAATCGAGCATCTTGTCTTTGGACTGATTCTAAGTGGTCCATATCTTTTATAAGGTAAGGGTCCCACATACTTGATGCATATTCTAAGTGGGGGCACACAAGTGTATTGTAGGCAGCCTCTTTGATATTTCCTGGGCACATGTTGAAATTCCTTCTTACAAATCCCAGTACTTGATTTGCTTTGCAGACAATGTTGTTAATATGCTTATCCTATTTCATATCTGTTAGGAGCTCGACTCTGAGGTAGGGATGATGTTCAACATGTTGCAAGATGTGACCATTTAATGTATATTTGCTTGAATCAGGAGCATGGCTTTTTTCTTGCTGCTCGGGGTGTAGCATTTCTGAGCGTTGAAGTCCATTTGCCACTCATTTGACCATTCCTCCAGCATATTTAGGTCCTCTTGCAGTTTTATTGCATCATCATCATTTTCAACTATTCTATATAGAAGGCTGTCATCTGCAAAGAGCCTTATGTTTGAATATTTTAGCTTCTCTCCAATATCATTAATATCAAGTAGAAATAGGATTAGCCCAAGTATTGTACCCTGAGGCACTCCAGATTTAACATGGACAGGGTCAGATTCATAACCGTCAATAACTACCCTCTGTTCAAGGTTTATAAGCCAGTTTTTTATCCATGAACCGACCTGCCTTGAGATTCCAACATTTTGCCCATCATTTCTAGCCTTGAGTATGTCATGTAAGGTTGTGATTAACTGAGTTTCACATGAGTGGCCTTTCCTGAATCCATGCTGAAAATTTACCAGGATATAGTTTGCAGTGATTCATCATATGTCTGACAATTATATGCTCCAAAATCTTACAGGGGACTGATGTCAAAGAAACTGGCCTGTAGTTAGCGGCACAGCAACAACTTTTATCTCCTTTTTTAAAGACTGCAACTATATTTGCTGTGTGCCATGCTTTTGGAACTTCTCCTTTGCTGAGTGAGTCTTGGAATATTTTTTGTAGGATTGGAGCTATTTCATGTGAACATTCTTTTAAGACTCTTGTGGGTATTTGATCCGGGTCATTTGCTTTTTTTGCAGTTTAGGTTAGAGATCAATTTTTCCACACCAGCAACTGTGATGGTAATTGGCTCTATTTGCTGAGAAGTTGGATAACCTTTGTCAGGAATATTTTCCATGTTTTCAGTGGAAAATACAGATTTGTACTGACGTGAAAGAAATTCTGCCTTGCCTTTACTGTCTTTTACTTCAATGCCATTTTCTGTTAGCGTTGGTACACCAACAGTATCTTTGCGCCTTGATCTAATATAGTTCCAGAACCTTTTTCCCATTGATGGTCTACTGAATTCAATGTCAGGTAAATCGAATAGCCCAAGGACATACTCATTGTGGGATTCTCTCAACTTGTGTTTTACATGTTTCCTAAGGTTTCTGAATTTTCTACGATCAGAATCCTTTTTAGTTTTTTCAGTCAGTTTTTTGTCTTTGTTTTCTTCTAATTTGTCACTTGATTTTTTTTGTCATCCATGGCACATCCCATCTACCAGTTATTTTCTTAATAGGAATGTGGTTATTGATGGACTTCATAAGCTTGGCTGTGAACTTATTGTTTGGAGTTTCAACTTGAATCTTTAACTTCATCTTCAAAAAAGATATGCATGTCTCGTTTTATTGCATTCATGTCTCCTTTTTTGTACAGCAATACATTGTTTGGCTTTTTCTTAGCCAGTATGGCTTTTGCATTGATTTATGTTATCACCACATCATGGTCGCTCATGCCTGGATGGACAGATACTTTATTTACTAGGCTAAGGTTTGTTGTACCGACCAAATCTAACCTATTGCCTCCCCTGGTTGGGTGAGGATTTACCTGTGTGAGACAATGTTTATTAAAAGTATCAATCATTGCTGTATTTAGGTCGATCCCATATGCAGGGCTTGGCTTACAGGACATTTTCTCCCATGGGATGTCTGGGACATTGAAATCCCCTGTTATTAATATATTTAGGGTATTTGTGCCACACCGAGGAATCTTTCCAAGAGATGCATTTAGTTCATGGACGTTAGATATATTTCTATTGGCCTATAGTAACATCCTATGAACAGTAGTTTTGTTCCAGTTATGTTAAGTGTTCTCCATATAATTTCACAGCCGGTTTTTAGGCTCTCCTACTTAGGGCCTGACAGCCACCTTTTATGGATACTAATCAGTACCCCACCACCACCCTTGCATCTGTTTTCTCTCCCTATATCATAATCAGGGTAGATGACACTGTCTGCAATAGTGTGATCAATGTGGGATTCTGTTATGCATAATATGTCAGGGTAATTATGCTCAGTTATTAGTTCCTGTAGCTCCAATTGCTTTTTGGTTGAGTTTAGGACTCTACAGTTCACTGTCATAACCTTAAGCTTTTGAATTTTCTACTTTTTTCTGCCTTGCTTTGGTCTTGTGGTGTAGGTTTTCCCTACAGCTCGATCTTCTGTTCTTTCACTGTGACACTTTCATCACTTAGTGTTTCAAAGAGATTACTTGTTTCAAATTCATTTTCAAAGAAAGGATTGGAAATATTTGGATTGTGACATTTCCAGTATTACCATGACAGCCATCTTTGTTTATTGAATAACTCATAATCTTTATTAGTGAGTCCATCACATTTAATATGTACATATGTGTCACATTCATCACACTGCATGGCTCTGTGGTTGTTGGCAACTGGTCGTTCACACACTCCACAGGGGAATTAAACAGGCCCTGGATGTGGGTGAACATCACGACATAATAGTAGCAGGGATATCAGGAAAAGTAGCACATATATATTGCATCTTTTCTGTGGATTAGATTTATCCCAGTAGCAGAGATTTTGTTTTCTATATGTGATACTGGCTTTGTGTATGGCAATGCTCAGTATTGGGTTTCTCTGGATCATACTTTGCTTCTGAATGGAGCCATTATTCAGGAAGTATGCAGTACTTCCGGGTCTGTTGGAGGTATTGTCAGGATTTCCTGTGTGAGTTATGCTTGCCACCCAAGTGCAAACAAGACAGCTCAAGATCAATTGTGTTTGATACTGTTTCATTATATTGTGGTTTAATGCCACAGTTGAGGTTTATGTACATGATTTAGTGTCCTGATAGGTTAATTCTATCTGTAGAGATAGGTTGGTTTCAGCGGGGTTTAATGCCACCGTTGAGGTTTGTGTACAGGGTTTAGCGTCCTGTTAGGTTAAGTTTATCTGTGAAGATAGGTTGGTTTCTGTGCGGTTAAATATGCCTCACACAGAGAATTTGATGAACATTTATACACAACAATAAGGATACTGCCACGCTGTATAATATCTTCAGGTTTTGTACTCATGGACCACAGTTCTGTGATAGAAAACTATCTTGAGATTCAAGGTGGTTAAATATGCCACCGTTGAGGTCGAATGCAGGATTTATGGTCCTGACTGATTGAGTGAAACAAAATGGAAAAACCACTGGGTAATATGCGAGTTATTCGTTATTACCAGTAGTTAGGATATCCAGTTAGTGATATTGTACAGAGAGGTATTAGGTATATATCAGACCATCACTCCACATAGGCAGCCAAGAATGGATACTCGTGAGCGCGGTTCCTCCCTTAGACCACACAGTATGATCCCGCCCTCGGTTGTAGATCACGATGTCGGCATGACGTCGTCAATGAAATGCATGACACTATACACAAAGTAAATCAGACATCGCCAAAATAGACTTGAAATCCACTGTTTCCACACACACCACACACTGCCCATCCAATTTAACTCACGACTACAGTAGAAATCGACTTCTGACGACACATTTTCAAGAAGCAATGCATTTCTCTCCAATGTCGGATCTTCATGATACTAAATGAACCAATCACAGCGCGGCTACGCCGTCGCATCTGTACTGAAATGGAACAATATACGCATTACAATGGCCGCCGGTCTCCGAGTTGTTTCTTCATGAAATCCCTCAAATATATCAACATAAAGACATAACATGGTGTCAGAAGTGGGATTTACCTGAAGAGAAGTCATGTCTACGCAATGAGACAGTTTTGGGAGAACTGCACACAGGTTGTGTAAGGTAAATGAGTGCCCAAACAGAGAACTTTTCCAGACCATGTGTTTTGCCCCACATTGAGTGACAGTGAATACACACAGGTTGTGTACTACAGATTCCAAACTCCAAATATTAACTTTGCTGTTGTTATGTCTTTATGTTGATATATTTGAGGGATTTCATGAAGAACAACTCGGAGACCGGCGGCCATTGTAATGCGTATATTGTTCCATTTCAGTACAGATGCGACGGCGTAGCCGCGCTGTGATTGGTTCATTTAGTATCATGAAGATCCGACATCTCTCTTTGTTTAAAATAAAAACTTATTATACATCTCTCTTTGTTTAAAAAAAAATTAAATATTCTAATAAAAAATCTATGTATCATACATGTCATATCTTATATAAAAATAAAATATTTAAGCATTCCAGTTGGCATATATTATCAATAAACATTAACATTATGAAACAACAAACATTCTGATCTTTGGTATATGGCACATATCAATGCAAAATCAGGAGTCTCTTGATATGGCTTTTTTCTTGTGTGTATTCACATCAGATCTACATATCCAGTATGCAATCTGTATATCCTTCAAGACCACACAAAACCATTTTGCAGTAATCCTCAGTCTCTGTCTGCAAATAATGGTATTCAGTCTCTATCTGTGAAGTATGAGTATTCAGTATATCTGGTATACTTATTATGACTATAATAAACATTATCAAAACTCAAAATATGGAATTGAACATTCTGCTGTCATTTGAACATAAAAATTATCTCAAGTTTAGGAAACTTGTCCCTTAACATTTGTGTAAGCATCATTTAAATGCTTTTATTTGACATAATCATAAAATCTAGCAGGGGGTTTGGACATTCTGCCTGTTCTAGTTTGCATAGGCATTCTAACAGGTGTACTTGGTTTTGTCACTCTAGGCGGAGCAACAACTTTCTGTGCAGGGGGTGATTTTGCTGGTATAGGGGGTGATTTTGCTGGTATAGGGGGTGATTTTGCTGGTATAGGGGGTGATTTTGCTGGTCTAGGGGGTGTAACTGGAACCTGGGGTATCTCTCCAGTCTGAGCCTCTCCTACTAACAAATCATCTCTAAGTCTCCTCCTAATATGTGCTTGTCTTGCGTCATCATATGTATCTTTCTCTGGTGTTTGCAACAAGTGTCTCCTATTCCTGCATATTGTCCTACCTGTGGGGGTTTGTCACAGATATGATCTGGGTCTGTCAGCGGGTCCAACCAGTTTAGCTGGCACCCACTTTTTATCAATTCTGTACCTAATAGTCTTTTCTGGGTCAATCTCTGGCAATGGTTTTGCTTGTCTGTCATAGACTTTCTTACTCTCCTCTCTATGTTTCTGCAGTGTCCTTGTCACCTGCTCGGGTTCTAGTACCTTGGGAACCAATAACTTTGCTGTTGTTGGCAGTCTCGTTCTGGTTCTTCTGTTCATACTCCTTTGTACAGGGGAACCTAAGCTGGCCTCTCTCGGTGTGTTTCTTAAATCTAATAATCCTAGTTGAATGTCTGTGCCATCCTGTTTCGTTTTCTTGATTAACCTTTTTGCGGTTTGGACAGCCTTCTCAGCATGTCCATTAGCCTGCGGGTATGTTGCACTCACAGTCACATGTGTGAATCCCCAGGCTGTACTGAATTCCTTGAATTCATGAGAGTCGTATTGAGGCCCATTGTCGGAATAGACTTTCTGTGGAATACCATGTGTTGCAAATGTTTTCTTTAGGAATGTTATGACTGTTTCAGATGTTGTGTCTTTTTCTAGGTGTTCTAGATCTATGTATCCTGAGTAATGGTCTACTACTGATAGGTATTGCTTTCCATCTTCCTCAAACAGATCTGTTGACACTATTTGCCATGGTAAGGTAGGTACTTCTAAGTTTAGCATTGGCTCTTTCTGATTAGAAGCTCTAAGCTCTATGCAAGTTGGGCATCTTGATACTAAGTCTTCTATTTGTTTATTCATACCACTCCAAAACAAGATATCCTTTGCCAACTGTTTGGATCTGACTATTCCTTGGTGGCTGGAGTGTACCAAGTCTAGTATGTGTGACCTCATACTTTTTGGTATCATCACTCTTTCTCCTTTAAACAATATTCCATCATATTGAGTCATTTCTTCCCTATAATCCCAATATGGTCTTGCCTCAGGTGGAACTTGAGATCTTGTCTCTGGCCAACCTGACACTATTTGTTCTTTCAGAACCTGAAATTCTCTATCTTCCTCAGTAGCCTCTCTAAGTTTCTTCTGCTTTTCTTCTGTGAAAGCCATTAGGCTTGTTATTTCTGTTGCACAAACCTGACACTCCTTCATGTCATCAACTAGACCAGGATGTGTAGATTTACTAGGGAACCTACTTAGAGCATCTGCTATTGGGACTTCCTTGCTGGCTTTTCCTACTAATCTGATATCATATGGCTGAAGCTTTAACCACATCTTTTGCAATCTCAATGGAACTTGTGCAAGTGGTTTGTCCTGTATTCTAACAAGGGGAAGGTGATCTGTCTCTACAGTCACGTCTTTTCTACCATATAATAAATGGTGAAATTTTCTACACCCAAAGACTACTGCAAGTAGTTCTTTTTCTATCTGGGCATATGCTTTCTCAGTATCTGTCAAACTCTTTGATGCATATGCTATGGGTCTACCACCTTGAAGTAGTACAGAACCTAGTCCACCCTGTGATGCATCATTTGACAATGTCAATGGCTCTGTCAATGAGTAGTATCTCAGTACTGGTGCATTTGTCAAAGCACTCTTCAGTTTTTCTATGGCTTCTCTCTGTGGTTCTCCAAAGATTTCATCTGAATCTTTCTTTATCACTGCTCTCAGTGGCTCAGTGATGTTTGAGAAGTTGGGTATGTACTTGGACAAGTATGTAGCCATTCCTAGGATGGTTCTAACCTCCTCTTTGCTCTGTGGTTCTGGCATTTCTATGATTGCTCTAATCTTGTCATCTGATGTTTTGACACCATCTCCAGTCATGATGTGACCTGTATATTCTACTTCAGGTTGAGCAAACCTGCACTTGGACAATCTGAAAGTCACGTCATTCTCTCTGGCAGTCTGTAGTGTCTGTCTCAGTACTTCACACATCTGTGTGACTGTCACTGTGTCTAGGAGAACATCATCAAAGATGTTGTTTAGTCTCTCCTGACCCTGGAAGATTTCTTCCATTGCTCTCTGATAGATCTCAGGACTTGACTTGATTCCCATTGGGAGTCTGGCATACATATATCTTCCCCAGCTTGTATTGAAACAAGTGAGTAACTGACTAGCCTCATCTAGTTGTAGCTGGAAGTAACCCATGTTTGCGTCTAGCACCGTGAAAAACTTGCTACCATCTGTCTTTGTCAGTACATCTTCTAAAGTGTTGATTGGATGGTACTCTCTGAGTAGGGCTCTATTGAGAAATTTTGGGTCAATGCAAATTCTAACTGAATTGCCATCCTTTTTATGTACAACATGCAACTGGCTGCACCATGGGGTAGGGGTACCTTTTGGAACTTTCTTGATTATACCCTGGGACTCTAAATAGTCCAATTGTTCCTTAGTTTTCTCTCTCATGGCTGCGGGAACAGGTCTTGAGGGTAGCGATATGGGACCATCCTTGTAGTCCGGGTCTAGGGATAAGGACCATTTGCCAGGTATCTTACCTATTCTATCTGATGGGAACCTGTCCCTGTACTCTAGCAACACTTCTTTGATGCTCTGTGGAGTGTCTCCTACTATTCTGTCTAAGAACTCTTGCTCCTCTTGTTCCTTGTCCCTGTTTTTCTTGACCTTTGTCTCTTTAGACTTGTCTACACTAGTCTTGACACTGTGCACTCTGCTCACCAATCCTAATCTGATGCTGTCCTGTCCTCCTAGTAGATTTGGGACATCTCCTTCTACTACCTCACACTCTAGCACATAAGATTTATCTTTGTGTATTGCTGTGAACCTTGTTCTGCCTACAGGTTTGATCTGTGAGTTACCAAAAGCATTGATTGTGACCTGAGTTGGCTCTAACTTCAGACCTGCATGTGGTTGCATTCACGTGAATGTACGCATACACATTGTGTTACACTCTGCCTGTGTGTCTATTTTCATTTGGACTGCACCTTTGCCATTTTCATATGGGGTTTTCAACAAGACGGACCAATAGTTTGTCTTGGACGGACCAGAATTGTTCACTCCAACAGCATAAATGCTAAGGGAGTTAAAGTCATACATGTAGTCATCATCAACATTTTCATACATATCATCATACATTTCATTGCTATACATAGGTTGTTCATACATCTGTTCATTTACTTGTACAGTATTTACATGTTTCTTTTTCCTACACATTATTTCAAAATGACCTTGATTTTGACAATAATTGCAATATCTGTCTTTTGCTGGGCAATTGAATTTACTATGTGGTTCTCTTCCACATCTACTACACTGGGAGCCACCATGGTGTGCTCCTCTAAAGGAACCTCTGTAGGACCCTCGGAATCTTCCTCTGGATGATGATCTGCCACGACCTCGTCCTGTACGCGGGTAGCTTCCTCTTGATGTACCTCTGGAAGGTCTTGCTGTACCTCTGGAAGGTCTTGATGTACCTCTGGAAGGTCTTGATGAACTAGCAAAGTTCACCTGTTTTGGGTCAATTATTCCCAAAGATTCTTTCTTTTGCTCATGTAGATGACATTTGGTTACTATTTGATCCAGTGTGAGCTCTTCTGACCATAACTTGTCTCTCAGTTGTGTATCTCGTACACCAACGCTGACCTGCTTGCATAGCTGTCTCTGTATAGTTTCACCAAATTCGCAATATTTTGCTATTTCTTTTAATGCACTAATATATTGTGCTATTGACTCTCCGGGCATCTGGTGCCTGTCCTCAAATTTTTTCATATATAATTTTGTGACCTTGGTTGGTTGGAAATATCCATCAAACTTGGCTATCACGGTCTCTAATTTCTTGGCGTCGTCATCAGACAGACCAAAGTTATCGAACGTTGCTTGGTATTTAGATCCCATGGAATAAAGTAACATTGCTACTTTCCTCTTGTCATCAGCTTTCTCTAAATCAGCTGCTAAGAAAAATGTTGACATTTCTCTTTTATGAATTATCCAGTCCCCAGCTTCATTCTGTGTGGGCTTGAACACAGGGCACTTAAACCCTCCTGTTTCCATTTTGGTTTTGCAAAGTTAATTAACACCAAACGCAAGGCTTGTTAGAAAAAAAATTCTTTGCTTTTTCTTGATCTCAAGATCATTTCACCATTGTTTACAAGTTTGCTACCCAGCTTTACTAGCATAGAGAACCGCATCATTTGTGAGTGTGTGCATGCGTTGTTTACTTGCAACTCACTGCACGTGCCGGTCAATGATGTTATGTGCGCATGTGCGGGGAGGAATGGACGTGTTTTTTCTAGGAGCGAGTTTCTAGGAAAATAAAACAAAGTGTACATATACGATCTGCAAACTATCGCACGCTTTCTGTGGACGATTCTTGTTAAATACTATACGATTGGAATTACCGGAGAATTTGGGAGCCAAAGGAATATTTTGAAGCAAGATTTCGATCAGTTTCAAAATCAAATACAGACTTCGTGGGATTAGTATATACAAAACGTATATATCGGGTACGTATTCTAAGTTGCTGCAAACTGAAGTGTGTGCGAAAAAACATACTATCTAACCGTCTAACAAGAAAGTTATTTAAGAAAACCATAATACGAAAAAAGTATAAATCGTAATATAATTTAAATAACCGAATACATAATAACTCCGTGAAATCTAAGATCCATTCCTCCGACTGCAAACATCATTACATAAGTCTACTGATCTTGAATGTAAATATAATTATTGCACTCCTGAGCTCAGGTGTGGTGAAATAGTTTGGTGTATATATGTATATGTACATATATATATATATATATATATATATCTATCTTGGGGTAAAACTCCTAAGACCCATCTGTCAACCCTGAGTTGAACACTTAACTTCTCTAAATCAATTTCACTGGGTATATAAGACCCCAGTGCACAGCACATTATCAGTAGCGCCGCAACCAGTTACCAGTTGACCAGTGGAGCGGCCGAGGACAACGAAACCTTGGCAGTGAATGTATTGTGTTTTTACAAGCTTTTAACTCATATTCTTACAACGATTGGATTTTAAGTATTTATTTGACTGGATTTTATGCAATACATCGTACTACTGGAAATTTCACTGCGTGCGTGAAAAGCCCGTTCTGCGACTCTCTGCAGTAAGTACTCGAATATTTTTTGCCAAAACCGTTATTAAATTGAGAAAATATATAGAAACTCTAATATAGAAAATATAGAAAAATAACTATAAAATTGAGAAAACACTGTTCAGTACAGAAAAGAACAGTATCAATCTATTAAAAGAGCATAGAAATTGTGAAAACTGCTGTTCAGTAGAAAAGAATAGCTTTTTTTGAGAAAATATAAATATCTGGTTTGAAATTCCAGGTAGCAAACAACAACTTTATAATACCATAATCGCCAGCATATAATTCCTGGTGAACAAATATATATATTTAAATATAGCCACATATATCTAAATATAACAGTTCGTGTCACTAAGTGTCACCACTCTAATCCTGGTCACAAAGTGTCACAGCTCTTAAACAAAATCCTTAAGACACAATCTTATTATATAACATTTCAGACAAAGCATGGCGACTAATGATCCTGCTGGCGGACTCGAATCGATAACCGAGGAGGAGGTCAATACCCCTGATGACGCACCTGCAACAGCCAGACCGCAGCGGGCAAATGCGTCAAAAAAAGGCACAGCCCAGACGAAGGCAGCCGACAAACTCAGAACAGAAATTGACAATCTCAAAGCTGAATTAGAAATTGAATGATAAAATCACTGAATTGCAGAATAAATGTGTAAATGAATGTATGCCTGAAATAGAATTCAATAGAAATAAGCTGGAAGAACTTAGATTAGATATTACAGGGAAGGACAGAGAAATAGCCAGGCTTCATGAGAAATTGGTCTTTGAAAGAAAAACAAACAATGAATTGTCTAGGGTACAGAATGTAAACACTGACAGCACTGGTACAGATACCCCTACACTACCTAAATACCTAATTATGACTGAGCAAGAAAACAGTAAGTGCATTGCGGACAATAACAAGTCTGAATTTTTTGAACTCATCCCAGCCATGCAGACCGATACAGTATTTGATTTTAAACATGCTTTCAGCATAAAGGAAACTATTTTGAAATTGAGAGAATTTAATGCTATTGTTCTCATGCTTGGTGCCTCTGACATAATGAATAACAAGAATATTGATGATATATGTGTTGTAATTGGAAAAATTGTAGAAACCTTGAAGAAGTATACACGTGCTAAGTTGGTACTATGTACACCGCCCCCATTTGATTATGGGTACGGTCCCCAAGCAGTTCTGCTAAATTACTTGAGGGACAAAAAATTCTCAAATGTTACTTTCATTCACACCAGAGAAATCCTAGATAAACACCTCAGGTCTGACTGTATGGTTGATGATTCGCATAAACTGAGTCTCAATGGCGGAAAAATCTTTTTTGAAGAAGTAATTATGAAAATTAAGGTAGACATGTCAGTGAATCTTAAAACTAATTTCCCTGACAATAAGCCAATGGATCCTAAACCATCATCAAGCTCGCTAGGTAGCACCAGCCATATTTCTGGAATACAAAGTGACCTCATGTGGTCACTCAGTCAACCTCACATAAATATAATTAGGGAGGTACCAAGTGCAAAGATGGGTATGATCATGGGGAGGGGAGGTGCCACTGTGAAAGCTGTCCAATATGTTAGTTCGGCAAAAATACACAAGATGGCATGGAAAGTTCCCTCGGACGATGGTCAGGTGGAACGTCAGGGACTATTAGTTGTGGGTAACCCCACAAACTTGGTACATGCACTTGACGGCATTGATACCGTTCTTGCAGGCCAGGACTTATATGAGGTATATGATATGCAGAAACCACCTGAAAACAAAACAATTCTTTGCCAAAATTTCGAAAAGACAGGTGAATGTCGTTTTGGTGAAAGATGCAGGTTTATGCACCCCATATCTAAAAGACGCAAGTTGGGAAAATGACGGGATCAAGGGGATATGAAAATTATAAAAAATAATGTATATCACAAAGAAAAAAACTCGCATGATATGAATTGTATGAATATATTTAATTCACATAGAGAATGTCAATTATATACTAAAAATATAGATATAGAAAGTACTGAGTATACAGAAAAATGCTCTTTTTGCAATAATGTCGCAGAAAAGACATCATGTGTATGTAAACTGAAAAAAGAAAATGTTTTTATAACGCATGAGTATTTTAAAAGAAATTGCAAGAAAATAAATTTTATTGAAAACAAAAAAAGTTGGTCTAATACCTTAATGCATGTGTCAGAAAACATATACAAGCCAATGAATGTTCTTTCATATCCCCGCAGTCAAAATAGTCAGAACAATGATCATAATCAAAAACCCAACTTATTGGTCACCTATGCCGAAGCAGTAAAAAATAATCTTAAATATGTTAACAATAGCACATCATCTTTAAATAAAATGGTAGGAATTAATGATCATATTAAACACACAGCAAAACATGAGGGGGGTCCCCAAGCGGACACTCTTAATGGAAAGCATCTTAATGGTAGCTCTTGTATACGAAACATAAGGAAAAACTGTAACCAATCATTGATGCGATATGAGTCACGTGGTAAGCAGGGCCCCGCCCACCACAGGCTGGTTCGTAGCAGTAGAACATGTCTCACAACGCATAAGAGGGACATATCGCTCTCAAATCGATTTGGATGTCTTTCTGACAGTAATAAGATGGTAGCACATAACTTTGGTCAAAATGAATACACTCCTATTAATATAAATTGCCGCACAAAGATTCGAAGCGATCAGACGTTTGCTCCGCCCTCCCTTAATCGGATTGGCCGTCATGGGGGGCAGTCTGCTGGGGGTGAGAGAGTTTCCCTCCATAATGACGTCATAGGGTCAATGGCCGGATTCCCGGTTGAAAGTTGCCTTAATGCTCAGGGGAACATGAATCAAACTAACTTTAATAGAAACTTAATTAATAACAAAACGAATAGATATATAAAACGCAAATTTAAAAATGATAAACATATCAAAATGAACAAAGATCTAATTATTGCAACAGCCAATGTTCAAAGTCTTGGAAACAAGACGGAACTGATAAATTTGTATATAAATGAAAATAATGTTGATCTTTTCTTTATAACTGAAACTTGGATAAATGAAATGAATGAACAAATCATTAGAGGCGAAATTAAAGGTAATAACTATGACATCGAACATGTACCACGTGCCCTAAGGTCTGGTGGGGGTCTGGCGATTATCTATAGACCTGAAATAGACATAAAGAAAATTAATCACACACATAAATTATTGACAATGGAAATGATGGAAATAAACATTAAATCTAAAAATAAGATATGCACCATTATTACAATATACAGACCCGAGCCTTCTGATAAGAACAAATATACTTACACAGAATTTTTTGAAGAATTCAGTGAACTATTGTCCTATTATAGCACATATAATCATGAAGTTATATTAGTAGGTGACTATAACTTTCACATGAATAGACCGGAAAGGCCTAATGTAATAAAATTCAATGAAGTCCTAGATCTGTATAATTTGCATAATCATGTGACAGAACCAACGCATATTATGGGAAATACGCTCGACTTATTAATAACAGGCATACATAGTAATATAATTAAGGAACATATAGTTGATGAAAAAATATCAGATCACAATATAATAAAACTTACCTTAAATCTGCAGACTAAAGCCAATAACAAAAAAACTGTATCATATAGAAATTACAAAAAAATGAATATAGTTGATTTTAAAAGAGACATTGAGGAAATGTTCAACGAAAGTCAATCTTATCAAGATGCAGATCTAAATAGATTACTTGATAAATATAACAAATTGACAATGGTACTTGATAAACATGCCCCTAATGTGGAGAAAACCATAAATATTAGGAAACCGGCACCATGGTTATCTGATGATGTAAGAATTGAAAAAAGAAAGAAAAGAAGACTTGAAAGGAAACATGATAAAACTGGCCTCTCCTCAGATAAGATACAATTTAAAATACAGAGGAACAAATATAACAATATCATTAAGAACTCGAAAAACGATTATTATTCGGGAATAATAAATTCAAATAAATCGGATCCAAAAAAATTATTTAAAATATTAAATAAATTATTACATACCAAAGAGGACTCTCCTTTCCCTAAACATAATGATAAGAAGGAGTTAGCCTCTGAATTTAATAATTTTTTCCTTGAAAAAATTACTAATCTCAGGGAATCTATGGACAAAAATGATAAAAATATAGAACATCATACTGAAGAAGTCAAATTCAATACACAGTTAGAAAAGTTTACATTATTAAGTGACTCTGATGTCAGAAAAATAATTAAAGAATCCGCAAAGAAGTCATGTGAATTAGATCCCATTCCTACATGGCTACTCAATGAATGTTTGGGAAGTTTATTGCCATTGATAAAGGCTATCATAAATAAATCAATATCACTGGGAAACGTACCGGATGACCTGAAGATGGCTATTATTAGACCTTTAATTAAGAAATTGGGCCTTGAACTGATAAAGAAAAATTATAGGCCGGTCTCGAATCTGGCCTATTTATCAAAACTAATAGAAAGGGCTGTGGCTACACAGTTTGTAGGGCATTTGGTTAGAAATGAAATTCAAGGGCTATTTCAATCAGCATATAAGGAATTCCATGGTACTGAAACTGCATTGCTTAAAGTTCAGAATGACATATTAATGGATATTGATAACGGTAAAACGGTAATGCTGGTACTGCTGGATCTATCAGCAGCCTTCGACACTATCGATCATGAGATATTATTGAATAGACTGGAAAAAAGATGTGGTATCACAGGAATTGCCCTTAAATGGTTTAGATCATACTTATCTAATAGAAAACAATGTGTCATAATTGATGGTAAAAGATCTGAAAACATGAATATTAAATATGGCGTCCCACAAGGCTCGGTTTTGGGACCTTTACTTTTCACTGCATACATGGAGCCTTTATCAGATATCATTGGTAACTATGGTCTCAGGCATCATATCTATGCCGACGACACACAACTGTACATCACCATTGATCCTAAATCTGAAGAAACTAGAAATGGGTCTTGCATAGAGATGGAAAGGTGTATTATAGAGGTTAAAAGATTTTTAATAGAGAATAAGATGAAGTTAAATGATGGAAAGACAGAAATGCTTTTATGTGGTAAAAGCTGTGATTTCAGAAAGAAAAATGTACCAGAAGAAATTCTAGTTGGGGAAACTAAAATTCCTAGATCAAATGCTGTTAAGGATCTAGGGGTTATTCTAGATCAAGAACTATCTATGAAATCACAAATCAAAAAAATGTGTAAAAATGGTTTCTTCCATGTAAAAAATTTATCAAGAATAAGAAGTTGTCTGGATGAAAAGACAGCCAACACCCTTGCTCATGCCTTTGTTACCTCTACCCTTGACTATGGAAATGCCCTTCTTGCTGGGTTACCTGGATGTGAATTAGCTAAACTACAAAAATTACAGAACGCTGCAGCCAGGGTAGTTGGGAAGCTTAAAAAGAGAGATCATATCACGCAAAAACTTATAGAACTTCACTGGTTGCCTGTGAAGGCTAGAATTGATTTCAAAATAGCTCTACTAACATGGAAGGTGCAAAATGGCTTTGCCCCAAAATATTTGTCTGATTTATTAGAATATAAACAGTTGGGTATGGGACTGCGATCTAATGATAAGAATGAATACATAATACCTATGACTAATATGAAATCCTATGGTGACAGAGCTTTCATGGTATATGCGCCGAGAATCTGGAATGCCCTGCCCCTCGAAGTGAAAAATTGTAAAACTGTAGAAACCTTCAAGAAAAAACTCAAGACATTTTTATTTAGAAAGCACTATCTTAATGAAGCGCTTAGAGCAGACCTGGTCTGATATAGCGCTATATAAATCGTTATTATTATTATTATTATTATATCTACGGTTGACAAATGCACAAGGCTATGACGTTTAATTTGATGTATATAAAGAGAGGAAGCAAAAATCTCAGCAACTCCTAACCTTTGAAGGCAAATGGTGTTGTAATCTATGCTAACGACTGTTCTCCCTTCACGTGCGTATTTGGCCATCTTTTAAAATGAGTTGTTTTGTGTTCTGTCATTGTAATATTCCAAAACTTGAGGTTTTTTGAAAAGTTGCTTTAATTTGTTCCAAAGTCAGTCGTGAGGCTTAAAAAAAATTCAGATCACTTTGGTGTCCGGAAGTAATTGGTTGCTTGAGGAGGTCAATCAAAACAATACCCACAGCATTTGAATATTTTCAACTCACCAATCCGATATTTAACATGCACGTGTGAGGCTCACTTCCGGGCACAAAAGTGATCTGAATTTTCTGCAGCCAATAAAGTTGACAAAAACATGGAATATATTTAATATTTTGGAATATTTTTCTCTGGAATTGTTTTATCTTTGTATTCTGCGTCTGCTGTCCAAAGCACACCATTCATATTAATGCTCTGTAAGCTCTACGGTGAGAAAATCTTTAAAAACCTGTCTCATCTCTTGAAGTACTTCATATTTGCGGACACATCGGTATCCCTGCATGTGCTGTGAGCAGGTGAGATGTTGGAAGCTAATGCGGTTCTCTTTGTTTACTCGGCCTCTTCAATACAGGCCTAGCGATAACGTTACCAATTGTCGTACTATTTGGGCGCTCAAAATTTGAAGTTGAACTTAAGAAAATCAAAAAGAGAGTCCTTTATTTATACTCATACATTTACTTATTTCAGAGACCTTTCTATTGTCTGAACACGCACCCGCACATGGAAGAGATTAAATACAGGTCATGAAATAGAATTTCAAAGCCAATTGCGTCTGGTCCGGAATCTATTGACAAACGGCAATATACAAGATCGGGTTAGTCAACTTTTTTTTCATTAATTTTCAAATATTTATTTTAAAGTTATACAGACAGAATATCAGTAATTCAATCCTTAATTTTTAAATTTCCTATTGGAATATGAACAGAATTATATCTGAAAACATCTGAACATTTTCACGTGAAAAGAAGCGTTGAACAGTCTCGATAAAATATCAATATTTCAGAAGTTATTTGAGCATTTTGGACTATGTTTACAACACGTTGTAAGTCTTGGAGGTATAAATTGCCATATGCAATTTTATTTTGCTGTACACCGAAAATTAATGGATTTAGATGGGATAAAATTAATGGATTTTGGTGGGTTAAAATTAGTGGATTTTAGTGGGTTAAACATTTGTTCATGTTCAAGATGTCACCACCATCGTGTAGCAACAAGAAACTTAAATAGAGGTGCTACAAAGATGACGATTTCAAATTTAATCATGGATTTAGCTTTGATGAATTTGACCACGAATCAGCCTTGAGTGTGTTTCATATTGTTCCTTAACAATATTGTTGTGTGAAATTGAAAAGTCCCTTTCCAAGTAAAGTAGGCAAAGTTCACTAATATTTCTAGATCTACCTTTCCGATCACTCAAAACAGCAAAACACGTTTCCATCCCACAGGTAAACATCTAATACCCCAGTCACATTTGCGCCGAATTCAGTTAAGATGCCCGGCCGATGGGTTTTTTTCTCAAAAAATTGGCCGGTAAGCCAGGGTGCCGTGAGGGCACCGGGAGATCATCGGACATAGTTGGCAGCTTTATGGGTCATCGGGAGCTTTTATATACAATATAAAGGTTGCCGGCGTTTCCACGATATTTTCTCACCAACATGTACGTGCGGGAAGTTATTTACTAATTCACAGTTCACAGTTCATTATTCAATTTTTTCGCGAAAATTTGACTTTGTGCTACATTTTAATTTAAAAACATATGACGCAATACTTCAATTCTCTTCAAATTTTCAGATGTTACAACCAGGGGATGTATATATTGCCACAAAAATCGTAATGCACAAAAATAGATTTAAAAGTGAAAACAAATTGTTGAAATTGGACTTTGAAAAAAAAACCCAATAATATATATTCTGCAATTAAAAATAATTATGAGAGATGTTTCAATGGTGTTGCCATTTATAGGGATTCATCTCTATGGTCCCTATTACCTTCCAGAATTTGTCACTAATTGTGCAATTATTAGAAGGAAATTAAAAATGTATAATTTTTTTTGTACATTATTTTTTCCATATGAGAGATGTTTCAATGGTGTTTTCCTTTATAGGGATTCATCTATAGGGTATATAGTATCTTCCAAAATATTTCACTAATTGAGTACAATGGGTTGAACTGAGAGGTCAAACATGAAATATTTGAAAAAGTAACTCATTTTTAAATGTTTTTGTGGGATATCATTTTTAATGGTATTGTCCTTCATAGGTTTTTTGCACAAAAATTATTCTATTGAGATGTTTCAATGTTCTTTTCCTTTATAGGGGATCATCTGTAGGGTACCTAGTATTTACATGAATTTTTCACTAATTGAACAATTATTATAACTGGTAGAATTAGGAGCTCAACCATTTGAAAAAAAGATTTTTTTTTATAATTTTAATTTATTTTGCAAATAGATCATTTTATATGAGAGATGTTTCTTTACAGGGAATATTCCTTTACAGAGAATCATCTACAGGGTACCTCAAACCTACATAAATTTTTAACAAATTGAGCAATTATTATAAGGGGTTGAATTTGGGGGTCAAACATTTGGAAAAAATGAACATTTTGCACAATTATGATGATTTTTTGCACAAAGATTCTTTTATTACGCAGAATGCACTATTCAATTTCAAGCTGTTTATATATTTCAAGCTGTTTATATATTGTCAGTGGAAATAAAAAAACGGATTATAAAAAAATGTGAGACAACAATTCTTGTAGCTCTCAAGAAAGCATCATTTTTAGTCTTAACTGGATACATAACACTTGGAAAAGTGAATGAACTATATGTTAAATGTGTTGAGATTGTGCAGATTGATTTTTGAGAGCTGAAAATGAGTGGAAAGCGCAGAAGAAACTTGAACAGACACTGGCTTCACTACCTAAAGATGCCAAAAAACAGGTGACAACATGTATAGACCACCTCAGTGAAAGGCCAACAACCAACATTTCATGGAATTCCTACTGAACACAGGTGACAAGGAACTTGTCGAAGTGACCACAAACAGATTGTGGGGATGTGGGATACCCATGAAAGACCACACTAAAATTCAAGATGACGCCCTCTCGAACGGTGACAATGAGCTTGGCAAAGCCCTTGTTAAGCTCAGAAATAGGTTTGCCTCAAAGTAAATCATAGACATAAAACTATGTAAAATTGCATTGTATTTTCAAATGTATTAATACCCCTTCTTAAACACTCAGATATTAATATATATGTTTACATTTGTAACATATATTGAACTTTGTGGTAAATATTTGACAATCGTTAGTTAAGTTTATCAACTAGAACAGTATTATTATCAACAAGACCACACTCCACATTCTACCCGTTATACATTTTGGCAGCAGGCTTTGCCACAGTACACGTAATACCATCAATACAGTGTTGGCAACGGTAAACATGCTTTGAATAGCTGCATTCTGGTGTATCTTATCAGGTATATAATCAACTAATAATAATATTAATATAGTTATGACAAAATAGTTATAACAAAATCATTTTAAGAATGTTTTGTTTGATGTTATTGAGAAGAAAAAATAAATAAATAAAATTTGTATAATAAAATCGTTTTATTTCACCCGTGGGAAAATTTAATAATTAAAGGTTATATATTAAATATAGCATCAGTATCAGTATAACTTATAACAGTATGAATGAAGCTGCCAATCTCGATAACAATCCCGGTAACAACGCTGGGAAATGACTTTTCCTGATGTACAGAGAACGTTCGCCCCATTTTCAATGGAGAACGCCACGGGGAGAAAGAGCACCAAGCTCCAAACAGTTTATAAAGTGATATTTTCACTTTGGAATTTGAGGTGAACTATTTTAAATTAAGGATTCATGTTCTCATTCTTATATGACATACAAAGAAAGAAAAGGTCATTTGTTTTTTGAGATTGAGAAAAAGGATGACCACTGAAGAAGAATCTCAATTTGTGCGTTATTGCTGGACGTTTTAAATTAGAGGCAAGTGTCAGGCTTGTTTCTCGTGTGCAATTTGATTTCTCTGCTTTCTCTGAGATATATGATAATGTTCAAGCACCATGGGAAGCCATCTGACCGAGTCAAGTCAATGACAGATAAATGTTAAGAAATTGCCAGACGTGATATCCAATATAGGATGTGTGTGAACTTTGCTACTTATTCACTATGCACAGTTCGTTAATCTTTATTTTTCTATTAAGGTTGTTTCATTTTGGATGTTAAATCTCGAACGAAACAACCAGTATTCCAGAATATTTCATAAAAGTTCATTGTTTTTCTTGAAGTGTTAAGGTCCACTTTGGAGGCGAAATGTGTATTTAGCCTGTAATTGAAATATGTTGGTGAAGCTTATCTGAATCTCAATAATTATTGATCTTCTCCTGTGCACTTGAAGCTTTCATGAAATCGGATTTTCAAGGACTTTGTGTATTTCATAATTTGTTATCAAATATTTTTACCCATCATATTACCTCGAAATATTTTTGTCTATTTGGCAGTTTTAATCAGCAGTGTACAGAAAATGTGTTTTCTTTTGAAGGTAAAAAGTCCCTTGCTGTGTGAAAGCATGAAGATAGAAAATATAATTCTCGGAATGAGCCTGCTCTCTGTAACTTTTGATGTTGTGTTTGCCAACGAGCTGACACATAAGTGTGATGGCCCAGAGACGGATGTTTGTGAATACGACATAACACTGGAGAAGAGATACACAAATGTGGAGTACTTTGAACAGGACGAGGTGGTAGCTAGAATGTACTCACTGCAAGCATTAGAACCAGGACAACACTACAGGATGGAGTGTAATAGTATTCCTACGGAATCAATTGATCCATCTATTCCCAAAGGTAGATATCATTTTAAAAACAAAATATCTCTATGTGGATGACCATGAACTTTGCAGCAGTTGATGAGAGCTCAAGCACATTAACATTAGTTTCGTTATGATGATCCAAAGGTGGGAATGTTGATTCCTGAAAGTACCAGTGTTTGCTCTCTCATGACAATCTCTCATATGAACCATTTCCCAAAAGGTTTACATGTTGTCCTTTAAAAAAAGTAAATTCAAAGCCCATAAATTTAAAATGTTCACTACCCTATCTAAGGGTTATGTCCAATAAGCATCTCTTTCTGTGCGAAAACTCAGATTATGTTGTTTTATGTAAATTAGAGGAACAGAATATGCTTTTTAAAAATAAAAAAATAAAAATTAGAGGAATTCAAAAGTTAAATGATAAGGAATAATAATCTTATAGATATTATGTAATAATTGCCTTACTTTCTAAAATTCCAGATTCTAATATACCATTTACGGACGGTACAAAAAAGTTAGCTTTCATGATGAATGGTCAGATCCCAGGGCCTGCTATAGTTGTTTACGTGGGTCAGCAGGTAAGACACCATCGCAATTATCACCACCATCATAGTCCAATATGCTAATCCAAACAATCATTTTTTCATTATTGAACAAGTAAATAAACCAGTTATTGATAAGTATGTATAGGCATATACACACAGCAATAAATCTGTCATTATAATAGGCAGGAGCTTTGTCTGCATAGTCAAAGTAGGTTTCAAACTTGGTTCCTCAAGATGGTATTCTGCACTATTCAGATATCTTTTTCAGATCACCCCTAATGACTGTCACCCCACCCCAGTCACGAAACTATTGACTGTCCCCATGAGCTGTCTGCAAACTAAATGATAAGAATAGGTTTGATCACAGCAATGTGTCTACATGTCATTTTACTCTATCTGAATTAAGGGCGTGGAAACTCTTCCACCTCATTTCTGTCAACCTGATGTTTAAAGATTATAATAAAATAGTTTGACAATATGATTCATACAACGTAAACATAGAAAAGCATTTTTAGAAACTATTTTCCTTTCCTTTCTCATAATATTGCAATATTATTAATGTTCCAAGACAAAGGAGAAAAAGTTTAATTGAATGGTGGAACACCCTGAAGATTATTCCCGAGAATGTTTATGATTTTTGTGCCCCCTGTTGTTCAATTGCTCATAATATTTGCAAAGAGCTACGAGGCATTTTCACACCAAACTGAGCACAGAACACGATTCATTTCCACCATTCCCTTAATAAGATCAAAAGAGATCTTCGGTTTGGGCAGAATTATTTATCAATATAAGGCTATACTAGGTTTAAGACACTGAATTTAAGGATTAGCTGGCATTGGCATGAAAAATCATGAAAGTAAAATAAATAACTTTAAAAATGGATTAGAAATGTTGTCATCCAAGGTTATGATTTCAGCTTTCATCCCTTTCGTTGAAAGGGAAATTGTGTTTTACGGCCCTTTAAGCAACTATGGCCATATCAGGTCGACTTTCGAGCCTTTTTACCAGTGTGAAAGTACCACTGCCGGTAGTGGGAGTCGAATCCACCACCTCCCGTTCTTCACTTATACTACCATAAAGTCACAGATCATACAACCTACCGACTGTGCTAGTGAGGCCGGTCCCTTTCAGTTGAACATGACAGATGGGATAATTGACACTACATTGATCAAACAATTCCGGCCTATCTTAGATTTTCAGATTCCTAGTGACTGTCGTTCCAGCTGAGACCAAATCACACCGGTCTTATATAGTGCTTTGTAACCTTGTTTCATTACGTTAATATCAAATTTACTATATTATATAAAGGAGCTGCTGAGAACTTGAATGTCTCACCACAACTATAGGGAATCTGAAAAGCGAAGATAGTGCTGAAATTGTGTGATCAATGCAATGTAAATTGTCAGTTCTATGCCATCCTTAAATTCAGTGTTTCAAAATTTATCCTAGCCTCACATTAATTAATATTTTTGCCCAAATTTAAGATCACTTGTACAAAAATCAAAAAAGTCTGTGATCCAATTGAGGGAATCATAGAAATGAATAGTGTTCCACAGAATACTATTTAATCCTGTGTTCATATACACACACACACACACACACACACACACACACACACATATATATATATATATATATATATATATATATATATATATATATATATATATATATATATATATATATATATATATATATATATATATATATATATATATATATATATATATATATATATATATGTGTGTGTGTATATGTGTGTGTGTGTGTGTGTGTGTATATGAACACAGGATTAAATAGTATTCTGTGGAACTTTCCTATATATATATATATATATATATATATATATATATATATATATATATATATATATATATATATATATCCACCACCCAATCAGATTGATAGAAATGTGGTGCAAGAGTTTCCATGCTCTAAGTTTATATATAGTAATACTATATTTAGACACCCTCTAAATAATATCATTCCCTAGGAAAGTTACATATTTTGCGCCCTCTGTTGTTTAATTGGTCATAATATTTGCAAAGAACTACAAGGCATTGTCACACGCCACTGAGCACAGGATTATAGTATTGTTTGAGACACTATTGATTTCCATCATTCCCTCAATTGGATCACAAGCTTTTTGGATTTTTGTACAAGTGATCTCAGATTTGGGCAGAAATATTAATTAAGGTAAGGCTAGGTTTAATTTTCAAACACTGAATTTAAGGGTTGGATGGCACAGATCAGAAATATCCACACCTCAATTTCATAAAAGTAAAATGGATAACTTTATACATGGAATAAAAATGATCTCATTCAAGGTTGTGATTTAAGCTTTCATCCCTTTAGTTGTATATGAGTAAAGAGAGAATTTGCATTGCGTTAATCACATCACACAATTTCGACACTATCTTAGCTTTTCAGATTCCCTATGGTTCTTTGTAAATATTATGAACAATTAAACAACAGGGGTGCAAAATTTGTAAATTTCCTAGAGAATAATATCATTTAGAGGGTGTTCCACCACCCAACCACCGATTTTTCTTATTTCTCTTGAAACACAATTTTCAACTCCACCAAAGAAATATTTTTAAAAAGCATAAGGTAAAGTTTTCACTTTTTAATAATGCTTTGCTATCTTTGCATTGAATGGATAATATCCTTTAAATGTAATAAGTATTTTTAATCTATATTAAAACATCAGGTTGACAGAAATGTGATGCAAGAGCTTTCATGCCTTTAGTTTATATAAATAGTAATGCTATATATTGGCACATGGGTGAGATGAAATGTATTTTTATCATTGGTTTGCAGACAGTTCATGCTTCTGACATTTATACCAGTCATTGATATTTTTGTAGGTGGTGGTGAGGGTGAAGAATGAGATGGCAAATGAAGCTGTCACAATTCACTTTCATGGTATTTCTCAGCGAGGAACTCCTTGGATGGACGGATCAAGGGTGTCGCAGTGTCCAATCAATTCTGGCGAAACCTTCATATATCGGTACGTGTGTTTTATTAGGCCATGCAAAGCCAAAAAGAATTGGTGGACGTGTTCTGTAAAATCAGAAAATCATTAATAGTTTTGTTCAACAAACACAACAAAAAGTATTCATATTACTCATAGTAAATACGCAATTCTCGCTATCTGCTCTCATGGTATTGTGCTACAGCCACATGCCATGTTTCTATAATGCTATCCCAGAAAGGCGTTTTTCATTTAAAGCATTCATGAAATGAGGTTTTCAAGCACATTTTCCATGCATAATATAAATGTTTATACCCTAAACTTTGTGCTCAACAGTTATTACCCATCATGTTTCTCCTACATAAACGTCTGTACCATTTGAAAGTGGACAAGTTTTCTGCTAAAATCCAAATAATCCATTGGACACTTTGTCAAAAAACTTTCTTTAGCTGACCAGTGATTTTGTGCACCTGCTTTGTCAAGTCTTTCTAACAGCCTGATAGACCACAATATAGGTCACATGATTGTATACATGTGGCCACCTGGTGGTCAAAAGAGTACACGCAGTACTTGGCAATTTCATCAAAACACAATAACCATGGTCAGTGTATTTTGGTTGATTTTAGTGAGATAGCTTAATTGTATCACAGTTTCATGGCCACATATCATTTAAGCATACCCAAAACCTCTATAATATTGCCTGTGACCTCTGTGGTTTCATGAATACTTTAAAGTATTGTTAATACCCTAATAATGTTATGCAGAGATATTCAGTGTATATCCTGCCCACAGTCGGCTTTCAGTGCCCCATATCTGATAATCAGACACCACCCCCACCCCATAGCAATTTCAGATTAACTAAAATTAGGCATAAACTATAATAAATTAGGCATTTATACACATAATGGAACTTCCAAACTTGGAAAACATAAAAAGATGAATTTTTAAAGAAATTTTGGCATCGAAAAACAAACAAAACAACCATAAAAAAGTTCACTTTTGCCTAGAGACACCCCACTGGGTAAAATGCAATTCTGACTACTTTTTAGTCAAAATTTCGTTTTTCCACATAACTTCACATATATGCAACCCACACACACACAAAATCTTAACACAACATAAAACCACCTCTAAACTCACTATGGGTAGGTCGCCCTTTGACAATGCCTGGTTAAATTGTCTCCCAGCAAGGTTATTGCTCGCCCGCTCGGATTGGGAATAAAACGTTGTGGTCCCGTGTATCTAACCCTATCCCAGAGCATGTTAAAGAATCCAGTAGCACTTATCGAAAAGACTAGGGGGAACCCGGTGTGAATGGTCTAAAAAAAACCTTCAGTTAACCAACTCACAACAACAATAGTACATTTTTCAATAGCAATAATCAATGACCAAATTTAACAAAACATGATTGTAATTCACATCAATCACACTGCAGGGCTGCCTTACCAGGCTAAGGCCCTCTTGCCATTTTATATTGCATAGATTTCATTCATTCATAAAATATTACAAAGTTTTGTGTATTAAGCACACAAACATTGGGTAAAATATAATGTATAAGACTTTATTTCCATTAAATTTTCATTCTTAGGTTTAAGGCGGACCAGGCAGGCACATTTTGGTACCATGCTCATCTGGGCACACAGAGAACAGAGGGTCTGTATGCTCCGCTGGTGGTTTTGAACCGGCCTGTAAGTATCATATCTGTCCTTCTCTGGCAGCACTATTTTCATACTTAAGCGGCAATTTTTAATTACAAAAATAAACAGATATTATAGGAATACACACACACACACACACACACACACACACACACACATATATATATATCAGTCTGGCGGTGTTCACTCTCGTGGCAACATCTCCCGACTTCAATTGAAAAATTTCTTGGAAACTTTTTGACTTTAATGGCAGTACAGCTATTAATTTTTTAGGAAATCTTTTGACCACCTCTACGGCAGAGCACTCGCCTTCCCTGCACACGCCTTGAGCGTGGGAGGCAGTGCCTTAACCCCTGCTTGAGGTATATTCACTATCATTCAATAATTGAACTTTGTTCAATATTTTTTGGTTTTCACGTATAAGTATGCACTAACAAACACACCACACCAACAAACGAACCCCTGAAGCTTACGGTTACTTTCCCGAAGGTAGAAAAGGCTGTATCCTGACCGTGCCTTTTCTATTAGCGGGATTGTTGAATTAATAGCCAAGGGGCCGTATCATGATCTATACACACTTATTTTAGGATAGAATTAGGCAGATTTTCACATATTCACATAGAAATAGGCAGTTCATATATGTATATAGGCAGAATGGCTGGAACTGGTGACTTGATTATTTCAAGCCATTAGTCACGGCTCAGTGAACATGCAACACTAGGCAATTGACCCCATTCAATCAAACTTGGAAGTTTTTCACACCCACTCAGTGAATATGTTACACTAGGCAATTGACCCCATTTAATCAAGCTTGAAAGTTTTTCACACCAACAGACAGACCAAACATGGAAATAGCTAGCATTCCCCCCTCAGCCACTTCACCTAACCTCACTTTACTGCAGAAGTTCACTCTACTGCAGAAGTCCTCCTCTATCCCAGAGAAGGCCATGATGACAGTTCTGAGGGCTAGTCCTTCTCAGGACAAACCCGCTGAACTGCCTGCAGTAGAAACAACCCCGCCACAGGCTAAGAAAAGCCCATACCATTCACTCACTATCTCCCCCCCAAAGATGAAATTAGTTCAGCTTGCCCCTCCCACTCAGACACCACTGAAAAGGATAGCAGACTTCTCGTCCTCTTCAGAAGAGGAAGTGTCTGGATTTTGGCAGTTGCCAAAAACACGTAAAAAAGCCAAGCAGCCCAAAAAGGCCCTACATTTTGAAATACTGACCCCTAATTGCAATGCAGTAGCTGCTTTTGATGAGGTAGAGGACTACGATTTTGATAATGAGGTTTCCTCAGTCAGAACAGAGAGGTCCAAATCACTCTCACTCACCCCAGGAACAACAGTTACCACAGATGACCTTTCTGAAATAGAGTTTCCCCACATTACTGCTAGCAAATCCCCATACACCAAGTCCTCCACCCCTCTTGTCATTGCCCATCCAGAACTTGTTATTGATACAGGAAAAAAGACTCCTTCCAAGACCCCTGCCAAGCCCACAACTTCCACCCCCCGCCCAGCCACACGAACTGTGCCAAAACCTACCCCTACTCCTAAAACAACAAAGACTCCCTCTACCAGCTCCCTTCCCAAGTTCAAGCTGAACACTAGTAATATCTCTGACACATATCAATTGACCAAAGCCTTGGATGACGTTAGGCCTGGCCTACAGTTCACTGCCCACCCCAACGCAAAAGGCGAATTCATAATCTGCCCAAAATCCCCCAGTACAGTAACTATGCTGGGAGGCATCACTCATCTCAAAGGCAAAGCTGTCAATTTAAGTGAATTGAATCCCAACACAAAGCCCACTAAGGCAGTAGCACTGAGAGTTCCCATATATATATCCACTGAAGCTTTCCTTGACCTTCCCCACATACTTCACGCAAAAAGATACACTTTCAAAGATAGGCCCACTTCAAAAGTTGAGATCACTTTCGAAGGTCCTCCCCCTGCCTCTGTCACTCTCAATCATCTTGGTACCTTTAACCTCGAGCAGTTTAGGACTGAGCCACGTAGGTGCAGAAATTGTCAATCTTTTGGACACATAGCTACCTTCTGCAGAAACTCAGCAGTCTGTGGCATCTGTAGCAAAAAACATGACACCGAACAGTGCCTTGTCAAACTCAGAAATAAAGAACAGGTTGCTCCTTGTTGTCCAAACTGTCACAAAAAGCATCATGCATTGAACAAAAGATGTCCTGAGAGGCTAAACAGAATTTATGCGCAAAACAAGCCAAAACTTCAACAAGTGCGCCCCCTGATGACCATTCCCACCCATCCTCCTTCTAGGACCTCACCCCCTGCCCCCCAGCCTGCCCCCCAGCCTGCCCCCCTCCCTGCCCCCCAGCCTGCCCAATGGCCAACCAAAAAGGCCAAGCCAGGCCAGCAGGTCAAAAACCCTGCCAAGAAGTCCACAAAAAACACTATCCCCACAAGCCCCCTACACCCACTCCCACCCCCACCCCAACCCAAAATCAAGAACCCCCCAACCGTGAACTCTCGTGTGAACCCGACCCCCATCCCTGAACCCATCCCAGGGCCCAGCAAAATGACAGTTTCCCTCCCGACATCTGACTCTCCCTTACCAAAAAATGATAGGACTGACGTTCCACTGACTCAAAGCATCCCTCCCACATCATCAGCCGCACACAATCCTTTACCGCTGTGTGCGGTTCCTGTTAATACTGTGAATACCTCCTTTGTTCAGGCCCTGTCACAATTAGCCACAGTTACTCAAGAGGTCAGAGACATATCTAGATCAATAGTAAATCTCCTCATAGAAATTTCGGCCAAGTTAAATTCACAGAAGTAAGTCAGAATCTGAAAATCATTAACTGGAACTGCTTCTCACTAAAATCCAAAATTGCCACCCTCAAAGCCTGCATTGGGACGGATGATCCAGACATCATTACCCTCCAGGAAACTTTAGACAAGAAAGATTCTCCCCCCAAAATCAATGGATACACACCCTAAAAAGTGAAAATAATAGGAAAGGTCTCGCAATATACGTAAGAAATAAAATTCCATCCAAAAAGATAATTGATCCTCTTAACTGTGGGACAGGTATAGAAGTGCTAGCCATAGAGATCACCCTCTCCACAGGTCCTGTCCTTATATATAATATATACTCCAATCCCAACCCATTCCACCAGGGCAAAATAGATCTCACCAAACTGGCAAGAGTTGCAAGCTCACAATCCATTGCTGTGTTAGGTGATTTCAATGCCCATCACCCCATTTTGTATTCCAAATATTACAATCATAATGGCCATCACATCAATGCCCTCCTCAATGACACTGATGAATTGTCCTTGCTAAATGATGGTACACCCACTCACATTAGAGGACACTGTTTAGACCTTACCTTTGTGTCCTCAGCCCATACCCAACTTGCTAAATGGGGAGTACACCCAACCCTAACCCAAGGTACCACTCTCTTGCTTGATATTCCACACATCCCACCCCCTCCTTCACCCCCACCCAAGTGGAACATTCGGAAAGCTGACTGGGACAAGTTTCAAAAGACAATATCTGACTAGTATGACCAATTTGTCCTACCGCAGGAGATCTGCAGGGGTGCCATGCGTAGTAAATGGGAAGAGTGGTGCAAATCTTTCAATGAGCACACATCTCTCACTGAGCTCTGGAAGAAATTGAAAATTTCTAGTGGCAAGAAAATCTCGCCCATTCCAGACCATCCCAATCCCAGCATGGAATCAGAAAGACTTGCAGCCATGTTTGCCAGCAGGGCCTCGTCAGATAATCTGTCACGAAGCATTAGGCTCAAACAAAACGAATTGCTTAGTGGCAGGGACAAAATCATTAGTGAGGCTTGCCAGGCAACACACAGAGCAGACATTCCCTTCACAATACAAGAACTTTTCAATGCTAGGAAGAAAGGTAGAGACACTGCCACAGGTTCAGATAAGATCACATACAGTATGATCAGCAACGCAGGCACAGCTGGGCATATCAAGCTGGCTAGCTCCCGTCAAAGTGGAAGCTTGTTGACATACAGCCCATCCCCAAGCCCAAA
The DNA here is from genome assembly GCA_949316495.1 of Amphiduros pacificus. Lineage (NCBI taxonomy): Eukaryota > Metazoa > Annelida > Polychaeta > Phyllodocida > Hesionidae > Amphiduros > Amphiduros pacificus. The sequence continues at coordinate 43,787,213 of OX439000.1, read as the reverse complement.
GAACCCACCAAGGCTAGGCCGATCTCGCTCACGAGTTGCATATGCAAAACAATGGAGAGATTAGTACTAAACCGGCTGCTGCCCTTTCACCACAACATCTTCGGGTACATTAAGGCAGTCAGCACCACCCACAGTATAGCCACACTGCTTTCCATCATCACGACAGGTCAAAGCATTGCCATCTTTTTAGACTTTGAGAAAGCCTTTGAGTTAGCCAGCCCAAAAGCAATTTTAGCCACTTTAGCCAGCAGGGGCATCAAAGGCAAGCTACTTGCCTGGGTTGCTTCCTATCTCACAGGCAGGAAAAGTAGGGTGCGCTATCAGGGAACTTATAGTGCTTATCATGCTCACGAGATCGGCACGCCCCAAGGTGGTGTCCTGTCCCCCACGTTATTCAACATCCTCATGAGCAGATTAGTCTCCCTCAAATTCCCCCCAGGTGTACAGCTGCTTTGCTATGCTGACGACTTGGTATTGACAGTCACAGGTAAGGGATTGACCCTCAAAGCTCAGAACTCGCTCGACATCCTATCTAGAGAATGCACAAACTTAGGGCTCAAAATATCTGCCTCCAAAACAAAAGCAATGTGCATCAAAATGAACACACCCAGCTCACAGCTCCAAATACAGGGCCATACCCTGGATTGGGTCCCTGTGTATCAGTATCTGGGGGTGTGGATAGATAGCGCCTTTAACATGCACTGTCAGGTCAATTACCTCAAGGAAAGATGCCAAAAGAGAATAGACGTCATGGGAGCCCTTTCTTCCATCAAGATAGGCCCCAAAAGTGAGATTCTCAGACTCTACTATTTAGCCACTACACGTAGCCTAATAGACTATGCCACACCACTGTTAGCATTTGCCTCAGATAGTGCAGTACAGCAGGTTGAGGTCATACAAAACAAAGCCCTCAGGCTCATATTAGGTGCCCCGTTATGGACTAAAACTGAGAATTTACAACTTGAGTCAGGCATCCCAGCTGTCAGAGTTAGAATAGCTCAGACCACAGCATGCTCCTTAGCCAACGTTATGCACTCCCATGTAGTAACACCTCTTAGGAAAAGTACCAAGATAGCCCTCGGTGATGGGGGCAAAATGCCCTCCAGGAGAAATCACTGGGCCACCAGGGCTGCTTCCCTAGTGCTAGGGTTTAGAGATGGACTAGTATTACACAAAGGTGCAGACACTCCAGCCTCCAACTATGTCATCCCTCCACCCTGGAAGCCACTACCGTATAGCATTACATACATGCCTATGGCCAGCAAGAAATCAGACCTAGATAGGGCAGACATGCTCAGACAGGCTCATGCATCCATAGATATTGTTCGGCCCCCGGGAGCAACAGTGTACTACACTGATGGCTCAGTTCAGGAAGATGGCAGGTCAGGCTCTGATTATTGTCAGGAAGGTAGACAGGAATTATGGAGAAATAGTGACAATTGCTCAACCCTGCAGACTGAGCTCATTGCCATTTCATTTGCCCTCCTAGATGCCCTTCACAACAAGACAGGTCCAGTACTAGTAATCACAGACTCACAGTCATCCCTCAAAGCACTAGAGAAAGGTCACCCCTTAGACAATGTTAAGCTCATCACGGGAGTTTATGTTACCCTGTATAAGTTACAATCAGACAATAGGGCTGTTGTGCTACACTGGATCCCCAGTCACATTGGACTTGAGGGTAATGATATGGCAGACGAGGCTGCGAATGCAGGCTCCAAGCTATCCAAGATATCAGCCCATGTCCTCCCCTCTCTTAGCCAGACCAGACGACTTTTTGTCTCAGACTCAAAGGAAAGGCACTATCTCAGGCACAAATACAGTGTACCCGGTTCAGGAACTGCCAGATGGTATGCCATAGCCACTAGATACAAGCCACTCCCCAGACTAGCTGAGAACCACAGATCCCTACAGGTCACCATGCATAGACTTAGACTAGGCTACAAGTGCACTTGGGAATTGTTAGGAGATATGGATAGAGCCTGCGAGCATTGCAGTAGGCCCACCAGTAAACCACTGTGGCACTACCTGCTAGAATGCTTTTACACAATGCCTCTTAGACAATATGACAATAGAGTATATGATGTGGAAGATGGCGCTGACCACACCCAGGCTGCAGCTGAGGTGGTCTATAATGCCTTAAACTTTGTGGATCTGCATTATATCTTGACTCAGTATCCTGTGCCCAGATAGGAACTGGAAAAGATCCCACTAGAACCCATGAAGTAGGCAGCCCGCATGACTGACTGACTGCGGATGGTCAATCAATGGTCACTTAAGAGATCGGGTCACAGTGGCCACTGGCTGATTCCCCGAGGAATGTATGACTAATTAAAATGGAAACGAACCTGATCCTACCACTGGCTGCAATGATGGAATGTATGTCCTACATCCCTACATTGACAGCCAGGGTAGATAAACCTAACACATTACTAACACATGCCACCCATAATAGTGAAAACGCCTGGCCTGGGTCACAGATTGCCGGCTTTGGTTTCACAAGAATGACCAACAGCGGTTGCAGAGATATTCAGTGTATGTCCTGCCCATAGTCAGCTTTCAGTGCCCCAAATCGGGCCATTTGCACCGATAATCACACACCACCCACCCCATAGCAATTTCAAATAAACTATAATTAGGCATTTATACACATAATAAGATGGAACACATAATAATATAAATCTTCTGAATTATTCTGTCATCCAAAAGCAAACAAAACAAGCGTAAACAAAAAAGGTTCACTTTTGCCTATGGACACCCCACTGGGTAAAATGCAATTCTCACTACTTTTTAATTTTTGGGCGTAAAACGTTGTGGTCCCGTGTATCAGACCCTATCCCAGAGCACGTTAAAGAACCCAGTAGCACTTATCGAAAAGAGTAGGGGGAACCCGGTGCGAATGGTCTCTGAAAAAAACCTTTCAGTTAACCAACTCACAACAACAATAGTCCATTTGTCAATAGCAATAATCAATGACCAAATTTAACAATACATGATTGCAATTCACAGCAATCACACTGCAGGGCCGCCTCTCCAGGCTACGGCCCTCTTGCAATTTAATATTGCATAGATTTCATTCATTCATTCATTTATAAAATATTTTATGTAGAAAGATAAGTGAATGAGTATGTGGATAGCATTGTAACAGCACATAATGTGGCTAATCAAAAATAGGTACCTCTCATAATCAGATTTCAACCAATGGTCGAGGGTATTTTGTCACTTTGTGCACTGCGTGGTATATTCTAATGTTTTCCACAGTGAAATGAACCCATATATTGAACACGCTATGCATCTAATACCATGAACTATGAACGTAAATCTATTTAATGATTAAATGTTATCGACGTTTTTTTCTTAAATGAATACAGGAAACAATCGTGCCCGAAACATTAACCTTTGAAAAGGAATTTTACATGATGGTGTCAGACTGGTACAGGGAATCTTCATATTCAATGTCTCATCGGTTTTCTGTAGATTCTAAAAAGTAAGTCGTAAGAAAAAGGACAATTATTCATGGGGACACTCTTTCGCAAAAACAATAATAATGAAACAAATAAATATGAGAGACAAAATAGATTTGCATTACAAGGGTGCATTACTACATGATATTGTTCTTCCCCACACCCTGAATGAACACTGATAAAATCCTCAATAGATTACATTTGTGATCTGAATGTCACAGTCACTCAACTGATAGACAGGAAGAAACTACACGTTGGTCTAATTACAATATAACTTATTTTTAGGTTTGTCCTTCCAACTTGGCAAGATTGTTGGGAACATAGCTACCATCAACAGGACGGTGTTTTTGTTAGTTTTGATCCATTCTACTCAGCATTAGTCAATGGCAAAGGTAGTGTATTGTTTCAAAACAAAGAAGCTATCATGAAGCTAAACATTTTTATCCGAAAATGCTTTCTTCCGAAATGTCAAATTATCTCCTTACCATTGTTCTCTTTTCCTGAATGATTTTTTGACATGCGTCAATTATGACGGAAATTCTATCATATAATATAATTTTTATAATCCATATTAATTAGCAGGCACACAGATAATGTTGTCGTAAACTAATCTATATCACCAGTTATCTCAATGTCTATTTAAAACATTTATTCTTTAAATCTGGCCATAATTAAGAATCATCCATTTCAGGTTGGAGATACGAACCATTCACAGAAAATGTGGCAACTCCATACTATGACCTAGATACATTTAATGTCACAAAGGGCAGGAGGTATCGTTTTCGAGTTGTCTCTGCGGCGATGACATTTCCATTTAGGATTTCCATAGATGGTCATGTTTTGCACATAATAGCCTCAGATAGCATGGACGTGGAACCTTTACCTGTGCAATCTTTTATCATCAATTCAGGAGAAAGATATGACTTTTATATCGAAGCAGATGATCCTGATGACATTGGAGCGTACTGGATTAGAGTCAATACGATTGACATGATATTTCCAGTTTCAGGCAGCTTTGAGGTACTGTAAGATGTGGTGGACCAGTGTTCTGGTGTAGATATAGTCAATATTAACGTTTAGCATTAAGGTTTCTTTTGTGAATGGTGAGGAAATATAAGATAACATAATAAACATTAGGTGATTATCACAACAACACAAAATCGGAGCAGTAAATCGGTTCAGAAAATACAGGATGCCCCCAAATATACATAACCAAATATACATTGTTATATACATGGTTAAGACAATTTTTGACAATCTTATAGCCCAAACCAAGAAGTACTTTGAAAGTCTCAGCATGTACGAGCTGTTCTGCCAAAAACTGTTATCAGAAAATCACAAAGTCGTCATTATGTTAGCTTCAGGGAACTGTCTTGGCTAACCTGAAGAATACTCGCTAGCTGTGATTTGCGGGCCTATACCTGTCTGCCTACTACTCCTATCTTAATAAGTGGGGATGAGGAGAACTGCAGATTCCGTATGTACAGTGTACAATGGCCGTCTTTATTAGGATAGCGCACAGCACATACATACATAGTCAGGCTAGGTATGGGGTGGCATAAGTGTTAGTTGTGGAACCCCGACTTGCGCGAGCAGAGCTCTGGAGGCTACGTCGGTCATATTGCTCCGACTAGCCCAGCCAGAAGAGAATAAGGAGGACCAAATGCCGTTTCTCTTAAACTACATAAGTGTGGAGGTAGCTAGACGCATAGGGAATCTGAAAAGCTAAGATAGTGTCGAAATTGTGTGAAGTGATTAACGCAATGTCAACTCTCTCTTTACTCATATAGTTTATATATATAGTAATGCTATATATAGACACATGGCTGAGATCAAACCTATTTTTATCATTTGGTTTGCAGACAGCTCATGGCTGGACGTGCATGAGCTCTCTGGACTGGGGCCGCGCCTCGTGGTTACGTAGCCGTCCTCAGCGTCTAGCGTCTGGGGTGCCTGCTCTCGGTATTCTGTTGATGCCACAAAATACATCCCAGTGACATTTTGAAGACAATATCGCAAATATAACATGTTGACAACCTCATATATTGATTTAAAAAAAATCTGAATGATGAACTGTGAAAAGCGAATAAGTAATAAACTTCACACACGTCCACGTCCAAAACAATGACATTAGTTGACTGAGTTATATTTGCACATGTGTAACTTGTTGTCACTTTCTCACCAAAACAAGGACACTGATTGGCTGTGTTATTATATGTGACGAACTATTTTACTCCGTGTCGATTGGCTTTTAAAAGAAGCTTGTTATGGGCGTGACCTCTAAGTACTCACTGATTACGGTTAATACTTACAGAGCCAGTATAAATCCTGGATCTGCTACCGAGAGTAGGCAAATCACTTCACACACATCTCAGCAATATCACTACAAATATTTCTTTATTCAAAGTGTGATTTTATTTGACAATTAAAATACTGGTTACAATATTTAAACATTATTTTTGAATATAGAAAGTTTGTTAATAGTGTTTAAACAACTGTGAAACCGAAGAACTATTTGTCATTCTATTTGATGATTTCTTTATTGAATTGAATCTATCAAAAGAGAACAAATTCTTTATCCTCAATCCCATTTAAAAAGTACAACGAATTGTTAGAAACTGTTCAAATATCGCAGATGATGTGAGACCATTTTTATTTATTTGAAGTATTTGAAGAGGGAGTGAATAATTAATATGTCTTTTGCAGGAAGAAACGATACTGGGAACACATGTTGAAGCAATATTGCGATATGATGAACTGTCGTCCACCCCGAGGAAGAATCAACCCTTACCGGAATCCTCCACAGATTTGTGTACCAACCCTGGACAATGTTCGGTGCTGAACTGCCCATTCGAGTATGATCGAATTAATAGAAACCATATTGATCAAAAATCAAAGCGGAAATAGCTTGTTTGATAAATGAGATAATGGCTGTTGATCTATGAAAAATGCAAGATTGTGAAAATACCCATATCATCTGTGAAATAAATCACACAATTATTTTAGAAGTGCATTCTTTTTTTATCTCAAACTAATATGAGAATTGAGGTATTCATTGGGATATACTGTTGCCCTGTAGTTGAATAAATTCCAAAGATCATTTCAATTATCCGGACTTTGATATTTTCCAGGAACTTCCCACATGGAGAGAATGAAAATTGTTCTTGCATAAGTTTGACTGAACTGGTGTCCATCAAAAACCAGACATCCTTATATATGAAAGAAGATTCTATCGAAACAATTCTTAATATTGCGATGCCAAAGCCTGATGTAAATGTGAAAATTATTTATCCAGCCATAAATGGAATAACGAATATCTTACCAACAAAACCACCAATGGTAAGTACAACTGAACTCCCTGTTCTTGCTAGAATTAGAATAATAATACTGTTTGAATATAGCAAGCCTATCAGCACCTGTTCCTCAGCACTTGATCCAAAGCTCTGCAATGTCGCCATTCAATTAATGTTACAGTTTCTTAAATTGGGCCTGTGCCTGAAGGGATAACTCTTTGTCCATGTACATATATGACTGGGTATATTGTCAGTGTGGCATCATTGTATTTGCTATAGGTATGTCTTGTCATGAAATGACTGAAATAATATTCAAAATGGCGTAAAACCCCAAACAAACAAAAAAACCTATTTGAATAGGTGTATTTTGTATTTTTGATAAATATTGATGCATAAACTTAATGATTATTTTTTAAGAATGACAAAATTACTTTCCGGTGGAAGAATATTAGGTCCAGACATGGCCCACAGGGATGTACACCCGGGTGTCATCAGCATTAATAGGATAACCCAGCTCATACTTTGCAAGGATATGAGCAAGGGGGACATGTATATTGTGAAAAGGATGGGTCCCAGAACAGATCCCCGAGGGACTCCATACCTTATATAGGTCTTGAAGATGATCTATGGTTTCCAACCTTGACACCTTGTTTATTCAATAGGCATGACCCTGTCCAATCAAGGGCACGACCCGTGACTCTATCAAGCAGTATTTGATGATTAATCGTATCAGAGGCTGCTGATAGGTGTAGAAGTAATAGTAGTATTAGTAGTATAAATGACCTCCTATCATTCAGATGCCACAGGATATCACAAGCAGTGCTGTTTCAGTACTTTGATATTTTAAAATTTAAGGACACTTTGCCTTGAAGCATCCGGACTATTTCGTTTATTTTGCGTTTTGGGTAGGAATGTCCAGTTTTTAAACGAATATTAGTGTTCCCGTTTATTTCTTTTGTGGGTTGTTTAAATTTTATAAAGGTTGTGAATTTATACCATGCAAAACAAAAACAGAAAACTTAATAAAAAAAACATTTCTGCTCAGTAATCTGTGTATATTTTTACTCTCTGAATTTCTAGATTTTTCCTAGTACCTGGATGGAATCTGCAGTACCTTGTGATGATCAGACCTGCGATGATGTTGCAGGCTTGTGTCGTTGCACCCACTTAATCAAATACCCAATCGATTCTGTGGTGCAAATTGTGATCGCAAATTATCATTACGACACCAAGAACCTTAGTAAGTATAATCATAATGGCTGGCGTTAAATTCTATTCATATTCTATTTATCATTTTTTACCATTGACCAAGATTACTATCTTACTAAAAGACTACCAAATAACAAGACTACTAAATAACAGTAGGACCATGAATTAAGAAGATCTGTACTAATTAATCATTGCAGCATTCATCCAACAGATTCATCAAATGTCGGTCATATAGCTTACATTTACACTCTAGTTTTTTTTCAATATATTACATTATTTTACTTTGTAAATTCTTTGTAATGAGATATATAGCTACCCAATTAGTCAAGGCCCTGGGTCGAGGACACGAGCTTCACCACACCAGCTCCTCCGTGATAATACACAAGATGTGGATTGGATTTGAAACTACCAGAGACGGAAAAGTTTCTCAAATCACTATTGCAAGTTTTACCACACGTGTTTTTCCGCACAAGGATATCTTGTAAAAGAAATATTTTTATCTTTACGAGTAGAATTATCTTTGATTAATTTAAACCTGTCTTTTCGCGTCAAAAATTAATATGTTTTGTGGAAGATAAATTGGAAATCTGGAAAACAAAAACACAATATTAAATTGTTAAACAACATCTGGAAATGTAACTCATTGGCGGAGTAGCATGTGGTCTCACGGGAGTTACTAGGTCAGCCCTGGAAGTATGTCCTAAATAGTCCCACTGTGAAAGAAAAAGTCATATCAGCAAGACAGTTATGGCAACAGTTATGGCAACAGTTATGGCAACCATTGTTCATGTTTATTTCAACTAATAACCGTTATAATTACTGCGTAAGCCCGGAGATGATAATCCGTTATAGATTAGTATCCTGGGGCAAGTGTGTAGAGAGTAGGCGACTTGTCATGTCAAGGACAAGTCGGTGAAGCAAAACTATATCAGCTATAAGTTTTTTTCAGGATATGACAGAAAACTGCGAACTACATTATTTATATTATTCATGCACCTCTTCTTATTGTTATCATTGAAAAGCTTACATCGTTCATTATATAATTATTTATCATCTGTTTCATTTCGTCTTAATTTGGATTCGAGTTTGGTACACAATCCTACAAATGTTTTTTTATAAGTGGTCCATTTTCCAAATCTATAACATCTTCATTGCAATTTTCAGCTCTGAGCCCATATAATCACCAGATGCACATTCACGGTGGTCACTTCCAAGTTGTGAAGGTTGCTTACCCTCAATATGAGGAACACGGTGTGTTCATGAGTTCCAATGTGGACATGAAGTGTACAGATGATGATAAGTGTGACAAAGTAGTGTGGACAGACCCAAGTTGGGCAGGTGGAAATATTCCAGATATCATAACCTTGGGGGCACCCTTGAAAGACACTGTCCTTGTTCCAGCAGGTGGATATGTGGTAATCCGGTTCCGGGCCGAGAATCCAGGTAAGTGTCAAAGACCTTAAAGCATTCATGAAACACCTTTTCCTTGCATAATATAAATGCCTTTATCCCAAACTTTGCGATCAAACGTTTTACCCATCATATTTCCCCTTGATAAAGTTCTGTGCTATTTGAAAGTTGATGAGTCTTCTGCTAAAATCCAAATCATCCATTGGAAACTTTGTTTAGCTCTAGTGCAAACACCTGTTACATGAGCACCGAATCTTTTTTGCTAACTATGGCCAACTTCAGATTGGTACAATGGAGTGATTTAGCTTACAGAGCCCTGTTTGTCCATTCCTGTTTGCCCATTGGTACAGGCCTATCAACCCGACAGACCACAATAGAGGCCACATGCTTGTATATATGTGGCCACCTGGTGGTCAAAAGAGTACATGCAGTACTTGGCACTTTCAGCAAAACACAATACTGCCAATAGCCATACTCAGTGTAGTTTGGTTGATTTTAGTGAGATAGCTTGCTTGTATCACAGTTTCTTGGGCACATATCATTTAAGCATACCCCAAAACTGTAAAATTGCACGTGGCCTCTGTGATTTCGTGAATGCTTTAATATACTTATTTTTGTCGGTGCTCTGAATGATTGAAAATGTTTAACTCTCGGCAGTGGCAACAAATCCCTGCACATCCCTTCTGTTATGGCTTGTCAGGTGCACCAAAGTCAGTCTATATGGCTTACTCCCATTTTACGCTGTATATCACGAAGTTCTAGGTGGCAATAAGTATTTCAAATTCTGGCGCACAGTGGGGGCCAGTGCAGCTCCTTAAATCTCAAATATTTAATCAAACTTCCTGATCTTTCCCACTAGACGTGCTGCTGTGAGTTCTACAGATATTGTAGTTTCCAAGCGTTTGAAATAGGAAGATCCTGACACGATCCTGGTAGGAAGATCCTGACACGAATTGTTAAGTGCTATAACATGCAATAATTAAGTGTGTACAACAACAATTTTGTTTCGTTTTACAAACGAATTTCAGCAATACAGCTGATTTATCAACAAGTAGTTTCTCCAGAATATTTTCAGCAGAATATAAAAGATGTTCTTTGCAGCAGTTAGCGATACATGGATTATATATATATATATATATATATGAGTCTTCTGCTAAAATATATCATCAGGAACTTTAAGCTGCAACATATAAGTTTCAGGCGTTTCCACGGTATCTTTTCGCAAAATATCAAGTACACGGCAGGCTTGCATGAGTGTCACGCAAGCATATCTTAAGATTATCTTTGGGCTGCCGGTGGGATAGTTACGGTGATAATAGAAATTGATTTAACCTTTGTGTACCCAGGCCATCGTCAGATAATCCCCAGAGCTCCCTACGATATCCTGCAGACGTCTGTTTCATTTACCAGATGTCTGTAGGATATTCCACAGACGTCTGTGTCATTGAATCAACACCCTTGTATAATATAACCACAGCTACGGCTCTGATTGTCGTTGATAAACTCCCCGGCGCCAGGGACCCTATCAAGGACCTGCGACATGACAATTCAGTGAAGTAGCACTATATCTGCTACAAGTAGGTCTCATCACGAAATGACTGAAATAATGTTGAAAGTGATGTAAAACCCCAAACAAACAAACTTAACAAGTGATGAATAGGACATATATAATTAAATTTCACATTTTTACATTTAGAATAAGATTGTTCATACTTGATATCAGAAATATGTTGGATTTAGCTTTTTTACACTTCAAAGTTTTGTGGAATGGCTTTATACCAATCGATTTTTTCATTGGATTCTACAATGCCTTTCTTGAATACGATGAAGATGAATAAGTGATAAAAATATATCACCAAGGTCCAATGCCTACTCTTAAATGTTGAAGAGTAACTGGAGTTTTGCTTCTTTTTAATTTTTTTACAAAGACATGATGACACTTTGATAACAGTCATGGAGCACTGGTTGGAGAAGGAAACATGGAGAATATTTACCTTTCTCACCCTGTCTACCGGTATGGGAGACATACCTAAACAACTAAGTCATGCCCCTTCACCTGGCCAATGATTAGAATATAACAAAACTCATAAACGTAATCATCCTATGCATTACCCTCATGAATAGGTGAAATATTCCATGAACGTCATTCATCCAATTTCCGCTTTGGACTGATTGGTCAACGTCTGGATCAGGCACGTGAACACAGGTCATTATATGCTATTGGTCAATTCTCATTTGATTATACCTGATGGTGGATAAGACAAGAGTAATTGATATCCACCATACTTCTTCGACGGCACAGACAGTGAGAATATTAAATGAATAACATTGCAACCTGTTTAATGCACTTATGTACCAGTGACTGTGAATTGGTCTGTCCTTTATGTTACCCGTGGACACTTCAGTGAGTCCTATGATATTCAATTATAGAACTCTACAAGACCTTAGAGTGGTAGTCATATTACTCTTCACATTGACCCAAAAGCTCACTAAAATTGAGAGTGAACCAGGTGGTGATCTGAAGTATCTCACCCAGGAGACCTCCGTGTACTCAAACTTATAAAACGTATCCTATCCTAAATATCAGTTTATCACATGGGTGATATGCTAAAATGACATTTATTCACACAAGCGATCATGGTAAACATCCACCCAATAGCACCTCCAACAAAGGTCGACCTGCCCTGAATAATGTTCCTGCAAAAATACAATATCAGAGCTATCCTGAGATCAAACAGGGAGGAATACTGTATACAGACAAATTTTCGCGACCTTTTTATTTTCGCGTTAATTCGCGCCATGACGTCATTCGCGAAATTAAATGGACGCGAAATTGAAGAGGGGACTGAATGGGAAGACATCAAAGGCAGAATTAAATAATAATTTTAATAGACATAGAATTAAAAGTAAAACGTAAATATGATGTCCGTGACATAGCGGATCGATTGGCCACGTGACTTTGCAGATTTGCCACAGAATTTACCGGATCGATTTTAATTGTGTTTTAAACGATAAATAAAGGTATTTACCCAATATTTTTGGTCTATTATTTCGAAACGCTTTGTTTTGACTTTGTTCTCACTGATTCCAATTATCAGCGTTCACAGTTTTGCATTTCGTCATTGTTTCCATTGCTTTGAGTCGTGTCTTCCCCTTTTTGACAGAAATGCTTTCACACGTGGATTGATTTTAATTGCGTTTTAAATGATAAATAAAGGTATTTACCCAATATTATCACGATGATTTACGGCCGATGGAGTGCTATAAACGATAATAATTAAAAGCGATATAATTAATATCTTTGGCTTAAAATACACAAAGAAATATTCTACCACGTGTTATAGTTTTGACGCTAAGATCAAGGACGTCACGTACATCGTGTTACGTTTTCGATGTGCGGAACACGGTAAATTTGATGTGCGGCAACACGAAGAGAAGCCAGGGATCCATCGTTGCGCAATTTATACCTCAGTGATGCGCGTATTGACGAGATTTCCAATGAATACGAGCATGCCGATTATTTCGTAACGTATTGATTAGTTGGAACTATTTTGCGTCGGCCATCTTTAGACTGGTCCCCCATCGAGTATCAAGAACATCGTGTATATACACAGATGACAGCAACCAGTCTATGGCTGTACGCACCATTTCGGGTCACGTGACAGGGTCAAATGAGGTGCGCTTTGTTTACAAATGTTTTTAACGATAAATATCTTGTTTCATGTATCATTTTAAAAAAAATACAGTAGTTGTCTGAGGTATAAAAACAAAACATGCCTCGTCGGGTCAGCTGTGTGAGCGGATTCAGTTCGTTGGTGATGGCGGACGGATACCCTTCGCCTTCGGCTCAGGGTATTCTTCCGCAATCACCAACTCACTGAATCCGCTCACCCAGCTTCCCCGACTCGGTATGTTTTGTTATAATATTAAATTTTTCAATGTGAGTTGATACACTCCATTTGTTTTCGGCCAAAAATAAGAGCTTGTCCCCGTCACTCCCGCTTTTTAAAATGACGACCTCGTATTGCGTAATGCATGTTAAATGGATGAATTTGTGATGATAATATTATGTACTAGAAATCCAAAATTTGTGAAAATAAAACGGCGCGAACCTGTCGAAAACGGCGATGGCGCGAGAATAACTAGGCGCAAATTTTTCTCTGTATACAGTAGTTTGCTTAATGCTTTCAATGCACGTATACAACTATAATTGCCTTTGAAAGATTTTGATCTCGTATGAATAACAGATAGTTGAGGGAACATTCAGTATTTTCAGTCCAAGTCTCCGAAATGTCCCCATTCATATTTGGAGCAGTTCTGGATCATCGCTAATGGGTCTATTGTTAGAGGCAGCACCCGTTCGCCGACCGACGACTTTCTTAACTGCTATCGTACATTTTGTCCATATCTCCTTTTGATATAATTCGTATAAATGGCTTAAATTATGAGCTCTCATAACTAGCCATTGTAGCCATGTAGGTTCTCCAACCTCCAGCCTTTTATTCTCGATTTTACTTTTAAACCTTAATCACAATTCTGAATATTCCAGTTAGTTTATATCAAACTAAAGAGATAATACTTTATTAAAATCATAGTTACTAAAATGGTTAATAAAATCAGAGTTGAATTATGCAACAGATTAATGGTTTGTAATGTTGTCTAAAATTGTTTCAGGATATTGGTTCATGCACTGTCATATGGAACAACACAATACAAGAGGGATGTCCCTCATCATGCAAGTGGGGGAACCAGAGGAAATGCCTCCAAAGCCACCGGGTATGCCAACCTGTGGAGACTTCTCCTGGGATGCAAAGTCTACCTCAGTTCACCGTAAGTATTTGGTGAACTGTCACAAAATCACCAGACTTAGTCCTAACATATAAGTCTGTTAGAGATAGTAATTAGTGTCTACAAAATCAAAATGTGCAATTCTGGTTATTTTGTGATGATGTAATGTTGCCCAAGGAGAAATAATGTATATGACATTATTACATTATCCTGGAAGCAAATGCCATAGAGTTATTTTGAATATCTCTTGGTATTTTGGACATCTGCGAGTATTCATTTCTTTTGTTTTATTTCAGTTGAGGCTGACTCAAGTGGTTTATTCTACAAAGTGACCATCTTTGCGTTATCCGTGGTTTGTCTCTTGTTGGTGATAGTTCAGGCAAGATGCACAAACAAGTGATGTAACAATAAGGATAGACCAAGTAACTCGTATTCAAAAGATGTTTTTCCAGAAGAGAATATACCTATTGTGCCACAAGGAAAATCCTTTGTGATAGTTGAAACCAAACTTACTCTGCATGGCGAGGTAGTCATATACTACCTCTGCCACAATATGCATGACATTGTCTCAACCTATTCTGCAAAGTCATTGCATAATCCACAGACAAGTGCGCAATTGGTGGGCTTTGCACATGTGCACTCACAATGCCCACCCAATTGGCTTACACTCGCACACACATCAGGTGCACTCACTTTCTAACCAAAACAAAACAAACATGTGTGAAGTTTGTTACATATTCCATTTTCACAGTTAATTCAGATTTTTCGATAGATGAGGTTGTAAACATGTCATATTTGCAATATTGTTTTCAAAATGTCACTGGGATTTATTTTGTGGCACTTTGTATTAATGAAAATTATCAACACATTATATGAAATGAGCGGACAAAACTAGCACAGGACAATTCAAAGGTCACAAATATTTGGAGGCCACAGGCCGTGGCACAATATGGCTTACCCCAGCCATGCCAAGATTAAGCTCATGATACAATTTCACATTCGAGCTGAGGCCCGTGCCTAAAGGGTTAATCCGTTGTCCTTGTAAATCTGTGACCGGGTGGGTTGTCATGTCAAGGACCTGCGACATGACAATTCAGTGAGGCAGTACTATATCTGCTACAAGTAGGTCTCATCATGAAATGACCTGTGCTAGTTTTGTCCACTTGATTCACATATGTGCTGATAATTTTGAAGATAATATTGCAAATATAACATGTTGACAACCTCCTCTATTGATTTTGAAAAATGTATGAATAATGAACTGTGAAAAATCAATAAGTAACAAACTTCACACACGTCCAAAACAATGACACCAGTTGACTGAGTTATACTTGCACATATTTGTTGTTGAAGTCAATTTCTCACCAAAACAAGGACACTGATTGGCTGTGTTATTACATGTGACAAAATATTTTACTTGGTGTTGATTGGCTTATAAAAGAAGCTTGTTATGGGCGTGACCTCACAGTACTCAATGGTTATGGTCAATTATTGCAGAGCCAGGTATAAATTCTGGCTCTGCTATGGAGGGTAAACCAAACTGTGAAAGTATCGAAACTAAGCTAGCCTAAAGTTGGTTACATATTGCATTAAAATCTTTCAAGGGACTAACATAAATTATATTCCCCAGGAAGAATTTCACGTAAAGGGTATTGTCTTCCTTAAAAAACAGAACATGTATTAAATCAAGTATCTTATAATTGCTTGAAACATCATTCTTTGTCAATCAAAATAATAAAACTAATGTGTCATTTGTACAGTTGTACACAACACCTAGCAAATGGCAATTAGTTTCATCAGGTGAGAAGATTTCTGTGGCGTTTGGCACATGAACACAGCAAATCAACTGAAAGTTGTTGAACACTGACTGTAGTAAAATATATAAATCCCTTTAAAGGAGCCATCTTTGTGAAGGACAAGATATCTGTACTTTTTTAAACTTTGTATAAAACGGATCATTTAAAGAGACTGCTTTATGTGAGACAGACCTTTTCTTTTAAAACTGATCACAATGGATGTCGACTTACATATAAAGACACAAAGATGAGGAAAATAGATACACTTGATTTTCATGCAAACATTTTATATATTAGTTTCTGAAAGGTTGATGATTAATTTAGTGGCTTTCTGACTCACCATGATGTCATCAGTTGAACTGAATGTATCTTGATTAGATGCATAACTATTACCTGATTATATACCTTCATTTTCATGGTTACTACTATTTTAGTAAAAGGCTTGGTATTTTTCTAGTTCTGCTTCCTTTAATGACATTGTATATATTTAGCCGAGGTATGCACCTCCGGGTGGTTTCTTTTCTGAGCATCATGACATGTGAATCATGTGTATGTTTCTTGATTCAGATTATTTTGTTTGTATCCATCAACAACCATAAATGTTACATCATGATTCCACAAAATGATGATATGAAAGCATTATTTTCTCTTCTATCTCTCTTTTTCAATACGTCTGATCTGTTTTAAAATGTGCACTTGTAAATTGCATATATGAATGCTATAATAATCCACCTGGTGGTGGGCCGATTAGACTTTTGTATATAAACAGTTTATACACTCTGAACCATGACAAAAAAGAGATTTGATAAATGACATAATCCAAGAGACATGGGCTGAAAGCCTGAATTTTGTTTTATTTTTTGAAAAGTATAAATTACAAAACTCTCAATATTCTGGCCAAAGACCTATTTACAGCAATATGTTGCAACACAAACATTGGAAAAGTCATGGAGGCACTGGGCACAGGCCTATTGTCAGTAGTGCAGACATCTAGAGGTTTGAATGTCAACGTTCAGTCCCAAATATTCTGAACAGAACATATACTCTCAACAAAACATATATTCTTAACAAAACATATATTCTTAACAAATCAAAAATAGCATTTTATCGTGTTTATGTGCATGTATATAAGAGACATGAAATAACTGTGATATAAAAGCATTGAATTGTAATTTTAGACACCCTTAATGTTTCCAGCAAAGAGTTATCTGGTTCCAACCACTTCAGAATCAGACGAATTTTTAAATTTGTCACAAAAATATGTGATATTAGGCACCATAGAGTTTTATTGTTAAATGGATTTTAAAAAGAAATAATTGTTTTAAATATCTGAATGTTGTTTATCACACCAGAAAAATAATTTAGACTGTCTAAGAAGGGAAACGCAATTGATATTATCTATGTAAATAACTACAGATGTGTGACAAATGCATGTAAATAGCTACAGACGTGTGAGAAATAAAAAGACACTTTTAATAAGAATTTCTGTTTTTTTTATTGTTTCTTTTTACAACCCTCTGTCCCTCTCACAATGAGTGGCCCCATATCAGTCAAAGGAAATTGTCTGACTGGCCATTAGTATATATCAATGATTTTTCAAATGTAAATGTACACTGTACATTATTGTATTTAGTCCAAATAAATGAAATTCTGAGCAGTGTTGTCACTACACCCTCCACGAGATTCAAACTGAAAAATAGCATTTTATCGTGTTTATGTATATAAGAAACATGAATCTATAATTTACATTGTTCCTCATATTCTCTTATGAGCTGTTCCTGAGTGACAGTTTCTATGGAGCCTGGTCTCATTGTCCTAATTTGGGAGATGGCCTGCGTTGCTGACATCCCCATACTGTGCATTAAATAGCAGGCTGTTAGGGTCCCTGTCCGACCCCTTCCCATGTGACAGTGAACTGCTACAGTCTAAAATAATATCAAAATAGTTTTAGATCAATATATATATATATATGTATATATATATATATATATATATATATATATATAATTGTATATATATATATAATTATATATATATATTATATATATATATATATATATATATATATATATATATATATATATATATATATATATATATATAATATATATATATCAGAAAACCACTCTTTTATTAAATATGATAATAATTTGCAAAATATTTTAATCAAGTTTAATTGTGATATGTTTGATAAAATAGATACCTGTTTTTTTATTTGGGCGTTGTCAACACAGTTAATGAACTCTTCAACTTGAGATATTTTGGGAGCAGTGAAATCTACTATTGGGATGTGTACAATGTCCAACTCTACAATTCAAATCATTTTAGTTGACAGATAGCAAAGGTTTGTGATAATAAATAGAAGATAATTAGACAAATGTGTTTCCAAAAGCACCATGATCAGACCTAGTCTGAAAAAGGTCGAAACACGTTTCATTATACGGTAGTTATCAATTATCAAGGGTATTACATTTCTGAATGGTTAGTTTTCGATTCTGCACAGCCACAAGCCGACCAGAAAGCAAAAAGAAAAAATGCTTTCAAGCTAAATCGAGGTCATTAATCAAAACATATGCCAATGGCCTTCATTGTTTTTTTTTAAAGTTTGTGCACATTTTCCTGAAATTACTTCATAAATGAGTCGTCTGAATCTTTTACCAGAGCAGACTTGGGCAGATGATAACTTTGACCAAAAATGGATAAGATTCTGAGTCCAATAGAATGAGGATAGAATTGGTCACCTGAAAATAATACATCTTTCTTGCTTATAGCTAGGAACTCCGACCAGTAGTTTCAGAGGTTGATGGATAGAATGACAGAAAATTCCACCCACACCCACCCATTACTGCAAAAGTTATGTTACGCATAGTTTAAACAAGTTACGTTAATCAGAGAGAGGCAGAATAATGTCTCCCAAAAATCATTATTGAGGTGCCTTAAGACCAGTGATATTTGGGGCAAATCGATGGGGCCACGTTTATGTTGAAATAGTTAAAATATTATGAGAGATAAGATGATCATAATGATATTATTACCTGTGTTACTTGGCAATTTTGGAGGTTGCTCGGTCAGAGATACCAGAATTGATATGCCTTCGTTTTGAAGATAGGAGAAATGCTCTGGTGCAGAAGGATATGCCATAACAGCTAACAAGCCATCCACGACCCAAGAAAAGTTAGGAGGTAGAACTCCCCTTGAGGCAGTCATTCTCAGTAAACTGAAAATCCAATACCCGTAATAACATTAGTTCATACAAGGACAAGTGTTTTCCTTCCCGTGATCTCTTTGATTATGTTTTTTTTCTGTCCCCAGCCATCGGTAAGACTGAAGATCAAAAGTAACATGTGAACACTATAACTGAGACACGACGACGTCAAAGAGGAAAATGATGAAATTCATGATTTCGGTAAAACTGGTCCTTCACAGTAATGAGAATATGTATTAAAGTCCTATTTACACTGTGTATTCTTGATAGGTGGATCCAACTTAACATCATTCAATATTGAAGCTCGTGTTGCTGGGTTATGCCATCATAAAGGGATAAAATGGCAAAGTTCATGGTCGGTAACTGTAACTACTCGGGTAGTACAGCCGAAGACAACAGAGCTGCGGACGACAACTGAAATCTGACCCCATTTTCAAAGCATTTTAAGCACATCTGAACGATAATCATCTCATCCGGTTGTCAGAAACGTAAATGAGCAAACTACGTCCAATGGTGTGATAAACATCCATTGATAAACGGAACAATGCTGAAACGCAGACCTGTTGTCGTCCGCTGTAAATCAAAGGGGGAGTTCATTTTCACTTATATCAGAAATCCTTATTATTTATTACAGTTATAGAACTTTTTATTCAGATGTAAATCAATAAATATAAAGTTAGTATCTTGGTGTAGAAAAGTGATGCGTTTAACAATGATAATGAAAATAAAAATACCTTATTGATTATGATAACTGCTCCACAAATTGGAAGAGACAACATACACATCCAGTTACAACACAGCTGAAAAAGAACACGGAAGTCAACTCAAAAACGACAATAAGAGTTTGTTGTTAAAAATTAATAGAATCTTAAAGATAAGATGCCGGGATTTGATTGATGGCGCATCCCCGACACGCATTGAATGCCGGATATAATTAGATATTTGTTTTCAAAGATACTTTTGAAATACAAAGCTATGACATGCTTGGGTTCTATTCTCCTCCGAATGGGAAGGTAACAATCAAATATATTCGTCGGGGGTTGTTACAGTTAAATCTGGGCCTCACCATTTTGGGAAAAGCTCACAGTCACTGACCCATATTATTGAAGTGTTAATGGGGGAATGTGTCGTCACTGGAGAAAAAAAAGTTAATCTATTCTTCAAGATGGATCAGACATCCACTAGTTAAAGGTTGGACCTGGCTCAATCACGGGGAAACAGGTTCGGATTGGTTAACATTCAAACATTCTGTTTGACTGGGCTGCATGGCTGCTTTTTTTTTTTTTTTTTTTTTTTTTTTTTGATTGGGTCAATTGCAAGTTCAATAAATATCAACATGTATTGGACATGTAACAAAAGCCACAACCCTGCAATTGTACATGATCATTTCGTATGTTCAAAATTAATTTAGAATGGATCATTTATAATTAGAGGGGGGTATTAAAAACTTAGTATCTGGTTGGAACAGTATATCATTGATGAATCAGTTTGTTTTGGGGTTTTATTACCCAGCTTTACTAGGCCTCTTCAATATAGTTTTGACGTGAATTTCAGATGTGGTTATGACGTGATTAAATGGTGGACTATGAAAAGCCAAATGACGTGAATTTTTCCAAGGAAAGATGACTCTGCCGTAAGGATCCCTTGCTAGTGACCACAATGCAATGGTGATACCAGCCATCTTATGTGCATTTCTGCTGATCAAGTATCACCAGCAAACTTACCTCATAGCTTAAGACCCCAACAACAGTAAATCTCGTCCAGGAAGCATGCACTCACTTACCTCTGAGTTCATAAGAGGCAGGAAAACTAGGAAAGGATACTGCACCTGGATCTGACAGAGTAACATATTCTGTAATCACAACTGGCAGAGGCAAGGGCTTTCCTTGGACTGATCAATGCTTCCTGGAACTAGTGAATATTGCCTCAAGTATGGCAAAACGTAGATAGCCAACCCAATTTCGAATTTTCAATATTTATTTTTCATATTTCAAAAAGCCTTCGTTATAAACTGTCCAACTGTACCAACCATAATGAATGTTCATCAATCACTGTTTAACGGTCAAACAAAGACAGAATGAATATATCACTAAGTACTTCTTTTTTGCGTCTTCTCAAAGGCGTACATAATTAATTGAATGAGACCACAACTGAGTGATTAGATTTTTGGTCTCATGGAAAAACATCTTACCAACTGATAGCTAAGAACAAAGTTGAAGAACACACAGAAAATTCTGCCCTTCATTACAGAAGCTAGACTATGCATAGCTAAAAACTATTAGTATTGTTTTTTCATTCACACACAATCTAAAATACTTCAATTTGTACCTGCAAACATTAATTAATATTACCCTAAAACAGTTCATATAAATTGGACCATTAGATGCACACCATCCAGTAGTGTCAAACATCAGCATTTTCTTAGGGTGATACTTAAAAAGACTAATGAAAATAAATACGTTATTTGGCTATATATTAACAACGAATAATACACTCACAGAAACAATTGAAACACTCGGGTCTGAATTAGTGAGAACAAGACGGACGCGGACAACAGACACGGACACCGGACACGGACACAGGACATGGACAATGGACATACATTATGGGCACAGACACAGATTTTCTCCGAGCATATTGTTTCAAGAGAAGCATATAAGATAATAAAAATATATATATAAATTCATTAACTTGGGGAGAGTAGATGTAAAGTCGATGTACTTGTAATTTATGTTGATGGAAAAAGTTCTATCAAGCAAAACTCCACCCTGAGAGCAATATGCTTTCGGCTCCACCAGAGGGCAACGTGGTTAACCTATCTTCGTGTGCCTCTGGTGCACAGACAGTATGCTATCAAACTGCAATGTATTTGGCTGAGAATGCTTGGACTGAACAGTGAGGGGTCTGAGCTCTATCTCTACAAATTGAATGGACGAGCAATTGACAGAGACACAACTGTTGCACTGAAACCTGGGATCTGGTGAAAGCTGGTGAAAGCTGGTGAAAGCTGGAATAATAAATATTTTCAGATACACATCTCACATTAATGTACACTCATATTCACGTCAAGAAATAATACTGATCTTTGATATAATTTGCTTGTGGAATTGTCCCAATTGTATTGTAACTTAAAGCATTCATGAAACCACAGAGGTTACAGACAATTTTACAGAGGTTTGGGGTATGCTTAAATGACATATGGCCATGAAACTGTGATACAATTAAGCTATCACACTAAAATTAACCAAAATACACTGACCATGGTTATTGTGTTTTGATGAAAGTGCCAAGTACTGCATGTACTCTTTTGACCACCAGGTGGCCACATATATACAATCATGTGACCTCTTTTGTGGTCTGTCAGGGTGTTAGGCCTGTACGCAACACTGGCTCTCAAATTGACAAGGAGCTGTATAACTCTCAGAGGAACCAATACAACTCAATGCTTAAATCTGCTCAATCATCATTTTTTTCCAACCTGGTTGAGGAAAACAAACATGACCCTAAAAAGCTTTTTAGAGTCATTGACACAGTCATGCACAAGAAAAAGGACACACCTATGCCGCAATCTGACTGTGAGACTACTCAAGCTGAGAAGTTCAACACATTCTTTCTTGAAAAAATAGAGAGAATCCGCCTGAACATTGATAACGCTCCACCCTGCCAAACTTCGCCACCAGGTGACACTGCGAACAATAGTACTACATGTCTGGAAAGGTTCACACCCTTAACCATTGACGACGTACGGAAATTGGTCAAAAGGTCTGCAAAGAAGTCATGTGACCTGGATCCAATTCCAACCTGGCTCTTACTTGACCTCTTAGATGACCTCCTACCAATAATTACTTCCATCATAAATAAATCACTGATGGAATCAGCAGTATCGGAAAATATGAAAATAGCCATCATAACACCCCTGCTGAAGAAACTCGGTCTAGAACTGGTTGAAAAAAACTATAGGCCTGTTTCCAACCTAACATTTGTCTCTAAACTAACCGAGAGGGCGGTTGCAGACCAACTAGTCCCCCATCTTGTAAGGAATGGTCTTATTGACAAGTTTCAATCAGCCTACAAAGAATATCACAGCACTGAAACCGCTTTGTTAAAAGTGCAAAATGATATCTTGGGTTGCCTAGACAATAGAAAGGCAGTTATCTTGTTGTTGCTTGACCTTTCCGCTGCCTTTGACACTATTGACCATCAAATCCTTTTGGACAGGCTGAGGGATAGATGCAACGTCAAAGGTCATGCACTCTCCTGGATTCGGTCATACCTAATGGACAGAAAGCAATGTGTGAAGGTGGGGACCCATAGATCCAGTCTCAAATCCTTAAAATATGGGGTACCCCAAGGCTCAGTCCTGGGTCCTATACTGTTCACCATTTACATGACACCCCTATCTGATATACTTGCAAAATATGGTCTGAGCTATCACATTTATGCAGATGATACTCAGATCTACATCCCTGTTGACCACGCTTCTCCCCATCATGTGGATATGAGCAGACACAAACTGGAGGAGTGTGTCAGTGAAGTCAGAAACTTCCTCATATCAAACAAGATGAAGATAAATGATGGAAAAACTGAGATGCTCATATGTACTGACAGATACAGTACTACCACCCATAGCAGTATCCCAACCACAATCAGAGTGGGTGACTCTGATATTGCTCCTAGTCAGTCAGTTGTTGACCTTGGTATCACATTTGACTCCAACATGGACATGAAGGCCCAGATCAGGAAAATGTGTCAGAAAGGCTATTATCACATCAGGAACCTGGCGGCCATCAGACATTGTCTAGACGAGAAGACCGCGGTAACACTTACCCATGCTTTTGTTACATCCACCCTTGACTATGGTAATGGTCTTCTGGCGGGTCTTCCTAAAACTGACATCAGGAAACTGCAATACCTCCAAACTCTGCAGCACGGGTAGTTGGAAAAATCAGGAAATTTGATCACATTTCAGGAAAATTAAGGGAACTGCATTGGCTTCCCGTTCATGCGAGAATTGATTTTAAAATTCTTCTATTAACCTGGAAAGCCCTTAATGGTAAGGCTCCGCCTTACTTGCGGGATCTACTCCTGATTAAAGAAGGTGAACGCTGTCTAAGATCCAATGATGGCACCCACCTACAGGTACCTAATACCAGGCTAAGGACAGTAGGTGACAGGGCCTTCTCATCTGAAGGTCCACGACTATGGAATTCCTTGCCTACTAATATTAGGACAAGCACTTCAGTCTCCTCGTTTAAGAGTAGGCTGAAAACTCATCTCTTCAGGATGCATGTCCTGAACTCAGCGCTATGAACAGACTTGTCTGGTGTCAGCGCTATACAAATTTTATTATTATTATTATTACCATTGGACAAATATTATTGGACAAACAGGGCTCTGTAAGCCAAATCACTCCATTGTCCCAATTTAGGGTGCCCCACTGTTAGAAAGACTTTACTAAGCGGGTGTTTGCACAAAATCACTGGTCAGCTAAGCAAAGTTTGTTGACAAAGTGTCCAATGGATGATTTGGATTTTAGCAGAAGACTTGTCCATGTTCAAATGGCAAAGAAATATATGTAGGGGAAATATGATGGGTAATAACTTTTGATTGCAAAGTTTTGGGTATAAACATTTATATTTTGTAAGGAAAATGTGCTTGAAAACCTGATTTCATGAATGCTTTAAAGAACTTGTGAAGACTATTCATTGAGTTAAAAAGAAGTTATTAGTCAAGTTTCAAATTGGAAAGGGTGAGGGTTCCTAAATGACTAGTATGTAAGATTAATTTATTTTATTTCAATCAAAATAATCAAATTTTAATATGCTGACATATTATATGCACATTTATATATTTCAGATAAATTTGGATTTCAATATTTTAATCAGTATGTTATAAATTAATACATGCATCAGTTTCAGTCATCAGTTTTAATTTCCTAATTAATTTTAATTAACCATGACAACATCTAATAATAGACAAACGCATGTGGAAACAATGCACATTTTTGATTCTTTTGAGGAAACATCTGCTATATGTATGTGGAAATGTGGTCACATGGATTTTCCTCTTTCAGTCAAGGCAACACGCCAAATAATAGGATTAATGCTTAGTATAAGATTAATGCTTAATTTTAATTTCTGGCTTATAATGCAATTACAAGTTATCATCTTGCTTGATGTTGTAGGTCTGGCAAAATCTACTTATGAAACAAAACAGACATGAGTAGAAGACATTTCTTACTTTATAATTTGTATATTCTAAATCATTCAAGTGCTGGATCCTAGGATTCACTAGCTGATGAAACCTGGAATTACAGGTTTTGGCTGGGAAATCCTAGGATTCACTGCATCCCAGGTTTCAGCACAGCAACATATACTCACTTAAGGTGTAGAAAAATAACTTTGCACTTATGTTTACATGTACATCTCAATCCACGTATACCGATCATTACATACTATTAAAAAAAAGCATGAACGTGATCAGAGAGGAAGGGGACGAGATTTGAAAAAAGAAATTTGCTGTGTGAGGCATGGGCTGCAATAAAATTTGCCACTGATAAGAGTATCTGATCTCGCTGTTCCGTCACCATGTTGCCTGCCCTCTGGTGATGCTAGACCAATCTCCACTTCAGTTTTATTTTGCAAGTTTATACGATGTTTTGCGCATTGTGTAAATTAGGAATAGAGTGGTTTTCACTCATTTTTTGTCAGAATTATGTTAGATATAAAATATTACCCACAATATGCCTATATTTCTGTATTAGAGTTTTGTTTTCACCCATCAGCAATTTGACCTAATTATTGACCTAATTATTGGTGGAAGGTCCCACAAGGTTTTTGCACAAAGGGGCCTTCACAGATAAATCTCAAAACAGTTACACGAGTGTGAGACAGCTGCATAAATGAGAGATAGTTACAGCAGTAAGAGATAGCTGCACCAGTGAGACAGCTGCATATGTGAGATGGCTGCACAGGTGAGAGATAGTTACAAACAGTTTGTGACAGTTACAACAATGAGAGATAAATAGTTGCATCAGTGAGATAGTGAGAGATAGTTACAACAGTGATAGTTACAACAGTGATAGTTACAACAGTGATAGTTACAACAGTGAGAGATATTTGCACCAGTGTGAGACAGCTACATAGGTGAGGCAGCTGCACAGCATCACTAGAAATGGCAGACATAGGGGTTTGTTTGTTTGTTTGTTTGTTTGGGGTTTTACATCACTTTCAACATTATTTCAGTTATTTCGTGATGAGACCTACTTGTAGCAGATATAGTGCTGCCTCACTGAATTGTCATGTCGCAGGTCCTTGACATGACAACCCACCCGGTCACAGATTTACAAGGACAACGGGTTAACCCTTTGGCACAGGCCTCAGCTCATGTGGGAAATTGTATCATGAGTTCAATCCCGGCACGGCCGGGGTTCGAACCCACGACCTTTGGATCACCACAGAGGAACTGGTGCTAATATGCTGGCGCCCTAACCAACTGCGCCACGGCCCGTGGCAGACATAGGGGTATAACTTTTTTACTACTCAGAATACATCTACAAATGATATGTGATCGAATGTCAACCTTCTTAGGCTATTTCGATCAAATATTGTCAGTGACCTTGAAGTGACCTTTCAATGACCTTGAAAATAGAAAGCCTATTTCCACGAAATTATCTACATGTTTTTTTATCCTATCATCTACATTTTTTAAATACGAGCTCGTAGAGTCCTTATTCATCAAAA
Source organism: Amphiduros pacificus (assembly GCA_949316495.1). Taxonomy (NCBI): domain Eukaryota; kingdom Metazoa; phylum Annelida; class Polychaeta; order Phyllodocida; family Hesionidae; genus Amphiduros; species Amphiduros pacificus. Next base: position 43,760,306 of record OX439000.1, on the reverse strand, counting down.
TCTGTTCATAATTTACAATTTGAGAGCAATATATAGTTTTGTGGTCAATCTATAAGGGAAAACAGAGGAAAATACTATAATACTAAGTTTTTTTGAAATAATATAAAAATGCCAGCTTATTGGGGGTTAGTTTATGAAAAAATATAGAATACTGCACAGAAAAACATATTAATACTAAAAAGAAATTGAAAAAAAGTCCGTCAATTTCAAGATTTATTATGAAGCTAAAATGATTAAAAATAGCTTAAATTGGAAGGGTTACAAAAGTGACAAATTGACGGACTTTAATTTGACCTCACATTTATTTTTGAGTTATTAGATAAATCAAATATTAATCTAATTTCAGAAAATAATCAGCAATAAGTTGCTCTTATCATAATAATACCTAAAAAAAAAGAAATATTCCCAGAATTTGAATGATTGCTAACCTGCCACTGACCGGTGGCCTGAAGGTGGCATGTGACAGGTGAGTCGGTGGCCTGAGTCAGAGCTGCCCCCATGCTGGCCTAAATAGAAAGTAGTGATTCTGTTCACCTCTAACCTCGGTTAAATTAATCTAACCTCTCATAAAAAATATATTGAATGTAGAGTCAATTGGGGTATAACATTTTGATAATTTTTGAAAAATGGCATTCTATGTGGTTGATTTGGTGAATGGAAGTCGAACACGGCCAATATTAAATGTCACTGAAAGTGCTCTGCAGGGTGCTTTCTGGACGTCCGCTCCTCCCACTGCTATAAACCTGTTACACGCGCTAGGTCACTCATTCTCGCTGATGGGTGAGAGATAGTTACAAACAGTATGTGACAGTTACATCGATGAGAGATAAATAGCTGCATCAGTGAGATAGTGAGAGATAGTTACAACAGTGAGAGACATGTGGGAGACAACTGCATCAGTGAGAGATAGTTGTACAAGGGAGAGCCAGCTGCATAAGTGAGAGATATTTACAACAGTGAGAGACAGTTATAGCAGTGAGATATAGCTGCACAAGTGAGTGACAGCTACATAAGTGAGAGATAGAATTACAAGTGAGAGACAGCTACATAAGTGAGACAGCTGCATAGATGATAGTTACAATAAGAGACAGTTACAACAATGAGACATAGACAGCTGCATCAGTGAGAGATAGTTATGCAAGTGAGAGATAGCTGCACAAGTGAGAGATAGTCACAGCAGTGAGAGATAGCTGCACAAGTGAGAGACAGTAACAACAGTGAGATGCAGCTGCATAAGTGAGAGATGTCTCCCTTGTGGATAAGTTGAATAAGTGAGAGATAGTTACAAACGTGAGAGACAGTTATAGCAGTTAGAGATATATGCACAAGTGAGAGACAGCTGCACTAGTGAGAGATAGCTACAACAGTGAAAGACAGCATCCTTTCCCAGCCGGCGAAGGCATTTGTTACATATATATTAAAAAAATCATGAACGTGATCAAAGAGGAAGTGTGGCAAGATTTGAAAAAAAAAAGTTGCTGTGTGAGGCATGGGCTGCAATAAAATTTGCCATTGAAAAGAGAGCGCGATCTCGCTGTTCCGTCACCATGTTGCCTGCCCCCTGGTGACACTAAAAAAGTCTCCACTTCAGTTTTATTTTGCAAGTTTTGTGCAAAATGTACATTAGGAATAGAGTGGTTTTCACTCAATTTTTGACAGAATTATGTTAGATATAAAATATTACCCACAATATGCCTATATTTCTATATCAGAGCTTTGTTTTCAACCATGGGCAATTTGACTTAATTATTGACCTAATTATTGGGCTATTGGAGGTCCCACAAGGTTTTACACAAAGGAGCCTTCACAGATAAATCTCAAAACATTACTTAGACGGCTACACAAGTGTGAAACAGCTGCATAAATGAGAGATAGTTACAGCAGTCAGAGATAGCTGCACCAGTGAGAGAAAGCTGCATAAGTGAGAGATAGCTGCATAGGTGCGAGACAGCTGCATAGATGAAAGACAGCTGCACATGTGACCGATAATTAGAGACCGTTAAGAGTGTGAGACAGCTGAACAAGTGGGTGACAGCTGCACATGCATAGGTGAGAGATAATTACAAACAGACACAGTTATGATTGTGAGACAGCTGCACAAGTGAAAGACAGTTACAACAGTGATAGATAGCTGCATAAGTGAGCTATAGCTGCACCAGTGAGATACTATCTCTAACCTGAGGTAGCTGCACAGGATAGATATAGTTACAAACAGTAGGTGACAGTTACAACAATGAGAGATAAATAGCTGCATCAGTGATAGATAGTAAGAGACAATGAGAGACAGCTGCATAAGTGAGAGATAGCTGTACAAGGTAGAGACAGCTGCATAAGTGAGAAATAGTTATAACTGTTGGAGACAGTTATAACAGAGATATCTCTTACAAGTGAGAGATAGTTACAGCAGTGAGAGATAGCTGCACAAGTGAGAGATAGTTACAACAGTGAGATACAGCTGCATAAGTGAGAGATAGCTGCACAAGGTGGAGACAGCTGCATAAGTGAGAAATAGTTACAACAGTGAGAGAGAGTTATAGCAGTGAAAAATAGCTGCACAAGTGAGAGACAGCTGCATAAGTGAGAGATAGTTTTACAAGTGAGAGACAGTTACATAAGTGAGAGACAGTTACATAAGTGAGAGATAGTTGTACAAGTGAGAGACAGTTACATAAGTGAGACAGCTGCATAGATGATAGTTACAGTAAGAGGCAGTTACAACAATGAGACATAGACAGCTGTATCAGTGAGAGATAGCTGCACAAGTGAGATATGGTCACAACAGTGAGAGATAGCTGCACAAGTGAGATATAGTTACAACAGTGATATACAGCTGCATAAGTGCGAAATAGTTGCACAAGGGAGAGACAGCTGCGTAAGTGCCTTTAAGGGGCCAAGTTGACAATTATCTGAGGCATGAAGGGGGGCTAAATATAAGCCTATCAAGGCTGAATGCCCCAGCAACCAGGGCCACTGTCAACTATTGAAGCAGTCCACGGTGGATTCCATGTAAAATTCCGTGGAAGTATGTGAGAGATAGTTATAACAGTGAGAGACAGTTATAGCAGTGAGAGATAGCTGCATAAGTGAGAGACAGCTGCATAAGAGAGAGATAGCTACAACAGTGAAAGACGGCTTCCTTTCCCAGCCGAAGGCACTTGTTACATACATATACAAGAAAGTCGTTTTTAAAAAAAAGAATTTGTATATAGTTTCCTTTTTGAAAATGATATTTATATTTTCTCATCATTTTGAAGTTGCCTTAAATGTAGAGTACAGTGACTGGCAACTGTCTGAAACTGGCAGTTGAAACTCAGACATTTTTAACATAGTCAAACATATAGCATCCCTTTGTTTTGTGCATAAAGTTATTAATTTTCATATATTCTACATTTGCAAAAAAATATTCAAATTCTATGTTTATTTATGCAGTTGAGGTGTCCGCCAGTCTGTGACACTGACAGCCAGGTCTGAGATCTGCAGGCCCCTCAGAAGTACATATCCTCCAAAATTCTGTATAGGCCGATTGCGGGTCGCCATACTGCCCCATTGAAAACAACACGCCGGAACTGCACAATTACAATCGGAAGTGCACAAAAAACTCTCTAAAATCTAATCATTAAAAAAAACAAGATGGTAACCCGCAATCGGCCTATTGTAATACCCACCACTAATTGCAATTGAGCTGAATGTTGTGTCTCACATGTTATCTTGTAATCCCACTGTCTTTCAAAATGTTAAATGTGTTTATTTGTTTTCATGCACAAGAGAAAGTCCCAACCACTCTCTTAGCATGCTTAGTATTAACCTATATAAAAGTAAGTGATATCACCCTGGCTGCATGTGGTGGAGGTTTTTAAAAAAGAATTTGTATTCAGTTTCATTTTTGAAAATGATATTTATATTTTCTCATAATTTTGAAGTTGCCGTAAATGTAGACAACACTGACTGGCATATATTCTACAGTCTGGTCTGTGACACTGACAGCCAGGTCCGTGATCTGCAGGCCTCTCAGAAGAACATATAGCTCCAAAATTATGTGTTATAATACCCACCACTAATTGCACTTGAGCTGAATGTTGTGTCTCACATGTCATCTTGTAATTCCACTGTCTTTAAAATGTTTAATGTGTTTATTTGTTTTCATGCACAAGAGAAAGTCCCAACCACTCTCTTAGCATGCTTAGTATTAACCCATATAAAAGTAAGTGATATCACCCTGGCTGCATGTGGTAGAGGTCGAGAGACATGTGTGACCTAATTCTCAAACCTTAACCCTGTATCTGCACCCTGCAGTGTTGAAATTCAAAACTGCTATAAATTTGTCACATGTACACTGTCACAACAGCAACCAGGGGCGGATCCAGGATTTTTTAAGCCAGGGAGGGAGGGGGGGCTCAAATGTGCTAAAGTAAGTGGCTCCAGTCCCATAAAGTAAGGGGCTCCAGTCCCATAAAGTTAGGGGCTCTAGTCCCATAAAGTAAGGGGCTCCAGTTCCCAAAAGCTCCCTAGAGACAGACCCCTCCTGGATCCGCCACATTGGCCCTCGTCGCCTCCGTTCGCTTATATACAGTGTGTTATAACACAGACTTTATTATGACATATATTTCTTACAGGTTTAAGACCTGTATACAATAAAAAAAGCATGCAAGTGATCAGAGAGGAAGGGTGGCGAGACTCAAATAAAAAAGTTGTTATATGAGGTATGGGCTGCGATAAAAGTCGCCACTGATGAGAGCATGCGATCTCGCTGTTGCATCTCTACGTTGCCCTCTGGTGGAAGTCATTGACACCAGACAAGTCTCCACTTCAGTTTTATCTTGCAAGTTTATGCGATGGTTTGAGCATTATGCAATTTATGAACAGAGTATTTTATACTTATTTTTTGTCAAAATTATGTTAGATATGAAATATTACCAACAATATGTCTATATTCTGTTTTTGAGCTTTGTTTTGAAGCATCGCTAATTTGACCTATTTACTGACCTAATTATTGAGGTCCCACTAGGTTTTGTACAAAAGGGCCTACATGGGTGAAATGCGGATATTTTTAGCCAGTACAATTGTGAGAAACAATTGAAAGATAGCTGCACAAGTGAGAAACAGCTGCACAAGTGAGAGATTACTACGACAGCAAGAGATAGCTGCATAAATAAGAGATATCTGCATAAATAAGAGATAGCTGCATAAATAAGAGATAGCTGCATAAATATGAGATAGCTGCATAAATAAGAGATAGCTGCATAACTAAGAGATAGCTGCATAACTAAGAGATAGCTGCATAAATAAGAGATAGCTGCATAAATAAGAGATAGCTGCATAAATAAGAGATAGCTACAACAGCGAGAGATAGCTGCATAACTCAAAGATAGCTGCATTGAGACATGAAAAATAGCTGTACAAAGTGAGAGATAGTTACAACAAGTGAGAAATAGTTACAACAATGAGATAGCTGCAACATTGAGAGATAGCTGCAATAGTGAGACAGGTACAACAGGGAGAGATAGCTGTATAAATAAGAGACAGCTACATAAGTAAGATAACTGCGAAGTGAGAGATAGTTACTGCAGTGACAGATAGTTACAGCAGTGAGAGACAGTTACAGCAGTGAGACAGTTACAGCAGAGGTATATAGCTGCACAAGTTAGAGACAGTTACAACATAGAGATAGTTGCACATGTGGGAGACAACTGCATCAGTGAGAGATAGCTGTACAAGGGAGAGACAGCTACATAAGTGAGAGACAGTTACAACAGAGATAGATAACTGAACAAGTGAGAGACAGTCGCATAAGTGAGATAACTGCAAAGTAAGAGATAGTTACAACAGTGATAGATAATTGCACAAGTGAGGGGTAGTTACAGCAGAGATAAATAGCTGCACAAGTGAGAAACAGCTGCATCAGTGAGAGATACCTGTACAAGGAAGAGACAGCTACATAAGTGAGACAGTTACAACAGAGAGAGATAACTGAACAAGTGAGAGACAGTCGCATAAGTGAGATAACTGCAAAGTAAGAGATAGTTACAACAGTGATAGATAACTGCACAAGTGAGGGGTAGTTACAGCAGAGATAAATAGCTGCACAAGTGAGAAACAGCTGCATAAGTGAGAGATAGCTACAACAGAGAGAGACAGCATCCTTTCCCAGCCGAAGGCACTTGTTACATACATATATAAAAAAAGCATGAACGTGATCAGAGAGGAAGGGTGACGAGATTTGAAAAAAAAAAAAAAAAAGTTGCTGTGTGAGGTATGGGCTGCAATAAAATTCGCCACTGATAAGAGCGTGTCATCTCGCTGTTGCGTCACCACGTAGCCTGCCCTCTGGTGGAAGTGACGCTGAACTAATCTCCACTTCACTTTTGTTTTGCAAGTTTATGTGAAGGGTTGCACCTTTAGCATATTATGAATGGCACAATTATCACTTATTTGTTGTCATAATTACATTAAAAATGAAAATTATCTCCCAATATGCCTATATTTCTGTATTAGAGCTTTGTTTTCAACCATCGGTAAATTGACCTATTTATTGACCTACTTATTGAGGCCCTGCTAGGTTTTGTACAAAAGTGGTCTATATGGGTGAAATGCAGATATTTTTAGCCACCACGATTGAGAGATAGCTGCACAAGTGAGAGATAGCAAGTGATAGACTGTTACAACAGCAAGAGATAGCTGCATAAATAAGAGATAGCTGCATAAATAAGAAATAGCTGCATAAATAAGAGATAGCTGCATAAATAAGAGATAGCTGCATAATAAGAGATAGCTGCACAAATAAAGGATAACTGCATAAATAAGAGATAGTTGCATAAATAAGAGATAGCTGCATACTGCATAAATAAGAGATAGCTGCATCAGTGAGATAGCTGTGCAAGGGATAGACAGCTGCATAAGTGAGAGATAATAACAACAGCGAGAGACAGTTACAGCAGAGATATGCATAAGTGAGAGATAGCTGCATATATGTGAGACAGCTGCATCAGTGAGAGATAGTTGTACAAGGAAGAGACATCTGCATAGGTGAGAGATAGTTACAAAAGTGAGACAGTTATAACACAGATAGATAACTGAACAAGTGAGAGACAGCTGTATAAGTGAGATAACTGCAAAGTGAGATAGTTACAACAGTGAGAGATAGCTGCACAAGTGAGGGGTAGTTACAGCAGAAATATATAGCTGCACAAATGAGAAACAGCTGCATAAGTGAGAGATATCTGCACATGTAAGAGACACCTGCATCGGTGAGACAGCTGTACAAGGGAGAGACAGCTGCATAAGTGAGAGATAATTACAACAGCGAGAGAGAGTTACAGCAGAGATAGATAGCTGCACAAGTGAGAGACAGCTGCATAGTGAGAGACAGCTGTATCAGTGAGAGATAGTTGTACAAGGGAGAGACAGCTGCATAGGTGAGAGATAGTTACAAAAGTGAGACAGTTATACTGTGTGACACAGCCCAGCTAACAAAATTACGTTGTGACAACGTTGTGACGTCAGGTTTTGGTTGTAACAACGTTGTGGAATTACGTTGTGAGGACGTAAATTTGTGGACTCCGGATTACGTT